>OZ005650.1:153919212-156319212 GCA_963930645.1 Salticus scenicus
GACATCCTCAGGATGTCCTATGAATAAAAAGAACATCATACGGGCATCCTATGGACATTTTCAGGATGCATTTTGTACAAGTGTGTTGTTAGGGTAAATAACCCAAAGATTCAATATTTAAATTCTACACAGTGAAAACACATTATTGTTAACTTAAGACTTTTACGAATTTCAGTAAACATAACTTTAATTATTATATACGTATATATATGCATATTTTAAAGAAATTTTAAATCCTAACTGAATTGAAATTGCTGATATAACAACAAATTTGAACACATAAATTGAGAAATTACAAGTAATACAACGTCTATTAAGAAAATTCAAACACAAATTACTTACGTCCAGTTTTCTCTTTATGGCAATAGAGAATATAATTTACCCTATATTAAATAAATTAAAAAATAAATTAACATTTCCTCGTAAAGATATGAAAACTTACCTAGTTTCGTTTGCAACGCTTTTAAGCATTGCCCCAACCATTGTGGCTTGTTTTGTTTTCATTCGTGGCATTCAATGTCTATCGAAAGGTACTCTTTATTGCCACCGACATTCAAATAAATTAGAGAACTACTTGCATTAGTTAAAACGGATCCCACATTTGCTGCAACCAATTAATATTATAACTGTGGTAATATGACAAAATGGCAGCTAAATAATATGAAAAACGGGCATGAAACAAATAAAGTATTTAGGGCATTCTATATTTAGCAAATATAACTATACACAAATTTTACAATGGAAATCAGTTTGGAGTCTTTAAACATAGCATGGCTATCTCTGGGATTAAGACAAATCACTCTCCTATAATAAGACCAAATCATTTCTTCTTTTCAATCTACTAGCGCCTCTCCCTCTTTCATGTGAAATAATTAAAATTATAATGAATGCCACTCCAAAGATAGTTGTGGGCATTTAGGGTAACTTAAGAATTTTATGCCTGCAATGATCCCACGTATTATCTTATTACAAGGAACATAAACAAAGAAAAAGTCAGTAGGGAGGAGAAAGCTTAGAAAATCTATAAAAATGTTATTGGCATCGACAACGTTCAGACGTTGATAAAATTTAGACCACATTTAATGAAAATTGCAATACCAATAATAACTAAAGAGTTATTTATATTTTCATAGTCGTTTCCTACAATTATATAATTAGAAATTTTTAAATACACACCAGGTTAAAATCATGTTTCTGAAGTGAAACCATCAGAAAAATGCGTTACTACAAATTCTCTAAAATGTATTTTTTTTTTTTTTTTTTTTTTTTTTTTTTTTGTAAAGACTGTTGCAGTTCCGATAATAAAAGACAAAATACCCCGCGAAGCCATTAAGATGAACTTTGTGCATTAAGAATTTTTCTTAAGGCATTTAATTTAGATAGTTCTTTAGGAAAGTGCTTGGTTATGATAATGGCTAGTTTATAAATTTTTTAAATGTTAAATAACATCTTTAACATTGATTTATTTAATAATAGCGGACGTACTTTAAAAATACCTTAAATTTACGAAATGACACTAATCAATGGTTATGAACTGGTAGAGGGTAGATGCAGAATTTTTAGCAGAGCGCTGCTTGGGATTCAGTTTTGGAAGGCTGGAAAATATTTTACTAGAAGTAATATTGCTACTTTAAGAACTATAAACTTAAGGTTGATTCATATTTTTTTCACGTTCTCTGGAAATTGAAGGCAACCACGATAGATCACCGCATTAACAACATTACATTTGAAACACCTGAATCCGACAATGTCGCTTCTAACGTAGTCGCAATTAATGGTTACAAAAGCACCTTATTACTTAACACATCAATCCATTATATGACGAGTGATGAAGAATTCGGAAGCGGTAACATACTACAATGCAAAACGATCTGAAATAATTTTCAATTTTAATTAAGTAACGTAAAAGTTTATCTAATTTATAAATTTCTCTGTCGGATGTTATGTGTACTAAATCTATTTGAAACAGGAGCATAGAATTGCCAGCTTTAAAATTGCCAAGATTTGATAGATTTATGAAGGGGGTATATTTCTTGACTGAGAGCGGCTGCAGTTTCATCTGCTTTTGTCGTAACCAAGCAAAACCCCATATGCTGGATAACGAGAAGCCGAGTGGTGGCTGTCGGACCCGCTGATGGTAATTGTTAACGGTGTCGTGGGAAATATGTCTGCTGAATGGCAGCCGGAAGCATTCAACAAATCCACTGCTATCAGTAGGATGAAAAACATTTAGCGAGCCCATGGGTCGGCAAGGGCATACATAAAGCTTTCATATTACTGTAGAAAGACTTCATTGGTTCCTTATAGTCTGACATCAGAAGGTCATAAATTGGTCAGTTATCGCTAAGGTCTTTCAGGAAATTAAAATTTTTATTTAATAAAATTTCAAATTTTATACCATTATTATTATTATTATTATTATTATTATTATTATTATTATTTAAATCTATTTTCAGATGATGATTCATAGTTTTATGGTCATGATCATTCTGAATGTAAACAGTGTTGAAAAATATACACAATGTATTAAATAATAACGAGGGAAAATTGCTTATAGTTTAGCATGAGATTTGAATGAATTTTTCGCTCAATATGACAGCTGTCTGAGAAAATTTGAGCATTCGATTTACCTTCATTTAAAAATAAAAAGTATATTTTTTTTAGTTGAAACTGATCAAATTCTGCTGATTTCTTTTTTTTTAGACCACTTTTTCTTGCATAATTGCATTATTGTGTTGATACGGCATGGATCTGCTGAAAAGCCATGAAATTACAGGTTGCATATTTTTATTAATCTCCGATTACCACACCAAAATTAACATACTCTGAAATCAAATAGATAAATCATTAATAATTCAGTCAAACAATTTTGCATTCAATTTAAATTCAAAAATTCAGAATCAAAGAAACCGAGCAATGATTTTTTTTTTCTTTTTATTTATTTGAAAACGTTAAACTCTTTTACAAAAGTGTGACTGATATTCATATATTTCGTATTTATGAAAAAGTTTTCCAAACAGATTTATATTCAAATTCTCTACTAGGTCGATTAAATTTCATGCACGAGCGAAATATTTCACGAGGCTACTTAAATGGAAATCGATTCTGTGCTACAGACAAGTCTCTATGAATAAATGAAAGGGTATATTCAGAAAAGTTTTCTTGATCATAGAGATATGGATGAGAAATCTGTTGATCTCGTTCTTTTAAGACAAGATAAGTATGAATCTAGAGAGCGCCAAAATGTAAGTTTGTTTTATAGAGAGATATTTGTAATATAATTTCTTATTATTAGCTTTTATTTAGCGTAATAAACAGAAATACATGCTTTTTTTTAAAGTTTTGTAAAAATTTTCTCAGTAAATTAATGACAGAATATATTTTACAATGCAAATTTTCTTTCCAGGTTGTTTTAATGAAGTAGATTGTTTTCTCTTATATGAATAATTTAAACAGAAATATTGCAATATTTTATATAAACAGGTTAGTTTATCTCAATTGAGAGAATTGATAAATATTTTTTATTTCATAAATATTTAGTAATTTATTATACCGCCATTTTTCTTCTCATCGAAACGAAAAATTTAATATTTAAAATAAAATTTTCTATTGATATACTTTCATCTAAAAATTCAAGATATATTTTACTAATACTTTGAAAAACTGGAAAATATAGCGTATATGCTGTTCCATTTATCTCTTACTGTTCTGAAAAGCTGGCCTAATTTAAACATAATGGTAATTATCTTCTTTTTAAAGTCAAATAAAAGGTTTTATTCGTAATAGAAATATACTTTTGAATCCTTTCTCTAGTAAGTAGGTGACCCAAATGTAGCTATAGTTACGCTTTGTGATTTTTTAAAATAATTTTCTGGTTAAGTGTATGCGGCTGTATTTTGTTGTGTAAAATGCTGCACTTACCTGTTACACATATATATCAACTATAATTTTCTTTGTAAAATATGATTTAGTTATTTTTATAATACAATTTCAAAATTGTAGCTTGTGGGCCCCCTTTGGCAAACAGTGTTCCAAAAATGGCACTGATATTAAAAACAGTTTTAAAATGTTAAAATAAAATACATGGCAAAGTATAGAACTTTGAAATCAAACTTTTTGCATTGAAAAAGGACAGTTTAAATTTTGATTTTTTTAGTAAGTCCCCAACACTCTTCATACACATATCACAAGCCTTGATTACACAATTACATATCCATTATTTTGACCTTCGTACATAAAGGGCAAAAATAGCTTGATTTTCGCTGTTCTCAAGGCAACCCGACATCTGGGCCACCTTGGGCACATGGATATTGTATCCATTTGCATCATATTACACTGTGAATCTGAAAGATTTATTAGAAATGAAGTTAATGTGGTTAAAGAGGAAGCAAAAAGCTTTCAGAAAAAGTATCATAACTTAAAATTTCAAGAATTTAAACACATGTAGATTAAGGTATCTTCTTACTTGGAAATTAGAACGTTTACTCCCCTAAAGTGAAATCCATGCATACAATAGTTGTCAATGAATGTAATCACTTCAAATTCAGTCATACTCCCTTTACAATGCAGTAGTGCCATTTTGTGACTGAAAATTAAATTAAAGGTATTTTAGGGGGTGAACTACCTTAAGAACTCTGGCTGCCTTTGGCTCACCTACCTTATAATTAGCATATATTTTAATAACATAATCTATGCATGATTCTAGAAATATCAAAATTCTAAGTATCCTAAATATTTATTTCATATTTTTTCTAAGCCTATTCAAAAGAATTTTTCGCACTCTAATATTATATGTACACTATGTGAGGTATAGATTAATGTCTTTAATATTTATTTCACTAGATAATTTTATTGCATATGATGTTAAATGGCTGTGTTCTTAAATTAAGTTCTTAAAATGAAACAAATGAAACGCAATATTTACTAACTTATGCTATGTGAATATATATATATATATATTAACTTCAGAGAAGGCACCACCAAAATGTTTAATATCCCCAGTTATATATATATATATATATATATATATATATATAAATATATATGCAAAGTTATTGTGATTTCATTGAGTGGTTTTTTTTTTTTTTTTTTTTTTTTTTTTTTTTTTTTTTTAAATTACTAAAATTACAAAAAAAAAAAAAAAATAGTAGGTCTCACTAACTCATTATACCGAAAAATCGAAGTGAAACTTTTATTCAACGTAATATACACCATTATTTTGGACAGTTTCTTTATAATCACACAAATTTCCCATTATTAGTTTTCACTTGCTGCATAGGCATTAACGGCCCTCTTCACTTACCGTCGCCGAAAGCCCGAGCCAATGTTATTCTACGGGAAATTTTCTTTACTTATAACTAGATAACGATTACATATTTTTTAATTCTGTTTTCGCATTCAGAAAATTTCAATTGTTAAATTGACGCACTTTTTAAAAAAAAACTTTGTATTTATTTATTTATTTATTTATTTTTTACTATTTTATTTTGAAATATCAAAATGGAAAATTTCACATATTAAAATTTCGTATTTTATAGCTTCTAAATAAAATATTAAAAAAAAAAAAAAAAAAAAAACAGTTGCGAATTTTCTGAGTGTGAAAACAGAATTTAAAAATATTTATTTCTTAATGAGTTATATGTAAAGAAATTTTCCCATAGAATAACATTAGCTTCGGCCTCTGGCAACGGTGAGTGAAGCGGACCCCTGTGTCTTATTTTTAAGCTTGACAACGGATCTTGCTCATATATTCCAACTCGAGAGTATTTTTCACACTTTTACTATTTTATAGTGATTAAAAGTTCATATTTTTCAATCTCTGTCATGTTTTTTATTGTATATAAATTTAAAATTAAATTGAATCACACAGGTTAAAAACTGGTAGCTCAAAAAATAGACATCTATTTAGAGTAAATATGAATGTAATATGTTTTAAAGATAAAATATAAAATACTGAAGATGCATTTAGGAATTTAAATATGTTATTAATAAAATAAAAAATCGACATATTAAAAGAAAATATACATTTTCACTAGTAAAAGAAAAAACAATTAAAACCTCAAAGATATACATTTACTAAAAAAAAAAAGAAGCAATCAGCTAATACTTTACTTCTTTTAAATCTTTATAATAAACCTAACAAGGACAACAATTCTACTTTAAAGTAATATATTTTTAAATATTGAACATTGCCATCAGACGGAATATCAAAATTTTTCATTTTGTTACTGCATCGAAAAAGTGTCATATATACAGTGCGTATCGAAATGATAGGTCCACCCGCATTTTTCAAAATTTCGACTCTTAATTGAGAAAAAGAATCACTTTTTTGGTAGAGATAATTAATCAGTAATTGTTATAACTATTTATGAAGAAATTTCTTAAAAATAAATAATTCCTTTTTATTTTATGCAAATTTTCATTTTCAGACCGTTTCGAAAAGATAGGTCCGCCTTCAGAAATTTTGCACCAATCACATTTATTTCCAAAGAATTTGCATAAATATCGTTGCTTAGTCTTACTGCGGGATTATGCTGGCTGCTGTGAAGGTATTTAAACAGATTTGAACATCACGTTGTAACCAAACGAAATGAGTCGTCGTTGCAGTCTTTCGCTGGTTGAGCAGAGGAAAATTGATGCATTTAAAACGTGTGGAAAATCGAATAGAGAAATAGGTAAACTTTTAAACAGATCAAATAATGTTGTAAACAATAATTTGCGACTTAGAAATGCTTATGGCAGTAAAAAATCACCCGGCCGCCCATCAAAAGTGACACCCCGACAAAGAAGGACTATCGTAAAGGAGTTAAAATCTGGAAATATGAGCTTATCCACTGTGGCCAGACAACAAAACCTTCCAATATCAAAATCTACTGTCCAAAGAGTGGTAAAGGAGTTCGGCAATATAGTTTACGTGAAGAGGAAAGCGGCTCCGAAACTGACTAAAAAGCACAAAGAAAAGAGATTGGAATTCGCACATGAAGTGATGTCCTAAAAACAAGATTGGCATCTTGTGATATTCAGTGATGAAAGGAAATTCAACCTGGATGGTCCATATGGCTGGCAGTACTACTGGCACGATCTGCGTAACAATAGACAGATATTCTCAAACAGGTAAACTGGTGGTGGTTCCGTTATGGTATGGGCCGGATTCGGAGGTGCAGGAAAAACTGATATAGCATTTGTAGACAATCGTTTGAATGCTGCAGGCCATCAACAGCTGCTCGAACAATATTTTCTTCCACAAGCAGAGCACATTGGGGGCCCATTCTTCAAGTTCCAACAGGCCAATGCTCCTGTGCACACTGCAAAGTCCACTTTCGAATGGTTTCTGGATAATGGTGTACATGTTATCGATTAGCCACCTTGCAGCCCCGACTTGAATCCGGCAGAAAACATGTGGGGTATACTCGCAAGAGCAGTGTATGCAGGTGGAAGGCAGTACAACAGTACTGCAGACTTGAAAAAGGCTATTTCCACCGAATGGTCAAAAATCGAGAAAAAGTGTTTGCAAAAACTTGTAGAAACCATGCCGAATAGGATTTATAAGCTTATTCTGAAACAAGGTGGAAAAATTTCTTATTAATTCAACATTAATTTGATGTTTGGTTCAGTGGACCTAACTTTTTGAAACAGCTTTTTCATGTAATTTTTGTTTTTCTTATTATTTCTATTATTTGTATGTTATTCATGTATTATTTTACATTGAATGAAGTAATGTAGTTTATAAAATAGTAGTTTGCACACAATAGAACCTTTTTTACCAACATAACTTTCGTTTTTACTGTTGGACCTATCATTTCGATACGCACTGTATAATAGTTGTGAAAGACTTTTGCTTCGGGGTAGAATATTTTACATACTATGAACACTGAAATAGATTTAACTTCCCTTTACACATATTGTCATTCAAATTTTGAAAGTACGTCAGAAACGTATGTGAAAGCCTGCGGGGAAGACGAAACTCTATTATTCTTGTCAAAATGATATTTTGAGCAAGTTAATTAAAATCGGAAAACTTCAAATGATATTCTCGTCTAATAATTATAAATAGTTTTTAAATTTCATTATTTATTGTCATAAAATGATTTACCAGGTATACTTAAGGGATTATTCGTTTTTTTCCTGAAGGATAAATGGTAGAAAAGCACGAAAATTTCGAACTTAATTTCGTGAAAGATTTCTTGATTGCCACATTTAAAAGGACACATTTTATACATAACTTTCTATATGATTTTTTTTTTTTCAGTTTTTCTATGTCTCTTTTTAATGTATTTTATTTTGATATTTATATACTATGTACCAATAGGAATTTGGACATTTCCAAATTTAGACATGACATATATCTAGAAAAAATCCTTTACGACTTATCTTGAAACTTTAGGAGTATAAGAAACATATTACACGTCGTAAATTTCAGCAAAAGTTTTGTTCCTGAAATGAAAAAGTGGACTAGAAAAAATGAAACAAAAATCAAATGTTTTGGATACCCTGGAAACGTAATGCTTGAAATGTCTTTTGTTGGTAGCATGCAATTATGAGGCTTTTTTAGTTCCCCATCATACTATAGGTATGGGGAACTTAGGTAATCGTGAAAAATTTCGACCTCCGTTTTTTGACTTTTTTATACGTTTTCAGGTGTGAGGAATCCGAAAATGACAAAATTTATATGGTGTCTGTCTGTAGGGTGTCTGTTAGTGTGTTAGTCCGTTAGTTTGTTAGTCTGTTAACACGATATCTCACGAACAAATGATCGCACAGAGGTCAGATCAGTTTTAAAATATTACTTTCGATACTGGAAAGAACCCTATTCATTTGCAACATTCGAATTAAAAAACTTCGTAAGTTATGAGAAATTTACGATTTTCTTAACATGGGAGAATAGGACAAAAATTCACTTAAAAGTGCATTGAATGGAAACTTTTTGCTGTAAAAATGTCAGACTAGTTTTAAAATTTCAGTTTTGATGCCGGAATGAACATCGGTAACTATAAATATGCTACTTTGAAAATTTTGCAAGTTATTGGAAATTTACGAATTCCTTAACATGGCAGAATAGGGCAAAATTTCACATAAACGTCAATTTTGAGAGATATTTTCCTCGTAAAGATGTCAGACTACTTTTCAAATATTATTTAAGACACTGGCATGAATATTTATGACTATGAATTTTCCAATATAAAAATTTCGTAAGTTTTTGGAAATTTACGAATTTCTTAACATGGCTGAATAGAGCAAAATTTCACATAAACGTCAATCTTGAGGGATGTTTTCATCGTAAAGATGTCAAACCACTTTCGAAATATTATTTAGGATACTGGTATGAATATCATAGACTATGATTTTTTCAATTTAAAAAATTCGTAAGTTATTTGGAATTTACGATTTACTTAGCATGTCAGAATAAGGCATAATTGAGCATAAACTTCCATTTTGAGGATCATAAATACATTAGACAACTTCAAAATTACATTTATGATATTTGTTTGAACATGATTGAATACAAATATTCTAATAGGAAAATTTCGTAAATTATTCGTAATTTACGATTTTATCAACATAGCGAAATTGTAATTTTTTCATATAAATATGAATTTTGAGGATTATTGCATTGGAAATAGTAGCATGAAAACTAAACAACAGAATTGACTCTGATAAAATAAATTAATAGATTAGAATAAGATAAATATATCGAAGTGAACGGTGGATAGCCTATTACGCGGGGATTTCCTTCTGTCACTGTATCAAGCTTCGGTCAAATTCATTTCTTTTAACATGATTATAATATGTCTCGCACTAAAAATTTATGAGTGCATAAATATGATGGGCATTGTCCACCTATGCCAACTAGTTTAATTATCTGTATAAATGATGATACTACCACAGATACACATTTATATATAAAGGTTTCTTTAAAAATTAAATGTGAAAGCCACCTTTTTATTTATAACACGTAGCGTATTAGACCCAATGCAAACACATTTCTGAGAAATTTGGCATACCGTAATAGACATAGCCTACTGCAATCAGAGTGCAAAAATGTTAAATATCTTTTTAAAAAAATCATTTTTACTAAGCATTTTTTTAGCTACGCATGCGCAAGCTTTAAAGAAATTTCATTTGCATAATTTAACAGCTAACAATATTCAGCTACTTATATGAAAACATCTAACAAACATCTTGTAATTTCAAAAATATATTGGCGATAAAATGAGCTGAAATTCAGTTCTTAACTAAATAAAAGCAAAACTATAAGAGGCTTTACTCACATTCTTATTTTGATTCAATCAACGGTGTTACAGTGTTAATTGATTGCACATAAATATTTTAAAAGCTCCTATATTTTTTTTTTTTTTTTTTTTTTTTTTTTTTGTTGCGAGGAAATGAAATTTTTTTATTCTATCACCCACAGCTTTTTCAATTTACACAATATTTGTTTAGGTTTTTCATGTAAGTATCTAAATACTTTTGGCTATTAAATTATGCAAATGATTTTTTAAGCTTCCTTACGCATAGATAAATAAAATTTAGTAAAAAAAATCTTATGTTTTAATAGATATTTTTACATTTTTTTTTCATTTTGGTTCTAGTGTGCTGTGTCTAATATAGTATACCAAGTTTCCCAAAATGAGCTTTGTAAGGAGTGAAATCCTAACAATGCTACAGTTAAAAAATGATGCTTTTTTTATTATTATTTTTTTTATTGAAACCATTATACCTTCATGAATATATGTATTAGCCTCATAAAAAATTATACAGGTAGTTAAAAGAAGTCTCATAATCATACGCTACAGCCAAGATACATTTCAAGCATTGCTTTATCCAGAGTGATTACCATTACTTTTAAAGTACCATTACTTTTAAAAGTAATGGTACTCTTTAAGTACCATTACTTTTAAAAGAATTTAAAATCAAATTTATGGACGAAATGTCAAAGATATTTATAAGAAAGGAACATATGTACTTCACTTTTGTTTCACTACAAAGCATTAGACGATATATATAGCCATTTTTAATCCATAAAGGATTTTATGGAGTGCACTTGCTGTTTTTGCTTGATATTTTTCACGACCTTCATGTGTGTTATAATTAATTCCTATATAATTTCAAGAATATCCCACTAATCTTAGAAAAAATATGAAGAACATAAAGAGTAAATATTTCTTTACACTTTTTCATGTTGAAATTCTTCTTTCGACCTCTATGTACCAGTGGTACACTAAAATACCAAATTACAAAATTCTCAGTAATTACTTTGATGAGGTGATATGAATGATTTTCAATGCATATATCTTTAAAAAATGCTCTTTAGTAACTAAAAATATATGTTTCAAACGCAATTTTTGTCTGTTTCAAAATGCAGTAGATAAAGGGTTAAGCTTCCTTACGCATAGATAAATAAAATTTAGTAAAAAAAATCTTATGATTTAATAGATATTTTTACATTATTTTTCATTTTGGTTCTAGTGTGCTGTGTCTAATATAGTATACCAAGTTTCCCAAAATGAGCTTTGTAAGGAGTGAAATCCTAACAATGCTGCAGTTAAAAAATGATGCTTCTTTTTTTTTTTTTTTTTTTTATTGAAACCATTATACCTTCATGAATATATGTATTAGCCTCATAAAAAATTATACAGGTAGTTAAAAGAAGTCTCATAATCATACGCTACAGCCAAGATACATTTCAAGCATTGCTTTATCCAGAGTGATAAAATAAAATATTTTTGTTTAATTTTTTACTGGTACATTTTTTCTCTTCGGGGCAAGTATTTTGCTAGAAACTATGAGATGTAACATGTTTATTGTACTCCCAAAGTTTCATAATAATTGATAAAAAATTCTTCCATATATTTGGAAAAACGTCTAAACTCAAAAATATACAAATACTTATTGGTATAATAATATATAATAGCTTATTATATAAATATATAATAGCTTTTCCTTTTTCTTTATTTTTGAAACTTACATATATAAGGAAAGTATTATAATGATGACAAAAATTCGACTTTAAGATTTTTGTGTATCTGTACGTTTTGAAGTCTCCTGAGATCATTTTTTTTTTACGTTGATGTATATATGTATGTGAGTGAACACGATAGCGTGTAAACTCTTTGATCACTTAAGCTGAAAATTGGTATGCATATCAAAAGTCACCGTTATACAGACTCGATAAGATTTTTGGCGAGTTATTATTTCACTTATTTGTTTACACGGACAAAAATAAAACGTCTTTATTACTACAGCCAATGGACTCAAATTATTTAAAGTGTGATAACGTAACCTTATTCGATTGTGCAAAAAGGAATATTATGGGCCACCTCTGCACGAGTTGTATAGATATTTCGGAATCTAACGGTTATAGAGTGTTTTTTTTTTTTTTTTTTTTTACAGGGACACAAAGAAAACTTCTTTGTCATCATGGCCTATGGGATTCAAATTATTTAAAGTGCAATATCGTCTTATCCGGTTGAATACTGGTAGGTAGTGGAAACGTCACCAAAGGAAGTTTTCTATGCCTTTTTATGAAAGCAAAACTTATATTTCTTTTACAGGGGCACAAAATAATAATAATAATAATAAATAAATAAATAAATAAATAAAGATTCTTCATCATTATGACTGGGTTTTAAATTCTTCATCGTTATAGGAGCGTTTCTCCTCGTCACCGGAAATTTTGAATAACTTTTTTTCATGATTAGTTAAGATGAATCGTAAAAAAGCCTTTTTAAAGAATACTCTTTAGAAATTCCTGTTCCCAAAAATTTACAAGTGATAACCCTGTTATTGCCAATGGACTAAGAATATTTAAAGTATGATATCATCTAAACTCTATACTCGATTAATGTATAAACTGGTAGACATGTTAAAGGTTATTATCGGTAGAATCGTACACATTTATAGGAGTGTAAAACTCATAGAATTTTACCGGTATGGAAAGTAGGATTTTTATACATTGCGGTTTATGGGCTCAAATTATTAAAGTTCACATTAATAATGTTAAATTAATTTAAACTTAAAATAATAATAATAATAATAAATAAATAAATAAATAGTTGACATTGCGAAATTAGGGTCGCACAAAAGAATTTGGCTACATTACGATCCATCAAACGACATATAACGCGGGAGGAAAATGCTCAGACACGCTATTACGATTTTCCATTTTCCTTTTTTAACGACAACTTTTATTTAAATCAATTTAAACAAACACCAATTACTAAATGTTCAGAAAGTTGAGTGGAGTCACTCCTGATTTTTTTTTTCTGATACACTTAAAAATTATATAAAATTGCTATGTTTTCATTCAGTGAAATTTTCTTTTGCATCTTAGTAATTATTAAATCTATGGTAATTGTTATCGTGGAACACTTTCATTTTTGCTTTGAAAATGCTGGAAATAAATATTTCTTTAGATACCGAAGACATTAGAAATTATATGAAATTACGAAGACTGAATTATAAAAATAGTAACACTTCTTTTAAATTTTGAAGAGTGAGAAAAATTGAAACATCCAGCATATTTTATCAAATAAGAAGAAAAAATACCAATAATGAAAACAAATATTTTTATTTATTTATTTTCTATTTATTTTCTATTAATATTTTCTTGCTGAACAGAAAAGTTCACAACTCCAAATCGACTTTGTGCAAAAAATAAAATAAAATAAAATAAAATAAAATAAATAAAAATAAAAATAAATAATAATAATAATAATAATAATAATAATAATAATAATAATTTGCATCATTTCAACGAAATTCAACAAATAAAATATTTTTGATATTAAGTTTCATTCATCCTTTAATTTTGCAATATTGTAAAACTAACATCTTTTACAACACTCAACGTAGATCTACCTCCCCGTGGTGGACCCTGGGCAAAGGCTAGTACATCAAAACGATCTACAATCAAGACAATCAGTCTGACGCTCATTATGAGCTTCTTAGGATTCTGCAGTAGAACGCAGATGGCATGTCCCAGTCCAAGAAAAGGGAGCTTTTACTTACCATTAATAATTCTGACATTCGCGTATTTACCATCATGTAGTCAAATTTGTCTAACGATAACAAAAAATTTTACCCATTTAAAGGTTATGCTACATATATTGTACCCAAGGGTAGAAAAGTGGCAAGTGGCATTTTAAATGGTGGTAACATTTACTGAACATATTTCAAATTTAGATTTTCAAAAAGACGGAAAAAGAGCTTCCAGATTTCTAGCAAAGCTTAATAACGATAACTCCAAAGGCCCTAATCGAACTTTCCTTTTCAAAAAACAGAGTTATTACTTCCGATCATAAAGTTGCCAATTTATTTCTGCAGTTTTTGCTGACTAGCGACAAAAAAGACGTTTTGCAAGGAGACAAACAAGGAAAGTTATTAAAAAGTTAAAAAATATAGTGAACGCTGAAGTCAATTTGAAAAACAACTTCACTGTTTTTAATGCACCTATTAACTGAAATGAATTAGGTAATTCACTTAAATGCCTCAAACCACGCAAGTCACCAGGGGAGGATGGTATGTTCTCAGAGTTCTTCATGCATTTACGCCCTAGAGCCTTTGAATCCACATTGAGGCTCTTCAATATAATTTGGGCTATGGGATATCTTCCCTCTTACTGGAATAAATCTACAGTTATACCAATTTTCAAAAAAGGTAAAGGCCCAGAGGCTGTTCAAATTTACAGATCGATTTACCTGACTAGCATCTTTTGTAAGACATTTGGAGAATCATTGTCAGCAGGTTAAACTGGTTTCTGGAGACAAGAGGTGACCTCGAGGAGGAGCAGGCTGGATTTAGAAAATTTAGATCCACTAATCAACATATTGCCCTCCTTAGTCAGACTATTAAAGACGCTCTCGACAAAAACATATTCTATCTGCAGTCTTTGTAGATTTCGATTCGGCTTACGACCTGGTCTGGAGAGAAAGTCTCCTTCTGAAGCTCTCTGATATGAGTGTTCATTCGAATATGTTAAAATGGTATCGTGGTTTTCTTAATAACCGTATTTGTAGAGTTAAGTAAGATAACTGTTATTCGAAGTTTAGATCCCTTAAGACTGTGTTACCGCAAGGTTCTGTGTCTAGCTGCACCCTGTTTAATATATATATTAATGATCTAGTTAGCAAACTAAATTCTATTGACGGCATAAAATGCTTGCTGTTTGCTGATGACCTAGTTTTTTGGACCGAATCTCCTAAGTTAGTAGACAAACAGTCCAGAGTACCAACATTAAATAAAGCAATACACGATTTGAAAAGCTGGTCTAAGGTGAACAACATGAAAGTCAATATGGATAAAACTTTGGTGCAATATTTTTCCCATACCCACCACCTTTTCAACCAACGATATCTTATATGGAACATATTATCCCGACGTCTGAAAAATTCAAGTATCTAGGTTTAACCTTTAACAGAACTGGAATGTTCAAATTGAGGACGTCACTAGTCGGGTGTCGAAGAAACTATCACTACTGAAGATTCCGGCGGCTTTGAAATGGTGTTGCTCAAGATCAACTTTAAATCAAATTTATAATGCTTTTGTTTTATCTATTCTTACTTACTGCTGTGAACCACTGGTTGCATCTTGAAAAAAAAATAATAATAATAATTGACTCCTTCAAAAAATTCTCAAACCCGGCCCTGCGTCTTATTACTGGCGCAGTGAAATCCACCAAAACTGATTACATGTTGTTCTATACAAATAACAGACCTCTAAGTATAATGATTGAGGAACGTGCTCTATTGTTATGGGAGAAAATACTTAGAACTACCAGTTGTATGCCCCTATGGAAACATATCTCTATTGAGACTGAGCGTAACTTAAAGACTCAAAGGTTATTTGTACAGGGTGCTATCGCACGAATTTCTCTTCTAAAAATTGATTTTGGTTCTCAATTTTTATTATTAACCCAACCAAAGCCAAGACCTTTTCCACCCGACTGGGTTTGAGTCAAAGTGTTTTAAAAGGGATGGACAGTGATAAAATTTTAAAATCAGTGACATACGAACTTTTAAATACTCTCTACCCATTTCACAGTTGCTTTTTGTCTATACGGATGGCTCTAGCACAAGTGACAGCTTCAATGATGGGGACAGTGTTAATTGATGGGGCCGAGCTGTTATCCTTCTACTTTCCGGTTGGTCAGCTTTTGACGGTGAAATCTCGGCTATCCGTTTGGCTCTTTTACAGCTTCAGAGAAGATTGGAGGGATTCTTAAGAGTTGTGATTCTCTCAGATTCGAAACCAACTCTCCAGGCTATTGATTCTCCATGCCCTTCTCGATCCGAAGATATTGATGACTGTGCTAACCTTTTAAAACGGATGTCTGACCACAATAAAACAGTTCTCTTGCAGTGGATCCTGGCCCAATGCGGAATAGAGGGAAACGAGGCCACTGACTCTCTGGCGAAGAAGGGGGCTTCTATTTTACAAGATTAGCAGCCAAAATTTGGCCTACTATACGATTAAGCCAATTGTCAAAAAGTCCCTCAGGTGTTTCTTCTTACAGGATGTTGCTGCAAGAAATGACCACAAGCCCGGTAGAGCCATATCCACGACATTCCTAAATAGTTCAGGTATAAATCTGTCGCAATGCTACGGCTTCTTTCTGGCCATGGTTTTCTCCGAAATCACCTACATAGAATTAACTTGGCTCCCGACCATTTTTGTCTCCTGTGTGTTGACCAGGTGGAAATGGACATGACTCACCTTATTTCTTGTCTTGCTTTGCCTCCCATTACCTTATAGGAGCGTTATTGGATTGCTAGACATAAGTTCATGGATTAGCTGATGTCATGTTTATATTTTGTATTTTTATCTCTTTTGATATCTGTTGTCCTGTAACTTGTCATTGGGGGAAAAAAATCTTATGTCTGGAAATGCTAGTAAGATAATTTTTCTAGCATGACTATGTGTACCAATGAGTACCAATGTACTTACCAATGGTTTAACCAAGCATTTGAAAAAAGAGTGGCTGTTATAAATATTTTTTAAAAGTTAAATATGTATATTATTTATGTAGAAATTCAAATAAAGAGTGAAATACTTTTATTATTCTACAGCTGGGAAATTAAAAATAACACTTAGAATATCAAGAATTAAATCTGAAAATAATCATGAGCAACTAAACCCTTCGACATAGATACCTCTTTTAGAGATGTCGAATTTTATGTAACTTTTAGATTTTTATTATCTTAATTTTGTTGAATTTTTCAAATGTCTTTTGTTGCATGAATCTTATATTTATTAGTTTTAATTTTAAGGTAATGCTATTTAATTACATCAGAATCAGTTGTGATGTAGAAGGAGAAAATTTGGACCTTCCTGTTAGTAGTAAATGTGGGATTTTTTCGTAGGCATGAATCAATGTAATTGGTTGGATTTGTCTTGTAATGGAAATGGAGTAGTGCTTGGAAAAATGTATATGAGCATGTTGCGATTGCAAAAAAAAAAAAAAAAAAAAAAAATCAATCTCGTGGTATTATTTCCCAAGCAATACGTTTGTTGGATTATATTCTTTAATTAAATAAATTATGATACTTTATTTTAATCGTTTCAAAATAATGGTTTGTGAAGATATAAAGATCGCTCTGAACAAGAAATTTTTTTTGGCATTAAAATTTTTGTTTCTATTGGAATCGTAGTTATATGATAGAAATAATCGAATCTTGGATTTAATTCAATTTTACAGTATTTAAGTTTATTTATTTTTTTATCATACAATTAATAATTAATAATAGTATAGTATGAGATTTTTTCACGAGGAGGTTTTAAAAAGTAAGGTAACAAGCCCAATGAAAATAAATGTTTATTCAGTAAATAAAAAAATATATACAATATAGGAAAGCACAGGTACATAATACTTCTCTACACAATCACTTTACTTATAGAGGTATTTGTTCCATCGGTACGCCAAACCATCGAAACCGACATCGAAGAAATCCGCATCAAGGTTGTGCATCCACGTCAAGGTGGCTTGTTGAACCTCAACATCGGTTCTGAAATGCTGACCTCCCAAGTGTTTCTTTAAAGGTCCGAAGATATAGAAATCACTTTGTGCGAGGTTGGGACAGTAAGGAAGGTGGTCCAATACCTCAAGCCGAAAACGTTGTTTTTAACAACACATGCACAAGATTTTAACCCTTTGCGGCGCAAGGTAATTCGGATCATTTAAATTATACTGCCACCGGAATTCACGAACAAAATTAAATTAAAAGAAATTTTAAATTTTAAATAAAAAAAAAACGACCTTTTCTGCTACGTTATAAACGTAAATTTTTGCTAAAAAATTTCTGGGATGAGTTTTTGCAGCGTGGAGGTGGTTTCACACGTATACCACCGCGCGTTAAAGGGTTAAAAAGTTTTATTTGAATAATTTAATAGTCAAAGGAACTGAGCTACTTGCTACTTATGTCAAAAACCCAAAGAAATATCGTGCAAATTTAGCAGTTATGCGAGATAGAATTAACAGAATTTCAGTTCTTCTCAAAAAAAAAAAAAAAAAAAGGAATATGATAGGAGATTTTTTCAATATTTATTTACAATCAAAGATCACTGTATTACCATTGGGCATTGATTGAATCCAAATAAAAATCTGAGTAAAAAAAGGTATAATTTTCCTTTTTTTTTTTGTAACTGAAATTCTGTTAAAAACGCATTTTTTTTTTTTTTTTTTTTTAATTAACGTGATACTTGTTTCGAGTTTTCATATAAATAGCTTAATACTTCTGGATATTAAATAATGGAAATTTATTTTTTTTAAAGCATGCGCATGCGTAGTTATAAATTATTTCGTAAAATTGCTCCTATTTCTGAAGCTATTTAACATTTTCGCATTCTGATTGCAGTATGCTGTGTATAATGTAGTATGCCAAGTTACCTAATAATGGTTTTGCACTGAATCTAATAACCTATGCTTCATACACTAAAAAGTGACAAATTTTTAAACAAATCATTATATCTGCATAAATATATGTGGTAGTCTGATAAAATATTATACAAATAATTAAATAAATCTTCATAATGACACGCCACAGCCAAAATGCATTTCAAGCATTACTTTTTACAGGGTGATCCAAACTATTTTGATATTTTTAAATTATTTACTGGCCCCCCTTTTCCTCTTTAGGACAAAACTTTTACTCAAATGTATGAGATATAATATATTCTTTATGCTCCCAAAGTTTTAAGAAATCATCTAGCTCTTTGTGAAAACTTTTACATTCAAAATTGTCCAAATTCTTGCTCGTTCATAGTATACGCAGAAAATGTAAATCCAAATAGAAAACGAAAGAAACATAACTTTATATTTATCTGTTTTAATTTTCTATAAACTATGCTGTTTTTTTTTTTTTTTTATTATTATTATATGTATAAACAAAGCTTTTTTTTTTACTTCTAAATATGAATGATTTTGCGTTACACTTTGTCCTAAAATACAAATGGCCTACGTTAAGGAAATATATAAAGAAAAATAAAGCAAGTGATAATTAAAATACAAATAACGTTATATAATATCATAATCCCTTTTTGAAATTATGTTGCTGATAATAAAGTTTCCTTTCATAATATTAATTTCCAAGACAAACATACAGATTTATTATCGTGATTTATTATGTTTGTAGTAAAACAAACCAGAAAACAGTTTAAATCTACAATTAATATATTATTCTTTAAAGTTAATGGCACACTGTTTGATATATTTTGGTAAATACTGAGCCTCTGGGCAAATGACATTATTTGCGAGAATTCCAAGATACAAGATGAACTGAATTAGATATTTGTAGGCAAATAAACGGAAGGAACTCAAGCAACTGTCACGTGACATTTGTAAAACTCACGGGAGATAAATATTTGCACTATACCTATCAGATCGTTCATATACGTTTAAATTAAATGAAATGAGAAATTTTTAATAAATTCATATATTTTCTATAAATTATACACTGCTGTTTGTAAAAAAAGCAACACCAAGAAGGATTGAGAATATCATAATGATATTTATTGGGCACATTCATTATAGTAAGAAAAACAATTGATTAAAATTTCAGAAAATTTGGAGTAACATGTACTGAGAAAACAATACATAAAGCAGCGACCTCTGAGAGCAATAACAGCACTTATCTGTCTAGGCATTGAATCAATCAGCGATTGGAAGCCATGTACGGGTAAAGCACTTCATGAAGCTTCAACACGCTGCCACAATTCATCGATCGTAGTTACTGGTGAGTAGTGGGGGGCCAGTCGCTTTTCAACGATTAAAGAGTCATTTTCATTGGTGCGAGATCAGGAGAATGAGCTGACCAGAGCAACGGTTGAATACATTATGCATTAAGGAAGGTCCGGACTATACTGACAACTTGCGGTCGTGCATTATCCTGCTTAATTGTGGCGCTGCGGAGGACTTGAATATAGAGAGGAGGTGCGGGCGTTAACTCAACAGAAATTTAATGACCGCATTTCAGAGTGCCGGGAATGCGAACAAGAAGTAGTCAAGACGTGTATCCAATGGGACCCCACACCATCACTGCATGTGGTGGACAGTGTGACTATGTCGAATCCCAGCTGGCATTGTGCATTATTGACAATGCCGTTAAATACGGATAAGGCAATCTTGATTCTGTAAACAGGATTGGGATTTTTCTGAATGGCGACTTCTCGCCCTTCCTGCGTCTATGTTCGTCATTAATCACACATTAAAGGCGTCCGTATCAGTGATGCAGTTTTGAGGGTAATCAAAATTTTGGTAGCTGCATACTGGATCACCACCTGGAGTGATGGTATGTGGTACCATTGGATACACTTCTCGATCACCTCTTGTTTTGCTTCCCACCACTCTGAATACCAGCCATTACATTTCTGACGAGTTAAGGCCCTTTGCTGTGTCCTAAATTCAAGGCCTACGAAACGCAATACTTAAGCAGGACAATGCACGACCGCAAGTTGTAAATATTTTCAAGATCATCCTTGATGCAGGATATGTTCGACTGTTGCTCTGTCCAGTGCGTTCTCCTGATCTTGCACCAATGAAAATGGCTGTTTAATCGTTGAAAAGCGACTGGCCCCCACCATTCACCAGTAACTACGATCGATGAATTATGGCATCGTGTTGAAACTTCATGAAGTGCTTTACCCGTACATGTCATCCAATCCATGTTTGATTCAATGCCTACGCAGATAAGTGGAGTTATTGCTCACAGAGGTCGCTGCTTTGTGTACTGTTTTCTCAGTACATATTACTCCAAATTTCCTGAAACTTTAATCAATTGTTCTTCTTACTATAATGTATGAGCCCAATAAATATCATTATGATATTCGCATTCCTTTATTGTGTTGCATTTTTTGCAAACAGCAGTTTATTTTACTCAAAACACAAAACTGCTACAGGCTTTTTTTTTTTTTTTTTTTTTTTTCACTGTTAAAAATAGTTTCTTAAAAATGAGCTAAATTTTCTCAAAATAGCTCCGAAACAATATATTCTTAAATTTGAGAAACCATGTATTCATTTTTGAGTGTACTGACATGCTCGAAAATAGGGTTGACCAATAAGAATAAAAATATCCCATGTTTCACACGTCAATATACTCAAAAATGATTACGTAGGTTTTCAAATTTATGTATATATTGTTTCGGAGCTATTTTGAGACATATTAGCTCATTTTAAAGAAAATATTTTTAACATTCTTTTCCTACAACTGTTTCCCAAAAATAAAATTTATACGTACTATACTTTCACAGGTATCTCTGCAATTTGACTGCATAAATGTATTATAAATTTTATGTTATGGAAATAGTGGTACAGAAAAAAAAATAAAAACAGTCGCCTGTGGCAGCCCTGAAAATACCGTGTAATATTATTTTAACTCTGAAAATAAAGTAATATTTTGTTGGCAACAAAAAGTTTAATATTTTTATTGATTTATAGATTTCTTTTGTCATTTAAAAAATACTTTTTTAGAGTTATATCCGCTTGCTTCTATTAATCAAAAGAATATGGTTGCTTCGAATTGGAAAAGGCTTTAAACATCTCACTGCAGTCAATCATTAACCAGTTGGCGGCAGTTTTGGACTTACCATAAGGCGTGGTTGTGATACTTGGTATCACACTTTTGTTCCGGTTCGGAGAGGATGACTTTTGCTTCGATAACCTTAGAGATAGCATTTTTATGAAGCATTTCGGCCACGACAGATATTACGTGCACCAGCCACCATTGTTGTACTGGACGAATTTCGGACGGATCGAGTATTTAACCCTCAATTTTCGAATTATAAGCTGAATGTTCTACCAATCAGACTTACGCGGCCCAAAATATAGTTAAAAAAGAGTAATTGTCACTGGATACATCGATGAGCTACATCATAGATGTTTCTAAAACAACCATTTAGCGGGCGATGTGCTGAATAAATTAAACTGCTTATTAATAATTTCATTTTGTTAATTCAAACAAATACTGGTTGAATCAACAAAATTGGTTGGTTAAAACAGTAAAATAATTTGCGCTCTATTTAAAAACACTTTTTAGTTTATATCAAGAAAAAATTAAGGTAATTTTCCGATTTTTTTTTTCAACAAAATACTTTTTGTGCATTTAGAAATATTGGAGTGTAAAGTTGATTTTTTATACCAATTATGTGAAAAATATCAGAGCCGGTAATAGAACCCGGGCTCACCGCTTCACGCGCGGATGCTCTGATAATTCAATATTGAACCAATAACAGGTGTAAATTAAATAATACCTTATTGACTTTATGAAACATATAAGCTACAGTGAGTTGTAACTGCAGAAATGCAACTCTTATTTAGACAAGGATAATTAAATTTTTCACCAGTTTACAGACACACCATAAGTTTTGATTATTCACAAAATAGACAAATTTAAAATTTTAAGACATGGCAAATAGAATGTGCATTTACGAATATACAACAATACATAGACAATTATACATTTACAACATATTTCTAAAGTTTTGAAAAAATTCAAATGCACCAAAATGCATTTAAGGCTTTATGTCATTTGACGTATTTCTTGACGTCAAAACTCAAAATTTGTATACTCCGAAGATTGAAAATAATAAAAATTTGAAGTTGTGACTTTTCTCTTCTATTAAAAAAAAAAAAAATAATAATAATAATAATAATAATAATAATAAAAAAAAAATCACTTATACCTTTATTTTATATAAGACTTACAATATCCTATAAGTGTTTGTAGAAGTGTATACCACACTGTTATGTAATAATGTATTAATGTGATTAATTGTTTTTCAAAATTTGTATGAAACATAGCCTTGTATTTTAAATTGAGGAAGTGGGAGGTTTTTCGAAGTGGGCTTACATTTGCATGTACATTACCTCAAAATTACAAACGAAAAAAAAAAAAAAAGTAGTATATTTTATAGTGATAAAAGTAAGTAGTTTTAGTTTATTTTAGTTTTTTATTTAAAAATATAATCGTAATTATGGACAAAATGATAAATTATTATTCATGGAAGTAAGTTCTCTCAAGATATACATTGTCAGAAATGTTCCAGTTTTTGTCTTAAAATTCTTTAAACGAATGATTATTATACGGATTCTACCTAGAATATCTTTTTTTTTTTTTTTTTTTTTTTTTTTTTTAATTTGAAGCATGTAATACACCCACACACACGCACGCACGCACACACCCACACACACACACATATATATATATATACAAAGTAATTCAAACCTACATACAATATTTATTTAAAACAATTTAGGAGTTAAGAATTAAAAGTATTATTTACAGTTTATATAACAAAAAAAAAAAAAAAAGACAAATAAAATGCACTCTTTATTCACTGAAGATATGAAGATTCTTAAAGTATAAAAAGTACCAGCGAACTGGCATTTAAAAGAAATAAGTACTAAACTTTGAATAAACACTACAAAAGGCTGCGACTCGCTAAAAACACCATAAAATGCGAGTTCTAGCATTTTATGGTGTTTATTCAAAGTTTTGTGCTTATTATCAAGATTCTTGATTAAATTTTAATCGAAAACTTAATTTTTATAACTAAATTTAGTGTTGACGAACAGGGAAAAATGTATTTATAATTATATATGGGTGTAAAATTATATAAAATATTTTTCAGCAAAAAAATCATTATTTTAAATTTAAGACTTTGTAATACCCAAAACTACCTTTCCTAGCTCAGATCACCCTGTGAGGCTGTTTTCACTAGAGCCCCTTAAATAAAATATATAGGCCGACGCATCGCCGCCATTTTTTTGCCTCAGAAGAGGGCAGCATTCCCAATTGGCGTCCTTATCGCTTTCTTGTGATTTTAAGAAATCTTGATCTGAAGCTATGATCGGTCAACAAAAGCATATTTATAACATTATATTATATAACATAAAGCATATTTATATAATATAATATATATAATATAAAGCATATTTATAACATTATATTATATAACATTATATTCATAACAGCACATTTGTTTCACATTACATTATCAGGATATCCTGTGGACGTATTGGAAATAAGATGTGTCATTAGGGCTGTTCCTGTTTCTTATACAAAATGTCGCCAACACTCAAATATACAGTAATAAAAGGTCTTCTTTAATCGATTTATCAATATTAATATAAGTAATATGATAAAAAGGACACATTTTTCTGTATTTTTACATTAACACATGTCAGAAATACAAAGGAAAATATAACTAATGTTGTTTTATTCTTCTCTCATGTTGTTTTATTCTTCTCAGCTCGTATATATAGGAGCCTTAGTTTTTGCAGCAAAGGCCATTGACGAAACGCTTACGTAGAAGCTTTCGTCATCAAAACAACCCACGTGACCTCGCACCCTATGAAATTTAGTAAAAGGAAATTGTAGTCAGTAACAGTTTTTCTTCCAAAAAGGTTCTCTGAGTTTCGTCTGCGTGTTTATCTTTTTTAAAATGTTCTAAAGTATAAAATGTAGCGCCACTTTGACAGCGCAGTTCATGCTTCTATTTAAAATGTAATCCCTGTACTCTATGTATATTGTATTTAGGTCTTCATTAAACTTTGTCATGTGCTAAAATGGTTGCAGAATTTCTGAGTCTTCCTCCTCTTATTCGACGTTTCAAATTAAATTGGTTTTATGGAAAAGCAAAAATTGTTAATCTTCTGTTTATCGAACGTGCTCTACCAAGCTAAGCTAGCTGCCAGCAATATAAATTTATATTATATATGTGATATTACATGTAATTTCATTAAATATGTGAAAGAAAGTCAGGTTCGTCAAATTATTTTAATAAACGAAAAGTCTGGTTGGGCTTTTAATGTAAGAAATATTTAGATTATTAAAATTAGCTCCAAGTAAAAACGTGTAGTAATTTAGAACACACTTCGCGTCTTTCCATTAAAGAGAATTTATGAACGCTTTATATACCAGTGTTTCTGACAGTTAAATCTAGATAATCATATTATTATATTTTAAAGCCAAAACATGAGCATTTGTTCCCTTGCCATTAATTAAAAGCCCGCAATCTATTTATATGCTTTATTAAATAAATTTCTCGTTACACTTATTTAACATAATGCGTTTGGAATTAAAGTTTTGTTAATGGTGCTGTAACAAATATTAAGATTAAAGTAATTTGAGAAATGAGCTTTACAAGATGTGTCTAAGTATATATCACTGGTGTTTACCGAATAAATACAGTCAATAAAACTTTTAAAGATATTTAATTTTTAGATTTCTTATTTTTAAATAATTATGTTAGTTATTATTTTTTTAATATATATATATATATATATATATATATACATAAATTTGTTAATTTTATGGAAGTATACATTGATTATTAATTCAAAAAATTAATAACAAAGGCTGACTGTGTGAGTTTTGGTAAAAATAAAAGAATTTGTAAAAATTATATTTTATCATTGAAACAATCAATAAGCTTTCATTTTTTTAAAATATTTTTTGAAAATTCAATGTATTTGCTGGATTACTCGGACACATTTATATGTGCAAATACTATAGCTGTAGATATTACCTATCATTTTTGGAATAACATGGAACTATTGTCAAATATCAACGAAAACATTATTAAAAAAAAAAAAAAAAAAAGAGAGAGATTTACCCTTTTATCAGAAGAAAAGAAAATATTTTGCTTTGGAAAAACTTTTATGCTGATAGTTTTGTCGATAAAACTACCACACGAAAGCAATTACAGAAATTTTTTTTTTGAGGCAAAAATAAAAGTAAATAGTAAAAACGTAAAATATTGTAATAATAAACGTAAATTTGTCTTTTATAGAGTGTTATTCATTCTTAATTTTACAATTGGGGAAAAAATCAGTTTTTTATTTCTATTGAAAGCTAGGTACTTACAACCATCAGCTAATTCTAGATCCTTGAAAAAAACCGACCGTATTAAACTAACGCTCGGTGATGCCTGCGGCGCCTTATTCCAGATCCAGAACCTACAACAGTCTGCACGCTGATAGTATAATTACCTTTGAAAATTTAAATTGCAGCAAAATTTCGCTAGATGGCATCTGTAGCGCACTTGTCCGGTTACATGATCCAAAATAGCTTGTTTGCTCACCGTGCAAACGACCTTTGAAAACTCGGACCGCAGCAAATTCCCGCTCGTTGGCACCTGTGACGCCCTTCTCTGACCCCCTTCCATGGAACAACTTATTCGCTCTTGAAAACGACGCTTGAAAATTCCGTTTGTAGTAAATTCATATACTCTCTAAAAATGGAAAGGGAGTTTCTCAAATTGAGCCATTTTTCACACCGACAAGTTAAAAGTCAACTTCTCACGTTAAGAGAAATCCTCTCAAACCATTGAAATGCTACAAGCGGCTCAAATTTGAGCCAACTGAAGAAATCGGGCCAAATTTGGGTGAACTTGTTTGATGCTGGAAAAAATATATATATCAGATTCTCTCCGCCGGAATCGAACGCTGGTCCACATTGGTGGCAGACGAACGCGCTACCTGAACGCTACAATTTCATAGAAAAAAATGGTCGTATAGCCGCTCTCAATTATTCTCAAAGAGAGAAAATATTATTTATTAATTTTTGCTTGTTTTATACATAACATAAAGCTATGGGAAACTCAATAAACTTCCTTAAAATAGCACTAATAGCACTATCGAAATAAAATTCAGGAAACGTTCATGAAAACAGACATTTTAGAAGTTTGCAAATTAATTCTGTATAAATAAGTTCTACACAATGAAATTCTTCTACACAGTGTTGAAGAATTTTTTGAATAACTTTGAGTTGAAAAAACAGTATGTACCAGTTTATTCATACATATTATTCCCGATGTTGAGTTTAATTATAATTAAAACATTGTAACACATTTTTCGAAAGATTTTCATGCATTTTAATAAATTAGTTTCAGTGACTATAATAAAAATATTATATAACTTTAGACATAAATAAATTTATACATTATATAAATACTCTGTTCTTTTTCTTTATACTTGATATATTTCTTTAAGAAACAGTTTTTAGAAAGACATTCACTGCTCATTTTTATTTTTTATTTAATTATTTTTTTTATGACTAATACTCGTGATTTGATAACTCTACTACTTTTTGTCAGTTGTAGATAAAGCATTTTTTATATTTATCAAAAAAATTGTCTTTGATAGTTTACTTTTCTAATTATTGAACGTCCTGAACATATTTTTAAAACAACATTTAATTTTTTTGATTATATATATCTAAAAAAATATTGTTCATGCGCAATTTAAAATATGATCGATAGAGAGCACCATCATTACACAATTTGTTGAACCAAATGAAAAGTGATTGAAAATTGTTGGGAAAGGAGCTTACAGTTTAACGATCAATTTGACTGAAAAGATTTTTGATCAAAAAAGACTGATTTTACGCAAATTTGATTTTTTCCTGCAAATTTCTCTCAAATTATGGCTAAAAAAAAAACGTTCGTTTTTGAGTAAGCAAATTCGGTCACACATTTTGAGAATTGCACCCGCGACATCTTCATCTGTCCCTTATTTGTCACACCCCAAAACATTACCCTTATTTTAAGTTTTAATATTTTGTTCACCTCTTATCTGATCGTCTGTAAGTTAAAAATTTTATAATATTTGGCTCACTCCAATACCCTTCATCCTAATATTTTTACATAATCGAAAATAAGCGTAGTCTATTTTTGTAATCCATTAAAACCATATACACCGCCTTTTCAGGTTACAGGTCTATTTTAAAGTTTTAAAATATATCCGACTACAGGTGGCACTATTGTGCTGCAATTTCCCTTCTGAATGCATTCTAGTTAAACGTTGCGCTTATGCTGTACTTACTTAAACTATGAAATGTATTTATAATGAATTCACCCCGAAATACCCCGTATCATGAATTTTCAAGGTCATAGCTTCATTTTATAATTCTTAAATATCCTCTTCCTTATAATTTCATATTTTCAAAGTATACGCAATATTATTTGATCTCAAAGATCTTAACATACGAGTTTTCAAAATTTTAGCCCTACTTTTATACTTTTAAACTTTTTTTACAACCCTCCCATCTGCCTACCAAAATATTTTACACTTTCCAAAGTATGTGTAATCGATTTCTCTCCTCTGAAATATCCCGGTTTTTTTACACCATATAGTTTTTAGAGTAATTTTCATGAATATGTAATACTGATTGATTAAGAAAAATATCACTCCAAAAATATACTGATATAAAAAGAAGATGGAGCTGACAACGCACCAAAATAAATTATAAAATTTGACAACTTTGGATTTTATAGATGGGTGATATTTGTTTTAATTTTACAAGATTTTTTCATAATAAAAGATATGTCAGATAGGTTTGTCTTCTCATAAAACCTTGATTATCAGAATTGGTAGCGCCATTTTCAGGAAAACGTGGAAAGTGGCAATATAATGAAACAGAAATTTTTAGTTGAATTATTTACATTTAGTTTATTACGTAAAAATATAAAAATACTATAAAATATTACTATTTCTGGAAAAGAAAAAAGAAATGGTTGCACTATTTATTTGATTTCCGATTAATTCTGCACTGCTCAAAATAATTAAAGGATATTGATGTTTTATATTGATATTCAGGATTACATAGCGATTTGGTTGATAATACAATATATACAGACTAAAAAAATAAAATTCTACATGGATTATATATATATATATCCTTTTTTTCTTTCACATTTTCTTTCCTTTTTTTTCTTTATATATATATATATATATGTATGTATATATATATCATAGTTGCCAACATCCTAATTAATATTCCGTAGTATTGTTAGCCCCGCCCTTTTTTTCACACCAGTAAATTGTTACAGTAATATTCTCCAAATGCAATTATGATTAAATAAGAAGAAAAATACTCTAAAAAGATACTGGTGTGAAAAAGGAGGCGGGGCTAACAATACTACGGAATATTAATTAGTATGTTGGCAAGTATGTATATATGTATATCCTTTTTTTTCTTTTACATTTTCTTTTCTTTTTTTCTTTATATATATGTGTGTGTGTGTGTATGTTTGTAAGAAAAAATGCATAATTTGTGAGCTCCTGAATAATACCAAAAATATGTAATTTCTTCATACGAAATCATTTTTAGTAATGGCAGTGCTTTTCTATAATGGACAACAAAGTGAAACAACCATTAGGCACAGATTCGATCAGATTAGCGATGTTGAATTGCCTTTACCCGATCACCAACCGAGTAGAATATAGCCTGCAATTGAAGTCCATTAACACCTATCACTCAAACGTAAAGGTCTACAGAATATATAAGAAATTCATAGCCATACTTTTGAACCATCTTAAACACATTTCTAACAATGTGGAAGACACTGTGATCATGGAACGCGATATCACCTAGACCAAACCCTCCCACCCTTTCCAAACCTCCAAGCACAAATGCATGTTTGTTTCAAGTTCCATTTTCCCTCATAAGAAAAATGCTCTTTTAACAAGAGAAAATGTAAAAAGAGACTTGGAAGCACATGAGAATTTTTATCCGTTCATGCCTCTGCAACTGACGTATTGTTCTACAAGCAGCAAGATGTTTGGGGATAGCTACGCATTTTGACTGTTTGAGACAAAATGATGGTGCCAGCAATCGAGCAAAGTTGGTGATGACTGCCATTTTTCAGTCGATTTCTTCAGTTGTAAGCCTTCATTATAGCATATAGACCTTCATTTTATGTTTATGCCAGTTTACGACCTTGGCCCAGATTGATTGGTCTTAAGAATAATACAATAAAATAAAATAAATATCGAAAATCAAACTTTGTGATATTTCGATGTATTTCGCATTTACTACAAATATGTGGTGGAAATATTGTCCGTATTTGTATCAAGTAGTGCCACATAACCAATTTTTTTATTTTTCCATTTTCATTAAGTTGATGGTAGACATGATAAATGCTTCTTTTTAAAATCATTTTTAAAGTTTGTGTTTTGCCTTAAATTGAAAAAATTTGCATTTATATATATTGAAATAAAATAATACTAAGCATATGAATAAATTTTTAACTATTTGAAAATTTCGAAAATGCTTCTTGGTAACACTTTTTTTTTTTAGTCTGTGTTTTTGAATTATTATTGTTTTACAATATATTCTCAGCAGATTTGTATATTAATTGGCAGATTTATTCATAAGTTAACAATGAAAAAGTATTTTCTATTTGAATGCTAAAAAATGTGTGAAAGTTTCTTTGTTGTATAATTACTGTGTTAACTATACTCCCTATATATATATATATATTAAACAATGAATTAAAAGTTACATAAAGAATATACTTGTTTTAACTTAAAAAATTGAAATAGTATCGGGCGAAAAAATTTTGATTTTTAAATTATGATTTAAAAGAAGTAAGTAATAAAATAATAGTACTTAAAAATAAATTTAACATTAATAACTTCATGATATTTTGTACAGTTTAGGCTGTGATTTAGTTTATTTACATATTTTTTATGTTATTGCAGTTGATATTTTTTGACAGTTTTTTGTGAAAGGTGTTGATATATGAATTAAACATTGAGTATGATTATGAGTTTGATTTAATGCTTCCAGGAACAAAAAAGTAAATTTTCTCATTTAAAATCAGAAGCCACAAGAATTTACCAACATTATTAGAAGACAAGAAATACAAGATGTAATTCCTCCAAGTCAAATATGTATATATATATATATGTATATGTATAAATGCTTTCCGGTTGTGTGCGAGCAACATATTCCTGAAGAGAGGGCTTTTGGCTGCTAAAATCTGATGCATTTCGTGTTCTATGTTACAGAAATATATCAAAAAGGAAACAAGTTTTAAGTGATTATAATAATATTAAAAGTCAAGTAAAAATATATGACCTCTTAAAAATATATGATCTCATTTTATAAAATTCTGTTGCTGATGATAAATGTTTATTTCATAATATCCTTTATTGATGCAAACATACAAATTTATTTTAGTGATATTTTGTGTTTGTAGTCAGATAGACTAGCAAACAGTTTAAATCTACAATCAATATATTATTCTGTGTAGTTAATGGCAGTCCGTTTGATATATTTTAGTAAATACGGAGCCTCAAGGGCAAATAATATTATTTGCAGGATTTGTCAGATACAAGATGACTTCCATTAGATATTTGTAGACGATAAATGGAAAGAACTCAAGACAATCTAGCATGACATTTATTAAACTCACTGGAAATTAGATAATTTACACTAAATCTATTAGTTTTTTTTTTTTTTTTTTTTTTTTTGTTTTAATTAAATGAAATAAAATTTTCTAAAAAATGAATTAAAAATTTTTTCAGATAATATTTTTCAATAATAATAGAAATATATATATATATATAGAGAGAGAGGGGGGGGGAGGGGAGAGAGAGAGAGAGAGAGAGAGAGAGAGAGAGAGAGAACTATTTCTACTATTATTTGGATTTAATTGTGTTACATGCAAATTATATTTAATTTCATATTATTTATGTTTATGTCGTTATATTTAAAATGTAATGCAATGATCCATTCGTTCTGAAATAACATCTGTAAGCAATATTAATTAAAATTAGTAAAGTCTTTTTATTTCAGCATTAAATTAATGATAATTTTAATGCTTTCATCAAATATCCATAGCTACCAAGTTTTTTAATTTATTCCGGAATGCTGTTAGCCCCTCCCTTTTTTCACACCATAATCTTTGTAGAAAAATTTTATTCAATGTATAATTACGAATAAATATGAAGAAAATTACTCTAAAAGTACAACGGTGTGAAAAAAGTGCGGGACTAACAACATTCCGAAGTAATTAAAAAACTTGGCAGCTATGAATAGCTAAACAACAAGCATTTGTGACTACAGTAATGAAACTAGTATCTGTACGAAGATAATTAAAGTTTTTTTGTGATTTACATGACGATCTTTATAATTTACTAGTGGCAAATAGCACAACTTTAAATTTGAAAACCTGGGGAATGTAATAGATATTTAAAAATATAATGTATGAAATATAGACAACAATAAATTTTTATCATATTTCCAAGTTTTAATAAAGCGCATCAAAAACATTTGAAACGTTAATAATACAATATATTGTTATTATATTGTAATATTATAATAATTTATCATTACGTTTAATAGGTTTTCAAACTATTTGTTTGAAAATAGTTCTGTATAAGATTTAAAAAAATCACGATGTTTATCGTTTTACAAAATGAGCTTACTTGCATATGTAAATTACCTCTAAAAATAATATAGGCATAAACGTTACTGCAACAACAACACATTTCAATACATTTATATATATATATATATATATATATATATATACATATATCTGGAAAAAGTATGATTGTTTTAAAAGACCGTCATTATGTACCAAACATTTAATTGTTGTAAGTATATTAATACAAGTAAGTATCATTTAAGTAAGTTGGTTCATCGGGTAATATGTCAAAAATTCTCTACTTTCCATCTTACAACATTTTTATGCGAATGACTATTAAATTTGTTCCACGTTAAACTGAACGACCTATATTTTTGCAACCGCTAGTTCAAGATGGATATTTTCGGAAAAAAAAAAAAATAATAATAATAATTCAAATGAAAAGTAGATTTCAGATATGGTATTGTTTGAGAAAGGGATTGTATACATTCTAAAATACGAATTTTAATTTTTGTTCGCTCACTCTTTTTACCATGAATACAGATTTTTTTCTGCTTAAGATGATTCTGTTAAGAAAAGTATTGTTTGCATTGGGAAAAAAATTGTGTTTATGATGTATGGGGCCCTCTTGTGATACTTCATCTAATAGATTATTTAACAGTCTGAACACCGCTGACGGATATATCTGGTTGCTGAGCCGTTAATTTTATTACAATACACTTATTATTCGAAATTATATAAATATGAATTTTAAGCCTGATTTTTAAGTTTCAAGGTCTAAATAGTAGGTATAAGGTTCGTAATCACGTATACACTTACATTTTTTTTTTTATATATTTGAAATAAGATTTATTTAGCACATTGGAAATCTATGCAGTGAAAACAACATTACAATTTTGCCCTTTAAAAAGACAGTCAGATGGTTAAATGCATAAAACTGTTGAAGTCAATTTCATCAGTGAAATTACTTTCCTTTTGAAGTAATTCGGCGTTTCTAGACTTTTAGTGGAACATTTCCATTTGTGCAGGGTTCCGTTAAGACTTTGAGCTCGACCAGGAAGTTCTTGTGTTTTTTAAAAGGATATGAATTCCCTAATCACGAATGTAGGGACGTGGGGACTGCACACAAATTTAGATTTAATATTTTTTCATTTTTTCATTTTTTTTCTTTTGTAATTTTTTTAGGACTTTTGACTGATATTTATATTTATTACGTTTTAAAGATAAATTATAAATTGATTTATAACACAATGTTAATGTGTAACTAAAATATAATTTAAAGTTTATACTACAGAGAGAGAAAATGCAGCTTGTTTACCATGGAAAGATTTTTTCTATGTCTTTACTTGAAAATTTAATGTTGATTTCTAAATTTATTATTGGAAATGAAATGTATTTATATATATGGATGAAAGTTTATATAAAATATTTTTCGGTTATATATTACTATTTTAATTTTGAGACATTATATTATATATGTGTTATTACATTAAACAACATTAAATATATACAAGAAGGCCGCGATCCATTAAATTCTTTTTAACAAAGAAAAGTCTAGTTGAGTGTTTACTCTAAGAAATCTTTAGCTTATTAAAACTAACTCCAAGTTAAAATGATTAGTAATTTAGAACACTTTTCGCGTCTTTCCGTTAAAGAAAATTTATGAGCGCGTTATATACCAGTGTTTCTGATAGTTAATTTTAGACATTATTATACATAAAACCAAAACATAAATATATGTTCCCATGCCATTAATTAAAAAACCCCGCAATTTATGTATATGTTTTATTAAATGAATTTCTCGTTACACTTACTCAACATAATACGTTCGGAATTAAAGTGTTGTTAATGATGCTATAACAAATATAAATATTAAATTTATTTTAGAAAATAGCTCTACAAGATATGTTTAACTATATATTATATTTGCTTATTTAACAAATATAACGAAGATTTTCTTTCTTTTTTTTTTTTTTTTTAAGGAATTTCGTTTTGAAATGTTTTAGAGAATAAAATCTCTCAGGATATCTTTAAAGCATTTTCAAAGAACGTCATTCTGAAATCTGTAAAAAGTATGATTCATCATCTTCTACTGTTTCAACACTGTTAAAGAAGAAGGAAAAAGTAATTTATTAATTGAAAATAAATTAATTAATACAATCAAAATAAGAATGACTGTAAACTTTTGAAGAAATGTGTTAAAGAGGATTTAGGTGAAGCTGTTTTAAATTGGATGAAAGTGCAACGCAGTGTAGATTTTCCTGTATCTAATCATGTTTTAAAAGTTCAAGCAGGTATGTTTGCCAAACAATTTGGCTATTCTTGATTTGTATGTTCAAATAGATGGCTTCTTCTATTCATTAATAAACATGGAATAACATTCGGAAAATTTATAGTAAAGCAAAGTCTGTAAATATATAGGTTATCCTGACATAGATGAAGTAAAAGTGGCGGGTTATCAAAAAAGGATACACAAAAGACGATATTATAATGAAAGTGAAAGAGGCATTTTTTTTATATATAAAGTAACCCTACAGTACACTTTACCCTACAGTACTTTTAAGTTCAAAGGTAAAAATTGCGTCGGAGCCAAGATCTTTAAAAATCTATTAACAGATTTAGTGTGTTCTAAAATGTCTGGCACTGACAGGAAGAAACTATTGGTTATTGTTATGTCGAAAAAAAACTTAGATGTTTTTAGCAGCTAAAGAAGCTTTCTGTTGATTATTACCACAACAAGATATCCTAAATGACTTTGGATATTTTCATGGAGCTTATTTCAAAACGTGAGATGCAACTGATAAAACAAAAGTAAAAAATTCTTCATTTGATTGATAATTGCAAAGCTCATCTCGACATAACTCGACATACAAACATCAGGATTCATTTTTTACCACCGAATTCTACAAGTGTTATTCAACCAATATACCAAGGGGGTCATTAGAAGTATTGAAAAAAAAATCTGACACACGAGTTAGCACATTATTTGGAAGTTTCTCGATAAAAGAAAAAAAAAAAAAAAAAAGGAACATACTTAAATGCTAATGTAAACATACTCGACGTGACACATTTAATGAACGATGTACTGATATCATTTAGTTAGAACGTTAGAAGACGTTACATTAACATACATTACCAATTGCTTACGCAAGGAGGAATTGGGCATTCATCAAGATTGGAAATCACCAGAGAACTAGTAGAAGACTTGAATTTTTTTTAAATGAGTAGAAAATAATTCGAAAATTATGATCTGTTGACATCAATGTTATCACTTTAAAGATACGACCTACTACAAAGGATTTTGTCCTTGAAATTTAAGCTAAAGAAACGAAAAAAATGTATGAAAGTGACGATGATATCGACGATTCTGAAACATTTTATTCATAACCGCTACAACATGTTCACTGACTTTATAGTGCACATAACATTCATGTCATAAGTCTTCTCCGAAGTATGATAATACAAAAAAGAGATAATAAGATAATTCAAAGCAAATTAACCATTTCTTTTGTTTTGTACCGAAATAATAAATAAATAACGCAAGCAAATATAATATAGTAATAAAGTATGAATTTTTATGTTCTTTTTCACAAACACATTTTCTTTTTACGAGCACTCGGTTATAACGAGCAAATATGGCGTTTAATTTGCACTCGTTATAACAGATTTCGACACTATTTTCATAATACAGGATTATGACTGCTATAAAAATTTATGGCTTTAAAATTAAAAGTTTAGGAGGAAAACATTAAAGTGAATCTTTTAAAACGAAAGGTTAAAAATGAAAAATTTTAATACGTAAATAAAAATTATTTTACAAGTTTCGAATAAACCAAACAGAAATACTAAATTTTTAAATAGTAAAATTTTATCTCAAAAACAAGCCGAAATTAGAATTTCCAGGTACATGCGGAAAAAAATATTTCATAAATTTCTTTTTGAACTTTAAATTAGAAATATAATATTTAAAAATAAAAAAATAAAATATGTTTCTTTATTATGTAAAATCCATTGCGTAATAAAATGCAGAATGCAGAATGACGTTTATTCTTTATGAAAACGATTTTATAAATTAATTTTCTCTTTTGCAGTTTGAAATAAAAATTTGGCAACTTTAAAATAATCGTCTGCTATATCTATCTTCTGATTTAAATGTAAAAATAAAAGATTTATTTTGAAAATATTTCTTAAAATAAATAGATAGCTCGAAAGTTACTTAACTGCACTTTCTGAGGAGAAATATTCGCATCACCAAATTTGAAAGCTGTGTACAATTTGTGGTAATTGTAAAATTGTAAAGCGGTGTAAAAATCAAGGTTATTGAATTTCAAAAAAAGGTGTTCATAATATATTAAATTTGAAAGAAATAAAAAACACATCAAAGTGAAAATAAAAATGAAAACGTGGCCGCGAAACATCATCCTAAAACTATTCGAACACAGGTAAATATCAAGAACGGGAAGTCTCTGATCCTAAAAGAAAATCCGCCGACACAAAAATCTTTTACATGGAAACTAGGAATGTCTTATGGTAATGTAAAAGTAAAACATTTATAAAGATTTGAAGTTAAAAAATTTGTTTAAACCAAAAGTTAATCTGCTTTTGCCAAAGCAGATGCTGAAATAAAACAAAAATTATAAAATTAAATAAAAACACCAAGCTGGAAATTTGCTGTGACACTATATAAGGCATAGACATGGGCATATTTAAGTGACAATAAAAGAAAAAAATCTATTTTCAGTTGCTTAGCTGACGAGAATGACCGTACGAAATGATTTCGTCACAGTACAATAAAAGTTTCCAAAGAGATTCGTGATAGTTGCAAGATTTTGTTATAACGGGAAATTAAATATATATATATTAAAAAAAAGTCTCAAGTAAAGCCACAGTTAATTCCCTCTACTCTCATCAGAATATATTATAGCCAATTTTTTTAAGAAGAAATTCCTGCCTTATATGGAAATGGAATTGATAAATTGAAGCTTCATATGGAAAAAACCTCTAGTCACTCATCTAAATCAGCTGCCGCTTATTTAGCAAAGAAATAATCAGAAACAGAAATAAAATGTATCCCATTTAATTGATTACCAGTAAAAATCACCTGACGCTTCTACAATGGACTTTTGAGCTTTTTATTTATTAAAATAATCTGGTGTGTCAGTCACACGAATTTCTCTTACCCTGAAATTTAATACTATAAATACGGGTTGCAGATTAAGAGGTAAGATAACGAGAACTGTCATGTAAACCTATGCAAAACAATTCAAATTAGGCTTCAGAAGAGTTTTATACGATAATTAGTTCTGTGTGAGGGGGGCTACCACCCCCTCAACACCCCGTTTCATTAATGCACCTATTTTGCTATAGAATTTAATTCGGCTATTAAAAAATAATTCTGTTTTTAAAAAATAATTTATTAAAATTATTATTTAAAAAAATTATATTTTATGATAATGCAGACGATTTCCATATTAGAGAAGTAGTGTAACACTAAATATCCAAAAAAAGTCCATTTTACTCTCAATGCATTTAAAAATATATGTAATAATAATACGATTTTTTTTTTCTAAGTTTTTTTTTTTTTTTTTTTTTTTTTTTTGTTAAAAGTAAAAAAAAAAAAAAAAAAAAAATCTATAACTTTATTTTAAATTATCACAGATTTATAATTCAACCATTCGTTTTAAAGGTATTGGCGAGCTCTTTTGAACGATACCCATCATGAAAATATACTCCCCTCGAGGGTGAAGGCGAGGCTACTACATACACAATTTTTTTTTCCCCAGTTGACTATCTGTATTACAAAAAATATATATTCGTTTCATTTGGTTTAGTGCGGTCTATAGACGTTAAACTCTACTTACCTGCAATTTCCCCCATAGACGTAATGTATTAGAATTCTCTTGATTGTCCCTGTACACGAACCATTTGCTTGATCTTAACGAAAAGCTTACTGTAGCATCCCTATATGATACCCATTTAGAATACCAAGTTTGAACTTTCTGCCATAATTTGTTTTTGAGATATGCTGATAACAGACACACACACTGACACACACACGACACACACAGACTAACAGACACACACACAGACATACACACAGACCATTTGCTAAAAACATGATTTTCGTATTCAGGGGACCTCAAAACGTGTAAATATAACAAAATCTCGCGTTCGAAAATTTGACCCCAAAACAATACTTTATCTACCTTATGGGTAAGAGAAAGTAAAAAGGCTTAGGAGAACGACATCCATGAATATTGAAAAGACTTTGGATACGGTGCAAGAAGAATAGGATTAAAATGATATGACAGTGCAAAGAAAAATTTTACTTTCATGGAAAATTTGAGCTAAAGCTATCATATTATCAAGAACCATTGCTATTAAAGAGAAGCAAATCGACGCAAAAATTATGACATTTAAAAATAAATAAAACTCAACTATTAAAATCGTTTCCATAAAGTGTTTACGACATTCTGCACCTGTCGAATCCATTTTCTACAGAACAAAAGTAAAAAAAGAAATTTTGATGAAACAAACTCTTGCAATCGCTTTCAGAAAATATTAAGATAGGCGGGGTCGAGGAACAGTAGCGGTCTCTGCAGCTAAGTTTCTTATGTAATATTTCCCATCAAATATATCAGTGTATTGATTTTAAAGAATATTAAAAACATTACACAAAAGAGAGAACAATTTAATATTTTACTTTAAATATAAATGCACAAATATCCTTCAATGAAAATATCTTTAGATTTAAATTCAAAGAACAAATACGATTTAAAATAAGCATAGCTTATCCATGACAAAAAGAAAAAAAGACAATTATTTACTTGAAATATTTTGTTCTGAGAAAAGGATGACGTTAATATTTTATATCATTAAGAGACAGATCTTTATATTTGCATTTCAATGTAAACACAAATATAATCTACATATATGTATGTTTAAATAATTAGAAATGTGAAAATATTGATATAGTAAATATTTTCAATATTTTGAATGTAAAAATAATCTAAATAAAAATACATATTAAACGTCCTCAAATTACAATTTTAAGTAAACTAAAGAAAAAAAAGAAATATAAAATGTTAATCAAAAATCCATGAATTCATGCAAAAGATAAATGCGTCGTTATTAATGAATTAAGAATTCGATTTTATTTCTTTTATTACATTAATGGTTGCAGATGTATTTTAATATATAAGTTTAATATTTTCAGCAAAAATCATCGTAATATTGATGTTGAAATATTCAGAAAAACAGTTTTGTAAGAAAACGTAATAAAACTAAAAACTTACAACAATATTTTCAAATAGAAGTAATTACCGGCAGTCTTCCATCAAAGAAAATGGAGACACGAATGCGACTTCGAAATAATTACACAGACCTGACAAAAAAAAAAAAAAAAAAAAAGCGTAGTAAAATGTAAACCATATTGTTCATTATAAACAGCATATTAAATAACATTTTCCTTTATTGTAACAATGTAGATAACAATGAACTTTAAAAGTAATACGAAATGGGATGTAGGATAAATTGGGGAATGAGAGTAGAAAATGATGTGGTAACGAAAGCAGAATCGGAATGGCTGTAAAAAGTAGGAGGAAAGCCTTCACTAGGGAAAATGTGTAGAAGAAGGTTTTTAAATATTTCATCAAGAAATTCTTATAATCATATTATGAAATAATATGATTATTTTCATGTAATAAAATTAGTGACTTTTTAATGTAAACGCCTTGTATTTTACGATAAAACGAACGTGATGATAAGAAATGGAGGTAATTTTTGATTTAGTGTTCTAGAAAATATAAAGTTTACAAAATGAATAAATAAATAAATAAGAAATAAAACAATATATATATATATATTTTTTTTTTTCTTAAATACATCGGTTAAACTAGGAGATATATAAAATAAAGATTCAACAAGCATAAGGCGTAATATTTGAAATCGATGATTTTTTTAATTATTCTAGTCTACTCCCTCCCTCTAGAAGTTCGTTGTAAATTATTTGATGTTATTAATGTTAATATTATTAATAACTAAACTTACTTCTGTACAATTTTAAGCCAATAAAAACAATAAAACCGCAGCAATATGTGTCAATAAGTGCATTTATTCTTTGATTTTGACGCTCTATATTATTTCACGCTTGTATATCCCAATGTCATGTTCTGTTATTATGTATATCATTTTTCTAACTGCGGATTGTTTACTTATGAAAATACTGACTATAGTATTGATTCGTTCTATAATTATTGGCTGAAAATGAAACACGAAAGAAAGCATGAGTCACAAAGAAATAAATAGATTTTATTCAGCAAAGTAGCCGCCATCGGCAGAAATATACTTCGCCCAACTAGTTTGAGCGAAAAACTGCTACGGTCAGCGTCACATTTGTCAAAGAATTGACGAAACGAATGAATCAAACCATCCTGGTTCGGGAATTGTTTGTCCCTCACAAACATGTCTAAATGGTGAAACATGTGATAATCAGTCGTAGCAAGGCCTGGAAAATAAAGTTAGTGCGGTAAAAGCTCATACCCCAACTCGTGGATCTTTTGCCGGCTATCAACTGGGTCATGGGGTCGAGCTCCATCCAGCGAGCTGACCTATTGACCAGTACTGGTTGTTTGATGCGAAGTTTTCTGTGGTATTCCTAAAACTAAGGACATTACACGTCCGTATTAATGGTTTGGCCTTTCGGGAGGATTTCATAATGGAGCACGGTCTTGGCGGTCCACCAAACGGAGGCAAAATTTGGGGATCTGTTCACAGGTTCACTTTTATGCAGCCACTTTGCTTTGCGCTTGCGATTGTCGTACAAGACCTATTTTTCATCCACAGGAAGGATACTATCCAAGAATAGCTCTCTAACCTCGAGCTCCTGTAGAGATTTACAGATCTCCTGACTCCGTAGACGTTACTTCTCCGTTAGGTCATGTGGTACCCGTGCTTCGAGCTTTTTCATCATGTGCAATGCCGTCAAATGTCAAGAAAATGTCTGTGGTGCAACAGAGAGTTGGGCTCCTAGCTGCCGTTGGTTGGGCGTCGACTTTCTGCCGTAAATGATCCACATAACACCGCAGTTGCCAACCGGCTCCAGGTTTAATGTCAATATCCGTATTGCCACTACGAAACTTGGCAAACAATTTACGGACGTTCCGCTCACTTGTTGTACCCGCACACTATGCTTTGTTGATGTTGGCAACTGTTGAAGCCGCCGAATGTCCAAGCCGGAACTCGAACTGAATCACGATTCGCACTTCACGTTGCTACATCAGTGCCCCGACTAGTGTGTGGACTCATCCACTTCACCTTGTATGTGTGGTTGGTGGTGCATCACTACTGTACCGGTCGGAAAAATCTGTAGAAGTTGCCTATATCGGTCGCGGTCAATAATTATAGAACAACTCAATAAATTATGAATTTAAATACGAACAGCTCCAAAACTAATCACCAAGCCATTTTAGTTTAAAATTAAACGGAAAAAGCAATCGCGCAGCTATTATGAAAAGCTTTCTTATACAAGTGTCCTTTATAATATTTGCAATATTATAATTTTATTCGTACAAGTCCATAAGTGCAATTTATATTTGTCTTGTAGAATTAAGTTATTTATACAAGATTAACACTTTGCCGTCCCAAACACTCTAAAGAACTCTAAACAGTGCTTCCAAATTCAGGGACTCTTTTATTCAACAATCACCAATTGTTTTGAGGAATAATATTTGACATAACTAAACTTCGAAGTGTATAGGCAAACTTACAATTAAAATTTAGTGGTGAATATTGAATTAAAATATCCTTGAATTTGGCAACACTCACCAGAGAAGGGGAATTAAAAAGGACCAGCAAAGTGTTACGACAGTCTATAACATTTATTCGATTATTTATTATTCCGAATTAACTCATTCATTTATTTATTTACTTGTTTTTTTCTTTTATATAAAGCCAAACACACACACACATAAAAAAAGTAAAAAGTAAAGCACACTATAAAATATAGTTAATTATAATAAATTATGATCAGTAAATTTCATGCTTATTAAATAGTAAATAAAATACAATGATAAAAGAGGGGTACAACGTACCTTTTGTACATCAAATGAATTTTTATTTACTTAAAAATGAAAAAAAAAAAAAAAAAAAAAAGGAACAAAGAAAAGGAAAAAAAATATAATATGTAGACATATAATAAATGTATATATATCAAAAGAAATTTTACGTGAAATAAATGTGCATTGTGTAAAATGATATGTGAAATAAAATATCAATTTAGGTTTTCTTTAGAAATTCTTTTATGAAAGATCAGCGAATTATCAGTAATGAGATACATGAGAAAATTTCACAAAAAACTTCTGTTTTTTTCCCCCGAAGCAGTCATTATCACATGAAATCGTTTTTATCTGAAATATCTTGCTTAAAGCTTCGAAAATAACGACCAAAGAAAAACATTTCTTTCTTTTGTTAAAACAGATTTTTTATGTCTCACAGAGAGACTTACCTGTTTATGAAAAGAAATGAAAACATTTTCATTCCTAGAACTTTTTATGCTGAGAGTTTTGTCGATAAAACTGCCACACGAAGGCAATTACAGAATATATTACCTGGTAAACGTAAATGTATATTATATATTAAATGCATTAAAGAATAATATTAATAATAGAAAGTGTAAATTTGTCTTGAAGAAATTTATAAATACAATTTATACGTTTACAAGGTAAATAGTTTTTGATTCTTTATTTGCACTTTTTGAGAAAATAAATAAATAAATAGTTAGCCAAGACATAAAGTATATTTAAACAAAAATTCCTTTTTTTAAAAATTGACTTTTTTACTATAAATATACTTTTTGATTGCCTGGATTCTTATTTAAAGAACTTTTGTAGATAAAACAGAAATTTATACGCAAAGCTTTAACATTCTAAAATTATGTTTACTTAGGTGTGCTATAACTAAGCCCGAAATAAAGAGAATCTCGCATGTACAGTGTGTCAACCGATTCGATTTTTTTCATGACATTTTTCAACACCGTATTTGTGAAGTAATCTAGCAGGCGCTCCTCAATATTTTTAAATGAATCACTATAATTAATGACTTCTCAAAATTGCAATAATTTTTATCACGTGATAGAAAAAAAAATTCTGATCTGGAAAAATGTCGCACCGGTCCCCACTGCCTTAGGCAGCGCAGGCGATTGTGCGCTGCGCTCGAGCATTTATGTTCGACACTCTTAATGAATCATTATTTTATCGTAAGGGAAAAACATAAATATAAAATACAAAAAAATATATATATTCACTGCTCGGGGGAATAACCGGTCCGAGCCCCCACTGCCTGCGGCAGCGTGTGTTACTTTGCGTAATCCTTCGCCCACCGCTTCCGCCCCTTCTAATTATTTTACACTTTCAAAAATAACCACAATCGTTTTCTCGGGGTTTTAAACCTAATAATACTAATTTCGAAAGTTCTATCTGAATTTCTTTATTTTTACCCCTGCGCACGCCCCCTTTACGCCCCTCGTAATAATTCTACACTTTTGAAAACATCCGCAATCGATTTATAGGGCTTTGAAACATAATAATACTAATTTTCAACACTCTATCTCTTATTCGTATATTTTTTTTATCGATCACCCCCCCCCCCCCCCCCCCGATTTCCGGCTCTCATAAACATTTTACAAATTCAAAAATTTCCGCAATCGATTTCTCGGGATGAAAAAACTCCATCTAGCAATTTTGAACGATCTAACTCTATTTCTATATTTTTCTGCCCCTCCGCCACCCCCTTTTCCGAAAATATCCTCATTCGAACTACACGCCTCTAAAACCTACCTCTACCAATTTTGAAAGGACTAATTTTATTTCGATTTTTTTTACCCATCCCCCCCCCCAACACACACACACACCTTTCTGCCCTATCTGGGACGAATTTCCGAAATTCCAGAATTTGGTTTTTAGATATTTATGTAAGCTATATATTACAGCAAAAATCTCACATTTATCTTTTTCTTTTTGCTGCTGTTGTTGTTTGCGATATAAAGAATTATTTGAAAACACGTTTTGATCCATCCGCACATTAGGAGCTGAATGTCTAAAATTCCAGAAATCGGTTTTTAGGTATTTGTTTTAGCTATAATTTAGATCAAACATTTCACGTATGTTTTTTTTTTTTTTTTTTTTTTTTTTTTTTTTTTGTTAGAGACGTATAGGAATATGCAAAATCACGTTTCAAAAAGTTTTGCCCCCTTCCTCTCCTTGAGAAAGAATTTCTAAAATTCCAGAAATAGGGCTTTAGATATTTGTGTTAGCTATATTTTAAAGCAAAAAAATTACGGATATCTGATTTATATATATATGTATATATATATATATATAAATATGAAGGTTTTGTGAAAACCTGTTTCCCCTCTCTCTCCCCCTTGAGGGGGGGGAGGAGAATTTTGTAAAATCGCTTCTTAGTGGATGTCTACGTAATAGAAGGAACATTGTCACAAAATTGCATGCTTCTAGGTCTAGAGGTTTGGTCTGGTCGATTTTGAATCTCTTACTCACTCACTCAGGAACGACGACTCTATAAATATAGATTTACGTAACATGTTTCCACGATTAGTTATGGAAAATAGATTATAAGAATACAGTGGTGGAATAATCTTGAAAAAAAAAAAGACGGACTGATAAACACCATGATATATTAATAAAGCAATCGAGTGGACTGCTGTCAAAGTTATTATCCAGAAACATTGAATTAAAAAATAAAAGAAATATAATCAAAATATTTAAATGTATATAAAAAGAAATATCCACAGATAGCAATACGTATGAAAAGTGTTTAATTTATAAGACTTTTTGTAGCACATAGGATCAAAAACAAATTAAATATTCAAACTGTTTATGCAAAGCGTATTTCTCTTTTACATTTTTCTTCTTTTCATGCAAAGCTTCACGTAATAGACATTCTTTAGCAAACATTTTTTTTTTAAAATACTTTCAGCGGATCTTATGAATCGACTGCAAATTTAGTTTCTATTTGACAACCAGTTTTCATTTGCGCGCTCTTTGAACGAAGACTTTCTGAAATGTGAAATAGAGTAAAAAAAAAAAAAATCCCTGAAATTCATTTTTAAAAAATAAAATTTTGAAAGCGACCGGAAGGTAACACTCACACACACACATATATATACACACAGACACACACTCATACATATAGACATATATAGCTTTGCAGTGCTATTACATGCAAACAGAACTTTTGATGATTTATTTCATTGAATTTGTATTTAACGCCAGTACAATTTTATATTTAAATATTTACAAGTTAGAATGATTTTTCATTTGACAGAATATATATTTTTCTCGTTAGGGAAAGGTTTTATTGTTTTTTTCTTATTCGTAATTTTTGGATCTATTTTTAAAACAAATTTAAATTCTACGTTTTTAATATGTAAAATTATTTGATTCATAAAGCATAAACTTTTCAGTATGCCTACATACATGTTATTAATATTTTTTTTTGTCAGTTTATCGTGTAAGAACATATTGAAAATAATATTTACTAGTCATTTCCTGAATTTCATTTCCGACCAATTTTTAAATATTACTAACATGAATTGTAAATGGTATACGTAACTACAAATTGCGGTATTAATGTTAAAATTTCTAGGAAAAAACAATATCATAGCATATTTTATTAATGAAAATTTTTTACTTTAGATTTATAGAACTCATATTGAATTATAAATCAGAAGCTATTGAATTCTAATGTCCATAAATTTCGATAATATTTAGTGCACCGATCAGAAATTTTGCACATGAAGGAAAGGTATAAGATTAATGTTTTATGTCCTTGTGCACGAACTCTTTATACAATTTAAATAGAAAATGTACGCAACATCTGTGAAGTCGTTCCTTCACATACATGAGTTTCAATTACAGTTTTAAATAAATGCAATAATTAATTACTATATTTTCAATAAAGTAATTGTCTAATAAAATATCTAACGAAATTTTAAATTACTTTTTATATTTAATCGCATTTGTCTCTATGGATAAATATCTTGGTTCTAATAATATTTTATCCATTAATCTATTAAATAAAACTGCTGAAAACAGAAACATATTCTTTAAAATAAATAGTTTAATTCTGCTAGTCATCTTTCTAAATGACATCTCTCAGAGTTCTAATCTCTACTAAATCATTTAATAAAATAAAATATAAAGAATATTATTTTCATCTAGTAACCGTTGTTTAGATAAAAATTGCATTTCATTCTTTTAGATTGCGTAAGTTTTTTTATTAGAAACTAAATAAAGAAATAAATTTCCGTTGTAACATCATCAAAGGGGTAACTTATAATTTTGGATGACAGGAAGCGCAATAATTCATAGTCTTCCATCCCCGTCTCTATTAGGCAGACGATTTTCTGGCGATAAAATTTAGTATAGGTGTTTGGCGTTAATTATTTAATGGACTTTCTAAATTCAAAATATCTATATTAGTTTACTCGAGAGACAATGGATTCTGTTTTGCTGTAAAAATTGGCGCTATTTTGGAAAACTTGGCGTGATTTAGCAGTTTGTTCCATTTTGCGAGATTGAGAACTTCAGCATTCGCTCCTAGATCGTTGTTAAGTGAATACGTACTTTTAAACCCTCTCACTCACCTCATGCCTTCGCATTCTCGAAACTCACGGACTAAATGTACTACCACTTTAAAAATATATTGAATTGCTTAAAAAAAAAAAAAAAAAAAAGTATTCTTTGCAAATTGACGTTAATTAAAAAAAAAAAAAAGAGGTAGTTAATAAATAGTTAAAGATAATCATTTGTATATCTTTACACAAGGGAGTTCGTTCCCTCAGTAAATTAGTTATATTTTATCGTAATCCTTCCGAAGGCAACAGATTATTAAAATTGAAATGAGTGAATGAATAGTAAATATTTTATAGAATTAAGAACAACCTAAAAATTAAACTAGTTGGCATAGGTGGACTCCGTGCAGTTCCCCATCACGTATTTGGTTCCACACATTTTAATTATTGTTAAAAACTATCAAAGTAAAACTGACATATCGCATCTCGGCAAGAAAAAGGACGCAACTTAACAATGCAATATTTGAGAAGAATCAACTTATAGATGGTACAAAGAAAAAAACTTGGCTATAATAAAACTAACATGAATGCCTCTTTGGTAGATGAATTGAGAGTTATAGAGGCGACATTTTCCGCGCATATGCCTTTTTCAATAACATAAACTCAAATTTGCCACTTTAGGTTGATTTCATTGGAAATCGAAATATTCCAATCACTTCGTTCTCTCTCTCTCTCTCTCTCTCTATATATATATATATATATATACATATATATACAGGGTGTTTCAGTGAACCGTTTCAGAACTTCTAAGAGGGGTAGGGTACATCCTGACGAACCAAAATCATATACCAATGGGCCGTCAGAAATGCTTTCCTGACGCGGTAGATGGCGTTGTGCGAAAATTCCGTGCTTTCGTGCAGGGAATCTTCATTTCGCACAAGAACGCCAAGTTAGTAGGATGGATGATTGCACGATCGCAGAGCTAGCAGATATGCATTTGGCGTACGGGGCTACAAATTGTAGTGGGCCAGCCGCACAGCGTTTGTACGCGGAACGATATCCGACGAGGCGTATTCCCAGTCATAATTTCTTTGCAAGACTGCACCAGAGGTTAGCTGAGACAGGTTCATTAGAAAGAGCTCACAGGTACAGGGTAAGAACAGCACGGACTGCAGAATGTGCTGCAGCATGTACAGGGGAATCCGAGAACGAGTACACGAAGTGTAGCAAACGCAGTCGGGGTTTCCCATTGCAGCGTCTGGAGGATTCTCCGAGAAGAAGACATGCATCCGTTTCACATGCAGCGTGTCCAGACACAGCAACCGGAGGATTATGCACCTCGTATTGCTTTCGCACAGGGGTACCTTGGAAAATGCGCTACAAATCCCTTTTTTCCTGCTGAAGTGTTGTTTTCCGATGAGGCAACCTTCACAAGGGAAGGAATTTTCAACACGCATAACGACCATATCTGGGCGGTCGAGAACCCGCATGTAGTACGACGTCGTGCAGCACAGATTCGATTTTCGGTCAATGTATGGGCCGGTATTGTGGGAGATCACCTCATCGGACCTTACCTGTTACCGTGTCGTCTAACCGGACCTAACTACTTGCTCTTTCTGCAGCAAGTACTGCCACAACTTTTGAGAGATGAACAGACTTCTGCATCGACGCAACAGACAATGTGGTTCCAACATGATGGAGCCCCTGCCCATTACAGCGGAGATGTTCGTAACTACCTGGATGTCACATTTGGTCAACAGTGGATCGGACGTGGGGGTCCCGTGCGTTGTCCTGCTCGGTCACCCGACATATCATGTCTTGATTTTTATTTATGGGGTCATATGAAATCGCTAGTTTATGACACCCCTGTTGACAATGCTGAGGAGCTGGTTGCAAGAATCGCAGTAGTTGCCGGAGAAATTCGAGATATGCCTGGAGTATTCCAGAATGTTCGGATGTCCATGCGTCGGAGATGTGAGGCGTGCATTGTAGCCCGTGGAAGAAACTTCGAACACTTACTTTAATCCATATACCTTTTGCTTCTTTTCATGTATTATTAAAACGATTTCTCACTTACGATCTCTTTTCTTTATGGTGCTTCTGTGTACAACACCGCTTCAGGAAAGCATTTCCGACCCCACATTGCTATATGATTTCGAGTTGCCAGGATGTACCCTACCCCTCTTAGAAGTTCTGAAACGGTTCACTGAAACACCCTGTATATATATATATGTGTGTGTGTGGGAAGTTATGTGGAAAGCTTTGTGGGACGCATTACTTGAACAGTCAACAGATGGCGCTGCCTCTGATGCTCATCTTTCGACGAGAGGACGAACGGAAGTCAGTTGAGATCTGTTTGCCATGTAAAGCTGTTGAGACCGTCAGCGCGAAGGCTGATATGGTCATTTTCTTCTAATTAGACCTTGAAGTTCTCTTAATAGTTGGGAAGAGCCATGGAGGGCTCAATACATCAATCTCACATATTTGTTAAAGTGCGCGAAGGTACTTTTGTGAATTATAAGTGTGAGTAAGTGCTTAAATGTAGCTTTGTTACAGTAATTCTGATGAAGAGAGCTTGTTCTGTGTGTTAAGCCTCGAAACCTGCAGTTGGTTAATGATGCAAATTCTGCTATTATTATATTAATCTTTATGTGTAAACTGTGTTATGTGTGTTTCAATAAATGTTTTCGTTATCTAAATCGCATCTAATCATTGCCAAGAATTGCAATCATTGCCAATCATTGCCATCTAATCATTGCCATCTAATCATCGCATCTAATCTAGCCAAGATCCTACAAGTGGAGATTCTTCCGCGATGTTATTAACACCAACAAGTTATAAAAGGAAACTTTTATATACAATTTATTATTGCATAAAATGAAGCATGAAGAATTTAGTATTACAACTTTGAATTAGAAATGGATAAAAAATGTTTTAAGAACAACAGTTCTGGTTTCATTTTGTATGTTTAAGATGAAATAAAAATATCACATGAGAAGAATGAAGAGAAGTAATAATTATGATTAAAAAATATGATTCTGAATAATCTTTTATAATTTTGCTTATTATTGTTTGCAATATTATTTTAACAATATTATAACAATATTATTTTAAAACGAAAGTGATAACAATTATTAAATAAAGAACAATAATGGTGATATTATGTGTGTATAATAATAACTGAGAAATATATAAGTTGTTCTAAATATTCTGTTGAGTAAAATAAATTGTTCTGAATGTTCTTATTTAAAAATCATGATAATTTTGATTTGAAAAAAAAAAAAAAAAAAAAAAAAAAAAAAAAAAACATAGAATCACTTTTAAGGAAAATGTTCTCATATTGTTTTGTTTCTATTTAAGTATGATATTAATTTGGTAGAAATATTGAAATATTTTTTGGTATAAGTAATTATTTAGAGTTATAATGGCCCAAAACGTGTTACAAGGTATTAGAAAGGCAGATTTAAAAACAATTGCTGAAGAATTAGGCCTAACTGTTCCGGCAGAAGCTAAGGTATTTGAAATCAAAACTTTAATTGAGAGTTCTGACATTTATAAAAATTATTTAGAATTTGTTAGAGGCGTTATTAAAATGTTAGTAGAAGAGCAAAAGTTGAAATCTTTAGAAGAACAAACCAAAATTGAGATAGAAAGAATTAAATTATCCCAGTTAGAAAAAGAAATCGAGCTTCAAAATTTAAAGTTACAGACTGCAGCAAATAATTCTAGTAATAGTGCAGAGCAACCAGATTCGGAAACTACCTCACAGTGCTTGGAGAATCTAATTAGAAACATAAGGAATTTAACCATTTCAGTACCTGAGAAACCGGAAGCTTTGCACTTATTTTTTCAATCCCTTGAAAAAGCAGTCATTTCTAAAAATGTACCGTCTAAATTTAAATAGGAAATATTGATTAACTTATTGGGAGATAAATATAATCAGGTTCTTGCGTACGTAACCACCGAAGAAATTAACGATTATGAAAAAGTTAAGGAATTAATTTTAAGACAATTTCAACCAACGCCGCGTGAATGTTTAAGTAATTTTAAAAATGCTCTGCGGAATCCGTCAGAATCCCATGTCCAGTTTGCTTCCCGTCTAAGCGCTTCTTTTGATTACTATTGCAGATTGAGAGGAGTTAACTATGTTAAGCAATTGTGTGATCTTATAGTTTCTGATAAGTTATATGAAACGTTGGATTCTAGAACTAAGGAACATATCAGTGTTCGAGAAGGTCAAAATTGGTTTAAACCCAACGAATTAGGTCGAGAGTGTGATTTATTCTACTCTTCTAGAGAGAAATCGTTAATTGAAATTAATAATACTCGAAACGAAAGTTCACAGAATAAGCGGTTTGTAAACAAAACTCCTTTTAGAAAGGCACAGTATAATAATAAAGATCCCATAATAAGAAATTAGGTGTCTAATCAAACTCACGAAAAGCATGAAAGAATGTGTTACATTTGTGGTGCAAAAGGGAAAACATTTCATTTCACTAGAGTCTGTCCTAAACGTGTTGCAGAAAAAAAAGAATTCCGTGAAAATCTTCCAACGAATTCAGTAGTTCAATCCGAAACAAGTCCGATTAACCTAATTGTTAATGAGCTTGAATATGTTGATATTTTTGTGGATGATATTCCACTTAAAGGGTTAAAAGATGCGGGTTCTTCAATTTTAGTTGTAAATAAAAGCATCATTCCACACACTAAAAAAGTTATTTCTAAAACGACACTACTTAGCTGCTTTAATGAAAAGAAAGATGCAAATCTAGCTGAAATTAAAATATCTTTGCCTAATCATGATTCAGTAAACATAATCGGTGCTTTATGCAACATTTTGTCATGTGACGTAATTTTGCCTGGTAATATCTTTCATATTTTGAAACAACAAATTATAGAGGAGACAGATGTTTCGAATTCCACCGACGAAGAGGGGGAGGGGGAATTTTCTGAGTTCGGGGGAAAGCGATCTCGATGAAGCAAGTGAGTGTTCTTTTTCTTTATTTGATGGAAGGGAAAATGAAATAGATTCTTTTTTTTCAAATATGTGCAACTATTCAGAAGAAACAAAATTCGATCTCAGTCACATTATTGATAAGTCGTTAAAAGAGAGATTAAGCGAGTTAATAAAAAATTATAAGCGAGTTAAGACAAAAAGTACTGATTTAAAAATGTCCATTATTTTATCTGATGATACACCAGTATGTTTAAGTTCTCGCAGATTGTCATTTGTAGAGAAATCAGAAGTCGATAAACAAATTGACCAGTGGTTAAAAGATGGTATAATTAGAGAAAGTACGTCAAATTACGCTTCGCCAATAGTGGTGTGTAGGAAAAAAGATGAAGGAATAAGGTTATGCTGTGATTACCGTATTTTAAATAAGAAAATTATTAAAGATAAATACCCGTTGCCAAATATTGAGGATTTATTTGATAGATTAGGGGAGGGTAAAGTTTTTTCGACACTAGATTTAAAGAATGCGTTTTTACAAGTTGATGTAGAGGAAAAAAGCAGGAAATATACAGCTTTTGTGACCGATAATGCCCAGTACGAGTTTCTAAAGGTTCCCTATGGGTTATGAAATAGTCCCTTAGTATTTCAAAGATATGTAAATTATGTGTTTAAAGACCTATTAAAAGATGGTACTGTAATTATTTATTTAGATGATATAATTATTTCATCTAAAGATGAGAATGAAGGGTTAGATAAATTAAAACGTGTGTTAGAAACGGCATCAAAATTTTGTCTAAAGTTAAATTTAAAGAAATGTCAGTTTTTGAAACGAAAGACCGATTTCTTAGGTCACATAATTGAGAATGGCACGATTAAACCCTCAGTAGAAAAATCTCTTGCAGTCCAAAATTTCCCAGAACCCCGTAATGCTAGGGAAGTGCAGAGTTTCTTAGGTTTAACAGGTTACTTTAGAAAATTTATTCTTTCATATGTCAACACAGCAAGACCTCTCAGTGACTTATTACGTGCTTCCACTCCATTTAAATTCGAGCAAGAGCAGAAATTGGCTTTTCAAAAGCTGAAAGACATTTTATCTAATACACCGGTGTTGCACCTTTTTAAACAAGGCTATAAGTTTGAAGTCCATACAGATGCATCTAAATTAGGATTTGTGCTATCTTATTACAACAAGATGACGATGGACAATACTATCCTATTTATTATATGAGTAAAAAGACCTCGGTACAAGAAGAAAAATACTGCAGTTATGAATTAGAAGTGTTAGCGATAGTAGAAGCCCTTAAAAAATTTAGGAACTATTTATTAGGCAGTAAATTTAAAATTTATACTGACTGTCAAGCGTTCACTAAAATTTTAGATAAACGTGAATTGACACCTAAGGTAGGCAGGTGGTCTTTCCTGCTACAGGAATTCGATTATGAAGTAGAACATCGCCCTGGTAAACGAATGCGGCACGTTGACGCTCTTAGCCGACACCCTGTAATGACTTAACTACTGATACTCTCACTCATCGTATTGTTACTGCTCAAGAAAATGACGAGTTTATCAAAACCATGAAATCTCTTTTACAACAGAACCAAAATGACGAATATGTGTTAAAAAGTAATATTTTATATAAAGTGTTAAATGATAGGGATGTACTAATTGTCCCAGAGACCATGCAAATTGAGGTCGTAAAGAAATGTCATGCCCTAGGATATTTTTCGGTTAATAAAACTGAAGAGTTAGTAAAAAGAGACTATTATTTTTCTAATATGAAGAAATGTATAGATAATGCTGTTAAAAGTTGTGTAGAATGTATACTCATAAATAAGAAACAGGGAAAAGGAGAAGGTTTTTTGAACTCTATCACGAAAGAAGATATACCATTATCTACTTATGACATAGATTTTGTGGGTCCATTACCGACCACTAATAAAAACTATAATCACATTTTCACTGTCATAGACGGATTTAGTAAATTTTCGTGGCTATATCCCGTAAAATCAACCTCTTCAGCAGACGCCATGCAAAAATTAAAACAACAAGCTGCTTTTTTGGTACCCCGCAAGAATAATATCTGATGGTGGACCTGCGTTCACATCGAAGGACTTTACAGATTACTGTGAATCAGAGGGAATCGAACATGGCACCATCACAACTTGAATCCCAAGAGGAAACGGTCAAATAGAGAGACTTCATCGAACAATCATACCTGTATTATCCAAGTTATCTATAGAGGACCCGAACAAGTGGTACAAGTTTGTTGAGGCTGTCCAGAGAACAATAAATTCCACCGTATCAAGAAGTACCAAAAGAAATCCTTTTGAATTACTCACTGGTGTAACAATGAGAAGGAAAGAAGATAAGAGAATACTAGAACTCCTCGAAGAGGAAAGGATAAATTCCGTGCTCGATAACCTTAACACCATTCGTGAAGAAGCAAGAAAAAACATTCTTAAGATTCAAGAAGAAAATCGCAGATGTTACAACAATAAGAGAAAGAAAGGCCATGTGTATAAAATTAATGATCTAGTTTCCATCCAGCGAACTCAGTTTGGAACTGGCATGAAACTTAGACCAAAATTCTTGGGTCCCTAAAAAGTTGTGCGAGTAAAGACCAAAGACAGATATGAAGTCGAGAAGATAGGTGATCACGAAGGTCCCATTCATACTAGTACTTTAGGAGACAATATGAAATTGTGGTCCATGAATATGTGTCTTCTAACCTAAAATCCAATGATAGAGACTTATGAACTTTATAGAAAAAGTTAACTGTGAATATTAATGTACATAATTTTTTTAATGTCTGTTTCTCTTTTTCGTTTTTTTTTCTTGTAATTGTATTTAGCAGATATCCTCTAGTATCCTAGGCTAATTCGACGGTGAGGACACCTCACGTCAGGATGACAGAGCTCTGTGGGAAGTAATGTGGGAAGTTATGTGGACAGCTTTGTGGGAACAGTCCTTGAACAGTCAACAGATAGCGCTGCCCCTAATGCTCATCTTTCGACGAGAGGACGAACGGAAGTCAGTTGAGATCTGTCTGCCATGGAAAGCTGTTGAGACCGTCAGCGCGAAGGCTGATATGGTCATTTTCTTCTAATTAGAGCTTGAAGTTTTCTTAATAGTTGGGTAGAGCCATGGGGGGCTCAATACATCAATCTCACATATCTGTTAAAGTGCGCGAAGGTACTTTTGTGAATTATAAGTGTGAGTAAGTGCATAAATGTTGCTTTGTTACAGTAATTCTGATGAAGAGATCTTGTTCTGTGTGTTAAGCCTCGAAACCAGCAGTTGGTTAATGATGCAAATTCTACTATTATTATATTAACTAGCTGGCTTCGCCCGCTAGCGGGTCAGTATTTTCAAATAAATCACTAAAATTAATGAATCACTAACAGTAACTTTTAGTGTTAAGAAAAGAAATTTAAAAAAAAAATCATTTCTGATTGGGTAAAAAGTCGGCCCGGGTCCCCACTGCCTTCGGCAGCGCAGTCCCGTGTGCGCTGCGCGTACACAACTTACGGAATACACACGCTGCGTGCGCGTACTCCTTCCCTGACCCTTCGTGCCCCCTAAAAAAAATCATTTCTGATCGGGTAAAAACTCACATCGGGTCCCCACTGCTTTCGGCAGCGCAGACCAATGCGCGCTGCGCGCGCAAGTAAGAATATATACGTGAGCTGCGCGCACATATTTCTTCTCAAGTCAAATTTTTATTCTTAAGAAAGGGAAATTAAAAAAATAATTTCTCATCGGGTACAAAGTCGGGCCGGGTCCCCACTGCCTTCGGCAGCGCAGTCCCGTGCGCGCTGCGCGCGCCTATTCCTTCCCTGACCTTTTGTGCCCCTTAAAAAAAATATCAAGCGCAGACCCATGCGCGCGCACGTGTGAAGGTAAACGCGCGCTGCGCGCACATATTCCTCCTCAAATCAAATTTTTATTCTTAAAAGAAGAAAATAAAAAAAATCAATTCTCATTGGTAAAAAAGTCGGGACGGGTCCCCACTGCCTTCGGCATCGCAGAACAGTGCGCGCTGCGCGCGCACAAGTTAGGAGATACGCGCGCGGTGCACGCCTATTTCTTCCTCACCCTTTCAGGCCCTCTTAATTAACCTACGTGTAATAATTTTGAACGATCTAACTCAATTGGCTGAGATACAAAAGAAAACGTAATCAGGACACCTCAAAACGTGTAAATCTGCTGAAAACTTTCGATAATATAAAAGAACTTTAAAATATCTTTCGAATGATGTATTAAAAGTAATTTAATCATAATTAGAAACTAAAATATTGAAATTTGAAAATATTACAGCGCCATCTGGCGGTAGAAATTTCTGTATACCACTGTTCGATTCCAAATCAAAAAAGCTTTCTAATGATGTATTACTTATGAAATTATTTTAATTAGTTGCTGAGATACAAAAGAAAACTGATTCAGGACACCTGAAGACGTGTAAATCTGGGGAAAACTTTCGATAGTATAAAAGAACTTAAAATATCTTTCGAATGATGTATTATAAATAATTTAATCATAATTAGAAAATGAAATATTGAAATTTGAAAATATTACATCGCCATAAAACAAAACTGATTTAGGACACCTCAAAGCGTGTAATTCTGTTGAAAACTTTCGATAATTTAAAATGTCTTTCGAATGATGTATTAAAAATAATTTAATCATAAATAGAAACTGAAATATTGAAAATTGAAAATATTACTGCGCCATCTGGCGGTGGAAATTTCTGTATCCCACTGTTCGATTCCAATTCAACAAAGCTTTCTAATGATGTATTACTTATGAAATTATTTTAATTAGTAGCTTAGATACAAAGAAAACTGATTCAGGACACCTCAAAACGTGTAAATCTGGTGAAAACGTTCAATAATTTTAAAGAACTTTAAAATATCTTTCGAATGATGTATTAAAAATAATTTAATCATAATTAGAAATTGAAATATTGAAATTTGAAAATATTACAGCGCCATGGGAAACCTCAAAACGTGTAAATCGGGTGAAATCTCGAATTCCATTTTCGATAATCTAAAAGTTCTTTAAAATGTGTATCAACTCAACAAAGCTTTCAAATTATGTATTACTTATGATTTTTTTTAATTAATACCTGAGGCAAAAGAGAAAACCCATTAAGGACACCTCAAAATGTTTAAATTAGGAGAAATGTCGAAATATCAAATTTCTGTAATGTACTATTCAATTCCAAATCAACAACGCTTTCAAATGATGTATTACTTATGAAATTATTTTAATTAGCAGCTGAGATACAAAAGAAAACGAATTCAGAAACCTCAAAACGTGTAATTCTGGTGAAAACTTTCGATAATATAAAAGAACTTTAAAATATCTTTCGATTGATGTATTAAAAAGAATTTAATCATAATTAGAAATTGAAATGCGCTTATTAGAATAAAATTTAATTTGCAATTAAAATGTAAATTTTTTTGAAAAATCGATGAAATTTGAAATGCAACTATCCCCTGTGCTGTAAACTGCGCACACAAATTTTCAAAAAAATTAGAAGAAAATTGAAGCATTTTGAAATTTGCAATTTTTGTTCCTGGTAGAAAAAGCACATGATCTCAAGTAGTAAAATATTTCCTTCGTTTGGGCGGAATGGAATTCTGTCTTCTCTGTCAAGGTCAGTTGCCATGGTAACCCACCCCATGAATCAAAATAGCAAGCCGTATTCAGTTCATTACGGAATGACGATGGCCGTTTTTACTGGTTCAACGCCTAAAATTAAAAAAATTATAACTCATTCAGTTTTTGAAATTTTCTCTCAATCTTTTGGGAATTGAATTATGGAAGCAAGTTCTATATACAAAAAAAAAAAAAAGAAATGATTTATCTCTAAACGTTTTTGAGTTATAAGATGTTTTGTGAAAAAATCGATGTTTCTTAAAATCTAAAAATATGGATCGCTAATCCGTATTTTGTAAAAATGTTTATATGGTTCGAAAGAGGATTAAATGACCTTTCCTTATATACCAGTTGTTAAGAAATGGAACAGTTACTCGATCGTACAGGGCGTTTCAAAAAAGACGATCGCGAAAAAGAGAAATTTTCGACCCTTTTTAAATTTTTTTTTTTAATATAAAAAATCCGTATTTTTAAAAAAACATTGTACCGTAAGAATCGGTAATAAATGATCTTTCTCGTGGTACATGTGTATTTTCGATATTTCCAACAGTTCGGCAGTGATCGCTTTACAAAAACCTACGAAATTTTCTCTCTTTGCTTTTTCTTTTCAGGTAGGCTGTTCCGTAACGAAATGTCGGTCGGCTGCGATTTTGAATCGTTTTTTGATTTGACATGGGTCGACATTTTAATAATATCTCCGCTAATTAGGGTCGCATCGTTTAGCAAATTAGATAACGTACATCTGCGATAAATTCTCTGTCCGTTGGTACCTGTAGGAAGTCCGTGCGACCATTAGCTGCGGAGCCTTTTCTGTTTCAAGCCTTTTCTCACAGACACACACACACAGACAGAAACACACACGCGTACAGATTTTAATAATGTAAGAAGATCTTTATGTGTAAACTGTGTTATGTGTGTTCCAATAAATGTTTTCGTTATCTAAATCGCATCTCATCATTGCTCCACCTCTAGACGCCCAGCCAAGATCCTACATATATATATATATATATATATATATATATATATATATATATATATATACATATAATCGAAATCTTATCATTATGGTAACTCCCGAAATTATGCTCCAAATCGAACCAAATTTGCAAAGCGAATTTATCTTATAAATATCTTGGATAAGTTTGTTAACTAAGTTGCTCAACAATATTGTTTTCATGCGGTGATGTATTCATAGACCATGTAAGGGTCGCAAACAAGTTTATAAATTAATTTTATCTGCCATGATAGTTCCAATCGCTTTATCTGACCAAAAAATCCGTAACTTCAAACTTTCATCAAAATTGCTATATCCAGTTTCGTGTAAACAATTTTTCTGTCATACGTTGCAATTGAGCTTTAAAGGTTTAAAAGCGAACGCGAAAGTTTGTGAAGATGAAAATAATTCCAATCATTTATGTACCCCTAAACTTTCATCCAATATCTCTATATCGATTTCTGAGTACACCCAATTTCGGCTATATGTTAAAACTGACCGATAAAGGGTTAACTGAGAATGCGAATTTTTCTGAAGAGGAGGGTAAATCCAACCGTTTTAGCACCTCCCCGAAAACACATAATCCCCATCTTTCAACAAAACCGCTATATCCATTTCCGAGTAAACCCGATTTCTGCTGTGTTTTGCGATTGACCGATAAAGGGTAAACTGTGAACGAGAAAATATCTGAAGATGAGATCCAATCATTTTTTCTCATGAAAAATCCCTAACTCCAAACTTTCATCAAAAACGCCTTCTCCTTTTCCGAGTAAACCCAATTTCTGCCGTATGTTGCAATTGGCCTTTAAAGGTTTAATTGTGTATGCGAAATTTTCTGACGATGAGGACAATTCCAATCGTTTAAGCATCCCAAAAAGCACTTAATTCCAAACTTTCACCAAAATCGCTATATCCATTTCCGAGTAAACACAATTTTTGCCATGCCATTGGCCAATAAAGGTTAACAGCGAACTCATTTTTTTCTGAAAATGAGGGTTAATCCAAGCACCCCGAAAAACACTTAACTGCAAACTTTTTTTTTTTTAAATCGCTATATACATTTCCGAGTAAACCCAATTTCTGATATATGATACAATCGGCCGTTAAAGGGTTAACAGCGAACACGAATTTTTATGCCTTGCGAAATTTTCAAAGTCGCATGTTTATAGTTAATGATGTTCATCCCGGCATCAAAACTGATATTTAAGAGCTGTTCTTACATCTTTACGATAAAAATGTTTCTTTTCATGCACGTTTAAGTGAAAATTTTCCCTATTCTCCCATGTTAAGAAAATCGTAAATTTCAAATAACTTCTGAAGTTTTTTAAATCAGATGTTTCAAATAAATAGGGTTCTTGCCAGTGTCATAAATATAATTTTAAAACTGGTCTGACCTCTCTGAGATCATTTGTTCGTGAGGTATCGTGTAAACAGTCTAACAAATTAACGGACTAACACAGTAACAAACTAACAGACACCCTACAGACAGACACCATACAAATTTTGCCATTTTCGGATTCCTCACACCTGAAAACGTGTAAAAAAGTCAAAAAACCGAGGCCGAAAATTTTCACGATTACCTAAGCTCCCATACATATAGTAAGATGGGGGAACTAAAAAGTATTGTTGATAGAATCTAAAGTATATAACGGTCCTCATATGCCTAAAAATGAAAGGCAATGGCTTATAAAATTAATATAGAGAAATTTCTCTTTACGTATTATATTTGACACAATATATAACATTGAATATTGTAACATAAACATACATTATTTTACATAGAAGATAAACAAGTAATATATATACGAAACTACGAAAAAATCTTTTTTTTTTTTTTTTTTTATAAAATATATTTATTAAAATAAGAAATACATTCGAATCGCTTAATTTCCTGTTATTTCTAAAAATGAACTGTGTTATTTAAAAAAAAATCTTTTTCTGCTCAATAAGAAAATAATATTTTCATTAACCTAAGCAGGTTTTTTTTTTCCATTAACAACATTAAAAAAAAAAAAAAAAAAAAAAAAAAAAAAAGAGAGAGAAAGATATTTACGTTATCAAAATAAATAAAAAGAAATCAATTATTAAAATGATGCCTTTTCAGTTATATTATATTTTTGGGGAAAATATGTTTTTAAAAATAAATAAATTTTGATTCAGTCGCAAAAATAATATTTATAAAAAAAGATGTATGTTAATAGAATTTACAGTTCAAAAATTAAAAATTTGCTTTGAAAAAAAGTGGAATATTCTACGTTGTTTTTCATATTATTTTTTTTTCCATAGTGAAGGGAATCTAATAACTGTTTCTTCCTCTATGATTACGTGACTACATGTTTATTTTTCTTTGATAGAAGTATAATACATTAAGCAATAATTGCTGAGTCACTAAATTAAAATAATTTATTTAAATTTATTTTAAGGCTTTATTCTATTTTTTGTTTCTCTTAATATCGACCACATGGCCGGCATTTTAGGGAGGTGCAACATTCCCGGCGTTCTAGTGTGAACACTATTTTTATGTTATACACTTTGTTTATAGCTGCATTTGCGCTCATACAATTTGTATTATTTCTCTATTTTTTTTTTTTTTAAATGTCGGTAACTTACTATTTAACTATTCAAATTATGTATTCTTGTAGCGTTGTGAAGTTTTGCGATAGTGTTTTATGTCACTGGATCTGGATCATTAAGAAGTTTTATTTTGAAAATCTTACTTGAAAAATATCCATTCTTATTGGTCATTGTGGTTTCAGTGATCTTCTATCTGTTGCTTGGATTTTACTACTGTGGCATACAGCCCCCTTCCAATTAATTAAAGTTGGCCAGACCTTAATCTCTACACAGTGCAGGTGTGCTGATACTTACAATAGTTTGGCTCCAGACTGTCTCGAACTGTGACACTAAAGTACAAAGAAGCTGCCCTGCTAACACGCCCTGATGGTCGTGAGAACAGCGGAGTTTCCGAGGTATTTCTTCGGCCAGACGGGAAGGCGCCCGGCCGCTCAGCGAATGAGGGAGGAGCGCGGGTTGCCATCGAGAAAAAGAGTTCCCCAGGAGCAGCGCTGGAAGCAGAGAGTGGAGGATTCGTATCTTGTCTTCGGCCAGTGAAGGTCGGAGTCTTTTTTTTCTTGTCTCGTTTACCAGGAGAGGTAGCGAGACACTTAGTGATTTTTTTGTGTTCCTCTAGGAGCAGAGAACACAGGTCAGCTTATTTTCTGTCACCGGCGAAGGTGTGCAGGTCAGCTCGTAAGAGACTTTTTACGTTAAATTATCCTAGGACTGGATTATATCTTTTCTGTACCTGGAACGGTGCAAGTATTGTTTCAGTAAATCGAATTTAGTATCACGGAGATCCACTGAAACTGTTTGTTAAGATCATCAACTCAACTATCGATCCATGCTGTATCTACTAGCCATTGTATATAATCATCCAACTTCAATATTGTAACTAACGGTTGTACATAGAATCTTGTTTAAATTTTAATTAAATTAATTTTCTTATCAACTTCTGCTGTGACGGGATTTTCTTATTCGCTACCAGAACCCTCGCCCGAAAGTCCGAAACGCCACAGCTATACTAACTTGGTGGCAGCGCTAGAGGGATGTTGTTGGAGTAATACTACACTGCCTGAAGAAGTTCGGACGATAGGAACGTGATAGACTCAACGGAAGGATAGACGCAGCGGAGTACGTCGAACCATCAAATCAACGGAGGATACATCTACGTCGCATCGACTAGAATCTCTAAGACAGAGAGGAGAGCCCTCAGCCCTGAATTATCCGGAGCCCATCCCGAATTCCATACGGAGTGCCGATCCGAGAGCCCATCATAAGTGCCAGAAGGAAGGACGGAACTCGAGCAACGACAACAAAACAGGTGTGAGTCAAACTTTTCTAGTGAGGCTGTAAAAATTTTGTTATTTAAGGTATTAGATGATAAATGTATAAAGTTAAAAGTTATTTAGAAATTTATTAAGGGAGAGTAAACCTTAAATTAACATTGTTTTTGGAAAAATAAAAAATGTGGCATATCACAAATATTAGAAGCTCTAAGTAAAAACGGGGAGGAATTTAAATTATAGGTAAATTTAATTTAAATATAACTCATATTTGTTTAGTTTGGAAAAATATTAATTGATTTGCACATATTTGATTATCTTGTTTTAAATGAGAAAACAAAAAGGGAGTTAAAATATTTTGAGAAGATAACACAGTAATTTCATATTGTTTGGTGTAATTTATGAAAATTAAAAGTGAATCAAATAAGTTACGGAAAGAGGTTTCTTTCCTGGAAAGTGTTGTGATTTCAAATATTTCAAATTTAATGTGTAGAATTGAATATTAAGTTTTAATTATTGGAATCGTGTTGTATTGGAAGTTTATATACCCAAAAAAAAAAAAAAAAAATTGCAAAATTGAATTATAGGTTTTATTAGGGTAATTTTGTATATGTATTTTTTGGAATTGGGTAAAATTGTAAAAATTGTGTAAAATTGTTAGGAATTGTGTAAAAGTGTTAGGTATTGTGTAGAAATTTTTTGGGAATTGTGTAAGATTAAATTGTGAATTTAGAATTAGGTAAACATGTCAGAATTAGGGCAGTATAGGAAAGCGGAATGCAAGAGCTCGCAGTCGAATTCGGAGTGATTGTTGAAACTTCGGATAGGATAAGTGATATCATAGGGAAAATTCAAAAGTCTCTAGATTATGAGAAAGACCTAGCCCTATCTCAAATTAAGTTAATACGGGAGGATATCTTAGAAAGAAAGGCGGAAAAGATTGCGGAAAGGGAGGCTGAAGAGAAAAAAATCGCTGAAAGAGAAGCGGAAAGGAAACATGAATTAGAGTTAGAAAAACTTAAAATAGCCCAACATTCAGAAACAGTAAGTCTAGCTTCGACTCGTAGCGAACGCCCCAGCCGACAATCACTAAAATCGGTTATGCAAAAATTTGAACCGGAGAAATCGGACATGGCATTATTTCTTGCGTTATTCCAAAGACAAGCTAAGAGGTTAGAAATAGATGACGAGGATCTAGTGACTAATTTATTAGCTTTATTGCCCGTAGAAATCGCGGAATTAATCTTAAAAGAACCCCAAGAAATTAATGACGATTTTGAGAAAGTCAAACAGATGCTATTAGATCGATTTAAATTAAGTCCGGAAATTTTAGAATTAAATTTATGCAACACCAAAAACAACCGGGAACTCTTTGGCATGATCTAGCTTATGATTTAGATACATATTTAAATGGGTGGTTAGAGGGAGTAGAAGTAAAAAATTTTGAGGATCTAAAGAAATTAATGGTGGCCGACCAGTTAAAGAAACGGGCTAATTTCGAAATGAAAGATCATTTCATAGATTCGTGGAGCTCTCTCAATGAACCGCGAGAGTTAGCTAAGAAGTTTGACACGTACGAGTCAGTTCGCAGAAATAATAAGAAAAGTTGGACCCCGAAACCACCACTAGAAAAGAAAGTAGATAAACCTCGCAACTTTGATAAAAATAGGGTTGAGAAAAATGCCCCAGAACAAAAAAATTGGAGGGATAAGTCTGATCTGACGGAAAGATCTAAATTATTTGAGGCCCGAAAACCTATTGTTTGCTATGTGTGCTCTTCCCCCGATCACATTAAGCCAAATTGCCCAGTCTGGAAAAGCAGACAAGAGAAGGCTGAAAAAGTAAATCACGTAGGAGACGCTGAGAATTTAAACCCGTCTTTTGAACCTTATTTAAGTGAAGCCAAGATAAATGGGGAAACGTTTACCATTTTACGTGATTCTGGGACGTGCCTCGATATTGCCCCTCATAAAATAATTTCTAATGAGCAATTAAACGGGGAAACCGTGTGGGTTAAGGCAGCTTTAGCCAACGAAGTGAGATGTCTACCCATAGCCAATATTGAATTAGAAATTGAGGGAATAGGGTTAATTAATACGAAAGCCGCGGTAGCGGATAAGGAAGTTCTCATGGATTATTATTTACTGGGAAATGAGACGCAGAAATTAATCGAGAGAAAAAAACAAAAACCCGAATTAATCCATGCAGTCGAAACGCGAGCGAAAAGGCGTAAAAACGAAACTGCGCCAAAAACCAGTCTGGCGAGTGAAAGCGCTGGGAATGATCAGGGAGACGCAGAAATGTCGCCAGAGAGCGAGCCTACGGAAAATCAGGGTACGGAAGAATCAATTTTCCTCCCCGAGTTAGAGAAGGATAGGATCACCGCTCTGGCGCACGTTGGGAAAAACGAGTTTCGCCAAGAGCAGGAAAAAGATGAAAGCCTGACGGAGTTGTGGGCGCGCGCGAAAGAGGAGAAATCGAATTTAACAATAGATCAGGGTTTGCTGTACAGAATTGCTACAGATCACAGAGGAGAAAAAAGACGTCAGCTAATTATTCCGCGGAAATATAGGAATGAAATTTTGAATCTTTGTCACAGTTTAATATCCGGTCATGTGGCCATGACTAAAACTAAGGATAAATTGTTGCGATATTTTTTCTGGCCAAATATCATTAAAGAGGCTGAAGCCTATGTAAAATCGTGTGATCCTTGTCAGAAAATTGGGAAGGCAGGAGAGCAAAAAAAGGCCCCTCTTAAACTTGTTCCCATTATTACTGCAATTTTTACGCATATAAACTGTGATATTGTGGGACCACTCCCACCTTCGGAAAATCAAAATAAATATATGCTCACGGCTATGTGCTTAGCATCGAGGTATCCAGAGGCTATCCCGATACCCGATTCAAGGTCGGAAACAGTGATCGACGCGTTAATGATAGTATTTAGTAGAATGGGATTTCCGAAAGTAATCCAAACAGACTTAGGGACTTGTTTTATGAGTAACTTAACCTCAACTTTCTTAGAAAAATTTGGAATTAAAATAACTCACAGTAGTGTGCACCACCCACAGACAAATTGCATTGAGCGTTGGCATCGTTCAGTTAAACGGTTATTGAAGGTAATCTGTTTAGAAAGTGGAGAAAGTTGGGAGAGGAGTTTACCCTATGCTTTGTTAGCTTTGCGGACGGTAACACATGAATCAACGGGTTTCAGCCCAGCCGAATTGGTTCATGGGAGAAATCTGCGAACCCCGGAAACCCTGCTATTTGAGAAATGGACAGAGCAGGAAGAGGAGAAAAACCCAGTGACGGAGTATGTTTTCGAATTGATAAACAGACTACAAAGGTGTCAAGAGCTCGCAGGGGAGCAGATGGAGGAAAAAAGGGACAAACGCAAAATCTGGTATGACAGAAATGCGGTAAATCGGAAATTTAATCCCGGGGACAAAGTGCTGGTTTCAGCCACAAGTAAACCCAATAAATTATCCGTATCATGGATAGGGCCAGGCACTATTGAGAGTCAAATGTCAGAGACTAATTATATTGTAAATGTACCGGACAGGCGCGAAAAGTCGCAAATTTATCATGTCAATTTACTAAAACCTTACGTGCAGAGAGCCGAAATCGTAAATGTATTAATAGAGGAAAATTGGGATAAAACGACGGAGGCAGACTTAGAAATACCTTATCCTATAACTGACCCGGAAGAATTTGACCTCAATATGGTAATTAGGGACAGTAATTTAGGAAGTCGTTGCACAAAAGCCCAACAGGAGCAATTAGGAGCATTACTAATTAAACACAAGAAAGTGTTTTCCAATATTCCAGGCCGAACGAATCTAATTGAACATGATATTGAATTGACTAGTGATAAACCCGTTAGAATGCCATATAGGACGTCACCTCGACAAACCGACATCCTGAAATCCGAAATCCAGCGTATGTTAGAATTGGGCATAATTAAGGAAGGGGAGTCAGATTATACCTCGCCTATGATATTAGTAGAGGCCCTTGGCAGAGAACCCCGCCCGTGCGTTGATTTTCGCAAGTTAAATGAGATAACTCGTGCCGAATTTTTCCCTTTGCCTAACATAGAAGAGAGGGTAGAGCAAGTGGCAGCATCAAAATTTATTACCGTGATTGACTTAACTAAAGTCTATTGGCAAATACCTTTAACCCCTAACGCACAACGTTTAGCGGCATTTGTAACTAGTTTCGGTTCATATCAACCTTTGGTAATGCCATTTCGACTTGTCTCCGCCCCGTATAGGTTTTCAAAATTCATGAGTATTCTATTAAAGGGACTAGAAAGTTTCTGTTTGCCTTACCTTGACGATATGGCTGTCTTTTCTAATTCATGGGAAGAGCATTTAGAACATTTAGATATAGTTCTAAAGCGGGTAACCAAGGCAAAATTAACCATTAAATTAGCAAAGTGTAAATTTGCCCAGGAGACGGTCAAATATTTAGGGCATGTTGTAGGGAAAGGACGTAGGAAGCCGTCCGAGATCAAAATCAAGGCCATTATTGATTTCCCAGCTCCAAAATCGAAAACGGAAATTAGAAGGTTTTTAGGGATGTGCGGGTATTACTCCCGATACATAAAGAACTATGCAATATTAGTAGAACCGCTGACCCGAGCTTTAAAAGGGAAAACGAAAAAGGAAAAAGTAGACTGGAGTCCCGAAATGGAGAAGGCTTTTAGGGAGTTAAAAGAGAAACTCACCCGTGACCCAGTGCTGTACGCTCCTGATTATACTAAGGAGTTTATTATTCAAAGTGACGCCTCAGATAAGGGGATAGGTATTATCATGGCTCAAAGGCAAGGAGATGAAGAACATCCAATTCTGTACTTAAGTCGAAAATTTACTAAGGCAGAGAAAAACTATAGCACAACCGAAAAGGAATGTGCTGGGATCATTTTCGCAGTGAAAAAGTTAAAACATTACCTAGATGGTCAAAAATTTACCATAGAAACTGATCACAACCCATTAATATGGTTAAAGAGAAATGCGGGAAACAATCCCAGATTAATGCGGTGGGCGTTAACCTTGCAGCCCTTTAACTATGAAATCCGACACAGACCAGGAAAAGACATTCCTCATGTGGACTGTTTGAGTCGGGTGGATTAAAAGTTATCTGTAAGAAATTTTGTATATAGTTTATTATTATTAGTATTGTTTTTATTATGTTAATTAATTTGTAATTTGAAACTTGTAACTTTAGTGTAAATTTAAGTATTGTTTAGTCAGGAAAATTAGCCTCTCTAGAATTGCCTTGATGCACCCTAACCTAATTTGATTGCAGAGATTTTCTGGAGTTTTTCAACCCCAGAAAACCATCTTAAGGGGGGGGGGAAGTTGTGGCATACAGCCCCCCCTTCCAATTAATTAAACTTGGCCAGACCTTAATCTCTACACAGTGCGGGTGTGCTGATACTTACAATAGTTTGGCTCCAGACTGTCTCGAACTGTGACACTAAAGTACAAAGAAGCTGCCCTGCTAGCACGCCCTGATGGTCGTGAGAACAGCGGAGTTTCCGAGGTATTTCTTCGGCCAGACGGGAAGGCGCCCGCCCGCTCAGCGAATGAGGGAGGAGCGCGGGTTGCCATCGAGAAAAAGAGTTCCCCAGGAGCAGCGCTGGAAGCAGAGAGTAGAGGATTCGTATCTTGTCTTCGGCCAGTGAAGGTCGGAGGGTTTTTTTTCTTGTCTCGTTTACCAGGAGAGGTAGCGAGACACTTAGTGATTTTTTTGTGTTCCTCTAGGAGCAGAGAACACAGGTCAGCTTATTTTCTGTCACCGGCGAAGGTGTGCAGGTCAGCTCGTAAGAGACTTTTTACGTTAAATTATCCTAGGACTGGATTATATCTTTTCTGTACCTGGAACGGTGCAAGTATTGTTTCAGTAAATCGAATTTAGGATCACGGAGATCCACTGAAACTGTTTGTTAAGATCATCAACTCAACTATCGATCCATGCTGTATCTACTAGCCGTTGTATATAATCATCCAACTTCAATATTGTAACTAACGGTTGTACATAGAATCTTGTTTAAATTTCAATTAAATTAATTTTCTTATCAACTTCTGCTGTAACGGGATTTTCTTATTCGCTACCAGAACCCTCGCCCGAAAGTCCGAAACGCCACACTACGTTTAATAATTCATTATTATTGTTATATATATATATATATATATATATATATATATATATGAGGAGTTCAGAACAAATAAAAGTTACAAATGTTGCTGCTAGAACACTCTTTGCCGCTGCAAGCGAAATAATTGTAGTAAATGAAACATACTGTCAATTAAAAAAACTAGTTGGCGTAGGTGGACTCTGCTCAGTTCCCCATCATATTTATGTTCTCATAAATTTCTAGTGCGAGATATATTATAATAATGTTAAAAGAAATGAATTTGACCAAAGCTTGATATAGTGACAGAATGAAATCCCCGCCTAATAGGCTATCCACCGTTAACTTCGATATATATATATCTTATTCTAATCTATTAATTTATTTTATCAGGGTCAATTCCGTTGTTTAGTTTTCATGCTATTATTTCCAATGCAATAATCCTCAAAATTCATATTTATATAAAAAATTTACAATTTCGCTATGTTGAAAATATCGTAAATTACGAATGATTTACGAAATTTTCCTATTAGAATATTTGTATTCAATCATGTTCAAACAAATATCATGTTCAAACAAATGTAATTTTGAAGTTGTCTAATGTATTTATGATCCTCAAAACGGAAATTTATGCTCAATTTTGCCTTATTCTGACATGTTAAGTAAATCGTAAATTCCAAATAACTTACGAATTTTTTAAATTGGAAAAATCATAGTCTACGATATTCATGCCAGTATCCTATATAATATTTCGAAAGTGGTTTGACATCTTTACAATGAAAATATCCCTCAAGATTGACGTTTATGTGAAATTTGGCTCTATGCTGCCATGTTAAGAAATTCGTAATTTTCCAATAACTTACGAAATTTTTATATTGGAAAATTCATAGTCATTAATTTTCATGCCAGTGTTCTAAATAATATTTCAAAAGTAGTCTGACATCTTTACGATGAAAATATCTCTCAAAATTGATGTTTATGTGAAATTTTGCCCCATGTTAAGAAATTCGTAAATTTCCAATAACTTGCGAAATTTTCAAAGCAGCACATTTATAGTTACTAATGTTCATTCCGGCATCAAATCGGATATTTTAAAACTGATCTGACATTTTTACAGTAAAAAGTTTCCATTTAATACACGTTTAAGTGAATTTTTGTCCTATTCTCCCATGTTAAGAAAATCGTAAATTTCTCATAACTTACGAAGTTTTTTAATTCGAATGTTGCAAAAGAATAGGGTTCTTGCCAGTATCGAAAGTAATATTTTAAAACTGATCTGACCTCTCTGCGATCATTTGTTCGTGAGATATCGTGTTAACAGACTAACAAACTAACGGACTAACACACTGACACACTGACACACTAACAGACACCCTACAGACAGACACCATACAAATTTTGTCATTTTCGGATTCCTCACACCTAAAAACGTGTAAAAAAGTCAAAAAACCGAGGTCGAAAATTTTCACGATTACCTAAGTTCCCCATTCCTATAGTATGATGGGGAACTAATAATTATCAGTTTCTTTGTTTATAATAAAACTGTTTATTATTATTACAAAGAGATTTTGCACTAGATAAATAAATACAGAAAATGTCTGTGATGTATAGATCACCAAAGGGAATAATGACAAATACAGAACAGTTGTTAAATAAACATCTGTCTGCATTTTTTTTTTCTTATTCCCTTTACGCTCTCTTCATATACTTTTTATGTTTAGTGTTCATTGTTGCTTTCAAATTTGGGTCATACGGCTGTCATTCTGCTGTGTCAATTACTTCATACGGGATATTCGATTTCGACGGAAGCTCGCAGCATACTGGTCTTTATTCGTCTGATTTTTAAAGTTATATTATCCATTAAACAGGAAATATCAGAAAAAAGGACCTTGATAAGCAGAGCCTATGAGGCATACCAAAACAAAAAATAACAAGGATTGAGATGAGGCGATCTTGTTATCTTAATTAATTAGTCGTGCATGGAATTGAGAATGCACGACTAAATTATTCTGATGTTCGAGAAATAGAACAATATTTTCTCATTCCGACGTACAAAAAATGATGGCCTACTATATAGTTTAAGAACATTGCAGGATAAAAACATCCGTTTTCAATCATATTGGTAACATTGATATTTTCCCTCTGTTTTTAAAGTAGAGTGACTAATATAGAATGCCATCGATGGATTGGTCTACTCCAACTGTTTCTCTGATTTTCATGTTTGTTCAACACGAAATGCGTTTATGTATGTGTCATATATTTTACTTGACCACAGTGCCAAATATTAACACATCGACGATATTTGGAACAATTATTATTATTTTTTTTTTTAGAAATCGAAACCGTATATTCTGCTGAGATTGTACGAAAATGTCTATTACAGTCGGTAACAAATGTCTCCGAACACTAGCAAAAATTCCTATATAAAAAAGTACACTTAATACAGTTTTGTTAAATAAATCCTTGTCGAATCCTGTTCCTGCACTGGCTAAGAACAGGATTCGACAAGGATTTATTTCACAAAACTGTATTAAGTGTACTTTTTATATATAGGAATTTTTGCTAGTGTTCGGAATCTTTTGTTACCGACTGTACATTTGGCTTGTTGCATTAAAAGCTATAGTGCTCTGAACACCTCACTTTATTTTATGCCTACCACGTGTATATGTATATCATTTTGAACTTAAAATATAATTTACATAATTTGTTACTAATTTTAACAAACAAAAATGCAGTATATTTATATATTTACCGTGTATTAAGCATACTAAAATTTCATACTCAAAGAAGAAAATAAGAATAACTTTTATGACTCAATATCGTTCACATTCTAGTATAAGTAATTTCATCCAAAGCAAGATGCCTTTACTAAAGTTATATTTATCATATCATAGTTCTGCATATTTATCATATATATTATATCGTTTCGCATATATATTAGTTAATACTCTACATAAAACGTTAATTTAGCCTCTCGTTGAATATCTCAAACCTGTCACGATCTTGTCAAAAGCGGAAAGTCTGAAACTGATCCATTACATTCAATACGAAATTGGACAGAGTAGAATTATAATATTAATTTTGCATTAGCATTTTCAAGCTTTCTGATCTAAGAATCACGAAAGATTTCTACAGTACAACGTTAATTATTTAAAAACTGACTATAGTTAACACTTTGAAATTAAAACTCATACTTTGAAATAACGCATTAAAAACACTCTGTTATGATAATTAAAACATAATCCGTTTATAAACTTTGAAATAAATATATATTTTTTTCTTTTAAATATCAGAATATTTTTAATTTAACCTAAATTTAAATTAATATTATACATGTATACAAACATTTAACCTTTTAGATTATGAATCTTCATTCATGGCCATTTCGTTGATTTTTTAAAATAATGTTTTATATTAATGGTGAAGAGTATTCAGGATGTACTATTAAAATTATTTCTGCGGCAAATGCATTATTTTATATTTAAATTTATTTAGAATTTTTTTTTCTTTTTTTTTTTTTTTTTTTTTTAATTTATCATTGAATACTTATTTCTAATTCTGTTAGAGTGCTACAAAAAAAAAAAAAAAAAAAAAAAAAAAAAAGAGTTATTCTTATTGCCGAAAAATTTGTTTGATATTATATTTGCCCTTATCTCAGAATAGGGGCAAAACTAGTCCCATTATTGCAATTTATAAATGTTCCCTATGTATTGTCGCAGAAAAATAGAATATGTGATTTTAATATTTGCGAACCATTTTTAACTTTAAAATTTTCTGTTGTTAAAAAAATAAACTTTAATTTATTTTACATTTATCTATAGATATAAGAAATATGTACTGGATTCGTGACAATTTTAGATTTCCAGTTTGTAAGGTATTTATAAGTTTTAAGATGTTATCAATACTATTTGGCCAATTTTAGAACATCTGTGTGTGTGTCTGTGTCTTTGTGTATTAAAAACAACAACAACAACAAAAAAAAAAAATCTGAACTTTGTATCTAACAAATCAATGAATGGAACTTAACCAAACTTGATATTTAGTTGAAAATTGGTATAAATTAGTGCTGATTGCATTTGATTTTAAAGCGCTAAACAGATAACGCTGTCGACCTATTTTTCATAATTTTTATTAAGATAACATAGGGCAAATGTCTCTTAAATGTAGTTTACCTTTTCAATGTGAAATTAAAAAAGTAACTACTTGTAATGGCATTAATCAATCAAGTTTTTTTTTTTTTATATATATGTAGTGCAATGCTCCTCCCCACTCAGTGGCAGTACATCCTCGCGCGGTGTAAATTTTCACTATGGGTGTCTGTGAAATAAACTTCCCAACACTTTTACAGCTAATTGTTGAATCATAGACATCAATCATTTTAAAATGAATTTATTGCTTTCTTTATTAGTAAAAAAAAAAAAAAAAAAGTCAGGTGATTGAATTTATTGACTTTTGTTTTCGACGTTTAGTGTTATAGCTTTTTAAGTTGAAAATCGTCTGCTTTCATCATGGAAAATAATTTTAATAAATGATTTGCACTGTATTTGTATAGGAAAATGTACAACGATGTCTTGTGGCGGCCAAAACGTACTAATTTTAAGAAATAGTCATTTTTATTGTTACTTTATCAAACGTGTTTTTGTCACTTTTTTCTTCTTAATCAGAAAATCAAAAATATTTTGCACATCATGTATGTTTATTTATATGAATTCTATTAGATATAATTTGAAGTTTGAATATTAGCAAAACCCATAAAGAGAAATTATTTTTAAATATTCTGCCGCCTCTAACAATACTAAAGTTTTATTAGATTTTAGGTATTTTCAATGATTTAGTTGTTTCAAATTATTGAATATTTATTATTATCATTATTATTTTACTGTGTATTCTTAAAAATGTTTCAAACAGAATTACTTATTTTATTTATTTATTTATTTATTTATTTATTTTTTGTTATTATTTTTTTTTGTTACAATAGCTGACATCCTTGAACAGTTAAATCAATATATTAATACGCAATCAAAAACAGTTTCGAATGCTTTAGTTCATTTGTAATGATGGGAGGCATCTAAAAGTAGCATCGTTCGAAAAATGTAATTAATGTTGGCTAATGAAATATAAATATTCTCATATGAGCCAAGAAAACGTAAAAACGCACCTTTATTTTCATACAATTTTTCATTTCATACACGTAATCTCATTTAAACTTTCTATAAAGAAGATTTATTAAATCTGCACGGATCTGTTTTTTTAATTTTATATAACGGCTTGATTTTAGCTTATTTTCTGCATTTTTCTTTCTTTCTTTCTTTTTTTTTTAATTAGAACCAGTGTTGAAGAGAATCGCTAATGCAAAATAATTTAGAAAAAACAGCCGCGGTAAAATAGCTCATCAAGATGTCCCTGAGAAATTAGTCTGACAAAATATGCTTAGGATAAAACAGCCCCGAAAAAATACACCCCTCCTCCCCCCTCTCACCATTCCCTCCGGAAAAAAAAACCTCCTGTAAAAAATATCCTGTATAAAGTCGCCGCTGCATAAAATATTTCCGACAAATTAGCTCGGCCAAATACGTACAGGACAAAAAAAAAAAAAAAAAACAGCAAAATACCCTGAGAATAAATAGCACCTAAAAAATAGAATCAGAACAAATCAGTCCCTACAGAACACTCCAGGACAAAGAGCCCCGAAAAAACAGCTATACAAAATAGCTTCATGATAAATATGCCCTAGAAAAAATACCCCTACAAAATTAACCGATAAAAAAATACCTCTCACAAGATAGACTTAAGATAGAATAGCCCTAGAGAAATAGCTCGACAAAATACCCCAGGGTGGAAATGCACCCATCGAACTAGCCCGAAATAATATAGCTCTGATAAAATAGCCCCAGGGTAAAATAAACTCAAGACAAAGTAGTCCTGACAAAACCATAAAGAAAAAATAGCCTAAAAAAAATATCCCGAAAATTTAGCCAAAGGTATTTTAATTTGAATTTCCGTTTAGTTTCCGTCGATAATTATTTTTTACGAGCAATATCGCTTTATTATCATTCTTTTTTTACGCACATAAACACAAAATGCTCTACTTGTACGTCTTTGTCGTCCATATTTGCAGGTATTTTTAAGAAAATTATAAATGACCGTTCTCTAGCTATTTAGTTTTGTCGGAATTTGACGTGCAATAAGTCATGAAAATTTTAAAAGAACCAATTTTCGTTTCTCAAACTCCGAAAGTTTGGTTCCAGCGGCATGATTCCAAAAATGAAATACAACGCTCCCAATTGCTCTCTGAGCATTTATGTCATCTGAGAGTGCCTAATGGAGAAAAAAAAAATCATGAAAATTGCGATTTTTAGAACACGCAATGCAGTTGTCATATAATTTTGTCGAAGTCATAGAGTTGTTTAAATCCAAAATTAATTGTATAAATACCAATTTCCCATATAATTCCATACAAACTAACGAAAATTGCTTCCTTTATCATTGGTTACCTGACATAAAATTTGCATAATTTTCCAGTGAACAGTAGCTAAGATTTGGCGATTTTTTTCCTTGACCTTATAATTTTGACGAGCACTGTGTAGATTCACACTTTCTAGCTACTGGATGTGACATTTTATTAATTTCCTCATTTTTGTAGATAATATTAAAATGTTTTTAACTTCTTACATTCTCTCTAATTTTTAGTCGAATTATTGGGGGGGGGGGGGAGTTTCAATCATTTTGATAGCATTTTTTTTTTTTTTTTTTTTGTCTATGATTTAAGCCGCTTACTGTGTAATTTGCTTATGTGTTCTAGTTTCTAACTAAATATTTGAAGATTTTTTTTGTAAACTAATAATCTGTACCAAGAAAAATAGGTTATTTCATAATAACTGAAATAATATTTATTTTTTCTCAAACTAATCATTGTTTTATTATTGCTTGATTGTAAAAATATTTAGACTTTCCTGATTCTTATAATATCTACTAAAAGAAAAATTATTTTACACATCTAAATAAAAGACAACTTTACAATCAAATGTAAAACAATTATTTTAAGTTATAAAATATATGCTTATGATGTTAAAAATTATGATTCACGAATGATTATTTAATATATAATACTTATTCCTGGAAATATATATATATATATGACACTCGTACCAATAAAACTTAAAAAATATGTATTTGATTGTAAAACGAAAATTTCCCACAAAAAATCTTACAGTTTAACTTGACAATTAGTCTGTTAGGCTGATATATAATCCATAATTTCTTAATTTAAAATTATACATATACTTAATTTAAGGGGTTACATCCAGTTGTAATTTTCAAAAAATCGATTTTTTTTTTTTTTTTTACATATTTTGAATGTACATATATTTGATAATATTGTCTGAAAATTTCATATCGATCCGGCAATTAGTTTCGGAGAAATTTGCATATTTGTAAAGACGTCTCCGAGCGTTTTAAAGTAGGCGGAGCGTAAACCAGAGTAGCAGCTGTTTTTCATTATCCCTATGCCCTTGTCCATGCTTTTCATAATGTTTTGCTTCTTAGAATAAGAATATAAAAGGTTTATCTTATATCTGAGAGCTATATTTAGAAATTTTAGGTATACAGTAAGTAATAATCAGCTGATATGGAAAATAACTCCAAAAATAATCCCATGTGGCTCTAAGATCGTTGAAATTGCTGCTTATCTTGCTGCCGGCATGTTCAGTGAAGGAAAAACATCTCTTCTATACTTCATGAACGCAATGGGACTATCGCTTGAGCCTAATGCCCATGCCTATGTAGAAAAAGAGGACGCAGAGCGCATCTTGATCTCTGACGCACGAGCGCAAGGGAGCACGCGCGAGGGGAGAATGGCACGTAGACAACAACAGATGGCTGTACTAGAAGCAAATGATGAAGCAGAGGGTTCCTCTTATGGTCCTGGAATAGATGACTCGATGTAAGTAGGAAAAAATTTTTTTTAACTTAGTTTAAATGGTTCCCAAAACTTTAAACGCGTTTATCTCGAAACGGTGTTTTCAAAGTCGGTGAGCAAAATTTCTCCGAAACGGCTGGACCGATTGACTTGAAATTTTGACACGATTTTCTTAGATAATTTTGTCAGGTAATGATCGTAGGAATAAGGTTTCTGATAATAATTTCGATTTTTTCAGCCACTTTCAAGTGTAAATTTTCATGAAAAAAACGATTTTTTTTGGGGGGAAGCCGCCATTTTGTCAAAAATCAAAATTTTGACTATTCCTACGATCATTACCTGTATTCCTCTATCCTAAAAATAAATCTTTTGGTTTTATTCATTTCAGATAATTTGGATCAGAGATATCTTGCTCACCGCCATACACCTTTTTGTGGAAGTCCTCTAGGAGATCTACTACAGGAACAGCGGAACCCAATATTTTTGTAAACTCATCACGGATTCTTAACATATATTAAATTTGCTATATCTATATGTATTGTATATATTTCTTTAATAAAAGGCCTCTTCACAAAAAATTCACAAAAAAACACGTTTTTTCGTGCATACAACTGGATGTAACCCCTTAATACATCTAATATTTCATACTATTTTTCGAATTATATTCAATTATGTTAGAATATTTCGATACAATTTGATTTGGTAATAAAATCTCTAACCGAATTTATTATAACGCACAACGATAATTTTAAAATTGCTTAAACATAATAAAATTACAGGTTGTTCGTAATAAAAAAATATTTGATTTAGACTGTAAAATATATTACATTATTTTTGCGAAATTCGGCTATTTGATTCCTTCTCTCACCTTGTCGATACAAAGCTCTATTTTGAATCATGCAGCCATTTATTTATGGTAAATTAATTTTCCGAAAGCAAAACATTGAATCAAAAGGTAAAAACATCTGATTGTTTGCTTAGAAACGAAATCGTATAAAAGCTACAGGAAAATAATAATGAACAGAGGGTACCTATCACAAAAATATGTATCAACAAAGGAAAAAATAACATTATTCCTAATATGACATATAATATCTTCGATTAATGAAGGATACACATATCGTATTTTTTTTCCCTTTTATTTATTATGAATGATAGGGATCATTTTTACTGTTTAAGAAGCATATACTATTTTTCGTTTTCTTCTTGTGTATAAACAAACAAAATAATATTGTAATATTTCAATATTTTATGCAATACGGTTCATGGATATATATATGTATGTATGTATGTATTTAGGTATGCTCATACATACATATAAACAAATCAACTAAAACAAGTTTTTTTTTTTTTTTTTTTTTTTCACACGCAAATGTACTTTAAAAATTATTTTAAAAATTGGTAATAATAATACTCTTAAGACATAATATATATTAGTAATAGTGATAATCTGCTATACAGACATAAAATCAAACGAATGCACTATTTTAATAAAATAAGTATTTTTCAGAATAAGTTCGAGTAAACTATCTCCTTTAAAGTTAAATAATCCAATCGAATGTCTTGAGCTATTTTTAATATATTTTCTTACTGAGAACTATCATATATTGTTCAAGCAAAATGGCATCTCCTGCTCCGTATAAAATACGATAAAAGATATTCTTGAAAATATAGAATCAATAAATAGGATAAAAGGTAAAGCATTTCTAGAAGAATAATTATACTTTAATTCAGGTAAAAGAAAATTCAGGACTAATTACTTACATGATCTTGATTTTAGAAAAAAAATATTATTTTTGTAAAATTCTTAAAAATATCATAAATGACGATTTCACATGCGTTTGCCTTATATTTGAAAATTTTATATAAAATGAACTTTCTTAATTTTAACATACTATTTACACTGAAAATTATTTTCCAATTTTTTCTAGGGTGAGGACCTTCCCGTGGCCTTCCCCAAAATTCCATTGATTGGCTAATCTGGCTTAACGATCCATTTCAAAGTTGTCTTTAGGAGCACAAATTCATCTTTCAATTCTTCCTTAATGAAGGTATGCATAACGATACAAAACCTGAGGAAGCGAAATGTATTTTTTCTTTCGGTGCTTTTAATGTTAAGATGTTTTTAAATTTCGAAATCCATGTAGCGTCATTATGATTTTATGTATATCAGATATATATTAATAAAAAGTAATAATATACCGATTAAAAGAAGTTTATTGAAAATTTCATTTGATATTTATTTCTTCCCTGAACTTATGCGTGAGATATAGCTTTAATCTAAGATAATGAGATCGTGCATATTTGATATTACAACAACTTCAAAATTTAAAGTGTCTTGAAATTTTCAAACACATTCTCTTGGGAATCATAAATATATCTCTGGCAAGTAAATTGACTTCGTATTCAAAACAAATTTCTGGAAAATTTATTCAAAAATTTAGCCCGTTTACTACTTTATTAATTGTAATTGCTGAATTATCTAGTCATATATCCACAGGATTAATTAAGTATGCCAAAACTTAATGCGACAGATAACTTTGTCTGATATTCATATAAAATAGTCGATTAAAGCAGCTTTTAATGCAGTATTTTTGGAAAAATAATTTTAAATTTTATAAAAAATAAAGTTTCAAAGTACCAATACCAAATGCTACTCTTCATTGGATAATAGTCGATAAAATTCAGTTTAGAATAAATTATAAATAAAATTTCTATGAAATAGGGCAATTTACGTATACTATTGGAGAAAACAAATTCAGAAATATCAGAAATTATTTTTAATTATATATATATTTGCAATTGATATATTCTCTTGAATGCGTGTTTGTAATTTTATAATATTATGTTTTTAATAGCCGATATGATTATTTACAGAAGGAAATTTTTTATACTATAATAATAAGGAATCTTTTTTCAGTGGTCAAATATTAAAATTGTCTGAAAATTTTCTTTTGTATAATTTTAAAATTTTAAAATTTTAGGAGATATAATTGACGCGTATCTTTGTACCAAAATATAGTTATAAAATTCATTTTATTATTTCTAATTTTTATTGAAACCTATTTCATTAATTGCAATTTTTGCCTCTACAATCACTGACATGACGTAATAAAAAAAAAAAAAAAAAAAAGAAAGAAAGAAAGAAAGGAAAAAAAAAAAAAAAGAAAGAAAAAAAAAAAATCCCATTGGTATTTTAATTAAAGAAAAAAAAGAAATATCTTAATACCATTAAGGGAAAAGTAAAATACGGATATTTTAATTTATTATATAATAATTATAAATTGGAATAATTATAAATAGAAATATTTGGCCCAATGTGTTTGTTGCATATATTTAATTTTATAACATTTATTCAAGAGTATGTGGTATAACTTTATATTCAGCTGCATAATTTAGATATATAGTTTTAATTTGTATATATATTTCTGCAGATAATAGTTCAACAATGTATGGTATATTAAAAAATCAGGTACAATACACTTAAAATAATATGAAACAATACTTTTAGAAAGCATATAATTAAGCAAAAGTATTGTTTTTATTATATTTATTTTTATAACGAATGATTTGATAACAGAATAAAATACATTAAAATAAAAATAAATAATTTTTATTACATTAAACAATGGATAAAATAAGCCTCTAGCAGCACTGTTCCATCGTATTTAGCTCGGTTTTTCATCGATTTCTCGAAATTTGCTCGAGTAATAACAAGGATGTATTATTTCTAGCGGTATCTAAGATCGGTTTTCGATGAGGAAAAATTCAACGAAAAAAGATATAGAACCGATGACAAATCGCGTGAAAATTCCATAGAAATCGTGTCTTTCCATCGGATTTCCATCGGATGAGCTTCTAAAATTCATCGGGTTCCAACCATCGGATTCAACTATTCCCGATGAGACATTTCAGATGAACTCCCGATACGATTATTCGCTATTGATGAGATTTCGAGGATCGGCAGTTCACAAGTTCACCGGCCGTCGATGTGAGGCCGTTCAATGACCTATTACATTTTGCTACTAGGGATTTAAGCACGTAGAGAGAAAACATGCATAAACAGAATGTTTCAGTGCGAACTTGAGGGGCAAAAGCCCCTCGTGTTCTCTTGTATAGCATTCCATGGTCATCTACACGAGATATAATCAAAATAATAAAAAAATAAAAATAAATAGAATAAATAAAAAGACGTGAACCAGATAAGAACACGTGTTTGTACTAAATAAAATAGTAACTATTTTTATTGATTAAGAAATCGCATATGTGGAAGAATTTGTTTAAAATTTTGTCTACAAAATCACCCAGAGACTTATCATCGACATCTTTTAGAATTTCTAATATTCTGGAAGACTTTTCAACTTCTTTACTTTTCTGTCCTAACATACATAGATATTCCTAGATGTCTCTATTAGGATTTCATGTGATTCACTGGAAATCTCGCATACTAATTAATCTATATAACCCCTATTACAGCAAGTGCTCCCATGATCAAACCTGTGAATTAAAAATCCAATGAACCAAATCACCACATTTAGATCAATGATGTCCATATATATTTATCGTTGTTCACTCGAAAGTCTCTGCATCTCTGCCTCTGCAATGCTATCAGATTTCTAATAATTTACACGCTTCTTATCCTAGTAATTTTTAAAATACTGATAGTCAATTGAGCTTCGTGGTCACTGGAAAAAAGTGATCTATAAAGCAAAAGTGACAAAAGTTCTGAATAGGGACAAATATTTATAGTAGTAGATTTTTCAATTTTCTAATATGATGAAAAATGATTTAAAGAATGATTGCTAATAAGTTAAAAAAATATTTTCAAATGGAATAGTAAATGTTTATTTTTAATACATAAATATAAGAAATCAGTTAAATTTATTTGTAGACATATGCACGAGACAATTATTTAAACACCCATGTTTAACCTTAATAAAAAAATAAGTAGTGAATCAAAGAACCTCAAACATTACATTTAGTAGTCATAAGAAAAACCTTAATTTTTTTTACAGAATTTATTAAATATATACATATATACAGACATGCATGTGTATGGCATTTCTCCCTATCTATAATTTATCACTTAATATATATAAAAGCTCTAAACTTACAAATCATTGTCAATATAAATTTTTGACATTAGTTAACATAATACCAAATTAAAGAACAGGTATACACAATAAATATTTAAACTAAAAACTTCTTCACACAATATAAAATTAATGAAAACGATATTGGTTTCGAGAAGACGTGGACTATCTTCTTCAGGGGCAAAACTCTTGCCTTGGGGGCAAAACTCTTGCCTTGGAGGCAAAAGGATGACCGAGATTATTGCCATTGTATGGAGTTTTGAGGGGCAGGAGTGCAATACCTCCCTCTTACATAAAAATATTTTTGAAGCAATTTTACACTGTTTTCAATGTAGATTCGAATACGTTAACTTTTGTCTTATTGCATAATCTGTAATATTTCCTTATGGCATTTAGATACAGAGTAAGAAAAATTGCGCAGGAGCCCCGTCAGATTAATTTTTTCTAAATGCATTTTCCTATGGCAGAAAACCTTATTAAATGTAAATTGCTGTAATTAGCATAAAACATTATCATCATTATAGAAGCCAACACGAGCAAATGCAATGAATGTTTCAATCGACTTTCTTTCCGATGTCTACTAGGAAAAGGTATAATACTTTTTTTAAAATAGACTAATATCTTAAATAGCTAATAATTTAAACATAGCTAATCGCCTTTAAACATAGAAATTATTTGACTAACTTTAATAAATAATGTTTCTGGATTAAAATTAAAATTTATGAAGTGAAAATAACTTTATAATATGTATCTGTAACGTAGGTTTTAAGATATATGGAATATTATTTTAGCATAATCTCATTTATTAAAATATAATCTAATAAATATGGTTAAGCGAAAGTGTTTCGTAATTTATGTAAACTCATTACTTACATGAAGTAAATTTCGTAAGTTGTTTTGACTTTTCACATCTATTCACATTATTAGAGCATCACAAATAAAATATGGAAATTTATATTAGTAAAGTGCATTAAGTTAAATATTGCAGCAGAAAATAATTTAAAGAACAATATTAGGCATATTCTGACAAATGTTATTGATAAAATATTGAACATGCATTGAAATATATTACTCGTGCCAAGACATAGGAGAAAATTTTGTTATACAAAAAATTCTTTGAAAGAAAAAACAATTACATATTTTATAAATTTCATCGATTATATATTGGTTTAAAATTGTATTATGCATTATGTATTATGTATTATGTATTATTGTTATCTGTGAGGTTCTGAAAATATGTCTTAAACATTTGAGGGAATTTGGAAGTATTTTCCGTCATTTAAAATGAAAATCCACCTGCGTTTACGATCAGGCCTATATGAAAAGAAATAAATAAGATTTTCCTCTAAGTTATAAAATTATTATTATTTTTTTTTTGGGACGAGTTTTTGAATTGGGAATTAAAATTAGATGGGATATAAAACTTCCCACAGCTCTTCAAATGGTTCATGTGGTCTGATCTAGGAAGACTAATTATCATACATTAAAATAATCTTATAAAAACTATATTTATCCTATTATACACTGCTGTTTGTAAAAATTGCAACACCATGAAAGAATGCGAATATCAAAATGATATTTATTGGGCACATACATTACAGTAGGAAGAACAATTGATTAAAATTTCAGGAAATTTAGAGTAATATGTAAGGAGAAAACAGTGCATAAAGCAGCGACTTCTGTGAGCAATAGCAGCACTTATCTGCCTAGGCATTGAATCATACAGCGATTGGATGACACTGTACGGGTATATCACTTCATGAAGCTTCAACACGATGCCACAATTTATCGATCGTAGTTACTGGTAAGTGGTGGGGAGCCAGTCGCTTTTCAACGATTAAACAGTCATTTTCATTGGCGCGAGATCAAGAAAACGCGCTGGCCAGAGCAACAGTCGAACGTATTCTGCATCAAAGATTGTCCTGACAATACGGACAACATGCAGTTGTTCATTGTCCTGCTTAAATATTGCGCTTCGGAGGAATTGAATATATGGCCGAGCGACGGGTCTAAACGCGTCAGAAAAGTAACGACTGGTATTTAGATTGGCGGGAATGAAAATAAGAGATGATCGAGACGCGTATGTGATGGTACCGCATACCATCACTCCAGGTGGTGACACAGTATGCCACTACCAAAATTTTGATTACCCTCAAAACACCATCACTGATATGGGCGCCTTTAATGTGTGATCAACGACGAACCTGGACGCAGGAATGGCGTGAAATCACCTTTCAGGCAAATCACAATCCTGTTTACAGCCTCAAGATTGCCTTATCCGTATTTAACAGCATCATGATTAATGTACATTGCCAGCTAGGATTCGACATCGTCACGCTGTCCATCAGCTGCAGTGACGGTATGGGGTTCCATTGAATACACGTCTCGATTACTTCTTGTTCACATTCCTGGCACTCTGAACAGCAACCATTATATTTCTGGTGAGTTAAAGCCCGCCCTTCTGTCCTATATTCAAGATCTGCGTAGCGCAACATTTAAGCAGAATAATGCACTACGGCAAGTTGTATGTATTTTCCGGACCGTCCTTTATACAGAATGTGTTTAATCGTTGCTCCGGCTAGGGCGTTCTCCTGATCTCTCACCAATGAAAATAACTGTTTAATCTTTGAAAATCGACTGCCCCTACCACCACTCACCAGTAACTACGATCGATGAATTGTGGCATCGTGTTAAAGCTTCATGAAGTGCTTCACCCGTACATGCCATCCAATTGCTGTTTGATTCAATGCCTAGGCAGATAAATCCTGCTATTGCTCACAGAGGTCGCTGCTTTATGTACTGTTTTCTCAGTACATATTACTCCAAATTTCCTGAAATTTTAATGAATTGTTTTTCCTACTATAATGTATGTACTAAATAAATATCATACTGATATTTACATTCTTTCATGGTGTTGCAAGTTTTACAAGCAGTAGTTTATATTTTTTTTTTTAAATCGCTATGTAAAAGATAATTTTAGTGTCCATATATATAGAAATTCATCAATTTTAAAAATGTTCTTTTTAAAGTTTGAAATAAAATTCTCTAGATACGTTTTATCTGTAGCATGTATTTATGAGAATGTTTCTAATTATCTGTATAATTTTTTTTACGAGGCTACCACATAGATTCATAAAGATATAACGGTTTCTTTAAAACATTAATAAAAAAAGCATTTTTTAAGCCCCAGTGCAAAGCCATTTTTAGGAAACTTGGCGTACTACGTTAGAAGAGCATTCTGCAATCAGAATGCAAAAATATCGTACAAAATATGAATATTTATACTAAAGAATTTTTAACTATGCATGCGCTCGATTAAAATAATAATAATAATAATAATAATTTGTATAATTCAGTAGCTAGAAGTATTGAGTTGTTTATATGAAAGCCTTAAAAAACATCAGTTATGAAAGATAGAGTGAACAGAATTTCAAACTCAAAATCAATTCTAAACTATAAGGGGTTTTACTCACATTTCTAACTTGAATCAATCAATGCTCAAAATTTATACAGTAATAGATGATTGTAAACAAACATTAATGAAAACACCTATCTTTATTTTATTTTACTTTATAATTTTTTTTTTTTTTTTTTTAAGAAGTAGAACTTAAATTTTGTTTATTTTATAACTCATAACATTTTAATTTACACGATATTTGTTTGGAGTTTTCATCTAAGTAGTTCAATACTTTTGGATGTTAAATTATACAAATGAAACTTCTATAAAGCTTTCGCATGCGTAGTTAAAAATGATTTAGCAAAAATATTCATATTTTTTAAATTTTGAACATTTTTCATTTCTTATTGTACTATACTGTCTCTAATGTAGTAAGCAAAGTTTCCTAAATACTTTTTAGCATTGGGTCTAATACTCTACGTTGGTTTAATACTCTACGTAAGATAATAAATTAAAAAAAAAAATCATTTTTTAAAAGAAACCCTTACATATCCATGAATACATGAGGTAGCCTCTTACAAATTTAAACAGATAATTAGAAACATCCTTATAACCACAATCTATAGCAAAAAAGCATTTCAAACATTATTTTTTACAGGTCGATCCAAAATATTTTGATTATTGTTTAATTTTGTACCGGTTCCCTTTTCCTATTTAGTACGATACTTTTACTGAATCATGTGGAGTATAATATGTTCTTTATGTTCCTGAAGTTTCAAGGTGATTCGTGAAGAAATTTTCTAGATGTTTGACAAAACGTCTAAATTCGAAAGTGTCCAAATACGTATTGGTAGATAGTGTATGCATGTAAATAAATTAATGTAAATAAACTACATAAATTTAAATAAATATTTTTGTGTAAATTTGTAAAAAATATGAATTTTGCATTTCTTAATTATTTTTGTATAAAAATTGTAATAGTTGTACTACAGAAAGTATTTCTACTTTATATACATGCATTAAAGTAAATAGTAACAATTTTTATTCGCTTTAAATCTTGATTTAAAAAAAAATGTCGAAAATTCTTGTACTAAATGTCTTTAAGAAAAGAACTTTTATGTGTTCTAATAGTGATACGATTTTCTTTCGTACAGACTTTTGAACTTATCTATCTGTTCCTCTAATAGAATATAAAAAATTACCGTCAAATTTCCTTTTATAAAAACTATTTTCTTAATTGTAAAAACATTAAAATACTCTTAATTTTTTTTCTATTACTTAGTCCAGTCGTGTTGTCAATAAACTGCCACTTTAAAATTTGCCGCATGTTCTTATTTTTGGAGGAAGTCTTCGCTTGGAATAAAGTTATTTAGATTTAAAATAAAAAAATAAATAAAATAAATAATTATAATAATAATAAAAATTTTCCAGGCACATAAAATATTTTTTGGAAATTTATCAAAATTTTACTTTGCAATTTAATAAATATTTTAAAACCTATTATTATTATTATTATTTTTCTTTTTAAGAAAGTTTTTTATTACATCATTGTAAAATTAAGTTTTAATTTATCAATCAGTTGGAGAAACCAGCTCTCCTGTATGCGAACATCTCTACAGAAGGTAAAAAAATCCTTAAAGCGTTAAAAATACCCAAAGTTCCAGAATATACTTTATACGAGTCAAAATTAGAGGGACGTTGAATATTCCCTCAAATAGCAAAAAATCCCTATATCAGGGCAGGCTTTGCAAAGGTAGCATGACCTAAGCAGGGAAAGAGGGTGACGCTTAATCTGGGACGATATTGTTCAGCAGACGTCTCCTAAACAAAGCGGGAGGGAAGTTAGGACAATAGTAAGAAAAAAAGCACTCGTATTTTTCCAGGAATAATGTAACAAAAGAAATTTCCTTTCACTATAATTTTTCAAAACATAATGACGGATAATGTTTAAATGGAAGCAAGTATTTAACAAAATTAATTGAAATAATTTATTTTTAAACAAATTCTGTTCAAAGTTTAGAGTGGGTGTGCGGCGCATGCCTAGCATACCCAGAGAATACGCCACAAGTGACCACATACATATATATATATATATTTGCATTTATATCTTAAGCAGTTTTAGGATTTGACTATTATTAATGTAATGATTCATAAAAGAAAATTATAAAAAAAAAAAAAAAACATCAAAATAGTGTTTAACATTTAAACACTTATCTCCACATATGTTTTGGACACATGTTTCGTGGACGCATGTGTCCACAAACATACTTTTAAAATATTTTTTTTTGTTTTTTAAACAATTTTTGCAGAACAATCAGCTGAAAAAATTACATAAGTGATATTGTAAAAAAGGAAATTTTGTAAAAAAAAAAAAAAAACTATGTAAAATGCAAACAATGAATTACATTTTTCGTTGTTTATACAGAGATTTTTATTTTTGTATATTTTTTATTTCATTTTGTGGTTTTTATTTTTAACATGATAAATTATTGATATTTTCCACAAAAAAGAAACATGCTTAATTAGATATGTATTTCACTATGATATTTTGTAAAAAGAAATATATTTTAATTAGTTATATTATTGATATCCATTATAGTACATACAACAAGATTTCATAAAATATGTTTTCATTCCGTTTAATCGATAAATCATATTTCAATATTTAAGTTTACTTTTTCCAAAATATTTAATTCTAATTAAAATCTATATAACACACTTGTGCAATTATTAATTAAGTGATGCATCACGTTCCTTAGATTATAGATAATTAAAAAAAATTAAAAACATATGTATTAACTATGAAATTTTATATTTAAAATGAATTTAAGATAATCAAGATATTCGACATTTAGTTAGTTAAAAAAACCCAATATGTCTACATTTTAAATTCTTTGTTCTCATGACAATATATTTTTTATACATTAATATTTTGTTTTACATTAATAATTTTTATTCAAATATAACATGGTTCTTAGCCAAAACTTAATGTATATAACATTCAACAAAAAAATTAATGCCATTATCTATATTAGTTAGAGTTACATTAATATTTGTTTATCATATTTGATTTAATTTTTGTCATTGTCTAATTGAAATTAATGAGCATTTCCAAAATTATTAACAATTTACTTTAGCACCAAAATCCCTTTCATTCAACTTTACATTTTCCTGTTATCACAAAATTAGCTTTGGTTCAATTAAAGTATTTAGTCTTTCATAAATGTCTATATTTCATTCCACAAAGCATTCAAATTTTACTGACATAAACGTAAATGAGCCTAACTAATTATCGCTCTAATCCTTCCAGTAATGTACTACATTAACACAAAATGCATATTAATTGAACAATTAGTTAAAAGTGTTTTACGATGAGTAATATTAAAGATTTAACTGAGTCAATTATATAGGTAGTTTTCTATTAATAGATTTTGCTTTTAAATGCCCTATTCAAAGTAATAATTAACAAATAATTTTAAATTTGTAAACTTATACTACTTTGTTGATATATTAATGTTATGTCCTTAATGTGTAAATATTATAAATATTGTTTATTTTGTATTTACTCTTTTTAAGAAGTAAGGTTGATAATCACTGAATGATATAAAGGGTATAAATCAACATAATCCCTTTTTCCTAATCGATTCTTCTGATTAGTTTTCAGTTAGTTTAACTTTATTTTTCGTCTCCTGAAAAATCAAGAATATGGACTTAAATCCTTTATACTTATCAGTACAGATATTAATTTAAGTATAATAATATTAAAACTTTAATTTTATAATCATATAGCAGAAATTTTAAAATAAATCAAGGGAACAAATAAAATATTCAAAACGAACAAATTCAAAAAGTATTGACGTAGCACTACGCTAAATGCACAGAATGTTGTGCACTTCACTGAAATTCGCCGAGCAACATGGGATTTTTTTAAATAGCAAAAGATTTATAAAAAAAAAAATCAGTTTAAATATATTTAACTAGGAGACGCTTTAGTTGTAAAAGTACTTTTTTACAGTGGCGCAGTACCTTCAACAACGTAGCTATATCTAACTATAAGTGTGGAATGTGACTTCACTGAATTGCACAGAACAACTTGGAATTTTTTTAGATAACAAAATATTTATTAAAAAAAAAAGGTTAAATATTCTTAACCAGGTGACGTTTTAGTTGTAAAAATACTTTTTTACAGTGGCGCAGTACCTTCAACAACGTAGCTAAAACTATAAATGTTCAATGTAACGGCCGTGATTCAATATAATGATCGGCAGACTTCACGCAATCGGAAAGTTTGCAAAAAAAGCTTCAGAATTCGCGATAGCGTGTTATTTGATAAGGCGTATGTGTTTAAAATGTGAGAGGATAATACGAATCCCAGCGCAATATGTCAATGAAAAATGTAACTAACATTTTATTTTTCTTATATATATAAAAATTCACATGTTTTTTCTGTACATTTTAGTTAAAACTACATGCACCTACATTCTATACTTTTTGAATGATACATATATATATATATATAAATGTGTGTGTGTGTGTGACTTTTGGATCACCCGGTATATATATAGTCTAAATAATTAAAGATTATTTAAAAAAAAAATTCTATAGCATTTCAAAAGCCTTCAATCTTAATAAATCACAACTGATTGAAAAATAATAACTAACACATTTAATTTTCACATTTAGTAGACAGCAACAACATAGAAAATACTCCCGGATCACTTTTTAATAAGCAACCGAATGAAAAATACCCGCCATCTAAGCTTCTTTTATATACTTCAGTGTAATGGGTTTTCTATTTGTCACGTTCAAAAAAGCAATAAAATTCTGCTAGTGTTACGTTTTGATTCATTGCTTAAGGTTTCTCACATTCCTAAACGAAGTAATTTAACAACCGCTTGTAGCAATTTAAAATCGTTATTACAAAATGGAATAATAAATGAAAAATGTCTTTTTTCAATTTTGTATTAATGCTAACATCCGTCTCTTTTATTTATTTATTTTTTTTCGTCTTTAGAAACGCTATTTACGGCGGCTTTTTAAAGGTTATTATTGATAAATTTTCCTTTTGATACAATAAAAGAAAAACAGGGAATAAAAAAGGGAATATTAGACTAATAAATACATTCTCAATTCTTCAAAACTTTCTTCGTTTTTAATTGCTTTTTCATTTGTATATGAAATTAGTTTTTTATATTTTTTTCTTTAACAATCATTTATTAGGGAATTCTTATTACGGCCCGAAAAAAAGTCATTTCTTATGAAACTGCTCTTACTAGCATATTTAAAATTGTGTTTTTATCATTCAACTTAGTATCATCAACAATGCGAAAATGTACCATTGTTTTCTGTTTATCTATTTGATGCGTCTCACATAAAAATAAAAACATTGTTTTCGCATAACATCTTATACTGCATATATAGCATATTATATATTGCATATATTTTTGTTTCATACGTAAGTGCATTTTTATAACCAAGAATATTTAAATATTTAGTTACCTTTATAAATGCACTCATGATGAGTCATGAATATTTTGTTTTTCATCTAAAGATAAATACTTTTGTAAGATAAATACATTTGTACTATATATCCTTTTGTAAAAAAATTTATATGTGAAATTTGTCCTAGGAAATATGACTCTCTACGGAAACATATAAAAGAACATATGGATATATTCACTGGAAAATAACTCAAGAAACAAAGTTAAGACTATATTACAATCCAAAGGAATACAATTTAAAACAGTAAATCATACGATTAAATTTCAACTTATACATTATCTAGACAATTTTTCCATACAATTTCTAGACTTTAAAAATGAAACGTAGACTTTGTGGATATTTCAGCATACATTATATTATTACTTTGTATTTCATTAAAACTTAATATTCGAATAAATTCGATTCATTATAGAGAAATTTATTTCTGAAGAACATTACATAACACACGATTAGAAAAAGCTCAAAAAAAAAAATCTAAGCAGCGAATTTAGAATTTTGTATTGTTTTCGAATTCATAAAAAGATTTTTTCATAAAATTCATAATGAGAAAAGTTATTATTTAGAAAATTGTCGACTTCCGACATTGAGGTGTTTATATTTTTCTGCATTTCCTGAATGCGAGTTGACTGTTTTAAATTGATGATGCCTACCAAGTTGCAAAATTATCATCATGCAATATTATAGATAGATATAATTTATTATAGGTTCATATAATTCTTGACATTTCCACATTTTTGTAATAAGAAACAAAAATTATTCTGGGACGTCAAAATTGTAAAATCAAATTTGTTAAAATAGAATAATATAAAAAGAATTATTTTTTGATGACTAAAATTAAATTAAATGATTTTTAAACTTTGTGCGACAGAAATTATTTTATTTTTTTGCTCATCAGTATATGATGCTTCTTTTGACTTGTAATGTTTTTCTTAAATCGTTAAACCAACATGGTTTAACAGTTTTTTCATGGTGAAAAATGTAAGTGATACTTTCAGAAAATACTGTGTTGGGACTCTTACCAAATATGAAATGTTATTAAAAAAAAAAAAAAAAAAAAAAAAAATGAAGTGACGATCATTTTGCGGGATTAAAAATTTGAAAATACCGAAATACTATTTCAAAGTAATTGATAATAAATGTTCCTCTCAAAAATCAATAAAATTTGTCATCTATTTTACAAGATAACATACCTTTATGTTACTTTCGACGTTTTTGACGTAACGACGCTTCGAAGGCTAGTTTCCACTCATATTTAGTGATTTGAGTTTGAAGCATAAAGAATTAGCTGGCATTGTTAAATAGCTTTAATTGAACAAATAATATTAAATGGTCTTATTTACGAGGATCGTCAAATAACTGTACATTCGTTAAATAATAAAAATTACAAAATGTGCTATAAATGATTAAACATATGGACAGAATGGACACTTCAATCGCTGCAATTAATGCTGTTATTGTTATAAAACAATGATAAAAGATTACTTCTTATTTTCAAACATCATGAAATTGTATGAAAGAAGTAAATGAGAAAAGCGATTAATCTTACACATACGAATCACATAGATGACTTTTATTTTATTGTTGTATACAAAAATAAGTATTTACCCAATGCTACGGAATATTTTTTATTTGAAATATTTGTTATACAAAACTGAGTTTCTTTGCAACCCACTCTAGACTAAAATGAGGTGGTAAAATTTAAGAAATGAATGTAAAATATTGTTGATGCAAGTTTAAAACTCTTTCACTGCAGTAAAACAGTTGAATTTACATACGTTCCCATAAGTGGCAAGTAATTTTTCAAGGAAAATTTCTCACTTGAAATTTTTTATAACGGTTTTCAGTTTATTTAATCACGGAAAATGTATATGATTTATATCTTTTTTTTATAAATAATTGTGATAGAATTATTTAAAAATTAGAATGTTTTGTAGCGATTCCTTTCAGATTTATATACCGATATACTACAATTTATATAAGTAAATCATATGTTACTAATTGTATAGTTATATCTGATTTTAAAATTACGAATAAATTTTGTAAGATGTTATTCCAAAACATAAATATATAAAAAAAAGAAATAGTAATCGAACAAATTCTAAGGAATATTAGAAGCATTATGTAACAGCTTATATACACTTTTTATACAGACACTTACATATTTTAACTTAAAATGAGAAATAGAAAAAAAGCTGATGCATATTCATAGCTGCCAAATTTTTAATTTATTCCGGAATTTTCTAAGCCCCGCCCATTTTTCACACCGTAATGTTTGTAGAAAAAATTTCTTTAATATATAATTACGATTAATTATTAAGAAAATTACTCTAAAACTATTACGGTGTGAAAAAGGGGCGGGACTTAAAACATTCCGGAATAAATTAAAGAACTTGGCAGGTAAGCATATTTGCTAAGTTTGTTTAAAAACATCCTTACAAGATAAACTCTTACTATCATTTTTCTACATATTTTTTTCAGTTTTGTGATATGTCATTTATATAAAAATTTCAATATTAGCTATTAGATCATGAAAAATGTTTTCAAAAATTATTTTATAATAATCAATATATTTGCAAGAAAATAGCAATGCACATACTCGGAAAATTTAAGAGAGTAGAAAAAAATAATTTAAATGGAAAATACGCATTATAGCTAGTAAATTAGAGACCAATATACGCATTACTATTAATGTAATGAAATATTCAATTAAATAAATTTAAATCTATATGCAAGCATAATAAATAAACCGAAAACAAATATTTTTCAACTAAAAAAAAAATAAACAAATAAATAAAAATAAATAAAGGATATGCTTTTTATATATACATTTCACACCTTTAAAAGTTTTAAACAAACAGTCAACAATAAGATACAAGTAAACGTTAAAATGATTTTCTTTTTCTGTAGCAGATCCTTATCACCTGCAATCGTTGTGTGCTTTATTTTGCTCCAAGCTTTGAAAAGTATGTCTGCTGCAATAACTTTAGTTCTTTACAATGCAACAATCATACATATATTTTTCTTTATAGATTATGAATTTATGTTCTTTATCAGAAGAAAAAGAAAACATGCCTCCTTTAGAACGTTCGAAAGAAATATTCTTTTTAGAAAAGTTCTAAATTTAAACCAAAAAAAGGTTTATTTATTTATTTGTTTGCAAAGCACGATTTATTTTTCAATTGAGATTTGGTTTTAAAGAAATATAAATATTTTAATATAATCATGATTAAATGCAATAAAAATTCTTTAAAATTTCTAACACTAAAAAAATATTATTCCTTTTTTCATAAAATATTATTTCTAATATGAAGTATGAGTTAGTTTTTTTATTCAATTATTTTTATTCATTTATTACAAAAAAGTTAAGATAGAAATTCTCTTACCTGCATCAAACAGTAGTTTTTTTTTTTTTTTATCAAGAGTGTAAATTTCAGTATTTTGCAACATGAAATAAAACATTCAATATGTTAGTTTCACCAACGCATACCTATATCATTATTTCATTTTTATGTACGATGTTGTTTTACACAACAATGTTCATTCGTACACAAGATATAGAATAAAGCTGTCCTTTAAAAGGTGATGTATAACATCTATATAAGAATATCCGTTTAAATTTTTTTTAATAAATACTTGAACTCGTGATAAAGAAGGAAATGAAAAATGCCATCTTTTCTAAGACAAAAGAATAATATTAATAAAAAAGCACCACAAAACTGGCGTTGTAAAAAATATTATTTACAAACTTTGAATAAACACCATAAAGTGCAATAAACTCGCAAAAATTGTTTCGGGTCGAAAAAACACACGACCCTTCATCAGGCGAATAAAGGCGATCGTGCGTTGCCGCTTTGACTGTAGCACTCGTGCTTTCTTTATTTGCCTGATGAAGGGTCGTGTGTTTTTTCGACCGGAAACAATTGTTGCGAGTTTATTGCATTTTATGGTGTTTATTCAAAGTTTGTAAGTAACAAAAGAATAATAACCTATAAATGAGGAGCAAAAATGATACCAATTTTTCTCCTTCGGATACAATTTTTCAGAAGACACAAAGAACTAATAAATTAAAAAATAACTAAACACAAACTAGGCAGATATATAGATATATCTAGAAAGATATGTGAGCATACTGTTTCATGTTGAGTTTAAAAAAAAAATCACTAGCTCCGTTTTGAATTTTTTCTTCTCAAATATATATACCAAATTTGACAATACATGTATTATTGTAACACGTTATTGCAATAATTTTGCGTGCTTCCGTACATAATTATTCCAGTATGATTTAAAACGAGTATCATTATTTTTAGCAACCTAAAAATGTATGTTAATTTAATTATATGAATTCAGTATAACCACGTTGTATTGTGTTTAAACAAAATTTTGTTTATATACTGTAATAATAAGCAATACTTTTTTGTGTTCTTGTAAACAGACCATAAACAATGTAAAAACCATAACTAATTCTGTATGGCTCATAAACATCCGTACGAATATGCAAAGGATTTTTTACAGCCGCTATACGAGTACACAAAAATTTTGTCCGTAGGTTGTAATGCTAAAAAAATACTTTGGTATGTCCCTATAAACTATCGCAATTATAATACATACCCAAAATATCAGTTAATTCTGTTTAGCCCATGAACACGCGTACCAATTTGGATGGCAACAGGAAAGTTTTGCGGCTGCTATCATGATACAGACAGACACATAGACATGCAGATGAGGACACACAGAACTTCAAAAATTTTGAGTAATTACAGTTATATATCCTCTGACGTTTCGGCAATTACCATTATATAAAAAGAAACATAAATATCAAAGGAAATTTGGCATTCTAAACTATAAAATAATAGAACATTTTTTTATAACCTGTCCAGTTTCATATGTTTAAGAGAGTTTTTTTTTTCCTTAGTTTATAATTAACAAGTATTAATTAGCTATCACCATTTCGAAACAAAACGGCGGGTGAAGATGATCAATAAACTTGTTGGAGATCCTTACATGGACTGTGTAAACATGGATATTCATAAAATGTGGTGTTAAATACATATTTAAAGATTAGGGTTTGAAATTATCAAGTGTCTACCTAAAATAGCTATTACTTTAAAATTTATTGTCAAACTTTTATGAATTGGATCCACATGGTACAACACTTACTAAGGTATAAATTAACACGTTAACGTCCGAAATTATTTTGCAAAATATTATTAGCTGATTATTTCACTTCTAAATTAATATCTAGACAACTGACAATAAAATATATTAACTTGTTTAGTTAATTATTGTTGAGTAATCTATATAAAATCCTATATAAAATCCTATATAATATCCTATATAAAATCGTTCATCCTGAAGGGGTGATTCATCCTCGCCCAGACCAAACCCCTTGACCTAGAAGCATGAAGTTTTGTGAAAATGTTCTTTCTATGACGTAGGCACCCACTAAGAAGCGATTTTACAAAATTCGCCCCGCAAGGAGGGGAGGGGGCAAAACGTGATTTCACAAAATCCTTCATATCTGGAACAAAAAAACAGATATTCTTAAAATTTTTGCTTTAAAATGCAGCTAACACAAATGTCTAAAAATGAATTTCTGGAATTTTAAAAATTCGGTCCCCAAGGGGGGGGGGGGGGAGAGCGAAACGTGATTTCACATAATACCTCAAAAAAAAAAAAAAAAAAAAAAAAACATTTATACGTGAAATTTTTGCTCTAATATATAGCTAATGCAAATATCTAAAAACCAATTTCTGGAATTTTAGAAATTTAGCCCCAGGTGGGGCAGCAAGGGGGGGGGCTATGGGGCAAAGACAAATAGAAATACAGTTAGGCCGTTCAAAATTGGTACAGATAGGTTTTAAAGACCTGCAAGTTGAATGAGAATATTTTCGAAAGTGTAAAGTTATTAGGAGGGGCGAGAAGGGGGAGGGGGAGGGGGGGAATAAAAATAGAGTTAGATCGTTCAAAATAATTATATAGAGGTTTTCGACTCTTACAAATCGATTGCGGATATTTTCGAATTTGTAAAATTATTAGGAGGGGCGAGAAGGGGGTTGGGGCGGGAAGGGGAGCTACGAGCAAAAACAAATAGAAATACAGTTAGGCCGTTCAAAATTAGTACAGGTAGGTTTTAGAGGCCTGCAAGTCGAATGGGGATATATTTTCGAAAGTGTGAAGTTATTAGGAGGGCAGAGAAGGGGAGGGCAGAGGGGCAAAAAAAAAAAAAATAGATCATTCAAAATTGGTACATAGAGGTTTTTGATACCTACAAATCGATTGCGAATAATTTCGAATTTTTAAAATTTTTGTGTGGGGCGGGAAGGGGGGGGAGCGGAGGGGCAAAAAATAAAAATAGAGATAGATCGTTCAAAACTGGTGCATAGAGGTTTTTGATACCTAAAAATCGATTGCGGATATTTTCGAATTTGTAAAATTATTAGGGTAGACGGGAGGGGGGAGCGAAGGGGGAATATAATAGAAATAAGAGTTAAAGCATTTTGGGAATTTTTTCCGAAGGCAGTGAGAACCCGGTGCGACATTTTTCCTAATAAGATTTTGTTTCTCTTTTTTTTCACGTGATAAAAATTAATGCAATTTTGAGAATTCAATAATTATAGTGATTCATTTAAAAATAGGGACCAGCGAAGCGGGCGTAGCCTGCTAGTAATATATATTATTATCATTGAGTAATAATATATTATTATTATTATAAGTAGTAGTAGTAGTACTTCTTAAAGTCAAGTTCGAATAATAATATATATTATTATTCCACTTTAAATCAAGTGGAATAATAATATATATTAGTATACCTGCGCAAAAACCAACTATATGTGCGACGAATGAAAAATCATAAAATGCTTATCCAAATTATGAAATAATAATTAATAGTAGGCACATAAAACTTTCACGGATCATTTAGAGTGACGTTATAAACTGTCACTAAAAAGCGGAAATCATTCCAAGAAACCACAAAAAATATACATGCCATTTTATTAGCTGTCCTGAAATGAGGACACTGGGCACTAGCGGGTTAACATGCAAATTAAATATTAAACAATTATAATATTTTAGAAGATGGCGTGTGTATAAAATTACTAAATGCATCAGCATAATATAAACAATTTTCCTTTGATATGGAATATCTATACTCCTAGAAGAAATGCAACATACTTCGCTATATGTGATGCTGTCAATTATGTTATAAACTTACTCATCATCATCAGAGATTTTTGACATATTTATCTGGTTCCAAGCGTTTTGAAATTTGTGCCAACTGTTCTATTGAGCAGGCTTTTCTTAATCATGTCCTCTTAATCATGTCCTCAAATCATTGCCTGCGATCCTCTAGGCAGGATCTTACTGAGAATACTGGTTCTCGATTTCTTAGGCTTTTCTCTTCCGGACCCTGCTAGTATTTGGGGATGATCAACAATATGTGATCGAACAAGTTCGCTCGGACGTTAAAACATTGCTCTTGGAATCAGTTGTAAGCTTTGCTAGGGTCTGAGAAGAGGAAATAAGAACGACAAAATGTATTAATCATCTCAAATATATTATCTGGAATACAAGTCCAGCCATCTATTTGACACATTTATATGCAGAGATATTCGTGCTGGAGATTAACTTTCAGAATATGAACACAGTGCGGTATAGCATTGTCATTAATCATTACATATTGAACCGGTAGAATATTGCAATAAGAATCATGAATGCCATCTCTTTAGATGTGATTATTCTCGATTCCACGTGGAAAGACATACAGTTAAGTGCGTCTACCCAAAGAGATATACAAAAAAAAAAAAAAATCCTCTGCATAAATTATTTTTCTTGTGTTAATTTCTGGTTGTTTGATGAATCATAACATATTCCATACACTCTTCAGAAACAATGTGTACAATCGCTTTGGACGTTAAAAGCAAACATGACGGAATAGAAAACAATTCTGTATTTTTTAACTGTACTGTGAAAATGTTGACATGTCCATCTCCAACGTTCTCTTCTGAGGTATCTGCACATGAGGTATCTGCACACATATAATCGGTAGCTTCTAACACTGACAGACTATCTTCGTAAAGCTTTTTACACATAGTACACGTCAACAGAAATCTTCCAGTCGCTATAGAAAAAAAAACGTTCTAAGTTCAGTAGGGGCTGATGTTCTATTCCTTCGTGCATATAACTAGAAATATCAGTTTTTGCCTTTTTTGTAGAGGTTGACCGTCCATGCCTCACTCTTGCCTGATTTTGTCCTACCTCTAACCTTTTAACTGCTCTTTATAGCATTTTTTTTGAGCAAATCATGGCTCGAGGTCATTATAGCAAGATCTCACTAACTCAGCGATATCTGCAGACTTACTTCCTAGAATGCATTTTTATGCTCATCAAAGATGACACATTGCGTTGACAGCGCAATTTACTCGACATTGCCATTAGTGCATTTTATTTAACAAAATGTTCATATTTCATAATAATTCGTTAGTTTTTTAAATGAATTATGACTCTGATTTTTCCTTTTTTTTTTTTTTTTTTTTTTTTTTTTTTGTGACACCTGTGAAACATCTGGCTTTTTATTAATAATTTGCACACCCATTATATTCTAAATCTTTTTAATGCTATTCAAATGAGTAATATTCACAGCCCAATCAAAAAGTTTTATTCTAGATTGTGTTAAAATGTCCTGAATCTATAGGGGGTGGGGGAATTACTTTTGTAACATTAATATGTTGCAGAGATGAAAACCAGTAAATGATCTCATGATGAATTCATGCTGAAATGAATCATGCATGAATTAGTTAGGTCATTTCTGACAGTTTTATTTGCCGTTATTATTTTAGAGTTCCGATCACTACTTAAAAAATGAAGTTTCCAGCACCTTTTAAAGGATCTCGGAAAGGCTTTAGAAATTTCTTAAAATTCTGAGTACTAACTAAGGCATTCACAAGTTCAGTAATGGATTTTAGACATCAAACGGCTTTTCAGAATATGCATCACACACAATTAAACTATGTTGGGCTTTTCCCATAAATTATATGCTGTCTGGATGACGAACTTGCCTTTTATATCATTGAATATACCGCTTACTGTTTTATCGACGTATGTTGATTTATGGTAAATTTAAAAAAAAAAAAAAAAGTTTAATACGACTGAAAATTTTTGCATTAAATATGTTCTGTGCCTTATAAAGTAACTTCTGCATTAATAATTAAAAATTTTGAATAAACAACATAATCTGTGCTGCTTAACTTTGCTGTGCTGCTTAACTTTGCTGTGCTGCTTGTAGAAATATGATGACGCATGGCTTCCAAAATACTGTATCATGGAATCTGAAAGGGGAATGAAGAAGAAAGGGGAAAGGAGACCTTACTTTAATTTAACTAAGATAATTTTATTTGAACAAAGTAAAATAATCTTACGACTATTTAACATAAAAATTATTTATTTTTCAAAGTGATGTTTTTATGTTCATAACTGTACACCTGAATGACAATCACAATTTTGCATAATATAGTCTCACATATGAAGTTTAAGGAAATCATTCATGATGAAAACTGAGATATAATCTTCCCTCCAAAGAAGAAAATTGTAATATGGCATCGTCACCTATCAGAAAATATATACCTTGATTAAATCACCACTGTGTCTCATAATAGCCATTTTACATGTCAAGTTTGACACACCTACACCTTATATAGGATGAGCTGTGCACGTATACACTATAGAAGAAATTGCTATGTAACGTGTACGTAAATCGGTGAATTTGGACCATAGTACTGACACGATATATGCTAAAATCTAATGAACAAAAATTTATGTCAAGGTCCAACGAATCATAAAGCTTTGTAGAATTACTCTTATTGCTTCGTGATTTATAGCTCCTACAAATTTTAGTAACACAAATACAGGGAGAGACACATATATATATTTAGTTGAAGCTGGAAAATTACTGATGCGTTTTAAAAAATATATGTATTTATTTGTTTATTTATTTTTATTTACACTGCATTTGCTGTTGTGAGGAATTTCTGAAAAAGTATGGAAATTACATTTTCACTAATCTCTAATAATTGTTTCTAGTTATTATTGTTGTAATGATCTGATTTTAAGTAGTAAAAATTCATTTTTGTAGCAAGAGTTTAGTATACAGCTTTAAAAAAAAATCTATAAAATAAAAATAGAATTTATCTGAGAAATAAACTTTTTTAGTTTAGTATTTATTTAAGAACTGTAACTTTTTTTACAATAGTGTACTTGAAATGTATATATTTTGTATTTATGAAAAAGTTTTCCAAATACATTTTTATTCAAATGTTCTACCAGGTCGATTGAACTTCATACATGAGAGAGACATTTCACTAGGCTACTTAAATGAAAATCGATTCTGTGCTACAGAGAAGTTTCTATGAATAAGTGAAAGGATATTCAGAAAGGTTTTATTGATCATATAACTTGAACGAGAAATCTGTTATTCTCTTTCTTTTAAGATAAGATAAACATGAATCTAGAACAAAATATGTAAGTTTGTTATGTAGAGAAATATTTGTAATATAATGTTTTATCATTTGCTTCTATTTACAGTATTAAACAGAAATACACGATTTCTTAATGTGATGTAAAAATTCCTCAGAAATTTTATGAGAGAATGCATTTAAAAAATATTATTTTGGAGTTGTTAAACTGAAAAAGAAAAATATTTCAGCTATAAATACGGTAAAAATAAACATTGTAGTACTTTATTTGGAACTTTTACTTCGTTACGCATGCGAGATTACATCGTTACACATGCGAAAATAAATAAATATTTACTTATACAAATATCCAAAAAAATCATTTGTATCACAATTTTTCGTTTGACCAATATGTAAATTTTTATGATTAAAAATAATATTTTATGGTAATACAATTTGATTTAATTTTTTTCATTACTATTGTGTAGATTCTAAATATTTTTTTTCTTATTTTTTTTTTCTAGAACTGGAAACCAAAATGCAGAAATAATCTTAAATTGCTCTAAAGAGTTAGACTAAAGTAATCATTTCTCTCCATTTTATAGTCAAATGTAAGGACTTTTATAGCAATAAAATATTCTTTTTATCATCTCCTTATATTTGGCATTTGGTGTTATAATAGAAGCCGTTCATATTTCTAGAAATACCAAACCTGTAAATAGCTTGTTTTCCCCGTCATTATTCCTCGTAAACTGAATCAATATACATTATCTGTACGCAATTCAGTATTATATATAATGTTTGAGAGTACATTAAAGTTCTTAATGTTTTACTTCTGGAGAGGTCATTACGTCATCAATATGGCGCTGGGTACAAATAAAAAAATATTGAATTACATAGAGTTTTTTAAAAATAGATTAACACACAATTTGCACTTTAAAAGATGAAAGCAACATATTTGAAAATACTGGTATAAAAGTTTTATCTTTTAAAGAGAGCTTAAAGTTTAAAAAAGATTTAACTTTGTGGACAATATTCTTTCAAATGTACTGGCGCTTTGCGAAATCTATAAAAGGGAACTTAACACAAAACTCTCGATACAATTAGAGGTACATAAAGAGATACCCTGAACTGGTTCTTGATTTCTATCCTGTGCCATGTTGTCATGTAAGACTTTACCGGTATGTTTGAGTAGATTTCTTTTTTATACAATATGGAATGCTAACGTTCTTAAAATGGAAACTATAATGCTTTCTAACTTATTTTGTTATGGGAAGAAAGATAAATTATGTTTAGTTTAAAAACTTTCAAAATTAACCATTTACACATAGTACTATGATTTTATTAAGAGTAATTTGCATATTTAAATTACAAAGAAATTAACAGAGTGCTTTTGTGCCATTAGTATGCCGATAAATCACGGAAAAACTTGTTTAAAACTTTTCTTTAAAAAAAAAAAAATATATATATATATATTTTTTTTCTTCAACAAAATACGCATTAATGTTTTTGCCGAACGTTTTATACGCTTAAAGAACAGTCATTCTTTATTTCATTTTTACAGGTTTTAAGAGTTAGTATTTTTACGCTGCAATTCTGTTTATTTTTTATTCTTAAAGTACTTGTAGAATTATATCAACAGAGTTTTTTTCCGTTCGTGATGTATATTTAAAAGGTTCATATTATTCATTCTTCACAATAAGTTGTATTATGTATAATATTATTATTAGATAAAATCGTATAATTTACAAATCTTTAGCAGTATAAATAGTTAGAAATAGTTCTTTAGTGCAATTTTTAGTATCACATATTTTAAAGCGAAAAGAAAAAAATAATAATAATGGGCATGCTTTTAAAAATGATTAAAAATTAAAAATAAATGATTAAAAATTAAAAATAAATGATTAAAAATTAAAAGTAAACTAAACTAAAGAATGTCTTTTCTCAAACTGATAATAAATGCCCATTAATTCTATAATAATGCATACTAAAAAAAAAAAAAATCAAACAATTTAAAAAATATTTTTTTCCTAAATCTGAACTTGTAATAAAATCTAATAATGATAACAATTCCCATTCAAAGTAATATCTTTTTTCATAACTGGACTTTGTAATCAGATGGAATATCGTAATTTCCGCTTTTTTTCTGCTGCATTAAAAAAGTGTTAAATATTTTAATAGTTGTGAACGAATTTTGCTTCAGGCTAAAATGTTTTACATAATATGAATATAAAAATACATTTATTTTATCATTACACCCATTGTCATTCAAATTTTGGAAGAGTGTCAGAAACGTATGTAAAGGCCTGCGGGGAAAGACAGAACTCTATTATTTTAGTCAAAATAATATCTTAATAATGTTGATTAAAATCAGCATGCTTCAAATTATATTCTTGCCTAATATTTATAAATATTTTATAAATTTCCATTATTTATTTTCGGTGAATGAAATAAGGAATACCTTTAACAATTTTTTACACGTGTTCACTGAATATAAATTTTAAAAGAATATGTTTTGAGAATGTAAATGACTAGATATTTAAGAAATATTTTTTTAGACATAATATTTTTTCAATAACAAAATACGTCGTTTTTATACGTTTTATACATAAATGAAAGTAATTTACCAGTGCTCGAGATAAATAGAAAATATTTTACACATTCTTAAATTTCGTGTTTAAGAATATGTATTAATATATTTCTAAAATTTATCTTTAACTTATGCAGCGATATAGATATCTCATGAATTAGAGATTATTTACATTCAATATTAATAAATTGTAAAAAAAAAAAAAAAAAAAAAAAAAGAAAGAAAGAACGAACGAAAGAAAGAAAGATGAAGCTAAATTCTATGAATACTGTTTAAACACATAAATTAAGCTTTATCAAATTTATTTAATGAAATTACTTTGCATTTATTTTAAAAAAGAAATTATGAAACATATATTTTAATTTTAGAAGACAAAAATGTTAAAATACAGTAAAATATTACTATAAAAATGATTTTTTTTTTTTTTTTTATGATAATTACAGATGTATAACAGAATAAATAAATTTTATCAAGCCCTTTTTTTTTGTCAATCTAAAGAAAAATTAAAATTTGTGCGTATATGAAAAATGATAAAAATGTGCAATTTATTAATTGAAAATCCATTTTATAAAGTAGAATGTTTCATCCTAATGGATAGCAAAGTTATAACCTATTAATCATGTAGTTTGTTAGTTTATCAATGAAGAATTAGATGTATTCCATATTACTAATTCGGAGAATTTCTTTAAAAATTTATCATTATTTACACAACGGTGAAAAAAAAAAAAAAAATCAGTAAACAGTAGTTTGGATAACGCTAAGCGTCAAAAGCGTTGCTTTCGTGATTTCACGCATACGCTTCACTTTTCCGGCTCATCGGAAAAAAACAGTTTAAATTATTTTCAAATTGCTGAATATAGAGATTCGGATGCATGTTGAGCATAAGAAAAATGAACAACCCACCACGTGCGTTTTTCATGTGCGTTTTGTATGCCAGGAACATTCAACCAATTGTAATCTACCGACCAATTTGTCGTATTTAAGGACAAAACACGGTGAATGTCTCGATTGTCAGTAGGTGGGTGCGAAGTTTCGATGAAGGACATGGAAACGTTCATGGGAAAGAAAGAAGTGGGCTTTCGCCTTTTATTTTCGAATATTTACTTATAGAGAAAATTAAATAAACTCCAGCATTCACAATTACCACACTGTCAGTGCGTTTTCTTTAAATTCCACGTTCACTTCTTAATCAAATAATGTTTGACGTCTTCACGAAATTTTAGATGGCAGGTGGCATCTATCTACGACGTGGGTACACAAAATCGCGTTTCTCCATAACGATAAATACTTCAAAAATGATGATATATGTATTCAAAAATACTCTAAGCATTGTACTGCATTATGCAATACAGATGTTTTTCTAATAAAGGTCTCATTTGCTCATTTGTTTGACAGGACTTTTTTCTCGATTGCCCTCGTATTTGCATTAAAGACATTGTGTACATAAAACAAAAATTCCTTTTATAAAAGCCTATTTAAAAAAATAATTATGAAGTTGTTTTAGTTCCACATCATACTATAGGTATGGGGGACTTGGGTAATCGTGAAAATTTTCGACCTCGGTTTCTTTTTTATTTTTTTACACGTTTTCAGGTGTGAGGAATCCGAAAATGACAAGATTTGTATGGTGTCCGTCTATAGGGTGTTTGTTAGTTTGTTAATCCGTTAGTGTATTAGTCCGTTAGTCCGTTAGTATATTCGTCTGTGTACACGATATCTCCAAAACAAATTGTCGCAGAGAGGTCAAATCAGTTTTAAAATATTACTTTCGACACTGGCAAGAACCCTATCTATTTGCAACATTCTAATTAAAAAACTTCGTAAGTTATTTGAAATTTACGATTTTCTTAACATGGGATAATAGGGCAAAATTTCACTTAAACTTTCATTAAATGAAATATTTTTGCTATAAAAATGTCAGACTAGTTTTAAAATATCAGTGTTGATGCCGGAATGAACATCAGTTACTATAAACATTCTACTTTAAAAATTTCGCAAGTTATGTTATATTTACGAATTTCTTAACATGGCAGAATAGGACAAAATTTCACATAACCGTCAATTTTGAGGGATATTTTATCGTAAAGATGTCAGACTACTTTAGAAATTATATTTAGGATACTGGAATGAATAGTATTGACTATGAAATTTCTAATTTAAAAATTTTGTAAGTTATTAGAATTTTACGAATTTTTTATCGTAACAGAATAGGGCAAATTTCAATCTTGAAACGTGAACACAAACGTCAATCTTGAAGGATAATTTCATCATAAAGATGTCAGACCACATTTGAAATATTATTTAGGATACTTACATGAATACCATAGAGTATGAATTTTCCAATTTAAAAAATTCATAAGTTCTTTGGAATTTACGATTTACTTAAAATGGCAGAATAAGGCAAAATCGAGCATAAACATCCATTTTGAGGATCCTAAATATATCAGACATTTTCAAAATAATATTTATGATACTTGTATGAACATGATTCAGTACAAATATTCTAATAGGAAAATTTCGTAAAAGATACGAAATTTAAGATTTTATCAACATAGCAAAATGGGGCAATATGTCATATAAATATGCATTTTTGGGATTGTTGCATTGGAAATATTAGCATGAAAATAAACTACGAAATTGATCCCAATAAAATAAATTAATAGATTATAATAAGATAAATATATCGAACTGAATGGTGGGTAGCCTATTAGGCGAGGATTTCGTTCTGTCACTGTCTCAAGCATTTGGTAAAATTCATTTCTCTTAACATGGATATAATATGTCCTGTACAAGAAATTTATGAGAACATACATATGATGGGGAACTGAGCAGTGTCCACCTATGCCAACTAGTTTTAAGTAATTTTTCTGTGTAGAGTACCATCTAAAATATTTCAATATTAATAAATACATATCTAAATTCAAATGAAATTTATAAAGGGAAATCGGCCCCTTATCTTAAAAAAAGTTAGGAGCGGTTTTATTTCAAATATTTATTTTGATTATGAATCGGGTTATGTAAAATTTAATTTATCTTGAGTATTAATTTACGAAAAAGGTAAAGGAAACAATACACTGAAAATAATAAAAAGGCAAAAACACTCAAAAATGAGTCGAATTGAGTCAAATTTATATTTTTTACATACTTAAAATAGCTCCTATGCAGATATTCTCAAATTTAGATGTCGCATGTACTTATAATATTGAAAATATTAACAAGCTCAAAAATTGTCATCGACCATCGTGAATCCTAATATCCCAAAAAGATTATCATTGATGGTCCAAATCAGTGTGAAATCGCTACAAAATATAGTTCGAGAGATTTGAAGGAATAAATTTTGTGTTTGAACTCTATTTAAATTTGTAGAAATTCTAGTAAATAATTTATTTTATTTCAATATATTTATATTTATTTCAATATATTTATAATAAGTTATGAAGATATTAATTTGAAAACAGGCGATATTTCATGAGTTAGAGAAACAGGGTTTCTTTTTTGAAACAAACCTACTGTTTTAGAAATGAGTTTTTGAACACTTTATTTTTAACAGTGTACTTAATTTTATACACCACAGTATATATACATATATATATATATATAATCTAAAAAGCAAATAATGCTTAAAATTACAATATATTAAAAATAATAATTATGAAATCTTATAAATCAAAAACTATAATAAAATAATATAAATTTTACTTATTTCTCAAAGAATGAATAAAAAAAGGTGTATATGACGATAATTCAGAGTAATATATATATATATATATATATATATTATCATATTTTAAGAAAACACGCAAATCGTTAATAAAAATGATCTTCTTGTTATTAAAGGTAACTTGAGTTTAGTATCATGCATATCCTCATGTTCCTTGTTAGCTGATTCGAAACTTTTATTTACAAGTTATTTTAATTGAGCAGAATTTGCTGAGTGATTCAGATTAGAAACTTGGTAAATAATTCCGAGGTATATAGTTCAAATTTTACTTGTGGTAGCATTAATTTGAATCCTCGAAATTTCAAGTTTAAGTTTTGTAATATATTTAAAAGCACTAACATCTATTTCACAACCTTTTTGAATTTACAATGTTCGTTAAATAACAAGTATAAGATTTATTTTAAATTAATTTATATATTTCAGTATAATTTAAAATAAAAAGAAATATATATAAATTCGTTAAAATTTGTTATATAATAAATTAATATGAGATATTACAAATGCAACAGAAACAATTTTATACTTTGTAACAATTTAAAGATTCCAGATTACAAAATCTTATTCTTGATTTTTTTTTCCTTGAGAATTTTTTTTAAGTAATATTTTTATATAGCGTCTTTCTACTACGTTTTTGAAATAGAGAGTTTGTTTAAAAAAATCATTAGTATAAACTGGCATCTATTTTAAATCAAATTGAAAGTAATGAAACAAATAAAATATTTACACGATGAAGACAATTACTCCTATTAATACGAAGTCACAAATTAAATTTATATATTTAAGGGAATAGCCTACTTTTAAAAATGAGAAAGTTAAAAAAAAAATTTTGATCAACTTTCGCAATTAAAGAAAAAATAAAAAAAGAATTAACGCATGTACATGCAATTATTTTTGTGTGTTAACTAGCATGACATTACCCTAATCATTAAAAGTATTATTTTAGTTTACTTTAAAATGGAAAATTATTTTTATTACAGATACATATATATATATATATTAAATGTTCGAGGATGTTTTCTCACTGTGAGCAGGATAACTCAAATACCATTTCGTTTATCATCATATTATTTACATTAAATGAAACAATACGTTCAAATTAAGTATCTCAATTAAAATGTTTTAATTATTTTAATAATATAGAGTGTAATTAATATTTAAATTTGAAATACGAAAATACTATAAAACAATTTTTTCCACAGTGATATATATATATATATATATATATATATATATATATTTAAAATAACTTAATTCATTTAATTATTATGTCAGAATGAATGGTAAAGAAAAACTTTAACTTCATATCTCAGATATTTTTTGAAATATCATGCGCGCAGGGAGAAAACACCCTTGATTTTTTTTTTTTTTTTAAATAAATAGAGTAATGTCAATCTAGTTAACAGAAAAAAAATGGTACATCTATTTCTCCTTTTTTTCTTTTTAAATTGTGACAGTTAATCGGAAATTTCTTTACATTTTCTCTTTTTTTACAGTAGTATGTACCCTTAAAATATCTTTATTTAAGTGGTACACACACACACATACAGAGACACACACATACAGACACACACACACACACACACACACACACTCACGCACACACAAACACACACACACACACACACACACACACACACACACACATATATATATATATATATATATATTACACTACAAACTTTGCCATCTTACAAATGACAAACAACTTTGGCAAAACAAACTTTGCCAAATGACACAATCCTATACGACATCCTTTTCAATTTATTAATGAGATGATATATCACTCTCCGTAGTTTAGATTAGTAGTACTCTATATAGCATTTGTATATAAAAAACATGCATTTCGCTAAAATGATAGCATTTAAAATATACTTAAATCAATTTACGTTTCTGTATATCTCTAGTTAACACAATAAGTCAAATAGTTGTACAATTTTTAAATATTTTATTTTCAAAACAATACGTGTCTTTGTTAATATTTAGTTTTTATGCAAAATTAATTTTTAATTAGTATTTGTAAGCCGCATTTGTAAGCAAAATATTAATTTAAAGCATATTGTTGCTTTCAGTAATTTAATGAATAGCATTATCTATTATAGCTAGACTTGCATTAACATTTGTTTAGCGCATTTGATTTAAATGTTGTCATTATCTGACTGAAATTAGTGAGTATTTTCAGACTTATTAATAAATTGCTTTAGCATGAAAATCCCTTTCATTTTGCTGTGCATTTTCCTGTTACCACAAAATTAGCTTTGATTCCATTAACGTACTTAGTCTTTCATAAATATCAAAGTTTCGTTTGACAAAGCATTCTGATATAATCAAAATATATGTAAGGTGAACGTAAACTAATTGCCACGCTGAGCCTAGTAATCATGTACTACATCAGCACAAATGCCTATTAATTGAACAATTAATAAAAGCCGCTTTATTTCGAGTAATTTTATAGACATAAATACATCAATCGTATGCATTGTTTTCTGTTAATCAGTTTTGCTTTGAATTACACTATTCCAAGTAATATTTAGTAACTATTTTAACAATTGCTTCACTGATACATCTTTGTGCATAAATAAAGTAGGTCCTTGAAATATTAGTAATATATTTATTATTTATTCTGGAAATATATATATATATATATATATATAAAACTTACTATCCTAATACATATATTAGAATAGCCAGATTTTATAATTTTGTTTTACATAGTTATATAAGTATTTGCAGCGTTATAAATTATTATTTTTTTAATGTACTTTTAATGCTAAAACATGTAGTTAAAATTTTCTGATTTATTACATATGTACTTTCGAAAAATGACCTATATTAATTAGATTTTAAAAACTATTTTTTTCAACCTGTGCTAATATTGCAGCATCCATTAACACCTAAGGATAAATATAAATGAAATTTATCCTTAGGTGCACTGATGGTACTTATCCTTGTTTTTTAAAGTTAAGAAATCTGTAACTGGCAAAGCAACAAAGAAATATTTTTTCAACCTTAATAAAGAAATTGTTGAAGACGACTATAATAAAAGGTATATTAAGTAGTAAGTACAGTCTGTAACAAAAGTATCCGAACACTAGCAAAAATTCCTATATATAAAAAAAGGTAAAGTTAATACTGTTTTGTTACATAAATCCTTATCGAATCATGTTCTTAGACTGATTAAAAACATGATTCGACAAGGATTTATTTAACAAAACATTATTAAATCTACTTTTTTTATATAGGAAGTTTTTTCTAGTATTCGGATACTTTTGTTACCGACTGTAGTTTAGAAATTAAAAAGGCGATAGGGGATAGTTTTTAGCTCTGTTTTAGTAAAAAATAGAAATGCATCCTAAACCTTTACATTTGTTGAAATATTATCACAGAACAACCAATGGACAACGATTCTGGTAGGTTAGAAATTGTATACCACTAAGCAACTAAGGTAAACCTTAGCGAAGCTTTTATGTAAATATTTATGTCACCCGGAATCTAATTATTTGTTTAATTTTTAAGATGACTAATTATTCATAAAGAAGTTTATTTTCAATGTTAATGCATGGGAATGATGAATTCACCTATAACACTTTCATTGAAAATTCATATTTTATTTTATAACTTCATTCAAAAAGGTTATAGATATTTATTAATGTACAAAATAATTTGAATTTGCTAGAGGATATTTTAGATGCTTAAATAATCCTTCAACAATTAATTAATTAAATAATGATAATAATAATAATAAACTCATGTCACTGTTTCTTAAAAACAATTTTTGTTTTCTATTTAACTGAAGGAATACAGAAATTTTAATTTTTTAATCACATAGCAAGTATTTTGCAATAAAAAAGTGTAGCAAATAAAGATTAAGAAAATATATCAACATTATAAAATTATTTGACTTCTATTATACTATCTCTAAATGAAATAAATTTCAAAATACTCTCAACATATTATTCTTACATTTTTGACCTATGATATTGAAATAAATATTTTTACGTTACAATCCGAAATTCAGCGATGAATAGGGGAGAAAATTAATTTAATAAACACATAGGGCTATATTTCTACTTATTTCAAAAAAAACTTTTACAAAATGAAACTCACGAAGTTTTCCATTTATAATACAGAAATATTAAAGAAATTTTACATTAAAAAGTTTGTATAAAGCAAATTATTTATGTAAAGTAATAATCGATGCGAGTTTTTTCTAAAGTTTATTAAACCTGTTACGTTACAAAATAATAATAATTATAATGTTAATGTTAATAATAACGGCAATTTTGCTATAAAAATAACATTATTTTTTTTAATACGCCACATTTGGTTACAGAAATTTAATATGACCTTAACCTTAAGAATTAAAAATAATATATTCATGTACTTTCCTAAAGCTCTTAAAATTTATTCAGAAAAAGGCAAATTTAAAAAGTTACAATTAATTAAAAATTGTTAATTTGCAAATTTTATTTTTCAAATTTAGTAGATAAAAGCAACGTAGATTATACTCTCGGTTCACTTTTAAATAAGAAATTGAATTAAAAAAATCCCCTTCATCTAAACTGCGTTTTATACTTAAATGTAATGTGCTCTTTATTTATCATGAACTGAAAAAGCAATAAAACTCTGATATTGTTACGTTTTGATTCATTGCTTAAGGTTCCTCACTTTTCTAAACGAAGTAATTTCAAAACTGTTTGTAGCACTTTAAAGCAGCTATTAGAGACGGGGAACTGAGGATAATAAATGGAAAATATATTTTACAGTATTGTATTAGGGCAAATTTTCGCTTTCTTACTCTCTTGTTCAAACGCGTTTGCAGGATTTTACTGATAATATTTGTATTTTATAGTTTGTATGTAAAAGAAAAAAAAATAGTAGGGAACTGAATACAAAAAAGAAATGGTACTGTAGTAAGAAAACAAAAAATTCTGTGAAACATTAATGTTTTTTGGTTTTATTTTTTACACACACACACACACAAACGTTTGCAAATATGAGCAAAATAGTGTTAAAATAGTTCTGAAACAAACAAATTTAAAAATCCTATGTAATCATTTTTGAGTAATATAACATGCTCAAAAATAGGGTTGACCATCGTGAATCCCATATCTTAATCATAGGTTCTGATTGGTGATGTATTCTTCCGCACAAAACTGTAAAACTACGATGTGAAAGTTCTGAAGATTTAAGGAGATAAAATTGGTTTTTGAACTCCTTCTGAAGAAATATTTAGAAATTCTATAAAAGAATTTCTTTTAGTTCGACATATTTATAATAAATTATGAATTGAACAGCTATCAACTTCTAAACATACGATATTGCATAAAGGTGACAGGCATGTTTAGTAATACTATAATTAAAATAAAGGTTGTATCAATGTTTCAATGTAATAAAAAAAAAAAAAAAAACTGCATATATATATGTATATATATTTATATTATAATTTAACAAAAAAAATTATTTTTCAATGAAGAAAATTGGGAAATTTTAATCATTGAGAATTTAATTACTGAACAATTGATACAAAAGTCTGTGAATAAGTAATAATAATATAATTATACAACAGTTTGTATCAATATTTAATTATAATACAACCATTTATTTTTTATTTATTTATTTATTTATTTATTCATTTTTTAAGTTTAACAAAAAAATAATAATAAAAAAAATAATAATTTTTTAATTAAAAAAACTGAAAAATTTCAATTATTGAAATTTTAATTGTTGAAATAATGCTATAAAATTTTGTAAATAAATACTGCTATGCGTAAAAAAAAGTCACCAATCAAAATCTATGATTAAGATATTGGGATTCATGAAGGTTAATCTCATTTTTAAGCATTATACTCAAAAGTGAGTACATCGGATTTTCAAATTTGAATATGTTTGTTTCGGTGCTATTTTGACACAATTTTGTTCCATTTTGAGAAACATTTTTTTTTTCAGTGTATATATTTTTCATTTATTTATTTATAAAAAAAAATTTCGTTTTATGTTAACATTCATTAAGAAAAAAAAAAATAGTGCACACTCGAGAAGAATCTTTCCTCTTTTTACAAAACTGATCTTTCAAGTTATACTTTAGATTGCTTTAATTTATCACCATCAAAAATTCAGCAGTATTTTTTTCCCTTTTATTATATTGCTTAAATTCTAGCAATTATTTAGCAAATTTATTTTACTGTAAATCAAAAGAATATATATATATTGCTATTATAGATATATAACAATTGACTAATATATATATATATATATATATATATATATATATATATATATATATCATTTTGGTTAATTTTTGAAGTTCGGACATATGTCTTTTTAACAGGTGGGTGAGAAACTAATGTGAACACTTTCGATTTTTTACGTTTTGTTAGATATCTATCTTGAAAAGTTCTTTCGGAATCATCTTGAAACTTTGATAGTGTAAAGAACATGTTATACCTCATATTTTCAGGAAAATTTGTGTCATGAAACGGAAAACAGGACCAGTAAAAAAATAAACAAAAATCAAAAAGTTTTGAATCACCCTATAAAAAGTAACGCTTTAAATGCATTTTGGCTGTAGCACGTTATTATGAGGACTTTCCTCATTATCTGTATGAAAATTTATGAGGCTACCACATATATTCATGGCGATATAATATTTTTTTTTTCTTTTTTGCAAAAACAATTTCCACTTTTTATTTTAACATGCAGGGTATTAGACCTACTGCAAAGCCATTTTAGGGAAATATGGCGCAATACATTAGACACAGAATACAGCAATCAGAATGAAAAAGTATTAAATATCTTATGAAATACGTGAAATTTTACTAAATAATTTTTAACTAGGCATGCACAAGCTTTATAAAAATTTCTCATTTGCGTAATTTAATAGCCAAAGAGATTGAGCAACTTTTTTTTTTTTTTTTTTTTTTTTTTTTTTTTCGGATTAGAGAATAAATTATTGTAAAAAGAAATTATTCCTTGAAATAATTTTTAAAACGTTTTATATATGAAATATATGCGTGATGATAGGAATCCCTACTCAAAATAATAAAAGATGATGTGCGTATCTTCGCCTGAAAATAACTCAAGGGACAGAGTAAAGACTATCTTAGACTTTAGAAACATATACGAAACAGGATATTAAGACCAGACATAGAATTTCCAGATTTAAAAAATAAGACATCTTCTTTGTGGAAATTTATGTCTTCCTATTATTGCTAGTAGTTCTTTCATTACGGTAGTTTTGATTGAACTCTATTTGTCTACAATATATTTTGTTTACGGAAAGCAATATGTAAGGCATAATAAAGCAAAAAAAAAAAAAAAAACAAAAAAAAAAACACACACACACACACACACAAAAATGAAAACGTTATATATATATATATATATATATATTTATATTACCTTTTGTAAAATTCGTACGAGAATAAATCTTACGCCTAAAATACTTTCAAATTTTGATCATATTATCAATCTAATTTAATTATTTTTAAATTCGTCTCTCTTGTCGATGTTCTGTGCATATTTATATAACTAAAGATTGGACTTTAAAAATTAGGGAGTTCCTTTTCACTGAATAAATAAAAAAAAAATAATTAAATACAATAAATAGTAATATCAGTGCACTTTTTTTAATAATATTATCAGGAAAAACAAGTTCGCTTAAACTGTTTAGAGAATTAATGGTAAATAGTGCTAATATACTAAAAGATACATAGAAAAGTTTATTTTTACACAACTAAAGAAGGAAATATACATATATATATATAAATATAGTTTCTCGATTATATAAATTAATTTTTTTTCTATAAAGGGTTTAAGACGACATTTCATGTTTATTCGCAGTTAAGAACTTCAAACATGTTTCAAAATCAGCTAACACTCCAATTATGGTGTATTTTCATTAACAATACTACACCCCGCAACAAAAAGATAGGAACAAAGGGTTTTTTCTTTGATTTTTCATAAAATTACTAAACATGACATTATCTAAATTGTGCTTATCATTTATTTTTATCATAACATAACACTATTGCCTGACTAATATTTGTTTTAAGACTAAAATTTTTCTAATTTAAGACTACACTCCGCGACAAAAAGATAGGAACAAAGTTTTTTTTTTTTTTTTTTTTTTTTTTTTTTTCCCATAAAATAACTTTATCTAAATTGTGCTGATCACTTATTAACATAAAAAAATATTGTCATATCAAAAACATATTAAATATTTGAATCATATTAAAAAAAAAAAAAAAAAAAAAAAAAAAACATTTCTTCCTATGCTTTTGTCGCGGTGTTTAATCTTAAATTAGAAAAATTTTAGTCTCAAAATTTTTCTAAATTAGTGTTAAAACAAAAATTAGTCCGGGAATAATGTTATTTTGTGATAATAATAAATGATAAGCACAATTTAGATAATGTTATTTTATGAAAAATCAAATAAAAAACCCTTCTCACCTATATTTTTGTCGCGGGGTGTATTTTAGTAATCTTTTTAGTCCATGATAAAGTATTTTTAGACTGGAATTCCAATATATTCAAGATTTCCAATAGGTATTATTTTCCTGTATTTTATAGAAATTAGCTTTATTCAAATATTCAGAGTGTGTGATATACGCATTTAAAACTATGCATTTGCTAAACTATGCATTTTGTTAAAACTATGCATTTGCTTTACATTTTTAATAAAAAATAATATTGTGATTTTTAGCTAAATAACTCTAACTGCAAAATAGCATTCATAACGAATATTTTATTGAAGATATTATCGCCACTCTAACAGTCATGATGAGGCAACAAATAAGAATGATACGCAGTTTTTACAGTCTCTAACAGAAGGTCATAGACTATTTTAGCAGATCATTATTACTTTCTACCACAAATCCTATCAAACGTTGGATCTCAGCATCGTATCTGGATGAATAGAGAGCGGTTTAATGTAGACATTTATGGCCTAATTACAAACTAAATTGTTAAAGGTGCATGTTTTTATATTAAACTAAAATGCAGGAGCCTGTACTTCCCTACTTTTTCCTTAATACAACAACGAAATGTTTCTTAATGTAAATAACATTCATGTCATTTACCTGTAAGTAAAAAAAAAAAAAAAAAAAAAAACGAAATATTAATAAATAATTTATAAAAAGGTTATTTGTTTTGACAGTTATCCTATTTTACAGTTTGAAATATCATCATTATGAAAAAGAAAGAAATTTTTTAATAAGGAAATACTTACATTTTTACATTTTAATAAGATAGTTGAAAGTGAGTAATGCGCTTAATGAGACTGGTAAATAAATTTTGGAAATTACGTATGCAAACCAATAACAGTTAAAGCGGATTTGCATTGAAAAGTAAAACATAGAAATATTCATTTGTTTTCAAACTTGTTTACAACTTTTCAATGTTAATCACACTTTCATAATAAGGTCAAGAGTTATAAAACTTTGTTTAACTTATAATAGTTTGAAAATTTTTAATGAAAACAATGCTATGAGTTATGAGTTACCTAAAAATAAATATAATAGAATAATGCAATATATAATTTTACATCTCCTTAAAAAAAAAAAAAAAAAACTATGCACCTTTTAATTAATGATAACGTACTTTAAATAATATATCTTAATCATTGATTTTTAACTTTTTTTATTATTTAATGTTAGTCATCTTTTAATTGCCAGAGGCTAAATAATACATGAATACACATATTTAACGTAAAAAGCATTACATTTTCATTTAAGAAATTTTATTATTTAATAATCGTTCGAGCGAAAGTAAATTAAATTCACATTAAATTTCTCTATTAAAAAATAATCAACTTTTTATTAAATCTTGCCGCAATATATTAAGATTTTAATATAATGCTGCTTATTAAAAAGACATTTATCCATGCATGTTTAATTCTATACCATTAGAAAATTATTTAAAATATTTCAATATAAATACTGTTTTAAAATTTAATTACTGTTACTAACTTTTATACTTATAGAAATTTGCGCTACTTTTGGATGAGAATAAATGTCATCCACAACTAATAAATACATACAATGACATCATAAATGATTAATTAATTATTATTTCTGATACCTAATTCTTATAACGTAAAAAACAATTAAATTTCTTTCTACATTTTAAATGAATCTAAAAAATGAATTCAATTAATTTAAGTAATTTTATACACACATATAATTTGGTCATTGAGTTATGAATTCCAAAAGAAGGTCGATTCCGATTGTTATTTTATGAACATTATAAAGAATGTAGGTAAAAATAGATTTTTTTCATTTTTAATATAAGAAATATATAATGCGTTGTATTAGAAATAAAACTATTTTTAATTAACATAAAAAACATTATAATAAAATAATTAACAATAAAATTTTATTATTATTATTATTATTATTATTATTATTATCATCATTATTATTCATAAAACATAAATATTAGAAATTAAGAGTGCTTCCTTAATTCATTCAGATATAAAAATTACGCTAAATCAAAACAAGCGTTTATTTAGAAAATAAATGCATTGCATACAGACATCTGAAAAGATAATTGCACATCAGAAGAAAATATTTAAATACTTAAAGTTATATAAAATAAAGAAGTAAAAGATATAATGCAGATATCAATTTTTCCGAAATTTCTAATAATTATTGTTTGTCTCTCACATTGTAAATAAAAAGTTATAAATCATAAAAAAAAGACTTTTGTCAAATACATCTGCATATAAGAAAATATAATTATGTGCATTTGTGTATTTTTATGTGTAATGGACATTAAAAGAAAACTCCTGTTATATGTATTAGGAAATTTTTTCAGGAAAACTCCTACATTATAGATAAAACAAATTGATAGAATTTTTCTTTTTTCCCTAAAGAAAAAAAAAATAAAATATTTGTTCACAACAGATTATTTCTGTACGATACACGCACACATGAAAATATAAAAGTCCAGCTCATTAAATCAATCAGGATCAAATCAGAGTCTACCGGTAATAGGCAACGTGGACAGCTCTGAGCCATGGAGCCACATTTTACGCTGTGAGTTAGACATTCCTAGTCTTTCGTGAACAAATATATTCATATTACTTTTCAATATTCTTTTTTATACAGTGATCAAATAAATGTGTGAGACTCCAAAGAATTATAAATGTTTAATATTCTTTTTACATAAATTTCTTAAATTTTACTTCATGTCAATATATGAGAATATAAATGCGATTAAAACAGACACAAAGATACATCCAACAGATTTATTTCGAAAACTCCCACCTTTATAAATAAAGGAACACAAAACAAAACCATATTCACATTGATGAGGGCGATATTCCGTTCCAGAGCCAAGTGACTTCTTCCTGCTTTGATACCAAGTTTACTTATATAAAACAGAAAACTCTCGATATAATATGTGTACCAATAATTACGATTTTAACTTTGTGCAGAAAAAAAAATATGTCATTCGACACAGTTCCATGTATTTTTACGGCAAATGACTGTTTTATAAAATCAAAATTTTTGGTGGGAAATTTACAGAAATTTACATTATTTTTTAAGAAGTTTTTTTTATAATGGATGTTTCTTTTTTCTATCGCCTGTAGGCGAATTTTTTTTAAATAACTTTGCATTTAAGATTGCTTTGTAATTTATAATAACGTAATTAGTTGTAATAATTATAGATTTTGGTACAATTTAAGTTGAAATTAGCTTAAATATTTCAACGATATATTTAGTTATAGCTTAGTAAATGCAGTTTTTGGAAATGTGCATTTTTGAAATATATGCAGAAACACAATAAACTTCTGCGCAACAAGATCAAGAAGCAGACATATGAAGATGAAATAACATTATACGTATACATTAATTAGCTTAAATTTTTGACTGATATATTTAGTTATAGCTTCAAAACAGCCTTCTTTGATAAATACTTTTTTTTTTAAATACGAGCAAAGCATCAAGTAAAAAATTGTCAGATCCTGATTTCTGCACAATAATATTTTTCATTTTTAATCAAAGAAAAAAATATATTTTCTTTTTTAATTAAGTTTAATTATGATGTCAGTTAAAATATTACAATTACAAACATTTGAAAGTATATTTAAGAAATATATGTATATTTAATAGGAAAATTTTACATTAATAAAATACACAATAAATAATTTTAAGCAATATAGTATATATATATATATATATATATATATATTATCTATACCTTATTAAAATGAATTTGGTATAGATTTATAAACTTAAAATATATTTTACTGCTATAACATAAAATTATAACATATATAAATACAAAGATAGCCAAAACAAATTAATAAAGATGTATATAAATGCATTCTGAGTTTGTGGCTTATGACTAGAAAAAGGAATCAAAAAATAAACAATATTGTATAAGTAAATGTAACAGGCATATTGTAAACTTGTATGTTTTTGGAAGTTCACGGGTAATAAGTACCGATTGTACATCATATACGATTTTTAAACACGGACAATCTGTACAGAATGGGGATATTAACAAATTTAACTATGTGCAGTTAAGGCAATTATATTTCCTAAAAAAAAGAGAAAAAAAAAACTTGTTAAAAATGAAGAAATTGGCATCATTGCTGAAACGTGTTTTCATATAATATAGAGAAATTTTATTGTAAAAGAATTAAAGTTCACACAATTGGAATAGCATTTCAAAAAATAAAAATATAAAATTTATGCAAATTTTCTAATTGCAATATACTTTTACTTGCATATACGTAAATAATACATCTTTTTTTCTCACAAAACACAAATTTTGTGAAGAAAATATAATTGAAATAACATAACTTTGCATTTATTTAAAAAAATGTAAGTTTATATTACTATAAGTATATAAAATTTAATTAGCTGTCATCATGTGTGAAAGTAAATGTTTAACACTCTTATGTTCCATAATATTGCACACGAGGGTTATTTAAAAAATATTTTTTTGGATACATTTTTCTAGAATTACAGAGGCTGTTCGCACATTTCTAGATGATTTTATTTTTCCATTAGAAAAAATCGACTGCATGGAAAATTTTATTTTCATAATTGTTCTATTTTTTAAGTTTTATTTATCGTCTGATGTTTAGAAGTTTTGTTTACATTCGAAATGGCGTTTTCAAAAAGGCAATTGATGGAAGGATGCGTTTACCCTCTTTCCGATAAGGGTTATTCTTATTCAGTAATTCAGAAACACTGTATAAGCCATGGTTTTTCGATATATAAAGCCACGATAGGAAATATTATAAATAAGAAAGAAACAAATTGTCGTAGTCTGGCATCTGACGGTAAAATTCTTCCAAATACTTATCCAAAGAAAAAACGGGAAATAAAACCTCATCCTTCACTGATACTCCTGCTAAATCACCTGATGTATCATCCATAGATTTTTATGTTTTTGGACTCTTAAAATGTGCATTAACCAAACACCGATCTACAACACTTCTTGGACTTTGGAAATCCTTTCGAGAGGAGTGGAACAAAATACCACTTTCGATATTACAAAAAGCATTATTATTATGGAAATTACGATGTAGAATGATTTTTAAGAACAAAGACTAGCAAACTGAACATTTAAAACAAGAAATATGAGCGTAATTGTTTCAATACACTCCATAAAAATCATTTAAAAAATGTGCAAACACCCTCTGCACACAAAACACTCTTTATATATTTTTTAATTCATTATCTGAAATAATTAATGTAGTATTTATAATAGAATCATACTAAAATTGGTTTATTATTTTAAAGGTATATAGTAATTACTTATATATATATATATATATATATATATATATATATATATATATTAACACACAAATAATATTATGATTATTAGCTGTAAATTTAATTATTTAGTTATAAAAAAAATGATTAAAGTTCCAAAATCTTGCTTAATATTCGTTTTTAATTATTTTTCTTTTACTGTAGAATGTTATCATGTTCAAAATTTCTTGTACTTTTTTATGAGGAATGAAAGTATAGTTCATATAATATTAAAAAGGTTTTAACAAAGTAATATATAAATAATTCTGTGAATTACATTGGGCTACACGATTATATATCACAAAACGTATACTGCTTACGTCTGCTAGTATAATGAGCTGGAAGGTAACATACCAGCTAGTCCCTAGGCTGACTAATATATATATTTTTTCTTTTTGTAAAATTCTACATTATTCGTCAACATAGTCTACTTCAAATGTGACACACTCATTCTTATTTTTCTCTAACATTACGGATGCCTATTTTATAGAATAATTTACCTTTGGATTCAAAATAGGCGTTTGGTGCGGCTATGGCTTTAACATTTGACGCAAATCTATTTCCGAGGAGATTTTTACGTATGCGAACAAGCACTAATAGCTTGGAACAAGATCCGGAGAATAAGATAGAAGCGTGAGCAATTTATTCTTTATTTCCGGCAATCTTGCCGGTGTCACATTGTATAGTCTTTATAAAGAAAGTACTTTCTTGTTTGCAAGTGGAGGCTAATTTTTAGCAGTTTCGTCCTTCAAACGCATCAATAATTTCACATAATATTATTGTTGACAGTCTAGCTTTTCTCAATATAGTCGATGAATAAAATACCAAACGTACACCAAAATATGAACGCAAAATCATACCGGCGTACATTTGTATTTCTGGTTGCTTCAGATGGCTTTCACCGTCTCGTGTCCACTCAGCAAACGGACGATGTGATTCTGTAGAGTAGTGGTGGATTTATATTCCATCTATAGTTACAAACTGCGACAGAAATCCTTTTTATTATGGTTAACTAGTCCCATACGGTATTCTGAATCATCAACACTTTGTTGTTTTTACCAGTGAGAGGCAGTGCTGCCAGATTTGAGGGAAATTTTTATCCAATATACACCGTTAAATTTTACTTGTAACGGTTACATAATTACATAGACGATTTCTGTAAAAGATGTTTCCAAACAGTTAGCAAACCGTTTCAATTAAAATTTAGTGGTGGGTTTTAAATAAAAATTTCCCTCAATCTGGCAGCACTGGTGAGAGGTAGCTCGGTGCCCACTACGAACAAACTAGCTTTCTTACAGACAAATGTTTATGCAAAAGAGAGTATACACAGACTTCTGATATTTTTAAGCTGTAAGCTGTTAATATAGTTTCACTTGAGGATCCTTAAGAATAATTTTATGCACCTTTACCTTTTTGGCTATCCTGTTGAATTCGGTGACAAGAGCATTCAGCATCATTGGTGTTTGCGCGGCCATGGTTAATTTCAGTAAACCAACGCTCGATGGTATTCCCAGGATATTCACCAAGATACTGATTTCCTGGAACCTCAAAAAGCAATGTTTAACCTCATCAAAAAGCAATGTTTAATCATTACACGAAGTTCCTTTTTTTCCACTGTTTCAAATAAATTGTTATTGTCGCTAATGTCATTGTTGCATGTAAATAAGTCCTCGAATTGTCATGAAATTGTAACACATGATTTTGAAGAATGATTATTTCTAAAACTTATATGGAATTTTGATTACAGGCACCATCTGTGTATCAACCTCGTGAATTATTTACAGATTGTTAATTGGGGATTCCTCCTGTTAAAATATTTTTTTTTTCAATTAGGCAAGAACTATCAATTTTTGTTTGTTTCTCATAAGATGAAGTTTCTTTTGTTATGAAATATCATAGAAAGTAATCATATAAATAAAATCACAATGTATCACATTCAGAGGTGAACACTTATCTTTTTTTTAAATCCATAAATTGGTAAAATGGCTTACAGTCGGCAGTAAAATTATCCAGGCGCTAGCGAAAATTCCTAAATAAGAAAAGTACATTTAATACACTTTTATTAAAAAATTCCTTGCCGAATCATGTTCTTAGACTGACCATGAGCATTATTCGACAAGGATTTATTTAACAAATCAGTATTAAGTGTACTTTTCTATATAGTAATTTTTGCTATCGCTCGAATAATTTTGCTGCCGACTGTATTTCTTACATATATCTTTTACAGCGCTGGTGGAATACATCGATCATGCATCGCGATGAACAATCTTTAGTGTATGAAATTCTTAGCTAAATGTTCAAACGACATTTTCAAAATTCTGTAGAGTGATGTCGTAGACATTCTTTTTTTCTTTTAAATTTTTTCACAAATAAATTTTGAAATAATCAGCTTTAATGCAATTAATAAAATTGTATCAATCATTTCTTTCAAAGAAAGAAAAAAAGAAAAGGACTTATATAATGGCAAAGCTCAATACTTACAGTTTTTTAAGTACCTCTGTTTTAAATATTAAAATAAAACAAAAATAAATGTACAGATAAAATTAGATAAACACGAATTTGTAATGTCGAAAAAATGGAAAAGAAGTATTTTCCTTATACACTTTTGTTTATTGTTAATTAAACCAATTGATTCCATTTTCTACTTTTCGTCAGGGATTCTCTGATTAAAAATGATCTAAATTACGATTTGATAATATTATTTATTTATTTATTTATTTATTTTTAACTATTTTATTTTTCATCTTTACTCATAATAAAATAATCACACCTTTTTTTTTAAACTATTAACACATTTTCTACTAATCAAATAATATTAGAAATTATTAGAAAATATTATTAAGAAAATTCCCATTTTAATAGCTTCATATGGTCCATATAGCTTCATATTCTATGGTTCATAGCTTCATATAGCTAATACAAACAACTATCGTATAGTTAATTTTATAATGGGTATTTATTTATTTGGTTATTTAAATTCGAAATTCGGCTTTTAAAATTTTAGAATATTTAGAAATGTTTATTGGAAGATAACACTAAATTTAACATTCACATGTTTTACACCATTTACATTTTCTTTTTTATTACTAGTTCGTTTAAGACAAATGTATAAGTATTTCTATTTTATTTTCCACCACTAGCAGTTTTACCAAAGAGAAAAAAAAAAAAAAAAAAAAAAAAGATAAACCGATATTAAATTTCAAATATTGAATGTATCATTTTATATGAATTTAATTTGTATGGGGAAAATAAGAAAAATATACATATAATACTAATTACTTAGCTATAAATATTATAAACAATGCAATGTTATTATTATTATTTTATTGTAAAGGTAATGCTAAGAAAACATCATTCTTACATCATTTTAAATATTAATTTGAATTTTTCAGCTAAAGTATTAGATATATAAAATATGTTTACATTTTTATAGCAAATTTATGGCATCTCATTTAAAATTAAATTTACTTAGCGAACAATAAGAAATAAAAATAAATAAAATATTTCCCTTCCTAATACTATTTTAAATTCCATTGTTTAAGAAAATGTTCAATGAATAAAATATTTCATTTTGTGAAAATTCTAATATTAATATTTTATATCATTTTAGAAAAGAGCATTTATATTTATATCTTAATGTAAACATAAATATAAAGAAATTTCTGTTTATATACGAAACAAAAAAATACTGATAAAGTAAATATTTATATTATACGGAAAGTAAAATTATTTTAGTTATAAACATTCTCAATTTAAAATTTGAAATAATATAAATTACACGAAATTCCTAAATTTAATTTCAAGTTGGTACATTAATTTTATATAAAAACAAGGGTCTATTTCTTGAATTAATATTTTTTTATCATATTTCTCCGTATAAATTATTTGTAAGAGAGGTTCTTTAAAGTTTAAATATAATTTCTGCAGTAAAAATCACCGTAAAACGTTTGCGGAAACATAAAGAATAAGAATTTCGTAACAGGATATAATGATATTAAAATCCAATAATAGTATTTTTGGATAGAAATAAATAATCACTGTCTTTGATCAGACAACATTAAGACAGGAATGCATCCTAGAAAAAAGTATTACAGGATACATCGTTTAAATTAAGAAACTGCTAAAACAAAGAGTCAACAAGAACTGTCGTAATGTTCTTAATCGAGAAAATTTTAAATTTTATTTTGTCTCTCAACTCCTTCCAGTGGACTCACTGTGAATTTATTGGTAATATTAAAGTTAATAATAGTAATAATTAAACACATTTCAGTGCAATATTAAGCTAACAAAAAGAAAATTGCAGCGATATGTATCAGTGATTGCAATTATCCTTTAACATTAATTCTTCGTATAATTTTATGTTTGCCCTTTCCAATTTAGTATTCTGCCTCTATAACATTTTTCGAATATATACCAATGACTCTTGTAAATTAATAAGGAAAAGAAAAGAAAAGAAAAGAAAAAGTATCAAAATTAAATTACAGTCATTCTAGTTGAAAAATGTCACAAAGAACGAATCAACCAATTTATAAAAAGCTTTCCGTTTTTAACAGTATAATTTAAAGTATTTGTAATATTACAATATTATATGTAAGTGTTGTGATGTTGAGACTATAGAACGTCACCACAGTTGGTTTGAAATTAAGCTGTATCAAGCAAAGTATAAAGATGTGACGGTTAAATCGCTTCGACGCTAGTGACTCGGCGAAAGTTTTGGTCGAATTAGTTTTGTGTCGACATGGTGCTGCAACGAACGAATTAAGTTGTGAGAGGTAGATGTATTGGAAGTGATTTTGAAAACTTGATTAAAATGAAGAGAAAGGAAGTTTGTAGAAAGTAGTATAAGATGGAGATTGTTTTTGTAAAAGGGGTGTGTGTGAAGTGGAGAGTAATGTGGCTGATGATAGTTCTTATGCGAGTGTTAGTGATAGTAGAGATGTGTAGCGTTCTAGAATAAAGTGAGATTTGAGAGAAAAATCTGTCGAGCCAAGGGAATCCTGCCGAGAATTCTTGGGTGAGAATAGTTCAGTGGTCGACAGAGAGCAGCCGTCGACAAGATCAGCAATGGTGAGCTTTAATTTACCTGTATTTTATGCTTTGTTGAAATTCCCTGAGGTCATTTGAGAGTTAAAACTGATTTAGCCAAACTATATATATATGTATATATATATATATATATATATATATATATATATATATATATATATATATATATATGTATATATATATATATATATATATATATATATACATATATATATATATATATATATATATATATATATATATACTAATTTTAGGCACGGACAAAGTATAATATACTGAGCTAAATATTATAATAAATATTTGAAAATTTAATAAATTAATTTTGCATTAGAAAGTATAAGCTAAACGCACAAATTTGCGTTTAATTTTCTATAGTTAAAAATAATTTCTACGTATAAAAAGTTTTCTTTTAACATTTTTTTTTAATGATATTTTTTAAGTCATACCGCATAATATATTATTTCCTCTATCGTATGTAATGTGAGTGTAATTATGAGCAGCATAAATTCTGTATTAGTCTCATTAAATATTCATAAATAATTAAAGAAAAATTTCTTCGCTTTCGACAATGTTATGTGACGTTTAAGGATTACGCATTTTTTTGTATATACACATGTTTTTAATTTATGTAAATGCTTAGACATAACGTAATATTTAAACACATTTAAAAACGTAAAAGTCTATGTTAAAACAAATGCAAGGCAGTTTTTCGTTACCAATTGAAATTTTACAAAGAAAAAGAAAAGCAACAACATTAAATATAAATATTTATAAATATGTAAAAATATAAATAAATATAAATGAAATAAACGTACATTATGTGAAGATGTAGGTGAAATAAAAAATATCAATTCCTTTAGAATTCCTTTTTATGGTATATTAGCGAATCATCAGTAATAATATACACGAGAAAATTGAACAAAAAATATATTTTTATTTTTTTTCCTTGCGACAGTTTTTATCACATAGAATCTTTTTTTATCTGAAATATCTTGCTTGAAGCTTAGAAAATTACGGGCAAAGAAATATATATATATTTTCTTCTGTTAAAACAAATTTTTTATGTCTCAGATAGAAACATACCTTTTTATCACAAGAAATGAAAACATTTTCCTTTCGAGAAGTTTTTATACTGATAGTTTTGCCGATAAAACTACTACACGAAGGCAATTACGGATCTTTTTTACAGCTAAAAAATGTGCAAATGATATTATCTGCATTTTTGGAAATTATGAAGGTGAATTTGTCATCTAAAAAGAGTTATTAATTTTTATTTTTACTATTTAGGAAAAAAAAATCGTTTTTATTATTATTATTATTATTATTCCTATGGTTTTAAAATAAGACAATGCAATTTATTTTTTTAATTTAATTTAATTTTTATTTATTTCTTAATTTTTATTTTGTTTATTTTATTTTATTTTTATTTTTTGAGGGAAAAATAACTTTTAATTTAGTATTTGCATCTTTCGGAAAACAAGATTTAAAAATTAAAGTCGTAAAACGCATGTGAATTTTAATTCTTTTTTTTATTATTATTTATTTTATTATATATAAACTCTTAGATTTTCTGAACGCTCTTGTTAAGTTTTGTAGGCAAAATATAACTTTATTGATGTAGCTTTAAAATTCTTACTTTACAGGGCTGCCAGCACTGTAAATAAATATATATATATATATATATAATAGGTAAACATTTGTAAAATATTTGTGTAAAGCAATGTTCCAAATTGGAAAGTTCTGTTTATAACCCAAGATGGGTCAGAAAATCTATCTATTTTGAGTTTACAAATTTGTTATGTATGTATGGTTCACTAGCTTAATTTACATTTTTGTCTATAATAAATAACAACGTTGTAGAAAATATTGTATCACAAACCTCTTAAAAAAAAAAAAAAAAAAAAAAACTAACATGCGTTGATGATCTAAACAAAATGTAAACATTTCGTATGTATACGTATGTAAACTACAAAAAAAAAAAAAAAAAAAAAAAAAAACCAAAACAATTCTATTCAAATTGGACTCGTTTTCAATTTAGGTTGAAATTTTGGGTTATAAACAGAAATTTTCAGTTTGGAATATTGCTTTACCCAAATATCTTACAAATTTTTACCTACTTTAATTTTTTTTTTTTTTTTACAGTGATTCCCCACTAAACATAATCTCAAGATATTCTAAAGGTATTTTTAGAGAAAATCTGCAGAATATCTTAAGTTATTTGGCCCATTCTTAAAACAATTTACAAAATTCCTTTATAATTATAATAGATATTTTATAGAAAAAGATAAATCTTCAAAATATTTTTAAATATTTGAAGAAAGTCTTAAGAAAATACTATTTTCTCAAGAATATAATCAGATTATTTTTAGTGGGGTTGTTTATAAAATTTTATGTTTCTTTTATTACATTGCCTCCATTATTTTGATCAATATTTTTCAAGCAATATTATAGCATTAAAACATTGAAAAAATTTTCTTTTTGTAGATAGTGGCGATAATATAATAAAAAGCACGTTACATCTTAGGATCCATCCATTAAAGTATGCGTACGTTGTTTAAAATTAAGTTTCAGTTGGAACAACGCCCTGCATCTATTAATAAAATATTGAAACAAATCCCCACGGAAATTATTATGTGGATGATTCATGAAATACATAAATTAAAGGGAATGCAACAAACCAATTAAAATGTAGTTCGAAAGTTTTCTATCAGAAGTCAGTACGCAGGAAAAAAAAAGCTTAATTTAATAAATTAATTAAGGGGGTATTCTGGTCTAGAAATTTAAAAAAATCAAGAACTTCTCAAGAGCTGAATTATGAGAAGGTGGAAGGCCCAGTGTATGGATCTGGTATCGCCGATTGATGCAAAGTGAGTATAACATATTATTTTCAGAGTTATTCCATTAGAATTGTTTCCTAAACTTTAAACGCGTTTTTCTCGAAACTACTTTTTTTGAGGTGGTTGACATGATATTTCAAGTTCTACTGAACCGATTGCTTTGAAATTTGGTATATATCTTGTTTATACAACTCTCTATCGCGTCTGCCTTGGATTTTAAAAAAAATTGATTTTCAATATTTTTAACAAATTCGAAAAGGTCGAAAAAAGTCGGGTAAAAAAAAAAAAAAATTTTCATGTCGACGCCATTTTGTAACTTTTTTTTTTTTTTTTTTTTTTTTTTTGAAAATGGTCAACTCGATAGCGACATCTTTATTAATGAAGAATTTATTTGGTTTTTTTGACGCACCGTTTTTTTTTTTTTTTTGAAGCCCCCACTCCATCGGCCTGTATCTCGGCGAATTTTTTTTTTTTTTTTTTTTTTTTTTTTTTTTTTTTTTGTGATTTTTTTTTTTACATTCTCAAAATGTCAATAAAAAACATATAAAAAAATGGATAGTAAAAATGTTTTTCATTTTTTTTTTTTAATCTTACTTTAAAAAATGCCTAAAATTCAGGCTTCTAGACCAGAATACCCCCTTAAACATACACACTCAAAATTCAATCACATATTTGTTTATGCGTTCCAAATGTGCCATTTCCTCCTGTATTATCCTTTTTTAAGGCAACGCATTACCTACTACACTGTAAAAAAAATTCTAAAATAGTTAACAAATTATAAGATATTTGGGTAAACCAATGTTCCAAATTGGAAAGTTTTGTTTATAACCCAAAATGGTAAGAAAAATCTATCTATTTTGAGTTTATTAATTTGTTATGTATGGTTCACTATTTTATTTTATATTTTGTCTATAATAAATAAAGCCGTTGTAGAAATTATTTTATCACTCACTTCTTATTAAAAATAAATAAAAAAAAATCTAATGCGTAGATGATTTAAACAAAATGTAAACATTTGTATGTATACGTATGTGCACTACAAAAAATAAATCCCAAAACAATTCTATTCAAAATTGGCCTCGTATTAAATTAAGGTTGAAATTTCGGGTTATAAACGAAACTTTCCAATTTTGAACATTGCTTTACCCAAATATCTTACAAATTTTTATCTTTTTTTTTACAGTGTAGACGAATATAAACTAATGTACATTTAAATTCCTTATGTTTATCTCATGAAATTATTGCAAATTTGGTGGCAATTTCCGGCTCTTATTTTCTATATATGATATCCTTCATAACAGAATTTTAAATATAGCTAATCCGTATTACCACTTAAAATCTACATTTAAATGTAATAATCATTTTAAAATTTATGTATTTAATTTTTTTTTTTTTTTTTACAAATGTAAAAAAAAAAAAAAAAGAAAGAAAGAAAGAAAGAAAGAAAGAATGGCTGAAAAATATTTTTGTGTAGTAAATTTTAAAAATCAAAAGAATTTTAATGTTAGATTTATTAAAAAAAAAAAAAGAAAAGAAAAGTATTTATCTAAGGGAACATGGGAACATAAATATCAAACATGAATATATTTCATTTTCCTTTTCACTTTCCAATGCGGTTTTAAAATGCTAATGTCTCTGGTTTGTCTGTCTGCCTGCCCGTCTGTTTGTCTGTCCATCCGACTGTCTGTCTGTCCGCACTACAACTCCCGTAAATATTTTTTAAAATTTCTTGAAACTATTATATGTTATTCGAGTTCACCATCGGATGTTCCCTATTGAAAATGGAGTGAATACCTCTAATGGCTTGTGCATAGGGACACCCGAAAGTATTCCAAAGCATTGTGTTCTGCGAGAGGTATTTCTATAAACCATATTTTAATACTTTATTTTACACAAATCTTAATGAAATTGATATATGTTATTAATGTTCACTATCCGATATTCCTCATTGAAAATGGTGTAAATACCAATACTGGTTTGTGTACAGGGACACTGGAAAACATTCCAAAGCTTTGCGTTTTATGAGAGGTATTTATATAAATATAATTTTAGACTTTACTTTGAACAAATCTTAATGAAATTGAACTATGTTATTCATATGCACTAAAGAATGTTTTCTTTAAAATATAGTATTATATGCATTTTTTTTACAGGGCCACATAAAAATATTCAGTTACATTAAGTGTTATTAATGAAAATTTACTGATGTTTCCATTTTTGTTTATATTGAGCATGTTTAATACTTTGCAACAAATTTTAACTGTGAATAAGATTTCAAGCTGTGTTTTTGTGTGTCCGACTGTCCATATTTCTATTTGTCCATCTGCCCGTCCGCAGAGTCTTTAAATATTTTCAGAATTTAAAAAAAAAAATGATATATGTTATCCAAGTTTAATATGGAATATTTCCTATTTGAAATAGCATTAATAGGTTCGGTACAACTTATATGTTTACAGGGACACTCAAAAATGATTTTTTACTGTAAAAATCCTAAAGAAATTTGCATTTATTTTTAATATGCTAAAATAATGTCTTGTATAGAATATTATATGGTTGAACTTGACATTTACAGGGCTACACTAAAATATTCAGATACATAAAAGGCTGTATTGAGAATCTCAGAGCTTAGTTTTCTTTTGCGTTAAGTCTTTGTAATACTTTCCAAAAATTATTAAGAACAATGAACATTGAAAGTTTTACCATACAAGAAGTACTTACAGTTGGAAAGTCATAATAGTCAATGCGTACAGCATGAGTTTTCGTTCTTGTTTATATTTTATTATGGAAATATCTCATGCAATATTGACTTTATCTTGCTTATTGTACAGAACTCTTATTTGACAAAAATACGATGCTACACCTTCCAGTTTAAATATTTACAAGTGAAAATCGATTTTCGTTTAAAATTTATTTTGGTAGAAAATAAAAATCTAGTCTTGCATATTACATGTAAATTACATACGTACCAAATAATATCCATATATTTAAGGCACGAAGCAAAATGCATGACAAAAATTAAAATTCGTTTTAGGTATTTTTCCAAATATAGCACTAGTATAACGAAATTGTTTTCTATGGCCTTTCAAAACAAATATTAAATATTTTTCGAATCTTTTTTTGCAAGAAACAAGCTTTTGTGCTATAAAGAATTCATAGTATCATTATCTTTAGAGCTTTCTAGTATCTCATCGTGCCCACAAGTACTTTCGGCAATAAGCGTAACTCATTGAATATATCTTTCTATGTTCGTGCACACGAACTAATTCGATGATTTAAATATATCTAAGGTTGAGTCCCATACCGTAGCAAACTGCCCATTGCGCAGCACTAGTGCAACATAACACCCAACCAACCAAGCAACCGATTTAAATAAAATTATTAAGGTATCAACCTTATATGATAATGATTTAGAATAACAAATTTGGGCTTCTTGGTGATATTTCTTCTTCAGTTAAGCGAGTATCAGGTACCTAAACAAAACGTTAAAAACTACCATCTATGTTTGACCACTGCATTTTAAACTGATTTGTGCTTCTGAGCTCTATAATTCTATTCTGTTGCCTTAGTTTCTGGATCGTAAATTTATGTCAAAGTTTTCATCTACAGTCAATATGTATTGTTAGAAAACGACCTTTTTAAACCTCATAAAATCAATCCGCGGAACTCAGCTACACATTTGGCGAAAGGTGATTTAATGTCACTTTTTTGCAACTATTTCACTCCGATTTTTTTTTTTTTTTTTATATTCTAAATATTCAATCATAATTTTTATTGTAATGAATTTACATAAATATGCGTCTGCTTGAAAGTGTTTTTTTTTTATTATTATTATAACGTTTAAGCTAACCTTATTGTCATTGTCATGCTTGGTTGAAATACACCTGTAGAAGACAACACACCTTGATGTTTTTTAGTTGAAAATTTAAATAATAAAAAATGTAGTTGTCAGCAAATAAAAAAATCGAATAATGAATTTATAGAATTAATTAAAAAGAATTTTCTTTGACTCAAGTTGATAAGGCTGCTGACAATTATGGAATTATATGCAAAAATAGAAAAATAAATAAATAATAAATAAAATATAAAAGAAATTTAGAAGAATTAAACAATTATTTTAATTCTCTAAATTCAATTTGAATTGTAAAACAAAAATAAATGCTTCACTATTTACATTAAGCAAACATGGACACGGTCGAATCATTCAAAAATTAAAGTTTAATGTTCATTGAATTTTTCAACCCATTCTACAATATATTCTGAAATTTCCAATGCTGCAAGTAGTGAGTCTAAACAATTTGTAACCAAGTACTATTAAGAGGGAAATGTTCTTGCCAATATGTCAGCTAAAAACTTTGTTTTGATAAATATCTTAATTTCATAACTTCTTTTTCTAAGTTTTTGCTTATTTTCGACTTTGAATAAGTATTTTTAACAATAGTAAATGAATTCAAGATTAAATTTGATGAATACCATACTTTCAAGTTATGATATATGTAAAGGAAAAAATAAATATTTTTTGAATATGTTCTAGATTATACTAGCATGACATGTCTTCTATTACCTGTTAGGATTACACGATTTTCTTAATTTTCAGTTTTCTCAACTGGTGATGAAATTGTTTCTCCTTTTTTTTTGAATTTTTATTTAAAAAAAAATATAATTAAATTATTTTAATTCATCTTATTTATTAATATTTTAAAAATTTTGTTATTACATTCTACTGTCATTTTTCATAATTCATCATTAATTGAATTAAGTGTATATATACCGAGTGATCAAAAGTCACAGACAATATATATATATATATATATATATATATATTCAGAAAATATTGCCTGTAGCACTATGTAGTTTTCACTGAAAAGCACAGAAATATTTGTCTCAAAATTTGTTTAATTGTCCTACATCAGGTGGTATTTTAATTGTAAAATTGTTTTTTTTTTTTTTTTTTTTTTTTTTTTACGCTGACGGCAAAAAATTTAGCAACTTAACTAGGAGTATAAATGCTCAATATGATGATTCTCATACAGTCGGTAACAAAAGTGTCCGAACACTAGCAAAAGTTTCTATGTAAAAAAAAGTACACTTCATACGGTTTTGTTAAATAAATCCTTGTCGAATCCTGTTCTTAGTCAGTGTAAGAACATGATTCGTTAAGGATTTATAAGTTATTTAACAAAACCGTATTATGTGTACTTTTTATACATAGGAATTTTTGCTAGTGTTCGGACACTTTTGTTACCGACTGTACATTAAAATAACCGTCAGATGTTGCAGATTGGAAAATCCCCCCCCCCTCCAAAAGAACTTTGGTATTCGAAATATGGCATCATTTGATCACATGGTCCTGTTTAAAATCTTAGACAATACTGGAAATAGAAAGCAATATGTTGGTAAAAATTTAATTAATATATATATATATATATATATATATATATATATATATATATATATATATATATATATAATCCGATGTTTTTCTGTACCTTTCAATGAAATCTGCATGGGGATACAGCAGTAATTCCTAAATAATATATTTTTTGTTTTTTCTGTGACTTTTTGATACATGTATTCTGTTTTTAACTTAAAACGGAATTTTTATAATACCTATTATATCACCAGTGTAAATTGAATTTTACCGTATTTTAAATAAATTAAAAGTAACAATGTTTTTTTAAATTCAATTTCTTTCACATTCTGATATAAATAATTTCATCGAAAGCAAATTGCCTTCTCTTAAGCTTTACAATTCTTCATGTATATTTAGCATGGGCATTATATCATTTTGCATATATATTAGTTCATATATTCTATTATACATAAAACATTAATTTAGCCTCTCGGTGAATATCTGAAACATGTCATGATTCTGTCAAAAGCGGAAAGTCTGTAACTGATCGATTACATTTAATATGGAATGGGACAGTTCGGAATTATAATCTTAATTTTGCATTAGCATTTTCGCGCTTTCTGATCTTAGAATCACGGAAGGTTTCTGCAATTTAAAGTGACTTCTAACGTTGCTTAATTGAAAAATAAATATAGCTAAAACATTAAAATTAAAAGTAGTAATTTTAAATAACAAAGTAATAACACTCTTTTATATGAAATAGAACGTAATTCTCTAATAAACGTGAAATAAATATTTATTTTATGTTTAAATATTTAAGTTGATTTATTTTATTTTAATACATTAATATTCATTAAAAAATTTTCATATATAATCAAGTTTTTTCTTTTCTTTTTTTACTTTCATAATCATATTTTAAAATTAATAACATTGAAGCATATGAATATTAATGAATATTAATTTTACACTCAAAATCATTTTCTTACATTTAATTTTGTTTAATAAAATATTAGTTTTGTTATCAGTATCTACTTCTATTATCTTCTATTAGAGTGTCACAAATAATAACAAATGAATATTTTATTTATTTTTTTTATTTATTTATTTATTTTTTTTTTTTTTTGGGGGGGGGGGGGGGGTGGGGGCTCGAAAAATGTTTACATTGCCTTTGCATATATTACAGAAGCGAGGCACAAGAAGTCTTACTACTTGTAATACTGCTTCCCTAATATTTGAAATTACTTCTACATACAATGAAAATTACACACAACTTCTTTTAGGAAATTACCACTTTAAATGACTTTTTCGGTTTTGAGATACTGTTACATAAATGTAAAACGTAACATTTTAATATTTACACACTTTTTTACCTTTAATTATTTTTAAATCAGTTTTCCCATTTTTATGCTGCATTTAAACTGAATAATAGATAATAAAACTACTTCAAGCTGTTTCATTCCTATAAATTTCCACCCGACTCATTAAAATAAATGTACAAAAAATTTAACAAATTTGTTTGCCAATAACACTTTTGTTATTTTTCTGCCTTCTATTTAATCCGCTTACAAGTTAATCCTTTGCATTCCACAACAATGGTTCCAAGTTTTTCTGAAAGAAAAAAAATGTATGATAAAATTGTAATTGTTTTCTACGTCAAAATGTTATCCTATAAAAGATAAATAAATACAATGTTAAAACTTTACAGACTGTAATATATATATATATATATAAAACTTTGATTATCAATACACGTTTGCAAAATACAAATAGTTGCACTGTTTTCCTTTGGGCTAATTTTATGTCTTCTTTTTCAGCATTTCATTCTTTCTGTTGCTTAAATATTTAACACGCTTAGCCGTTGTTTATAACTCAACAAAATTGTTGTCATTTTACGCATTTTGAATACTACTATTTTCAAACACTTTTATTTGTCTTTTGTAATAATAATAATAATAATAAAAAAAATAAATCTTCAAAAAAGCATAAATGTTTATACAAAAATAGTTTTGTTTAAAATGTGTAAAAGGGGGAAACTACGAAAAACATGTGAAAACTCTGCCTACATTATTGCATTTGGAGAACGGTAATATAAATATATATTGTAATGAATATTCTTTCAGTGAAATCTTCTAAAGAGGCTATAACAGTAAATATAGTATGTATGGAAGTAATAGAAATTTAGGGTTATGATTGGTATGAGATAACAAACTTACCTAATTCATGCTAATCTAAAAAAATAAAAAGATCTCTTTGTAAATCTGTGCGAATTTTTATATATATAAATAATAAATTGATTTCAGTTTGATATAAAACAACTTTTCTCTGTCTTACATTACATATTACATATTTTCAATATTATGCACTGATGACGGTATGCTAAATACTAACAATTTACAATCGTATAATTCTCTTTGGAGCTCTAAAAGTTAGACTTTTCCTATGTTAATCCATGTTTAGCTGTTGAACGAAAACTTTCTCTAAAACATCTTGAAGGATAATATTTAACGGAGCAAATTAGTTAGGAATATGAGCAATATTTTATTACTTTGAAAGCATTTGTTTGTATTTATGAACTTTTAATCAAGACTTTTTTGAAGAATAGATCTGATATTTTATTCTGTCATTTAAATGAAATTATAATATTAAAAATGTTTCTGATTTTATTTAATTTAGAAAAAAAAAATATATCATAAAGTGAATTTTTTTCTGTGTGAAAAGTTATGCTTTTACGGTTGTTTATTATATAGAATAGCTGTTTTATTTAGACTTTTAAATATATTTAGTAATGCTATGAAAAAATAATGAGCTATCTTATAATCTTTCATCGTATATAAATATTTTGAGTCATGGTCATTCATGTACAGAGAATTAGATTTCCGAAAGGAAAATACTGATTCATAAGGTAAAAAACACCTGATTGTATGCTAAGAAAAGAAATCGTATAAAAGCTAAAGAAAAATAATGTACAGAGGAAACCTATCACAAACATATGTGTCCGCAAAGAAAAATATAGCATTATTCCTAATATGATAACTGATGTATTCGATAAATAAACGATACACATTTCCTATTTTTTTTTCATTATTTACTGTGGGTAACAGGCATTATTTTTACTCTTCAAAACGAACTCACATCTCACATGAAAAATGTTTTGACAGTTTTTTGTTTGTATAGCGCAAGAACTTTTTTTTTTTTCAAAATGCGAATTACTTTCTAGAAAACTTTATCTCAAGTTTTGAAATGCGTATATTGCATTGGAACACTTGCCCTATAGCAGAGATAGCATATTCCAATTAGTACACAAAAATAATAGATATCTAATAAAATACTAGGATTTTTTCTAAGTGCGTTTTCTGTATACTTACGCAAACTTTAACAACATTTTTTTTGTATAATATATTAGCAAAATATATAGAGCTATTACCATAAGGAATAAAAATATGTATTCTGAAAATTCAGAGAAATATCATCGAAAGAAAGCGTTGGAATTTTGTTTAATATTTGTTTGAAGTAAAACGATAAATGGTTGTACCTAAATTTATATTTTGAATCATTTGCTGATGATATAGTGCCAGTGTTGATTAACAAATATAAAAATTGATAAATATCTTTATTTATTTATTTTTAAGTACTTGAAATTTAACTTATTCTATCGACGACATGTCTTAAAATTTTCAAGACAATTCATTGCGTGTTTTTTAAGAGAAACTCTTTAAGTATGAATAATAAATTATCTAAAATATATTTTACTGGTGCATCAATAGATAAATATTCTTTAATAAATATTTGCATTTCATCAAACATTTAATATCTTTATATTCTGACTGAAGTTCGTTGTCTCTAATAGAACAGGTCAGTTTTCTATAAAATACATTGGACAGAAACAAATTATTGCATATGACAAACAAACATTGGTCAAAAATTTCAATGGTCAATGTTTTGAGGCAATTTATGTTCTTTATATCCGTGAAATTTCAAGTTCCTATTTTTTTTTTTTTTTTTTTTTTTTTTTTTAACGGAATTCAAAAATTTTGCCTAACATCCAAAGTTTTCAAATATTTATTTATCGGTAGTCAGAATATTTATTTTAAAAATCGCTATCAGTAGGTACGTCTGTTTGCATATTAGACATACTAATCGTGGCATTTAAACTTATTCATATTACCCTTACTTTATTTAACCCTTTTGTATCCCACCGGGACTTTAAAGTCCCATCAAAAGAATTCCTCAATATAGCCTAAATTTACTACAGGATTTCATTGGGACTTCAAAGTCCCTACAGTTAAGCTATAGTTTAAGCTAAATTTAATATGAGGCGTTTCTCATGCATAAAGAAATATAATTAAAAAGTTTCAAACTATTTTTCCAAAGATAAGATAATTCGGGATGTAAAGGGTTAAGGTTATTAGCAAAGTAGATTTAAAGTAAATTGCAGAAATTTTAACTAAATTAAATTCACTTAAATACATAAGTTACCTTTAATATCCATTACTTTAATGCTGCATTTAGTTAGTTTTTCCGTTACTAAGAACGGGTTTTTTTTATAGATTGGTTATTTATTATTTTAATAAATGAATAAATTGTATATTAGTGTGCAAAATTGTAACTGCCACATTTCAGCACGTATCCATAAATCTGTAGATGACATCTCTTTATTATCCCTGTAATGAAAATTCAAATTTGTATAAAGCAAATGCATTTGAAAATATCGGAAATCTTACGGTATTCAAGTAAAGTTACATGAGAATATACAATACTCACATGCATTAAGCGAAAGTCTGTATAGTCAGTATTCTCCCACAACTAAAATTAATATGAATGTGTACGGATTCAAGAAATCACTAGGAAGCCAATACACGTAGTCGAATAATTGACTTATTTAGGGAGAAGTATAACCTAGTAAGTATTTTAAAGGGGGTATAATCACACACACGGGGTTTGTTTTTAAACATTTGATCTGAAGGTGGAGACACTTGCTCCAGGCAGAAGACCAACCCATTAATTGTCTTTTACTTCAAATATTAAACTGCATGCAAGATGGTGTCGTTACAGTACTTCTCTTCCCAGATAATTTAAGTTCTAACAGCGACATTACTCTAGTTGAAGGTCGTGATTAGCAGGTTATGCTGTCAGGTAGCCTCTTAAACTGTTTGGCGTGACACAGGTGCTGCCATGTAATATCTTGGATACAGTTTTTTACGTGGTTGCATGTTCGTGAAATTAGGTCATAAATATAGTGAGTTTTGAACGTGGCTTAATTATGAGCCTGTGACGTCCAGAAAGAAAGTGAAGACGATTCACTAACTTCTTTTCTTAAAACTGCCAGAAGCTGGTGTCACTACAGCACTGAGAATACGACGCCGTACATTTTTGTAAAGTACAATGCCGTACATTGTTGACTTGGATTCTATCTGACAGTTTAAGTTGAGAAATTAGCGGCGATCAGAGGGTTTTCATTTTGGACCAAACACCTTAACTTTCTTCCTGCATCATCATGTCCCAGTTTCATAAGTAAAACCACGTCTTAACAGTCACTAAACTGGTGATCCGGACGTTTCAATGAACAGTTGCGAGGAATATGTGGTCTCCATTCCTCAATGATTAACTTAATTACTTAAGTATTAAATATGAAATATGAAATTAGCACAGAGACTCAGATATATAAAAATACAAATAAAGTTTATTAGAGTTCGAGTTCAAGGCGGGTGTTGCTCTAACTCAGAGATAACTATTAGATAGATAACTTCAGTAAATCATTAAATAAACGTAAACTATTCTCACTAATACAGACTTTGTCGACGATTGCTCTCTGCCGATCCACAATGCTTCGCCGGCGAAAGGATTCCCAAAATTCGCCTAACTTTACACTATAGATTAGCACCTTCCAAAAGACTACGACATCCACCAAACTAAGAACTTATCACAAAAGATCACTTAAGTCTACACCATTCTCCTACTCTCCTTCTCCTCTTACTTCCCAACACACATCCATATTTATATCCAAGCCTTATCCATTCCACTCACATTTAATTCTAAGACTTCTCCTTATTCACTCGCGCTTCACAACTTGTGAACTTAGCTGCAGTGCCATGCTGACGTGAACTTTACTACACACCGACCTTACACAGTGTCATCATTTTATGAGATAGTAGACGGCTGTCTACTGTCATTAGTAGTATTTTTTCAGCAGCAAATAGTATGAAACGGTTCCAACACAAAGCCTGTCATATCGTTTAGTTTCGGTGGCAGCTAATTGGTAGTGCAATATCACAACCACTACCGTTAAAACAGAGATATCGCTTGAACGACATTGTACACACTGGAAAGAAGAGTACTGTATAAATCATCCGTGAAATTAGAGAGGAGAACTACTCATCATAAACGTTGATATAGTTAGCAATAATCAACAGGTTGATCTATCGATTGTTGCTATATTCTCACCTTAGTCTGCGAACAACATCGCTACAATTCCATTGATGAGTTTGATGATGATAAAATTGAAAACCTTAGTGCTGTTTCACACAAAAGTAAAGAAAAAAAAATAATTTGTAAATACGAGTAGGAATATACTTTATTCTCATATAAATAATATGTAATAATGTAAAAAGGATTTAATGCTCTCTCTCTCTATGTATATATATATATATATATATATATATATATATATATATATATATATATATATATATATATATATGTGTGTGCCCCGGAACCCGCAACTGCGGACCTGTGTGCCTATACACACCTTCCAACTGCGGACTTACCGCCAATTGCGGACGTCCGCAATTTGAACTGAGCTCATTTTCGACATCCTTGGACCTAATTTATGCTAAAAAAATTATTTTTATAGTATTTTGATAATGTCCGCTATTTGCCGGATATAAGGGGTGTTGTGTATTCTGTGCTGTGTATTCTATCAAAGCAAGTGTGTATAGGTACTTTCAGAGGTCCGCATTTTGTCTTCAGTATGTGTACTATCTGTAGGTCCGCGGTTGTGCTATTTAAATGTACATGATGTGTATGTCCGCGGTTGTGCTATTTAAATATGCATGGTGTGTATGTCCACGGTTGTTCTATTTAAATAAGCATACAGATTTCTGTCTTCTTTAATATATATTTTTTTATTTACTAGGGGAAAAAAATGTTGCTGTTATTGTTAAAATATATCTTTTATTTATTTATTTATTTGTCATTTGCCTCCTGCTGGCTTTTGAAAGTTTAGAATAAAAATTAAATTTTTATTGTTTTTATCCAAATATATCTAGTTTGTTTCATTAGACATTTTCATTCTATTGCCCACTCTTGAATCTTGTTGAAAAAGTCTGAAATGACGTTTATGATTATAAGATTTAAATTAAAATTTTACATTTAATTTTTTCTTTTTTCAATCAGTCATAATACAGCAAATTGCGATTAAAATGAGACGGCAAACTTTTTTTTTTTTTTTTTCTTAATTAATCAGTATCAAATTTTCTCTGCAACTGATTTTGCGTTTAATTGTGTAAAAAGTGTCATATATTTGCAGTTTTATCAAAAAACACTATCGAAATTTTTAACATTGTAATTTATCACTGCTTAGTGTAAATATTCAGGCATAATTGATAGATTGATTTAAATACGTGAGATAATATGCATGGAATGATACATATTATCTCACGCAATTAACATTTCGAAGTTATTTTATTAATATTTAAAAATAATTATAGAAAATCAATTATTAAATTGAGTAAGTTGTCCGTTAAACTGCAAAATCATAAAATAAAAAGAAATATGGTTTCATGATAAATTTCATTTAGTATTTTGCACAACTCTTTCACCGGAATTATCAAATAAAGCGCATAAGGACCAATGTTCTAGATCTAGAAGTATTTATATCTTCAGTTCTGAATTCAAAGCCATTAATTATTTAAGTTTTTTTTTTTTTTTTTTTTTATCCTTTATATTATAATTAATGTTATTAGTTATATACTTTCTGTTGCGCTATTTGTTATTTTTTTTTTTTTTTTAATTTTTTTAATTTTTATACATTTATTTATTTTTATTTTATTCTTGCATATTAGAATAAGAAATTTACTTTACCGTTTTAAGTAAGAAATTACAGAAATTAAATTTTAATGAATTCGAAGTAGTGCAGATAAAATCGTACGTCACACACCTACAAGTGCGGATACCATATGTACATGTTAAAACCCGAGCGTTTGTCACAAACGTGAAAATACGAACGTTCATCACACACTTGAAAATGCGGACATTCTTCACACACATGAAAATGCGGACGTCCGTCACACACATGAAAGTGCGGACGTCCATCACACACATGAAAGTGCGGACGTCCTTCACACACCTGAAAGTGCGGACGTCCTTCACACACCTGAAAGTGCGGACGTCCGTCACACACATGAAAGTGCGGACGTCCGTCACACACCTGAAAGTGCGGACGTTCTTCACACACCTGAAAGTGCGGACGTCCGTCACACACCTGAAAGTGCGGACGTCCGTCACACACCTGAAATTGCGGGCGTCCCTTACACACCTGAAATTGCGGACGTCCATTACACACCTGAAATTGCGGACGCTCGTACCACACACACCGGAAAGTGCGTACATATGGCACACATCTTAAAATACGGACTTGCAGCACAGGATTTGGCCGTATTTGTGTAACGTCGAGTTGCAAAAATCATTATTATTATTATTATTATTATTATTATTTTAGATTTAAAAATATATAAATAATCTGATGTGTCACTCACACGACTTTCTTTTACCCTGCACTTCAATACTATAAAGATGAATTTGTGCAATTATTTCTTTTTAACTGATGTTAATAACAGGTGTAGATACAAATCAATCTCTAAAAATTAGACTTTCGTTTTCAGAGAACCTCAAAACGTGATATTATACAAAAAAAAAAAAAAAAAAAAAAAACAGAGGTGAAAATAGAGCTTTTAAAAATATTTTTCTTACAGTATAGGTATGAAAAATTGATTTTCCTTCCTGAGCAATGCTCGTCGGCGTAGTAAAATGCAGCAAATTAATACGCTTTTATTAATAACTTGACTTGATGTATGTAACTATTAATATATGTAATGGAATCTTGAAATTCAATTTTCAGCCACCTCCGATCGTCCGGTTGACCTAAAGTTTTGCACACGACTTCATAATGAGTGGCAATACAATATACAAGTCCCCTCAGGGCATTTTTCAGAGGCAGATTCCAGTGGCAAACGAAAAAAATCTATAAATGTTAAACACTTGCTGCACAGGATTTGGCCGTATTTGTATAACGTCGAGAAGCGACAGATATATATTTTTTAAATGATTTAAAATTATATAAAAAATTTGGTGTGTCACTCACACGATTTTCTCTTAACCTGCATTTTAATACTATCGATTCTTGAAACTTTTTTTTTTTTAATGTTAACATGTTCATTGCCAAGCTGAAAATTGGAACTTCATGCAAATAAATAAATAAATAAATAATAATAATAAATTCCTTCCCTAATTGCCAATATATAAATACTACGCTGATGCCACTATACTATTCCGCTTAGAAACTTAACAGCGACGTCCCCGCAATAACGTGTTATCAGCTGTTTGATGAGAGCTCGCCTCACGCGATATTGCGTGATTGGCATTTAACGTGTTATTAACAGATATATATATACAGATCACTCGCTAAATATTGAAGTTCCGTATTCAGGGCACCTTAAATTTGATATAACACAATAAACCAGAGTTGAAAATAGAATTTCGAAAAATATTTTATATACAGTATAGGTATGAAAAATTAATTTTCTTTCTTAAGAATTGATCGGGGACAGAGTAAAATGTAGCAAAATACTGCTGTCTAATACATTCAAGGGAAAAAAGCGTTTAGTTTAATTTTGGGTAGCGTTGTATATTGTGTATAAACTATATACACATCGCGTCGTATACTTATATTTAGTCGTATATGAAAAACACCTAACAAAAAATGAAATACACTTCCAGAAATTTCCAGGTATAGCCTCAATGAATCCAAATACTTTGAGTAGCCCTGTAAACGAATAATGCATGATTTCCATACCACAATCTACAAAAAGATGGTTTTATGCATGTACAAAAATATGCTGATTTTGTTTAGGACAGTTCATAGATATTCCACTGTACTGACCAGAAATTTCTCCCATAGACATAATATATTTGAATTCTCTTAGATGTCTCTGTACATGAACCATTTGCTTGATCTGAACGAAAAATTTAGGATAGCATTAATATAGAATACCGAGTTTGCACTTCTGCTGCTTGTTCTTGAGACACGCACGCACACGCACATAGAAACCAAACGCTAAAAACGTCATTTTCGGAATCAGAGAACATAAAAACGTGTAAATCTAACAAAAACTCAATTTTGAAAATTTAACCCCAAAACCTTACTTTCTCAACCATTTCTATGAATAAGAAAAAGTAATATTATCACTGAGATTAACTGGACACTCTTCCGACGCGGACATTCCATCAGACCGTGTCAGTTTTGGTCCAGACAATATTCATGTAAACCAATAGAAATAAGTTTATTTTTATTTTATTTTATTTTATTTATTTTTATTAGGACAGAGGACTATTAATCTCAATCTACGGATTTTTACGATACCAGTTTTACGATAGTTGGACATTTATCGAAATCGAAAATTTATCGAAAATATATTGAAAATATAATTGAATAATTTGAAAGCGATGTTATAATTTAAAGGAAAAAATAAATAATAATAATATACCTCCTTACTAAACTAAATTCTGCTTTTGCCAGAATTTCCTCAAAATCTTTCTTTCTTTTTCTTTTTTCTTTTTTTTTTTTTTTTGAAAAAAAAAAAAAAAAAAAAAAAAAAGAAAATTAATAATAATCAGTTTCGAAACGGACAGTATCGAAAAAGTTTTTTTTTTATAATTTTGAATTAGGAAATAAAATGCGCGCGTGCAAAATGAAAAAAAAAAAAAAAAAAAAAAAAAGATAATTAAATTTGAGTTTATTTTTTATTTATTTATTTATTTTTTTTTTAAGAAGGTTCTATTAAACAGGCAAAATAAATATTAAGTCTTTTCTGAAATATCTATAAAATTTTTAGCATTTTGAAGAACGTGAAATCATGGGAAATGCAAGCTAAGAAAACGCAATTTAAAGATTTCAAACCTGTAAAAAATATATCAAAAACCATAAGAATTGTTACCTGAACGTATATTTCATTGAACAAAATTAACATAGTTCAATTTATAAATATTAAATGGAAATATAAACTTTTATAAGAAACCTTCAGTGGTGTCAAAATAAAGGTGCCAAATCCCATTAACTATGGTCTCATCTTATGACATTTAAAATAAAAAGACCATTTAATTTGAAGCACATATCTATTTTTTTATTCTTACCAAAAATCCTGTTAGATGGCCTACAAATAATTCAATAATTTAATTTTTTTGAAAAAAAAAAAAAAAATTCTGCTTCCAAAAACTAATTAATTAAAAGAACTTTTTTAACTATATTTTTGTGCAGTAAAAGTACGATAAAATTCGATTCTTGCCTGAAAGTATTAAAAAAAAAAAATACAGCTCAAGTAATAAACTGCTTATTGAGAATAATTTCAATTAATAACAATTAATTGAAAAGAACTTCATTTTTAAGCTAAAATTAATGCACAGGACAGCTGTATAATTATTAATGCACATGTACCAAACTAGGCTGATTTATCTACAATCAATATTTTAAGAAATTTGGTGCTACTTTTACTCATTTAATGGTGCTTACTAATAAAAGGCATAGAAAATTCCATGATATCTGAAAACTGTAATAAAATAAATAAATAAATAAAATGCAAAATATTATATTTTATCAATGTGGTATAAGAATTTATTAATTCAATGGAATATAAGTAATGGCAGGATAAATGTTTACCGCCAAGAAAAGTAATTCAAACTTAATAATTCAAAAAGCTGCAGATTACACTGCGTTTTTAAAACATATAAGTTCTTTTTTTTTTTCTTTTGAAATAATTAAAATAAAATTGAGAAAAATCGTGCTAAAGAAATGGAACAGCTTCAGCTCTTTGCTAAATTTGAAATTTGGGACCGAAGTAGCTCGGACGTTTCTCGCCAAGATGTTTCCTTATGCAATTGCAATAGCCATTTTAATTCATCGCTAAAATGATAACAAAGATTTAAAAGCCACCAAAGGGCTCCTATGCTAAAGCTGTACTAAAGAAAATTTCAGAAATGAATAGAGTAACAGGTGCTAGAGACTGAAACTCAGTTACTGCATGTCTTATTATGGAAGAACAGATTAAAACAAGTCCTATTGTACTGAATAAATTAAATTCTGTTTCATGTAGAATTTTATATCTATTACTTAAAAAACAGAAGTAGGCTAAAGAATTTTTTTTCCCTGAAATGTCTTTAATTTTTTTATTTTATTTTATTTTGCTAAATACAGCTATGGTACCGCTGAAAGACGAATGTTGCCATTAATTTTAAGTTAGGTATCTACCTAACCACGGTAGATTATGCAGTCATGTATTTGGGTCGCATCCCTTTGCTGCTGGCCAAGCTTTACGTGGCGATCAGTTGTGTAAAGTCACTGAATGTCCCTCGTATAGAAGAAATTGATTGCTCAAAACTATCAGGAAATATTGGTGTAATGATGACGCATTAAATGAAATGGCTAGATTAGATTGCGAAGACATGAAAGAAAGAATTTTGAACTAGATTAATTTTATAATTAAATTGTAAAGATGAAAGCGTCATAAGTCATAAGTTCAGTTTTGCTTTACTACTAAAACTGTTTATACTTTAATAAAATGAAAAGACTTAAGTGTCATTAATTATAGGCTTATTTTTGTTTAAGACAAAAAAGAAATAAATGATATTTTAATAAAATGCAAAAACTTGAGTGCCATCAGTTATAGGTTAATTTTTTCTTTAAGACTAAAAAATATAAAATAAAATTATACTTAAAAAAAAAAAAAAAAAAAAAAAAAAAACTAAAGAACACACTTCTATTGAAATGTGAACTAAAAACCGCAAAATAATTTATAAATTTAAAGTCTTTATTGAATAGCGGTAAGATATCCCACAAGTCGATGTAACCTAATCTTTGAACTGAGCTTCGAATAAGAGTAAAATATTCCTAAAAATGCAGATAAATATAACTAAATTTAATGGGGGGGGGGGGAAAGCATTGGGTACTCAACTTTAGTCGTCGTGAATTTTTGATGGCTAGTTATTTATAAAGACAGGGTAATTATGAAAAAGTAAATATAGAGCAACTTACGATTTTTTTCCATTAAAATAAGTTATATTTATCTGTATTTTTATCAATGTCTTATTCTTATTCGGAGCTTAGTTCAAAAATTACGTTACATCGAGTTATGCGATATCTTACAGCTAACCAATAAAAGCTTTAATTTTATAAATTATTTGTGCTTTTTAGTTCACATTTCAATAAAAGTATGTTCTTTAGTTTTTTTTTTTTTTTTTTTTTTTTTTTTTTTTTTAAGTACTAGGGGGCTTTGTCCCCTGCTCGCTCCGCTCACCAACCCCGACGGAAGGCTTTGCCTCCCCCCCGACTCACTTTACATATTAACATATCCCCGCCTATTCGCTTCTTTCTTTCACTGAAAAGGAATATTAATAGTGCATATTACAAGACAAAAGCAGAAAAATATCATGGAAACCCCCACATTCAATGTCAAATTTAAATATATAATATTTATACATGCATTTTTAATAGAAAGAAATTTATAATATCTAGACCATTTTACATTACATCTTTAGTATATGACCCTTTTTATTTCTTTTTTACAACCTTATATCCGGATCGCGGTACCCCAGTCGTAGAGAGTCGAGCTCATAATTGGAAGATTGCGGGTTCGGTTCTCGAGACGGCCAAAGACGGTCGTGTACACTAATGGTGGCTGGTGCACGTGAAAATATGTCGTGGCCGCAATATCCTCCAAGTTCCCATCAAAATTATACCTCTGGAGGCCACCGAAGCAGGGGAGCCATCCCCTTCATGTAGGACCAAAGCTGCAATGGCATGTCACTGAAACATCCTTAAGGACCCTTCAGAGACTGGCTTCAAGTTCGGTTTCTTTTGATATCCCTTTGATCTGGGGAATCGAATTGACGCGAGGCAGGAGAGAGTTTCCCTCGGCTGACAAACCTCCTACTGCGATCGAAATTGGGTCTCTTTTGTAAAAGAGCAATAAAAAGTAATGTCCTTCATTGTAAATGTGTGCAAAATGTCAAGGGTCGCTATCGGACAATAGATAATTTATGAGTTTTGACGCGCTGTATGTTGCCAGTCTCTGAAGGAAGCTGTAGGGGTGCGTCCCAGACCGTCGCCACTTATCCATAGCGCAGTAATGGTGCGACGTCAATCACAACCTACCTAATTATCTACCTACCTACAATCAAGGATCATATTTTAATTTTTAAGTGTAAGAAAATTAATTTTCTAAAAGTAGAGAAAAAAAGTTGATATTTATATTTATTTTCTTTCTTTTTTACATCCATGGTTTCCGGCCGCGGTACCCTAGTCGGTAAAGCGCCGAGCACGTAATTGGAATCATAAGATTACCTATTTGATACTCGAGCCGGTCAAAGACCGTTGTGTACATCAGTGGTGGCTGGTGCACATAAAATCTGTCGTGGCCGCAAAATCCTTCATGTTCCCATCCACACTATACCTCTGTGGATCACCAAAGCGGGGGGGGGGGGGGGGTAATCGCCAGTGGATCAAAATATTGATGTCATGTCTCCAGAACATCTCTTGGAGTGCGATCCAGACCGTCGCCAATTACCCATAGCACAGTACTGGTGCAACGTTAAATCCAACCTAACTACCTACCTACGTACAACCATAGATCATATTTAATTTTTCCATGTAAAATGACTTCAAAACAGAAGAACAACGTCACTGGGAGGAACTTTTTTCAAAATGGCAAATAGAGTACCTTCATGAATTTGTCGTTTTTGGTTAATAACTTCTTTAATTAAAATGATAGAAATTTCTAAGCAGCTGAACTGTCTTCCTTGGAGTATTCGGAACACATTGATACCTCTCATGACGCGAAGGACCCTGCCCTCCGATAGAAGATGCTGTCGCAGACAAAAAAAAAAATTGACGCCAGTGACAGTAACATTTTTAATATATAGAGATATTTTTATTAAGTATATTTTTTATGTTTAAATCGGATAGATGTTGTCGCATAATGATATTGTGGCAAAAATAGCTGAAAATTGTCATCGCTGGTCGAAGGACACGAAGCAATAAAAAATTACAGGGGAATTTTTTTTTCTTTTTTCAAGTTTATTTAAGAATCATTAAAAAAAAAAAAAAAAAAAAAAAAAACGCTCTTATGCAAATTTGATGTGCATTACTTCTGTGAAATTATGATTTTATATTTTCGATCTAAATCTATCAAATGTAAAATTAAAATCTGCGAATATATTTCAAATAAAAATGGATTTACATTTGTTTCTAGGCTGCATAATTCGCCTAAATGTTACGATTTGCAGCAAATCACTTACAATTTTGCATAATAAAAATTAGTCTATTACAGACTCTAAAGAGTTTATAAATACCTAAAGAAAACAGGTCCGATCCGAATCTAATACAGGACTCGAGTACTTAATTAAATTTCTTTTAAAAAAAATTTTGTGTGTATAATTTTAGTACAATGTAATCTTAATTTTTCATTCAAGTATAGAAAAACAGTACAAAATAAATAAAATATTTGCTTTAAAATATAAAGTTTAGTTTTTTAGCAACGTTCACTATGTACATTTCAATAAAAATTCAAACCATTGTACATGCGCCCCCCCCCCCTTCTTTTTTTTTAAACTTAATTTCAAATCATATTTCGAAATTTTTATCATTTTATTTTCAAAATTATTATTATATGAATCTCAAATTAAATGATGAAAAAAGGCATTTCACAGGTGGACTTCCTAATGATTCCTATTTCCTATTCATGGATGTTTCGGAGAAAATCACGGGAACCTAGAATGGCTTAGCCAATGAGCGTATAAAGCAAAACTTTTCGGTCACTGGTGGGAGTATATATTTTTTATAAATTGATGTTAAACATTTTCAGTATTCTTTGTCGTCTTAATAGGTTTTTCCATAAAATGTGACAATACGACCAAATTCTGAACTAGTAGTTATCTGAGAAAGAGATTTTAAGTTTTTGAAATATCATGCGTAATCAGATGTTTTAAAAGCAATAAATTTTGTATAACTTGACTGCATAGTCACTCTACTATAGCAGACATGCCAAGATACTACTAACGAAAAATCAGTTTCATACCACAATAAAGAAAAAGTAAAACGTATCTTATTAAATTGCAGATAATTATTACAAAAGAATACATTAAAAAAATTCAGGTATTAAGATTACGGACAATCCATAATCACTTGGCATCTCTGATATAGTGTCACTTTTCTGCATTATTACATATTTTCCGGCCATTTATACATTTTATTTTATTGAATCTCCAATGAAGTTTTTCTAATCACTTTCATTTACTTCTTAAATTTATAATACCTTATGAAAGATTAAAAAAGAAATATATCTTGTTAAATAAACGACTTTTAGTCTTTTTGTATAAGCTGACAGATACATGGGTGTACAAAATCAAAGGAACAATCTGTTTTCCCATTATCTTTTACACATAATTTTCAAACAAATAAACATAGGCACATAAAAATTGAATGGCATATTTGTTATCATATCATTAATCGAATTTTATATAAGGTAAAAAGTAAGTAAAACTTAAGTTAAAATTTTCAAGTTAATTTTTTTAAAAAGAAAGGAAAATATAATGAAAAATGACCATAAGGATGCATTACAGACAAGTGAAGACGCACATGCATCTATGTGTTAGATCATAACCGTTTCTTCTTGTATTCACTTTTCTGTTTCTTTTCTTATTTTTTCCTATTTCTCTTTTTGCATGTGAATAACTTTTTAAAAAATATTCATACAAACATGAAAATTGTATAAGATGTTCATTATAAAATTATTTTTCAACATCTTTGTTATTCTGATGATTCTCATAGTTTACAAATTAGTAATTATATGTTTTCAAAACATCCGTTATAAAAGTAAAAGTGAATTGAAAACAGAAAGAAAAGTCGGGATTAAGTTTAACATTTGCAGGCATGGGTGTCTTTTTCTATCTGCATTTCATCTTTAACACAATTTTTCTTATACTTCCCCCCCCCCCCTAAAATTGTTGAATTTTTCTATTTTTTCCAAAGCTTACATTTGAGAAAAATGAATGATTATTATTTTAAAAAGAGTTGCTTATGCTAAAGTTATATAAAATTCGATTAATGATACGATAACGAACATGGCATCCAAATTTTATGTTCATATCTTTATTTCTTTAAAAATTATGCACGAAAGAAGAATCATCATTATGAATTTGTTGAGAACTACCCCACCCCCTCTTAGTATATTTATAAACTACATTGTACATCGCATGTTTTTAGTAATTTTTTTCTCTTTCCTTTAAATATTCGCCCCACCTTGTTTAGTTATATTGCACTTTGTTGTTTTGTTACCTACTTAGTGTTGTCAAACAGGTTGCCAAATGGTCAAAACGCTAGGGGTCAATGAGGTGAAAGTCGATCCCTGGGTTTGACGAGTGATGAGATTCAGAGATAAGAGAAAATTTTAGATAAAGATAAAACAGAGGATTCTGATTAAGAATTTTAAAACAAGACATATGCATATGTACGTTTGTGTGTATATTTTTTACAGTAGAATTAGTTTCATAAAAAGTACGAAATTATTATTACATAAATTGGCCATTTCTATTAGAAGGGGAAAAAAATATTGTTTCAAACGTAATCTTTATCGATTGCTTCTTTATATTTTTGTCTTTGTCTGTCTCTAACTTTTATTAAAAAGAGATAGAGAGAACTAGAATGAAATATTAACAATTGGGTGTATGGGGGTAGAAAATAATCTCTCGGAAAATTACTCTATTACTTGACGTTTCGAGATTTTTCAACGCACAAATATTTTATATTTTTACACATGATAAATGTTGAGGTATCAATACTTCCTTTCCAAAAATGAACAAGAACAACAGCGAAAAAACATGCGGTGCATAGATTACAAAATATGATTACAAACACTTTGCAAGTTTTTGAGAAAAATCATTAAAAAAACCCGAAAGGCTGTAAAAATAAGTGCTACCTGGGTTTGAACATGGCACTTTCCATTTATCACATTTTTAGTAGATCATCTCGGCCACTAGTGGGTCTGGATGATAATGTAAAGGAAATGAAAGGTTAAAAAATTTGTTTTATTTGATTTTTATTCGTCGATTAAGTTCATTAGTGTCAATGCACCAGTGAATTAGCTAGTACTACTAACTTTACTTGATTTTAGTTGAAGTTTAAATTTCTTAAAAGGTAATTCGTTGTTTTTGACGACTCTTAATTTTGCTCTAATGTTAATGCTTGGTTTCGTTTTCCGTTCTGAAGAAAAATGCATGTGTCAATAGGTGGATTAATGCTAATTCTTTTCACAAATCTACCTTTGCTTGAGACACCCTCCATGCATATCTATTTAAAGGTCTTCAGGCGGATTTCGGAGAAAACTATGGAAAAACTCTAATGGTTTGGCAAACAAGCTGGCCCATGCTTAGGCAGGTGCGAAAAGTGCAGTTGCACTAGGCCGCAAAATATAAGGAGATGCAAATATATATATATATTTTCTTTTTTCCTTTAATATTACATTGTATTACTTTTTTTTTTTTTTTTAATTAGGCTTTTAGAATAAAAAAAACACTATTTAGAAATGCGATCTAAAAATATTCTTTTTTAACACTTTTCAACAAAGTGTTTACCGAAAATAGATGTTTATTCAAGTTTACTATGGCATATTCTCTAATGAAAATGACATGAATAGAGGAAACGTTATTGTGTGCAAGAACTCACAAAAGAGTTTTCAATCATTTCATTATTGTCTATCAGAGGACATTTTTTTAAAGTATATATTAATAACTTTATACTATGTACAACATAAAGAAATTGACATAAATTATTCATATTTATAAAATGACCCACTTTTTTTTTTTTTTTTTTTTTTTTTTCTTTTTTAAGAATACGACAAAGTAAGTACTTTATGATTGTTTAGAGTCTCCAAAAATTGTTCAATTACGCTATGGGATTGAATTTAGGTAAAAATGGCAGCAAAAAAAATGGCAACGGAAAGGATGGCAATCGGAAAATATGGCAATGGAAAAAATGGCAACGGAAATAATGGCAACGCTAAAAATTATAATAATCATTATTAATGATTAGAGTTGAAATTATTATTATTTGTTTAGAGTTGAAATAGAAATGAAATTTTACAACATGCCGTTTATCAGATTATATAACATTGGATGCGAAGAATTCTTTATTATTTTCTCTTATTATATGTTGTAGAAAAAAGTTTTATTTTTGTCTCCAGTTTTGGAAATTGAGTTTTTGCTAAACTTTCGCGATTTATGTTCCTTGAATCAAAATATCAGTTTTTTAGCGGTTATTTTGCACGTATTTACTTGTATGTTTGTAATCCAAACTCATTATTCTAAATATTTTTCACGTGGGAAAGTTACTTAAAATTTGTTATTGTGATCGACATATTCATTTTATGAAATGGGCTCACCCCTCCCAGCCAATACACACCCACTTTTTTTTTTTTTTTTTTTTTTTTTTTTTAACTTTTTCTTATCAATGTATTGCAGAGAAATGATTGCTTCGTCTGAAATTTTTGAAATTCAGTTTTTGCTACACTTTAGTTTTTGCTAGTTTTAAGGTTCCCTAATTAAAAAAAAAAAATAATAAGCTGTTGGTTTGTGTGTGTACGCCTGTATTTATTGTCATCATATTTGTAGAAAGTCCAAATTCTGGGAAAAGAATAAGTTGTTCGTGCTCAGGGACTTTCAAGAGAATTCAGATGCATTACGTTTATCAACGACATTTCTGATAGGTACCATTTAATATCTTTAGATTGCATAAAACAGAATAAACTGAATGTACATTTTTATTTTGCATGAGTAAAAGAACGTTTCGTATAAAATGCGAATGAAATCATTTATTAATCATTTGCACATAACAGCACAAAACAATTCGGATGCATTACCCCTGTACAAAAATTTTGCTCAAAATTCGTTTCAAGTAAAACCATGTATTTTTCATATTGTACTAAATTTAAGTATACTATATATTGAATAAAGAAGCATCACAAAACTGGCGTTGTAAAAATTATTACTTACAAACTTTGAATAAACACCATAAAATGCAATAAACTCGCAACAATTGTTTCGGGTCGAAAAAACACACGACCCTTCATCAGGCGAATAAAGTAAGCACGAGTGCTGCAGTCAAAGCGGCAACGCACCTAACGAATAAAGTAAGCACGAGTGCTGCAGTCAAAGCGGCAACGCACCCAACGAGCGTTGCCGCTTTGACTGCAGCACTCGTGCTTACTTTATTCGCCTGATGAAGGGTCGTGTGTTTTTTCGACCCGAAACAATTGTTGCGAGTTTATTGTATTTTATGGTGTTTATTCAAAGTTTGTAAGTAATAAGTAATAATATACTATATAGTTTTTGTAAGAGACGAAAAAAAAATAATAATAATAATCCTGGAAAAAATAATCCAGGAAAAAAGCTCCCTCAGAAAAAAAACACCCCGGAAAAAACACATTTAATTTTTTTTTTTTGAAATTTCTAAATTAGAATTTCGTGGCCTATTGGAGTTGTGCTATGTTCAAAATTTGTCACTGCTATAGCTGCTCTAATGCAGACTCGGTGAGCCTTGCCAACGTATATTATGTGAAAAGTGCCGAGCTGATTTTCAGCCAGGGTAGCTCAGTGGTTTAGAACATCCGCGAGTTAAGCGGAAGACCCGAGTTCGATTCCAAGACTCTGGTATTTTTCACGTATAGTGGTAAAAATCAGCCTTCCACTCCAATTATAAGAAGTGAGATTTAAGAGTTGATGCTTGAAATTTCTAAAGTAGTAAAATATGGTTTATATAAATACCTTTCTCAGAACGCAATGTTCTGGAAAATTTTCGGGTGTCCGTGTACATAAACCGGCAGAGGTATTCACTCCATTTTCATTAGGGAACATCCGGTTGTGAACTAGAATAATATATATGAGTTTCAAAAAATTCCATAAGCATTTAAGGGAGGAGGACAGACAGACAGTCACCATGGACAGAAAGACGGGCAGACGAACAGACAGACACATACACAAATTGAAATCATGTTCACATTTAAAAATTGTTAGAAACTACTAAAAATACTTAATATAAACGAAAGTGCAATTCCAGCAAATTTTTATTAATATTTCTTAAAGGAACTGAATATTTTTGTGTGTCCCTGTAAGTTTAATACAAATATACAGAAAGCATTCTTTTGTGCATATGAATAACATATTTCAATTTCATTAAGCTTTGTACAAAGTAAAGTTATTAAAATTTGGTTTACAGAAATACCTTTCATAGAATGTAATGTTTTGGAATACTTTCGGTGTCCCTGTATAGAAACCAGTGCTGGTATTTATTCCATTTTACATAAGAAACATCGAATAGTGAACTTGAATAGCATATTTCAATTTCATTAAGATTTGTGTACAGAAAAGGTATTAAAAGATGATTTATCGAAATACCTACCATAGAGCATGCACGCCGACTATGTGGGTGCCGTGGGTGCCGCGCCAACTGCATGGGTGATTTGGGTGCTGAAGCATCAAGAGATTTTCCCGTGGGTGCGAAGCCCCCACAACAAAATTTCTCATGAGAGGATGGTTTTATATCACTTTTTATTGATTGCAATGAAATTTGATATAATTATTTACTGACTGTTACAAAACACGATGTTTATATATAACTGAGGGAGAAAACGGGGAAGAACATGATATAAAAACCATCTTTTTCATTGCAAACTCCTCTCTCAATAGATACATTTAATTTTTACTATACTAGTTATTTTAGTACTAATTGAGAACTTTACTAACTTTTGAGATACCGAAAAAAAAGGGTTGGATGGTTGGGTTTTACGTCGCACTAGTGCTGCGCAGACGGGCAATTGGCGACGGTCTGGGACACACCCCTAGAGGTGGTCGGGAGACATGCCATCACAATTTTGATCCTCCACGAAAGGGGAAAAAAAAGGATATAAAAATCTTCTTTTCCTCTACCTTTCTCCGGAATATTTAGTCTTTGCTGTTTTTTCTACCTAATTAATAGGTGATAACCGAAAAAGTTCAATTGCAATTAGTGAAAAAGTTATATAGAATTTTTCTTTTTCTATCGAATCTCTCCCCTCCTGTTAGTATATGTTATGTAAAAAAAATAATTATATTAAAAAAAAAAGAATCCTAGTAAAATAATTTGTGCTTTAAAATGAAAAGATAAGAAGCAATATAAGTTTGCATTGAAAAATTATTTTTAGTTTAAAAAAATCTTTCTTTGGATGTTGGTGTTTGGGATGATTGAATATGCTTGAGTCCAGGCCTCGTTGAGATGCCCACCGTGAGCGTTATTCGGAGGCAACCTAGCTCTCATCTATGCCAATTCAGGAACGCTGAACAGCTATGATGATGGTTGCGACCTGATTCGAGCCTGACACCTCTCGTCTACTTTTTTTCTTTTTGATTAGGAAAACAATAGTTTTATAATGAATTAGGATATGCTGTGATAATTAAAGGAAAATATAATTTTCTTTTCTTATAAATGTATTACCTATCAACATTTTTATTCACTTTATTAAGAATATGTTGTTTTCCAGCTAGACGAAATTACAACATAAATTATATATATATATATATATATATATATATTTTTTCAACTAAAATCAAAAGCGGAAAAAAACAATAATAATAAACAAATAAATAATTTTCGGTTAAACGTAAATCTAAGGGAATATCTATAAAAATCTAAGTTAGAAAATAAGTAAATAATTTATGGAGGAATAAATTATATTTGGAAGTTCTTATTGCATAATGAAATGAGAGGAATATTTCTAAGTACTTTCAAGTGGATGAAATAATTCATTCAAAAAGATTTGTTATGAATATTATAAAATAACACAAAAATACTTTGAAGATCATGATGCACATAGTTACTGAAATATGAATATATATATTGAAATTTTTAATAAATGTAAAAATGTAGTTTTTTCCTCCCACTAGTGTCTTTTTAAGATATGGAAAAATATGAGGAACAGGTAATAAAACTTTTAAAACATCTAAAATAAAAATCTAAAACGAAGAGACTGGGGAGACAAGCAGTCTAGAAATAATTGAGTATAAAACAGGCATTTGTGTCCACTTGTAGTCAAATGATAAGAACACCTTTACAAATCGTTCAGTCAAAGAGGTTAAATCTTCTAACCCTTTTGTCGTTTGGTAAACGTCCCATGAAGAAACAGCTTTCAACAATTAGCGGAATTCTCTTAAAGAACGTCCATCTGCAGCCACCTGAAGGATTAGTTGGAATGAAATAAGAAAAACAGCACGAAAATAAAAGATTTATTACTTTTTTGAATCCAGACGGAAATAATTCAAGTAAACTTGAATGAAAATGCATCACCTCACCTTTATTTTGTTTATTTTCAAAATGTAATAACTTTTATAATTTGCCTCAACAATCGATTATAGACTTCTTGTGGTGTCGTCCTCTTGTTTGCTTTTCCTAAAGTCGGGGGGGGGGGGATACTTAACGCCTTTTGTTCCCTCTGTAACGTCATGTCAACAGAAATGCGCCAGAAATTTCTCACCGACAAACATAATTTTTCGATAAAGAAATTAATTTTTTGTTTGCTTTAATGTGTCATATAAATATATACACATCAGGGCTAGGAAAAATCTAGTTTTAAAAGAAAAAGAAAAGTACTCATCATTTTTCAGTATCCTGGAAAAAAAGGCATTTTGATAAACTATATTTTCTTGAATTGTTAATTGTGAAAAGCAAATTTTAAAGAATGTTGCAAACGCTTTAGTGAATTAGGGATGCAAATGAAAAAAAAAAAAAAGGAAAGAAAGAAAAAGTTTTTTTATACTTTTTTTTTTTTTTTTTTTTAAAGCAATTTTAACCATCAACAAAATTTAGTACAACTGTTACTTAATAAAGGAAAAAATATAATGGGGGTGAAATATTTCTGAAGAAAACGAAAGAGAGAGAGGGAGGAAAAAAAAAGTTGCTTATATATATATACAATACATATATTATTATTATTATTATTATTATTATTATTATTATTTTGTTTAATGGAGTCTAATTAAATTTTGTCTAATTATCATTCACTAATTTAAGACAATAAAAAAATAAAAAAATAAATACTGTTGATGTGGATTACCTGGAAGGATCTAGAGCAGCATAAAAAAAAAATAATATTAATATTTTTCATATTTTCCCCCTTTTCTTATGACACAATTTAATTTTATCTTTACTCTCTATAATTATTTATCAATATATCACAGTATTCATTTTCATTTAAAATTAAATTTTCTGGAAATTCGGAAAAGATGGCTTTACTAAAAATGAATTACTTCAGAAGCAATCTTTATTTGAAAATACAGAAGACTGGAAAGTATAGTTCAAGTTGCTATTCATAATATTATGTTTATTATGCATTATTTAATTACATTCATAAAATTGTTTTACAGATAAAATTTTAAGATAACTTTTATGCTGCCAAATAAATATTTTTCTACAAAACCTTCAATGAATTTTTTTCTAAAAGTTTTGTTTATGTAAACACTAGGGGGTTATGGTGCAGCTGAACAAGTTTTATGAATATAAATTAAAGCTTTTGGATTTCCTTCCAACATTTTAAAGAACTCTTCTATTTCTTAAAATTATATTTAAAATAAAAATACTTTAACTACAATCATGAGATGGTTTTCTTGTATGGTTGAAAATAAATTTTAAATGTTTTTTGATATAAATGTAGTTACTTTTATTTCCGAAACAAATTATTTGCTTCTTTTACCTACATTAATGTAAACATAATATTACAAATTCTCATATTATTTTCTTTGGAACTTAGTTTGCGTTGATATATTATACTTAGCTTGAATCTCAAAATAATTTATTTATAATTAATAATAGCGGAAATACAACCGTTGTAAGAAAAAAAAGACCCTTTTACACCGTCCCCCCGGAAAAAAGATAATAAAAATAAAGGTAAATTAATGTAAAATTCCACAAATGCATTAAAAAAAGATATAGAGAGAAAAACAAACAAATAAAAAATCTGGTACAAATCCATTAGTAACATAAACCTGGACAATGAAATGCAGAAAACCAACTTTAAACGTACTTTTTACTTGCACTTTTTTATTTTTATTTTATTTATTTATATAAGTATAATTTTATTTTATTTTATTTATTTATTTTTTAAGGAAATGTTTATGCAAACGATTTATTATATTTAAAAAATATATATGAAAATAAGCGTTAAATTTTTATGGCATTCTTTGATTTCAAACCGGGAATAAAATGAGCTGGCGGGGAGTTAAATTGTGCGACTGAATTATGTTTTGATGCGGTCTTATATTTAAAAATTGGAGAAAACTAAATTATTAATATCACCACCTAGTTTTAAAGGAATATATACATGGTAATATATATATATATATATATATATATATGATTAAAATTCCTCTGTGTATTAAAATTTAATGAAAATGTTTTGAATTATAATATTTAAAATTTTGTTTTTCCAATGTTTAATTTATGTTTTCTTTCACATCTTTTAAAATTATAATCTTATGATACTGGTATAAAAATTGCACTTAGAAGTTTAAGAATAATTATCTCAGTTTTAACTTTTTAATTGTTAAAATAAGAATTTTAAAATCAGTATTTAAATAATATTATTTGTAACACGTTAAATATTTTAGCTTTCTCCTTCAAATCATTTATTTAGTTACGTTAAAGAAATCATAACACCAGCTTAAAGCGGCAGGTGCACTTTTATTTATTAATCACTCTTTATCATTGTATTCTCCCCCTCCTCAGTTAACTTTTCGAGATGATTATTCTTCACAGGTAATGTACATTTGAATAAATAGTAAACATGTAACTGTACCATAAAGCAGAAAGTGACTCCTGTCGCCAACTTTCAAAATTTTTGGTTTTTCTCTCATAGCCTAGAATCAGTCACACAATCAGTAGATAACTGTGTTTAACATCCTTAATATCAAGCTATTTTACTCTTATATGCTTTAAAGAGGTGGATATATTTTTCTTTAAATAGAAATATTATAAATCACAGAATAAAGATAATTTTGCTTCAAAGTCAAGTAAATCGAATATTCAACCTGAAACATTTCTAAAAGAAAATGGATCCTCTGGAAAAAAATTTCAAATATAAAAATACATTTCCATAGGCTTCTTACTATGAGATTAAGATAAAGTGTTCTGTCAAGTATGCAAAGATGCAGCATTCACAGTGGCACAAAGCAATTGGGCTTTTTAACATTCACGGTAAGTGCCGGTTGGTTCGATCCCAGCTCGCACTCATTTGGAGTTTTCCATGGTTTTCGCCGAAACTCATGTAAATAAGGGCTAGGATCACTTAGAAAGACCCCTTTATACTTTCGAGACAGTTTCATGTGTCCGAATAGGGAGTTATTATTTACAGTATTTACAGTATATTATTGACAGTACAGTTTTATTTACAGTATATTGCAGTATAATATCATAACTTAGTAACATATAGCTGAGCTAGTCTGTAGCTCAGTAGCAAAGTTGTAGCCTTCTCTTCGAGAATTTATTGGTCTAATACTGTCCCTATATATGTGAAATTTATAATAATATTTATATATTACTATTAATCTAATACTATATATTTAATTATGTGTGAAATATAATGAAAGCCCCCTTAAAATTAAGGCTTCATTTCTCAAACTCAAATGATTTTACTTCTTACCAATCCACTGATAGAGTCCTAATTAATTCTTTATTAATTTATTTTCTAAATATTTTATTAATTACAAATTCTTTAACTTGTTCTCAATTCTTATTATTATAATTTTTTTTTTCCGATGAAAAAACCGTTATTTATTATATTGTGCAATGCATAGGTAAATTTAATCCAGAATGTTCTGACTCCTTCTTGTGTATAGTATGAATCTCCTAAGATAATCAGAGCGCTCGCGATCACGTGATCGCTCCCGCAAGAAGAGAATGCTCCAGTCAGCTAGTTGTTCATTTGAGTTGTTAGTCGGAAGTTGGATTTTCAAGATAAGTTTCAAGGGGGTCCGGGACACCAAATTTTTGTTTTTATTATTTATTGATGAATTGTTGTAATTATTTTTTCTGAAATTGAAGCTTTTTTCACGATGAAGTCGAGCAAGAAAGAATCTTAAAAAGAAATTAAATAAAATTTTAAAAATTTAAATAAAAATTTAAATTTTAAAATTTTGATAAATTTAAAATTTGTTATATCTCATGAATTAATGGTTCAGTTTACAAACTTTTTTCACCTTTATATACAGAAAGGATTTATCTTCATTTGTCTTCAGGATTTCTGATTATAAAAATAAATTATTTAAATATTACTTTTAATTTGAAAAAAGTACTTATTTCATGCATAATTTTTGGATTACCAAAAAAGTTTTGCTCCTAATTAAAAATCCTGAAGACAAATTGAAGGTAAATCTTTTCTGTATATAAGAGTGAAAAAAGTTTGTAAATTGAATCATTAGTTCAGGAGATATAAAAAATTTTTAATTTATCAAAAATTTTTAATTTTTAATTTCTAAAATTATATTTAAATGTTTAGAATTTTATTTAAAATTTATTTAAGATTCTTTCTTGCTCAACTTCATTGTCAAAAAAGCTCCAATTTCAGAAAATAATCGTTGCAATTCATCAATAAATAATAAAAAAAAAAAAAATTTGTTGTCTCGCGTGAAGGTTGTAACTACTCCACTTAATTGAATAATTACTTAGTCCACTGACTGCAAATTGTATCTTTTCATTTGTGACTGTGCATTTTAATATGACATATATATATAGATAGATAGATAATATTTCAAACGTGAAAGGGGAAAAAAAATTCTTGAGAATAAATTACAGGAGTAAGATTATGATTGTGGGTTAAGACCAAATAATTTACGTCTGGGTGGAATATCGTCCATCGGGTCTTTATAAGGAGTCACAGTTCGTACTTACACGAGTTTAAGAGAAAAACCACGCAAAACTCCGCACAGCTAGGCCGACAAGCGGGAGCTGGAATTAACCTCGGGACCTCCTGTATTCCGGCTTTGAAAGCAGAACCTTTCATATACTAGTAAAGCTAAGCAAAAGTAATATAAAAAAAGTAATGCATTTAGCAAACGAAACTACTGCCTGAAATTTTAATTTCGAAATATTTGACACTATGGTTAAGATGAAATATACCAGTTACAAAAGATATTTTTAGAGAAAAAAATATGAAGATCATATAAATACTTATGTGGGTATGCATTTTTCTATGCTATCAAATATAATTGGTGATGCTTAAAATTAATTCAATTATGTGTATAGTTATACAATTAAATATCCGAATTGTAATCTTTCTTATACCAACTTGTACATACAGGCAATTAACTTAAACCCCAATGCAGAAAACTACTTTTTCTTTAATTTTTTTGCTTGTGATCAAAATAGCATGTGGATGTGGAATACATACTTTGATTATCATATAGGGTGAGAGAGTGAGTTAAGTCGCACTAGTGCTACACAACAATTTCAGAGAGGAAAATTTTACAAAATAAATTATTTTTGTTGATTTTTTCCGCTAACGAAGTCACGGATTCCACTAGTTTATTATATATTTAAATTAGCATTATATAAAAGTACATTGCATTAAGCTTTTATTGTATAACATGTATTCTGAAATATGTGTTATTGTCGTTCCTGTGCAATTTTATGGGTGTTAGAGGGGCCCGCAAATCTAAAGTTTGTACTGGGCCGCAAAATGGGTAAGCACAGCTCAGCAAAAAAATGTTTGAATCTGACACTTTCCGTCTATGTGATTGAGAGCACTGATCTCGGCCACAACCGTAAATGAAAGGGTAAAAAATCTGTTTTTATTCGAAATTTATACGTCGACTTCATTTTATTTTAATAGATTTGATAGATTTAGGCCATACAGAATTGAAGTACATTAAATTTGCATTAGATAGATGTGGAAATTTTTAAAACGATATTTTAAATAATTTAATGTTTTCTAATAAATATAATTTTAAAGAGAATACTTTGGATATTACATGCAGTTTCTAAAGTTTAGATTAAATAAACCTTTTCTTCTGGGATTTTCCTCGGATAAACTTTGATTTCTAAATTTTAAAATAATTTTTTCAATGTCTTGGAATATTTCACACGATTATAGGTATTGTTCACGGTAACCGGTAAAACTGGTATAGGAAAAATAGTAACGGAAAAGATGGTAAGCGGATAAAATAGTAAAGGAAAAAATATTCAGCAGAAAAAATGGTAACGAAACTTTTGATAACGTCTGAAACTTATTTGATATTTGAAGTAATTCTAATTTGTGCTCAGACATAATTGGTGTAGAGATGAAAGTAATTCATAAAGTAATTGTAGTTAAATTATGGCTTTTCTCAATAGATTTTCATGAAAGATTTTAGAAATATATGTTTAAAATACAAGTAAAACTTAATATATATAATAAAATTTTATTTCCTGAGAAAATATTTGAGATGATAAAACTTTACATTTATTCGTCATAATATTTTTTAAAAATTATTTATCTTTTATTAACTTATTATAAGTTTATTAGTCTTTTCAAAAAGAAGGAAGGAAATAACCATTCTTTCTTCTTCTTCATGGCCTTCTTATTATTTATTAACTTTTCTAGAGTTAAGAAATATTTTTGGAAATGTATCTATATATATATATATATATATATATATATATATTACAAAATAATTATTTTCAAAAAAAAAAAAAAAAAAAAAGAGCAAAAACTTTTTTTATTCAGAATTTTCCACTTATATTTGTTCATAATTGCGTCTCAGCATTAACCTTTTCCCAAAATGTCAGGAAAGTTTTCCATTTCCTACACAGTAAAAAATCTGTCTTATTTCTTTGACTCATAGCTGCTGGGTACTTAATTCTTTGTTGAAATAGGTGTGTAGAATTGCAATGGACATCAAAAGCCCAGCCACTTGCATCTTTAGAAGAAAGGTCGTTAGAGAAAACTATTCATGTCTTTCTCTAAATTCGTTATCATCAGTAAACACTTCGAAATACCTTCACTGAACCCCTGTTATATGCCCAGAGGGAAGGTTATGCCCAATGACAATTAAAAAAGAGTGTCTATCTTTACTACGTTTACGTTTTGCACTGAGAAATTATTCTAAAACTGACATCAAGATTCTAAATTATGGCTCTAGTAAAAATAGCTTCATTTCATCCTTATAAATTCTAGTGTCCTTTGAAAGCAAGTTCTAGAAACCCCTATTAGAATTCTAGAGCGTTTGTCTAAATTATCGAAGAATCAAATTTATTTAAAAACTACTGAAATAAATGGGAATACAAGAGGCTCGTTTTAGCATCTATAATATCGGTTTCAGAAATTAGCTCCGAAAAACGCTCAATTTGTGTCCAAAATAATTGCTTTTTTAATCCAAATATAAAAATATTTCATACATTTAATACCATTTAAAACCATTTAGTACATTGAAACCATTTAATCGCAGCTAAATATTATTATTATTATTATTATTATTATTATTTTTATTTTGTTAATTTTAGCTAGCTGTGAAATAGTTCCTCTTTTCAGCCGTGAACCACAGAGCAAAAAATGGATCAAACAAAATAAGTCAAACGTAAGTGATATGATCATGCAGTTAGGAAAGGGAGGATATCACTAATTATTGCAATCAGACATAAAAGCAAGAACTTTGTTCACTTTTGATAAAGTGATGAGATTCAGAAATTAACTCTGAAAAACGTCCAATTTTTGTTAGTTACTGTAAAATAATTGCTTATTTAACCCAAATATAAAAAGATTTCACACATTTTAATATTTAGCTGAGATTAAACGCTTTTTCTTTCTTTCTTTTTTTTTTTTTTTTTTTAATTTTCTAGCTGTAAAATAGTTCCGCTTTTCAGCTGTGAACCACAGTTATATAATAATACCAAAGCGGGGTCCAGGACAAAATCCCCTCCGTTCAAAATCCACCCCGGACAAATTCCACTCCGGACAAATTCCACTCCGGACAAAATCCCTTCAGGACAAAAGCCTATTTCGGTAAAATTATTTAAGAAAGTTGAATTGAATTTTAAATAATTTATGCCCCCTACTAATCAAGCTCATGGATTGGGAAATTAATTGAGAAAGTAGTGAAAAATTACATCTGATTTCCACATGATATATATATATATATATATATATTAGAAATGTTTTCTATAATATAAATTATTATTATTATTATTATTTATGCTGTGCCCCATCCCTTCACATTTTACTAAATAATGGATGAAAATATAAGAAGCTATTACTTTCTCAATGTCGATATTTTATATCACTCGACAACCCAGAATCTAATAATATATTTAGCTTTACTGATAACAATAAATTTTTTTAATGAAATCATTCTTTGCTTACAACCCCCCCCCCCCCTCTCCCCCTTACACATACACACGCACAGGGTATGCAGATACCTACAAAAACATAATTACCAGTGTATTGCGTCTTTCTTAAAATTTTATTAAAATATTTCAAACAGAATAAAAGCATCAAATACGCATTTTTTTTTTCTTTTTTTTTTTCTTTTTTTTTTAAGAAAGTTCTGTGTGTGTGTGACAAAAATTTGTGGTGACTAATAACTCAGGAACTACAGCACAGAATTCCCTATCAATTTAAATGTAGTTGTATCTATCGAAGTTTGGAGCAAATCCCTCAACAGGTCAAGGAAAGTGCCTTCCGCGAGGTCTTTCTAAGTGGTTTAACTAGTATTTATGTAATTTTCGGAGAAAACTACAGAAAACTCCAAACGGAAAAGCCGACGAGCGCGACCTGGAATCGAGCATAGAACCTCACGTCAACCATCTTTGAGAGAAAACCCTCTCAGAACTGTTGGAGCTAATATATTTTTTAATTAAATTTAAATAAATAGAAAAGGTGAGAGAGAAAACTTTCATTCAGTAAATCCTTAATTTTAAAAATTTAAATCTCAGTTGTTATTAATTTTATTTGTGACGGACTAGACTTTAAATCGCATTCTTGTCCAATTTTAATTACTAAATATTTTTTTACCTTTATGGATTTTGGTGTGCTAGTGTATCTGCATGTCTTTCTTATAAATAATACAGAATTTTTAATTTAAGAAAAAGAATTCACACTTAGTAAGGTAATAATATAGCGTGAAAGACATGACAAATAACAGGCACGATTTAAGTTATTCATTTTTATCACTCAATTGCTCTCAATTGAGTCATATCACTCAACTGATCACCATATCACTCAATTGAAACACATTTGAAGTTCAGAAATATTAATCTATATAAACAAGACTCTCCTCTGATTTTTTTTAAGTTTTAAATTTTTAATAAATATAACGTGATCGATCTGACATATGTAAAATTTTAGAATTACCGTTTGCGTACTGAATTTTAAAATTAAATTTTCTTTTTTTAATTAATAATGTACAAAATAATAATAATAATAATAATAATAATAATAATAATGCTGATTGTGATACATTATTTGATAGTTTCATAAGTTTTATATTTAGAAAATTTAAAAATAATTGAATTAGTTGTAAAGTGAAAAGTGGTCTTCTTGTTCACTCTCGAAAGAAATTAAACCCAATATGAAAATAAGTAACATAGTGATAAACAAAGAATCATCTACTTTCTTGCTGCCTTCTCCTCCTACTAAAGAAATATATGTAGCACTTACTGATACTTTAAAAAAAATTGCAACCCAGCCGTAAGTGACATTTTTATACCATGTTCAGATAGAAATACATTTCATTTTGTTACCCCCCCATGAGGATAAATTCTTATAACTCTAAAGTTTTTTTTTTTTTTTTTTTTTTTTTTGTTAAGGACAGAGGACCACTCAATCTGCGGATTTTTACGATACCAGTTTTACGATAGTTGGACAATTATCGAAATCGAAAATTTATCGGGAATAGATTGAATAATTTGAAAGCGATGTTATAACTTGGAGAAAAACAAAATCTCCGTCCTAAACTAAATCTTGCTTTTGCCAGAATTTCACCAAAATCATGTTTTTTTTTTTTTCAAAGAAAAAGAAAAGAAAATGAATAATAATCAGTACTGATACAAACACTATCGAAAAAGTTCAACGGATCTATGGTTAATGCTATACAGTTTGTACTGTGGATTTTCTGTTGACAGCTGTTATTGAATCTGTGTTGTGTTTATATTAAAAATATCTTCGTGGTGTAGGTGTTAGGGCCGAATGACAACACGAGAGTCCTACGCGTAGGGGGAAATGCCTTTCCGGAGGGGGTGGGGGAGATGTTTACTTACTAAGAGGCCCCAGCCTGTATTCACGCGGGTTTCGGAAAAATACCATAGAAAACTCCGAACGGCTAGATCAACGCGGCGCGACCTGGGATCAAACCCAGAACTTCTAGTCTTCCAGCTTTGATAGCAGAACCGCTTGAACTGAAATATTTAAAAGTCTAAATTGATTAAAAGTGCAAACTATAATAATTAAGCAATCTCAACAAAATTAGTTATTAAAAATTATGTTTTAAATAAATAAATTTGTTTTCTTTAATTAGAATATTTTATTAAATAATTTTTAAACAGCTTTCCTTTATCTCTATATATTAAAAAAAAAGTTACTGTCACTGGCGTCAAATTTTTTTGTCTGCGACAGCATCTTCTAGTGGAGGGCAGGGTCCTTCGCGTAATGAAAGGTATCAATGTGTTCCGAATACTCCAAGTAAGACATTTCAGCTGCTTAGAAATTTCTATCATTTTAATTAAAGAAGTTATTAACTAAAAACGGCAAGTTTATAAAGGTACTCTATTTGCAATTTTGAAGAAAGTTTCTCCGAGTAACGTTGTTCTTCTATCATGAAGTCATTTTACACGGGAAAATTAAAATATGATCCTTGGTTGTACGCAGGCGGTCACATGCCACCAAAATTTTGATCCTTCCCGCAAGGGATCCCCCCCCCCCTCCCTTTGGTGATCCCCAGAGGTATAGTGTGGGTGGGAACATGGAGGTCTTCGCGGTCACGACAGATTTTAAGTGCACCAGCCACGATTAGTGTACACGACGGTCTTTGGCCGCCTCGCGAATCGAACCCGCAATCTTCCAATTACGAAGGGGTACCGCGGTCCGGATCTAAGGTTGTAAAAAAATAAATAAAAAGCGTCATATACTAAAGTTGTAATGCAAAATGGTCTAGATATCATGAATTTCTTTCTATTTAAAAAAATATATAAATATTATATATTTCAATTTGACATTGAATATGAGGATTTCCATAATAATTTTCTGCTTTTGTCTTGTAATATGCACTATTAATATTCCTTTTCAGTGAAAGAAAACAGCGAAGCGAATAGGCGGGCAGAGCTCAGCATGTGTTAATGAGTAAAGTGAGTCGGGGGAGGAGAAGTCTCCCTCGGGGGTTTGTGAGCGGAGCGAGCAGGGGCAGAGCCCCCTAGTATATAAAAAATAGTAATAATTAATAAACTTCTAATATTAAAAGTATTTTAAAACAAATATTTCTATTAAAAACCGAAACAATAGTATTAAGTAGGGTAAGCGGAAAAAAAGTCACCGGAAATGAATTTCGGTCGTCTTCATAAATGAAATACAGCTTTTTAATAACTTTTAGTGGTACAGTAGAACTTGGTCAATTCGAAGTTGAAGGAACCAGAGAAAAATTCGAAATATCCAAAAATTCGAATTACATATACTATTTTGTCAAAAAAAGAGATATATTAAAAAATTAAACTTTATGATCAAAGATTTAACACATAAACTTTATTTCTAAGAAAACTGCTACATCCCCCCTCCCCCCATTAAATCAATATTTTTTACGAGCTTAATTATTCAACACTGTTTAAAAAATAGTCAAATATATATATATTTTTTTTTTCCTTCTTTAAGTAAAATCTTTGTGTCATAGCATATGACTTAATACAAAAAATAGAATCTACTACCTTAGACATGACTTTCAATTAAAAAAAAACCTTGAAGTTCATGTATATGGACCATATCTTCTGATGCACTAGCGTCGGGGCTTCTCTTCTATTTCCTTATCCTTCTTTTGAAAGGCTATGTAATGCACTTTAGCTGAGAAAAATCTCGGGAACAAATTTTAGTGAAATATTTTAAAGGTAATCGGATGAAAAATTTGAATTATCCAAAATAGAATTAGATAGAATTATCCACGATTTTTCAACATTATTTTATCATAAAATTCAAGGGACCAAGTAAAATGTTCGAATTATCCAGAATTTCGAATTATTCAAGTTTCATTGTATTATGTTTCTTATTTTTCTTCTTTTCTTTTCTTTTCTTTCTTTTTTCTTTTTTTTTTTTTTTTTTTTTTTTTTTGAGCTTCGAAGTAATTGCTTATATCTCCTTTGTTTAACATGCTATCGTCACACAAATTCGTTCACAAATATTACGGGATCTGTATTAACATATCCTAAAGTTATAGGTCACTTCGTTCAGTTAACGATACAGGGAGATCCCAAATATTATTGATTTTGGTTAATTTGCTACCACCCCCCTAAATGTTGTCTTAAACCAATCGTCACTGAAAAACATGAGGAGGACATACTTCATCTCTCCAACGACACAGTGATCACTTTTTCGGTTGTTTCTTACCTCTTGTTTATTTTATTTTATATATATATATATATATATATATATATATATATATATATATTATATATTTTTTATTTTTAAAGCAAAAATCTTAGGGAGATATCCTTTATTTATTTTATTTTATTTTATTCCTCATAAGAGATTTAATAAATCAGTTTTTTAAATTGAATTTCAGGTGTTGATGTTTTTGCATTTTAAAGTAAGACATTTCATTAAGATATAAAAGGGACATAAAGATACGAAATTTTGCTCCCCCCTCCCCCACACACACTCTTTTTTTTTTTTTTTTTTTTTAAGTGAGGATGTTCCCTTGAATGTATTTAATACATTTTTGAATATAATTTGTAAATATGTTGCAAAAACCTTTGATTTGAAGTGTATTTTAAGCTTTTCAAACATGTGGGTCTTTTGTCCGGAATGGATTTTGAACGCATGAGACTTTGTCCGGAGTGGATCTTGTCCGGGATGGATATTGTCCGGAGGGGATTTTGTCCGAGGGGATTTTGTCCGTCCCGCTAAAGCGGAACAATAATAGCAAAATAATAATATTGCAATAATAATATTGCAATAATAACAAAAAATAGTGAGTAAGCTAAAAGGATTTACCGGTCATTGACGAATATTTTACAATTTCAATTTTAAGATTATAAAACAGCTATCTAAACTTAATTCATTTTGAATTACTGAAATCATATAGAATAATAAAATTCAACAGTGGTGCAATTCTTTTTTATGTGTAACTGATTGGTAAACTTACTTTTATTTTATTTTATTTTACTTTATATTTATTTTACTTTTGTATTTATTTATTTTCTTTCTTTCTTTCTTATTATTTCTTAATAATTTGCAACGAGAACATAAGTATTAGTTCCCCGTCATATTACGGGGAAATCATATTCGTGAAAATATTCGACTTCGGTTTTGGACGTTTTTAAAAGTTTTGGGATATAAAGTATAAGGAAATAAAAAAAAAAAAAATTACAAAATCGATATTGTATTCGTCGGTAGCTTTGTCAAGTTGTTAGTTAGTTATACTGTATATAAAATATCTCAAACACGAATAGTCGTAAAATACGGCCAGACCAGTTTTAAAATTTCTCTAACAATACTTTCAAGAACTCCACCCCCCCCCCCCCCCCCCCACCCCACCCAACATTTGATTTTAATTTTGAAAATTTCCTCACATGTTCAAAAGTTGTAATTTTTCAAATTATAACATTAAGATATTTATTTTCACGTAAATTAAACTTAATTTTTTCTTTCTTTCTTTCTTTTTTTTTTTTTTTTTTTTTACATGTATAGTAAAATGGCCAGCCAAATAAAGGGAGAGGTACACGGCACTGTACGCTTTTTCAGTTTCGAAAGGGTAATTACGTACAGTCGGCAAAAAAAAATATTGAAGCACACATCCATATTTTTCTCATTTTTATTTATCCAAATTATATACGATTGATGAAATAGTCGAAAAAATTTTTTAAGTTATTTCTAGCGATGAAGACGATACCGAGAAATTAATTTACTCATCTTTCGAAGGGAAATTAATATAAATAATGTTGAAACTCTCAGGAAATATTTTATGTCGTTCGACGTACGAGGAAATATTTTTTGAATTAAATTCGATAAATTATGCTTTGCATCATAGTCAGCATGGCCAACATCCCTTTCCCAAACGTTAAAATCTCTAAGAATAATATAATTAACTGTTGTTTATACATATTCAATCAAGAGAATAATATATTAATTTAATGAAGATAGGTTTTAATGAATAAATGACAATCAACGGAGTTTAAATTCGAATTAAAGGTATAATTTTTTTTCTTCCGATTTTCTATATTTTTAACATCTATGTGTGTATAAAATAGCAATATATCAATAAAAAATTACTATTTTTATTTTATCTTTTTAAGTTGTTCAAAATTTTATTTGAAAATTATTTTTAGCGAACAGATGAAAAGAAAACCATGCAATGTATTAGACTTTTTATATCTCTCTTTATTATGTAATAGTGTGTTTAAAAAAAAAAATGTAGGTTGTACAATTTTTATTTATTTATTTATTTAATTTATTTATTTATTTGTTTCTTTACGAAAGGTCCCTTGAAAAATGCATAAAAGATGCTTCATTGTATATAATATTGTATATATATTTTTTTTTTTTTCCGAGTGCGTACATGTGAAGTATTTGTCATTTACAGTATACATCGTTCCTCAAGATAATATTTTTTCTCTTCCCGCCTCAACCCTACTCGTGTTGCAACAGATGTTTGTCGGACAAATCAAAGAGTGGCCAAGGTCAAATTCCAAACTCATTGATAAACCCCCTTCGAAAAATTATCTTTTTCTGTGTATACACAACGAGGGGAAAATATCCTGAAATCTGGAAAAAGAAAGAAAAAAATGTCGTAATTTCAAAAGCAATTTCACCCCTTTTCTTATACATGTTTTCGTTTAATTTAATTTAAAATTGTCTACACCAGTAAAATGAATAATAATAATGATAATACGCAAGAAAAACAAAACAAAACGAGAAATATTTGAAAGATTTGGTTAATTAAATTAGTAATATTTTGGCTATAATATAAAAAACTCGATCTTTTGGTTTAAAAGAAGATTTGAGACTATGTACAAGTTGAGTAATTTTAAAGATTTCAACAATTGTATTAAGTAAGATTTTATAATATTTAAAAACACCCATTAAAATTATTTTGAATTTGATACTATACTTTAACTATTATATTAAAATCTTCATACTTAAAAATAAATAAATAAATAAATACAGTGATATTAATTTAAACTTGTATTACGTATCAACTACATTTATAACCACCATTTTAAAGCTGAAATCATTATTTACATCCATAAATTTTACATGTCGTATATTAATAATAAAGTTGTTTTATACTTCATTTCAAATAAGTTTTCAGAATGAAATATACATATATTCATTTATTCATCTGATATTTTTATTTTTTCCTTTGAAATGTTTGAAACAGTTTCCAGATATAATAATAATAACATATCATTATAAATAAGTATTAAATATCAGGAAGGAAGACTGAATTCATGAATAAATAATTACATATGGAAATGAAGCATTATACAACAAAAGATACTGAAAAAATTGACACAAAAATTAATACTGAAAACTAATACTGAAAACTAATATTGTAATATTCAAAAACTGCTCTGTCTTTATTAATGACAATTACAGCAACAGGGTAATAAAATCTGAGTTGTTTCTGAGACAGCAATATATGAGATCATGTAAAATCACTATCACTTAATCAAAAACTCAAAGATTACGACAATGAATTTAAAGACATTTAAGATGGGGAGAAAAAAAATTACTCAACATCAACTATTTTTATTTTCATTTACTGAAGTAAAAATAATTTAATAGTATTATGCACGATACAATATTAATGTAAGAGACTACATTAAACTTTTTAAACAGTTAACATTGCGATAAATTAAACAACAAACATTTAGACTGATAATCAATAAATATTATTAAGCAGAGAAAAATATAAAATTTTCTACTATAGAAGTAGTTACTGAACAACAAACATTTTCAGTTGGATATGCCTAATATTTAGAAATGAGTTGGGTAATTTTAAAGATATCAATATTTCCGCTAAGTAATATATCACTTCATTTAATAATAGTAATTTATACTAATATTAAATAATATTTATATTCACAATGTCTTTCTGTTTCTTTTTTGGTTTTTTCCCCTTCATAAGCTTGTTTCTAAGTTGTTTTTCCACATATTGTTTGCAATTATTTTTAAGTCTTTTAGGTGTAAATTTTTAGCAGTTTGCATACAGCATGACAGAATGATCACCTAATTTGCATACAACATTCATTCAATGCACTTGAAAAAGTAATGAATTTGTATGCTTGAATTTCAGGTTGCTTATTTTTTCTTTTCGTCAACTTCATTCATTTTTTTATAGTTCTTCATGTGATACTTGGTTTCATATTATGCAATGTTTGAAAGGGTTTTCAATATATGTATATGTATATGTATATATGTATATATATATCTAATTATATATATATATATATATATATATATATATATAATTAGAAAAATTAGCAAAAACTGTTTTAAGCTATATTTTTCAGTTATATTTGTGTCACTGTATTGAAAGTGTTTTCTTAATATTTGAAACGTGTATAATAATTTATTGTGCAAATTTATAAAATTGCTTATTGCAGGAAAATATTTTAAAACAAAGGAATGTGTCAAGAATGTTTTCATTCAATATCATTTATAATTCTCAATATGCTAAATAAAACGATAATCATAAAAATCCTCTAAAGGAAAGCGAGGGAAAAAAAAAATAATAATAATCATTATTTAATTAAAAGTTTTGGACGGGTGAAACAAATCTGAAACTTTCATACGGCTTTGATACGCCTATAAAATATTAATGAATTTGACTGAGACGAGAACAATTGTAAATAATGATGGAAAATGACAGAATAGGAAAATTATTTAATTTTTTAAGGAGATGTATTTTTACATAGTCTTTTAATAACATTTCTTTCCCATAAACATAGTGTAAAAAGATTCTTTTCTCAGAGTTCACTACCTGTTTCCGATTTCTAAAAAACTTTTCAAAATAATGGAAAAGTATAGTATCTGTTTCATATATCTGGGTTTAAGAGAGCATAGGCAAAAAAAAAAAAAAGGGAGGGGGGGGGGACTTTCATATGACTTATTAATGATTTTAAAGAAACTTTGTATATTATAATAATTATTAACTGATAGAAAACACAGTAGAATTATAGTATACTTGGGGAGTAGGGTAGGAGGGAGGGAAGTGCTCGAAGAAAAAGTGTTTTTTTCTTTTTTTTTTTCTTTTTAAATTTTAATCAAATTTTGGATAATTTTTACATAGTAATTTACAAAATACATTGTGATAACTAAATTTATATGGAAGAGTCTTGAGGAGAAGCAGGTAAGAAATGGATTTTTTTTTTTTTTTTACTTTATTTTGCGATTTCTATCAAACTGTGTACGTGCAATTATTACTTACTAATTCTGAAAGATAAAGTTCATTATGGGCTAAATATATTTAGGAGAGATAGAGCTGGATAGGCAGAATGGAAAAGAATGATTTTTATTTTATATTAAGTTTTACTAATTTTAACGAAATAAGAAAAATCGCTCCAAAGTGAGGTTTAAGAGGTAAGGCTAACAAGGAATATAAAAAATATATTTTGCAATTTTTTTTTTTTTTTTTTTTCCATTGTTTAAATGAAACATTGTGTAGAAAGAAAGAAAGAAAAAAAGAAAGAGATTGTTAGATATGTAATAAAGAATTGGAGGTTGGGGGGGGGGATGCTTTATATATTTTTTTGACTGATTTCTATATAGTTTTATATAATTATCATCAGGCTATGTGGAAAAACACTCTAAATATAAAAGAGGGTCAGAAGAAAGTGATATAAAAACAATCTCTTTCTTTCCCTCCACCTCCCTGGCAGCACCAGTGGCCGAGGAGTTCTGCACTAAAATCTGGTAAATGAAGAATGCAGGATTTGATCTCAGCTCACATTCATCGACCTAGCCATTAGGAGTTTTCCATGTTTTTCTCTGAAACTCGCGTAAATATGCTTAAAACACCTTAGAAAGACCCTTGAAGGGCTTTCCTTCTATAGGTCCAATGGACAGAATTTAATCAAACTTTATATATTATTGGACCTAGACATAAATCAAAGCTGATTACATTTGGGGATAAACTGCACAAAAGGTGACGCTGACACATTTTTTATTTATTAATTTTTTTATTTAATATAGCTGTATAAGACAAAATTCTGTATAAACGTATATTAATAAGGAAATTTGTTTCTATATATAAATATTTATGATAGCAATATTCAACCAGGAAAAGTTTTTGCATGTGCACGGGCATCATTTACACCCCCCCCCTCCCACTCCTACACCACTCAGAGAAACCCTTGGAGTGTGTAAATTTTAAATATGGGTATCTTTCAAAAGAACTCTTGAATACCTTTAAAAACGATGATTGAATTATAGATCTGTAATAATTAAATAAAAAATTATCGATGTTTTTCATTTTTAAGAAAATATATATATATATATATATATATATATTATATATATACCTTGTGGTAAATTGACTTTTTTCGACAATTAATGTTATACTTCTCTGGGAGGAAAATAGTCAACATTCATCATGGAAAAATATTTTTATAAATAATTTGTAGTGAGTGAAACTGTATAGGAAACTGTAGAAGAAAGATTTGTGGTGAACACCTCATACTAGTTTTAATGATGAAATTATGGTCACGTCATCTCAAAATCTGTAATTCAGTTGGCAACCTGGAAGTAGAAACTTTTTACGAATCCAATACTTTCTACTTTGAAAACAGAACAAAAATATTATTAGATTATTTTCTTTTATAGTAAATGTTAATAAATTTAATATTGATTACAGTAATCTATACAAAAGAAAATTAATATTTACTGTTTTTAAAATGTAATAATTTTCCAAAAGTTTGCTGTGTTTATGGAATATATGCTAAAATCCCTTTCCCCTCAATTAGTAAAAACAATAAGTTAAAATAAGTGAACAAATATTTGGAGGGCAGGGCAAGGAGGGGATATACAAAGCAGTAAGAAAGTAGAAAAATCATTTCTTTTTTTATTTGAAGGTGTGGAAATGGGTGGATTCTGTGTTCAAAAGATCGAAAATTGGTCTAACATGAATTTTTCTCTACTAATATATATACGAAAAAACATATATACAAAAATGATATTTATTACTATATTTATAGGAAGTTTCTGATGTTCAAGGATACCATTTTTTACGTTACCACTTTTTCCGTTTACCATATTTTTTCTGGGACCCCCCACGCATAACGCTCATTGTGATTTTCATTATATAACACTCATTGTGATTATATATAACACTCATTGTGATTTTCATAAACTAGTTGGCAATGTTGGCATAGGTAGACTCTGCTCAGTTCCCCATCATATTTATATTCTCATAAATTTCTAGTGCGAGACATATTATAATCATGTTAAAAGAAATGAATATGATCAAAGCTTGATACAGTGACAGAATGAAATCCCCGCCTAATAGGCTATCCACCGTTCACTTCGATATATTTATCTCATTCTAATCTATTAATTTATTTTATCAGGGTCGATTCCGTTGTTTAGTTTTCATGCTACTGTTTCCAATGCAATAATCCTCAAAATTCATATTTATATGAAAAATTTACAATTTCGATACGTTGATAAAATCGTAAATTACGAATAATTTACGAAAATTTCCTATTAGAATATTTATATTAAATCATGTTCAAACAAATATCATAAATGTTATTTTGAAGTTGTCTAATGTATTATGATCCTCAAAATGGAAGTTTTTGCTCAATTTTGCCATATTCTGACACGTTAAGTAAAGCGTAAATTCCAAATAACTTACGAATTTTTTTAATTGAAAAAATCATAGTCTATGATATTCAAGCCAGTATCCTAAATAGTATTTCGAAAGTGGTTTGACATCTTTACAATGAAAATATCCCTCAAGATTGACGTTTATGTGAGATTTTGCTCTATTCTGCCATTTTAAGAAATTCGTAAATTTCCAATAACTTACGAAATTTTAATATTCGAAAATTCATAGTCATTAATATTCATGCCAGTGTCTTAAATAATATTTCCAAAGTAGTCTGACATCTTTACGAGGAAAATCTCTCTCAAAATTGACGTTTATGTGAAATTTTGCCCTATGTTAAGAAATTCGTAAATTTCCAATAACTTGCGAAATTTTCAAAGTAGCATATTTATAGTTACTGATGTTCATTCCAGCATCAAAACCGATATTTTAAAACTGGTTTGACATTTTCACAGTAAAAAAGTTTCCATTTAATGCACGTTTAAGTGAATTTTTGTCATATTCTCCCATGTTAAGAAAATCGTAAATTTCTCATAATTTACGAAGTTTTTTAGTTCGAATGTTGCAAATGAATAGGATTCTTGCCAGTATCGAAAGTAATATTTTAAAACTGACCTGACCTCTCTGCGATCATTTGTTCGTGAGATATCGTGTTAACAGTCTAACAAACTAACGGACTAACACAGTAACGGACTGATCCACTGACCCACTAACAGACACCCTACAGACAGACACCATACAAATTTTGTCATTTTCAGATTCCTCACACCTGAAAACGTATAAAAAATGCAAAAAACCGAGGTCGAAATTTTTCACGATTACCAAAGTTCCCCATACCTATCGCATGATGGGGAACTAAACTAGTTGGCATAGGTGGACTCTGCTCAGTTCCCCATCATATATAGGTTCTCATAAATTTCTAGTTTGAGACATTATAATCATGTTAAAAGAAATGAATTTGACCAACGCTTGGATCAGTGACAGAATGAAATCCCCGCCTAATAGGCTATCCACCGTTCACATCGATATATTTATCTTATTCTAATCTATTAATTTATTTTATCAGGGTCGATTCCGTTGTTTAGTTTTCATGCTACTATTTCCAATGCAATAATCCTCAAAATTCATATTTATATGAAAAATTTACAATTTCGCTATGTTGATAAAATCGTAAATTACGAATAATTTACGAAATTTTCCGATTAGTATATTTGTATTCAGTCATGTTCAAACAAATATCATAAATGTAATTTTGAAGTTATCTAATGTTTTATGATCCTCAAAATGGAAGTTTATGCTCAATTTGCCTTATTCTGACATGTTATGTAAATCGTAAATTGCAAATAACTTACGAATTTTTTTAATTGGAAAAATCATAGTCTAAGATATTCATGCCAGTATCCTAAATAATATTTCGAAAGTGGTTTGACATCTTTACGATGAAAATATCCCTCAAAATTGACATTAATGTGAAATTTTGCCCTGTACTGCCATGTTAAGAAATTCGTAAATTTCCAATAACTTGCGAAATTTTTAAAGTAGCATATTTATAGTTACTGATGTTCATTCCGGCATCAAAACTGATATTTTAAATTTGGTCTGATATTTTTACAGTAAAAAGTTTCCATTTAATGCACGTTTAAGTGAATTTTTGTCCTATTCTCCTATGTTAAGAAAATCGTAAATTTCTAATAACTTACGAAGTTTTTTAATTCGAATGTTCCAAATGAATAGGGTTCTTGCCAGCATCGAAAGTAATACTTTAAAACTGATCTGACCTCTCTGCGATCATTTGTTCGTGAGATATCGTGTAAACAGACTAACAAACTAACGGACTAACACACTGACACACTAACGGACTGACACACTAACAGACACCCTACAGACAGACACCATACAAATTTTGTCATTTTCGGATTCCTCACACCTGAAAACGTATAAAAAAGTAAAAAAAAAAACGAGGTCGAAATTTTTCACGATTACCTAAGTTCCCCATACCTATAGTATGATGGGGAACTAAAAGTATGATATAAATATAATGAGGTTACGTTAAAAAAATATTATTTAATTTAAGAGAAATAATTAATTTCCCCTTGCCACCCCTCAGCACCCAAGTGTGTGCGACACTGTAATTTTTTCATAAATAGTAAGTAACTGTTATATAAAGTTTCATTAAAATCTGTAATAAGATGATTTAAAAACAATTATTTTTTTCAATCTGCCCCTACCCTCTTTCTTTCCCTCCAGGTATATACTAGGAATGTTGTACCAATTTAATTAAAATTTCTAAATATGTAATGTGAAAGTTATTCTTTAAATTCATTATTTGATATTTATTGTTCTTACGATTTGCAAAATGCAAAGTGTTTTTTTCCCTGCTGCCCTTTCTTTCTGTCGTGCACTTTTCCCGGGATCCGCCTTTTTTTTACCTCATAACGTTCCAAGGTTCATCTCTGTAAAGTAACCTTAGATTTGCACTCCAAAGGACTCCATATCTCGAATTGGTATTCTAACATTTACTACTTTGTTAAACTTTATTTCTAAGAAATTGTCTAATTGCATACAGGCGTTTCCCGTACTTTATACTCCTATAACGCGTTGTCAGGATAATAAATGAATAAAGTGAGTTTACAGCAAAAGAAGAAACACCTGTTAAGGCAGGCTGCACACCAAAGAGGCAAGCTACAGTGACATACGCGGCATGTCTCTGGAATCGCGGATGCGACGCAAGCAACCTCTCTTTTACCCTTTTCCATCCGCACACCGAAGCGATTCAACGAAGGAAGCGTTTTTGATCAGGCATGTTTGTTGACTTTTGAGATTTCAGATTTGTTTATAATAAAAAGTTCGAAATTTATTATAATTTCAAGTAAAAAAGATTTTTTTTTTTTTTTTTTTTTTTTTTTTAATAAAAGAATAATTTAGAAGAAAATAATTATTATATTTAAAAATATAATTTTTTTGTTAAATTATTCAAATAATATATTCCACCTAAAAATAAAACACTCTTTTAATTTTTCTTTGTTATTTAAGGGAAAGTAATTTTTATATCTTTGTGGGGGGGGGGGGGATTAATGTTTTATTTAAATTTATAATAAACATAATTTGATAAACACTTCTAATAGAAAACGCTGATCGCTTGCTTTAATTGTGTTATTATTGATGTGTAAAAATAAATAGTCTATTAAATTATTAAAATACTTTATTGAGAAAAAAAAAAAAAAAAAAAACTTTATCTATACATATAAAAGAGCACTTCCACTCACTCACTCACTCACTGACTCATCAACGCACAACAAAATCTACTGGAGCCAATGACTCGAAACTGGGTCAGATTATAGAACATGTAGTGTAAGCACCCCCTAAGAAGCGATTTTGCGAAATTCGCCCCCTAAGGGGGAGTAGGGGGCAAAATGTGATTTCACAAAAACCTTCATACCTCAAAGAAAAAAAACAGATTTTCGTAAAATTTTTACTCTAAAATATAGTTAACAGAAATATCTAAAAACTAATTTCTGGAATTTTAGAAATTCGGTCCCCAAGGGGGAAAGGGGGCAAAACGTGATTTCACATGCGCAAATACTCCTATACTCCTATATATCTCAAACGAAAAACAGATTTAGGTGAAATTTTTGCTCTAATATATAGCTAAAACAAATACCTAAAAACTAATTTCTGGAATTTTAGAAATTCAGCCCCCAAAAGCGGGGGGGGGGGGTGGAGAGGGGGCAAAACGTGATTTAAAATAATCCTTTATATCGCAAACAGAAAAAAAAGATATATGTGAGATTTTTGCTCTAAAATATAACTCCCACAAATAGAAAAAAAAAAAAAAAAAAGTGTCAGAAATTTCTTTAATTTCAGAAATCTGTCCCAGGTGGAGCGGGAAAGGGGGCTATGGGGCAAAAAAATAAAAATATATTAGATCGTTCAAAATTGGTACATAGAGGTTTTTGATACCTAAAAAACCATTGCGGATATTTTCGAATTTGTAAAGTTATTAGGAGGGGCGCGAAGGGGGGGGGGGGCGGAGGGGCAAAAAATAAAAATAGAGTTATGTCAATCAAAATTGGTACATATAGGTTTTCGATGCTTACAAATCGATTGCGGATACTTTCGAATTTGTGGCGTTATTAGGAGGGGTGGGAAGGGGAGGGGAGGAGGGAAAAGATAAATGTATAGTTAGATCGTTCAGGATTGGTATACGGAGGTTTTTAATACCTACAAATCAATTGCGAATATTTTCGAATTTGTAAAATTTTTAGGATAGACGGAAAGGGTGTGAAGGGGCAAAATATATAAATAAGAGTTAGAACGCTGAAAATTAGTGTTGTTAGGTTTTGAGGCCCGATAAATCGATTGCAAATATATTCGAAAGTACAGAACTATTACAAGGGGCGGGAAGGGGGACGTGCACAGTGGCAAAAATAAATAAATTCAGATAGAGTACTGGAAATTAGTATTGTTATGTTTGAAAGCCCGAGAGAATGACTGCGAGTATTTTTTAAAGTCTAAAATAATAAGAAGGTGCGGGAACGGTAGGTGAAGAAACATGCATGCCGTGCGCGCCAGTATACGCTGCCACAGGCAGTGGGGTCCTTGACCGATTATTCCACCGATGGGAGAAGTTTTTTTGTTCACTCACTCACTCACGTACTCACTCAGGACAAACGATTTTATATATATCACCATCATCGGCAATTTCATCCTTTATCAATCCACTATAGGATGAAGGTCTGTAATATATCCTTATATTACTAAAATCTCCTTATATTATTAAAATCTGTACGCATCTGTCTGTCTGTCTGTGAGAAATGCCTTGTCATCGCTAAAGCTCCGGCGCTAATGGTCGCATCAACTCGAAACCGGTGTCGACAGACGCAGAATTTCTTCATCTCGACATCGCGATAATTCGCTAAGCGATGCGACCCTAATTAGCGGAGATATTAATTAAAATGTCGACCCATGTCTACCGAAAAATGACCCAGAATTCATGATTAAATGCTTAAAAAGCGACATTTTTACGGAAAAAGTGGAAAATAAATTAGAAATATCAGTCGTATTGTTACAAACAAGATACCATTGGAAAGGGCTTTCTTTTCTCAATCCGATGGTGTAAACGGCTTATCGATCGGACAATTAGATTTTTTTTAATTAACTAAACTAAAAAAAAATGGTGGCAACAAATCACAAGCATTTTAACTTGGCAGACGATCTTGAAAGGAAAGAAAAAACATCTGGTGTTTAATGAGGTCACGTGTTTTTGTACTGCGATTAAAAATTGCAATTTTCTATTATCTTCAATTTTTCAAAATTCGCACATTTCAATTAGTATACAATCTTAACACCACAAAACAAACTTGCAGTTAAAATTTCATCGATTTTGGTCAATAAACAAAAGATTTACATTTTAATTGCAAATTACATTTTATCTTTACACGCCTGACATTTTATCTGTCGAAAGAGGATGCCAGTTTCAAAACGACACAAATACACTTAAGGTAAAAATATTTCTTTTTCTATTTACTTCCATTAACCGACAACCGTAGATAATGGAATTTGAAATTTCACCTGACTTACACTTTTTGAGGTGTCATGGCGCTGTAATAATTTAAAATTTCAATATTTAAAATTCTAATTATGTTTAATATATATATTTTTTTTAATATGTCATTCGATACACCTTTTAAAGTACGGTTATATTATCGAAAGGGGAATTCGAGATTTCACCCGATTTACACGTTTTGAGGTCTCCTGATTAGGTTTTCTTTTGCATCGCAATAGTGGAATTCGAGATTTCAGCTTATTTACACGTTTTGAGGTCTCCTGAATGGGTTTTCTTTTGTATCTCAGCTACTAATTAAAGTGTCGAAAGTGGAATTAGAGATTTCACCTGATTTACACGTTTTGAAGTGTCCTGAATGGGTTTTCTTTTGTATCTCAGCTGCTAATTAAAATAATTTCATAAGTAATACATCATTTGAAAGCTTTGCTAATTTGGAATTGAATAGTAGATTACAGAAATTCGATACTTCGACATTTCTCCTGATTTAAACGTTTTGAGGTGTCCTGAATGGGTTTCTCTTTTGTCTCAGTTACTAATTAAAAAAATTTCATAAGTAATACATAATTTGAAAGCTTTGTTGAGTTGGAATCGAACAGTAGATTACAGAAATTTCTACCGCCAGATGGCGCTGTAATATTTTTAAATTACAATATTTCTATTTTTAATCATGATTAATTTTTTTTTTAATGCGTCATTCGATACACATTTTAAAGTTCTTTTACATTATCGAAAATGAATTCAGGATTTCACCAGATTTACACGTTTTGAGGTCTCCTGAATCAGTTTTCTTTTCTATCTCAACTACTAATTAAAATAATTTCATAAGTAATACATCATTAGAAAGCTTTGTTGATTTGGGATCGAACAGTGGAATACAGAAATTTCTACCGCCAGATGGCGCTGTTATATTTTCAAATTTCAATATTTCAATTTCTAATCATGATTAAATTATTTTTAATACATCATTCGAAAGATATTTTAAAGTCCTTTTATATTATCGAAAGTTTTCAGCAGATTTACACGTTTTGAGGCGTCCTGACTAGGTGTTCTTTTGCATCTCAGCTAATTGAGTAAGACCGTTCAAAATTGGTATACGTAGGTTTATTAGAAGGGACTGAAAGGGTGGGGATGAAATATGCATGCACCGCGCGCGTATCCCCTAAGTTGTGCGTGCGCAGCGCGCACGGGACTGCGCTGCCGAAGGCAGTGGGGACCCGGTCCGACTTTTTAATTGCAAATTAAATTTTATCTTAACACGCCCGACATTTTATCTATCGAAAGAGGATGCCAGTTTCTATAGCGACACAAATACACTTAAGGGCCCTCTTCACTCACCGCCGCCGGAAGCCGAAACTAATGTTATTCTATGGGAAATTTTTCTTTACAAATAACTTATTAGCTAATACATATTTTTAAATTCTGTTTTCGCATTCTGAAATTTCCCAGCTGTTAAATTGACGCACCTTTTCTAAAAAATTATTTTTTTAATTTTTTATATTTTATTTTGAAGCTGCGAAATACGAATTTTCAATATGTGAATTTTTTTCATTTTGCAATTTTAAAATTTCAATATTTCAGATACTAATTATGTTTGAATTTTTTTTTAACACGTCATTCGATACACATTTTAAAGTACGGTTACATTATCGAAAGCGGAATTCGAGATTTCACCCGATTTACACGTTTTGAGGTCTCCTGATTAGGTTTTCTTTTGCATTTCAATAGTGGAATTCCAGATTTCAGCTTATTTACACGTTTTGAGGTCTCCTGAATGGGTTTTCTTTTGTATCTCAGCTACTAATTAAAATATTGAAAGTGGAATTCGAGATTTCACCTGATTTACACGTTTTGAGGTGTCCTGAATGGGTTTTCTTTTGTATCTCAACTGCTAATTAAAATAATTTCATAAGTAATACATCATTTCAAAGCTTTGTTGAGTTGGAATCGAACAGTAGATTACAGAAATTTCTACCGCCAGGTGGCGCTGTAATATTTTTAAATTTCAATATTTCTATTTCTAATCACGATTAATTTTTTTTTAATACGTCATTCGATACACATTTTAAAGTACTTCTTCGAGATTTCATCCGATTCACACGTTTTGAGGTTTCCTGATTTACTTTTTCTTTTGTATCTCAGCTACTAATTAAAATAATTTCATAAGTAATACATCATTAGAAAGCTTTGTTTATTTGGAATCGAACAGTGGATTACAGAAATTTCTACCGCCAGATGGCGCTGTAATATTTTTAAATTTCAATATTTCAATTTCTAATTATGATTAAATTATTTTTAATACATCATTCGAAAGATATTTTAAAGTTCTTTTATATCATCGAAAGTTTTCACCAGATTTACACGTTTTGAGGTGTCCTGATTAGGTTTTCTTTTGCATCTCAGCTAATTGAGTTAGACCGTTCAAACTTGGTATACGCAGGTTAATTAAGAGGGGCTGAAAGGGTGGGAAGAAATAGGCGTGCACCGCGCGCAGCACGCACAGGACTGCGCTCCCGAAGGCAGTGGGGACCCGGCCCGACTTTTCAACCAATGAGAATTGATTTTTTTTGATTTTCTTCTCTTAAGAATAAAAATTTGATTTGAGGAGAAATATAAGCGGGCAGCGCGCGTATAACTTCACACGTTCGCGCGCAGCGCACATGGGTCTGCGCTGCCGAAGGAAGTGGGAACCCGGAATGAGTTTTTACCCGATCAGAAATGATTTTTTTTTAGGGGGCACGAAAGGTCAGGGAAGGAATACGCGCGTGCAGCGCGTGTATATACCTTAAATTGTGCGCGCGCAGCGCGCAGGGGACACGGTCCGACTTTGTGCCCCATGAGAAATGATTTTTTATTTTTCTTTTCTTAAGAATAAAAATTTGACTTGAGAAGGAATATGTGCGCGCAGCGCACGTATACTTTCTTACGCGCGCGCGCAGCGCTCGTGGGTCTGCGCTGCCGAAGGCAGTAGGGACCCGGTGTCAGTTTTTATCCGATTAGAAATCATTTTTTTTGGGGGGGGGGGGGCACGAAGGGTCAGGGAAGGAATACGCACGCGCAGCGCGCACGAGACTGCGCTGCCGAAGGCGGTGGGGACCCGGGCCGACTTTTTACCCAATCAAAAATGATTTTTTTTTAAATTTCTTTTCTTAACGCTAAAATTTACTGTTAGTGATTCATTAATTTTAGTGATTCATTTGTAAATACCGACCCGCTAGCGGGCGAAGCTCGCTAGTTTTACTATTAATTATAGCTAATTACTATTTACTATTAATTTATTACTATTACTATTTACTATTAATAATTACTACTATTTACTATTAATTATTACTATAAATATAACACTACTGTGTAATACTTACGGATTTAAAGACTATTTCTGTTTTAAACATTGGTTACAAATTTAATTGATACATAAGATAAGTTTAAATTAACAGAACCGTAATTGATTTTAATTTTTTTTTTTAATGCAAGGTGTGTTTAAGATAATAATTATTGCATCAAATTAAAATTGAAGTGTCTTTAAATAATATGATATGTTCCTAACATATTAGCTTAGAAATTTTTATTCATCAACCTTGAAAATTCTTTTCAGATAAATTGGAATGGAAGGCTGATTTTTATACCAACTATGTGAAAAATATCAGAGCCGGTAATCGATCAGGCCCTCCGCTTAACGCGCGGATGCTCTATCACTGAGCTACTCTGCCTGGGGCAGAGCATGCACGCGTTAAGCGGAGGGCCAGGGTTCGATTCCCGGCTGTGGTATTTTTCACATAGTTGGTATAAAAATCAGCCTTCCATTCCAATTTATCAGAAATAAATTTTCAAGGTTGATGAATAAAAATTTCTAAAGAAAAATTCCGTGGTTTATTGGAGTTGTGCCACGATTAATATTGTCACTTGATATAGCTGCGTTTGCAGACTCGGTGACGTTGCCAACGAATATTATGTGAGAAATGTCGAGTTGGTTATCAGCCAGGGTAGCTCAGTGGTAAAGCATCCGGGCGTTTAGGCGGTTATTTCCCGGCTCTGGTATTTTTTATATAGTTAGTATAAAAATCAGCCTTCCACTTCAATTTATCTTCAACTTAAAACATTTTAAATTAATTTTAAGTTACAATCCATAAACATTCCACTATTTATTGCTGGATCAGTTTCTGTAACAGTTATACTACAACATACAAAACTCGACTCTTATTTGTGAAAATAAATAAGCATATAAAGTGTCTGTTAAAAATTATTAAATTTACAAAAATTTATTCTACTGCTTACAAATGCACAATATTACTTTTATTATACATTAAATATTAATATTTTTGTTCTTAAGAACAATATTTAACTGAATTTGCTTCTTTGTTTTTCTATATTACTTGATTGAGCAGACGACACTTGGGAAGAGCCCATTGCTAATATCTTTAAAATTATTCTGCCCTACCAGTTGCCGTGCAGTCATATAAGTGCACTATATAACTTTGGCTCGATTTGATTCATTATTTTGGAAGTTACCGGAATGGAAAATTTCCCATTATATATATATTTGGTATAAGAAATGAACACATATATTTAACCCTTTACCTGCCGACGAAAAATTACAATGTTAGCTTCCCAGTGTCACCATTTTTCACACAGGTGTGTGTAGTTATCTGTTTATTGTTTCCGAAACATTCTCTTTCCGATTCCTCCCACGGGCGGTAGAGCCCAGTCGGTAGAGCGCCGGCCTCGTAATTGGAAGATTGCGGGTTCGGTACTCGAGCCGGCCAAAGACCGTCGTGTACACTAATTTTGGCTGGTGCACGTAAAATCTGTCGTGGCCGCAATGTCCTCCATGTTCCCATCAAAATTTATCACCGAAGCGGGAGAGCCATCCCTTCCGTGGAGGATCAAAATTGTGTCTCTGGACCACCTCTATGAGTGTGTCCAGACCGTCGCCAATTCCCCATCGGCGCAGCACTAGTGCGACGTTAAACCCAACCATCCATCCATCCGATTCCTCCCACTCTTCACCTTCTCTGAAATAAGTGAACCCTTCGAAAACAATGTCATGCTCATTTAATTGCATTCCAGAAAAGTGAGACTAGTTTCACTGGTAGCAGTGTAACACAAAGGATCGTATTTCTGCAAGACGTATATATACGACCGAATAGTTAAGGGGTTAATATAAGAACTGAAAACTATGTGAAATAAGAGCAATATCTAAACAAATGAAACTAAAATCATAATATGAAGAAGCAGAGTCCTGAACATGTTTTACTAAAACCAAACTTTGCTCCAAACTTCTGAAAATAAAAGCTAAGATGGTATTTATATATATATTAATAGGTGAAAATATATATATATATATATATATATATATATATAATTGTTGATACTTATAAACCAACTTTGTATGAATTAAATCATATAAATATATATTATGATTTAAAATAACGATTGATACCTTTTGACTTGTATAAGGCTACAGTTCCATACGTCGCTGTTTGTTGATTAATCCAAGTCTTCTTTCCTGATGTTTGATCATTGTAATGGTAAATTATACATATATATATATACAGGATTTCTATGATTGATATAATCTTAATTTTGTATAGTGAATATAATTTAAATTTATTGGCCAACATCCATTGTATGAACAATGCTTTTTTTTTTTTTTTTTTTTTTCGATGGCAATTCAAATCCAATATATTTTTTAATTTAAATGAATTTATAGATTATGGATATAATATGCTTAATGGAATTAGAGAGAATATTTCGTAAATCATAACCCACTCTTATTTGTATTATATGAGACTATTTAAAAAATTTTAATAACAAAATTGTTAAAGCTTATTACTATATATGATTGCTTATTACTGTAACATGATTTTGACCTAGATTAATATGGTGGAGGATCAAAATTGTGATGGCATGTCTCCGGACCACCTATAGGGATGTGTCCCAGACCGTCGCCAATTGCCCATCTGCGCAGCACTAGTGCGACGTAAAAAAACCCAACTATCAACTATCTAGATTAACATATTGTCTGAAAAATTAAACTTGCTTGCTGAATAATTTTAATTTTATTAAATTTATTAAATTTTTTATATGTATTAATTTTTAATTTTTTTGCAGTAATTATTATCTACATTTTCACTTTTTTTTTCTATGTTATCATATGATCTTGCAATGAAATTGAGGAAAGATGGGCCCCATCAAACGGGTTTAATCCGCTCCACCTGTCTTGCCGTGGTGCTCTCTGCCCCTTCTTCTAGTTGTTATTATTATGTTCTGTTGTAAATTTTTCAAATTTGTTATATATTATCTCATATCTCATATTGTATTCTTAAGTAATGTTGCATTATATGTATATTTCAGTTGCATGTGCTAAGTCTGCATTCTCCGGGATATGCGGAAAGTCTGCATTTTCAGGTGTGTTCCGGAGGTCCGCACTTTCAGGTGTGTTTCGGACGTCCGCACTTTCAGGTGTGTTTCGGACGTCTGCAGTTTCAGGTGTGTTTCGAAGGTCCGCACTTTCAGGTGTGTTTTGGAGGTCCGCAATTTCAGGTGTGTTTCGGGGGTCCGCACTTTCAGGTGTGTTTCGGAGGTCCGCACTTTCAGGTGTGTTTCGGACGTCTGCACTTTCAGGTGTGTTTAGGACGTCCGCACTTTCAGGTGTGTTTCGGACGTCTGCAGTTTCAGGTGTGTTTCGGACGTTCGCAATTTCATGTGTGTGACGAACGTCCGCATTTTCATGTGTGTGATGAACGTCCCCTTTTTCAGGTGTAAGTAAAATGTCATTTACCGCGTTTGCCAGACGTTGGAATTTCCAGAGGTATGTCATATTTCATATTTCACGTGTGCATCATACGTCGATATTTAAAAAAAAAAAAATGTAAAAAATAAAAAGTCATGATTTATTAATACAGTACAAGAGATAAATTTGATCTTAGTTTTGGGGTCAATACGGGCAGGAATAATAATTAGAATTTAGTTACCTCAAATGAGATTTAGACCAGTATCATGAAAATACTAATTCCAAGAACTATTCCAATGCTTATGAAATAATTCATCTAAAAGAAGCTTAACCTAGCTAGAATATTTTTATCACAAAATATTAATTAAAGTAATAATAAATATTGCTTAAGTTTTTTTTTTTTTTAATCTTTTAATAATTTGAAAATGGAATAAAACATAAAATAAAATGCACGATAGTATGAAGGGACATGCGGTCCATTGCACCTAGGGAAGTATAATAATTTGTTACTGAAACAAACAAAAAGCAGACTCTTGTGAACATCATAAAACTTTCTTCTAAATCATACTTTATAACAGAACTATTTACTATTGAACTTGCACAAATGTTTAATCATAGCTTCTAACTATAAATATTTTACATATGGAATTCGGTTAAATTTTAATCAACAGATGCTGAGATACAATCACACGTAAAATCATTGATGGTGAGTAATAGCATCACCATCTGTCGGCCGATATGCACCCAAATTGAATCAGCATACTGTTTCGTAACGGCCCACTCATATAGCAAGTTTTGTGCAATTATATACAATAGAATTTCAGATATAGCTTTCGAGTCCACGTAGAAAAATGCAGCATGTCAGTCTCGGAGAAAATGGCAGCATAGCAACGCCACCTATCAGCGAAAATGCACCCAAATTGAATCAGCATAATTTTTCATAAAGTTTCTCTCACATATCACGTTTTTATTAATTATACACAATAGAACCTTAAATGTAGCTTTCCCTTAAATGGGACAAATCGCATTATGGCAGCGCCAAAAAATAAAGCGATTTGCACGAAAAGTTGATAGGCACTAATTTATATATATAAATTTCTTTGAAATTCTGCCTGAGATATAGTTTGCAAAAAATTTCTATCACACATACATATATAGATAAACTGATTTACTAAATCTTTCTAATAAGGTTTTGGACTTCTTAAAACGTAGTAATCCATCGAAAACCGGTAGCTCAAAATTTTTACGAATACAATATTTTCTTGTATTAAAATATAGTAGAAAATTACAAAAAAAAAAAAAAAAAAAAAAAAAAAGAAAAAAAGAAAAAAGAAATCAAAACTATCGCAAAAGTGTGATGTCCTCAATTTCCGGCATATATGCTTGTGTATATGAGGTCCGCATTTACCTTGCAAAAATATGCATTCGAAATTTTTTAAATTTTGAAAAAATGAAGGTAACATACGTTTAACTGGTGATTTTTAAAGGAAAATATGAAATTTCATAACGATAGATAATTAATTTAAGCATGTCCGCAATTTGGCGGTTTACACACACCGTCCGCATTTTCCCTCTAAGGGGAACATGTGTGTGTGTGTGTGTGTGTGTGCGAATTATATAAGATAATTTAACATTTTATACTGAAAAAAAAATATTGGCATTGGAGAAAGTATACTTCTAATGTAAGCTGAACTAATTTTACAGGCGCTGATGTTTCTCTCATGGAAACGGCATGTAGGCGCTACATAGATTTTCTCTTTTTAATAGGTTCAGACGTAGATGTTTAGATTTGCTCGAATGTGCAGAATGTTATCATTTTTCTTCGTTTTGTTAAATTAAATGTGTCTTTAATCCGATATGAGACTTAGTTTCAATTAATTATAATATATTATTGCATTTAATTTCTGAATAATAAATTTAAGTTTCATATTAAAAGAATTTGGGGAAAAAAATTATTAACACTTAGCTATTTTTAGATATAAGAACTTCGATTCATTTTGGATAAAAATGGAATGTCACAATGAACTACTTGCATGATGGAGCTGATTCTAAAATTCGTAATAATATACTAAAGTTATCTCTACGTATTACTAAAATATTACGCAATAATAACATCCGCACGAATTAATTATATCTTCACGTATTAATAAAAACTGCTAATTTAAGTAGTTCGGAACTCGTTAGCAAAAGTGTATGTCACAATGTGGGGTACCCGTATCAAAAATTTAAATATAGTTGTAGTAATGACTGCCATTTTTGTTTATTAAATATCCGCCAGTTTAAAATATTTTATGTGTTTTGACAAATACAGAATAAATCTAAGTATATCAAATATATATTCATAAAATTTAATCATGTACTGATTAAATTACATTCTTTTGAAAATTTTATTAATATTTATTTCATTTTTTGAACTTATTTTACGATAGTTTTAATCTAAGATAATGAAATCTTTCATATTTCGAAATAATTTCGAAACTTGATGGTTCTCTTAAAATTTGTAATACATACTCTCGTGAAAATCAATATGAACTACAATAAGTAAATCGACCACATATTCAAATCATATTTATGGAAAATTTCTTAAGAAAATATTGTACGTTTTCTGTTCTAAGCATTGTAATTCCTGAATCCTCTATTCATATAATCACGTGATTATTGGTAAATGCCAGTATTTAAAACAACAAGAAAATTTGACTGATATCCATGCAGTTTATTCCTATAAAGCAAATTTTAATCATTTGTTTTTAGGAAAACAAAGTTACCGAAAAGAATATGTTTAAAATTGCAAACACCGTATCATGCATTTCAAGTGATAATAGTAAATAAAGACAGTGTAGAATATATTTTAAATAATGTTTGTAAAAATTAAAACAATTTATGAACGCTATTGCAGAAAAGACATTAGACAAATATCTGCATTCCTTTTAGAAAATATTAATTTTATTTCGTACTGTTATATTTTCGAAAATGTGTGTTTGCATTATTTGTAAATTTTTATATTGTATTTTAATAGCCAATATGATATTTTAAATATAGTAACGCTTATTCATATATTTTTTCATATTTTTGAATTATGTCAGAGATAAAATATGCTGTACATTTTTGCAAAGCTATTATAGTCAAATTCATATTATTAGTTCTATTCTATTGAAAAACCACACCATTTTAGTAAAATATTTAATTTTCAAAATAATCATTTTTAATAAAACGTTCGCTTTCAATAAAATATTATTGCAAATAATATTTTATTGAGAGCAACAATAAATAATTGTTGCAAATAATTATTGCAAATTTTTATATAAAACACCAACATCCAAATGTCGGATAATAATATTTATATATATATATGTAGAGAGAGAGACAGAGAGAGGGACAGAGAGAGAGAGAGATATTTAAAATAAATAAATAAAATGAAATGAAATAAAATGAAATGAATAAAGTAAAATAAATAATTAAATAATTAAATAAAAGTAAATAAATATGGTAAGCTCTTGTATCTCTTGGTCAGAGACTGTTAAAGAGATAATATATCCCTTTCCGTAGGTTTTACTTTTGATACTTTTTAATGCATTTGCACATTTAACAAACATGTATATCTCTAAAAGGTTTTAGGTTTAATATATAATTAAATTATTTCTTTCGATATCTAACTAATATAACAAACTGATTGTATTTATTTATTTATTTTTTAATCTTTTTTAAATGTTTCTATACTAAAAAGAAGTTTTTAAAAAGAAATATATTTTAATAATATATAACATGTTTCTTGGACGAAATTTAATGTAAAGCAGATTGTTGCATTTAATGACAAAATTATTGAATACCATTATCTTTATCAGCTAGAATTTCATTAACGTTTATTTATCACATTTGGTTTAAGTGTTATCACTGTCTAACTGATATTAATGAATATTATCAAACTTATAAATAAATTGCTTTAGCAACGAAATCCTTTAGCTATGCGTTTTCCTGTAACCACAAAATTAGCTTTCCTTCAATTAAAGTATTAAGTTTGTCATAAATGTCAAAGTTTCTAATTGACAAAGCGTTCTAATTGAATCGAAACAAACGTATAGTGAACGTAAGCTAATTACCGCTCTAATCCTGCTAATCATGTGCTACATCAACACATCTACATATTAATTAAGCAATTAATTAAAACTACTTTACGTGGAATAATTCAAAGCTATAAATCTGTCAGTTGTATGCATACTTCTATTTTAATGGATTCTCCTTATAACTAGGCTATTTAAGTAGTATTTGTAAAGAAAATATCAACATTAGTAAATTAATACTGTTTTGTTGAAGAAAAAAAAATGTAAGACCTGAAAATGTAAACATTATAATTTTTATGTACTTCATAATAGATCCTATGCACAAGTGGAAACAGCATATGGTATTTACATATTTTAGAATAATTGCAGTCGTTGATAGAGCTGTAAGTACAATTTTTAGCTCAGAATTTGGTGTATCAATTATTGCATTATCAGCAATTGGTGTATCAATTACTTTTAAAAAAGATTGTTTTTTCCTTTTAAAAAATGACATTTGTGCTGAAGCCTAAATTTGATTTATAATTTACTTATAAATTAACTTGCGAATCTGCAGATCAGGAGCTCAGCATTCTATTTGCAACACTCATTGCTCAGCAAATCATTTTTCTTTATACCATATTACTTAAATAAATTGTACACATATATATGATTAACTTGCTAAGTGTCCACATATTTTTCTGATGGAGGCTGCCGTCTCCATCAAACACCGTTGTATCGGTCTGAATATACCTATCTGTATAAATTTTGTATATTTTTAAAAATAAACAAAACGAAATATATTACAAACGGTAATGGGTGTATGTTTTATAAGAAAAAAATGAAAATCGAATTACGTTGATACATGATTTTAAATGCAAGCAACTTTAGATCAATTGCAAATAATAAAGATTTTATTCTTTGCAGGGAACCGTACAAATTAAACTAAATATATGATCCTTAATATATGAGTTTCATTATTTTCAGAAATGTTACTGAGTGTTTTACTGAAAACATTAATATTATTTGAATAAAGTTTTAATTTCTTATAATAGTTAGATTATCTATTCTATTAATTAAATGAATGGTTTTAATTTCAAATTACATATATTATTATTAGTAATACTTCTTTCTAATTTTAAAATTAAATTTTTATATTAAAAATAATGTGTGATATTTTCTTACAAACCACCCTGTAACAACAAGGAAAAATATATATAATTTTAAACCTCATTTAGAATAAAAACCAGCATCTTTGATTAAGGATGACAAACTTTTAAGAATTTTATATAAATTCTTAATTTTTCCTTTTTTATCATTTAACTTTCGTCATACATTTTTTTTTCTTTAATCGCCACAAGGTAAAGAGCATATTTATAATGATAATCAACGAAATCAGCATTATATTTTTATTTAAAAACTTTTATCATTTTCTAAACGTTCAAGCGAAAATAAATTGAGCAGATATCAAATTAATCTATTAAGAAAATTAATGAACTATTTATTAAAACTACCGCAATTTATAGATAGTTTAAGATTATATTACTTATTAAAAAAGTATTCATCCATGCATGTGTAATTATATTCCATTGATAATTGATTTATAATTTTTCGTCTTAAGTGCTCTTTCAAAATTTCGTAAATACTACCTAAATTTTTACCTTAAAGACATCTGTGCTATTTTTATCTAAGAATGAATATCGTCCATAATTAATAAATGCATCTATGACGTCATAGAAGATTAATTAATGGTTATTTAAGCGATCCCTGCTTTATATGAAGCGTTAAATGAAATTCATTTCTTTCTACTTTAAATAATTTTAATAAATTAATTTAAATGATTAAAGAGATATTTTTTTTACGCTCATAATTTTTTTTGTTTAATTATGAATCCCATGAGATGATTGCATTTGATTATTATTTTGAGAATATCACAAAGTCTGTACCCTCTTTTTATTTATTTTTTATTTTTTCATTTTCAATATCATAAAAATATAATATTTCGATGTAAAAAATAAATTCATTTTAATTAGTTACATAAAATAATAAGTATGATCACAATGCCGTTTACGTGAACATTCTCGGTATGTTGTCAATCAAGAAATTTCTAAATCTTCTATTGCGAAGCACAGTTGGGAATTTGATCATAGTTTTAATTTTAAGAGTGCCAAAATCATCTTTCATGCCAAACGCGTTTCCGAACTGGATTTTTTGGAAAATTTACCTATTTACTTTAATCGCGATAAAATTGTCTACCTTCTTCCTAAAAACCTGGTATAAAATAGTAATAGAAAAGATCCTAACCTACGGCGCTGGCATTTGGGGGGGCAACCTCACCAAAGCAGCGTCGAATAAACTTAACTCAATACAGAGAATGTTTTTGGTCCAAATCTCTAGAGGTTACAAAACAATCTCTACTGATGCCCTCACAGTCATCACTGGTATTCCACATGCTCACCTCCAATTAAAATACAACTTTAACAAAACTAACGTCCTGCAATTAAATAATTCCATTCTCACAGACACTCTCCTCCCTAATATTCATGTCCAACAGCTTTCTAACAGCTGGCAAATACACCCAGCTCAGGATGCTGCTTCCCTTTTCATAAATTGTGCAAAAACAGCTTCTCCCCGTCTGCTCAACTGGCGATCTACACTGATGGCTCCAAAACCGATCATGGAGTGGGAGCTGCACTCTGCGTTTTAAACAATAACAAAGTTCTCCATCAGTGGGCAGGCAGGCTCGCAGACCACAATTCGGTCTTTCAGGCTGAGCTCTTTGCCATCCTGAAGGCAGTTGAGTGGTCAGAAAATAACTCTCCAGACTATAATCAAATCTCAATCTTCAGTGACAGCCTCTCGAGCCTGCAGGCCATAGCTCGCCACAAGAGCAGACACCCACAAGTAATTGAAATTAAAATAAAGCTCTCAAAATTAAAAACTAAAATCTCCCTGGCACACGTTTCTGCCCATAAGGGGATCGTCGGAAATGAACTAGCGGACTCTCTTGCAAAATCAGCAACAGAATCTAGTGACATAGCCTATTCACTCCCAGCTCCCCCTTCCTACATAAAATATCACCTAAATCAAAAACTAATTAATGACTGGCAGAGTCTCTGGAGTGTGTCTCCAAAAGGGAGATACACTCACGAGCTAATACCAAATGTCTCACTCAATATTTGGGACCTCTCTCCAGAAATCTCTGCCTTTCTGTCAGGTCATGGCCCCTTCCCCAAATACCTCCACAGATTTCATTGCCGACGATCACCCTTATGCTCATGCGGTGAGGAGGGGACTGCACAACATTACTACTTTCACTGTCAACTTACAATACCCTACCATTTAAGGAACCCTAACCCTAGACCAGCAACCTGGCTGAACAATATAATAACTAGGAAGCCCCTACGGCTCAATTTAAAGCGCATCTATGCCTTCCTTCAAGATTTATCAAATTCAACAAACTAAATTCCTTCTCTATCTTTCCTTAATTTTTCCTCCTCTCCTACATGGCGAATACTGGTCATGTCTGAAGCTACAGAATTCCACTGAAGTGCTCTTGGAAAGCAATCATCCTGCGCATGATGTTGCTAACCAACATTGTTCTTAGGGTGTTTGGGCTTGATATAAAGACTGCGAGAACATTGTATAAAGACTGTGAAATTTGTACATTACCTGAATGAACTTTGTAATTAGACTTCCACTTAGCTCCGGTCCTCTTCACTTTCATGCAACTTTGCCGCCTTTTGTCGCGGGAGAGCTCTGCTCTGGCGACCTTTGTAATTTTTTTTTTTTTTTTTTTTTTGTTGTTATTTGCTATGCAATAAACAACGGGGGAGGCTTAACCTTTGGAGACGGGCTCTTCTGAATCTCCACAGTGGCTTTGGAGCCCCTCTCTAAAGGTTAAAAAAGCTCAAAACCACTGCATAGTGGTGAGCGGCTTCTTTCCGTCTTAGAATCTTAGAATCTTAGAATGAAAAATCTGATTCCACTTTTCTGTCTACAGCCTGGAAAAATTTGTTTAATTCAATAAAATAATTTCCTTCATTATATTTATAACATATTATTAGATTTAATTATATAATTCTAAAAAATAAATAAATAAATAAATAAATAAATAATTAATTAATTTTATTTTATTTACTTATTAGTATAATATTAAATAAATCAAAAAAAATTAATTGATTATTCCTCCCTTCCCTCATTTTTTTTTTTTTGTTGTTGTTCCTCTCTGATTAGTACTGCATGATGCTTGCTTCCTATTGGTTGTTTGTAATGCTCCTCCCCCTCTGGATTTTGCCCTGCTTTCAGTCTTGCTTTTGCCTTCAAGGCAGTAGCACGTGTTTTTTGCACCTGATGAAGAAAGGCTACGTCCTTTCGAAACCGGTTGTGCTGTCTTAAAATGTATGGTTTGTAAAGAAGTTTTAATAAATATAGAGAGAGTATCTATTCTAATTATTAAATGAATGATTTTAATTTCAAATTACATATTTTATCATTAATAATACTTCTTTTTAATTTTAAAATTAAATTTACATATTAAAAAAAAAATGTGTGATATTTATTTACACACCATCCTTTTAACAACAAGAAAAAAAAATTTTTTTTAAACCTCATTTAGAATAAAAGCCAGCATCTTTGATTAAGGATGACAAACTATTAATAATTTTATCTAAATTCTTAATTTTTCATTTTTTACTATTTAACTTTCGTCATACATTTTTTTTAACGCCATAAGGTAAAGAGTATATTTATAATGATATTCAACGAAATCAGCATTATATTTTTATTTAAAAACTTTTATCATTTTCTAAACGTTCAAGCGAAAATAAATTGAGCAGATATCAAATTAATCTATTAAGAAAATTAATGAACTTTTTATTAAAACTAGCCGCAATTTATTGAAAGTTTAAGATTATATTACTTATTAAAAAGGTATTTATCCATGCATGTGTAATTATATTTCATTGATAATTGATTTATAATTTTTCGTCCTAAGTGCTCTTTCAAAATTTCGTAAATACTACCTAACTTTTTACCTTAAAGACATCTGTGCTATTTTTATCTGAGAATGAATATCGTCCATAATTAATAAATGCATCTATGACGTCATAAAAGATTAATTAATGGTTATTTCTGCGATCCCTGCTTTATATGAAGCGTAAAATGAAATTCATTTCTTTCTACTTTAAATAATTTTAATAAATTAATTTAAATGATTGAAGAGATATTTTTTTACGCTCATATATATATATATATATATATATATATATATTTTTCGTTGTTTAATTATGAATCCCATGAGTTGATTGCATTTGATTATTATTTTGAGAACATCACAAAGTCTGTACCCTCTTTTCATTTAATTTTTATTTTTTCCTTTTTAATATCATAAAAATATAATATTTCGATGTAAAAAAAAAATTCATTTTAATTAGTTTCATAAAATAATAAGTATGATTGAAAAATAATAGCGATTGTTTTAATTTAGTTAAAAAGAATTAATTTAATTTTTATGTCATACTAATATTTCCTTTAGAATTGACATCATATATTCGAGTGCCATTGATTACAATTTTTAATCGAAGTAATAATAACGGAACTATAAAGAACAATGAAAAACAAAATTAATATGAATTCATGAGGTTATGCAAATTTGATGTTATCTTTAGTCTTAACAGTAAAATTATATTATTACAGACAAATATTTACTATTACACATATTTCTAAAAAATACACGTGTGAAAATCTAAAATCTATATATGTAAAAATAAATAAATAAATAAACAATATTTATTGCCAAAATAGAATTCGTTCTTTTAGTTGTTATCAATTTATAAATCCTTATTTTTCTATACTGAATTTTTATAGTCAAATTAGACAGAGACGTTTCAGTTCATATCAATTTATAAAATATTATTTTTCTATATTAAGTGGCACAAATCTCAAAAACATAATTCAGAGCTTCTAACAACTCTTTTTGTTTGTTTGTTTATTGATAACATATACATCAGGTTTGTATGCTTGACTCGTATTGCGCTTGTAAATCTTCGTCAGATAATTACACATAGCACATGGCAGAATTACGATACGAAGAAATGGAAAAACACCCAGGGCCAGGGAAGGAATCGAATCCGCTCTCCTACGCTCGAAGGCGATTAGCAGTGTGGTGTCATAACCACTCGGCCACGGATGGCCCAGCAGCTCTCTTTAGGAAGTATCAATAATATATGTGAAAAATATTTACTTGTATGTTTTATAAACTTTTAAAAATCAGTTCAGTGTTACTTTTAAGTGACGCCTTCCTTCAAGTATTATATGCATGTAAATATATTCCTTCAAGTATTATATATATATATATATATATATATATATATATATATATATATATATACGAAGCAGCTCATAAAAGTTTCCGAACATTTAGTGGTAATCAGGCTTTAAAAAAATTGAATTACTAAATAATTAAAGTTGAACAGTATAATATTGAGTTTGAATATTTCTAATCATGCTCGAATATTTGGTAAAAGGAATGGAATGTATCCAAACTTTTTGTGCGCCCCTGAAAACTAATACAAATTTTGCCCAAATAATATTCTGTAACAATTATTCTGCAGCAAAATTAAAAAAAAAGAATATTAGTTTTAGTCATTTTAAAACAAATTAATAAACTTCATATAAGATGTAATAAATTTAAACTATTTTATAATTCTACGTAATTTAATTGTATGCAATACGCACATATTTTCCTATAATAGTCATGTAATATCTAAGTAATGTAATATATAACGCTTATGTTTTAATTAATTTCATATTAATCAAATTTAACGAATTTTATACCATAGACAGCAATGTAAAATATTTCTATTTTGTATCCCTAAAAAACTGTAAGGTGTATATGTATAAAAATATACACTATCTACCAATAAGTATTTGAAAACATTTAAATTTAGATGCTTTGTCACATATCTACAAAAGTTTTTTAGTGACCATCTTGAAACTTCAGTAGTGTAAAGAACATGTTAAAAATCATACATATTTCAGCAAAAATTGTGTCCTGAAGAAGAAAAGGGGACCAGTAAAAAATTAAAGAAAAAATACAAAAAGGTTTGGACCACCTTGTAAAAAATATTGCTTTAAACGCGTTTTGTCTGAAACATGTGATTATGAGAACCTTTCTCATTAATTGTATTCATTTTTATGAGGCTACCACATATATTCTTGGAGATACAAGTTTTTTTTTCTTTTTAATATGCAAAAAAAATCTGCTTTTTAAATTATAGCACGTAGGGTATTAGACCCAGTGCAAATACTTTTTTTGAAAGTTTGGCACACTACATTAAACATTGAAATCAGAATGCAAAACTGTTCAGAGTCTTACGAAATATGCCTTTTTCCAAAATGATTTTTAACTACACATGCGCTAGCTTTAAAAAAAAAAATTCCATTTGCATAATGTAATAGCCAAAAATATTGCGCAACTTATATGAAAATTCTAAACAAATATCGTGTAAATTCAAACATTTATGGAATATACGATGAACAGAATTTCAGTTCTCTCAAAATAAAAGCTAAATAAGGTATTTTATTTAAATTATTATTTTCATTCCAACAATACCCAACGTTAATACAGTCTTCACTGATTGTAAATAAATACTGATAACACCCCTATCATCATCTTCTTCTTATTTTTTTTTTTTTTAATTTTTGAGAGAAACTGAAATTCTTTTCATTCTATCTTTTATAACTTTTTGAATTTATACGATATTAGATTGGGATTTTCATGTAATTTGCTCAATACATTTGGCTATCAATTATGCAAATGTTTTTTTGTTTTTTTTTTAATCTAGCGAATGCGTAGTTAAAATTTATTTAGTATAAATGCTCATATCTCGTAAGTTATTTAGCATTTTTACATTCTGATGGCAGTATGCTGTGTCTAATGTAGTTTGCCAAGTTTTCTAAAATAGGCTTTGCTCTAGGCAGTGTTGGGCATAATTGATTAAAAAGTAATTGAATTACAATTGAATTACAATTAAATTACAATTATTTTACTGTCAATCAATTAACAACTAATTGATTACAAATAAATTGAATTACTTATTCAATTTATTTCTAATTAATTACTTATTAATCGATTATTAGTAAAATAATTCTAATTTAATTGTAATTCAATTATAATTCAATTACTTTTTAATCAATTATGCCCAACACAGGCTCTGGGTCTAATGTAGAAGATTTCTATTGTGTTCTACGTGTTATAATTTAAAGCGTGGAATTTTATTATGCAGCTGTACATATATATACATATATCCATACTCCATGTGGTAGCGTCATAAAAAATTGCACAAAATCGAATCCCCCCCCCTTTTTTTTTTTTTTTTTTTTTTTTTATGAACTAATTTTTAATAACAATGTATATTATTAATAAACTACACACGCACAAAACGATAATCCGAAACATATGACAGTTTAAGAAAAGAAAAAAAAAACAATTAATGACAGAACTTGAAAGTCACTTCCAGTCATTTTTAAACACGACCCTAATATGTTGGAATTTTTTGTGTGTCCCTATTTATGAAGAAAAAATACTTTTCCTATCAACTTTTATCTGAAACATGCTTTTATGCTATAAAGAATGCATGTCAATTTATTTATTTATTTATTTGTTTATATATTTTGTGCGTGTGTATAGTCTAAATGTGTTAAATTGCACCTACCAGAAATACGTCTATAGACGTATCCTATTTGAGTTGTTTTTATCTCTCTATTCGCGAGCTATTTTTCCAATTTAATAAAACTCTAAAGTAGCGTATCTATATTATATAGATTCTTACTACCAATCTTTGACTTCTTGCTTATATATTTTCTTCAGCTAAGATGATGTAAGATGCACAGAGAAATACACAGAAACACAGAGCAGCCGCTAAAAACTATCATCTTGTTGGCTAAAAGCTGCTCTTTAAACATTTCAGGCTTAGTGAGTCTTTAATGTGCTAAATTGTTTACAATGCCTTACACACTGGGTCATAAAGCTGTGATAGGTTTTCATCTCCAGTCACTATATTCTTGAACACATATCCGAAAACTCAGCAACTTATAACATAAATTGGTATTTTGTGCCAGCATGTTAAATGTGATTTTCATTATAAACAATTTAACAAATAGTTTTCTATGATACAGATATTCATTAATATTTGCTCTTGTATTCCGAATTGGTTACAGTAGATGGTTTTCCACTAGAAAATTTGTCATAAAAAGAAATTTAACCGTTTTCAAATCGCTTTATAGTTTTTTTCTTACATTATTTGTGTTGATAGTGATTGCTTTTTGCAATTGTTTTCCCTGGTAAATCTCCAAATCTCTATATTTAGTATTAGGGGATTATTAATAAAAAAAATAACAATAATTACAATAATAAATAGCAACAGTTTAATTTTCTGTATGACATAAAAGTTCATTTTCTAAACGTTCAAGCGAAAATAAATTGAGCAGATATCAAATTAATCTATTAAGAAAATTAATGAACTTTTTATTAAAACTAGCCGGAATTTATTGAAAGTATAAGATTATATTACTTATTAAAAAGGTATTTATCCATGCATGTGTAATTATATTTCATTGATAATTGATTTATAACTTTTCGTCCTAAGTGCTCTTTCAAAATTTCGTAAATACTACCTAACTTTTTACCTTAAAGACATCTGTGCTATTTTTATCTGAGAATGAATATCGTCCATAATTAATAAATGCATCTATGACGTCATAAAAGATTAATTAATGGTTATTTCTGCGATCCCTGCTTTATATGAAGCGTAAAATGAAATTCATTTCTTTCTACTTTAAATAATTTTAATAAATTAATTTAAATGATTGAAGAGGTATTTTTTTACGCTCATATATATATATATATTTTTTTTTTTTTTTTCGTTGTTTAATTATGAATCCCATGAGTTGATTGCATTTGATTATTATTTTGAGAACATCACAAAGTCTGTACCCTCTTTTCATTTAATTTTTATTTTTTCCTTTTTAATATCATAAAAATATAATATTTCGATGTAAAAAAAAAATTCATTTTAATTAGTTTCATAAAATAATAAGTATGATTGAAAAATAATAGCGATTGTTTTAATTTAGTTAAAAAGAATTAATTTAATTTTTATGTCATACTAATATTTCCTTTAGAATTGACATCATATATTCGAGTGCAATTGATTACAATTTTTAATCGAAGTAATAATAACGGAACTATAAAGAACAATGAAAAACAAAATTAATATGAATTCATGAGGTTATGCAAATTTGATGTTATCTTTAGTCTTAACAGTAAAATTATATTATTACAGACAAATATTTACTATTACACATATTTCTAAAAAATACACGTGTGAAAATCTAAAATCTATATATGTAAAAATAAATAAATAAATAAACAATATTTATTGCCAAAATAGAATTCGTTCTTTTAGTTGTTATCAATTTATAAATCCTTATTTTTCTATACTGAATTTTTATAGTCAAATTAGACAGAGACGTTTCAGTTCATATCAATTTATAAAATATTATTTTTCTATATTAAGTGGCACAAATCTCAAAAACATAATTCAGAGCTTCTAACAACTCTTTTTGTTTGTTTGTTTATTGATAACATATACATCAGGTTTGTATGCTTGACTCGTATTCCGCTTGTAAATCTTCGTCAGATAATTACACATAGCACATGGCAGAATTACGATACGAAGAAATGGAAAAACACCCAGGGCCAGGGAAGGAATCGAATCCGCTCTGCTACGCTCGAAGGCGATTAGCAGTGTGGTGTCATAACCACTCGGCCACGGATGGCCCAGCAGCTCCTTTAGGAAGTATCAATAATATATGTGAAAAATATTTACTTGTATGTTTTATAAACTTTTAAAAATCAGTTCAGTGTTACTTTTAAGTGACGCCTTCCTTCAAGTATTATATGCATGTAAATATATTCCTTCAAGTATTATATATATATATATATATATATATATATACGAAGCAGCTCATAAAAGTTTCCGAACATTTAGTGGTAATCAGGCTTTAAAAAAATTGAATTACTAAATAATTAAAGTTGAACAGTATAATATTGAGTTTGAATATTTCTAATCATGCTCGAATATTTGGTAAAAGGAATGGAATGTATCCAAACTTTTTGTGCGCCCCTGAAAACTAATACAAATTTTGCCCAAATAATATTCTGTAACAATTATTCTGCAGCAAAATTTAAAAAAAAGAATATTAGTTTTAGTCATTTTAAAACAAATTAATAAACTTCATATAAGATGTAATAAATTTAAACTATTTTATAATTCTACGTAATTTAATTGTATGCAATACGCACATATTTTCCTATAATAGTCATGTAATATCTAAGTAATGTAATATATAACGCTTATGTTTTAATTAATTTCATATTAATCAAACTTAACGAATTTTATACCATAGACAGCAATGTAAAATATTTCTATTTTGTATCCCTAAAAAACTGTAAGGTGTATATGTATAAAAATATACACTATCTACCAATAAGTATTTGAAAACATTTAAATTTAGATGCTTTGTCACATATCTAGAAAAGTTATTTAGTGACCATCTTGAAACTTCAGTAGTGTAAAGAACATGTTAAAAATCATACATATTTCAGCAAAAATTGTGTCCTGAAGAAGAAAAGGGGACCAGTAAAAAATTAAAGAAAAAATACAAAAAGGTTTGGACCTCCTTGTAAAAAATATTGCTTTAAACGCGTTTTGTCTGTAACATGTGATTATGAGAACCTTTCTCATTAATTGTATTCATTTTTATGAGGCTACCACATATATTCTTGGAGATACAAGTTTTTTTTTCTTTTTAATATGCAAAAAAAATCTGCTTTTTAAATTATAGCACGTAGGGTATTAGACCCAGTGCAAATACTTTTTTTGAAAATTTGGCACACTACATTAGACATTGAAATCAGAATGCAAAACTGTTCAGAGTCTTACGAAATATGCCTTTTTCCAAAATGATTTTTAACTACACATGCGCTAGCTTTAAAAAAAAAAATTCCATTTGCATAATGTAATAGCCAAAAATATTGCACAACTTATATGAAAATTCTAAACAAATATCGTGTAAATTCAAACATTTATGGAATATACGATGAACAGAATTTCAGTTCTCTCAAAATAAAAGCTAAATAAGGTATTTTATTTAAATTATTATTTTCATTCCAACAATACCCAACGTTAATACAGTCTTCACTGATTGTAAATAAATACTGATAACACCCCTATCATCATCTTCTTCTTATTTTTTTTTTTTTTTAATTTTTGAGAGAAACTGAAATTCTTTTCATTCTATCTTTTATAACTTTTTGAATTTATACGATATTAGATTGGGATTTTCATGTAATTTGCTCAATACATTTGGCTATCAATTATGCAAATGTTTTTTTGTTTTTTTTTTAATCTAGCGAATGCGTAGTTAAAATTTATTTAGTATAAATGCTCATATCTCGTAAGTTATTTAGCATTTTTACATTCTGATGGCAGTATGCTGTGTCTAATGTAGTTTGCCAAGTTTTCTAAAATAGGTTTTGCTCTAGGCAGTGTTGGGCATAATTGATTAAAAAGTAATTGAATTACAATTGAATTACAAATAAATTACAATTATTTTACTGTCAATCAATTAACAACTAATTGATTACAAATAAATTGAATTACTTATTCAATTTATTTCTAATTAATTACTTATTAATCTATTATTAGTAAAATAATTCTAATTTAATTGTAATTCAATTATAATTCAATTACTTTTTAATCAATTATGCCCAACACAGGCTCTGGGTCTAATGTAGAAGATTTCTATTGTGTTCTACGTGTTATAATTTAAAGCGTGGAATTTTATTATGCAGCTGTACATATATATACATATATCCATACTCCATGTGGTAGCGTCATAAAAAATTGCACAGAATCGAATCCCCCCCCCCTTTTTTTTTTTTTTTTTTTTTTTTTTTATGAACTAATTTTTAATAACAATGTATATTATTAATAAACTACACACGCACAAAACGATAATCCGAAACATATGACAGTTTAAGAAAAGAAAAAAAAAACAATTAATGACAGAACTTGAAAGTCACTTCCAGTCATTTTTAAACACGACCCTAATATGTTGGAATTTTTTGTGTGACCCTATTTATGAAGAAAAAATACTTTTCCTATCAACTTTTATCTGAAACATGCTTTTATGCTATAAAGAATGCATGTCAATTTATTTATTTATTTATTTGTTTATATATTTTGTGCGTGTGTATAGTCTAAATGTGTTAAATTGCACCTACCAGAAATACGTCTATAGACGTATCCTATTTGAGTTGTTTTTATCTCTCTATTCGCGAGCTATTTTTCCAATTTAATAAAACTCTAAAGTAGCGTATCTATATTATATAGATTCTTACTACCAATCTTTGACTTCTTGCTTATATATTTTCTTCAGCTAAGATGATGTAAGATGCACAGAGAAATACACAGAAACACAGAGCAGCCGCTAAAAACTATCATCTTGTTGGCTAAAAGCTGCTCTTTAAACATTTCAGGCTTAGTGAGTCTTTAATGTGCTAAATTGTTTACAATGCCTTACACACTGGGTCATAAAGCTGTGATAGGTTTTCATCTCCAGTCACTATATTCTTGAACACATATCCGAAAACTCAGCAACTTATAACATAAATTGGTATTTTGTGCCAGCATGTTAAATGTGATTTTCATTATAAACAATTTAACAAATAGTTTTCTATGATACAGATATTCATTAATATTTGCTCTTGTATTCCGAATTGGTTACAGTAGATGGTTTTCCACTAGAAAATTTGTCATAAAAAGAAATTTAACCGTTTTCAAATCGCTTTATAGTTTTTTTCTTACATTATTTGTGTTGATAGTGATTGCTTTTTGCAATTGTTTTCCCTGGTAAATCTCCAAATCTCTATATTTAGTATTAGGGGATTATTAATAAAAAAAATAACAATAATTACAATAATAAATAGCAACAGTTTAATTTTCTGTATGACATAAAAGTTCATTTTCTAAACGTTCAAGCGAAAATAAATTGAGCAGATATCAAATTAATCTATTAAGAAAATTAATGAACTTTTTATTAAAACTAGCCGGAATTTATTGAAAGTTTAAGATTATATTACTTATTAAAAAGGTATTTATCCATGCATGTGTAATTATATTTCATTGATAATTGATTTATAACTTTTCGTCCTAAGTGCTCTTTCAAAATTTCGTAAATACTACCTAACTTTTTACCTTAAAGACATCTGTGCTATTTTTATCTGAGAATGAATATCGTCCATAATTAATAAATGCATCTATGACGTCATAAAAGATTAATTAATGGTTATTTCTGCGATCCCTGCTTTATATGAAGCGTAAAATGAAATTCATTTCTTTCTACTTTAAATAATTTTAATAAATTAATTTAAATGATTGAAGAGGTATTTTTTTACGCTCATATATATATATATATTTTTTTTTTTTTTTCGTTGTTTAATTATGAATCCCATGAGTTGATTGCATTTGATTATTATTTTGAGAACATCACAAAGTCTGTACCCTCTTTTCATTTAATTTTTATTTTTTCCTTTTTAATATCATAAAAATATAATATTTCGATGTAAAAAAAAAATTCATTTTAATTAGTTTCATAAAATAATAAGTATGATTGAAAAATAATAGCGATTGTTTTAATTTAGTTAAAAAGAATTAATTTAATTTTTATGTCATACTAATATTTCCTTTAGAATTGACATCATATATTCGAGTGCAATTGATTACAATTTTTAATCGAAGTAATAATAACGGAACTATAAAGAACAATGAAAAACAAAATTAATATGAATTCATGAGGTTATGCAAATTTGATGTTATCTTTAGTCTTAACAGTAAAATTATATTATTACAGACAAATATTTACTATTACACATATTTCTAAAAAATACACGTGTGAAAATCTAAAATCTATATATGTAAAAATAAATAAATAAATAAACAATATTTATTGCCAAAATAGAATTCGTTCTTTTAGTTGTTATCAATTTATAAATCCTTATTTTTCTATACTGAATTTTTATAGTCAAATTAGACAGAGACGTTTCAGTTCATATCAATTTATAAAATATTATTTTTCTATATTAAGTGGCACAAATCTCAAAAACATAATTCAGAGCTTCTAACAACTCTTTTTGTTTGTTTGTTTATTGATAACATATACATCAGGTTTGTATGCTTGACTCGTATTCCGCTTGTAAATCTTCGTCAGATAATTACACATAGCACATGGCAGAATTACGATACGAAGAAATGGAAAAACACCCAGGGCCAGGGAAGGAATCGAATCCGCTCTGCTACGCTCGAAGGCGATTAGCAGTGTGGTGTCATAACCACTCGGCCACGGATGGCCCAGCAGCTCCTTTAGGAAGTATCAATAATATATGTGAAAAATATTTACTTGTATGTTTTATAAACTTTTAAAAATCAGTTCAGTGTTACTTTTAAGTGACGCCTTCCTTCAAGTATTATATGCATGTAAATATATTCCTTCAAGTATTATATATATATATATATATATATATATATATATATATATATACGAAGCAGCTCATAAAAGTTTCCGAACATTTAGTGGTAATCAGGCTTTAAAAAAATTGAATTACTAAATAATTAAAGTTGAACAGTATAATATTGAGTTTGAATATTTCTAATCATGCTCGAATATTTGGTAAAAGGAATGGAATGTATCCAAACTTTTTGTGCGCCCCTGAAAACTAATACAAATTTTGCCCAAATAATATTCTGTAACAATTATTCTGCAGCAAAATTAAAAAAAAAGAATATTAGTTTTAGTCATTTTAAAACAAATTAATAAACTTCATATAAGATGTAATAAATTTAAACTATTTTATAATTCTACGTAATTTAATTGTATGCAATACGCACATATTTTCCTATAATAGTCATGTAATATCTAAGTAATGTAATATATAACGCTTATGTTTTAATTAATTTCATATTAATCAAACTTAACGAATTTTATACCATAGACAGCAATGTAAAATATTTCTATTTTGTATCCCTAAAAAACTGTAAGGTGTATATGTATAAAAATATACACTATCTACCAATAAGTATTTGAAAACATTTAAATTTAGATGCTTTGTCACATATCTAGAAAAGTTATTTAGTGACCATCTTGAAACTTCAGTAGTGTAAAGAACATGTTAAAAATCATACATATTTCAGCAAAAATTGTGTCCTGAAGAAGAAAAGGGGACCAGTAAAAAATTAAAGAAAAAATACAAAAAGGTTTGGACCTCCTTGTAAAAAATATTGCTTTAAACGCGTTTTGTCTGTAACATGTGATTATGAGAACCTTTCTCATTAATTGTATTCATTTTTATGAGGCTACCACATATATTCTTGGAGATACAAGTTTTTTTTTCTTTTTAATATGCAAAAAAAATCTGCTTTTTAAATTATAGCACGTAGGGTATTAGACCCAGTGCAAATACTTTTTTTGAAAATTTGGCACACTACATTAGACATTGAAATCAGAATGCAAAACTGTTCAGAGTCTTACGAAATATGCCTTTTTCCAAAATGATTTTTAACTACACATGCGCTAGCTTTAAAAAAAAAAATTCCATTTGCATAATGTAATAGCCAAAAATATTGCACAACTTATATGAAAATTCTAAACAAATATCGTGTAAATTCAAACATTTATGGAATATACGATGAACAGAATTTCAGTTCTCTCAAAATAAAAGCTAAATAAGGTATTTTATTTAAATTATTATTTTCATTCCAACAATACCCAACGTTAATACAGTCTTCACTGATTGTAAATAAATACTGATAACACCCCTATCATCATCTTCTTCTTATTTTTTTTTTTTTTTAATTTTTGAGAGAAACTGAAATTCTTTTCATTCTATCTTTTATAACTTTTTGAATTTATACGATATTAGATTGGGATTTTCATGTAATTTGCTCAATACATTTGGCTATCAATTATGCAAATGTTTTTTTGTTTTTTTTTTAATCTAGCGAATGCGTAGTTAAAATTTATTTAGTATAAATGCTCATATCTCGTAAGTTATTTAGCATTTTTACATTCTGATGGCAGTATGCTGTGTCTAATGTAGTTTGCCAAGTTTTCTAAAATAGGCTTTGCTCTAGGCAGTGTTGGGCATAATTGATTAAAAAGTAATTGAATTACAATTGAATTACAAATAAATTACAATTATTTTACTGTCAATCAATTAACAACTAATTGATTACAAATAAATTGAATTACTTATTCAATTTATTTCTAATTAATTACTTATTAATCTATTATTAGTAAAATAATTCTAATTTAATTGTAATTCAATTATAATTCAATTACTTTTTAATCAATTATGCCCAACACAGGCTCTGGGTCTAATGTAGAAGATTTCTATTGTGTTCTACGTGTTATAATTTAAAGCGTGGAATTTTATTATGCAGCTGTACATATATATACATATATCCATACTCCATGTGGTAGCGTCATAAAAAATTGCACAGAATCGAATCCCCCCCCCTTTTTTTTTTTTTTTTTTTTTTTTTTTATGAACTAATTTTTAATAACAATGTATATTATTAATAAACTACACACGCACAAAACGATAATCCGAAACATATGACAGTTTAAGAAAAGAAAAAAAAAACAATTAATGACAGAACTTGAAAGTCACTTCCAGTCATTTTTAAACACGACCCTAATATGTTGGAATTTTTTGTGTGACCCTATTTATGAAGAAAAAATACTTTTCCTATCAACTTTTATCTGAAACATGCTTTTATGCTATAAAGAATGCATGTCAATTTATTTATTTATTTATTTGTTTATATATTTTGTGCGTGTGTATAGTCTAAATGTGTTAAATTGCACCTACCAGAAATACGTCTATAGACGTATCCTATTTGAGTTGTTTTTATCTCTCTATTCGCGAGCTATTTTTCCAATTTAATAAAACTCTAAAGTAGCGTATCTATATTATATAGATTCTTACTACCAATCTTTGACTTCTTGCTTATATATTTTCTTCAGCTAAGATGATGTAAGATGCACAGAGAAATACACAGAAACACAGAGCAGCCGCTAAAAACTATCATCTTGTTGGCTAAAAGCTGCTCTTTAAACATTTCAGGCTTAGTGAGTCTTTAATGTGCTAAATTGTTTACAATGCCTTACACACTGGGTCATAAAGCTGTGATAGGTTTTCATCTCCAGTCACTATATTCTTGAACACATATCCGAAAACTCAGCAACTTATAACATAAATTGGTATTTTGTGCCAGCATGTTAAATGTGATTTTCATTATAAACAATTTAACAAATAGTTTTCTATGATACAGATATTCATTAATATTTGCTCTTGTATTCCGAATTGGTTACAGTAGATGGTTTTCCACTAGAAAATTTGTCATAAAAAGAAATTTAACCGTTTTCAAATCGCTTTATAGTTTTTTTCTTACATTATTTGTGTTGATAGTGATTGCTTTTTGCAATTGTTTTCCCTGGTAAATCTCCAAATCTCTATATTTAGTATTAGGGGATTATTAATAAAAAAAATAACAATAATTACAATAATAAATAGCAACAGTTTAATTTTCTGTATGACATAAAAGTTCATTTTCTAAACGTTCAAGCGAAAATAAATTGAGCAGATATCAAATTAATCTATTAAGAAAATTAATGAACTTTTTATTAAAACTAGCCGGAATTTATTGAAAGTTTAAGATTATATTACTTATTAAAAAGGTATTTATCCATGCATGTGTAATTATATTTCATTGATAATTGATTTATAACTTTTCGTCCTAAGTGCTCTTTCAAAATTTCGTAAATACTACCTAACTTTTTACCTTAAAGACATCTGTGCTATTTTTATCTGAGAATGAATATCGTCCATAATTAATAAATGCATCTATGACGTCATAAAAGATTAATTAATGGTTATTTCTGCGATCCCTGCTTTATATGAAGCGTAAAATGAAATTCATTTCTTTCTACTTTAAATAATTTTAATAAATTAATTTAAATGATTGAAGAGGTATTTTTTTACGCTCATATATATATATATATATTTTTTTTTTTTTTCGTTGTTTAATTATGAATCCCATGAGTTGATTGCATTTGATTATTATTTTGAGAACATCACAAAGTCTGTACCCTCTTTTCATTTAATTTTTATTTTTTCCTTTTTAATATCATAAAAATATAATATTTCGATGTAAAAAAAAAATTCATTTTAATTAGTTTCATAAAATAATAAGTATGATTGAAAAATAATAGCGATTGTTTTAATTTAGTTAAAAAGAATTAATTTAATTTTTATGTCATACTAATATTTCCTTTAGAATTGACATCATATATTCGAGTGCAATTGATTACAATTTTTAATCGAAGTAATAATAACGGAACTATAAAGAACAATGAAAAACAAAATTAATATGAATTCATGAGGTTATGCAAATTTGATGTTATCTTTAGTCTTAACAGTAAAATTATATTATTACAGACAAATATTTACTATTACACATATTTCTAAAAAATACACGTGTGAAAATCTAAAATCTATATATGTAAAAATAAATAAATAAATAAACAATATTTATTGCCAAAATAGAATTCGTTCTTTTAGTTGTTATCAATTTATAAATCCTTATTTTTCTATACTGAATTTTTATAGTCAAATTAGACAGAGACGTTTCAGTTCATATCAATTTATAAAATATTATTTTTCTATATTAAGTGGCACAAATCTCAAAAACATAATTCAGAGCTTCTAACAACTCTTTTTGTTTGTTTGTTTATTGATAACATATACATCAGGTTTGTATGCTTGACTCGTATTCCGCTTGTAAATCTTCGTCAGATAATTACACATAGCACATGGCAGAATTACGATACGAAGAAATGGAAAAACACCCAGGGCCAGGGAAGGAATCGAATCCGCTCTGCTACGCTCGAAGGCGATTAGCAGTGTGGTGTCATAACCACTCGGCCACGGATGGCCCAGCAGCTCCTTTAGGAAGTATCAATAATATATGTGAAAAATATTTACTTGTATGTTTTATAAACTTTTAAAAATCAGTTCAGTGTTACTTTTAAGTGACGCCTTCCTTCAAGTATTATATGCATGTAAATATATTCCTTCAAGTATTATATATATATATATATATATATATATATATATATACGAAGCAGCTCATAAAAGTTTCCGAACATTTAGTGGTAATCAGGCTTTAAAAAAATTGAATTACTAAATAATTAAAGTTGAACAGTATAATATTGAGTTTGAATATTTCTAATCATGCTCGAATATTTGGTAAAAGGAATGGAATGTATCCAAACTTTTTGTGCGCCCCTGAAAACTAATACAAATTTTGCCCAAATAATATTCTGTAACAATTATTCTGCAGCAAAATTAAAAAAAAAGAATATTAGTTTTAGTCATTTTAAAACAAATTAATAAACTTCATATAAGATGTAATAAATTTAAACTATTTTATAATTCTACGTAATTTAATTGTATGCAATACGCACATATTTTCCTATAATAGTCATGTAATATCTAAGTAATGTAATATATAACGCTTATGTTTTAATTAATTTCATATTAATCAAACTTAACGAATTTTATACCATAGACAGCAATGTAAAATATTTCTATTTTGTATCCCTAAAAAACTGTAAGGTGTATATGTATAAAAATATACACTATCTACCAATAAGTATTTGAAAACATTTAAATTTAGATGCTTTGTCACATATCTAGAAAAGTTATTTAGTGACCATCTTGAAACTTCAGTAGTGTAAAGAACATGTTAAAAATCATACATATTTCAGCAAAAATTGTGTCCTGAAGAAGAAAAGGGGACCAGTAAAAAATTAAAGAAAAAATACAAAAAGGTTTGGACCTCCTTGTAAAAAATATTGCTTTAAACGCGTTTTGTCTGTAACATGTGATTATGAGAACCTTTCTCATTAATTGTATTCATTTTTATGAGGCTACCACATATATTCTTGGAGATACAAGTTTTTTTTTCTTTTTAATATGCAAAAAAAATCTGCTTTTTAAATTATAGCACGTAGGGTATTAGACCCAGTGCAAATACTTTTTTTGAAAATTTGGCACACTACATTAGACATTGAAATCAGAATGCAAAACTGTTCAGAGTCTTACGAAATATGCCTTTTTCCAAAATGATTTTTAACTACACATGCGCTAGCTTTAAAAAAAAAAATTCCATTTGCATAATGTAATAGCCAAAAATATTGCGCAACTTATATGAAAATTCCAAACAAATATCGTGTAAATTCAAACATTTATGGAATTTACGATGAACAGAATTTCAGTTCTCTCAAAATAAAAGCTAAATAAGGTATTTTATTTAAATTATTATTTTCATTCCAACAATACCCAACGTTAATACAGTCTTCACTGATTGTAAATAAATACTGATAACACCCCTATCATCATCTTCTTCTTATTTTTTTTTTTTTTAATTTTTGAGAGAAACTGAAATTCTTTTCATTCTATCTTTTATAACTTTTTGAATTTATACGATATTAGATTGGGATTTTCATGTAATTTGCTCAATACATTTGGCTATCAATTATGCAAATGTTTTTTTGTTTTTTTTTTTTAATCTAGCGAATGCGTAGTTAAAATTTATTTAGTATAAATGCTCATATCTCGTAAGTTATTTAGCATTTTTACATTCTGATGGCAGTATGCTGTGTCTAATGTAGTTTGCCAAGTTTTCTAAAATAGGCTTTGCTCTAGGCAGTGTTGGGCATAATTGATTAAAAAGTAATTGAATTACAATTGAATTACAATTAAATTACAATTATTTTACTGTCAATCAGTTAACAACTAATTGATTACAAATAAATTGAATTACTTATTCAATTTATTTCTAATTAATTACTTATTAATCGATTATTAGTAAAATAATTCTAATTTAATTGTAATTCAATTATAATTCAATTACTTTTTAATCAATTATGCCCAACACAGGCTCTGGGTCTAATGTAGAAGATTTCTATTGTGTTCTACGTGTTATAATTTAAAGCGTGGAATTTTATTATGCAGCTATACATATATATACATATATCCATACTCCATGTGGTAGCCTCATAAAAAATTGCACAGAATCGAATCCCCCCCCCTTTTTTTTTTTTTTTTTTTTTTTTTTTTTTTATGAACTAATTTTTAATAACAATGTATATTATTAATAAACTACACACGCACAAAACGATAATCCGAAACATATGACAGTTTAAGAAAAGAAAAAAAAACAATTAATGACAGAACTTGAAAGTCACTTCCAGTCATTTTTAAACACGACCCTAATATGTTGGAATTTTTTGTGTGACCCTATTTATGAAGAAAAAATACTTTTCCTATCAACTTTTATCTGAAACATGCTTTTATGCTATAAAGAATGCATGTCAATTTATTTATTTATTTTTTTGTTTATATATTTTGTGCGTGTGTATAGTCTAAATGTGTTAAATTGCACCTACCAGAAATACGTCTATAGACGTATCCTATTTGAGTTGTTTTTATCTCTCTATTCGCGAGCTATTTTTCCAATTTAATAAAACTCTAAAGTAGCGTATCTATATTATATAGATTCTTACTACCAATCTTTGACTTCTTGCTTATAAATTTTCTTCAGCTAAGATGATGTAAGATGCACAGAGAAATACACAGAAACACAGAGCAGCCGCTAAAAACTATCATCTTGTTGGCTAAAAGCTGCTCTTTAAACATTTCAGGCTTAGTGAGTCTTTAATGTGCTAAATTGTTTACAATGCCTTACACACTGGGTCATAAAGCTGTGATAGGTTTTCATCTCCAGTCATTATATTCTTGAACACAGATCCGAAAACTCAGCAACTTATAACATAAATTGGTATTTTGTGCCAGCATGTTAAATGTGATTTTCATTATAAACAATTTAACAAATAGTTTTCTATGATACAGATATTCATTAATATTTGCTCTTGTATTCCGGATTGGTTACAGTAGATGGTTTTCCACTAGAAAATTTGTCATAAAAAGAAATTTAACCGTTTTCAAATCGCTTTATAGTTTTTTTCTTACATTATTTGTGTTGATAGTGATTGCTTTTTGCAATTGTTTTCCCTGGTAAATCTCCAAATCTCTATATTTAGTATTAGGGGATTATTAATAAAAAAAATAACAATAATTACAATAATAAATAGCAACAGTTTAATTTTCTGTATGACATTAAAATTTCCCAGAATCACGTATTTGTGTAAAGACTTTTTTTTTTTTTTTTTTTTTTTCTTTTGTTAAAATTTATATCGAATTTCATTAAAACCAAATATATATATCTTTATATATATATTGAAAAGTAAAGCACTATGAACTTGTTTTTGAAGTACTTAGGTAAAAATCAAACTAAATATTTACTATAGTTTGTGTAAGATTCGAGGCTCTTTGATACCATAATAGAGTGGTTTAACCACAAAGATGCCACAACAACAAAATAGCACGTATTTAGAGGGCCTTTATCTGTCTACGCGAGGATTCAGATATGTGAGATAATCACTGATTGCCTTCTACGGAATATGTAGGAACAAGAAGTAAGACTTCTCCAAAACACCATATCCTTAACATGTGTATCCAATCTCATATACAATGTGTGTAATTCTATTAAAGACTAAACCAATGAAAAAAATATATAATGAAGTTTATATAAAAAAAGTTTTGAAATGAATAAGTAATAAAATTTTTACTTAAAGATATTCGTACATTATAGCAGTTAATCTTATTTGATTTTAAATCATCAGCAGACTCCAGATATTTATTACTTTAATAGTTGTCTAGAAATATAATACATTTCAAAATTGAAAATAACTTAATATTTTAAAAGCATTTTTGAAAAGTTTCTAATATTCGACAATCGTTATACGCTTAAGAATAATGAAGGTGAGATATAAATTTATTACACAAATTCTTCTCCTTTTATACAATAATTGAAACCTTCTATCGCATTGCAATATGAACACACACACATGTGTGGTGTATATATATATATATATATATATATTGAAGTTAAAATTTGTTCAATAATGATATTTTTTTATTGTTATTATTAAAAATGCATAATTTTAATTGAAAAAAAAAAAGTCTGCTCAATAAAAAAAGTACCAATTTTCATTAGAGTAAGCAGATTGATTTTCATTAACACCATACATTTTCTTAGACATTAAGAAAACACATTACTTAAAATATAATAATAATAATTAATGAAATAATGCTTTTCCAATATTATTTTTGGGGATAGATAAGACTTTTTTTTTCTTTTTTAAAATAAATTATTTTTTGTTTAGTCAGCAAAATATAACTTAAAAAGTTTTTTTTTTTTTTTTTTTTTTTGTGTGTGTGTGTGTGTGTGTAAAGAATGACAACTCAGCTGAAAAAAAAAGAAGCTGAAAATCCTATTAAATTAATTTTTTTGATTTACATTTTCTTTATTTCTATGATTTTCTTAAAAGCATGTCTATTTTTCATTATTTCGTAATTGAAATAGGACGTGTCACAATACATTTGCTGAGTAATTAATTAAAAAATGGTTTAAAAATAGATAATAATAGTTCATAGTATTATTTTATTTCAATAGAAAACAAATTAAATTAATTTTTTTTTTTTTTTTTTTTTTTATGATTTTTAAAAATAAAATTTATATTCAATTTTTAAAATGAAACAAAATTATATTTCGACGAAAATGTTTGAAAATGTAAACATTACTTAATAAAAACGAAAAAAAAGAAAGAAAAAAACTACTACTGCGAAAAAAAAATTGTATTTTTTCTATAAAGTTTATAACATTTACATTATACATAATTCAATTAAAATATATTTAATTAATTAAATAAACAATGATTATAAACAAATATATTTTTTTAAAGTGATGTTATATATATTTTTTAATTATGATAGTGAAAAAATAAATATTTTTGCTAAAAATAATACATTATCTATAAAATTGTGTTGTTTAACATCTAAATGTTACATTATGAAAGGAAAAAATAATATAGTTTAGTATAAATAAATATATAAAGAAATAAATAATAATAATATAATTTAACAATTATAAATTAATCATAAACATTTATTATTTAATATTTTAATATAATTGAAAATTCTAACAATGGTTTAGAAAAATAAACATCACTAGCTATATAAATATTTTAAATATATAATAATGCAAATATATACCATGTAATTTTAAAATAATTCTTTATATAAAAATCGCAGATCTTTTATAATGAAAACGAAATTTTTATATATCTTTAATGAAATATTAAATTTACTAAACATTATGTTTTAATTGAAAATATGCTATAATAAATTGAATAAAAAAATGCATTGTTGCTCCCTAAAAGAATTTTCAGTAAGTCTGCGGTCAAATACAAGCAAAACCTGAGATGATAATGATATTTTTCATCCCTAATTTTATTTAATTTTTTTTTACTTAATTCTAACTCCTCTAATTTTTCATGCAAAATAACTGTATACTGAAACTCATATTTTCTATTATAGACATTTTAGAAACACTATTAATAGAAATTGAAAGGAAAAGCGCGCAGATTGCTTTGTGGACTTATTACTTTCTTCTATCTTCAATAGAAGAAAGTATTGGATTCGTAAAAATTTTCGATTTCGGGATTTTGATGGATTTACACGTTTTGAGAGCTGTAGAAGACGATTTTACCATTTTTAGAAAATGTCTGTCTGTCTCTGTGTGTGTGTGTGACGAAATTTTGTGGCAACTGTATCTCTGGAACTACTGCACAGAATTTCATACAAATTGGTATGTAGTTGCACCTTGACATAAATTAGTGCCTATCAACTTTTGGTAAAAATCGTCTTACAGATTGCGTTGAAATCCCGCTTTTTCTAAATTTTTAACAGGGTGATATAGGGCAAAAATTTTCAAGATGGTTATCTTTCGAAAGGTCTCGTCAGTACTTTTAAAACGAATGGTTGAACTATAAATCTGTGATAATTTAAAACAAAGTTATCGATTTTTTTTTACTTTTTACGAAAAAAAACTTTGAAAAAAAAAACTTTTTCTTTTCTCTCCCCTAATTTTATCAAACTCCCACGGTTTCCGTGTTCTGACAAACTTAAACTAATTTTTACTTTTTTTCCCTAATTTTGAAAGTCCTACGGTTTCCGTGCCTTGACAAACTTTAACATATTTTTGCATTTTCCCCCTAATTTTGTCAAAGTCCCACGGTTTCCGTGTTTTGACAAACCTTAACAAATTTTCACATTTTACCCAAAATTTTGTCAAAGTTCCACTTTTTTTTTTCCCCTCCCCTTAATTCTATTAAACTCTCACGGTTTCCGTGTTCTGACAAACTTAAACAAATTTTTGCATTTTCCCCCCAATTTTGCCAAAGTCCCACGGTTTCCGTGTTTTGACAAACTTAGAATAATTTTCACATTTTACCCAAAATTTTGTCAAAGTCCCACATTTTTTTTTTTTTTTTTTTTTTTTAATTATTGTTACTGAGTGAATTTGTATAGGAAAATACAGAAGAAAGTATTGTGGTGGCCACAACATACTAGTTTTGTAGAGATATCATTTGAGAATACATGTTATTTTGGTCAAAATAATTATCCATTTCGTTTTCATTTGCGTTTCTCAAATTTTTTGCTGTTATTATTTCTTTAACAGTAAGCATTTTCTATAGACTATATAAATATACATGTATGTTAATTTTAATTTTAATTGAATTTTAATAATATACTTGTGATTCAAACGTAACAGTGAACATCAAAAACGTGAACATCAAAATATATTATATTTATACGCTGAGCAAATTTTAAATAAATTAAAATTTTATATTCAAAACACAAAGATTATATTTTATAATTCAATTTCTTTTGCATTATGATACAAATAATTCCATCTAAAGCAAGATACCTTTTCTGCAGCTTTATCATTGTTTTGCATAACTAACACATACATTATATCATTTTGCATTTATATTAGTTAATAATCTACATAAAACGTTAATTTAGGCTCACGGTTAATATCCCAAACATGTCATGATCCTGTCAAAAGCGGAAAGTCTGAAACTGATAGATTACGTTTAATACGAAATGGGACAGAACGGAATTATAATATTAATTTTACATTAACGTTTTCAAACTTTCTCATCACGCATGCTTTCTGCATTTTCAATAGGTTGCAAAGTTACATAATTAAAAATGAACTCTGAAACAAGCTAAAACTTTGAAATGAAAACTCGCAAATTGAGATAACGAAGTAATAACACTCTTTTAATAATTAAAACATATTCCGTTTATAAATTGTAACATAAAAACGTATGTTCCAGTTATATTTTTAAGAATGTTTACTAATATAAATTGACATTATTTCAATTTTTCGATTCCGTGTCTCATTCATGACTTAATTTCATTGACTTACTTTTACATTTTAAACAAAATTAGTAGAGGATATTGAGGATTTACTAAAAGAATTATTTATTAATGTCAGAAATAACAATAAATATATTTTTTTTCTGTTGTCTCGAAATATGTTTAATTTTATATTTAAATGTATCATAGAAATAATACAAAAGGGTTCAAAGTACTAATTTTGTTATTTTTGGAAAATCTCTGGAAATGAAAAACTGAAGTGTTAAATATTAATATTTATTTATAATTCTTTAATTGATAAATTTAATCGTTGTTTATACAGGGTTATCCAGAAATATTCAGAACTACAAAGCGGTCAGAAATGCGATTAAAACAAGAATCGTTTAAGAACATATGGTCGCATGCACAATCCAGAAGCGTAAGAGGATGTTAGAGCTCGCCAGTAAAGTAGTCCAGGAGGAAGCGACGAAAAACGTACTTTGGGTATTGGAGCACAAGGACATATGATTCTCAATACGAATAGAGAAATAACAGATATAATCCTTGTTTACGGGAAGTTAATTACTGTAAACAGCTGTGGCCATCTCGTATACCAGATTTACCACCTCTTAATTTGCAATTTTCTTGCAATTTACCACATATTTTATATACATTGTTTTGATTACAATATGTTGCCTATGCTTTAGTATAACAAGATAAAAAAAGACAGTGAATTGAAATTAAATTACTTCACGTTACAGAAGAAAAAAAAACATAAATATTTTCAGTGTTATTAAATAACCTTTCAGTCTCTGCAAACATGTGCGTATCATACATAAGAGTTTAACAGTTAAAAAGGCATAGTAATCATATGTTGTAGCTACAAACCATTTCAAGTTTTTTTTTTTTTTTTTTTTTTTTTTTTTAGGGCAGAACTAAAATGTATATAGTGTAAAATATTATTTTCAGAAATTACTGCAGATTCAACTAAGTATTTCTTGAGAAATTTAGAATAATTTCTAACATCGAAATTTTCATAATATTTATGTTAGTCATTAAATATAATTTTATAAGCCAATATTAGTGAATAATTTTCTTCGTGTATATATAAAGCACTCCAATAATGATAGTTTTCTTTTTTCAAAAATCACTACTTTATTCTAAGTTACAAGAAGAGTTAAAGTTATGAATAAAGTTGATATTTAAAATAAACAAAGAATTTACTTTGAACGTTGTACCGATAATTTTTCTTTGCTTCATTCAGTAACGTTTTCCGTTTATGAAGACGAATTTTCTCGCAAAGAACTAATTTATTTCTCAATAAGATGAACAGCTTATATTAGTGTGCTAAAAGTCAACAGTCATGTATAATTATCCTTTCGGCACAGTTTAATCCCTACAATATGTGAAGCACACCGCAGTGTGGCTTTGAAGACACAACTTCTCCCTATACATCTCTCGGATATTGTGCAAACGGGTACATGTCCTCTACCTGCGACATAAAATGCAACTTTACAGAGATATTTCACTGGTATATAATTGCGAGTTGCAAAAGTTGCACTGTAGCATGCATTTATAGCCCATAGTACTGTAAATGATTATTATAAAAATATTGCAAAACATTATTGCAGTGATATTCACAGCCCTTAATGATGCAATATATATGGAACAGTGCGATTTATCTTCTTTATACTTAAAATCAAGTGTTCTCTGTGAGTACATAGTCATAAATTTGTAGCATGCGCATTTTGCTAACAGTGAAATTAAAATCTTGCGCAGTATAATACTGATTCCTAAAGAAAAGTCAGGCGAATTACTTTAGAAGTTACGTAAGGGCATAGAAAAACGCGTGTGCACAGTCAACGAAAGTCTTCATAAACAAAGGGAAACACCTTAAAGAACTTTCTCTATCCCTGATAGAAGAGTAGGTTGATTTTCTTTATTTTTTAAGAGGTCATCAATTTCAAAATGATAGCATATCTAAGTTATTAGTAAATTGGTTTGAAAACTTGATGTGGATATAATTGATTACAAAACATGGTTGAGAGCTTGACATGGGCTATATACATACCGTGTTTCCTGCAAATTGGGTCATAAATACGTGTATTGTATGACTTTGGCGTTTTCAATGTGACCACCAATTTGAAAGGAAATGGAAGATTCAGTAGAATATATAATTTGGTTGAGACCTGTGGCCATATTCTCATGTAACTCGGAATAGGAATTTCGTACGTAATGAAAAATATTCCGCAAGTTATAAAAAATAAATAAATAAAACGCAATTTTTGAGTGAAAATACGGAATAAACTCTATATTAACATAGCTAAATATCCCGATCGGATTCTGAGTGAAATGGATTCCAGTTCCGTTTCGTATTTTGAATATGGTAGAATATAGCTGACATGGCGAAAGAAGTTTGAACATCCAAACAAAATTAATGAATAGTTAGTAATGGATACTTCCATTGTACATTCTAAGACCATTTTTGGAATTCAATGCATTGAATATTGGAAATAATCAACTGCCTGCTTTAAACATTGTGTTTTTAGCATCGAATTAGCAGTTCGTTTACCCTATGTATGAATGAAAAACATGTAATCTTAGCGTAAAAATGTGGGTTTCTGTTTATTCCCACAATTTGTTATGTCCTTCATATTATTAAAATTTAACTATAGACCAAGCAATACACATAGCTGGTTTAACCGTTTTAATACACAATTTTTAAGATAATTAAATATATTTCCATTTTTTTTTCATATAGTAGTAGTTGATGCAGATAGAACATTGATCTACCACAGTGCTTCTCATTCCTAAATATTTCCTTGGATTATAAAACTTCAAGGATACTCAGAAATAAGGCGAATGGATTATACTTATCTTATGTACTTTATTCAAATTTATATAATAATTCAGTAAAATATACTTCAGAACAAACTTAAAAGGAGAGGCCACGACATGGAAAATTTAGATCGGGTCAAAATTGCGCAAGATTGTAGCATACTATGAAGGTAACAACATATTAAAGCAGTAGCACCCACTAGCCTCAGAATTTCGAGAAAAAATTGAAACTTTCAGTAATCTTTAAATACAAATTATTTCGCAATTCAGATAACGTTCCAGTGGCTTGGTCAGTAAGGTAAATGGTTGCCACGCGGAAGTCTCGGGTTCAAATCTACTGACGGGATGTTTTTTCCCCTTTTATTTGTTTAATTTTGAACATTTCATTTTACTGTTATTTTCTCTTATAATTCAATTCAAAATTTGAAAATTTTAATAAATTATTTAAATTTCTTGAATTTAAAAAAAAAAAAGAAAAAAAAAGAAATATGTATGTTTTAAAATTATTTTTTATATTTATAATTTTCTATTAAAAAAAAAAATAATAATAAATAAATGAATGAATAAATACATTTTTCAACTGTATTGTTTAACTATAAAAATAAAGTAAAAATAAAGCAGATTTTTTTTTTTTTTAATCTAAACATTTTATTTCATTTAAAGTGTATTTAAAACGAATGCTAAACTTTGTTTTTTTAAATTTCAGAAAATAAAAAAATTCATATTACCGAGAAGTAATGAATTTAGTTGTACATATAATTACGACCCAAATAAATTAACTAATTACTTCTCCAATCACTACAACTTCATGAAATATTATAATATGGGATTCTGATTGTATTAAATTATATTACAAGAAAACAAATACACGAAAAGTACGTAATCTTTAAGTGAAGATTTTAAATATTAATCAACGTACGTTTTTCTTCGATAATCTATTTTTTATTCTTCTGTGCAAGAAATAAAATTTCACTGCTCCCTAATATTAGCAACCTCAAAGCGGTTAAGTAATTCATCCATATTAAAACCATATCAGGAAGTTTAAACCAAGATTTAAACACACCTGCTGTTTTACACTTCTGTATATATTTTTATATTTTTTAATTTTTTTCTTTATTTTTATATTTGTTATTCACGGTTTTGTTTGTAAATCTATCTTATTCATTTTTATTTTATTATGTCATCCATTTACTTTTTTTGCTATTAAAGCTGCATTTGAACGATCGTAAAAAGAAATGATTTTAAAATTTAATCTTTTGAATAATTAAACCAGAAATTAAAAAAGAAAAAAAAAATTAAAGAACAATAATTATTGAAATTTTGTGATTTAAAAAATATGTAGGTTATATAGTTATAATTTTGTGTATGTAATATTTATTATTTTCTGTTTAAAAAAAAAAAAAAAAAAAAAAAAAGCTTACAGATAAAGATAAAATGCTTAAATAAATATACATATATATATATATATATATATATATATATATATATATATATATATATATATATATATATATATATATATATATATATATATTAAATAAAAGGCTCCCTTTATTTTTACTTTATTTATTTTTACTTTATTTTATAGTTAAAACAAAGCTAAAATTTATTTTTTAAGTTAAAATTTTAAAACCTGCATTTTTTTTTTAAGTTTAAGAAACGTTGCTACTGCTTTAATATGTTATTACCTTCATAGTATACTACAATCCTACGCAATTTCGTTCTGATCTGAATTTTCCATGTCGTGACCTCTCCTTGTTAGAGAGCTATAATAGTTTTTACTTTAATCAGGGAAAATAATCTGCAGGCTTAATCTCCAAATTAATCTTTAAATATTTGGATGATTTCTATTTTCTTAAAAACTTGCGTATTTATAAAAATTATCAAAAAGATAATTAATTGCAATATCGCTATACCTTCACTGGCTTATACTTAGAAACAATACATCACATTAACCTTTCCTTGAGTATCAGCTACCATTTCCATAGTGCAATATTTCCCAAATTTTTATATGCTAATTTCTACAAAATCTTCAAAATTTTACTGGCTGGTTAATCTTGATCTAGAATCCACTTTCATATTCAGGTGCAGTGATCCATTTTTTTTTTTTTTTTTTTTTTTTTTTTTTTTAATGGTACAAAAAATATATTATTTGAATTATAATTTCTATTTTTATTTTGTAACGATGAAGTAATTATATTTTCTAGATCTAGTAACCGTAAATTGTGTGCATTAATTATAGATGAACGAAATTTAATTATGCATTAATTAAAAGAATTTGTGTGTATTTGTAACAGTACCTAATTGAATTAATACATACTTATGTTAAACGTTTTATTTTATATATTTATTTTTTCTCCGAAATTATGCATTTCATATCAGTTTTAATATAAAATAATGTGATCTTACGTATTTTAAACTATAATAATCTCTAAAATTTAAAGTTTCTTCAAAAATTCATACGCGTTCTGGTGCGAAACATAAGTTGAACTGTGCTTGGTAAATCTAACACGTATTCAAAATATATTTCTTTCCCAAATCTCCGTCTGTTTTCAATCCTAATAATTGTAACTGCTGAAACTTCTAAGTATTTATGTGCTTGATTTATGATACATGTCAAAATTTAAATCAACAGGACGATAGTTATGCTATATGTGCGATTCAAGAAAGTTTTTAATCTTTATTTTTGAAAAAGAACTTGAAATAATAAAAAAAAAAAATTAAAAGATAAGATAAGATAAATATCAAATTCTGTTTTCATCTGATGTTAGCAGATAAAAATTAATATCGAATATATAATAAACAGGTTTCTAAGAATTAAAACTAATTATTAACGCTTGTTTAGAAGAGAACTCGGAAAAATAGCTATTCTACGTTATATTATTCTACATTTAATTAAAAATCACACTCTCATTTACAATATTTGCGTTTGTTGATCTTTCTCATAAGCGTAATTTTCAATAAAATGCTTCTAATTTGAATTTAGAGAAAATATTTGGCATGCTGTTTTAAAAGATTGCTGAAAAATCAAAACGCTAATATAATAATTCATTTTGAAGTATTTATAAATATATGTATTTTTTAAACAGCATAATAATATATGTCTTTTATAATGCGCTATTACAATAAAAATATTTAATATTATTACATTTATATAAGAGTTATATAGATAACTGATATACATATATAGAATTTAAGAGTTATTGATATAAATCCCATGTATAATTGTATACATCATGTCCAAAAAGTTTAAAACGAGATTTATTTCTTTACCTATTGCTTAATTCTTTATTTATATATTCACATGATTAATGATACTTCTCAAAATTTAAAGCAACAGCAACGTTTGACTGATATTCATGAAGCATATTTTATGAAGGCAAGTTTAAATTCCTTATTTTTAGGGAGAAAAAAAAACTTCAAATATATATATATATATATATATATATATATATATATATATATATATATATATATATATATATTAACGATATTTGGGAAAATAAATTATACAGATATGACTGCATTCATTTTATAAAATATTAATTTATTTTTGCTAATAGTATAATTTCAGCAATGTATGATAGTATGTTTTGCAATTTTTTAATATATACCATGAAATTTTATAGCATGATATATCCTATTAATTTCATTTTAACATTTTAGAATTATTTCAGTAATAAATTTATTTTGTATTTTTTTTTTTTTTTTTTACGAAATAAAGTTATAATAATCATACTAATATATTTATTTAATTAAGAAATATGCCCTTACCTACAATATTTTCATTTTCGAAAAATGTAAGTCTAATTTGTAAATTAATTGGTAAAATGTTTATGTATATATTTAACATATATATGTATAGCTATATTTTGTTAACGTCGTGGCAGTATGCTTTAAATAACAAATTTTGTTATTAATACACCAGCGATACGTGTAACCGTAATATACATTTCTAGAGTTATTTATATAGAGTTATATTGTAATATATAACTATTTTACATAATTGTATATGTGACAGTTAAAAATTAAGTGATACATTAACGATATTACCAGTAGCATATACTTTAAAAATAAGAAACTTTTTCTTCAAAGCATAAAGATATAAAAATATATTATACGATTTAGTAATATAACAAAACACAGTTTACTTTCGATTAAACACGGCCTATAAATATTAGCCTAGGCTATGCACTATACATTTTTCTGGAACATTTGTCTTCATTTTATTATCCTCTACAAAATTTAAATATATACATAAATGTATAAATTATTATTTTTTATATCTACCATATTTATGGTAGCGTAAATACTTAAGAAAATACAAATCACGGATAATTGAGAGTTTTCTATAACTTGAAATAAAAACATATATATATATATATATTAAAAAATTGTGTTCTGGGTGCAATCTTTACGAGGGAATCAACTTTGTGTGTAATTTAACATAAATACCCATAAAACACAAAAATGCAAGAGGAAATAATGAACATATCATAACAATAAAAGCTATTCTTGAAATTGTGAACTTGCAATAAATTAGATTATTAATGTCGTGAAACAAGAGAAATTTCTATTATACAATTTAACGTAATATATACATGAAAAAAAATATAGATACACAATTAATCGATTATATATTGTGTTCCGCTGCATAGTACTTTATGTTGTAAAATTATTATCTCAGAGGTTCTGAAAATATCACTTAAAAACATTATGAAGATCAAGCAATAATGAAAATAATCATAGTAGACAATTGTAACACATTACACAATAAATAAAAGATAATTTTAATTGACAAATGTAAAATTCAACATATATTTAAAAAAAAAAAAAAAAAAAGTTTTATTTCAAAATTAAAATAGAAGTACTTCTTAATACAATTCAAGTGCTTAAATAAAAGTCTTTTACAAATGAAAAATTATGTAAATTATGTAAATATAAGAATTAAATGTAGACGAACTTATTAATTTTATAATATATATATACAGTCGGTAACAAAAGTGTCCGAACACTAGCAAAATTTCCTATGTAAAAAAAGTCCACTTAATACTATTTTGTTAAATAAATCCTTGTCGAATCCTGTTCTTAGTCTGTCTAAGAACAGGATTCGATAAGGATTTATTTAACAAAACCGTACGAAGTGTACTTTTTTTACATAGGAATTTTTGCTAGTGTTCGGACACTTTTGTTACCGACTGTACATGTAAATAATAATCGAATTAATTATGTAAATGAATACTTTTCATCTGATAATTATTTTATATATTTTACAAAATTGTAATAGTCCTACAGCAAAAAAAATATCCATTATAAATATATATATATATATATATATATTTAAGCTAGTAATAATCCATTTACTTTTTTGTTTTAAATCTCGAATTAGAAAAAAAAAATCTCTAAATTGCTTGGACTAAATATGTCTTTAAGAAAAGCACTTTTATATGCTTTAATAGTGATATACTTTCCAACTTACAGATTCTTCAAATTTTCAATCTATTTTTTCTAATTGAAAGAGAAAATTTATCAGAAGCTTCCCTTTAATCAAAACAGTTTTTTCAACCATAAATGAAATAAAACCTTTTTAAAACTTATCAGAAAACTATTGATATTATTTTGTTTAACAATCTTGCCAATAAACTGTCACTTCAGGTAAATATTCTGATACCAATAGTAATTTTAATTCTATATTTTATTTATTTTCCTATAGGTTTAGATTATTCATTTAAATATTCTATAGAAATAAATAAACTATTAAATAAGTAAACAAAATTTTGCTCACTTTTGTTCCACAACCTTTAAAAACATATTTTCCATAATATTATCTGCATGCTAAAACTATATATATATATATATATATAAAGTTTTAAAGATGATGAACTACTTTTAAACTTTTTACGAATTAAATAGCTTAGAACAAAAACAAATAATTAAATGAACATTTAACTAACATTATGTAATTTATCTAAATGTTTCTGTAACCCCCCCCTCCTTCCCCCCCCAAAAAAAAAGAAAAAAAAAAACGATTATTACTCATTATACTATATTCTACACGACACTTTCTAGCTACTATAAATAGATGTTAAATTCGTATTGCTCTATACACCATTAAAAATTTTCGATTTAAGAAATACCTCCCCCCTTCCCAAGATACTAATATATATATTCTAAGCCCGATAATTCACACTTTTTACTTTCCGAACACTATAGTGAGGAACGTATTGTAATCATGTCAAAAATCCGAATTTGAGATTTTGATGTTTCTATACGTTTCGAGGTCCAATGAGTCCGTTTTCATTATTTTTTAGATGATGTATGTATGTGTGTATGTATGTATGTCTGTGTGTATGTATGTGAGTATGTATGTGTGTATGTCTGTGAGTGAACATGCTAGCGTCTAAACGCTTTGTTAAAATAAGCTGAAAGTTGGTACGTATATTGTAAGTCACCATAGTACGAACCCTGTAGATTTTGGCGAATCTAGCTCTTATAGTTTTTTTACAGGGACACAAAGAAAAATTCTTTATTGTTATGGCCTATGGGACCAAAATCTTAAAAGTGCGATAGCATCTAAACGCCTAATTCAATTGAGCAAAAACTTTATGTACATATTATAGGTCACAGATACTCAATCTGTATAGATTTTGGAGAATCTAGTACTTATAGTTGTTTTACAGGGACACAAAGAAAAAATTCTTTATCATTATGGCCTATGGGACCAAATTTTTAAAAGTGAGATAGCGTCTAAAAGCCTTATTAATCTGAGCAAAAAATTCGTACGCATGTTATAGGTCACAGTTCCACCAACTGTGTAGATTTTGGTAAATTTAGCACTTACAGTGTTTTTACAGGGACACAAAGAAAAATTCTTTATCATTATAGTCTATGGGACTAAATTTTTAAAAGTACTATAGCATCTAAACGCCTTATTCAATTGAGGTGAAAATTTATATGAATATTATAAATCACTGGTGCACTAACTATAAGAATTTTGATTAATCTAGCATTTATAGGTTTTTACAGGGACACAACGAAAAATTCTTTATCATTATAATATAAGGGCTCAAAGTTCAGTAACGTTAAATAAAACATTGTGTAATATATGGAGAAAAATACTCAAACACTCTATCATGGTTTCTAACTGTTTGTTTAACAACTCCTCTTTCTTTACTTTAACTACAAAACTGTTAATTACTCAATATTCGGAAAGTCGAGTGGAGTCACTCCAGATTTTTTTTTCTTCATATACAGAAATAACACTCATAATGTATTCCGTTTATAATATGGAAACGAACACGTGTTTTTTTTTTTCTTTGGTTATTCATTTTTCCATGAAATAATACGGCAGTCTTGGGGATAAATTATAACTATATCTTTCCCATATAATGATAAAGAAAATATATATTTTTTTAAGCGCAAAATGCTGAAATCGCCTTTTTTTATTGCTCGTTTTACGTGTTTTCCATTTCTCTTAATAAGAAAATATAGATTTTAACGATCTGTTTGTGTGTGTGCATATGTTTATTTTAAGTCTGTGATATTTCAATATTTTATTGAAATCTGACAAATGGCTGTGTGCAGGGACATCCGAGAAATCTCAAATAGAATATGTGTAAGGGAAAAATTTTGGTATGCACAGTTTAACACCCTTTGACTGCACTAAACAAAATGAAATATACTTATATATTTAATATGTATAAATACATATTTGGTATGAGAATTGGTTGGAAAATTATTGATCATTCATTTACAAGGGCCACACAAATGATTTCGGTTATATGAAGGACTATACCAAGACATTATAGGATTTGGATTTCACATTATATTATGTGCTTTTATATCATGTTTAATTTAAGTACACTAGGTGGTGTGTATACATTTTATAAACGACGTACAGGGTTACTTAAAATTGAGCGAATATATTATTCTGAATTGAATGTAATTGATAGAAATATTCTCCTAAGTTTTATCAAATAAGAAGAAAAAGTCTTAGGAATGAAAATTACATTGTATTACTCGTATAGTATATGAAGCAGCAATTTGGATTCCGATTGGCAACATTGATTTTATGCCATAATTATGCGTTTTTATATTTCCTAAATACGAAAATAAAATTTTAAGTGATTGATCTGTGTTTATATATGTTATCAGTATAACATAAAAACAAATAATTTCAAATTCAAATTTGGTAATTTGGAGATAACATGAAGTTCATACTTCACAAGTTTGGTAAAGATTGGTGAGTTACATTTTTTTTTTTTTTTTTTTTTTTTTTTTTTTGCCTAACTTTAAATACATTTTTAAATTTAATAAAATAAGCCTAGAAACCCACTAAGCATCATGCAATAGGGATTATTTGTAATGTTGCTTTCGTTGCATCTTCTTTAATGTGTACTGAAACAATTATTTCAGTTGAAAAATGAAAATATCATATTCCTTTATTGCATGATTCTTATATGTGATCTCCACAAGAAAAGAACTAAGAATCTTTAATTTTCTTTTTTTTAATTATACATATATTTGGAAGAGAACAACAACTCAGTGGTCAGCAAATTACGTCTCAAGAACTTGGAAGAATTATGATTACTAGTATCGCCCAGTGGTCGAAACTCGACCATTTTTTTTGCAAAGCGAGGCAAAGCAAAGTTATTGCATTGTCCTAAACGGAATGCAATTGCAACACAGATGCGGCAATTGTTTGCCGATATTCACTCTAACTGAATCGGCAGAGTTTTACTTAATATAACTATTTCTCTCTGTAGATGTTAGCCTTTCCTGAAATGAGAGAAAATCGCAACGTGAAAACGCCCCTTGTTGTGTGATACAGCCCTGAAGCTAATAGGTACCATGTCAAACCAAGGCCCAACCAAGTATCAAATTCTGTTAAATTAATTCGATTGGTTCATAAAGTACAGTGTTTGTACAAAAAAAAAAAAAAGATATTTTTCAAAAATGGTCGAATTGAGTTCGAGAAATTTCAAAACGTGTAACTTTATCGAAAACCGAAAATCTAAAACTTTTCTGAATCTTAGATTTTCTACTTATATATGCAGAGGAAAGAATAATAAATCCACTTTTTAAAAAATAAAAGTAAGTAGTCAATTTCACTTAATTAAAATGCAAGGAAATCTTAAAACGTGTAAATTCATTGAAAACCGGAAATCAAAGGTTTTTATGTATCTTCTACTTGCTTCTTCTACCCACAAAAGCTAGCAATAAAGACACTTTTTTAAAAAATAAGTAGCCAATTTCAGTTAATTGAAACGTAAAGAAAGCTCAAAACATTTAAATTCAGCAAAAAACAGAAATCGGAATTTTTTCCGTATCGTTTACTTATACATGCAGCAGTTAGTAACAAATCCATTTTCCTTTTATTTAGTATATAGTTGAATATTTATTGTTTAAATATCACCCTTCCCCCCCCTCCTTTGGAATCAGTTGTGTTCTAGGGAGTTTGTAGAATCTGAAATGATGAATTTAAGTGCGTGCAGGGCCCGATCTAGCTCATCTGCCGCCCCGGGCAGAGTATAATTTTGCCGCCCTTCATGATTGGTTTTAAATAAATACAACCAAACCTCAGTATAAGGCTACCGTTACGCAGTAGTAATCCGTTTATATTGTGATAATTCCCGGTGTCCATGCAATTTCAAAGAAAACATTTTCCTGTTTATAGTTATATTTCATATAAGTTCACTTTTGTGTGTACTCCATGGATAGTCTTTTAATAAGGTCTGGCTGTATTTAAATATAAGGAATTTATAAGGAAGAATTGACTAATACAACAACAGACCTTTCGTCCTAAATTAAATTCTCTGACGGACAGAATTTCAATTTATCTTTCTTATTTTATGTTTCTCTTGATAAATATTTTATTTACAAAAATATCATCTTACACTATGAGTAAAAGTTATAAGAATTTATCTAGACTATATAAAAAAATTATTTGATCTAACAATACATTTTTAAATATGTTATTTTTTACCTCATTAAAACAACAAATTAAAAAAATAATAAACAGAAAACACTTTCATATATGAATTTTCGTTTAACAGATTTTAAAAGATGAGAAAAACAAAAGCATAAATAAACTAAAAATTACTATTTTACATTAAAAAAAAAAAGAAAGAAAATCTTACGTTGTAATGCAACAAGAATATGCATATATAGATAGACTGAAATAAAAAAGGAGAACTCTTTATTTAAGAAAAAAGTATGTACGACTACCGTATGAAAGTAGAAATATTGACTTGAAATTTAAATAAATTGATAGTAATTATAAATTTAATAATCATGTTTTTACTTCCTGGTTTCTGTGCATTATACTGATGATATATATGTATGTATTGTAAAATATTTGAAATTTTTTCTTGCGTATTAAGTATGTACGTTTAGTTTTAATAATATCACTTACTTTATTAATTTTTGGTTTTTTAACCTTTCATATTATTTTTTTTCCATATATATATATATATATTTTATATACTATATATGTAAGTAGAAGGAATAAGCTGTATAGGTAGACTCTACTCAATTCCCACTCATTTGTTATAAATTTCTACTACAGTATGTACTACACTCATGTTAAGAGAAGTGAATTTGACCGATCGCTCAACACGGTGACAGATTGAAATATTGAAATGCCTTACCTAATAGGCTACCCACCATTTAGTTCCATACACTTGCCATATCCTAATTTGTTAATAAATGTTATTGGGTTCAGCTTTATATTTTATTTTTCCTTTCTATATTATTTTTAATGCAATTTTCACCATAATCGGATATTGTTCTATTCAGCTATGTCAAAAAAAAAAAAAAAAAAACTTTAATTCCAAATAACTTACGAAATTTTCAAATTAGAATATTCAAAATTAATGGTTTTGATCCAGTGTGATAAATAATATTTTAAAAGTAGTCTGACATTTTTGCGATGAAAATATTCCTCAAAAGGCACGTTTTTGTGTAATTTTGCCCTATTCTGCAAAGTTAAGAAATTCATAAAAATAAAATAATTTGTGACGTTTTCAAAATTGAATTTTCATAACTGATATTTTAAAGCTAGTCTGCCATTTCTCCCGTCTTAAGAGAATCTTGAATTTGAAAAACTTATGAAGTTTTTAAGTTAAAATATTGTAAATCAATAGGGTTCTTATTAGTGTAATAAGTGATATCTTAAAACTGGTGTGGTATCTCTGCGATCATTTGTTGTTAAAAAAAAAAAAAAAAAATTGGGTTGTAAGTTTTTATGATTATTCAAGTTCTCCATATCTATAGTGTAATGAGAAACTAATTATGGTTATATAATCTACTTAAGGCTGTTCTCAAATTCAAATTCCTTACATTATATTCCCGAATTGAACTCATTTTTATTCATAAATATATAATTTAATGGTATTTTTATCCCAACTGCATTATTATAGCAAACAAAGCTTTTATTTCCTATGAAGAATAAACAGAAAGGTTCTTTTGTGAATATTTAAAAAATAGCGTTTCCAGTGGATTTTCAGGACGAAAAATAGTCAAAATGCGAAGATTAATTATACATATATATAGTTTGATAGATAGATAGGATATTTTTTGATTTAATTAATCTAAATTTTATACAATAGATTTATGAATGAATAAAAATAACTATCCGTAACTTTCATTTTTTTTTTTTTTTTTTTTCAAAAAAGTTTTGTATTGCTACTGTAAACGTAAGAGAGTAATAATTAGCACACAGAAATAGAATTATATAAAATAGAAAAAAAAATGAACTTCTTTCTTTCAAAGCTGGTCTTATAGGTTTTTGTATTGTGAAGTACATGAAATACTTTTGCTATAAAAACTAATACTTTTAAAATATAAAAATCAAGTGTAGTATGCACTAATGATATGACTGGACTGGAAGACGAAAAGACAATGATGTACATTTACAGTGACAGTGTCCACATTCAGAGTCCGTCCAGGTTTTTCTTTTGTCCCTAGAGCATACAAATTCCCATCCATTCTGATTATTTAAAGTTCAGTTTTGGAACAAAAAATCATTTTTACAACAAAACTACAATAGAGACAAAAGAACATTCCATCATCCCCCCCCCTCCCCTGTCCTTTTATCCTAACAAAAAAAGAAAAGAAAAGAAACAAAGTCATATAAGTTTCCTTTCCAGTATTTTTTCTTCCAGTCCAGTCTATCAGTGTCAACCTGTCCTCTATGTAAACTAGTGGTTCCACATTGCCTGAGAAGTAGTTAGTTCTTATCTGAACCCCATTGTGTCGTCTTTACTCATTTTCACATGCAAAGTGCAAACGTCATCTGCTGTTTTCTTTGAGAAAGAAAGAGAGAGAGAGAAAGCATTTGTTATGAAAAGAAAATTTTCCATTGAAATTGGAATTATTGAGAAAAGTGTTTTCTTTTTCACCTTAGAAAAAAAAAAAAAAAAGAAGTTTAAAAAAATTATTTTTCTTCCCTCAGTTTTTCACTTATTTAAAAATTAATATTGTTGCCACTTGAAACTGCCGCCCTTAGAAATTTGCCGCTCCGGGCAATTGCCCGGGTTGCCCTGCCCTAGATCGGGCCCTGAGTGCGTGGGTTAGTCTTATGCATTCAACATTCACTGTGACGGTATTTTAGGAAATGTTCCTAATTTGGCACAGGAGGGGGGGGGGGGTCACAATTCTTCACCGCTATTTCACCAGAGTTCTACGTCAAGTTTTTAAACATTTTACTTAACGTTCCTTTGAAAAACCCACATGTTTTGTACGTTCTAAATTAGTATATTTTACAAGTATAGTGGACGTTATAATTTTTTTTTCTGAATTATTGTCTTGGAATTATAAAATTGTGATTACATATGCTTTGCATGCGTAACATTAATAAATATATTAAAAGTTCTCTAAAATAATTTAAATTAGAAAAAGAAAATTTTAAAATTTTATTTTATTTCTTTAATAGTTTAAAATGTTTCCGGAAAACTATTTTTGCTAATTATCCTCTCCATTTTACACCTATGAACTGTAACATTGTATGTGAAATATAATTGGATATTACCTAGAGAATTCAGTGTTAAATATACGTTTGTTAAATATTTTTATGTTATTTATTTATGTTAAATATTTATGCAAAAAATATTAAAGAAATATTATCCTATATGAGAGAGGGAAAATGGATTTTACGATTATTTATTAATCAATAGAATTGAGTGCAATATGTGTGGAAGGGGGGGGGATGGCCAAAGTACAATTAAGAATCGGTAGTTGGGAAAAATTAAATAATAATAATAATAATAAAGAGTAAAACAGAATCATAACAAATATCAGAGCACGATTAATAAAAATGTAAAAAGCTGTCATATTTTTAAATAGATAGACGACAAGGATGCATATGGGGAGGTAAGAAAACTTTTCACCATAGAGGGTATTGATTTTTTTAAGGGCCAATTTCTGATAGACCTATATCTTCGACAGTTTTTAAAGTCCTGGTTTTATAAATTCCTAAAAAGTGGAGAATTTCATCTGTATACCAAAGCTATCTTGATCATGAAGTTTCGTCGTTTTTTCTCATTTTGGAGATATAGTCAGTATATGTCCCCCCCTCCCCCCCCCCCCCCACACACAATTACGCATGAACTGATAGTTTTTCCAAAACAACATTTTTCGACTTATGCGGGGACTTCCAAACATATAAATCAAGTAAAAAGCGACATCAAAATATTTAATCGAATACAATACTTGCGTTAACTTCGGCAGTCTGGTAACGGAAGCAAAAAAATTATAACTCATCGCTATTACTTCCTGATGAGAAGTAAACGTATCATCAGAGTGAAATTGAAAATTTTCAAAGATTTGGAACTGTACATCTTGAATAAAACACAAAGAACACCTTTGCAGATCTTTTTAACTAATACTATTTTTGAACGTCTAAAGGGAATTCTTTACTCACAAAAAAATGAAGAACCATTCAAGCATCATTAAACGCTCAAAGAGCACTTCGATGCTACTTGACATTTAATTATTTTATTTGGGAATGCTACAAAAAATAAAATAAAATAAAATATAGATTTATGTGCTCTTGCCTTCATGCTGTATTTACACATGTCTTTTCTTGTATAAAATTTTTTGCTGAGTTTTTTTCATTCGTAGCTTTTGTTTGGAGAATATATGGCTATTCATTTTATTGAATATTTACCATTTAACACCGGATTTTCTGTGCTTTTTACTACACAACAAATTTCATTTACCTAAAAAATTAAAGTATAAAAATGGTTATTTAATATTTATCCTTCTGAGATTTGTTTAAAACAAATATATGATATAAATTGATATTGCTAAACATTGCGTTTATAACGTGTATCATAAGTTTTAAAAAAATAAACTACTTAAAAAACAGATAATCTAACAATATCGCATATCCACAAAACTGATCTGACAAGCTATTTCTGCTTTCATTATAAAAAAAATATTAAAGGATTGGAATATACATTTCTCCTCTTGGAGCTTATTAATTGATTTAGGGATCTTATATACGAGTTATCTTAACTGAGCAGAATGTGTTGAGTGATACCCGTGAGAAATATAGTAAATATTTCTCGGATTTATAGTTCAAAATTCACTTTCTCATTAATTTAGTTTCTTTAAATTTTTAGTTTAAACTTAGTAATAAATTGAATAGAATGGGTAGTTACTTTGTATATTTCACCATGTTTTTATTTAGCAGTGTGGTACGAATAACAAAAATTGAACTCACCTTATTTTACATTGACTTAGAATGTATTAAATTATAATTTTGGAAGAACAATCCTACGTTTCAAATTTTTGATATACTAAATATAGATATGACAACATTTAAATGCAAGTGAAACAATTCCATACTTTGTAAAATATTAAGTGCTGCAACTTCCAAAATGTAAAATTATATATATATATATATTTTCTGATATTTTATTATTATTATTATTATTATTATTATCATTATTATTATTATAGAACGTCTTTTGTTTTATCTTCAATTAAAGATTTGTTAGTACAGAAACTAGCATATAATTTTATACAAAAGTAGAAAAAAAATGTTATGTTATATTATGAGAACAATAATTACTCCCAATATTAGAACTGTATTTAAAAAAAAATAGTCAGTATTTATCTGCAACCAAATTACGGATATATACTCTATATATTTTATTATTATTTTATTATTAATCAATTACCTTTAAAGAAAAATCATTACATTACTATTTAAAAACTGATATATGATGTTTTGAAAGTATAACACATACAGTTGACAACAAAAGTATTCGAGCACTAGGAATAATCCCTGTCTAAAAAAAGTACACTTAATACTGCTTTGTTAACTAAATCCTTGTCGAGTCGTGTTCTTAGTCAGTCTAAAAAGAAGATTCGACAAGGATTTATTTAATAAAACAGTTTTAAGTGTACTTTTTTGATATCGGAATTATTGGCAAGTGCTCGGATAGTTTTGCTGCCGACTGTAACAGAATAAACAAACGTGAACACAAGTAAATAAGCACATCAGGCAATCTTGTTACGTAATAGGTAATTTCATAAAAGAACAGTTTTTTTTTTTTCTTTTTTCTTTTGACATTTCGGATAAAAAATAAATCAATTTCATTTCTTAATGATTAATTAAATAGGTTCCAAATGAAGGTGACAAATATTAGAAAATAATAGAAAGAAAGACATGAAATAGAAAACGCTGAATGTGTTTAAAAGCATATTCATAGATTAAAAAGAAAATTAAATTCATAAGATGTTAATCAAATTTATTATTTTGATTATTTTTTCTAACTTTATCGGTAGCCCGATCTGCGTGTATTTTATTACTTATTTATTTATTTACTTTTTCTTACAATCAGAAAATCACTGAATTAAACTTTTGTAAGGTTGTAATCTATAATTCGCATATAATAGTATTTACAAATTTATTGCTTTATACATTTATCATCTTTTCTTTTGAGAGATGTTATAATTTCCGCTCTTGTAGAAATTAAAAACTGATAAATTATTTATAGAAATCTTATGAATGTTTGCTTATAGGAATCGCATGAAAATTTTTTGCAATTGACTGAAGGACATATATTTTGTTCAATGATGGGAAATAAATTAATAGTGAATTTTGCATAGAGGTTTAGCTCAAGTTGGTTTTACGTTGTACTAGAGCCGCACAACGGTCAAATGGCGACGATCTGGAACACTTCCTTAAGGGTAGTTCGGTTACATGCGATCACAATTTTGATCCTCGACGGAAGGATAGCTCCACCACTTTTAAGATGCCAGATATGTTACTTTTACATATGGGAGTACAGGGAGATTATAAATAACACTATCCCGATACGTACTGACACATACCGACTTATTCACGCAACCAGTAGAAATGAAATATTAGTCATTGTTATTTGAAGAGATGTTCTCGAGTTTTCGTTAAATAAATAAGGATATTCAAAGTTTAAATTATGCATTTTTCTCTCAGTGATAATTGTATATTCATTTAGAGTGTAATGCTTTACATATATTAAATTATTGCTACTTGGCAGAAAAAAAAAAAAAAAAAAAAAAAAACTATTTAAATAAGTATGTAGTTCACTATGATATTTTACATTTCAATTATTTTTAAAGCTGTTACATTATCTGTCTATATTTATATTTCTTTTTCTTAAAGTTTACTTTTTTATTAAATATTTGTAGCTATTATATATTTAATATGTTTGTGAGTTTATTAACTAGACAATGGATCAGTTTAAATAGATTAAGTCGTCGAAATTTAAGAAATTATTACGATATTAAAATAAATAGGTATTTCCTTTTAACTTTTGTATATAAAACGTATATTTAAAGTAAGTAAGATCATCGACGTCTATTTAAAATAACAATGCAAAAACATTTTAAAAATCGTTTGTTATCATAACAGTAGATTTCTGTACAAGAACTTCGCTTATTTAAAGAATAAATATTAATTAAATTTTACGTGGTACTCACAAATATATAATGTAAAACAGATTGCGGCATTCTACTAGAAAATCATTGAATACCATTAACTGTATAAGATAAAATTACTTTAACATTTGTTTATCACATTTCATTTAGGTATTGTTATTGTCAAAATGAAATTAATGAGTATTTTCAGATTTATTAATAATTTAAATTAGCAACGAAATTGCTTTCATTCAGCTGTGCATTTTCCTGTTACGACCAAATTAGCTTTGCTTTAATTAATAAATTTAATTTTTCATAAATGTCAAAGTTTCGTTTGACAAAATCGAAATAAATATAAGGTGAATGCAATCTAATTATTGGACTAATCCTGTTAATCATGTATTACAATCAAAACAAAATACACATTAAATAAATAATTAATTAAAACTGGTTTTCGTTGTTTCAGTTTAAATATGTAAATGCATCAACTGTATAGGTATTTTTGGAATAATACGTTTTTGTTTGAATTGCGATTTTTAAAATAGTATTTGACAAAATCGAAATAAATATAAGGTGAATGCAAGGTAAATATTAGACTAATCCTGTTAATTGTGTATTACAATCAAAACAAAATACGCTTTAAATAAATAATTAATTAAAACTGATTTTCGTTGTTTTAGTTTAAATATATAAATGTATCAACTGTATAGGTATTTTCGGGATAATGCGGTTTTGTTTGGATTGCGCTTGTTAAAGCAGTATTTAAGAAAAAATTAACAATTTTAAATTAATACTTCATTTTTTATGCATAAATGAGGTCCTTTAACGATAAATATTATACGATTTATTTATTCTTTTAGTTATTTCTTTAGTAAAAAATATTATTCATATGAAATTGTCATTCTTGTAAAAAAATACTTTTTTAAATCTGTAATTAAACATTTATTCATTATGTAGTACTGGTACATTTAACTGATATCTATAACAAACTAATTGAAAATTTAGTTTTTCCCCAAACTACAAATATCTGTTGCATTTGAATTTTTTTTTTTTTTTTTTTTTTTTTTTAACATCAGATATTCACATCATCAGGTATTAACAACAATTAACATAAAAAAAATAATACTTTTAATGTCAGGTATTAAAACATATTGTTAGAATAATAATTTTGCGAATATATATTTTCGAAACATTACCTGTATTCCGAACCTTGAACAAAGCAAAATTTTCAATGTTCGGCAATATTTCAGGGATCATAAACACCTATATTTTTTGGATCTTTATTAGGGTCACTGCTGGGTCACTATTAGGACTAAATATATGTTTCAGAATAGAAGATATCGATATTTTACAGACGCAATAACCTGTGAAAATTTTAACATACATCTGGAACACCACAGTTGAAGAGATATTTGAGCAGACTAAGTGAGTAGTTAAGCGAATAATACTTAATTTTAAATGTTAAATGGTATTTAGGTATTTTAAAGTTAAGTTATCTATAACTACTAATATATATGTACATCAAAGATGCTAAGCTAAACACATACTTACGACTTACGAGTAAGGAGTTTATAAATAACATGGAAAAAAAATTATTTTGTTTTGTTCTAATTTATAATAAAGATTATTTTTATGTGAACAGCTGCTTCATTATTGTATCAGAACAATCAAAGAACTACGAATCCACTCGGGATTTTTATTTTTTAAACACTAAAAAAATAAATAATAAATAAATAAACAAATAAATAAATAAGTAAGTAAATCATGTGAGGAATTTTATTTTGAAAACAAATTGTGCTGCAGAAAAAATATTTTCATGTCATCCCTCATGGGTTCTAGTTCCTTCTTCTAGCGAATGAAAACCTTGTTATAATTATAGAGAGTTTTCCTATATTACCGTGATCAAACGTATTTAAAAATCTATGCATATAAATGCGAAATAAAAATGAGGGTTTTAATAATTATTATTTTAGTTTATTATTAGTTTATTTTATGACACGATTATAGAAAATAAAGCGAGAATTTATCGTAACACAAAGGATTCATTGTTTCACCATCTAGAGAAGTATTAGACTAGAAATTATCATTTGTTTTGTCTATTCCGTTTATTTGTTTACCTTATATGCATAATCTAAATTTCGAGATTTGAGGTTAAAAAATGACTGCTTATTCGTGTTAAATAAAGGCAGTATACGTGCTTAATTCTACGTGTGTTCCCAATTTAAATATTTATTTAATATTTGCGATAATTAATCATTAAATGCCAAACATTACATATGCGAATGCTAAATTTACTTACAATACTTGTTGAAAATGACAGTGCATAAATTATTTTAAATTTTATACGTAATATATTTAGATGCATATATACTCCCCCAATATTAAATAATGAAAATGTCAAATGCTATTGTGTTTATAAAATTCAGAAATAAAATTTAATGAGTTGATTGTCAGGATATTGAAATTTTAATTTCATAAGTACGTAGTACAAATTGCATAATAAATCATTGCAACAAAATAAACATTAAGACAATAAGTAAACACTGTTTAATAAATCAAACTATATAATACAATCCCTAATTCAAATATATCTGAAAATTTACACAACATATTTATTTTACAATTTGAACGCCGTTCTTAAAATAAATATTTTTGCGACTTAACTTGAGTTTACATGTTGGATTTTTTTTTTTTTTTTTAATAAAAATAATAAGGCTGTATTTTTAATTAAATTTAAATAAACATTTACAGTGAAATTCACAACGATTTCAATTTATGATATATATCCACATATGTATAAATTAATTAACTGATAATAAAGTAAAAGCAATCCCAGAACACATGGAGGCCTTCTTCAAGGGAGTCCCCCCCCCATGTAGGGAATAAGAAAGTGAGAAGTTACTGAGGGAACGCGTGTTTTTAGCCAAAAAGTACGTTCCCAGCCCCGACTTCTCAAAGACGAAAGCTAAAATAAATAAAGCCATCGTATTCAAGATTAAAAATTATTTAATACAAAACGCTAATATAAAGAATCAAACTTATAAATAAGATTCATAAGTTATTAATAATACATCAATACAAAATATAACTAGTTGGCATAGGTGGACTCTGCTCAGTTCCCCATCATATTTATGTTCTCAGAAATTTCTAGTGCGAGACATATTATAATCATGTTAAAAGAAATGAATTTGACCAAAGCTTGATACAGTGACAGAATGAAATCCCCGTCTAATAGGCTATCCACCGTTCACTTCGATATATTTATCTTATCCTAATCTATTGATTTATTTTATCAGGGGTCAATTCCGTTGTTTATTTTTCATGTTACTATTTCCAATGCAATAATCCTCAAAATTCATATTTATATGAAAAGTTTACAATTTTGCTATGTTGATAAAATCGTAAATTACGAATAATTTACGAAATTCTCCTATTAGAATATTTGTATTCGATCATGTTCAAACAAATATCATAAATGTAATTTTGAAGCTGTCTAATGTATTTACGATCCTCAAAATGGAAGTTTATGCTCAATTTTGCCTTATTCTGACATGTTAAGTAAATCGTAAATTCCAAATAACTTATGAATTTTTTACACTGGAAAAATCGTAGTCTATGATATTCATGCAAGTATCCTAAATAATATTTCGAAATTGGTTTCACGTTTTTACGGTGAAAATATCCCTCAAGATTGACGTTTATGTGAAATTTTGCTCTGTTTTGCCATGTTAAGAAATTCGTAAATTTCTAATAACTTACGAAATTTTTATATTGGAAAATTCTTAGTCATTAATATTCATTCCAGTGTCCTAAATAATATTTCAAAAGTAGTCTGACATCTTTACGATGAAAATATCTCTCAAAATTCACGTTTATGTGAAATTTTTCCCTATACTGCCATGTTAAGAAATTCGTAAATTTCCAATAACTTGCGAAATTTTCAAAGTAGCCTATTTATAGTTACTGATGTTCATTCCAGCATCAAAACTGATATTTTAAAACTGGTCTGACATTTTTACAGCAAAAAGTTTCCATTTAATGTACGTTTAAATGAATTTTTGTCCTATTCTCCCAGCATGTTAAGAAATTCGTAAATTTCCAATAACTTACGAAATTTTTAGACTTGAAAATTCATAGTCATTAATATTCATGCCAGTGTCCTAAATAATATTTCAAAAGTAGTCTGACATCTTTACGATGAAAATATCGCTCAAAATTGACGTTTCTGTGAAATTTTCCCCTATACTGCCATGTTAAGAAATTCGTAAATTTCCAATAACTTGCGAAAATTTCAAAGTAGCATATTTATAGTTACTGATGTTCATTCCGGCGGTGATGTCCATTTCAAAACGGATATTTTAAAACTGGTCTGACATTTTTAGAGTAAAAAGTTTACATTTAATGCACGTTTAAGTGAATTTTTGTCCTATTCTTCCATGTTAAGAAAATCGTAAATTTCTAATAACTTACGAAGTTTTCAAAATCGAATGTTGCAAATGAACAGAATTCTTGCCAGTGTCGAAAGTAATATTTTAAAACTGATCTGACCTCTCTGCGATAATTTGTTCTTGAGATATCGTGTACACAGACTAACAAACTAACGAACTAACGGACTAACGGACTAACAGACACCCTACAGACAGACACCATACAAATTTTGTCATTTTCGGATTCCTCACATCTGAAAACGTGTAGAAAAGTCAAAAAACCGAGGTCGAAAATTTTCACGATTACCTAAGTTCCCCATACCTATAGTATGATAGGGAACTAAAAATGTAGAAATACAAATTTATAGCACAAGCAGAATGAGAAAAAAAAAGGGGGGGGGGGAACCCGACACACCCAACCCTCTTTTGCTGGTAGAGCCAATTACAAATTCTTAAATGTCGCCCGAGAGGAAGAAAAATCTTGTATAATATTAACGATCAGGTAAATCTTTACTTAGTAAGAGAGTAGGATAGCGGTTAACGGTTGAACTATTTTTAAGATTTTTAAGAGCAATATTCAGGTCTATATTTTTATTGCAAATCATTTTAATTCTGTAAATGTCTGTAAACACAATGTTTTTTTTTTTTTTTTTTTTTTTTTTTATGACTAACGCAAGAAAACCAATTCGTCAGATTACAAACCTTAAAGTAAAAATCATGTCTTTTATCATAAATACTAATCGACCAAATTTCACCAGTTTTTAGAAATTTTAAATTGAAAAAAATAAATAAAATAATATATATACATATAAATTCCCTGTATATATACCTATATACAGGGATGAAAGAGTTCCGCATTTCCACCATCATCTTCCGACGAAAATTTCTAACCTGTAAAATCACAAAAATAATTGTAGATATATTATAAAAATTTCTCTATAGCAATACTGGTGTCAAGAAAAGCTGAACTCTTTCATCCCTGTGTATAATATATATACATGCTGAAAGATTTAAAATACAGTATAGTTGGTAGGAAAAACAATTTACATATACAGACGGTAACAAAAGTCTCCGAACACTAGCAAAAATTCTTATAAAAAAGTACACTTCCCAGACAGCACATCGCTTCCCCAGGATATCTTCAAGATGTCTTCTGAATGAAAAGACATCCCAGAAACGTCCTTAATATGTACTGTGGATAAGTTAAGCCTAATTGTGCTGTTAGGGTTAATACAGTTTTCTTAAATAAATCCTTGTCGAATCCTGTTCTTAGTCAGTCTAAGAACATGATTCGACAAGGATTTATTTAACAAAACAGTATTAACTTTACTTTTTTTATATAGGAATTTTTGCTAGTGTTCGGAGACTTTTGTTACCGACTGTACATATATATATATTTTTATTATTATTATATGTATTTTAGTTACTAATTATATAATCTTTTATTATTTTACCTGTGAAACATAAATTTTAACAATTATATACTGATGAAAACCTTTCAACCCTTTAACGTTCACTACTTAATTTATTTAAAAAATTACTAATCTAATTTTTAAAATGACTTTTAGACACATAGCTGATCATAAATATATTAAATATATATATATTGTTCCTTTTTGAGAAATTTATGGTTTGAAACATCTATAAGTTAACCTTATTAAATTCAAATAATATTTAATTTAATAATAAATAAAACACTTTGGAAGTAAACATTATCGACTACAAAACTCATAAAAGTTTTTTCAGGTGAAAATATAGTACAGATCTTCATTAAATAATAAAAAAAAAAAAACAAGACATGAGTGCATCATCAAACCAGCAATTCGCACTCGCACACACAAAGAAACTTCAATTGACTTACTCATTTAGTTTCCTTTAGAGCATTATTTATTAAATTTTGGAATAGTGCTGCTATCTACTGAACGGAAAAGGAACAAAAGTTTAAACCCTGATTAAAACAAATGGGATATGTAAAAAAAAACTGCTGCACAAAAATTGTTGAATTTTGTCAAATGTTTGGTTTCGCTTCGAAACCAATGAACGTTAAAGGGTTAAAACGATCTTAGCACTGTTTTTTTTGCGTATTTTTAACTGATTAAAAGATTTTTAATTCAAAACTCAAGCAAACTGTTAATTAAAGTCAAATATTAATGACATAGACCTACCAAAATGTAATATAATAATAATAATAATATAAATATTTTTTCTTTTCATCTGAATGACATATTTTATTGTTAACTTCATGTTTTTGGGTAGGATGAACCAAAATAACGATCTTCGTTTTTGCCTATCACGTACAGATTCATTGCATGTACGGTTTCCATGGATGGTGAATAAATAATGTGGCTGTAAAAGAACTTTATTGAACAGTATATTAAAAGTCATTCCGTTTTATTTGCACTTAGAACTTACTTAATTATGTTAATTAATCAATTAAGATATTAATTAACAATTAATTTACAATTCATAATAAGATTGTCTAATGTTCCACAAGAAGTATCAGATACCGATAAATATTTTTGAAATTTGTTGTTGCGTTGAATGGGACAAAAAAAAAAAATATTATTAAAAAGAAAAAAGAAAAAAAAATTATACAGACACGACATTATTTCATTATTTAAAACATGAAAATCTGACATTGACAGATTTTAATTTAGTGCCAGAGGCCTACTGCTAAACTTGTTAATATCGACAAATTCTTCTTTACCTAATTCGTGACGATCTAAATTCCATGATAAACTTTTCATTAAATCAAACCAATGTGTTTCAGCTGCAGATACTGTAACAAATAACGTTGGAAGTCCAAACTGTCTTATAGCCGCAAAACAAAGTTTTTTCTCTTTTTCCCAATGAGGGGGAGGTGTGCCTTGGGGGGGACTCGTGTCAAAGGTGTGCCTTGGGGGGGACTCATGCCAAAGTTGTACCTTGGGGGGGGACTCATGTCAAAGTTGGGCCTTGGGGGGTTTCATGTCAAAGTTGGGCCTGGGGGGGACTCATTTCAAAGTTGGGCCTTGGGGGGGACTCATGTCAAAGTTGGGCCTGGGGGGGACTCATGTCAAAGTTGGGCCTGGGGTGGACTCATGTCAAAGTTGTGCCTTGGGGGACTTCATTCAATAAATCCCCATTCAATAAACCGACTGAAATAAGCCCTTAGCACTATTAAGAGTGACGTATAAAAATTCGACAACGCTGTACCGACTGAAATAGGGGTATCTTGGGGGGGACTCATGTCAAAGTTGGGCCTGGGGGGGACTCATGTCAAAGTTGTGCTTTTGGGGGACGTCATTCAATAAATCCCCATTCAATAAACCGACTGAAATAGGCCCTTAGCACTATTAAGCCTGTATTATAAAAATTTGACAACGCTGTACCGACTGAAATAGGGGTACCTTGGGAGGGACTCATGTCAAAGTTGTGCCTTGGGGGGACTTCATTCAATAAATCCCCATTCAATAAACCGACTGAAATAGGCCCTTAGCACTAATTAAGAGTAACGTATAAAAATTCGACATTGCTGTACCGACTGAAATAGGGGTACCTTGGAGGGGACTCATGTCAAAGTTGTGCCTGGGGGGTGGGACTCATGTCAAAGTTGTGCCTTGGGGGGGACTTCATTCAATAAATTCCCATTCAATAAACCGACTGAAATAGGCCCTTAGCACTAATTAAGAGTGACGTATAAAAATTCGACAACGCTGTACCGACTGAAATAGGGGTACCTTGAGGGGGGGGGGACTCATGTCAAAGTTGAGCCTGGGGTGGGACTCATGTCAAAGTTGTGCCTTGGGGGGACTTCATTCAATAAATCCCCATTCAATAAACCGACTGAAATAGGCCCTTAGAACTAATTAAGAGTGTATTATAAAAATTCGACAACTGTACCGACTGAAATAGGCCTCTTGCACTAAAAAAAAAATAAAAATAAAAAATAAAATCTGTATTTTAGAAAATGTTTAATGTATAACATTTCTATAAAAATTTTAACATAAAAAAGAGTTTTCTTATGCATTGTTTTACATGTTATTTTACAAAAAAGCCAGTAATTCGAATTTAAGTATTACGCCATACCTGCATGCATTCTAATTAAAATTCACTAAAAACTGCATTTTGCTTTGACACTAGGCATTTTTTATAGTATCTTTGTTCCCATTTAATCGTACTTACATTTGAAGAAAATTAAATATATACCGATGTTGAGAAAAGGGCGTGTACTAAAAATTGTGCGGAATATTAGTTAGTATTTTGGCAGATATGTTATAGTTTTCAATTATTCTATTGTAAATTTCAATTATGTTATCAAAATTGAGCATAAATTTCCATTCAATCCAAAGAAAAATATTATTTTTAATGCATTTTTTTTTTTTAGTTTTACAAAAGTTTCCGTCTTTAATAAATTACAATTAATGAAAATTATTAAGCTAGAAATTTTGATTTTTAAGTGTGGCAGTTGGCAACAACATATAAAACAGTCGCCGATATACATTTAAAAAAATATTGTAATGAAGAACCTAATTCAATCAAACTGCTTTTTATACTTAAATATAATGTGTTCTTCTTTTAACATGATACAAAAGAGCAATAAAATTCTGCTAGTGTCACTTTTTTGGTCTATTACTGAAAGTTTATCACATTTCTAAGCGATGTCATTTCATAACTGCTTGTAGCAATTTAAAATCATATATTACTGACTTAGAACTAAGGATAATAATAATAATAATAATAAAAGCATTTTATCAACTTTATATTAGTGCAAATTTCCGACTTCTTGGCATTTCGTCTAATACACATTTTATTGCTTTTATGTGATTGGTATGTTTACATTTACAAATTATTTTTGCGTATGAAAAAAAAAATAATAATCTGGTGTGTCACTCACACGACTTTCTCTTACCCTGAGGTTTAATACAATAAATACAGGTTGGAGATTAAGGGGTAACATAACGAGTATGTAAACCTATGTTAAACAATTCAAATTAGGCTTCGGAAGAGATTTATATGATAATTAGTTCTGTGTGAAGGGGGGTACCGCCCCCCCCTTAAACCCCCGTTCCATTAATGCACTTACATTTATATAGAATTTAATTCAGTAAAAAAATTATTTAAAAAAAAAATCCCTTTTTAAAAAATAATTTATTAAAATCATTATTTAAATAAATTATTTTTATGACAACGCAGACGATTTCCCTATTACAGAAGTAATATAACACTATATCCAAAAAAAGTTTCATTCATTCTCAATATTACAAAAAAAAAAAAAAAAAAAAAAAAGAGAGAGAAAAATCTCTAACTTATGTTGCTCTTTTTAGTTATACTTCAGATTGTTTAACTTATTACCATATGGAAAATACAACCAAGTATCAATATGTGCTTTTATTAATTTATTCAAATTCTAACTTTTTTTTAAAAAACAAATTATTTTACTCAATCAATTAACAAATAAAGAAATTAAATTTGGATTTTAAACATTGAGATGACTAAGTAAATAAATAATAAATAATAATAATATATTATAATAATAAAAATGAAGTTCAGGTTTAAATATTTTTTAATGATTTTATCTTGCAGTAGGACCATATTATTTTTTTCTTGTTCTTTTACCTTAAAAAAAATAAAAAAATAAAGAGAAAAAAAAATAAAAAAGAGAGAAAGAAATGTAAAATAAAGTACAAAAAGCATTTTTAAGTTTTTCTTAAAATTTTAATCATTCATATCCCCTTTCAATTCAAAGATACCTAGGCGTAAATTTCTTTAATGATGCATTATTGCAGCGTTGTACTTTTTAAGAAACCTTGAATAATCTTTAAAAAATCAATTTCTAAGGTTTTTTCTTTCTTTCTTTCTTTTCTTTTCTTTTTTTTTTTTTTTTTTTTTAAGGAATTTTCTTATTTTAGATTTCTTATTTCTTTTTCATAGAGAAACACGCTAAACCTGTAATATTAAGAATAATTATATATATATATATAAAAAAAAAAGGTAGGATTAAATTATACATTGTCTGGTTCTAAATATTCTTCCCGCAGCAACAAAATTTTATGAGCATTTTATCATCTTCTACTTTTCTCATGCATTGTAAACAACGAAAACTTCGGCACCTGTATATTGTTTCCTGTATTGATAGTGATCTGTTGCGGATTATTCGGTTAAAAATTTGAAAAACTTTATAATCAAATAAAATATTTTAAATATTTAAATTTTAAATTTTGAATTTTCAAATTAAAATTTTAAAGTGAAAAAAAGAAATGTTTTTGGGATAAAAATTGCTCACTAAAATCCAAGTAAAAAAAAAAAAAAAAAAAAAAAAAAAAAACTACAGGTGATAAGCGTTAACGATAATATTTATCATAAATTTCATATGTTTTGTACCCGCCTTTCATGACCTTTTTTTTTTTTTTTTTTGTAGAAAAATGATTTTTTTTTTTTACTATCCGTAATTACATTTTGCTGTATAAAAAGATTGTGTGGGAAAAAAAAAAAAAAAAAAAGAGAGAGAGAGAGAGAATGGCGGTTATTAAAAATGCTACTTAATAAACTTAAAAAGCTGCTAACTCTGAGAAATAGATAAATAAATAAATAAACGTAAATATTTTTTTTTATATGCTATAACATTTAGATATGAATATACGTGTATTTGCGTAGTATATTCTTAAACGCATTAGAATGTAAAAATTGGTGACATATATCTATATAATTATCAGAATAAAATTTATAGGAAAAATTTCTTTGAATAAGGTATCGAAATGTTTTGTATAAGATATCAATATGCAGTTTTTTTAGAAGAAAACAAAAGCAATTTAATTCGATTTTTAATAGCTTAAGTTTATTTTATTTACATCCTCAAAATTTTAAATTCATTATTGTTTGTTTACTTATAAATAGATAAATAAAAATCATTATACACAAAGTTAAGAACTCATCTCATATTTCATTCGTTATAAATAAGTAGAATTTAAATTAACTTTATTGTTTTATGCAAGATAAACAAATATATATATATATATTATTTATTTATTTTACAGAATGTGTCATTTAACTTAAAAAAAAAAAAATCTCTTTTAATGCTATAAGGAGTATTAAATAAAAGTAATTGAATAATATGAACTCAACAGCATCATGTCAACGTTTTCAGAACGATAAGAAGTAAAATTGGATAAATGAAGTGTATACTAGTGAAATAATTATTTATTAGGTCAAATCGTACAAAAGCAAACACAAAGCAAACGAATGGTGTCATTACAGGTCACTACGATGGTCGTTTGTTAGAGACTTAGCATGTGCAAGTTATGTTGATTCTCGTATACGATTGCAGTGGGATTATCTTTATGCATACTGTTATCCCAAACAGACCGTCCGTAAGTAGTATTACAGTTAAAAGTTTAACAAAGCTTTAAGATAGAAGCTCCGACACTTACTGCAGAAACTACCTACAACAAGAGAATTCCTGGACACGTATGCGCAATCTATGTTGATCTGTTCCGTTGATAGAGCCAAAAAGTTTTAAATTACCTACCATACTCTCTAGACTTAAGGCCTTGAGATTTTTAACATGATTTCTATGACGAATGCATCATTTCATACCCGTGGCATTCGCTTCAGAACTTTTTCAGAGTTTCTTAAAATAATAGACCGCTCCATCCTAACTACAGGCGTTGCTAAATACTGAGTGCTTCTGAACGTCCCGTACAAATTTGAAAAGGAGGTGGAAAAACATCAATAGGTATTAGAATCACACAGAAAAGCGGGGTCTCAAATGGAGAGGTGGCGCTGTATTCGAGCGCTTGAAGTTAGCATGCGTAGGTTGCAAATTGTAACGGGCGGATACTGAATGGCCTTTATTCCCTTTGCATGGCTCCCCAGAACACCTGATTTATCGCTTCTTGATTTTTCTTTGTAAGATGCAATACTATTCATTCTGTAGGAACCGCCAGTAGATTATGAAATGGATCTTGTATCAAGAATCGTCATCGTTGCTAATACGATCCGAAAAACTTTCGATATTTTGGAAAGTATTCTTCAATTCCTGCAGCGTAGTTTTCAGTGGTTTGTAAATGGAAATGGGAGGAGTTTCGGTCCCCTTTTTGTGATTTCTTCTAACTATTGTATCATGTTTTTGTACCACCAATACTTTACTCTGCATTATGAGCTGAATTTATGTCTTTTTACCACTTAAAGGCGGCATTGTGGTCCCTGCTTTCCTATGTGCTTCTGACCCATAATGATATTAACAGGAAACTTGGCGTTGGAATATTTAAACCCGAATAAACTACTACGTCCGAAACGTCACTGAAGTGGTACGCTTAAGATTACCGAAACAGCTGTATGCACCTCAAATATTTTTCTTTGGCGTTTCTGACGTAGTAGTTTATTCGGGTTTTAAGTTTCCATAATGATATTGTTTACTTCATTACAAGCTTATACGTGGAGTTTGGAAATACCCAGTGTATCCTATGACTTCCACTTCACTGGGAACTGGTTTTATTCAATGCTATTGAGTATATTGAAGTGTAGTAAAACTTGGTAACATGTATCTCTGTCTATGATGTCTGTCTTGGTAACATGTATCTCTGTTGCAGATAAACATTTACCACTATTAAATTTTCAACCTTTGAAATTGCACAGATTACTTTATTTTCAGGTACATTTTGCTTATGCCATTTTCTAAAATCAACATTTTACTAAATAAATTTAGATTTTTTATTTTGTTTATTGACATTTTTATTAAGTAACATCATTCAGATTTTTTTGAAAGATTTACATACAATTTATAGGATTCTGTTTTGCATATATACCATTACGCGTCTCTACAGCACCCTCTATCAACGAAAATTTGAACTACCTTTTTTTGTTTGTTTTTTTCTTTATCGAAATATATAATCCTCCTTAACGAGAATAATATTTTTGCTAACCGCGTACCAAATTCTTCTTCTTCTTCTTCTACATGCTTAAAACGTCTGCACGCCATAAAAAGCGTATACTACTATTGTACAAGAATGTGAATTCGGCATTTTAAAAATGTCAGTATGGGAAAGGATCCTTTTAATAACAATATGTATGTATGCAAGATAGCATTATACCACTCATTCGAATTCTAGAAAATTTCCCACTGAGAGACAACTTATGCTCCATTTAAATTGAAGTGTAGAATACCCAATGTTAGTGACATTATCCGAAATATTATAAATCTTTCATAGATAATCGTTATAATAAATCGGATTTTCACGTATACTGAAACAATATATATATGCAACATATAAACAATTACACACACACACAGAAAAAAAGGGGAAATCTAATGTTTATATTTTTATTAACTTTAGTTTATTATATATGCATATAGTACAGAAACATTTTTTAGCATTAAAAAGAAGTATACTTGAACGCTAAATTCAAAAACAAAACACCCTCTTTATATAAAATGCTTGTTTCTATAAATTCCAACTGTATGTCACAAGAAATATTTTAAACAAATAAAATATTAAAATAACTAATATGTATAAACATAAGAGCATATTCTATAAAAATGCTTCATAAAAAAAATAAAAATGTTACAGTCATACATTTTTTCATATTATATATTTTATCATATTATACACTGCATACTATTTTAACTTTATAAGAAATTACATTTTCTTAAAACAAGATATATTTAAATATTTAAATACATTTTTAAATACAGCTATGATAAAACATGCGCACAGCTTTATCCAGCTAAATATTAAACCGTTGTAAATAGAAAAGACAGCTAGAGATCGCTTTTAAAACATTTTATATATCGCAAATATGCATGAAAATATGACTCCCTACAGAAAACAATAAGAGGAAATGCAGAAATATTCTCTGGAAAATAACTCAAGGGACTAAGTAAAAACAACCCTGGAATTTAGAAATACAATACGGTTTAGGATATTCGTACCAAACATTAAATTTTCAAACTTTAAAAGTGAAACACAGACACTGTGGAAATTTCAGAATTTATTTTACTGTTTATTCCTTATTTTATTTAAACAGTAGATGCGACTAAACTCCGTTTCTTATAGTGCTTTTTGTTTCGGAAATGAAAAAAATTAACGTACGATAAGATCAACATTTTATTTTATTGCATATTTCTGTCCAAATTCCTCAAAAGAAAATCTTTATTTTTTGGAAGATTTTTGACGTGCAGTAATTGAAGTATTTTTTATACTCTAAATGCGGTTTGAGTCTTTTAAACGGCTATATGTTTGATTCTCAGTCTGTGAATATTTTTATAACTTTTTTTTTTTAATTAGAGGTTTTTTTCTGTTATACAATCTAAAAAACTGACTTAGGGAAGATAAATATAGATACCGATATGTTGTTTTTGTAAGGCAGGATTATTACTTTTAATCAGCGGTTTTAGAATTGCAGAAATTTTTTGTAGCCCACCTTAAAACAAGCACATTTATTTAATATGTCAAGTTTAATTCGCTGTACAAAGCTACACCATTCAAACGATCACTAAGAAAATTAGTACACGTATTAATCAGAGATATGTCTAGTTAACGCCCTATTTTTAGCTCAATCGAATAATTGGTTAAAAAAGGAGTTTAATAAAAACCATATTTTTATTTTAAAATAATTCTTAAAAAAAATATGGCCAATCCCCCTCCAAAACACAAAATAAATAAAGTAAAATACGTGCATTTTTTTCCCGTCATAAAAATAAATATATTCATTTTTATAAAAAAAAAAAAAAAAAATGTGTAATAATTTTATTTTATTTAAATGGAGGGAAAGACTTTATTTTTTCCCCCGCTTTTGTATATTTAGATCACCCAAAATGGTATTCCATTTTTCCTTTTTACATCAAGTTAAAAAACATTTGGAATAAAATTGCGAAAAATCGTTCTAAAGAAATGGAACAGCTTCAGTTTAGATCCCTTTGGCGAAATTTAATTTGGTGCCGATGTAGCTCTCGTATTTCTCGCCAATATGTTACTTGCACAGATATGATAAACGTTTTATTTAATCATAAAAATGATTAAAAATATTTTAAAAGCCGCCAATGCGTATATTCAAGCTATACAAAATAATCTTAAGAAAGGAGTATAGAAATCATTGCCGAGGAAAGAAACACAGTCACAGAATGCCTTACGTAGAAGAATAAAATGAGAATGAAAATCCTGTCGTGCTTAATTTCTGTTTTGTACATAATTATATATATATTGCTTAAAAACCAAAATAGACTTCATATTTTATTGTATAGTATTTTCAAACAAAATATTTTACTACTAAATCGAAATACAGTATGCTTTAAAATATACATAGGGTGTTTAAATGTGGTATTGCAGTACTTCAAAGTGTTCATTGTTTTTTAGTTACAAGAAGAACTCGTACAAACAGCAACTAAGAATATCATTATTATGTTAAAAAGTATTATATACACAAAAAATGACACTTTTAAATACCAAACATCAAGCAATTAATAAATTCATCAAATATATCAAATATTAATTTTTCCGAAATTCCTTGATGTATCAAGGATAAAAAATATTTTATGTATTTCTATAAAATAACTTCTTACTTCTTTTAAAGAGTAAAGCATATATATATATATATATATATATATATATATATATATATATATATATATATATATATATATATATATATATATATATATATTTACTTTAGTACAGTTTAAAAGTTTTAAGAAGATTCAATATAGAATTTAAGTGTAAAAGTTTCTGTGAATCAGTAGTTTCTAGATTTGAATGAAATATATAAAATTAATCTCCAGTTTACATTTAAAGATTTAAATATTACAAAATGTAATTAAGTAAAAATATGTTAATATATACTGCATTCTTATTATAATAAGCTTATTCAAACATTTTAGAATACATAAAATGAAATTTATAAATTTAAAATTATTTATAAATTTAGAATATATACGTTTCTTTTCATCTCTTTTCTTTATCTTCTTCTTCTTCTCTCCTTTTTCTTTTCTATTTTTTTTTTTTTTTTTTTAATAACGTAAATGCATACAATTGTAAATTATTTAAATATTTCTTAAATGGATTATTAATAATAAAATATCTATGATTATCATAATATTTATGATTTAAGCGGAATATTATATATCGATGAATTTATATACTCCATGGAATTTCATTATCTTTATTTAAAGAAATATAGATAAATCAGAAGACACACAATAGTAACTATTTCACAGTTATTCGATTTCGAAATGAACTTCTTTATAAAATAAATTAAAATGATTTGGATTGAAAGTACACAGATACAAAATTTGTTCCTACGTATGAAGTTACATGTAATTTAGATGACATTTTGTAAGACATCCGACAAATTACCCGACATTCAAATGTATCTTCTATAATTTAACGCACTCGCATGATTGTAATATCATTTCAAGCACAGATACCTGTAACATGTATAATGAAATTAGTAATTACAGGAATGGGAATTCCAGTAATTTTCCTAATTTTCTATAATTTAACGCACTCGCATGATTGTAATATCATTTCAAGCACAGATACCTGTAACATGTATAATGAAATTAGTAATTACAGGAATGGGAATTCCAGTAATTTTCCTAATTTTTTTCCCTTCATAAGTATTTTTTGTATGTTTACACGGAGATTTTTGTGATTGAATAAATTAATGTTTATTGTTATAAACACTGGCGTGAAAATAACGAACGAAAATAACAAATAATAACGAAAATAACGAAACGTGAAAATAACTTCTCTGAAAGACAAAATTTCTATTCATTTATTTTATAACACATTCAGGATATTATATTTTTTTATGAGAACAATTTATGTTTATATATATATATATATATATACATATATATATATATAGCTTGTCATCCTTAATTAAAGATTAGACACTTTTAATAATTTTATATTAATCATACAATTTTTTAGAAGATAGAAAAAGTTTAGAAAATACAAAGAAAATAGTTTATTTGTACTGATAATCAATGATATCAGCACTGTACTTTCATTTAAGAAATTTAATCATTTTATAAAAGTTCAAGATAAAATGTAATCGACTGATATTAAATTAATCTCTTAAGAATATTAAAGAACATTTATTAAATTCTCTGAAAGACAAAATTTCTATTCATTTATTTTGTAATACACTGAGAATTTTTTTTTTAATGAAAACAATTTATGTATATATATACATATAACTTGTCATCCTTAATTAAAGATTAGACACTTTTAATAATTTTATGTTAATCATTGACTTCCATATTTTCAATAACTGAACTTCATCATACAATTTTTTAAGTTGCCAAAAAGAAAATAGTTTATTTGTACAGATAATCAATGATATCAGCACTGTACTTTCATTTAAGAAATTTCATAATTTTATAAAAGTTCAAGATAAAATGTAATAGACTGATATTAAATTAATCTCTTAAGAATATTAAAGGACATTTATTAAATCGTACCGTATTTTATATAGGGTATAAGATTATGTTGCTTACTAAAAAGGTATTTATCCACGCATGTTTAATTCTATTTAATTGATAATAGGTTCATAATTTTTCGCCTGCAGTTCTCTTTCAAAATTTAATAAATATTGCTTAACATTTTTTTGCTGCTTTTGAATAAGAATTAAAATCGTCTAAAATTAAGAACTATATCATTCATAAAAATTAATTAATGTTTATTGCTTTCTACTTTAATTAAAATAAAGTTAATAAAAATTTTCAACCAATTAAACAGATTTTTTACTCATATAAAATTTTCATTTAGTAAGAAGTTACAAAAGATGATTATAATTATTATTTTCTGAACATAATAAAGACTGTACTGTAGATGTAAAATATGCTTTATATATATATATATATATATATATATATATATTATTATAAATGTGAAATATATAGTAGTATAAAGTAAAATTATTGTAAAAAATTTATGAAAAAGTGTCATTACTGTATATATATATATATAAACAGAAAATAATAAACATAGTTTAAATTTAATTTAAAAAAGTAATAGAATAACTATTAAATTTAAAATTGGTTTTAATTAATCAATGAAAAATGTTTTGAATGATAGAAACCATACGTCTAGAATAAAATTATATTTCATGCGAATCTCACTGTACATCCAAAGGGAATACATAAATACTTTCAAATAGATAGAAATTTAAACAAAACAACTCATGAAAAAATAAATTTTACCTAAAATCATGTAATTACTTCTTATATGATCATTTACTTCTTATATGATCATGGCATTTTTCTCTATCTGCAGTAAATATTTAGAGAATTTTTTATATGTATTTCTTAATATAATAATTTTCACTATAATTTTCTCTAATAATTGTCTGTAATAATTTATAACTTCACATACAAACCATTGTCTTTGAAATGCTCAGCGTAACCAAAAGGCTGGTACGTCTTGCACTTATATGCAAGCGGCACCTTGAAACTCTGCCTATAATCATAACTTTTTTATTTTATATTGAGCACCATCTGAGGATAGAAATATCATTTTCATTGGCAGCAAATGTGTTAAATAACTTTAATGATTTAAATTATTTGATTAAATATACTTAGGTAAACACAAAACAAAAATAATATTTAATTATGTGCTGAAATTTAGTAAGCTAACTATCAGATACTTATTTATATAGAAAATGATTTTTTAATTTTAATAACGAAAGAATAGAATAATATAATTTTTGTAATTCATTTTAACTATGTTATCAACGCAATTATTAAATGGTTCTCTCTCTCTTGCTTCTTTTTTCCCTTGCATTTTTTGATAGGTTTTGTGTTTTATAATATTTAACTGTAGAATTAAAACATCGTAAATGTAAACATATTAAATAATCTAAGATATTATTTTTTATATTATTTACTCATGTCTTACATTTCACAGCGCAGTGATTTAAAGATTCACAAATATTGTTATTTTTTCTTATCTGAATAGTTTAAGAAAAAAACATTGTGACTACGTTTTCCAAGCAAATTTTGTTTTGTAATAATTTGTTATAGCCAATTATGATTATTTAGTTCATTGTTAATATAACTTTTAAATAACATTTTTCTGTGTTTTACACTTTATTCTAAAGTACGTAATTTTATATTCCATTCAAAGATGAATCACAGGAATCTATATATCTATATACAAAATCTTATAATAGAATGATTGGTTAGTTCAAGAAATTGTATAACGTAGGACACCTGATAATGACAAAATCACTAGATATTTATTTTTTCATATTTAATTACTTTATATTGCTATATAAATTATTTATTATGAATACTTTAAATGATACGGTTTCTTTTTATTTATTTATTTATTTATTTTTTTTATCATATGCATTTTATATTTATGAAATTAAACTCTAACTATGTATCAGCGAACAAACATATTTTTCTTTGTTTGTTGTTTGTTTTCTTTTTTTAATATATTTAAATATAAGGTAAAATAAACAAGCAATGAATAAAAAAGAAGAAAGAAAGAAAGAAACATTGTACAGGGTAGAAAAAAGAAGTAGGATCCTAATTTAGACCGCATTGGGAAATTCTCAAACAGTACGTAGAGACTGAACAGGTGATATATTTTTTAATTACGTGTTATACATACACAGATGAAGATTTACCACATCTTTCTTGTGGATTTCAGACACTAAAACTCTATTTCAGGTTATTCTCTATTTAAACTATAAAGGCAAAGGAGCAGCATTGTTGAGGCATGGCTTCTAATACTTTTCAGAATTGCTACTGTTAAAAAATTAAATCTCTTAACCACTTGACGACGGCTATGTACGATGCGTACGTAGTTTGTACTACTTGCGTAACGACGGCTCCGTACGCTCCGTGCGTAGTGTCCTCCTTTCATTATACACAAAAGAGAATCATATTGTCGCAAGGGCAATAAAGTTTTCTTGGGTCTTTTAGCAGAGATATGATGCTTTTTTAAACCTGCGATCACGTGGATACTTTGAACCAAGAGCATACAAGAAACGTTCACTCCAAGAAGGAGGGGCGATAGAACTGATTATCTACGAGGATTTGTTTTGTCTATTTGTCTTTCGTTAGTAATTTATAAATTTTAGACCATGTGAGTGTTTCTATTTTGAATTTTATTTAGGAATTTGAATGAAATATGAATGACGAAAATAGTAGTGTGCTAGAATTTATTCCAGATGAAGATGAAAATGAGTTGAGCGATTCTGAGTTCTCCAATATAAGTAAAGATCGGAAGATGGGTTTTAGTGGAGTAACATAGAGTGCGACCATCAATTTATTATTTTGCGTTTTGTATCTGCGCGTATCCTAGAATTCTCTTTGCTTCCCTGCAAAGCCTGGTAGCGGAAAGCCGTCTGCTTCTTTCGACGACGTACTCAAGTGGTTAGTAATGAAATTACTTTTTAAAAAATCCAAGAAAATTTTTTAAAATATTTTCAATTGTAATATACATTTATAACCAACAAAGTATATAAATATCAATTATTCGAATTGGTAGAGCAAAACATAATATTTGCAAAAGGTATGGTGATTGAGCTGTTTTAATTTAACTATAAGAACATCGAATTTTAATTAGAAAAAATCAGGAGCAATGAGTTCCCTGAAAATCAATCTTCTGTATGCTATGAAGTTTTTTATTAAATAGATATTTTATCATTCAAATATTATTTTCTGAAATTGTATTTTGTAAAAATATTCCGACATTTTTAGTGTAGTTTTTAATATTTATTTTTACTTTTTTTTTTATTATTATAATGCCTTTAATTTCAAAATGTCTGCACGGAGCTTTAGGCGTTGTAATTAATTCAAATGGGAGATCTTCTTATAAATAATTCATGTGTGGAGTGGAAGAGAATTTTAAATGTTAACCTCAAAAGAGCAAGGCGAATGTTAAGATTGTAGTTACCTAATTATTTGTAACCTTCTAAAGGGATTTTTACTTTTGGAAATTGCATTCGATCGCTTTTAGAAGCAGTAAGAAGAGTTTAAAAGAAGCTTTTAAAAGACGTAAGAAGAGAACCTCTCAAGTATAAGCTATTCTTTAATTTCAATTTATTGAGAACTTTCAAAACACGTACATATATTTTTTTAATGATTCAAATAGAATATATATATATATATATATATATATATATATAGAGAGAGAGAGAGAGAGAGAGAGGGGAGAGAGAAATCATATATAACATAAGTATAAAAAAGACTAAATACTTTTTAAATAATAATTTATTTAACTATATAAATATATAGATAATGCAAGAAAAAAAAAGTAAATAAAGATTTATATGTCATATGTAGACAGAAGATATTAAAATCGTTAGAAGTTGAAATTCTTTTATGCATTTTCAAGATCAGATATATATTTTAAATATAAGGGAAAGTTTTTTTTTTTTTTTTTTTTTTTTTTTTTTTTTTTTTTTAAACACATGTGTTTAGGATACGTAAATCCTTTCTTTATGTGAAGTTCTACTTTGTAAAACTGTATTATAGTAGAAAAAATGTTCTTTCTCTCAAGCTCTTATAAAATTGCAATTGATGAAAATGCAAAATTAGAAACTTTCTCATTGGTTTATACATTGTCCGTGTTTACACGTCCATTATTTCATCCTTTCAAGCTTGTTTAGTTTTGAGATTTATATTTACGCATAAATACATTTACATAATAAAACCACTATTCTCAAATCACTACTATCATTCGGTCATTTTTTTTCCATAATTCAATAATGGAATGTTCTACGGAATTCAAGGATTTTGCGCATCATTCCAAAGAAAAATAAATATCCATAGGATTTCGAAAAATGTACTCCTAAATGTAATAGCATATACTTATTTAATTTAGTGTGAAATGAATTTCCATTCATCATCTAACGTGAATTAGGAAAAAATAAGGCTCTTTCACATTACTGGTTCTCAACTTGAAAATTCAGCAAGTATTCCGTAGTGTACAAGGATCCCCTTACTGGTCATAAAATCATATCGTTTAAATAGTAGTTGAAATAAAATGCTAAATAAAATATAAATATATTAATATACAATTAAAAAATATATATAACGCATTAAATGAATTTTACTTACTTATTTAAAACGTATGATAAAAAAAAAATAATGAGATCAATATAAATGCATGAGAAGGAAATGGAATTTGGTTTGACTTTTTCAAAACTTCAAAAATGAACTGCAAAATAGTTGGACTTTTTTTTACTGTAACAGTTTTCAAACTGACGCTTCAAAAATCGGTAGTTCAAGACATTATAAGTAGAGTTTTGTATTACCAATCCAGAATGCGGTACGGAATTATATGCGACTTGAAAAGTGTATTCTTAGAATTTCAAATGCTCTCTACTCACAGGGAGTATTCTACTGGTACTTAAATTTACACTGTTTTAGCTAACAGCTATTCCTTTTTTTTTTAACACCATTATTTTAGATTTTTTTTTTTTACTTTACATACCTAGAAAAATGCTGTTCCTGAATAAGAAGGGTGTAACTATATTATAACAGTGGTGTTAAAGGATTAGATGAAATGGAATCAATGGTGTGTAAAAAATACAACATTGGAAAATAAAATAAAACACTTAACAGCAGACATACTATTTAAGAATGTATTATTTTTATTTTTGATAATGTGCATATTTTATGGAAAATTTTGTTCTGCCTAGGGAAGTTCAATCCAAGAGAAATTGTATGCGAATATTAGGAGTTTCAAATTTCAAATTGTTATTTTTTTTTCGGTAATTTTAAGCACTTAATTTTGATTTAGAAATAATTTAGAATCTAACTCATCTTTTAGAAATAATAAATAGTGAATTTAACTACTATTATATTTATTTTAGAAAGTAAGTTATTTAACGTGAAATTATATTTTTTTCTATCAATGAAATTAATGTGTATGCACTTTTTTATGATATTGTTTTTCAGAAAATGTTTACAAACTATAATAATATCTGTTTTTAGCATTTTTATTCTATCTTAAATTTTATTCTAAGTGTGATAAACATTTTAATAAAATTTCATTCCTTTCGTAGCTTTTTAAATTGTTTCTATCATTAAAATAATATTAATAAATGAGACAGTAAATTAGATGTTGTTTTATGCGACGGGATTAGATTGAGGAATGCGTTTCTGAACCTGTATTTGCTGCTGTTAGAACTTTTAAGTGTAGCTAAAAACCTACTGACGGTATTTTCAACTATTAGCTTAATCCACAAAGTAAATGTAAATTAATAGCGTCTTTATAATTCATGTATTCCGTATACATTATTTTTTTTTCGTTATAATTTTCGTTAGCGCCAACTAATAAACGTTTTTGGACTTCACAATTCAAAATCCTTCACAATTAATTTCTGCAAAATTTGTATATATAAATAAAAGCGTCAACTACCCGCTTATTTTAGTTATAAGAAGACGATTACCACAATAATTTAAATTTAACCATTATCTATATACACGAAAGAGCCAATAGATTATGAGTACCTGTTTAATTTGCAGTAAGACCACTGTTCATTCTTAAAAACCGTCAACAACCGACAGGTATTGACTCAGTAAGTTACTAATATACAGTTCACATCTGGTGTCAGTCATGCAAAGGTTTTCCTTGCAATTTCCGCATATGGTAAGGTGCTATTGTGACAGCAAAAATTTGGTTTTCCAGTTGAAACAACAAACCTTCGATTGGATACCTGTTAGGTGACTTCGGAGCCTAAAACATTATTTGAAATTCACCAGAACTTTCCTCGAACGATTTTCTAATGATTCGTTCCTTATGCCTCTTGCTAAATGCCATTACCTGCCAAGTTAAATCTGAAATTTTTTGCAGAATGGAACTGAGCATATAGATAGACGAAATAAAATCGTAAATATTTTTCAACTCTCTTGAAAGGGAATTAAAACGCATAATAAAAATGAAAAACTATTCATCGATGCATGAAAGGAATTGATGTGTTATTAGAGATTCCTGCCTATTTACATTCACTTAAATTAGGTAATGAATGATCAAAATTTCAAAGTGCGGTAACTCAGCGAATTTTTTACTTAGAAATATGTTTTTCGATTGTTTTTCTGTTCATACCGATGCCAAAATCTTTTTAAACATAAGCGATAGAAAAGGAGGGGCCGCGTACAACTGAAATCTTGTTAAATGTATAAGGAAACAATGATGTATATAAATAATCACTTGTACATATAATAATATGTACATATTATATGCCATATCTGAAAACCAGCCTTATTTTCAACAGTTTTTGTAAATGAAATTATGTTTTTGTTAATTTTGTTTGAAGACATAATCTCTGTAACAACTTTTTTAAATCGTACGGTTTACACATATATGTATATCGTAAAAGTATATATAATAGGGTGTCCCTTAAACGAGTTTTTTTTTTCCAATATGCATAAGCTTTTTTTTCTTTCTTTATTTTACCCTAAACATTTTTTTTAGCAAAATGACAGCTATCTGGGATAATCTTAATACGGCACGCGTTAACATTATTCCATTGAGCTGATATTTTACTAAAAAGTGTTTAGAGTCAAATAAAAAAAAATATAGAGAGTCTTCGTGTCGGATTTCCAAAAGGACTAAAAGAAAAACAAAATCACCTCTCCTATTTAAATGATACCCTAATATATAATAATACATACATGATTCGAACGTCTTTCTTTCTAAGAAAATATATTTATATTTGAATACCGAAGATTTTTATTCGTGCTGCTTGTGCATAAACGTTTCTTAATGACATCCCCAGAAATTGTAGAGATAAGCATACCATTTTTTGAGCTACTTTGTTTTCATTTTGATGATGATATATTACATCGAAAATATACTTCTTAGCATTGCTAATACAAGATTAACACCAACAATAAAATATCAAAATAGACTAAAAGAAAAACAAAATCCCCTCTCCCATTTAAAGGATACCCTAATATATAATAATATATACATGATTCGAACGTATTCCTTTCTAAGAAGATACATTTATGCAATATAATACTGCTTGAACAACGTTGATATTTAGGTAATATAGTGAAGGTCGTCACCTCTTATATTTTCTCAAATATTAGATTATCAGAGATTTCTATTCGTGCTGCCTGTACATAAACGTTTCTTAAAGACCTCCCCAGAAAATGTAGATATAAGCAAACCATTTTATAACTACTTTGTTTTCATTTTGATGATGATATATTACATCGAAAAATACTTCTTAGCATTGTTTTTAGATTAACACCAACAAGATTAACACCAACATTAAAATTTCAAAACCATTATAACCTATATAAGTTATTTATTTTTTCGTTTTTATCAATGATGTCATATTGTCTTACGTTTGTGCTGAACTAAGAGAAATATATTTACGTTTTATTTGCTAAATTCTTTCTACAGTTACTTAAATTAAATTCCTATTGTCGTTTTATTATGACAAGTTACAGTTAACCTATTACTTTTCTAGATAGTCCATTCAGTTTAAAACTTTAACACAATTTATAATTCAAATTTCTTATGCTAAAAGCATCTTAAACACAGAATGTCATTCGCACAAAGAGAAATCTACTGAGATTTATGAATCTCTGATTGCCTAATTGTGGAATGCTATTTCCTATTTCGCATGCAAATAATTTATAGGAATTGCATTGATTAATACTCATGGGGGAAAGTAAGGCAGTTATCTTAAACTTTCGTAATTGTAAATTGTCATTTAAAACTTGTTTCCAAGAAATTTTACGAGAATAGTTTATTTTATGTATGTAAAAAGTAGTTAAAAAAATAAAATATTCATTTGAAAATAATATGATTAAAAGTAATATTTTGATTTGTCCCAGTTTTGAGTTAAATAAAATAATCATCCGATTAATTACTGTACTTAAATGATTTTTTTTTTTTTACGTATAAATGTAAAAAAATTTCTTTTCGAAATTGTTGCAATTAGTTATTCTGCATGAAGCAAAAATTTAGTTGTTCAGAAGAAAGATATTTTTCAACGAGGAATGTTGCTTCCGTGTTTACTTTCAACTGTTTTATTACAATTAATAAAATACGGATAAACGAAGTTTATTCGTAGCATATTGAATAATCACCATGAAATAATCAAAGAAAAAATAATATACATAGAATAATTGTAAAATGCAGTAAAATAAGTGATAAAATATTATCACATCTGAATGGAACGGGTATAGCCAGATACGGGTATAGCCAGAATTAATTAAGTATTGTGTTATCTAGTAATATTAACATGAAGATATAACCGCATAATGTGCACTGACTTTAAATATTACGACAGAACGATAACTGATTAAATAAAATGTAATAGAATTAAATAATACAATGAATTATGTGACGTATTATATATATGACTCAAATTATATTTGAATGATGTAAATTTTCATTTCATTGAAACAAAATTATGTCTAGTCACTAAATTCTATGGGGTATTTTTGGCTTTCCATATGTAAATTTTGTACTCTCTATAGGTATTGGTATCGCTAGGAATGTTTTTTGAATATTTTTAAAATTCTTTTTACAAAAAAAAAAAAAAAAAAAAAAAAGATATATATATATATATATATACTATATATATATATATGGACATTTTACATACAGTTAATAGACATTCCATATGCTTTTCATTGCTGCTGTCTTCCTATAACTTTTCATTTAGGTTGTTATCTCCGTATCATAATCTTTTTATTTAACAATTGCATATATATATGCTTTCATTTATACAAAAGCATATAAATATTCTTACATTTCATTTTATCAAGCATACATCTACATTAAATTTACATTAACGATTATCAATTATAAAAATTTTCATATTATGACATAATATGACAAGACTTCATAATATGTACTGGGTTTAAAGAGACAGAAGCAGTAAATAAAAAAAAAATACATTTTTGGTTTCTACAATATATATATATATATTTTTTTTTTCAGAACACAGAGTATATATATATATATATATATATATATATATATATATATATATTACTTTTAGAGAATTTCTCGCACACACACAGTCTTGTATTTGGTGGAAAGTGAACACTATATATATTGCTAATTAAACCGAGGACCTTTCAAAAAATAACAATATAAATAAAAAATTAATGTCGAACGTATTCAATCTGTTAGTGTAATAATATTTTGAAATAAAATTTCAAAATCTCTTATTATTACTTAAAGCGCAGACAAACGAGGACATGTTATACGCATTGTAATCCGTATGTCATTACATACAACAAACCAAGGACTTTATAAAAAGATAACACACACACACATACATATATGTTCTTCCATATATATAAAGAGAATGTATTGGTTTTAATGATAATTTTTTACCTCTGGTTTTCGGTGGATTTATATATTTTTGGATGTCCTGAACAGAATTTCGCGATTTTTAGAAAAATGTTTTCCGTTGAATTTAAACCGAAATTGATATATATAAACAAAGAAATATATTTTGACTTGTTGAGAGGTCATACAAGTATTAATGGCAATGAGCTGGCAGATGCATTAGCAAATACGGCACTCGGGAATGAAAGTGCAAAGCAAATATCCAATCCCATTATCATCATTAAAATATGAAATAAAAAATGAACTTATTCAAAACTGACAAAAAATATGGGGAAAATCAGAAAATGGGAGATATACATTTAAGTTTATCCCAAAAATAAACCATAAAAATAACATCATAAATGGACATCTATATATCTTTTTGACAAATCATGGTCATTCTAAGCTTATTTATACAAAATCGGAAAAAGGTCATCTCCAAACTATATTCACGGCAAACTCTCAAACTCTTTGCACTACATCTTACACATCCAGCATCAAATGGAGATCCCTAAAAATAAATAGTATTTTAAAACCCCAAATCCGACGCTCAAGTGCTCAAAAGAGAGATTGCAAACAATATATTTTTCTTCTCTCCCCTCTTTTTCTTTTTCTTTTCTTTTTTTTTATTATTATTATTTCAAATTAAAAATTAATTAACTATAAAAAGAAAAAGAAATGTTGAATGGTTGTAAACGCAGTTGTAAATCATATTGCGATCTAACTAAATAAAAAGTACTATATTTATTAGGATAAGAATATTCCTACTAATATAGTAAAAACTGGTGAAACAAAACTATCTCTGAAAACTTAGAAATGTTCATTTTCAACCGTTCACATCTAAGTAAGAAAAATGTAACTTCTGTACTTTCATTAAAGAGGAGACTTCTTCTCCTGCCAGTGGATCGGGTTTGTTCCCCGGTCGGTGGTTTTACAGATTGTGGACGTCCATCGCTGGATCATGATTCCTCCACGATAATGTGACTAGATTCGGACATGGTTCGGAGTATCTGTATCTCTGTGTGTATATCCAACATTCTGTGGACGTAGTATTTAAAAAGCCGATGAAATAAATTTAACTGGGCATATACATAAACTTTGACATAAATTGGTGCTGATTGCAGTTGGGGTAAATCGTTCGACAAGAGAGATTGTTATTCCATTTTTCACAATTTTTAATATTGCAGTTAGAAAACATTTTTAATTTTTCAAACTGAATTTAAGAAGAAAAAATTATTTTTAATAGTAATAGTTAACAAGATTTCTTTTTAGTATATGTGGGGATGTGAGGATATCGCTTCCCCTTTTGGTCGTAGGTACCTTGGTGGCGGTGAAAATTTTCAATATGTGTATCATTAAAAAGAAAAAAAAAAACCTATAAATATCTTTAAAGCGTAAAGACGAACCATACATCTGTTTTAATTTAAAATAAAGTTACGATTTTATTATTATTATTATTATTAACAACCACAAGAACAAAAACAAAAAATCCTTAGAAGGAAAAGCATTTATTAAGTATGAGAAAGAGTTTAAAGCTCTCTAGAAAAAAATAATAATAATAACATTTTGTTTTCGTATTATAGACGAGGAAAACAAGGAAGTGGAAAAACCACAATAGAACAAGAGAAATGGGGAACACTAGGTCAAATCTTTTAAACTTATTTAAAAAAAATAAATAAAAAAATAAAAAAAATACGCGTAAATAATATATGATTATTATTTTTGTATTAGTTGTGTGTACGTCTTAAAATAACTCATAAATTTAATTATAGAATTTGTGAGCTTTATTTTGACCAATGTTTGACACTATTATAATGGTGGCTGTGGTAAAATTCGAACACACATATTTAATATAATAATAATAAACAAAAATCATTGAAGGGAAAAAAAAAGAAACTTTATTTAAAAATTAGTTTAAAAGATTTGACATGGTGTCCCCTGCTTTCACAATACAAAAATAAGTTCTCATTTTTTAAACCCTTTCTATAGGCAGATCTAAAATCTTTCTGATACTAAGATTATCTTCTATATAACCTAAAATTTATTTTCTTTGCACATTTTGTGTTTAAATTCTCTAAGATGATAATCGTCTTCATTCATCATGGAAAATAATTTTTATAGATAATAGTTTTGAGAAGTAACACTTAATGTGTAAATGTGTATAGGAATATATATGGATAATCTTGCTGTGGTTACAACATACTAGTTTTATTTTATTTATTTATTTTTATTTATTTATTTTTTTTTCATTCTAATTTACACACCTTATGATAAATTATTCTTTACGTTTTCGAATAAGCTGCCCACTTAAACTAAAATGACTGCACTTAAAATTTCAAAGCGTAGTTAATTTAAATTTGAGAATTTCATTTGAATAAATCATGTGTGAGCATTTTGGCAATTTGAATCGATTAAATCGATTAATTCAATCATTATCAGTCATATTCAACTACCTATTTATTTTCTACTACTTTACTTTCGTTTAGTTTGTTTTAAAGAAAGAATAACAATCAGTGGCGGATCGTGAACCGAAAATAGGTGAAGAGATCAAAGATAATATTTAAGTATTTTAAATGCATAATTTTTATTAAACAGAGTCTTAACTAAAATTAACTAAAAGTACTTATTTAAATGTAAATTTACATTCTAAGTGTAAAATACGGTTTGCCTCTTCACCTATATTCGGTGCAAGAGCCGCCACTGACAATTATTTTTTTTTAATGCAATAAACTAAATTCATATTAAATTAATAGTGGTTATTGTTTCAACACGAAATTTCATTTTTTTACAAAATCTAAAGAAGTGTGTTTAGATATGATTTTGATTTTTACGTGTAATAATATACTAATATATATTTTAAAAAATTTATCAAATTTTAAGTTAATTATTAATATGAAAGGAAAATTCGAAAAAAAAAATCTGTAAATTATTTTTAATAGAAATGTATAATTCAAATTCTTCCTTAGAGAACGAAATTACAAATGTATAAGAAAGAAAATTTCAAAGTATAGTTTTCAAATGTTGATAATAAGTTTATTTTATAATGTAAGCATTCTGGTAAAAAAAAAAAAAAAAAAAAAAAAAAAAAAAATTCTTTCTGAAAAGTTCATGCATTTTAGTTTGAGTGATTGTATATATCATACTGCAGCTTTGTAAGTGCTTATTCCGAGAACGTAACATGAAATCATTCAATGATAACAATGTAATTCACTAAATAATGTTAAAACCTGATATATATAATGATAAATTTCTTGAGATGTTTATATTTAAATAATATCTACCACAGCATCATTACTTCTGTTTATCTCTGTATAAATAACATTAGTTACTACGCCCCTTTTTACTTGAAAGTAATTTAATAAGAGATGGAGAGAATAAGATTTTAACTAACAATTAAAGTACAGTTTATATATTTAATTACCTATCGGCAGATAAAAAATAATATACTGCTAGCATGGGCGCACACATTCTGCAAACCCTTTTCGCAAACATTCTCCCAAACAATTTTTTTTTCTTGGAATTATTAAAAATCATTAACCATACATCCGGTAATAGGAGGTACCGTTTCTAAATGTATTACATTTTAACCGTTTAATGCTGCCACCACATGTTTCGAAACAGATTAACATTTTGTGGTGAAAATATGAATGTGTTAATCAAATATTTAGTAATGTAATTGTTACAGGGGCTTTTTATTGTAACAGCTGACAAGCATATTTGTCGTACACGATATTTAGTAAGCTTAATTATTGATGCATACGATACAACACATATTTTCAATATCTCTCCCATTAACGACAGATCATAATGGTGTTTAACGTTTTGACTTCCGCGAACAGATATATCTGTTCATGAAGCTGCTCTTTTTTATTTTATTTTTTTTTATGTAATGCACTTATAATTAAGTGTTTCTTAACTTAAAAAAAAAAAAAAAAAAAAAAAAAAAAAAAATCTTGCATTAAAATATGAAGGTTACCAATTATAATCATAAAGTTTATTTTTATATACATTGTAATATTTTCTGTAACAAAATGATATAATCTTCGTTTTAGTACTCTATAAAACTAGACAATGGAAAAACTATTACAGGTGTGCCCTTTTAAACGGTGGTAACACAAGATCTTGTCCTTGAGATTTTGTCCAGTTAGGAAGTGAGATTTTGTCAGCGCAAGCTTTTGTCCACACGATATTTTCCGGCGAGATTTTGTTCCTGGATATTTTAGCCACGAGATTATGTCCCCAACCCTGTCACGGTGCATTATTTTTACAGAACAGCGAAAATGGTTGCGAATAGTTTGCCATAACCAAAAACTTACAAAGGCAGAAATCATGAAAAGGTGCCCCAAGTAGTGAATTCGATAAACGCATTGTACCAAAGAAGAAAAGCTTGGTCTGACTAATCACGTATTCTGGTTAATAAAATTGTCGCGATGGTGACTCTATTATAATGTGGCTAACGTTTTCGTGAAGCACATTGAGCCCATAATCCCCATAGAACAATCTCTATCATCTGTAAACTATAAGAACATTATTTCAGACCAGCATGTATTCGAGACCAAAGCATTCATTTCGGGTAAATGTATTTACCCATCATCATATAATGCACCATTGCGTTACGGCCGAATCATCAGAAAGTGGTTCCGGGAACATTCTGGTGATTTTTAGCCATCTCCAAATTATCCTACAATGAATCAAATCTAACCTTTTTTGTTACGTCAGGAAACAGAATTCGGGTTGTCATTCTAAAACCCTGGAATGTGCTTAAAATGCAGGATCAATTAGTGAATGGCTGGTACCAGATACCTCAAATTATTTACCAATAACTTATCGAATCAGTATCTCTGTAGTTTTTTTCAGATTTTGAGAGCTAAGAATGGTTTTACTTCAAATTAAGCAAGTGGCATTATGTAATGTCTCTTTGGTGTATGATTAACACTTGATAGACTTTCTCATGAAGAATGACGGCAATACGTAGTGTTTTTACCGCTCAATACTTGAATTCAAGATCGCTCTGCCCAAAGAATGAGTGAGAATTTTATTGAACTTTGTACACGAGGTTTATTTGTCAAATGTATTAACAAATAATACCATTGGATTCAAATTATCATTATGTGCTATTCTACCGAAAATGCCGTTTTGCTTCTTCTCAGGTTTTTTACTATTGTCTTATATAGCTGTTCGAGTTGTAATGTTACGGGCACTATACTCTTAAAACTTTTTTATACGATTGATTTCGCTTGTTTTTAAACTGTTTATAATTATTACTTTTCTATTAAAATGGAACATACTAGAAAATTTAAACTAAAGCTTTCAGTATCATGACCATTTTGGTATTTTTGAGAAATGTGGAATATAATAATGTATGAAATACGGTCAGGTTAACGGAAAAGAGCTGATAGATGCTTATTTTCTTAATTATAAGACATTTGAAAAAATATACTAGAAAAAATTAAAAAGCAACGTTAACTAAATATTTATTATTTTTTAACTTTTAATGAGGAATATTTTTTTTTTTTTTTTTGTTATTTTTGTGAAGTAATATTTGGACAAGACATACTTGTATGATTTTGTAATATACGAGCGCACCTAAATTGAATTATGTGTTCTCCATAAGATTTATTGCCTGAAATTTGTTCCTTAGAATATATGAACGTACCTAAATTGAATTTAGTGTTCTTCATAAGATTTATTCTTGAAACTTGGTTATTATTATTATTATTATTATTATTTTAAGAGAAAGAGTGGTTTATAAAGATTTTCAAGGCATGAATTTAAACTCATATGCATGAGATGGTTTGACTCAAAACTATTTTCTCAAAAGAACGTGTTGTAATATTTCATAAATAATAAGCATAGTTATCTGCTGCTATAAATATTTTGTCAGAAAATTCACTTATCAAAATGAAATATAAATAACCACTCTAATACTAATAGTTAAATTTATATTTTACAATATGTAAAACTTTGGTTAACCTACGCCAGTTTCCCTTACTATAAATATATTAATTATTTCGAATATTTCCTTAAATATATATATATGTATATATAATATGCAAAAATAACAGAAATAATAATAATAATAATGGTGATTATAATAAAATATTGAAAGTCCACTTTTACGTCAAACATCACAATTTAAAATATTTTAAGTTAGATACACTTAAAAAACAATTCAAAGAATAATTTAAAACATATTTTACCGAAATATAGTTTCATGCTTATCATGCGATCTTTTAGAGAAATGAATAAACTAGATATGTATACTTTATATCATTTGTTTTCGAAAAATTCTACATGATAAAAGATAAGGAAATGAAATAATAAAAATAAATAGTCATTTTTGAAAAAGGAAGTTTTAGAAGCCTTTATTTATTTCTATGAAGATGATATTATAGTCTGTGTTTTAAAATGAAATATATAATTGTTTATTTTACAGATTTAAAAATATGTTGCCAGCTTTTACTTTGATAAAATTTAAAAAGTAAAATTTATAATTTAAAAACGTAATACAATTTGTATACATAGTATTAAACTAGTAATTGTGTTTAAATAACAGTATAAGCTTTGTTTGTTAAAATAGTGTTTGTTTTAAGAAGTAATTTATAAAAATAAATAGTAAGCAGTTGTTTTAACAAGCAATTAATTCGAGAAATGAAAAAAAAAAATACTTCTTGTTTCTTTATGTAAGAGCTTTTCAGGGAATTTTTAAATTCATCATTTATGTAAGTTTGTTACTTAATTTTAGCATAAGTTTATATATTTGCATCAATTTTTCTTTTTTATGTTTCATAATTCATTTTAGTAATCTGAAATTCTGAACGATTATTTTTTCCTCTCTGTAAGATGTAGGGGGCTATGCTTCTTTGTAGTATTTACGTGCAGCATTTGAAACTTCTTAGCAAGTCTACACTGCTTTGAGAGGCTCCAATGTTGATGGCTCCAAATGTTTTGGGCTTTGATATAAATGTTTGTTTGGGTATTTGGTATATGCACACTTTTTAATCTTTAAAGTCCACATGCAAAAATACATATATATCATGTATTGGTTTTTAGAAAAAAAAATCTATATTATATGTACCTATAGGGCGTGAGTATATATATTCCTGTATTTTTTAGATATTTATCTTCATATATTTTTATTTATTTTTGAATATTACTACTATTATTTTAAAACTAACAATTTTGTTAAAAAAAAAAAATTCTTAGTAATTGCTGTAAAAACCATCGAAAAACTAGTTTATGCAAGTTGGAAAAAATAAATTTTCAGTTCATGTACAAGAATGCACAGTGTGCAGAAACTAAACATTTGCGGATTTAGATTAAAAATGACATTTTAATATTACATGAAGTCCTTTTGACTCCTAATATTATTCTAATATCCGTATAATTCACAAACACGTGCTTTCCTTAATTTCTTTTCTCAATTCTCTTAATAATTGCTTATTCTAATACTTTTCAATATCACCAATTCACTCTTTTTTAACGAATTCTGTAGCAATTACTAAATTGGTTTTAAACTAAAATAAATAATATTTCTTATATTTGTAGCAACATTATGAACTTTTGATTCAATTATTCTCTTACTGTTGTCATTTTTTTTCTCCTAAGCATTTCTCTCAAACTCAAATATTAAAAAAAATGATTATTTCTGAGCACCATATTTAATCCCTTAACTTTCACTACACATTTTCTTTTGAAAATTACTAAACTGATTTAAAATATTGCTATACGACATATTGCTAATCATAAATATTGTTGCGTACTTGGGGTTCGTGAGTTGTCCGAGAATGAAAGGCCAAACTTACAAAAATTCAGTAATTTATTCACAGAAAGTTCCAGAAAAATACAGGTCAATAAACTAACCAAATTTACACAATCTAAAATACAAAAACTAAGTTGCATATAACGACAAAATAGAAACAAAAATCAAGTGAGAAATATTTACAAAATTCACAAATATGTACAAGTATTTATATACAAATATTTACATTACGCATGCACAAATTTTACCAGTATTTACATTTTAAATTTTAATATTACCGTTAATTGTGGTACTTGGCTAGCCTGTTATAGTGCACCACCTTCGGTTTTGATGAAGGTGTTTTAGTGATCCGCACCACTACATCATTCAGCCTTTTTAAGACTGTGTATGGTCCGTCCCAGTTGTACTGTAACTTGGGAGAGAGTCCTTTGCGTCGAACAGGATTCCACAACCAGACCTTCTCTCCTTCCTGGAACTCATGTTGTGTAGCCTTTAGATCTTACCTTGATTTAATTTTCTCCGTTGCAATGTGAATCCGTCCCGAGCAAAGTTGTGTACGTCTCAAATCGTGCCTGGAGATCTTGGATGTACTCCTCGGGCGATGAAGGCGCATCGGGTAGACAACCAAACAGGAGATCACAAGGGAGACGAAGTTCACGTCCAAACAGCATCTGGGCTGGAGTATAGCCGGTGGTTTCATGGACAGCAATTCGATAAGCCAGCAGGAACAATGGCAACTTAGAGTCCCAATCTTGCTGATTATTTGATACTAGGAGAGAGAGGTTATTCAGGATGGTACGGTTGAACCTCTCGACCATGCCGTCCGACTGGGGATGTAAGGGTGTTGTCTGGGTTTTGTCTATGCCTAGTAGTTGACACAGTGCTTTGAAAACATCAGAGGTAAAGTTAATGCCTTGGTCGGTATGAAGTTGTAGGGGCGTGCCGTAGCATGACACCCATTGCTGCAATAGGACCCCTGCGACTGTGCATGCCTCTTGATTGGGAATGGGATATGCCTCAGGCCACTTGGTGAAATAGTCCATCACGACGAGGATGTATTTATTTCCACTGGAGGTCCGTGGCAAAGGACCCAAGATGTCGAGTGCAATCCGTTCAAATGGTGCTTCCACGTTATACCGTTGCAGTCTTCCTCGACTTCGTTTCTGCGGGCCTTTACGTGCCGCACAAGCATCACAGGATTTACACCATTTCCCCACATCCTCCTTTGCTTTGCACCAGTAGAAGCGTTCCCGAACTTTCTGCAAAGTCTTCATTACCCCAAAATGGCCTCCGGTAGAGCCACTATGCAGTTGTTCTAAAACATCTGGAATTTTTGATCTTGGTAATACAATCTACCATCTGAAGCTTTTCCCATCATCAGATTCCCACTTTCTGTATAATACGCCGTTTCTGATATGAAGAGAGTCCCAAAGTGCCCAATAATTTTTAGTAATGGGATTAAACCTGGAAATGTCCTGCCAGGTAGGTCTGTTGCTGGTCGTCTCCTTCAGCTGTAATATTGGCTTTATGTCAGGATCTTCCAACTGGGCTTGTCTAAGTTCTTCTTCACTCCATGGATCTGGATCTTGTTCTGATGGTGTTGAGACAGGAACGTGGCAGGCAACCGGATTTATCGGCAGGTATTTCTGTTCGGCTCTAGAGCAGTACTTGCAGCTTTCCGAGCAGGGCTTCCGTGACAAGGCATCTCCATTACCATGTAGAGTCCCTTTACGATGACGTATTTCGAAGTCATATTCCTGGAGGCGTTGTATCCACCTGGCAATCTGTCCTTCCGGGTTCTTGAACTGGAGCAACCACGTTAGAGATGCATGGTCAGACCGTAGCAGGAATCTTCTGCCATAGAGGTAATGATGGAAATGTTCTATGGCTTTTACGATGGCGAGTAGCTCTTTCCTGGTGGTACAGTAATTTCGCTCTGGTTTAGACAGGCATTTACTCCAATAGGCAATGACATGTTCTTGACCATCAATTTCCAGCGACAGAACAGCACCGACACTCTCATGGCTGGCATCCGTATGAAGAATGAACTGTCTGTCGGGCTGTGGATACGTCAAAATAGGCGATGATGTTAGGGCCTCTTTAAGTCGCTTGAACGCTTTTTCACATTCATCTGTCCACAGGAACTTCTGTTTGGCTTCCGTCAGCTTGTGGAGTGGTCTGGCAATATTTGAGAAACCCTTGACAAACTTCCTGTAGTAAGTGCATAACCCCAGGAGACGTCGTAGTTGGTGTACATTTTCAGGGCGACTCCAGTTCTCGACTGCAGAGATCTTCTCAGGATCAGTTCTCACACATTCGGCAGAGATGATATGGCCGAGGTAGCTCACTGCACGACGTAACAAGTTACACTTGCCTGGATTCAATTTGTGGTTAGCCATTCTGAGTTTCTCCAGCACCTTTCGGATGTTTCGTAGATGGTCTTCAAAGGTGCGCCCCACGATGATAATATCATCCAAATACACCAGACAGGCCTCATAGGAAAGTCCTTTTTTCACTGTCTCCATCAGGCGTTCGAAGGTGGCAGGTGCATTACATAATCCGAACGGCATATTTTTATTGCCACAGTCCTTGTCCCGTGGTGAATGCAGTCTTCTCACGATCATCAGGATGTAATCCTACTTGCCACTAACCGCTCTTCAGATCCAAAGACGAGAACCATTTATTGCCAGCAAGTGTGTCTAATGTGTCGTCAATTCTGGGAAGAGAGTAACTGTCTTTCTTCGTGATGTCATTCAAACGACGATAATCCACGCAAAATCTTGTTGAACAATCCTTTTTTCGCACCAGTACTATAGGAGAGGCCAAGGACTCGTTGATGGCTCGATGACATCATTGTGCTGCATTTCACTTAGAAGTTCAGTGACCTCTTTCTGTTTAGCAAATGGAAGTCTTCTTAGATGTTGTTTGATTGGAGGATTATTTCCTGTATCAATTCTGTGCTGGGTGATGTTCGTTCTCCCGACGTCTGCAGGTGTTTGAGAAAAAAGGTCTTTAAATTCTTGGAGTAGCTTCTCCGCAGCAAATCTCTGTTCACTTCCTAATTCTGCATTCTTGAGTAGTTCCGTTGTTTATTGCTCAGAAGTCTTGGATTCGGTTGATTGCGTGGGGCGGTTTTTGCATGTTACAGGAGTGCAGGCTGCTAACACCTCATCCTTCTTTGCTGTTCGGTCCTTATCGCTGATGTTTGCGACTCTCACAGGAATTGCCATCTCTTTGAGAGATCAACTAGAGATGAAGCTACCAGAACTCCTCTTGGGCTATTGTCTGTATTCGGGTATTCAATCAGTCCATAGCGGATGTATTGCTTTGCGGGAGGTGTTCCTGAAACTATTGTCTCTGTGTGTGGAGGGATGGAAATTTCAGACTTGGCTGTTATCTGGCAAATTGTCTGAATGTCTTGATTTTCAGTGTTGAACACAGCGATGTCTTCCGAACTCGAACGCAGTTCATTATTCTTGAAGTACAATTTAAAGATAAATTTTCTCAGGAAATCAATTTCAATGATTAAAGGATCTCTTATATCAGTTACATATGCCATATGATGGTAACTGGCATTCCCAAAAGTGATGGTCAAGTTCATTTTTCCATATATTTGGATTTCGTCTCCGGTCACAGTCTGGAGTTTAACGCAGGGCGGAGTCCACATGATCTTCTCTTTTAGTTCTTGAGCCAAATCCGTTCGAATGATGGTCACGTTGGCTCCCGTGTCCAGAATCATCCGGCAGGTGGTGTTGTTAACTTGGCCATAGACGTGAAGTTCATTATCGCCGCCACTCATCGATGAAACATGAATATTGGGGCTCTTTAATTTCAGGCAACCTCCGCCCCACGAGATGGCCTCCTCTTAGTTTCCCTGCAGTGATGGTGAAGCCGGGTTATTTCCTTTAGTTGGTCGTACAGGGCAGTTCCTCTTCACATGACCATCCCCTCCACAGCCCCAGCACTTTATCTTAATATCCTTTATTCCCTTATTATTTTCCAGGCTGCGCAATCTCTTAAAGATCACTGCTAGACTTCTCTTCATTTCATTTTCATAAGCAGGCGTATCATTTAATGAGACTGCTCTTATCGTATGGCGGTCTTTACGAGAGGCTTGTTGGGCTGCCTCTATCCTAAGTGCATAGCCTAAAGCTGATTCTACGTCTCTGATGTTGGAGAGTCTCAGCGCTTTTTGAATTTCTGTATCACGAACAGCATCGATAAAGTACTGAAGAGCTAAGTCGTTTCGAGTGTCAGCATGACAGTCGAAACGACATGCTAGGTGTGACAGTCTATGAATGTCCAATGCCAGCTCTTGCAAACTTTCGCCCGTTTTCTGGTAACTGGATTTTAGCTGGAGGCGACTATAGTCCTTAGAACACTTCTCTCCGAACCGTAGCTCCAGTGCTCTAGTCAGGGCCTCGAAGTCGTTCCTTTCTTCTTTTGAAACATTTCTCAGTATCTCGGCTGCATCTCCCCGTAATGCTGCTGCTAAGTGGACTGACTTGGCGGTAGAGTCCCAGCCGTTAGCTTCAGCTACGATGGAAAACTGCGTCTTATATACATGCCAGGAGGAACTGCCGTCGTAGGTGGATAGCTTAATAAATTCCTGATTCTAGATTCTTCTCTCTTTCTTTTCAGTTTCCTGAGGCATGGATTCTAGCTTTTCTTCGAGATTCCAAATCTTGCTCTGCAGTTCATTCCCTATTACTTCTCCGTTCCACTCTTCTTTCATTTTTCTCTCAAGATCTTCCTCCATTCTCTTAAACTTGCTTTCTATCTCTGAAACCTTTCCTTTCAGCTCTTGATCAAAGTTTTCTTTAAATTTCTCCTCAAAATTCTCTTCTATCTTCATAAATCTCTCTTCAAAATTCTTTTCCACTTTCAATACTTTTTCTTCAAAATTTTCTTCTATCTTTATAACTTTCTCTTCCAAACTTTCTTCTATCTTTATAACTTTCTCTTCTATTCCATCCATTCTATTTTCCATCACCGTTAATTTACACTCTATTCATTCTTTCGCCGTTGAAAGCTCTCTCTTCATCTCATCTTGATTAGATTTAATTTCTTCGGTCAAACTGGCTTCCATCTTTTCCTGAACTGCTTTCATTTCCTTCATTTCTTCAGTCAAACCGTCTTTCAATTCCCTTTGAGATGTTTCCATTTTCTCTTTCAATCCGGTTTCCATCTTTTCCTGTCCGGCTTTCATTTCATTCATCTCTTGACTCAGACTATCTTTCATCTCCTTCATCTGGGTAGCTAAGCTTTCTAGAAGTTTTTTCATCTCCTGCTCCATACCTCTAGTTATCACCATTCACAGACAAAACCCCGCTTCTGACACCAGAAATGTTGCGTACTTGGGGTTCGTGAGTTGTCCGAGAATGAAAGGCCAAACTTACAAAAATTCAGCAATTTATTCACAGAAAGTTCCAGAAAAATACAGGTCAATAAACCAAGTATCAGCTTCAATTCAAGCAGTAAGCACAGCTTAAACAACAGCTGTCAATAGCAAATCCGCAGTACAAACTGTATAGCAATAACACTTGAAGCAAGTCTCTTTCAAAGAGGCTCAAAGCAATCCAACATTGGCAGAAGCTGGTCTCAGACTGAACTAAACTGACTCGCCTTGGCGAAGAAAACAGGATTATATACCCCTGTAGAAAAGTGTGGAACGTTCCACAAATCTCCATATCTCATCAGCCAATGGGATTAGAGCTTCCATATTTAGTATATCCCTTATAAGGATTTTCTCGCCAAGGTCACCAAAAAATCGCCAAGGTGGGAAAAAGTCGCCAAATTTGGCGCCAAATCCATTACCTGCCTTATTGGGGCTTTTTAATGCGTTTTTAAAGGAAAATAAGGCTATTTCAACGCTAAAACGACTAGAAATGCACAACATTAGCACTTTATCACCTTACTAAGCCTCTTCGAAAGAATTTATACAAAAATAAACACAATTATTTACAATTTTGTAACAATATGTAAAAAGAAGAGAAATAGCATTTTTTATTTTAAAGAATTTTTTGATTTGAAACATTTAAACTTTAACTTCATCAAACGGAAATAATATATTTTCAAATAAATAAATATATTGGCAAGTAAACATAATAAGTTACAAAAACTCGAAATAGTCGTTTCAAGACAAAATAAAAGATTCGCTCTTCGTCAGATTAAATAGGTAGGCATGAATGCATGATCGAAACAACGATGTTCTCTAACCTTACTAAAATATTCGAATAATTCCCAAACGTGTGTTGTTTTTATTATTATTATTTTGCCCAATTCTCTTAACACTTATTCTTTCAAGCACTTTTAAAAATCCCTAATTTACACTTTTTCAACGAATTATATATCCACGACAGAAGAAAGTTTAACGACATTAAATTGATTTTAAACTAGAATAAATAATGTTTCTCGTACTTACTCATACATGGTCCCCAACAATAAACAAAAATGGCACACTTTGTATACCTAATAAATACTTTTCAATTGTACTCACAAGTTACATTGTTTAAAAAAAAAAAAAAAAAAAAAAAAAATTATCTTTATGATGTTATTCTAAAAGACATTTTTATTTATTATAATGAGGAATAATGCTTTTAATAGTTATATTTCTATATATAAATTTAAAGGAAAAAATCATACACTATCTTTGTTATGCGTAACTCTGTTAATTGTCTTGAAACTGAAATATTGCAATTATGTATTTTAACTCTTTAGGAAGGAATCTCATTAAAGTATCTTTATAGATTTAATTTAAAAGAGGTAGTATTGTAAAAATTGGCTTCGTGTAGCCCTGTATATCTTCTAAACTGACATACGTGCCCTATGAAATAATAATTAATTCCCCATAACACTGGAAATTTACAATGATGAATTTTAATTTGTATTTTGTAAATTATCTAAAGAAATTTTTAGGAACCATGTAAACCAACCAATTACTGTATTTATAATTTAATTTTTTATTGAAATTATTGGTATAGTTTCTGCTCTATTTTCATACAGGGATGCATATATTACCAAATAAAGCTAAATAATCTTGCAATCAGAGTAAATATGGCCGAATTTTCATTTCAAGAAACACCTAGCCTTATTTTTTTATTTTTTAAATCTTTCAACCACTTTCCAGAAAAAAATTAGTTTCTGTTAAAATTTATTCCGAGTAAGGCCAGATTTTATAATTAGAAATTATGTTTTTGGTGTACAGTTATTTCTGATCAAATTGGCCTTTCAAGAAACCAATAAACTCAAATCCATAATAGAATCTTTTAAAATTATTTTAAACATTGCCCGTGTGGAGAGTGGGTTACCAACGCAGGTTCTCAAATATATTTTGCTTTCTGAAAATTTGGATAAGTCTGATTACCATCTAAAAATATTTTAGATCCAAATTTTATGAAAATCATTAGATCCATTTTGAGAAGCATTTGACGTATATACATGATTAACTCATTTATTTAGAAGAATTAAACTATTAATTTTATACAATGGTGTAGTAGTATGTTTCGTTATAATGTCAGTCATTTTATTTCTTTTTTGAATTATCCTAAGAAACACTAAAGAATTCATGTACGTATTTAATATTTAAAGCATAGGAAAATTTCAGAATAAAAGAAATACGCATTTATTTTCCTATTATAAGGATTAAAATTTCCTAACTTAAATAAGTAAGCATCTAGATATTTATTCAATAATGCATTTTACCCTTAATATGCATGAATAAATTCATGAATCATGGCATCTTTACAAATGAGATGAAAAGAAAATTACTTTTGAAGAACATTTGGTGAAAAATAAAACTTTTTATTGTATTTTATTTTCTATATTTTGTTTCTGTTTTTTAAACAGTTTATTTTGGAATATTTTTCGAAATATATATATATATATGTATATATTTACTTGCGAAAGACACAAAAAGGAATATTTAACATAAAAACCGAAACGATGAATAATTCCTCAGTCAATTTCAATATTTATATCCTTTAAATATTAATATTTTATTTTATGTGTAAGTGTGTATTTTATATAAACATGAAACTTTATACAGTTTTATTTATTTATCTCTTTGTGTGCTTGTACTACATTCATTTGAATTTTTATATTAAGTCTCTAAATATAAAGTAACATTTTGCCCAATTATTTCCCTGCATTAGTGAAAATTTTCAATTTCCTCTTTTCGATAAATTTATACTTTTTGAGCTATTGCGTACATATTTTTACAATTAAAAAAAGAAAAAAAAATCTCTCAATCTGGGGTCATTTATTTATTTTTTTTTTAGTTCCCCATCATACTATAGGTATGGGGAACTTAGGTAATCGTGAAAATTTTTAGATCCCCATCATACTATAGGTATGGGGAACTTACGTAATCGTGAAAATTTTCGACCTCAGTTTTTTGACTTTTTACACGTTTTCAGGTGTGAGGAATCCGAAAATGACAAAATTTCTATGGTGTCTGTCTGTAGGGTGTCTGTTAGTCTGTTAGTCTGTTAGTCTGTCAGTGTGTAAGTCCGTTAGTTTGTTAGACTGTGTACACGATATCTCAAGAACAAATTGTCGCAGAGAGGTCAGATCAGTTTTAAAATATTACTTTCGACACTGGCAAGAATCCTATTTATTTGCAACATTCGAATTTAAAAACTTCGTAAGTTATTAGAAATTTACGATTTTCTTAACATGGGAGAATAGGACAAAAATTCACTTAAACGTGCATTAAATGGAAACTTTTTACTGTAAAAATGTCAGACCAGTTTTAAAATATCAGTTTTGATGCCGGAAGGAACATCAGTAACTATAAATATGCTACTTTGAAAATTTCGCAAGTTATTGGAAATTTACGAATTTCTTAACATTGCAGTATAGGGCAAAATTTCACATAAACGTCAATTTTGAGAGATATTTTCATCGTAAAGATGTCAGACTACTTTTGAAATATTATTTAGGACGCTGGTATGAATATTAATGACTATGAATTTTCCAATATAAAAATTAAAAATTTCGTAAGTTATTGGAAATTTACGAATTTCTTAACATGGCAGCATAGAGCAAAATTTCACATAAACGTCAATCTTGAGGGATATTTTCATCGTAAAGATGTCAAACCACTTTCGAAATATTATTTAGGATACTGGCATGAATATCATAGACTATGATTTTTCCAATTTAAAAAAAATTCGTAAGTTATTTGGAATTTACGATTTACTTAACATGCCAGAATAAGGTAAAATTGAGCATAGACTTTCATTTTGAGGCTCATAAATACATTAGACAACTTCAAAATTACATTTATGATATCTGTTTGAACATGATTGAATACAAATATTCTAATAGGAAAATTTCGTAAAATATTCGTAATTTACGATTTTATCAACATAGCGAAATTGTAAATTTTTCATATAAATATGAATTTTGAGGATTATTGCATTGGAAATAGTAGCATGAAAACTAAACAACGGAATTGACCCTGATAGAATAAATTAATAGATTAGAATAAGATAAATATATCGAAGTGAACGGTGGATAGCCTATTAGGCGGGGTTTTCATTCTGTCACTGTATCAAGCTTTTGTCAAATTCATTTCTTTTAACATGATTATATCTCTCAAACTAGAAATTTATGAGAACATAAATATGATGGGGAACTGAGCAGAGTCCACCTATGCCAACTAGTTTTTTAATTAATTAATTATTATTATTATTATTATTATTATTATTATTATTATTATTATTATTATTTTAACCAAAATATTATGATATGCGACCTTTCAATAATTCACGCAATTTTTCAAAAAATACATGTGGTTGGATCTTAATATTAATTGGTGCTGATTAGTTTTGGTATATAATGCACAGCAGATAGCAGTTTTATACTGCCATACTTATGGGAAGTCTATACATGCGCTTTTATAAAGCAAGAGTGCACAAACCGTGGCGCGTGAGATGACTATTTACTGATACTGACTCAACTTGGGTATAATTAGACTTGATGTTGGTGCTGTTGTGCAACTATTTTCCGACGGAGTCTTGCGTTGCCTGACATAAAGAACTGTTTAGGAGAGCAACAACATACTAATCTATTTTGTCAATGGTTTCATTATTTTGTCTATCATACAGTTTTATTGTGTTGAATGAATTGGGATTTTCTCAATATAATCAAAATTAGAGATGTTCTTTTTATTTTTCAGAATTAAAGAAAATATCTATTAATTCCTTTAATCACCGGATAATGTGTTTAAGATTTATTTAATTAGCCAGCATACATATTATGACACTAACTGAAATTATCATGGCTAATTTTGCAGAAATATGCGATTATGTTTGCAAATTATTTATCCATTAAATAAATAAGTTTAGCATACGATAATCGAATGTTATTTTTAGAGAGTAGCATTGATTCTAAAAATTATCTCTTTTAGGTTGAGGGGTTTGCGTGGTTTCAGACTCCATCTTAATGAACTAATTAATGAACTAGTTGCTAAATAGGTAACTGAAAAGTAAACAATAGTTAAACAAAATCGTTCAAAAGAAAGTTTTAAAATAAAATTCATGTTTGACGACCCAGGTTTCATACTTTTCCAGGCAAAACAGCTTTAGTATATGACCCGTATGGCTACTTTTTAATATTTCCGTCATGTTGGAGATTGTTTTTAATTTATTTTCCTATTCATTCATTTTGGAATAATGTTTTGTGAAAAAAACTTAATACCTATTTTGATTTCCTTTATATTGTTTTTTTTTTAGTCAAATTATGACAAAAGTTCATGTTTTGTTTATATCTTTTAAATATTGCTAGGTTTAAAATGACTCTTACAAAGGTTGTAAAGATACAACTTTTATAAATAGATTTTTCTATAAAATGATCTCATCAGAAAAATGTCCTTCTATTGTTATTATTATTATTATTATTATTATTAGATCACCTATCTGAGTCAGCATGCTTAAATATTGGTTATGTATTTTTTTTTCCCCGCGTATTTTATTAAGTCACTGTCGTATCATTTCTATAAAATTTAATCATATGTGGTCAACGTTAGAGAAATATATAGATGTTATATTATAATTTACTTTTTGAATACGGGTTATAAATTTTTATAAAATTGATATGAAAGATATTCATTTATATTTCCAGTCATGCATTGAAATCCTTTCATCATTCTAGCAAATAAATCTAAAGTTTCAGATTTTAAAATAATTTGTCTCGATTTTACTTACTGGTTTCTTTAGATAAGGACTTTTGAAATAATAAACTTGCTTCTGATCTTCTGGTTTACTAGAAATTCCGTCATTGTTTTCTCATGATAAATCATCCTTTGTTACAATGTGTGACAGATAATGAAAAGTGAGTTTGAGAATTCAGAATTATGTTCTTGAATTTATGATTATTTTAATAATTACTTTAGTATCAGAGAAGCAGACATATTCTTCAAAAGTATATTATTAATCAAATTTTTAAATTAAACAAATAATATTAAATGTCTGATAATGTACCAATTAATAAATATTAAGTGTTAGGTGTTAGTGAATACAGATTACTCGAATATAATTTGAAGCTATATAAAATGATGCTCTAAAAACTTTATTCAAGATATATATATTATATTACACTGATATAAAACAATGTTGTTTTGATGTCGCTGCACAATAATTTACTTTTCTCTTGTTGTCATTAATTAGGCTACGATATAGTTTCGTTTCCTATACATCTTCACCTAAATATAAATTTTATCAACCGCCAGATCCCGTATGGATTTCAATCCAGGCCTAGGTCGAGTCAAGCGCACAGAAAAAAAAAAAAAAAAAAAAATCTGTGGCCGAGTTGCAGAGTTGCCCGAGTTGCAGAAAATCGTCTCAATCTCGTTCTTCTGAACAGGATCCGTGCAGACCATTAATGTGGATATTATGTATCTAAATATCCTCGACAAAGTATTTTTTTTCTTATATACTGAACAACTTTCAAAATTCAACAACTATATATTGACAACAACAGCAATAATAATAATATTGTCAAAAATTATACTTTATTAGCAATCCAAATTGCGAAAACGGAAAAAAAAAATATTTTTTGACAAAAAAAAAAAAAATTAATTTTTAGTGTACGTAAGAATTTAATGCTATCTCGTAGTTATCCAAATTGACATCTTTATTAATTTCTGTTATCATGTCCTGAACTTCTTAGAATGATATGTAAAAAGAATTTTAAGTGATAACAAACTAATTGATTTTGATATTAATAAACTCTCATTAAATATAGTTATTTTAATGAATGTTAATGTTATACCATGCCTTAAAGGAGCTCTTATCAATAAAAGTGTCCATCTATTTTAGTGATAATTAGTTTTTAACTTTTCCTACTAAATGCACTTTCAAAGTCTGTGATTATCATGAAATATTTCGCTCAAAGATATTTTTGATTATTTTTACATCTCATTTAAATTAGAAATGCATGAATGATTTTGATAAAACTTAATAAATATTTCGAAAAAAAAAAGTGATTTAAAAGAAATAATTAAATTTTTTTGAGGATTAGAAAAGTAAAATATAAAAGTTATTTTTATTTATTTATTTACTTTATTATTTTTTTTCATAAAAATATAACAAATGTTTTATATACAACTTTTAAAAAATGGCTGAGTTCTTAAAGTAAATAGTGGATGTCTTTTTAATAATTGTTTCTTAAAGATATGTAAAATAGAAAGAAAAAGAAAAATGTATTTATATAAAGTAGAAATTTATTTACGTCTAAATATATTCCACATATATATATATATATATATATATATATATATACATTTATTCATTGAAACTAATTTATGAAAATGCAGGTAAAATGTTCAAAAAATGTGTTATGATGTTTTAATTACAATTAAACTCAATATCGGGTATAGTATGTATAAAAAAAATTGTACATAGTCCTTTGCAGACACGAGTCTGCAAATGAGTGCGTCAATGCCGAAGGCAGCGAGGAACCAAAGCAGGCTTTAAACAATTTCATGATTTCTTTAAATTTTATTTTTGTTTGTAAAGTGATATAGAAAAGAGTTTCCTTCAAATAACGACCGGAGAAGCGAGAAAAGCATTCGTTGATTTCATGAATTAAAAAAAGGTTTCGTTAACAAATTTTGATCTGTTGGCACGAAACATCACGAAACAGGGCCGAGTTTTGTACATTTCGAGTTTGATTTTGAGATTTTTCCCGCATTCGGAATTCGTTTCGTTCCCGAACCGGGGCTTTAATAGTGTTATGTATAAAACAAGTAAAAATTGATAAACAGTACTTTTTGGTTTGAGAAGAATTGACAACGGCTGTTCAACCATTTTTAGTATAATATCATAACGCTGTGGTAGCACATTCGTCTGCCACGGAGGGGGTTTCCGCTGGAGGGGATGTTATGTTTCTTTGAACATCAAACAGTTTCACTCAAATGTGGTCCAATTTCACGCAGAAATAACTTGTTTAACTGGACCATATTCTTGTGACGTTATGGTCACGTGACGTGGGGAAACAATGATTTTACCCACAATATAAGATCACTTTTTTTTCTAATTTATTTTATGTAATGTCCACAACAAGCCCACTTAGCAAAAAGATTAAGTAACATTTGAATAGGATATAATATCTAAGTAAGCACTGGAATGCACTCATAAAATTAAAACTTTGCTTATACATTAAATTATTTATCAAGTCTAATAAGAAATCATTTGTCAAGTATGCTACAAAAAACAAACATATAATTTCGAATTCTACCATAACAACAACTTTGTAGGCGAAGCATACAATCAATGTACTATATTCTTAAATAACCATATCAGAAAATTGTAAAGGGTCTATATTAACAATTGTAATTATTTAACTCTTTTAATAACACAGTGTCGCATTTTTTTGTCTATTTTTTATTGACATTCATTTATTGTTACAATCAGATGAATATTAAAAAATATGAGGACAATCCTCCTCTTTACATCTTTAAATTTTAAGAACAATCCACTAGGTGATGTATGAATTCATGCATACGCATATTATATATAAAATGGACATTAATAATTCAATTTATGCTATAAGCAGCATTAATTAATTGTAAACTTCTTTGGTATTTATAAATATCGACTATAACGAAGATTTTCTACTCCTTATATATACATTTTTTCTCTCTCAGATCACGTATAAAAGAACATTATACAGTGTACTTCATTTACGATTTGCAAATCTTTTCAAGTTAAAATGACGCTTGCTTTAAAAGTTATGCATTCACGTAATGAGTAAATTTAGAATATAAATGTTCACAAATAATCTTACCAGTAAAATAAAATGTAAATATGCAATCCGAATTTTGATGTCGATGTTGATAACGAAAGATCTTGCTTCTGCATAACTGAAAAAATGCAATAATTTAAATTTTTTCTCAAAATGGCAACATCAGTTCATTTTAAACTTTGTGGCTTCAAAAAATTACTCCTAAATTTCATAAATAAAATAAAAATTTCTATATATATATTTGCTTAACATATTGATTTTTTAGGAATCTGTAAATTCATTATATATTCCTATGAAAAAGATGTAAATTGTTTCCCCACACATCTGATATCCTTGTAGCCTCGAACCCAAAGTGGAAATATGGTCCATTGGCTTAAATTTGAACCACTCATTGGAGCCTAATGATTTGAGAGGATTATTCTCAACGTGAGAAGTTGCCTTTCAACATGTCGATTGAGTGAAAAATGGCACAGTTTCAGAGAATTTTCTCTTTACATTTTTGGGGAGCAAATATGTCAACCTTTAGCTTAGTGGGCAATATATATATATATATTAAAGTTTTCATTATTAAAGTAAAATAACCACTGACTAAGCGAAAACAGACATGCTCAAAATGTAATAGTAAAAAAAAAAAAAAAGAAAAAAAAAAAAAAAAAAAAAAAGAGACTTCGAGAAAGTTTATTGTTAAATAAAACATCTTTACAATACGAAGAGACGAAAATACTGTAGATTTACACGGAAAAAAAGAAAAGGGAAATTTGACTAATGTACAGCATTTAACTAAATATCCTAAAATAAGAAAAAAAAAATGTATATCTAGTAGTGTATAAGTCCGTACTTTAAAAACTGTTAAAAATAGTGTTCAGAATAGATTTTTGACATATACACTTTCGTTCAAATTTATTTGCCCCATTTGAACTATGCTAAAATTGATTTAATAATAATTTACCGCAACAATATCTAATGTTTTATAATTTATTATAAACACATATGTTATTTAAACTAGAAGAAAAACAAAATCTTTTTCTGTTATAAAATTCGCAATAAAGGTTTCTTTACAATAATGCGTCTTTTAAGACTAGCAACCTGAAGACTCCGTATAATTTTAAAAAAGCTAATGGCTACATCCATATTCAAATTTACGTGGGCAGTGATATGTGGTTATGCCAGTCTATGATGTCTGTCTATTTGTATCTGATTAATTATCTGTTTTCAGAAAAAGATGACTTGTAAGTTCTTCTACCGCCATTTTTAAAAAGAAAACCATTTGACACATGGACTTTTTTAGCATAATCTATGGTTTAGCGTAAGCTGACCAGAACTTTTTTACAAGCGAAAATGAGTACAAATGACACAATGTACCCAGTTTTCGTCAAAAAATGTGGGCATGTCTAATTTAAAAATGATGACATCTCTGAGGACAAAAATACAAATTCATTTAGGCTTTTTAAATTTGAATAACTATACAGTTCTGTATCATAAGGAATATTGTTTATTTTTATTTACATCAGTTGAAATCATAAATTTAATAAAAGCTACTATTTTCAGTATTAACACTATGATAACTATAGTTAAAACTTATTTTTCTCCAGGATTTAAGCTTATATAAGACCTCCATTAATGGTAGTGTGCAAAGAAAAACAGAAAATAATATGTTTTCACCACAGTAATAATATTTCGTACTAGAAGGAAGTACAAATCTAAAATTTGAAACTCATAACTTCAAAAGAAATTCTCAATTTTTGATTCTGATTTATTAAAAAAAAAAAAAAAAAAAAAAAAAAAAAGAAAGAAAGAAGGAAAGAAAGAAATTCCAGATGCCGATGAGATTTAGGGAATAAAATGACACTATAAAAATTAAATTTAAAAAGTTCTAAATCCTATAAGCAAGCAAGATGAATGATAAATAAATCAGTAAATCTGCTGCTCCCAATCTGACGTTACAAGAAACATTCTTATATAGAACTCAATTGAAAACCTAAATCCAACCACACAGGCATATCAACATTTTAATTTATTCCGCAGCATTTTTAGTACCCTGCCCATTTTTCACACTACTTTTCTCGAAGTTTTTTTTCCCTTACTTATTTAATCGTAATTAAATATAGAAGAAAATTTCACTGAAAATAAATTGGTGTGAAGAAGGGACGGGTTTTTATCAGTTCATAGAAAAAAAAAAAAAAAATGGAATCTCTACACCTATTATTCGTAAATTCAATTTCTTTCTTGATTATTTTACTAGAGATAAACCAGATGTTCAGAAAATATCCGGTATTCGGCTGATTAGTCAATTTCATGAATAACTTTTTATATCCGGATCAAGACCACCACGTATGCGACCGGATATCAGGCTCTATACTAAATAACTTTTTTTTAACATCACAAATACATGACAGAATTTCCGGAATGCCGGATCCGGTAAAAATTCATATCAGGTCCATCAGTATATTTTACTGCCTATATTTCCAGCAGATTCAAAATACCAAATTTTTAATTTGGATTATATATTTTCAGGTAAATTTAAAAGAAATTTCTTTTTGCATAAGGTGAAGCTTAACTGGGGGGCTTTCTATTACTTTGGAATTTTTATGATTTAAATAATGTATACTATTTCAGTAATTCATGTTTATATATACAAATGAAATTGCGTAGTGGTTTTTATCTGTATAATCTTAATTTATACACAAGATTTCATTTTATTTCCAAGTCTTATCCAATGAACATTTTTCACAACCTAGATACAACCATAAAATATAAAAATAAAAAGTATTACTATTTAAGAATTGGTGGCAGTAAAACTTAACTTATGAAAATATTAAAATTTTTAGTTATTCTCAGATGTTGATGACAGAATAGTTAAAAGTGGGGACAAATGTGGTCCTCAATCAAAATTTACAAAAATGAGAAAGATGACTAAAAATGAGGACAGTCCTCAGACAATGAGGACGTTTGGCCACCTTAGTTTAGCGAAGAATTTATAAACTGTTAGCAAAATGTAGGTCAACAATAACTGCCCATGTTTCAATAGGAAGTTCTTTTCTTTTTAGAATAATCATAATTATCACTTTTATTAATCGTGCACTATCGATTTGTTTAAATAATCATGGATTTAAATCAGAAACTTGACAATAACCTAAAGCAAAAAACTTATTATTATATGCATATTTTATTATAATTTTTAATAATAAAACATTTAATCAAGATCCATGAAATAAAAGTATATATCAAAAGATAATTCTAAGACATTTTCTTTTTATTTCGTGTTTTTGATAAAATCATTTTAATTCTTTTAAAATATACATATGCACTATCTATCAATAAGCATTTGGACACTTTTGAATTAAGGCGTTTTGTCAAATATCTAGAAAAGTACTTTAGGCTTCATCTTGAAACTTCAGTAGTGTAAAGAGCATGCTATACCTCCTATATGTAAGCAAAAGTTGTGTCCTGGAGAGTAAAACGGTACCAGAAAAAATTAAACAAATGTCAAAATGTTTTGGAAGTAATGCTTTAAATGCGTTTTGGTTGTAGTATGGGATTATGAGGACTTTTTGCATTATTTGTATAAACTTTTATGAGGATACCAAATATATTCATGGAGATATAACGTTTTTGTAAGAGATTGCAAAAATAAATTCGACATTTTTAATTATATGCCCAGTGCAAAGCAATTTTTAGGAAATTTGGCATCCTACATTAGACACAGCATACTGCAATTAGAATGTAGAAATGTTAAACATTCCGAAATATAAGCATTTTTACTAAATAATTTATATCTACGTATGCGCTAGCTTTAAAAAAATTATTTGCATAATTTAATAGTCAAGAGTGTCGAAAAATTTATATGAAAACTCCAAACAAATATAGTTTAAATTAAAAAATGTATATGAGACAGAGAGAACAGAATTTTCGTTCCTCTAAATATAGAAACTAAACTACAAGGGGTTTTATTCACATTTTCATTTTGATTTAATCAATGCCCAATAGTAATACAGTGTTAGCTGATTGTAAATAAATATTGATAAAACCCCCTATCATCATGAGTTTTATTATGTATCATAATAAATTAGCCTTAATATTGTAGTTAAAATACTTGAAAGAAAATTATGAGATAAATCGCTCTTTTTAGAAGTAGGTTATGCTATATATATGTGTGTGTGTGTGTGTGAGAGAGAGAGAGAGAGAGAAAAGGGAAGAAAGACAAAATATCTATTAAAAAAAAGAATAAGAAAAAGAAAGAATTAAATAAAAAGACGTGTTGAATTAGACTTAATAAAAAATGCAGCATGTTTGGTATATGTCAAGTATAAAGTGGTGTTAAAAAGAAGAAATTTCTTGTCTTTATTTATAATTTATATTTCTCGTGTACACTACGTATGATTTCAACGGCATAAAATTACCAGAAAAGTTAAAAAGTTTTTTATAACTGAATAATCGTAAAAAATGAAACATTTACAAAAAACTCTGAAATTTTAATTATATATATATAAAACCTCTGTATTTCTTTAGACAAGTTATTCAAAATATATTAACTAAAAAAATTGTTCAGGAAAATATTTTTTATTTATTTATTTATTTATTTATTATGTTGATTATAATAAATGAAATGAAAGAAGAAATCAATATTAAGAAAAAAAAAACTGAGAAATAAAAACTTACATAAATTTTACTTAAAAGATCACCCTTATATAAAAAGAATCACGTTAATGCAAATGAATGAAGCGGCGTGCGTTAAATTATAATAATTAGAAACAGAATATCAATGTGACCAAACTTAACAAAGCATATCAATTAATTATTCAACCTATGCATCATGAGGAACGTGTATAAGCATTTATGTATGTAAATTAAGGAATATCATCAAATCTGATTTGCATTTGTCAATATCCAGCTATAAATCATAGTAAAATACACATAGACTTCCGCAGACATTATATACATTTATAAACAGTTAGTTCTAAATCTTGATTTAGGTTTTGCTTCGTTAAATGTGAATAATATATATATAGATATATATAGAAAATCCAGATTTTAAAAATGTCTAATATAAGTTACAAATTATTATAAAATCGATCAAAAAGTTACAAATGATTCAATTTCTGTATTTAAAGCATTTAAAATTTTACACGACCCTGTATAAAATAGTACCCAATATTACGTGCCCCAATAACTACTTATGTTATGAACATTTTCAGACGGGCATAATAAAAGTTTTAAAAGTGCAATTTAAAGCACTTTGGGAAGGTTTGTAAATCGCAAATTAAAATGTAAACACATTCATTTTATTACTTGAATATCATTTCTTTGTATTTTATTAATTGAATACTTCATAAAATATCTTTTTTAAACAAAAAGTTATTTAAATAAGCCATTTTCCTTTTTATATCTAAGAGTCGTTTAAAACACATTGCTAAATTTTAGAATTTTTATTTAGTATATAAAGAGGGCAATGTGTATACAAATTAGAATTTCGGAGTTCTTCTAGCTAAATCCAAGGAATTTTTGAATTGATATTATAAAGCTTACATATATTTTACGTAAAATACTTATTTATAATGTAACTCTAAAATGCATTTTTAAGAAATTGTGACCAAGATGAAAAATTTTAAAACAATATTCGTATATATGAATGTGCATTACTGAATAGACAATGAATTTAGGAACAGATTTTCATAAAACTGACTGAAATACATTTTTTTTTTCTTTGTACAAAAAACATTGAATTTTAATTAATTAGAAAGGTGAATCAGTGAATGCTAGTTTGTGTAACAACTTTTAAGCAATTACGACAAATTTAGAAAGTAAAAAAACAAATTTGAAATTTCTTATACATAAATAACAAAAAATGTTAAGCAAATATTAAGATTGAACATAATTTTTTCATATGCAAATTGAAAGAACGCACTCGAAACACAAACATTGTGTAAAACTGTATTTCTACTAAGTTTCGAATGAGTGACTTGCTATAAAACTACATAATATTTACATAGATGTAATATGTTAATTTAGTTTTGTGTTGCTTAATTTAATTCAAATTATTTCTGTACTGCCATTTATTGCACATAAAATCTTATTTGAACAGGATCTACGACTTAGGGTAAATTATGAACCATGTCAAACATCCATGTCCAAACTGGCCCTTGTGCAATTAGCAAACCGAGACTAAAACGCTTACCGTTCGACCACAATATGGACGAATTTATTCAGATACTTTATTTATCACAATATTTATTTAAGCATGAATTATATTTATGCTTTATTAATTTCTATAAATTAATATAAAACATGAACAACTTGTAAAAGATTTAAAATATATACGTATGAAAATTCATAGTACTTGGTAGCTTTGTTAAAATCATAATTTGGGTTGTAAGAAATTTTAGCATAAAAATTTAAAAGATTATATATATATATATATATATATATATTTGGAAAATCATTTAGCATATATTTCAATAAAATTAAATACATATGAATGCGTACACACACGCGCGCGCAAATATATATAAAATATTTAAATAATTGTATGTGGATGCAATTTTTCATATTGAATTCTACTTAAATGTCTTCTGTTAATCGGTGTGTTATTTCTTACATTTCTTTTATTATGTTGCATTTTTATGAAATTTACGAATATTTTTTATGCTTTGAAATAATTCGCATCATTTTGCGTCGCACACATAATTACTATGCATTGAGAAAAAGCGGAAGAATGTAATTAACATAGGGCGGAAATAATAAATACAAATCTGCATCTCTAAGATTTTAATATTATTATTATTTTTATTATTGGTATCTTTTAAATGTGAAACCACGTCATGTATTCAGAAGTTTCATGCTGGGACAGTACGGCGTAGACTGAAATTAACGTAGTAAATAAATCTTTTAAAATGATAATATTCCTAAAGAATAGCAAATTTTGTGACGTTAAATTTTTTTTTTTTTTTTTTTTTTTTTTTTTTTTTTTTCATTTCAAGTTTATCTTAATACTAATGTAAATAAGTTACAGATATTTTTTATGATTATTCTATTTTATTTAAAGTTATTCTATTAAGTTTTCAATTATAATAATAATAACAAAAAGAAATGTACATTTGAATTTCATCTTACATTTTATATTTTCTATTAGTAAAATGAATGATAATAATCATAAAGAATATCTATTTAAAAAAAGTGAACAAGTTACATTTAATGCACTGACACAGAAAAAAATAAAATTTTATACAATGAAGGAATACAATTCTCCCATAACAAATATTTATAACAAAAGCTATTCATTGCTGTTCAGGAATATTTTATTTTGAATACATCCGAAACAACATAATAAAGAAAAAAGAAAATATAAAATTACAAAAACTAAAGATAGATCATTTTTAAATGAACAGTAATATTTCATGCATCAGAAATTTAATTAAAATTTATGAATTTACCCAAGAATTTCTATTTTAACATTAATTTCATTTTCAAAGACTGTTTTCCCTATAACTGCTTATGAAAAGATTATATTATATTGTTGAATGAACATGAAAAGAAGATAATATTTTTTACAAAAATTACATTTTTAAGTATATTTCAAGTAAAAAATAGATTTTTTTTTGTAAATAATATTTCTACATTTAGAGTTTAATAAAAAACAAACTATATTGTTTACGACAACAGCATCTCCAAATAAAACATTATTAATGTAAACTGCTGAAAAAAAATGTCTATATAATGAAAATTTAGAAATGTTCTGATGTGGTTGAAAACGCTTTTCCTTAAATTAAAATTCCATTTTTTAAGCGTTTCTTTATATTGTTATTTGTAAGATGTCACATATTTAAAATATGCTTAGTTTGATATTAAAAAAAAAATTTAAAAAAAAATGACATATTTATTTCTTATCGATAATTAACACTAATACTATGGTAGAGCTAGCATAGTTTTTTGGTAGTGATTTCACACCAACCAAATTCTATTTCTAGTAACAGGTTAGTTATCAACGGTAATCAAAAAAAGCATCATTGAATGCATATAAAGTGGGGGTATGAGTAGGGGACACTTAAAGGGATGAAGAAATGTCTGCATTTTTTGCTACCATTATTTTCATACTGAAATGTTCATTTTATTTTCATACCAATCTATTGTGATTAGGTAGGATATATATTATTGTAGAAATTTTGCATCCTGAAATGGGCCACAAAATATGGTGCAGATTACGATACCCTGATGTAAAGAACACAGTCAAATTTCCTTTGAAAAAAAAGTGTTCTATTAATCTGATGGGGAGTTTTGATTAAAAAAAAAATGGGCTGTGGAGGAAAACAGGGAACATAACAAGGTGAACTTTTTAATCTTAAAGTGGCGAATGATTCTTAGTTCACTGGAAGATCTTCTTAGATCACAAATTAAATTTGTGATTTTTAAAAATTCAGAATCGTTCCTCACGACTTAAATATATATATATATATATATATATATATATATATTATTCATAAACTTCTTAAAAGTTGTAAAGCTTTTTAAATAATTGTCTTCACCACACATTTGCATTTTCAAAGTTAACCTCCTTAGATAAAACCTACGCCCCCACACCCTAATTTTATAAAATCAAGTGAGGTTGCCCTTAGGTTCATTACTGAATATTTTTTGTTTATATTTCTTTCAAATTCCGACGGGGTCATAAAATCTAGATAAGAGGGAGTGGATTCTTTTTGCAGTATATTTAATCATATTTAAAAGAAAAATTCTAAGACAAAACATAGTTCAAAATATGTTTGTTTTGAGGAAACCTTAAAAAAAAAAAAATAACAAAAAACTCTTTCCCATTTGAAATTCAAAAGTTGATACCCTGGATGCCTATTTCACACCAGCTATATTTATTTATTTATTTATTTTTATTTATTTATTTTTTTTTAAAGTCAAATGAAGTGTCCTTCAAACTCATTATCATTACTAATATATTTTTTTTTCAAGACTCAGTAGGAAAGGGGGTAGAACATTGAACTAAAATTTTAATTCGTCCTGACTTCCTATTAAAGCATAAAAGGATAAAATACATAGCTGTCAAGTTTTTTAATTTATTCCGGAATATTGTTAGCCCCGCTCTTTTTCCCACAGGAATCTTTTTAGAGTAATATTTTTCATGTTTAATATCGTAGTTAAATTATAAATATTTTTTTTCTACAAATATTACGGTGTGAAAAAAGGGCGGCGCTATCATCATTCCGGAATAAATTAAAAAACTTGGCAGCTATGAATATATATGTATGTATATCTATATCTATATCTATATATATATATATCTATATCTTTCTATCTATCTATCTATCTATCTATATATATATATATATATATATATATATATATTATATATATATATATATATATAGATATATATATTCAAAATGTTTGTCTTAAAAAGTGCTTTCGATCGGCGCTATTAAAAGTCCCCTCTTCCCATTTGAAATTTTAAAATTTAGCTTCCTAGAGACCCCTCTTTTGCTCCCCAGAACACCCTCCTTATTATTATTATTATTATTATTATTATTATTATTATTATTTTAACAGAATCGCCCTTAAAATTATTGGACACAGGTTTTACAGTTTTAAGAAATTCTGACGCGTATCCAAGTAACAGGGTTTTGGACTTTTGATGGACCAGTTAGTTTAAAAACATGATTCGACGAGGATTTATAGAACAAAACAGCATTAAGTGCACATTTTTTATATAGGAATTTTTGCTAGCGCTCGCGTAATTTTGCGGTCGACTGTATATTAATAAATGTACAGAAAAATAAAAATTAGCTACTTTTTTTTTTCCAGAAACAATGCATAATATGTAAACACATTATTACATAATTATCTAAATAAAACAACTTATTCAAAATCATATGAACAATAATTTAGGAACTGAGATAGCTGCCATCAGATGGTATCAGATATATTAATTATTGAAATTACAGCAATGTTAATGAGTCACATTTTTTTCGATAAATAATAGATAATAATATATACTCTATTTTCTGACTTTAATTCACGTATTATATGTTTAAATATAACTTTATTTTTCTTGCAATAAACATTATACGAAGTATTATTTATTTATTTATTTTCTTGCATCACTTAGAAAATATCAATAATAAGTTTTTTTATGCCATTTATTATACATATCTATATATATAAAATTGTTCTTCCTGACTGAATGAGTAAGTGAGTGAGGGGGTGATTCATCATCGCCCATACCAAACCCTTAGACCTAGAAGCATGAAATTTTGTGAGCATGTTTTTTCTATGACATAGGCATCCACTAAGAAGCGATTTTACAAAATTCGCCCCCCCAAGAGGGGGAGGGGGGAAACGTGATTTCACAAAATCCTTCATATCTCAAACAAAAAAACAGATATCCGTAAAATTTTTGCTTTAAAATATAGCTAACACAAATGTCTAAAAACTAATTTCTGGAATTTTCAAAATTCGATCATCAAGGGGGGCGGGGGGGGGGGCAAAACATGATTTCACATGCGTAAAACGTGATTTCGCATAATCTATATATCTCAAACAAAAAAATATATATACGTAAAATTTTTGTTCTAAAATCTAGCTAATGCAAGTATCTAAAAACCAATTTCTGGAATTTTAGAAATTCAGCCCCCAGGCGGGGCAACAAGGCTATGGAGCAAAAACAAATAGAAATACAGTTAGGCCGTTCAAAATAGAGTTAGATCATTCAAAATTGGTACATAGAGGTTTTCGATACCTACAAATTGATTGCGGATATTTTCGAATTTTTAAAATTATTGGGAGGGGCGGGAAGGGGGGAGCGGAGGCTCAAAAAAATAAAAATGGAGATAGATCGTTCAAAACTGGCGCATAGAGGTTTTTGATACTTACAAATCGATTGCGGATATTTTCGAATTTATAAAATTATTAGGATAGGCCGGAGGGGGGCGAAGGGGGTAAATAGTAGAAATAAGAGTTAGAGCATTTTGGGAATTTTTTCCGAGGGGAGTGAGAACTCGGTGCGACATTTTTCCTAATCAGATTTTGTTTCTCTCTCTTTTTTTTTTTTTCATGGGATAAAAATTAATGCAATTTTGACAATTCATTAATTATAGTGATTCATTTAAAAATAGGGACCAGCGAAGCGGGTGTTGCCTGCTAGTGTATTATATTTATATAATTTGGAATGACGCCGAAATCCACGGATTCAGCTTAGCAGACTTCGCCATCACTTCAAATAATAAGAGCTTGGTAACTCCCATGAAGTCCAAACCATACTGAAACTAGAAAAAAATCATTTAATATAAATAATTTTGGATTTCAATACTTTTACTTTAATATATGCTTTAGTATACTTATTAATTATATATATATATATATATATATATATATATATTCATGTAGAGTTAAAAGTATTCTTTATTTTACAAAATTTTTGGATTTATCCTTATTATCGTGTAATTATATGATTTAGTTTTAAATTTTTTAACATTTTCTATTCTTCTTATTATTTTTTTAAGCTTAGTAATTATAACCAGTATTTTATGATTACTATCATATATAAACCATTAAAATTTGTTTATTTTATTTTGTTTTGCACTAAATACTTTTTTTTTTCTATGTGATGTGGTAGACCTCGGTTAGTTGGCCCGCTTTTACTTTTAACAATTTTTATAAGATTATAATTCATCATTTTAATTTTGTTTTTATGTTAATACTACTAATGTAGCTTTAGGAAAAAGTCACCTTGATAAAACTTGAAAATATTAACTATGACTATTAATTAAGAAGCAGAAACTGACATGAAGTCGCGTGGTCAACATCATTCATGGATTGCGGTGTAAATTAGCCCACGTCAGTTATTCTGTATTTTGATGGTTCAGAAGTTAAAGAAATATACATAACATCATTAAAAAAATAATTATTCGTGCAAACGAAAGCTCAATATAGCTTAAAGGAAGTCTTTTATACAACATTCCTTAATAAAGTCATAAAATTATTATTAACTTTCCTGGATAATCATTTTCATCATTACAATGAACCAAATATAAAATACCATTTTACCAATGTATAAAGTGTTAAATTATCTTATAGATATAAATAAAATAGCATTTAAAGCATTAATTTCTTACAATTGTCTATATAAATTTGTTAAAATATATTGTTAACACTAATGTATAAACTTTATTTTTTACTCATTAGTTTAATTAACTAGAAAATGTCCATTTAATTTACCAACGCTATAATAATATCTATTAGCGTGTCTTACTAGAATATCAACTCACATATTTCTGTTAGAAACATGAATGAATAATAAATAGCTATATATTCTATATAAAACAGGAGAAATGTATACTAAATTTATTCGATAAAAAATAAATGCATATTTATTCATCTGTTATAATGATTAATAGTTCACCTTAAATAAGTAAATATATTTATATCTATTCCGTAATGCATTATGAAATGTGCAGAAAAATATAAACATAACTCATTTGCCTAAAAAGTGTATGAATAAATTCATGAATCACAGCATATTTACGACAGAGATGCAAATATATTTACCTTTGAAAAACATTTGGTGAAAAATAAAACTATTACTTTCACATAATTCTTTTCAAATACTTTTGATTTTTTTTTTTTTTTTTTTTTTTTTAGTTTAGAAGTACATAGAAAAGAATATTTTGTCATAGAAGTAGAAATTCTGTATAGTTCTGTATTCGTATTTTAATATTTGTAAAATTTATATTTTTATATACTATATTTAAATTCATTAGTATTTTTTAAATAAACATCACTACTTCTTCATATGCAGAATTAATTGTATAATGGTAATTTTTAATAATAAAAACATTCACTCTGTTCCTTTATGCACTTTCACTGTTTCAATATACTGGTTTGGCATTCAAATTGATTATTTCTAATTCTATAGTTTTTATTAGATTAAATTTCCTTTCTTTTCGTCCTCCAAAATATTTTGCGTACGATAGTAATGTGACAGAATTCAATAATCAGACTTCTTAAATGTGTTTAAAAATATTTTTTTTTTCTTTAATTGTTTTAATATCGATGATATCAAAAGTTTTGTTTGTAGATAGTACCCATATTGTCGATATCCTCTTCTTTGTCTAACATAAAACAGCATATTTCTTTCTTCTTTTTGGCTCCACTTCTTTCTTGAACAGCCTGAATGAGCTCTAAATTAAAAGATTCAAGAAAGGAAATCTTTAAGGAGATTTTCTTAAAAATAAGGACATATATTTTCTATATTTTTTACATTTACATTGATGGCATGCAATATTCTTTTATCAAGTTTCATTGCTTATGCAATGCATAAATTAAATTATAATTTCTAAACATTTTTGGCTATTTGAAATGGTATTTACTTACTTATTTTTATTTTACCTAACAACTTTTGAATCTACTTTTTTTAATTGATAAAAGATCATGTTGTTATTTTAAATCAAAACAAATATTTTATTTTGTTATCGGAATTGCATGGGCGTCGGCAGAATGAGGCAGGCTGGAAAATTCTACTAAGCATTTTTTTCTTTAAATTTAAAACTATGCTATCATCAATTTTATTAAAAAAAAATATATATTTTTTCAGGTTGTGCCCCCCCCCTCCCTGAATTTTTTTCGGCCGACGCCAATTCGCAATTGTTTACGAAGAATTTTATCTATAAATTTATAACAACAATTAAATAGTGTATTTTTTACTATATTTATTTATATTTTTCTTTAAATATTTGCTCAAGATTTATGTAAATCTAGCTTTTAAAAATTCCCGACCTTGAATTTAATAACATATTATTTTTCACACACACACATATATATACATATATACAGGGTGTTTATAAAATCCCGGACCCATTTTGATGTTTAATAACTCATAAAATAATGGAGATATAAACAAACTTATGGCACTTATTGATGGAATAACTCATATATTTTCTTTTCATTTTTGAAAATCTTTACTTTTGTAAATATCGTCTGCGCGTGTGGTTGATTTCAGATAATTTCATTTTCCAGTCTAAATATCTGTACCTTTCTAAATATCGTCTGCTTATTAATTGCATTTTTCTCTCTTTTGTTTTTGCAAGTATTGCAATGTTGTGTTTACTTTTGATGTGTTTGTTCTATGTAGTACTTTTGTATGTGAGGCACAAAGGGATTTCCCAAAGGTTAATGTGTGGTGTGGACTAATGCACGACCGAGTCATTAGGCCTTTCTTTTTTACCGAAAAGACGGTCTCATCAGTCGTATACTTAGACATGTTGGAAAACTTCGTATTTACACAACTAGAAGAACTTCAGCCACATGTCTTTTTGCAACAAGATGGTGCACCACCTCATTGGGGTACCATCGTTCGTAGTTCTTTGAATGACCAGTTTCCAGGAAGATGAATTGGGCGAGGAGGTCCAATTCCTTGGCCACCCAGATCACCTGATATAACGACGCTGGACTTTTTCCTTTGGGGATTTGTAAAGGACAATGTTTACAGGAGGAGAGTGTCGAACATTGATGACCTAAAAGTCAGAATTACAACCGCAATAGCCTCTGCGGATGCCGACATGCTTGCCGCTACCTGGCGGGAAATTGACTATCGACTTCATATTCTCCGTGCGACGAAGGGGGCACACATGGAAGTTCATTGACAAGGGTCATGAAACTTTTTGAGTCTATCTAACCATTTATGTTATTAATTTTAATCTATATTTATTATTTTATGAGTTATTAAACATCAAAATGGGTCCGGAACTTTATAAACACCCTGTATATATTAACTAGAAGAACGTTATTCCCTAAATTATGAAATATCAATGCAAGGTTAGTCTTAAATTTAATTATGTAACACACAAAATCCAAACACCTACGCGCAGTGCCGTAAAAACCGGCGGTGCAAGCGGTGCGTCGCACCTGGGCCCATGAAGCAAGGGGGCCCATAGCCAAAACAGGAAATATATATATATATATTTTTTTTTTAAGAAAAAATGCCTAGAATTTTGAAAATCTGCATGCCCTCCCCCCCCCCCCACACACACACATAATCTGCCTCTATAGAAGAAGAAACATTCTTGAAAAATCCACTCTTTAAAAAGTCCTACTGCCTACTCCAATCGTCCATTTTTAATCCTTTACTCTTTGTGGACACATAAAAAACGATGTTACTACATTCTTTGAATAGAAATCGTCGTTTCTGCTCCATACAATAGGAAAGTTTGTCTACCTCGGTATTGTCTCAAACATACCGGAGTTTTGAGACTTCACAAAGTGAGATGTTCCTGGAAATACAGCAATTGCACTTGAAAGAGTCAGTTCAGCGCTGAATTTGGAGGAAATAGTCTCAAAGAAATTAACTATTACTACAGAAGTCTTTGGTCTTTGTTGATTGTCTTATATCTCTCAGACGTGATCTGATAATTATTTGAAAAAAAGATTAGACGAAAGTAAAGGGTAAATAATAATAATTATTATTCATTTTTATTATAAATTTTATTCATCATTAGTATTAATATATTAGGTACATATTAAATATTTCATTTAAATGATGGAACTTTGTTTAAAATGTAATATTATGGATTTAGAGGCCTCTTATTTTTTGGGACTCCTGAGTCTTTTGCAAACTTACTTAAAAGATTATGTTATTAAAAAATAGTCATTTTAAAAGATTGTATTACTATTTTAATTGAGAAATATTCAGTATTAAAATTTTCATTTAAATGAAAACATTATGTTTCAACCTTAATATTATAGATTTAGGGGCTCCTTGTTGTCGGGGCTTCCCATATTTGCCAAAACAATAATATGAGCTTGATATGTTGCTTATTGTTTTAGATGTGTTAGATGGCTTTTCAATGAATGAAAAAATTCAGCTGATATGCTGAAGTACTTTTAAAAAGAACTTTTGGGAATCTCCGAAGTTATTCATTAAATTGAAATTGTTTAAGACCCAAGTTCTCAACTATTGTTACATCCACTGTATCTCATCATCAGCATGACTTTACAGTTTAAAAATTTTTAAAGACTATTTTTTCTTAGATTACAGAAAAATTAGGATGTACACATACCAAGAATGTATACACTGTTGAAAAATGCAACTTTGCTGCCAGAAATTCTGTGTAATTTAAGAAAAAAAATTGTAAATTACGGAAAAATTACGTTGATAAAACGTATTTTTCTGTAATTACAGAGAATTTCTTGCAGCAAAGTTGCATTTTTTTTTCTTTTTAACAGTGTATATCTATCTCTCTATATATATATATGTTGGGCAATAAACCAAGATTATAGTTATTAAAATTCGCCTTTTAAGTTCACATTTATTTGCAGGGATTTTCAAATAAGTCTGACCTCGATAATACAGAAAAACGATCTCAGTTAGGTTGTGCGGATTAAGGCCGATTGACTGCACTAAGTCTGAGGAGGAGTGCCCTCCGTGGGGGTATTTCTGAGGAATACTAGCCCGTATTTAGAAAAACGATCTAGAATTTATACGGCTGACATGGAACTATTTTTACTAAAAACATAATTTAGTTTCTAGATGTCAGTCACAGGATTTTTTTTTTCCCCAAGAGCACAATAAAATAATGTACAGTTATTACAAAAGGTATTTCTGTAATTTTCTAGCATAGCAAAATTTTTACATCATATGCAATTTATATATATATATATATATATATTTTTTTTTTTTTCTTCCTTAACATTTTCCCTCAGTAGGCCGTTCAAGATAATCTCAGTTTTTCAACTCATGAATTTAACACATATCTAGTCTAGTAGTGTAATGTAATCAAATTATAGTCTCATGCAAGGTACTGAATTCAAACATTTTCCTACAAAGTTGAAGAGTTTTTACCACTTCGGTTTGTGGTGTACCTGTCCCTGTCTCCTAAGCTTCCATTCCATATGTATTCTAGAATTCCTCTGTGTCTAAATTTGTATACTTTATTCAGACTGATTATTTCTTTTGAAAAGATATACATAAATCACACGGGTCGTATATAGGCGCACACAAAAAATTTCGGATATATTACGATATATGGGCCATACGTCTTTCAAGTGCCTTTTAACATCATCTTTATATTGCATTAAGCGAAATTAACATGCGTGTTTTTATATGTACAATAGAATGTTTCCTATAGAAAGTGTTGTCTGTGGTATTAAAGATTTGTTTAGAGCGCAATACAAAGATATCAAGATACGTAAAGGGCAATCGTTAAAAAAGCTGGAAATCACCCCCTTTTTTTTTCTTTATCCCACTGTAGGAAATTTTAGTACACTTTGTGGGGCATGCGCAATTTATATAGAATATTCCTACCAAAAGCCGGTCGAACAAATTGCTTCACACATATCTCTTTTCTATTCAAACTTTTAATGTGATGTTGGAAGGTGTTTTTCATGACACAGACCTAGAAAAAAAAATAATTTTTGTGGTAAACTGTGTGTTCGAGGATGCTGAATCCAAAAATGGCCTCCATCTTTGCCCACCACGTATAAAGAAATAAATTATTATTTATGTTATTTATTTAAGAAATAAATAACATACAAACGGTTATTTTTTTTCAAAATATGGGGGGTTTAGAATTAAAAATTCACTGTTTTATTGTACGGAACTAAACATATTCTTTCTCATAATTAACCAATCAATTCTTACGTGATGTACTTACATTTTGTGCTCATTCTTTTTGTTTGTTAAACCTTTTCTTCTTCTCTCGGTTCTATTTTTCCTTTACGCCCCTCCGAACACGCTTCCGTATTCATTCCTTCCACAGCCCCCCCCCCCCCAATTCCTCCTATTTTTAAATTTTTATTTATTTATTTATTTTTTCAATTTACTTCAATAAATATTGTTTTAAAATAAGACATAATTGTTGAATATTGTTCTTGTAATCAAGGATGATTGTGCGTAGGATTTTTTTTTTTTTTTTTTCTTCCAGATTTCAGGATTTTTTCCAAACTACTTTTTACTAGTAATTTCTTAGATTTAGAAAAACTTTACATGTACTTTATTGGTTACAATAGTAAAAAATGTTCATCGCACCCTGGCTTTTTCTTTCTTGTCTTTATTTTTCATGTATCTTTAAGATTTTCAAACTAGGATCACAAACAAGCTTGTATAATCAATAATAGGATACCAAATTTCATAAAATCGAGTAAAACACAACTAAAGTTGAAACCAAAGACTAGGGGATTCACACCTTCCCACGGAAAAAAAAAAAAATCTGGAGTGACTCCACTCGACTTTCCGAACATTGAGTATCTAACAGTTTTGTAAATAAAATAAAGAAAGAGGAGTTGCTAAACAAACAAAAAAGAGAAAACCATAACAGAGTGTTTGAGTATTTTTCTCCATATATCACACGAGGTTCTATTTAACGCTACTGAACTTTGAGCCCTTAGATCATAATGATAAAGAATTTTTCGTTGTGTCCCTGTAAAAATCTATAAATGCTAGATTCACCAAAATGCTTATAGTTAGTGCAACAGTGATTTATAATATTCATACAAATTTTCAGCTCAATTGAATAAGGCGTTTAGATGCTATCGCTGGTCTCATAGGCCATAAAGATAAAGAATTTTTCTTTGTGTCCCTGTGAAAAAACTGTAAGTGCTAGATTCACCAAAATCTATAAAGTTGGTTCAAATGTGACCTATAACATGTGTACAAATTCATTGCTGAGATTAATAAGGCGTTTAGACGCTATCACACTTTTAAAAATTTGGCAAAGAATTTTTCTTTGTATCCCTGTAAAAAAACTATGAGTGCCAGATTCTCCAAAATCTTTACAGATTGAGTATCTGTGACCTATAATATGTGTATAAAGTTTTTGCTCAATTGAATAAGGCGTTTAGATGCTATCGCACTTTTAAGATTTTGGTCCCTTGGCCATAATGATAACGAATTTTTCTTTGTGTCCCTGTAAAAAAACTATAAGTGCTAGATTCACCAAAATCTATAGGGTTCGTACTATGGTGACTTACAATATACGTACCAACTTTCAGCTTATTCGAATAAAGCGTTTAGACGCTAGCGTGTTCACTCACAGACATACACACATACATACACACATACATACACACACACATACATACATCATCATAAAAATAGTGAAAACGGACTCGTTGGACCTTGAAACGTATAGAAACATCAAAATCTCGAATTCGGATTTTTGACATGATTACAATACTTTCCTCACTATAGTGTTCGGAAAGTAAAAAATAAATAAATAAAAGTGAATGAAAGAAAGAAAAAAGGCACTTACAAACAACGAAAGTTCATACTGAAACAGCGGATTAACATTCTGAATGAAATGATTTTATTTTCAGTAATCACAGTCAATCTACATTAAGATCGGCCGTGTTAAGTAGTTGTCTGACTTAGTTCAAGAAAATATTAGCAATAAAACAATTTTGAGGTTTTTTTTCTTTTTTTTTTTTTAATTAACATTTTTGCGACTGCATGTTTTTGTCTTTTTGCCTGTGGGCGTTATTCTCCCGAGTTACACTATTTCAGAACAAAATTTTTTGAATTCATATTTATATTGCAAATGTATATACATCAAAGTATTTGTATCCATCCATAGTATATTTGGTTGGGCAAATATGAATATTGGGTATATTCTTAAGAAATAGATAACATACAAATTGCGAAAGAAACAACCACTGACGGAGTTGCAGATTTTAAAATGACGTGAATACAATATTGCAATGACAAAGTATTTAAAAATCGTTTTAAAATAAGAAAGCAAATTAAAAGCTAGTGATTTTTTAACAACCTCGAAAATTCATTTTTGATAGAATAGAGTAGAAGGCTGATTTTTTACCAACTATGTGAAAAATATGCGGAAGGCCCGAGGTTCGATTCCCGGCTCTGGTACTTTTCACATATTTGGTAGAAAAAATGCCTTCTACTCCATTCTATCAAAATGGAATTTTTGAGGTTGTTAAAAAATAACTAGTTTTTAATTTGCTTTCTTATTTTAAAACGATTTTTAAATACTTTGTCATTGCAATATTGTAAAGCAATTACTATAGTGATATTATTATTTGCAGTAAAAGTATTAATATTGCGTCTGAAGTAAGACAACAGGTAAGGGAGCCCTAGAAATTCATCTTTAGTGGAGGGGGCCCATAAATTCATCACTCGCACCGGGGCCCCCAGCTTACTTGTTACGGCACTGCCTACGCGTATGTTAAAAAGCTTATCATATTCAACAATCTTCCCTCATTTTAAAAAATGAAATGGTGGGCGCTGTCACCATTCTTGAAAAAATATCATCACATATTTTGCGAATGCATAAAATGAAGAGAAAATATTTATATTTTAGTTGATTTGAAGTCGTTAGTTCCAAGATGTTGCAGCCAGTGTGTAATTAAGAATCCTATACTGTTCAATTTACTGCGCACGTAAACTCAAAAGGGGTTTGTAAAAATTGTATGTATTTATACAGACGGTCAAAAAATAATCCAAACACCTTACGTATTTCATTGCGTAATTATCGCAGAAACATGCAAAAGGCACCAATCGTCAGGAATTTACGTCTACTTTTGTTGTATATAGGAAAAAATGGCATAGAGTGGTATACATATTAAAAATGGGTCCACTTTTAAAAGTTCGAATGTTAACCCACTAATTTGACAACAGAAAACGATTCTAGAGTATCAAAATAGCATAGATACAAATTTGCACGAAGATCCCAACAATAGTTCCCGAGGTATTTAACGTTTTTTTTTTTTGTTTTTTTTTTTCGGGGGGGGGGGGGGAATGGAGGGATGGGGGGAGGTTATCTCCGAGTTTAATTTCTTTTCCTTTAGGTCAGATTCAACAAATTTATTACAGCTTTCTTCTATTATTCAATGCGTTGCATTCATCTAGAAATCTCTAAATACATTACAAGGAACGTAATTTCAATGAGCATATTAATGTGGAAATTTGGTGCTGTAAAAGATATTCTGTCCAAAAAGGCTAACACAGAAGGGTGACAACTACTCTATGTGTGTTTGGGGGGGGGGGCTTCGCGATACGGAACTGATGTTTTATTACCTCATGTTCAGAAACTTTCTATTAAAATTAGATTTTTGTTTCCATGTTTTTTTTTCTAGGTATCAGGCTAAAACCCAACGCGTCTCTACTTTATTGAAGTGTGTGTATAAATGTCTGTGTGTGTGTGTGTATGTGCGTATGTGAGTATGAGTGCGCATGTGTATGAGTGAGAATTTATTTATGCCTATAACAAGTGTTATTTGAATTCAAAATGAGAGATTTATGTAAAAACAAAGTAATGTAAGGTAAAATTTAAAGACAGCAGAATTGTTTAAAATGCTGAGTGACATTCTTGTGAAAGTTGTCGACATATTTGCTTGCAGAATGTAATTCGTAAAATTAGAAGCAGGTTCTAGTCGACGAATTCATCCTCCTCTTATATTAAATAAGTAAACCACGTGATTTGTTTTATATACTTGTTTTCAGGATCTTGGAAACGGCTTCAACGATTTTGATGGAAATTTGGGGTTAGGAGTTTTTTAGTGTTTAAAAAGGATTGGACATATTCTCATCTTCTGAAAAATTCGTGTTCGCTGTTAATTCTTTATTGGATCATTGTGTAATATCGCAGAAATTGGGTTTATTCAAAAACAGATATATCGATTTTCAAAAAAGGTTGAAAGTACACGTTTTTCGGGATGCTTGGACTTACCCTCATCTTCAGAAAAATTTGCGTTAGCTTTTAACCCATTACTGGTCAATGGCAACATATGGCAGAAATCGGGTTTGCTTGGAAATGGTTATAGGGATTTTGATGAAAGTCTGGGGTTAGGTGTTTTCGGGATGTTAGACTTACCACCATCTTCAGAAAAATTTGCGTTCGCTGTTAACCTCTTATCGGCCAATGGCAGCAAACTGAATAAATTGGGTTTATTCGGAAATTTATTTAAGAATTTTGATGAAAGTTTTGCGTTAAATGCTTTTGGGGATGCTTAAACGAATGGAATTATCCCCATAAAAATTCGTTGTCGTCATAAAAATTCGTTGTCGATGTTAACCCTTTAAAGGCCAATTGTCAAGTATGTCAGAAATTGACTTTACATGGAAATGGATAAAGCGATTTTTATGCAAGTTTGGAGTTAGGGCTTTTTGATGAGAAAAAACGGTTGGATCTCATCTTTAGATAAATTAGCGTTCACAGTTAACCCTTTAGCGGTCAATTGTAACACATATCGGAAATTGCGCTTATTCAGAAAATATACATAGTGATTTTGATAAAAGTTTGGGATTTCTTCGGGATGTTATAAAACGATCGGGCTTACCCTCATCTTCAGAAAAAATCGCGCTCTAAATTAACCTTTTATCGGCCAACTGCAACATATGACAGAAATTAGGTCTACTCGTAAATGAGTATAGGGATTTTGATGAAAGTTTGGGGATGCATCAATGATTGGAATTTTTCATTTTCAGAAAATTTTGTGTTCGCTGTTAAACCATTAAAGGCCAATTGCGATGCATGGCAGAAATATGGTTTACAGGGAAATGGACATAGCAATTTTCAGGAATGCTTGGAGTTAGGGATTTTTTGATAAGAAAAGGCTATTACAAATTCCTCATCTTCAGAAAAAATTGCGTTCGTTGTTAACCCTTTATCGACACATTGCAATATATCTCAGAAATTGGGTTTACTCGGAAATCGCCAAAGAGATTTTTATGAAAGTTTGGAGCTAAGGTTTTTTGATGCGAAAAAAAGTGATTGGCCTTATCCTTATCTTCAGAACAAATCCAGTTCACAGTTAACCTTTTATTGGGCAGTTACAAATTATGGTAAAAGTTGAGTTTACTTAGAAATGGATGTAGGGATTTTGATGAAAGTTTAGGGTCCTGGGTGCTTACACAATTGGACCTATCCTCATCTTCAGAAAAAATTGCGTTCTCCAGTTAACCCTATATCAGTCAGTTGCATCATATATCAAAGAGTAATTAAAAAATAAAATAATAAAAAATAAAAATAAAATATAAATAAATAAATAAATAAATAAAAAAATATTAAAAAACACCTTAACCATATACACTTTAACTGTTATTAACATTGTTAAGAATATCTGCGAGTAAGCTCATTGTTTTGCCAAGTGTTTCAAATGACGAATGAATAGTTAACAGAGAAATTTTCAAATTTTCGTGAAGATGAGAGTAAGCCCGATTTTCCACACTAGAAAAAAAAAGAAAAAAAAAAAACTTAATCTCACACTTTTATCAAAATCATTTTAGCCGTTACCGAGAAACACAAAACATATAAATTTATTATGTATATAACACGTCATATGTTTAATTAGTTTAATATAAGCGAATGATAGAAGTTGAGATTTAGCTTTGCAGTTCATGTAATAAATTGCATTCCAATTATGTAGCATGCTGAACGATATGCATTCAAACTGGATTCGTAATGATCCTATCCCATACAATTTTCGGGCAATTGTATACATTATAATCTAAACTAAAATTTTTCCATTCATGGGGAAACTTTCCAGCGTAGCATTGGCCGATATGTACTGAAATCGAATCAAATATTTCATAATGACACTCTCGCATATCACGTTTTGTTCGAAAATACACCATAGCATCTGAGATATGGATTTTTCTTAAAGGTAAATCATCGCACTATGACAGCGACGTTTGCTGAAATATTTGCACTTACGCACTGACTTATGTTACGATGCAATTACATAGAAATTTATATGGAATTCTGTACAGTATTTTCTAAAAAACAATTGTCAAGAAGTTTTTGTCTTACTTCCAATCAGACAGAATATTTTCTAATAAGGTAAAACTTTTTTTTTTTTTTTTTAATATATAGAACAAAAAAGAACAACAACAACAACAAAAAAAAAAAAAACTTGTAAAATGTATAAATTTATAGAAAACCAGAAGTCTATTTTTTTTAATACAATAATATATGTATATATATATATTTAGAATAGAAGGCAGTAGTAAAAAAATAAATTAAATCTTAAAGCAAGCCCAAAAGCGAAAATGCTATCGATTATATTCATAATTCCTAATTTATCACATCTTTTTTTTATAGCGCTATATTTGATCTATTAATCATACATATTACTATAGTTCATTAAAATGCAGTTTTAAGAAAGAGAAAACGCATAACAAAACTGAAAATACACTTCATGGTGTTAACCACTTTTATCAGTAAACCATTTCAATTTTTTTATTCAGTCTTACACCGAAATAAACAATCTTAATCACACCTCTCCCTGAAAAAGCTTAGCTCTTACGCATTTTAGTATTATCAAACTCATTATGTTTAATTGAAGGTAACATGGCCAAAAGAAATATCGTAGATAGGTCAAAAGGTATCGGAAACTTTTGTAAAATGACCCACTATGTATAGCAAAAACTGTATTGTGAAATTTTTATATGCAAAGTTTCCGTTAAAAAAAAAAAAAAAAGTTAAATAATCAAATAAATAAAAAAAACTTTTGTAAAAATACCATAAATTGTAAAAGAACTAATCGCAATATTTTTTTTTTCTTTCTGGTTCGAAATAAAACCACGATCCTTCGTCAGGCGAAAAATAATTTTTAACTCAAGTGATTTTTCTCGATCCAAAGGAGAAAAAAAAAAAAAAAAAAAAAAAAAAAAAAAAACATGTTCAGTCTCAAAGTGTAGGCCTAATTGCCTTTTCGGAAATTGCGATACACTTTTTAATGTTATTTATAACTTTAAAAAAATCTAGGGTGACTCCACTCGACTTTCCGAACATTGAGTAATTAACAGTTTTGTAGATAAAGTAAAGAAAGAGGAGTTGTTAAACAAACAAAAGAGGGAAAACCATAATAAAGTGTTTGAGTATTTTTCTCCATCTATTTCACGATGTTTTATTTAACGCAACTGAACTTTGAGCCCATAGATCATAATGATCAAGGAACGCGGTAGCGTTCCGCCCCGCCAAGCAAAAACAAACACCCGCCAATGAAATTTACAAAGTAGGAAGTCAATGGTGAACGCTACAAGTGTATATTATGTCGACATAGCATCTCGTACTTTTCGACTACCTGTATCTCAGCTCCCTGATCCCCAAGACATATGATTTTTTGCACAGACCTTAAGCATACCCTTAAGACAAAACATACAAACTTGCATGTCGCTCCGAATTAAGGGGCCTGAGTTATATAACTTTGAAAACCCGAAATTTCCCTGTTACATTCTTCTTCTTCTGCTTCTTGTAATTGTTAAGACAAAAACTTTTGACGGCGATTGAGCCTAGAGTTCTGCAGCTAATGAGCTGAAAGTTTGCATGGACATTCCTTCTGACCTGCACCAGTGCCTTTTTCAATCAAAATTTTTTTTGGTCGGGTTACTGCTGCCAACGGCAGCGTTACCAGTACTCATCTTGCAATCGCTTTTTAACTAAGTTCCCGACTAGCTAGACATTTGAAACTTTCAGGATAGCTCATAACACGGTGACAATACATTTTTTAACACATTTAGTCAACTGTCTCAGGTACCTACTGCCTTCGGCAACGCTTATATGATTCGACAGAAAATTTATTTAACTAATTTCCCCGAGTAGCTAGACATTTGAAATTTTTAGACTAGTTCAGAACGCGGAGAAAATGCATTTTTTTATTACGTTTAGCCAACTGCTTCGGGTTCCTGCTGCCATCGGCAGCGTTACCAGCCCAACGCTTGCAATCGATTTTTAACTAACTTCCCGACTAGCTAGGCATTTGAAACTTTCAGGATAGCTCAGAACACGCCGAGAATACATTTTTTAACACTTTTAGTCAACTGTTTCAGGTCCCTACTGCCTTCGGCAGCGTTTATATGATTCGACAGAAAATTTATTTAGCTAATTTCCCGACTAGCTAGACATTTGAAACTTTCAGAATAGTTCAGAACACGGTGAAAATGCATTTTTATAATACTTTTAGCCAGCTGTTTCGGGTTACTGCTGCCTTCGGCAGCTTTGCCAGTACACATTTTTACACATTTTACAATCGCTTTTTAACTAACTTCAAGACAAGCTAGACATTTGAAACATTCAGGATAGCTCAGAACACGGTCACAATACATTTTTTAACACTTTTAGTCAACTGTTTCAGGTCCCTACTGCCTTCGGCAGCGTTTATATGATTCGACAGAAAATTTATTTAGCTAATTTCCCGACTAGCTAGACATTTGAAACTTTCAGAATAGTTCAGAACACGGTGAAAATGCATTTTTATAATACTTTTAGCCAACAGTTTCGGGTTCCTGCTGCCATCGGCAGCGTTACCAGCACAAATCTCGCAATCGGTTTTTAACTAACTTCCCGAATAGCTAGGCATTTGAAACTTTTAGGATAGCTCAGAACACGGTGACAATACATTTTTACCAATTTGAAAATCATTTGAGGGCAAATGTTCTCGAATTTATAAATTTATCCTCAAATGTCCGCAAATTAAAGCATAATTTAACTCTGTCCTCAAATGTCCTTTCAATTTGAGGACGCTGCGATGATTTATCCTCAAATTGGGTTTAAAAAATTTGGTCACTTTAGTGAAACCCAGTATCAACTTGAGTTTCACCAGAAAACTCAGCTTAAATAACAGCTGACAACATATAAATCACAGCACAAACGATACCATAGTCATAACATACAGAAATAAACTACAATTCAATGGTAGAGACTTAGTCAAGCAAAACTTTCTATTTCGTAAATCTTAGCGAGAAACTGACCTCAGTGGTCGGAACGGGACTCCTTTTATTGCCCGCCATTAATCCTGAAATTTACAGTAACTTCCGTAAAGTCCGGTTTCCATTGCAGTTGGAACTTCAAGGTTAAAAAAACCATTAATCACGCTCCCGACACAAAGAGCCAAATGTCTTGTCATCAGTTGTACCCTTTTTTTTTAATCAGATTTCGCAGTTACTTGAAAGGAAAGCGTGCAAAATTGACAAAGATATCTCTGCCTCTGACCCCTCATTATCTCAGCTCGGGGTTAGAGCCAGGGCCTTCCAACCGGTCGAACCAAAACGTCAAAGCATTCCAACAGCTTGACCACATCAAAGGATTCTGAATACCGCCGCTCGTAACGACTTCCAACCAACCTCAGTGGAAACTGCACTTAATAATCGAGTTACAGCTTGGACGATGGGTCTATCGATAATAAAGGTTTTTTTCACCAATATCGTCAAAATAGTTGTCAAGGTGCGATAAGGTCACCAAATTCATCGCCAAGTCTATTACGTGCCCTGATAAAGTGTGTTTTTAACGGAGAAGGATCTTTTTTAACTCGGAAACAAGCTAGAAAGGCGAAAAATTGACATTTTATAATGTGACTAAACCTTTTAGAAAGAAATCGCATAAAAAGAACTAATACTATGTAGAAATCTGTAACACTATATTTATATCCATGCATAACACGCACGATTTTTATCGATCTATTACACAAATACATTCATTATGCATACGTATTAAATTATAAAAGCACATACATTACCTGCAAAAAGAAGTGATATCTCATAAAAAAAACAATACTATTGTAAAAGTCACCCCGCCCAGCAAAAACTCTTACCTTTCTTATGCATACGTATTATATTTATAAAAGCACATACATAACCTGCAAAAAGAAGTGATATCTCATAAAAAACAATACTATTGTAAAAGTCACCCCGCCCAGCAAAAACTCTTACCTTTCTTAAGCAGCCAAAAAAAGAATTGATATCAAATTTCGCCGCCGCTATTGAATCCCGGGTACTCAATGCCCAGCTTAATGAAGATCTGCCAATAACACTGCATGTATCTTTCTAATATATCCTAATCTCTTTTCAACATTCTTTGTTATCTGTGTTAGTTTTTTCGCTGCATTATAAAGTTATAATGTAAAGTATTTTTACGGCGGGGTGCGTCCTCTATGTAGAAGTTTTAATTAATAAAAAATTTAGTTAGTAAAGATTAAAATATTACGCACCCCGCCGTAAAAATACTTTACATTATAACTTTATAATGCAGCGAAAAAACTAACACAGATAACAAAGAATGTTGAAAAGAGATTAGGATATATTAGAAAGATACATGCAGTGTTATTGGCAGATCTTCATTAAGCTGGGCATTGAGTACCCGGGATTCAATAGCGGCGGCGAAATTTGATATCAATTCTTTTTTTGGCTGCTTAAGAAAGGTAAGAGTTTTTGCTGGGCGGGGTGACTTTTACAATAGTATTGTTTTTTATGAGATAAAGAATTTTTCGTTGTGTCCCTGTAAAAACCTATAAATGCTAAATTCACCAAAATGCTTATAGTTAGTGCAACAGTGATTTATAATACTCATATAAATTTTCAGCTCAATTCAATAAGGCGTTTAGATGCTATCGTACTTTTAAAAATTTAGTCCCATAGGCCATAATGATAAAGAATTTTTCTTTGTGTCCCTGTAAAAAAACTGTAAGTGCTAGATTCACCAAAGTCTATACAGTTAGTTCAACTGTGATCTATAACATGTGTACAAATTTTTTGCTCAGATTAATAAGGCGTTTAGGCGCTATCACACTTTTAAAAATTTGGCCCCATAGGCATAATGATAAAGAATTTTTCTTTGTGTCCCTGTAAAAAAACTATAAGTGCTAGATTCTCCAAAATCTATACAGATTGAGTATATGTGACCTATAATATGTGTATAAATTTTTTGCTCAATTGAATAAGGTGTTTAGATGCTATCGCACTTTTAAGATTTTGCTCCCATAGGCCATAATAATAAAGAATTTTTCTTTGTGTCCCTGTAAAAAAACTATAAGTGCTAGATTCACCAAAATCTATAGGGTTCGTACTATGGTGACTTACAATATGCGTACCAACTTTCAGGTTAATTGAACAAAGCGTTTAGACGCTAGCGTGTTCACTCACAGACATACACACATACACACACACATACATACATCATCGTAAAAATAGTGAAAACGGACTCAGGGGACCTCAAAACGTATAGAAACATCAAAATCTCGAATTCGGATTTTTGACATGATTACAATACTTTCCTCACTATAGTGTTCGGAAAGTAAAAATCTGGAGTGACTCCTCTCGATTTTATAAACATGAAGTAATGAATGGTTTCGTAAATAGATTAAAGTAAGACAAATAGTTAAGTAAACAAAAGTGAAAAATATTACTGAGAGTTCGAGTATTTTCTCCCATTGCTTAAATTTACGCTATTGTATTTCATATAATGTTAACTCGTAAATCATAATGATATTTAATTTTTCGTTGTGTACCTATAAGGGCTATCTTTTCCAAAATCTACACAAGTTATGCGACGGTAATCTATAACATGTGCATAAATTTTCAGTTCAATAGAGTAAGACGTTTAGATACTATCGTACTTTAAAACGTTTGGGCCCATAGACCATAATGACAATTTTTCTTTGCGTCCTTGTAAAAAGAAAAAAAAAATTATACACGATAGATTCATCAAAATCTAAACACTTTGTACAAGGGTGATTAATGACATGTATATAAGTTTTTAACTCAAACGAATAAGGTGTTTAAATACTATCGCACTTTAATTTATTTGGACCCCAAAACAATAATTGTAAAGAAATTTTCGTGTGTCCCTGTGAAAAACTTTAAATGCTAGATTTCTCAAAATCTATACACTTGATGCGACGGTGATTTATAACATGCGTATAATATTTTAGCTCAGAAGACAATGACGTATAGTCGATTTCGCACTTTGAAAAATTTGGCCCTATAGGCTATAATGATAAAGAATTTTCTTTTTGTTCCTGTAAAAAATACTTTTAAGTGCAAGATTCACCAAAATCAATAGGAATCGTGCTATGGTGCCATATAACATACTTACGAAATTTCAACTTATTTGAACAGAGGGTTTAGGCGCTATCGTATTCAGTCACACACACATACATACATACATAAATACATCATCGAAAACTAGTAAAAATGAACTCATGGCACCTCAAAGCTATAGAATTCTCAAAATCGCAATGTCAGATTTTTGACACGATTACAATACTTGTAACATTTGATCTCTCAACTATGAAGTTCTGAATAACAGCGGCTATAGAAATCGCAATTCTTCTAAAGAAAATTACAAAACTATTATATGATATAGTAAGAAAAGAAATTAATTTTAAAATTTTTTCTTAACCAATTTTTTTAAAATGCATGTAATTCTTCAATGTGGTCTTGTATTTCAACTTACACATGTTTATTAATATAATACAATTTATTTCAGAATTCAACTCCAATTTATTTCAGCTGAGAAAAAAAAATATATGTTTATATATATATATTATATTATTGTTGAAATTAAAATAATAATTAATTAATTTCGTCTGCAATGAAATTCAAAATTGATTGTTGTGAATGCTACTTATAAATACATTTTTTAATCGTCATAGGGCCCCCAAACTTCACATTCGATCGTTTTTAAGGCCTGGCTCGAGAACTATATGACCCAATGAGCTACAAATTTGTATACACGTATTTTAAGGTGCTAGAAATCGATTTCTGTTTAAACAATTACAGGTCACAATACATAATTTTTTTTTAAATTAATTTCATAACTTTTATTCTATAGGTATATAATATTAAAATCTTAATGAAATTCATAAATACGTTTGGAAAACCTGTTATTAACACCAAAAAAAACAGGCAATAACAATAATAATAATAATAATAATAATAATGCTGGAGATATGAATATAAATGCGTAATCAGATTTTAATATTAGAAACTCGAAAATTTAGATGTGTAGAACTCCTAAACGTATACACCATATGGCTACCAAATTTATATCTGGTTATGAAATTGACTGTAGAACCGATATCCGAAATCAAAATTATATGTTACAATTGAAAAAATTAAAGTTTGACACAATTTCAATATAGAGATGGCCCTTTCAGCTGATGTATATATATATATATATATATATATATATATATATATATACATACATATTTCAGTTAGATTAAAAGAGGACAAAATTCCCTGACGAACGGAACCTTCGGTGTCTTTCTGCAACAATTTAATAATGAGACAGGTGGGGGTGGGGTTGACCGACTGTTCATATTGATGTCGTCTGTGATTTTCTTTTTTATAATTAAAGTATAATGTAATGAACCCGGAGTACTCTCTTGAAGTATTGCCCCGGAATTTTATTATAATTAAATATTATTAACCTTTGAATTATTTAATTTTTACAGAATTTGGTGATTTTTTGAATATGATCTAGTAATCACTCATTTCAGTCAAATTTTATTATTTTTATTATTTTTACTTATTTTAATTTAGCCAATTTTTACTTTTTACTTTTTTTTTAATACATTATAAAATAAATAAATAAATAAATAACACATATCATTGCATGCAAGTTAAAAGTTAGAAGATTGATGTGCCCGAAAGCTCACAAATTTTTAAAACCACTTGAAAGTGACCTGCTAAAATGCACATTTTTAACAGTTTTTAAAAATATCCAGAAAATTTCCCACTTAAAGATTTTTAGAGTTTGAAATCATAATCTCTATTTACAGTAATTATTATTTATTTATTTATTTACTTTTGTTAACGTCAATTTAAAAGTTACGATTTGGAAAAGCCGTTTTCGTACTCCAATGAAAAAACACACGTTAATTATAAGCTAATACGATATCAAAATTAGGAGACTACAAACTTGTGATTTTATCAGAAAGTATTTGGAAATTAGAAGTTTGCAGCAATCAAATTGTATAATACTTTTTCGAAATAGCCTATATATATATATATATCAAAGATACATTTCAGCAAAAAGTCCGATCAAATCTGTCTTTTACTTTCCGAAAACTATAGTGAGGAAATTATTATAATCATGACAGAAATTTGTGTTTGATATTTTCGTGTTTCTACATGTTTTGAGGTTCCCTGAATTCAAATCTTTATTTTTATTGTGATATGTGTGTGTATGTATGTAAATGAACACTTTGTTCGAATGAGCTGAAAGTTAGTACATATGATATAGGTCACAAAAGCACAAACCCTATTGCTTTTGGTGAATCTAGCACTCATAGTATTTTTGCAGGGACACAAAGAAAAGTTCTTCACCATTATGTTTAGGGGTCAATTTTTTTTAAGTGCAATAGTGTCTAATTGTCTTATTCTACAGAGTTAAAAGTTTATACACATATTACGAGTCACAATTGCACGGACTTTATAATTTTTGGTGAATGTAGCGTTTATAAGTTTTTTACAGACACAAAGAAAAATTCTTTATCTTTAGAGTTTACATGGGCCCAACTTTTAGAAACTGTGATAACATCTAAAAACCTTATTCAGTTAAGCTGAAAATTTATACACATACTAAAAGTCACTGTTGCACGAAGTAAATACATTTTGGAGAATCTAGCACGTATAGTACAACGAAAAATACTTTATTATTATGCCCTATGGTCTCGAATTCTTTAAAGTGCGATAACATCTAAACGCTATATCGAATTCATCTGAAAATTATATACGTATTATAGATCACCCGCACACTATCTATATCTATCTTTGACCATTTACCACTTATAGTTTTTTTTAGAGAAACACAAAGAAAAGTTCTTTATCATTGTGGCTTATGGGCTCAATTTTTTAAAAGTGTGATAGCGTCTAAACGTCTCATCTGATTGAGTTTAAAATTTACGTACAAATTACAGGTCACCGTCGCAGAAGCTGTATAAATTTCGGCGAGTCTAGCGCTTATGGAGTTTTACAGAGACACAAAAAAAACCATTATGGTCTACGGGCCCTATTTTTTAAAGTTCGTAATCGTCTAAACGTCTTACTCAATTGAGCGGAATGTTTATACACATGTTGTAGGTCACAGTTGCACGAACGGCACTGATTTTTGTGAATCTAGCACGTATAGTGTTTTTACAAGGATACAACGAAAAGTTTTTATCATTATGCCCTAGGGACTCAAAATCGTTAAAGTTCGATAGCGTCTAAACGCTATATCCGATTGAGCTGAAAATCTATATGCATGGTATATTTCACTTTCAAACGAGCTGTATCAACGTTAAAGTATATATTATAGTCTTTTTACAGTGACACCAATAAAAAATCTTTATAATTGTAGCTTATGGGATAAAATTATATAAGTGCGATGACGATTAACCTCGTTCGATTAATTTTAAAAGTTATATAATTGTTATAAGTGACCGTTGCAAAAACTGTATAGCTTTTAATGAGTCTTTTATAAATTTTTACAGGGATTTTTATATCATCATGATCTATGCTCAATATATTTGAAGGGAAATAGCGTTAATATAAAGAACATACTACATAGGGAAAATACTTTTATACCTTATTATAATTTTCTTTTTTGTTTATTTAATGACATATCGTACTTTATTTATACAACCGTTAAGTACTTAATGTTCGAAAAGTTGAGGGGGAGTCACTCCAAATTTTTAATTATAATGAAAATAATAAAAAGTCGCATTCTAATCGGTTTATTCGTTTAGAAACTGCAGTGCTACATACAGACACACGCATAAATTAAAGCTCCAAACTTATTCCCTCGTTTTTTTTTTTTTTTTTTTTCGAAATAAAAAACAGTATTGACATTCGATGACAATGAGTTAAATACTAGACGGTAGTGTTGTATTTTAAGATTTACCTCATACAGGTTTAGATTTAGATGTTCTACTACATATAAAATATACTCTATATAAAATATAAGAATATTTAAATAGAACAATAAAATTATAGTAGCAGTAAATGAATATCTGGTTTAAAATCAGCAACAAAAGCTATTGGTTGTAACATAATTTACTTTTCAAATTCAGGTTATAAACTTTTATGGAATTTGATGCAATATATATTCATTTATATTTCCAGTCATGCATTCAAATGATATCCTTAAACTAGAAAGTAAATCTAAAGCTTCCAATTTCAAATAATTCATTTCGCTTCTAATATATCTGGTTCCTTTAGATAAGGACTTTTAAAATAATACATTTTCCTCTGATCCTTTGGTTTGCAGGAAACTCCGTCATTGTTTTCTCATGATAAATCATCCTTTGTTACAGTGTGTGACAGATAACGAAAAGTGATTTTAAGAACTTAGAACTTTGTTCTTAAATTTATGATTAGGTTAGTTGTCTTTATATTTAAGGTTATGGAAGCTTACATATCATTTTAAAAGTGCAATATTAATATTTAACTGTAATATAAACAAAAAATATTGAATATCTGATAATATTTAATTTATTAATGGATACGGATTGATTCATTAATATTTCATAATAATTTATTAATTTGGTTTAATGTGTCATAAATTTGGGTAATAATATTAAGTAAATATAAACAAAGAAAGATTTTTTTTTTGAATTATTACAATATATATATGTATATATATATAGATAGATAGATAGATAGATAGATATATATATACATATATATATATGCATATATATTAAATTTATAATTTGGAATAGTTCAGGAATAAAACTGGAATAATATAGCTAATAAATACTTCTAAATTTAAAAGCAAAATTAACAGTTTATCGACAGAATGAGCATAAACATTATGTCCGAAATGGTACTTTTTCGAACTATATAAAGTTTTTAATAAGAATTTTAAATCTGTAATTTTTTTCTGCGAGTTTTAAATAAAAGTTGTATATTATGCTTTTATATTTCTTCCTTCATAATTTATGTTCTATTCCATATCTATTTGAGTAATCAATTAAAAGAAAAAAAAAAAAAAACTCCAAAATTCTGTAATCATATATACAGGGTGGGCAAAAAGTCTGTAAAAAATTTAAAAATCCATAAAATCCGAAAAAATAACCAAAATAAAAGACGGTTTGCAGGTTTAGCATTGATAGGTCACATGATATTTTTTAAGATAAGAAAAGATAATAATTAAGAAACAGCTGACAGATGACGCTGGTACGAACGACTTAGTTGGAAAGATACAAATGAGACTGGTGATTATATATACGAACACTCTTGACACGGCTATGGGGATATTTAAAATCCTGTGTGTATCGATCCCGTCCATACTATCTGTCGGAATTGAAGGATGCAATCTTCCGAGAGCTGTCATGCATACAGCCGGGCATGCTGCAGTCTGTGACACGCCTGCAGTGCGTTATCACCTGTGATGGTGGACATGTGGAACAGATATTCCTACACTTTCAAAAATAATATACTCAATTTTGACTATTCAGACATCCTCGGGCTTAATTTCGTGGTTCTTGAGAACCATTTCGTCAAGCGATCACGTGATTTTTGAGGAAACGTGAACTCTCAAATATTTGACGAAACTGTTTACTCACAATAACATGTGCTAGCTTTTATTACCGCCATATTGGTTTTTTCCATGTGTTCTTTCGACCTTACGTTACAATGACTTTTATTTGCCGGCCTGGTGGTTCGGTCGGTAGGACTTTGTTTTCTGGATTCCCACGTCCCGAGTTCGAATCGCGGTTCGGGCATGGATGTTTGTAATGTACTATGTCTACAAAATATTGTGTGTGCTTGTTTCTGTGAATTTCTGTAAAAATATGGATCAATTGAGAGAAAAATCATTGTAACTATAGGTCTCAAAGCTATCAAATAAATGTCCAAATGATTTTTGTTTGTTTGCTCTGTTTTATTTATATTTTCATTAAATATAATTAGGATTTAATACCTAAAGCAACAAACCTGCAATTAATTTTATAATTCTATAATTTGTATTTCATTCTGTATAACGAAACTAGGATGAAAAAATGTATCTTTACTTTTGACGAAATTCGTATGTTCAAAGAAGTGACGAAAGTAATTTTCTCAATTTGATGGATTAAGAAGAAGAAAATATATATATATATACTAGCAGACCCGGCCACGCGTTGCTGTGGCTATGTTATACGTTGAATTATAATGTAGTAAAATATTCAATATATTAAAATTATTATTTACGAATAAAGACCATCCTTGATAACATCCTTGATCTTAGCAGACTTAGCCCGCTTCGCTGGTCCCTATTTTTAAATGATTCACTATAATTAAAGAATTCTCAAAATTGCATTAATTTTTAACATGTGAAAAAAAAAGAGAAAAAAAAATCTGATCGGGAAAAATGTTCGACACTCATAATGAATCCATATATTATCGAAAGGAAAATGATATAAAATACAAAAAAATCTTCTCTCATTGGTGGAATAATCTGTTCGAACCCCCACTGCCTGCGGCAGTGTATACCTGCGCAAACCATGCGCACCGTTTCTTCATCCACCGTTCCCGCCCTTCTTAATAACTCTATACTTTCGAAAATATCCGCAATCGATTTATCGGGCCTTAAAACTTAATAATACTAATTTTCAAAGTTCTAACTCTTATTTCTATTATTTTGCCCCTTTGCCCTCCCCCCTCCCACTATTCTAAATAATTTTACAAATTCGAAAATATCTACAGTTTATTTGTAGGTGTCAAAAACCTGTATGCACCAATTTGAACGATCTAACTATATTTTTATTTTTTGCCCCTCTGCCCCCCTTCCCGCCCCTCCTAATAAATTTACAAATTCGAAAATATCCGCAATCGATTTGTTGGTATCAAAAATTCTATGCACCAATTTTGAATGATCTAACTCCATTTTTATATTTTGCTCCTCTGCCCCCCCCTTTCCCGCTCCTCTTAATAATTTTACAAATTCGAAAATATCTGCAATCGATTTGTACGTATCAAAAACTTCTATGTACCAATTTTTAGCGATGTAACTCTATTTTTATTTTTTTGCCCCTCCGCCCCCTTACCCGCCCCTCCTAATAACTTTACACTTTCGAAAATATCCTCATTCGATTTGCAGGCCTCTAAAACCTCTCTATACCAATTTTGAACAGTCTATCTGCATTTCTATTTTTTTTTTTTTTTTTTGGTTGTTGTTTGTTTGTTTGTTTGTGAAATCACGTTTTGGCCCCTCCCCCCCCCCTTTTGGGAGGCGAATTTTGCAATAAAAACTATCCTATCTCTCAAGTTGGACCAAATTGCACACAGTGTCCAAATTTCATTAAAATCGGCTCATTAGTTTAGGAGTTCATCGCGGACAAACATTATATATATATATATTATATTAAATTATAAAGTTTTGATCAATGAAGCACAAATAAGTAAAAAACAGTATTAATTTCACTGTATTATCTTCATTATAATATGAATTCAATTTACACTTCAGTCTAAGTAACACGTGGCCGGCTATGCTAACACCAAAAATTTAAAAAGTGGAAATAATTGAATTATACGAAATTTATTAATAGGTTAAAAAGTTGAAGATTCTTTGTGTAGATGGCAGCACCAAATATATTTCAGCTTTCATTTCAACCCAGTCGAAAGGTATCGACATCTGTTAGAATCATTTGGAGTTAACAGATAATTGTGACTGTCAAATAATAACAGACAAATAATTAGCAATAAATTAAAATTGCGACTATAATTTGAGATTTAAACTATCCTATCTCTCAAGTTGGATCGAACTGCACCTGGTGTGCGAATTTTATTATAATCGGTTAAGTGGTTTAGGAGTCCATTGAGGACAAACATTGTGACACGAGATTTATATATATTAAGATATATATATATATATATATATATATATATATATATATATATATATATATTTTGACGAAATTCGTATTCTTAAATAGGTAACGAACCAAATTTCGTCAATTTGACGAAATGTTCGCTCGGAGCATACCCCTAGAGACACTTTCGTCAAAAATGAAGAAATTTTCGTGAAATTGAGTATCCATTTCTGAAAGTGTATAATAAATGATTTAGTAACATTATTTTTGTTATTTGCTCGTCGTTTCTTTCACTTATGCACGAAACGCCTCGTATCGGCTGTTTTTTTGAATTATTATTATTATTTTCTTATCTTAAAAAAAGTCCCCTGACTTGTCGATGCTAAACCTGCAAACTGTTTTTTATTTTGGTTATTATTATTTTTTTCTGGTTTTATGAATTTTTAATGTTTCTACGGACTTTTTGCCCACCCTCTATTACAATTTAATAATTAATTTTTGTAGCAACTAAATATAAAATAACGATATATCGTCAACGTCAACGTGAGTGCTTCGGAGTACCTGCATTTGGTCGCAACCAATGCTTACCTCCAACGAAAAATGAGAAAAACATAAAATTAATTTTCCATAAAGTAATTAAAAGCCAAAAGGATGAATTTAGAATTTTGATCTCTGTATAAATCTCCGCGTGAGCAGAGACCAATCAGAGTGAAGCACCAGGAATTTAAAAAAAAAATAATGATAATAATAATAATAAAATAAATAAATAAAATATAAATAAATAAATAAAAATTAAATAAATAAATAAAAATTAAATAAATAAATAACTCCTTGAAAAAACCTGAGTGTAACAGTGAAACTGTTACGTGCGTTGACGAAGACAGTCTGGACGGCGAAAAGGAATTAAGAGGTGAGCAGGGCGCCCAAAGGGGCACAGGAAATCGCTCGGAGTCCCGCAACTAAATAAAAAAGAAAAGGGGGCCATACAATTTTTTATTTTTTCCTAACAAATGTAATTGAAATTCAGGCGAATTAAAGGTGAAGTTAATTATAGAGCAACTTCAAGAATCTCGGTGTCTAGTCAGAAGCTAAGTTCCGAGCTAAGTCCGTTGACCAATCAGAAGCCTACAAAAAACCCCACGATCCTCACTCAAAGTAAAAAGCTACAACCAAGAGGATTTTGTCCTCAAACTGAGAGCCAATCAGAGGCCAGGAAATCGACCACTGAGAGGCGACCTCAGAACCTTACACTACAATGCACTAAAATTAATAAATAATTTAAAAAAATAAGTCAAATAATAAAAAAATATACAGCAATTAGGAAATTTTGATAAAAAATAATAAAAAAGAAGTAACATTTTCACTAGTAAGAAGGTTCAAAGCTCGCGACTGACAAAGTGCAGTAGATAAGCATTTCGTTCAATCTTGGGGAAATAGAATTTTGGATGGAAATACTAAGTTAGGTGACTCCGGAAGTTATTATACTCCTACGCTTTTTAGAGACGGAGAGAAAATCATCCCCTCTGACTAAAATAGCCAGAGGCCGTTTTTTACCACGACCGACTCTAGCGTCGTATCTGTGAATAGAGTCTAACAGAGGATTTCCAACACTAGGAATGGATCTGTGAAACTTCAATGCAAGTTTCCGAAATTGAGCATAAATAGGCTTAATTCGGAGATCCTAATGAATAGTATCATTGCGGACATAGCGAGTAGCTTTCAAAAACCTGCGCAATAGCTTGTTTTGAAACTTTTGAATTTTGTCCAAGTTGGTTTTAGAAGCAGATCCGTATATCATGCACCCGTAGGTGATAATAGGACGGATCATGGATTGATATAGTAATAATTTATTTTTGATGGACAGGCGGCTATTAAAAGCTATGAGAGAATAAAGGGAATGCGTGGCTCGTTTGGCTTTACCCAGAGATTCTGAGACCCAGACAACACAAATTCGTCCAGATTAAGTCAAAATACGTAATCTGGATGTATAGACATGTCCATATTACAGCCAGATTCAGTCTATATTTCATCAGATTTTGTAGATATTAAGTAGAAATGTCCTCACCTGTTACGTCATAAGTACGTCTTTTAGCTGAAAAAAATAACGTAAAATAGATGTATAGTGAACATAATATAGACATGTCCATATTACAGCCAGATTCAGTCTATATTTCATCAGATTTTGTAGATATTATGTTGAAATGTCCCCACCTTTTACGTAATAAATACGTCTTTTAGCTGAACAAAATAACGTAAAATGGACATATGTGAACATAATATAAACATGTCCATTTTCATTCACATTACATCCAAAAATTACCCATGTTATTTTTAGATTTATGCAAACATAGATGCTGGCAGAATGAAATCTTTAGTGAGTGCAATGTTTTTTTTTTTTTTTTTTTTTTTTTAAACTTAATACTAGTGTCATATGTCCGTCTAAGCAAAATCAAATCTACATAAAGGGTTTTTTGTGAAATCCACAGAAAGAGTTCAAAAAATTATTTTAAAACTGTAGATTATTTTATATATATAATTCAATAATTTAAAAGCTTTAAAATATTTTTAAAGTTATCTGGAGTACGGCACAAAGAGAAAAAAAATCTTCCCCTGTGATTTATTTTTTCACACAAAATATTTTATATTTTTAAATTTCATTCATTGCCAGCACCCATGTATGTAAATCAGTTTTTTATGGAATCTAGCTTTCAAACTTAGGTCCTTTGGCCCAATGAACTATTATTCCACTAAGTGATGTCCTCATTCAATATTTGACTTGCCTTCATACTCCTATGAAATAGATTTCATATTTTCTTTATGTGAATAGATGCAGAATTACAAGTGATCTTTTTTTAAAAAAATATAATCATATTATGATGGTATAGAAAAGTTTAAAGTTGTTCACTCCTTTTGTGATTTCCCCATCTCTAGTCGGGGCCGCGGTAGCCCAGTCGGTAGAGCGCCGGTCTCGTAATTGGAAGATTGCGGGTTCGGTACTCGAGCCGGCCAAAGACCGTCGTGTACACTAATGGTGGCTGGTGCACGTAAAATCTGTCGTGGCCGCAATGTCCTCCATGTTCCCATCAAAAAATTATACCTCTGGGGGTCACCGAAGCGGGAGAGCCATCCCTTCCGTGGAGGATCAAAATTGCGATGGCATGTCTCCGGACCACCTCTAGGGGTGAGTCCCAGACCGTCGCCAATTGCCCATCTGCGCAGCACTAGTGCGACGTAAAACCCAACCAACCAACCAACCCATCTCTAGTCACCAAATCCCATGCAAGTTATGGCGAAATTTGTTTATAGAATTATTTTTTACCAAATTGAAATTTTTAAATTTTGTTTTCACATTCAGAAAATCCACAACTATTAAATCAGTACTCGTTCCCCAAAATTGATTTTTTAAACTTTTAAAGTTTTATTTTACGGCTAAAAAATGAGGAAAATGTATTTAGTGAAACGCATTTTTGAACTCAAAATTCAAATTTTAAAAAAGTAAATTTTTAGAAAGGGAGTACTAATTTAATGGTTGTGTATTTTTAGAATGTGAAAATGGAATTTAGAAATAATAATTAGGTAATGTGCAATTCTATAAACAATTTTACCCATAGAATAACAGGGACCTTGACGGTCTGTGATCCCTTGAGTCATAACTTTGTTTATATACTTTACACAATAATTAAATAAAGGCCAAACAAATTTTTACAAGAATGAAAAATAACTAGATGAAGTTGTGCTTGTGCCCCAAGCTTTAATACTGGCCTGCTCACTTTTTACTCTTGTTCAGCAAAAATTGACATAAGTTACATATGAAATTATTCATTACTTAATTTTTAATAATGAAGTTAACAGAACAGATGGTAGAGCATTAGCTTTTTTTTTTTTTTTTTTTTTTTTTTTTTTTTTTTTTTTTAAAGCTCTGGTTTGAACACAGGCCAGGTCATTTTTGTAAAAATTAATGAGGCTTTTCCTTTAAAAAAATGTTTTTTAAAAAATTTACGCTTTGTAATATTCTTTTAACGAAGTACATGAGGCACTTTTTTAATTTTCTACATTTAATATGTTCCACAGCTTTTTCATGGGAAAATGCGAAACGCTTGCTAGTTTGTATGTATTAATTCATATTCCAATTAAGAGTTTTCTGTACATATATTTAATCTATGTGAATGAATAAATAATTACATTTTACTGAAAAAAAAAAAAAAAAAAAATCATCATTTAACCTTCTATTTTCATTCCACAACGTACCTGAAAATTTTTTTGCGCTCTGCAAACCAATCATAAGCAATACGTTTTATTGCATCTAAATAATGTTACTTTCATTGTATTGTACAGTATGGAAATATATTAAAATATGCTTTAAACCACACTGTATTCAAATTCTTTTCAGAGTCCCTATATTAATCTTTCATGCATAAATATTTAAAATAAAATATTTTTTATTTTTTATTTTTTTGAGACATTAATTCTCTCTTGATATATGAAAAAAGCAAGCTTAAAGCTGTAAAATAATTTCTTGAACTTCATAAGTAAATCCAAATAAAATATTTTAATCAAATTTGTTTGAATTAACCTGGCAGGAAAAATCTTCATTGTTTTATAAAGTATCTTGAAATTAAATAGAACTATACCTTTTTGTATATAGTACTTTGTATAGTGTATAGTACCTTTTGTATAGTGTATATAATTACTTGAACACCCTATTATTTTTTGTTTTATTATTTAACGACATTTCTTATTTTATCTACACAACCGTTAATTACATAATGTTATAAACGTACAGCAGAGTCACTCCAGATTTTTCATTTTTTAATAAACATGTACTTATTCAAAATCAGAAAATAAATAATAGTGCATCACTGCATGAATAGGTTTTGTATAAAGTCTTGTATTGTTGCCTTTATCTTACTTTTTAATTTATACCAAGAGTTTTAACACTCTGTTTAAAAATATTGCATATCTCATTTTTTATAGAATGAAGATAAATGCATGAATTTAAGCTTATTCTTGCATTCATCCTTATATAGTGCATTAATTTATTTTATTCCAGTAAAAGCGAAGCAAATTATTCTTACTTCTTATTACCAACCAAAGTTTTAATAAATTATTCATGAACAGTTATTGCATTTTCAAGTATAAAAGACTGCCATTTAACAGCCACAATAATTTCTTGAAAGTGTTTTGTAAAGAAATCAACAGTTAAATGAATAAACTCTTTTTCAGTATATCGTAGTGAGAGAGTTACAATTTCACAGAAATTATCCAACAATATATATATGTTTATTTATAAATTCCAATCCATATAGTCGGCAGCAAAATTATTGAAGCACTAGCAATAATTCCTATTTAAAAGATAAGCACTTAATACTGTTTTGTTACGTAAATATTTGTTGAGTCATGATCTTAGTCTTATGCTGCTTATAAAAAAGTAAGTTGATGATAAAAATTAGCGATCAAACTAAAAAATATAAATAAAAAATGTGGATGTGTGCTTCAATAATTTTGCTGCTGACTGTAGCGGGGCCACTTGAAATCAGGCTACCACTTGAAAATTTATTATCTAGATAATTTTTGAAACACTGAATCAATTCGAACCAAAGTTGGACAGTGAACTTACAATCGGCAGCAAAATTTTTAAAGCGCTAGCAATAATTCATATGCAAAAAAGTACACTTAATACTGCTTTGTTAAACGAATCCTTGCCGAGTCATTTTCTCAGTCACTATGAACATGACTCAACAAGGATGTATTTAACAAAGGTATTAGGTGTACTTTAAGACTTCTACCTGAAAATTTTTCATCACAACAAATTTGGAAATACTGAACTGTTTTGCACAAAAGTTGGACAGTGAATTTATTTTGGATTAATAAAGTGAGCAAGCAACTCGCTCTGTCATTTTATTTCCAGGTAAAGGCCACTTAAAGTCAGGCTGCTAGTTGAAAATTTGTTATGACAATAACTAGAGTTGCACCGAATATTCGGTTCGAGCGAATATCTTGATATTCGACAACCGAATAGTCGAGGTCGAGTTAAATTTTAAATTAAATTAGAATATTGAAATTGGTAAAAATATTTATCATATAAAATTAAACTGTTTTCCTTTTTTTTTTTTCTTTAATTATTATTCATCAATATAATGATATTAAATAAGTAAAAAATGCCAGTCTAATAAAATTTCTAATCTAAATAAAAAATAGTCTGCATTAAAATGTAATATATTCAGACATGATACAAGCTTACAGAAAAAAAGGCTGAACTTTTCACGACCCCCCTCTTCCCTCTCAAAAGTGGTATCATGCAACTAACAGAGTATAAATTTTTCAATAATAAAAATAATGTTATACCTGATTGCATACATGTACACACAATAATAAACAAAATCAGAACAATAAATCTTACATTAAATATCATATTAATTATAATTAAAATAGTTGTAATTGCTTAAAAAACAGACAAAATTATTACATATACTTGAAAATAAGTTTACTCTATAGAAGCATTGCTTGCTGGGGCAATTGATTAACAAAATAATGTAGTTCAGGTTCATTAGGAAAATGCAGTTAAAGTGCTATTTCTTTTTCATTTTCGCCAAGTTCGAATTTAAAATTTCTTGAAAGCCAATCACATAGAAATTGCCAATATATTGCACAAATTCAGGCTGACCCCCCCCCCTACCCCTACACATGTCCAAAAAGTTTTAATGCGGATTTGCATTGATCCCAAGAATAATAAAATTTTCAAGCTTAAAAAGGCTGAAAAGTAACATGTCTGTATATTTCAAAATAGTCACTTATTATAGTTTAATGAAGGGGAAATTGTGACAGCATATAAAACTACATTTACTTTGTGTGTACATATATGCAACTTTGATTACTTTGTTCTCCGGACGTAGGATAGTGTTTTCATTCAACCCGAAATAATTGTTGCGAGTTTATTGCATTTTATGGTGTTTATTCAAAGTTTTGTACTTATTACTTTAAAACACCAGTTCTGTGGTGCTTTCTTATTATATATATGTATATTATTGAAGTCTTCTTTCCTGATGTTTACTCATTATAATGTTTTATGCGTATACAGCCTACACGCAAAATAAGATTATTTTTTGAAAATTCAAAAAAAGGAAAAGTTTATTTGTTCTTAAAAAATGTATTTGGCTCTTTTTAATCTAATTATTTTAATGAAATTTAAAATTTTACATGATTAAAAAAAAAAAAAAAATCAATGATTTAAAATATACATTTTATTTCTATTTTGACTATAAAATTTATCTTTTAATGCTAAATACTTAGATTTTATGTTGATACTTTTTAATGTCCTTATTTTTTCTTTTTACATGCAATAAATGTTTAAAATAATTAAGCTATTCTGGGTATAAAAAATAATTTACACTGAAATTTAAGTATTCGGCCGAATACCAAATATTTGGTATTCGTTATTTGGCAAAAATCACTATTCAGTTCAACTCTAACAATAAGTTTTGAAATATTGAATTTATTTGAATCAAAGTCAATCAGTAAACTTCTTATTTTACAAACATCTTGAATTAATTTAGTGAGCAACTTGCTCCTGCCATTTTGTTTCCAAGTGGCGACACTTCAAAATTTGTCAATACAATAACTTTTGAAATACATTTGAACCTCATTAATAAATAATACCACAGAACTAGTGTTTTGAAATAATAAGATCAAAACTTTGGATAAACACCATAAAATGCTAGAAACTTGCGAGTTTGTTTTCTTGCATTTTATGGTATTTATCCAAAGTATTGTACTTATTACAGTCGAACCTCATTAATGTGAATTACTTTTAACATGAACTGTTTCCACAATCCCTGTGAAAAGGAAAATTAGTTTCTGAGTTACTAATAGCACGAACAAATTTTTTATCCACTTGAGATTCATATTAATAAGGTTCGACTGCACTTAATACAAAATCAATTAGCAGGATAGACTCATCTTAAATAATTGAAAGATAAAAACTTTTTATATACCATAATTTTAAATTTGCTGTTGAATCACACGAACGATACTGAAGGCAGCGGGGACCCGAAACAATAATTAGCCAAGAGTATTTAAAAAATGCATTGTTATCGTGTTTTGAGCTATTCTAAAAGTTTCAAATGTCTAGCTAGCCAGGAAAATAGTTAAATAAACTTTATGTTGAATCATATAAACGTTATCGAACGCAGCGGGGACCCAAAACAGTTGACTAAGTAAAAGTATTTTAAAAAAATGCATTGTCATCGTTTTCTGAAAGTTTCAAATATCTAGCTAGTCGGATCTGTATTTGTGTATAAAGTGATATTGCTATATATAGAGCAAAAAGAAGAAAGCGACAAACTATAAAGAAAAGTTAGAAACATTTGAGACTTTTATAAAAGTGAAAAAAAAAAAAAAAAAAAACGCAATATGATATGCATTTGCCATAAAATATTTTATTTAGATAGACCTTTTTCATTTATAATGTATTTGCTGATTTTTAAGAGAAATGTTATTTAATTTAAACTGAAAGAAAATGTTGAGTTTGTTTTTAAAATGATAAAGAATACTGATGATAATGGAAAGAAAAAGATAGCTAGATACAATTGCAGGGGGGATAGTGATACTATTTAAAAAATCCTGAGTATTATTGCAGGATTGTTTCAGCCCTGTTAAAATAATTCTAAAATAACAACAATAAAAAAAGGTCTAAACTTAGAATTTTTATAATTATACATATTACAAGTTCTGTAATAAGTTCAAAAATAAAGAAACTCGTATTTAAACCACATTTTAAAAACTCAATTTATCCCCATATATTCATGCAGAATTTTGAAATATCTGTATTTAAAGTGACACAGTCAATTTGATAAAATTTATGAATGTATTAGGCTAAAATTTACAATGCATATGGGAATGTAAATAGGATTTTTTAGTTAACTGTTAAACTATATAAAAACAATATAATTTTCTCAACTGACAACTTTTAAAAAAGTTAAATTACAAGATGTTTGATGCATTTTTATCTTTCCAACACTTATTACAATTACTCAGCGAGCGAAAAAATAAAAGAAAAACAAGCATTTGTCAAACAGATATATGTGTAAATACAGTTTATAACTTATTAATAAAGGAAAAACAAAAACATAATAACAATCAAATCAGAAGTAAACATGTTTTTATTAGTATTTAATACATTTGAAAATAATCTACTTTTTATTTTAATCTAAGAATAAAGGCTTAATATTATAGTGTTTATTTAAAAATTTTTACTTATTATTTCAAGGACTAACATTTTCACAAATACAGAAAAAAGATATTAATACAGCAAAAGTAAGTTATTTTGTCACGAAGTATATATATATATATTTAATTAGTTTTTCATAGATAGACTTCAATGAAATTAAAATCTTTTCAGATTATTAGAAAGAATTACAGAAACAACCACGCAACACAAATACAGACGAAAAAGCGATACAAACGTAAATAATAGGCAGAAGCAGCTAGAGAAAGTTGAGAGAGCAGCAGACTGAACAATAAATGAGATAAAAAAAGAAATAGTTAATTTAATTTCAATCGCAAAATTTTGTAGAAGATAAAACTTTCTTATATTTGATTACAACATCCACATTAATAAAATGGCGGCATACAGGTGCAGTTTTAGCTCAAGTATTTACGTAAACTGGATTAGTTCAATTTTCATTCAATTTAAGTGCCTAAACTGACGTCCATATTTTGTACGTTTTTCGTAGATACGTCTACGTTCGGAATTTCACATATTCTGAACATACTGGAGCTGGAGATCTATGTTCAGAACTCGTCTATAGACGTAACTCGGACGCGATAGATGAAATATGAACATAATATGGACGTATGTGTTATGTGGGGATGTGACGAGACCACGTTAATTTGGAATCAATATAAACTCCTAAGTATTTATAACATGTCTCCCAGGGTATGGGTTCATTATTTAAGAGAAAGTTAGTGGAGGTGTCATAGTTTTATTGGTGAAAAATATGGCGGCACTTTTGGAACTGTTTACTTTAATTCTCCATTTCCGTAACCAGATCGAATATTTATTGAGATAGTTTTGAAGTACTTCAAACGCAGCGTTTGGAGTGTTTCGTTTACAGCAAATGGCAGTGTCGTCAGCGAAAGTCGCTAAAGTGACGTCAACATCACGCGGAAGATCATTGGCGAGCATGCAAAAAAATTATCATTTTCTCTTTCTTTTTCAACTAGTATAAGCATTTCTTTACATGTATCGGTGGTAGACAAGATAATGAAAACTATTTTTATTTTACATTTTTTGGTCATTATATACAAAATTATGTGGTAAACATTGCCTGGACATTATCTCCAGAAGTCAGGGATGTTAAAAAATATTAGCGCTCATATTTTTCAAAATATTTTGTTCGAAAGACAAAAAGCTGTCCGGAGTTTTCTGCTGTTCTTTTCGAAGCTCGCGTGAATATGGACTAGATCCCCTTAGACTAGGGCTCCACAGAGGGCACACCTTCCTTAGACCCAAATCATTAGTGAAGACAATTGGCTTAACCCGAACACTGCGCCAAAGGCAAAAAAGGAATCAGTAACAAAATAAAGAGAGAAATGTCATTTTGGATACTCCTGGAAAAACAATGCATGAAATATGCTGTATGTTTACCATATACATTTAATGTTTATTTTAATTTTTCTACATTATTTATTTATTTATTTATTTTTTGCATAATAAAATAAAATTATATATATATATTTATATAAAGTATATTCCTGGGTATATAAAAGTATTAAAAAAGAACAAAAAAAAGAACAATTTTAGTATATTTTTATCTTTATAACATGCAGGGATTTCAAACAAAGAGAAAGAACTCATCATACTACACTGAAATAAAATTTTGTTGCTGATACATAGAAACTAAATTTTAGCTCTAGTAAAACTAGTACCATGTCATACCTATAAATTCTAGTTTCCTTTTCTAGCAAGTTCTAGAAACCAATTTTAGAATTCTAGAAAATTTTCGTATATTATTGTATATTCAGTCTTATTTAAAAATCACTGAAATTCTCTGCGAACAGAGGAGGCAAGTTTTAGTAACTATACATTTTTTTCATTACACAATTCCAGGAAATCTAGTGAGAACTTCTCACAATACACTGTCTACCAATAAGTATTTGGAAAAAAAAAATCAAAATGTTTTGGATCACTCTGTAAAAAGTAATGCTTTAAAATCGTTTTGGCTGTAATATGTGATAAAGAAGATTTTTCTCATTATCTGTATAATATATTATGAGCTACCTCATATATTCAAGGATATTTGAAGGTCTATATAAAAAATTGCGAAAAGAATTTCCACTTTTTTTTAATTAATACCTTAGGTATTAGACCCAGTGAAAAGCCAGTTTTAGGAAATATAGCATACTAAATTAGACACAACATACAACAATCGGAATGTAAAAATATTAAATATCTTACGAAAAACGAGAAGTTTTACTAAATAATTTTTAACTACGCATGCGCAAGTTATATAAAAAGTTCATTTGCATAATTTAATAGCCAAACGTATTGAGCTGCTTATATGAAAACTCCACATAAATATCATGTAAATTCAAAACGTTAAAAGCGATAAATGGAACTGAATTTCAATTCTCTCAAAATAAAAGCTAAACTATAAGGATTTTTATTCAAATTTTAACCTTGATTCAATGAATGCCCAATGATAATAGAGCGTTTTCGCTAATTGTAAATAAATATTGATAAAACTCCCTAACATCTTTCCTTTTCCCGAGGAGAACTTGAATTCTGCCCATTCTATCTCTTGTAACGTTTTAAATTTACATGATATTTGTTTGGGGTTATCATATACGTTGCTCAATACTTTTGGCTATTGAGTTATGCAAATGAAATGTTTATAAAGCTTGCGCATATGTAGTTAAAAATGTTTAGTAAAAATGCTCATATTTCGTAAATTATTTAGCATTTTCGCATTCTGATTGTTGTATGCTGTGTCTAATTTTGTATGTCATACTTCCTAAAAATGTATTTGCACTGGGACCCCTTTTCCTTCCCCTACGTATTGGAAATAAAAAAAAGCGGAAATTCTTTTAGCAGTTTTTTAAAGAAACCACTATATTTCCATGAATATATGTGGAAGCTTCATAAAATTTTATACAGATAACGAGAACAATCTTCATAATCACATGCTGCAGCAAAAACGCAACATTACTTTTTCGAGACTGATCCAAAACTTTTCGATTTTTGTTTATTTTTTTACTGGTCCTCTTTTCCTTTTAAGGACACAAATTTGCTGAAAAATATGAGGTATAACATTTCATTATACTACCAAAGTTTCAAGATGATTCCTATAGAACTGTTTTAGATATTTGACAAAATATCTATTAATTTGACAAAATATTTATTAAATAGTTTTCAAATGACCATACGAAAACTTTAAGAAAAATATCTCTTACATAATATATATTTGACAAACGTAACGATTAACTCTATAAAATAAAATAAAACCAAATGCTGCTTAAATTTACAAAGATATGCAGTAGAAAATGTTGAAATTAGTTTGTTTTCAGAAAGAATATTATCCGTAAGAATTTTTATCAACATGCTTATTTTGAATAGACATATTGTAAGTTACCTTCAATCTATTGAAAATTAAAAAATCTGGAGTGACTCCACTCGACTTTCCGAACATTGAGTAACTAACAGTTTTATAGATAAAATAAAGAAAGAGGAGTTGCTAAACAAACAAAAGAGAGAAAACCATAACAGAGTGTTTGAGTATTTTTCTCCATATATCACACGAGGTTTTATTTAACGCTACTGAACTTTGAGCCCTTAGATCATAATGATAAAGAATTTTTCGTTGTGTCCCTGTAAAAATCTATAAATTCTGACAAACTTAAACAAATTTTCACATTTTACCCACAATTTTGTCAAAGTCCCACTTTTTTTTTCTTTTCTTTTTTTTTTTTTTTTTTTTTTATTATTGTTACTGAGTGAATTTGTATAGAAAAATATAGAAGAAAGTCTCGTGGTGGCCACAATTCACCAAAATGCTTATAGTTAGTGCAACAGTGATTTATAATATTCATAAAAAATTTTCAGCTCAATTGAATAAGGCGTTTAGATGCAATTGCACTTTTAAAAATTTGGTCTCATAGGCCATAATGATAAAGAATTTTTCTTTGTGTCCCTGTAAAAAAACTGTAAGTGCTAGATTCACCAAAATCTATACAGTTGGTTCAAATGTGACCTATAACATGTGTACAAATTCTTTGCTCAGATTAATAAGGCGTTTAGACAATATCACACTTTTAAAAATTTGGCAAAGAATTTTTCTTTGTGTCCCTGTAAAAAAACTATAAGTGCTAGATTCTCCAAAATCTATACAGATTGAGTATCTGTGACCTATAATATGTGTGTAAAGTTTTTGCTCAATTGAATAAGGCGTTTAGATGCTATCGCACTTTTAAGATTTTGGTTCCTTGGCCATAATGATAAAGAATTTTTCTTTGTGTCCCTGTAAAAAAACTATAATTGCTAGATTCACCAAAATCTATAGGGTTCGTACTATGGTGACTTACAATATACGTACCAACTTTCAGCTTATTCGAACAAAGCGTTTAGACGCTAGCGTGTTCACTCACAGACATACACACATACATACACACATACATACACACATACATACACACATACATACACACACACACATACATACATCATCGTAAAAATAGTGAAAACGGACTCGTTGGACCTCGAAACGTATAGAAACATCAAAATCTCGAATTCGGATTTTTGACATGATTACAATACTTTCCTCACTATAGTGTTCGGAAAGTAAAAAGAAAACTCTTATAGGATTACTTCTGTTCAGTGTGGAAGAAATTCAATTCATTCTCTCGCATATATGTTATTCTGAATTTTTTCGACGTACGGATTTAAATGTCATATCTTATATAATTCAACGATAATATCATACATACATAATTCAAACATACATTGTTCTTTTTTATGTTATAACACCCGTAATATTTCTCTTAGTAATATTTAAAATTAATAGATCTTAAATATAATATATCTTTATAGAGCTGTTTATATATATAATATTTTAAGCACGAATGTAAAATTGTAATAAATATACCAGCTTAAAAATATTAGGTCAATTATAGCATTGGTTATTATATATTAATATATATATATATATATATATATATAAAATAAACTGACTCTTGCTAAAAAACAAGTATATGAAGTATAAATAAATAAATTTCAGAGACTAAAAAATATATATATATATATATATATATATATAAATTTCTTATTGTTTTCGATTAAATATAGTAGTTTATCTTTCCAAATCCGTCACAAAAGCATTTTGCTTGGATTTCATTTAATTTATTGCAGTCTGGATTTTTTTTTTTTTTTTTTTTTAAGTTTCTAGTTTTTTCAACCGAACGAAAACTGGAAATATAACAGAACAATTCAATTAATTTAGAGGTTTATACAATTTATTTTCAGAAATTTCAACTGTAGATAAAAAAATTAAAAATGTATTATTTATGAAGATTTTTGCTTTATAATGAAAGAACTGAATTTTCCACTAAACTCCCAATAAAACTTGATATTTTTGTACACACAAACGTAAAATGCATTCTAGAAATAAAGGAACCGTACGCATGAACATCAAGTGGAAACATATATTTAATATTTCCAGAAACTAGTATATGTCAAATACAAATACACTTATCACGAACATACTCGTAGGAGTTGCTAGGTCAAAACGTAATATAAGCCCAACCATATTTCATGTTTAAACAATGACTGTGGAATGTTATTTAATGCATATATATGTGATACTACTATTAACACTAAAGATTCAAATATCCAACCTTATTAATATTTATGCCAATAATGTCTCTAAATTGGAAATACACACACACACACATATGTATATATAAGTTAAAATGTAAATATAGGATGGGATTTATTAAATGGGAATTATTAAATATATAGAACTAGAACAGAGTTTTCATAAACCAATGCGTAAATGTAGCAAAAGGAAATATAAAACTATAATAAATAAGCACAATATTTAAAGCCAGATGAAACGTTAATCCCAAAACACATGAGGGCCTTCATGAGGGGACCTCTCCCATGTAGGGAAAGGAAAATGAGAAGTTTCTGACAAAACGCTGATAATTTAACCAAATAACACGTTGCTAGCCCCCAACTTCTCACAGATAGAACTGTTAACCGCTATCCTATTTTTCTAATCAATAAACATATCAGTATTCTTGATCACAATCCCACTTAAGGTTTGTTGTTCCATTTTGGGCGACATTTAACTGCTGGTAAGTGGCCCTACTAGCTGAAGCGGGTTCTATGTTTATAATTGGGGGTGGTTTTGAATTTTCCATATTCTATTGACTATTCTTTCTTGTCCTGGTATGTATTTATATATTCTTGTATTATTTATATTCTTGTATTTTATATTGATGTATTATTATTTTGTACTTGATTTCTGAATTTAATTGCTTTTTATGATTTGTATTAATTAAAATTCGTTTGCTGTATGGTCTTACTTCCATCTGTGAGACGTTGGGAGCTAGCAATGTGTTATTTGGTTAAATTACCAGTGTTTCGTCAGAAACTTCTCATTTTCCTTTTCATACATGGGGGAGCTCCCCTGATGAAGTCCCTTATGTGTTTTGGGATTAAATTTTCATCTGGCTTTAATTATTTTGTTTATATATATAAGTCAGTTAACTAAACACCTTATACTTTCAGTTGCTTCTTTAAATTTTCTTTATTAATTTGTACAAGTACAGAACCCATATTTATAGAGTTATAAAGGTTTTTTTAACAAAATATTAAAAATTAAGTAGTTTTCTTTAGTTGTAACGAAGTCTTTTTAAATAAATTATTATCGTTCTGTGGTCTAAACCCAACCAACTTTTTTAAGCATTTAAATAATAAATGTAGAAATGCAAAATTTCCATGTAAAAAACTCTATATTAAAAATAAATAACTGAATAAAATACGTAGCGAGATCGTAGCGTATATATATATATATATAACATAGAAGTTGAGTTACACCCTTTCCGCAAATGTAAATTAATTGCAACATACCTTTCGTCCAATATGCTTCCAAATTTCATCAGCATGGTTTTACATATTATCTATCTCACATTGCAACTTTGATGTTGAGATATAGTCATCTGAGAAATCACAGAAAGTAATGTCATTGCCACATTTCGGCCTATATACAAGAATATTCAATAAGAGTCATTTTTCGTGATATATATCCCCCATAGGTTTGGTGCATTTATAGAGAATAGAACGTGAGATATAGCTTTCGCGCAAACGGAAAATAATGCAGAATAGCAGCCCACCTGTCATAAAAATTCAAAGTTAATCAACACAGTTTTATCTAATATTCATCTCATAAGCCACGTTTCTCGTACATTTATATACTGCAGAAGCTTAGATATAGTCTTCCCCAAAATGGTTTATAACTGAAAGTAAGTAACACAACCTGTGGGTCGATAAGCACTCAAACAGAATCAGCAGTTTTATTTAATATATATATATATATATATATATACCTTTTACTTAGTTTTGTATACTGTAGAAACTGAGCCATCCCTGAAATGAGAGCATAACAAAGCGTGGTAGCGCAACCTTCCAGTTGGTATAGCCTAAAAGCTAATCACCACCAGTTCAAGCCAAGGTCTAAACGAATATTAATTTCTGTAAATTCAGTCCATTTGTTGATTAAATATAGTATTCACGAAGTTCTGATAACTCAAAAAGACAAAAAAATTCTAAAAATGATCTGTTCAGGAAATATTAAAATGTATAGATTCATTCATCGACAAAAAAAAAAAAAAAAGAAAGTATTTCCAAATCTTATATATTTTATACATATATATATATATGCAAAATACATAGAAATAAATTCACTTTTTTAAATAATTAAACAATTTCAGTTAATTGAAATACATTTTGTTTTACCTAAAATATATGTCTTAAAATTAGAGCTGATGTAAACTCAATATAATAATAATAAATAAATAGATTAGAATTTTTAATGAAAAAGAATACATGCATAAAAAATAAAAGTGTTTTTAAATACCTTCTTGATATCGTAGGAGATTTTTTTTTTCTCAAACTCATATTAATCATACACTTCGAACGATACAATTTTCAATCCTGTAATTCTAGAGTTATAATGTTAAAAGCGTACGAGAAATTTCATTTTTACGTATTAATACATAGACAGAATGTCATTTTGTAAAATGCTTGATATACTACGGCTGACGTTTCATAATGCAACATGAGTATAAATCGTGTAATATGCTATGAAATATGATAACGTTTACTAGAGAAAATTTACTGCACATGCTTAAAATATTCCATTTTTATAATTTATTATTGAACTTTGCAGAAAACCTGAACTCAGTAGAATACTACTAATTTTCAGAAATTGGTATGAAAATGAATATAATAAAATTGCGTTATTTTCAGAAAAACTAGCAAATCCATAAGGATTTTTATAAAAATTTTATTTTTGAATAAATGTATCTATTATAAATATAATTAGTTTATTCAAAAATAAAATAGAAATAAAACCTTATAGGTCTGCTTCTATTTTAAAGCAACTGAAATAAAATTCATTCTATCGCAAACATATTTCTGAATTTTCACGCTTTCGACTGTTTTTATTCAAGAGTAACGCAGTAAATTTTGATAATGAAAAATGGAAATGCAGATTTCATTATGTTGAATTTGACTATTCTGAACTTTAAGATATTCGATTGTTTTTTATTGAATAGTAACTCAGTATATTTGAATAATATTTTATGAAAATACAGATTTGATAATGTCTGTGCCTGTGCAGTTACTTATTTTTAGAAAAATTCTCGATTTTCTTCTTTTAACGTTTGAATATTTCAATCGAACTATATTTTGCCTATGTAATATGTGAAATGATATTAAAAAAACATTTTTTTTTTTTTTTTTGCAAAAAAAAAAAAAAAAAAAAAAAAAAAAAACAGTACGAAACATTTTTGACTTAGTAAACCCTCAGTTCACATACTTGGTCACTTTAACCCTAGTGTGTTCTTTGCAGCCTCGGTATTCGGAAACAAAGAAACAAGGGTGGTTTTAAAGGACTTTTCAGAGACTGGCAACTGAAAGCTTCAACTTCGGTTTCTTTTGATATTCCTTTGATGTGGTTTTTGAGAATTTAAGCTCACTGGAGGCCTCGCTCACAAACCCGCTGTTGCGATAATTGCATGAGAATGGGGTCTCTTTTGTAAAAGAGCAATAAAAAGTAATGTTCTTCATTGTAAATGTGTGCAAAATTTTAAGGATCACTTTTGGACAATGGATAATTAATGACTTTTGAAGCTCTGATTGTTGCCAGTGTTTGAAGGGTCCTTAAGTGTAGGAGGGAAAACTTTCACCTTTCCTATGTAAACCTATGAATCGTTCTGCCCCAGTTCGTGTAAACAAAACAGATTACACGCATCGGGTTACGCTAATCCAGTGTGGTAATATATATATATATATATATATATATATATACATACATACATGTATATTGTGCTATCATTTCATTTTATGCAATGTGTGAAAACGTATTCATAATATATATTCGAAGAAAATCGTTAGAGCCGTTTTTGAGATACGAACTTACGGTCCCACTTCCGATTTTTCAATTTTCACCAAAATTTCAAAAATTCATCTGTGCAGCAGACTTGTTTCAATTATAAAGTTTCGTAGTTCTATCTTTATTAGTTTCCGAGATATAATAGCCAGAAGATTCTCCACATACATACACACACACACACACACATAAAAACTGACCAATTGCCAAAAAACACTTTTTTGGACTCGGGGGACCTTAAAATGTGTAAATCAGGTGAATTCTCGATATCGAATTTTCAGATCGAATACAACACTTCCATTACCTACGGTAGTAAGGTAATGGAAGTAAATGAATTCATATATAAATTAACATTGTATGATATTGCTTTACTGAATATCACATGCAACATGCTTTGTCGTAAGCACTCAACACGACAGTTAAAAAACAACGACGGCGAGAACAGTGATAGGAAAAAAAATTGAAACAATTATGACTAAAGATTGTAAGTAACAAACGTTACTTCATAAACATTTCACTAATTTATATTTTGAAGATTATGAATTATTTAATGCGATCTTTTAAACAACTAAATCAGCAACTTTATCATTTCTTATCATTATTTAATTTCATAAGCAGCCATGGAGAAAGAATTTTAAGTGATTATCAAATTAGTCGTATTAGAAATTGATAAACTTTGATTAAATTTCGCAGTTATTTAATGAACGTAAATAATATGCTATTTAAAGAGACACTTATCAATAAATGTGATTATATATTTTACCGTAAACTGATTTTTAACTTTCCATCCCAATTTCTTTTTCAAAATCTCGTAATTACCATTTAATATTTTTCTTAAAGGTATTTTCGATTATTTCTATATCTGTCTTATATCATAAAGATACCAATGGCATTAATTAAATTAATAATTATTGCGAAACAAAAATCCGTCTTTTACGATAAAGAAAAAAAAATTTAATTGAATATATCATTTCCATAAATATACATGCTTTTACTCTCTGAATAAAATTAGAGCAATTTGTGAAAATTTAAGCAATATATTTCTATGAGTTATATTGTAAATAAGAATAAAACTTCTTTCAGTATTTAATGAAATAAATATTTGCTCTATGTTTCAATAAATGTTAAATAAATATTGCTGTATGTTTAAATAAATAAATAAATATATATATTATAAAAATATATAATTCCATTACTTTGTAATAATACTAATAATAATAATATACACCATGAATTCTTTAAAAACACCCTTTTTTATGAATACTATTATTAATGAATAAAGTATATCCATAATAAAAGAAGCTACATATACGTATGCCTTAAAAAACAAAAATGTATTTTTGCGTACTTGTGGTTTGTGAGTTGTCTCAGAATGAAAGGCGAAACTTGCACAATATCAAAAGTAGGGAGGTGCCGGATTAAGCGATTAATCCATTCGTTTAATCGATCAATGCTTAGTCCCGATTATTTTTTTCCAAATCCGATTAAAGTTTTCAAACTACGAATTAAAGTAAAAATTTAAAATACTGGTCTGTCTACATTTTTTTTCTCACATAAATATTTTGCTAACAAACATTCTAAGAAGCGTCCATCCAATAATAAAAAAAAAAAAAAAAAAAAAAAAAAAAAGACAATTAAAAGAAATTGTTACCCTTTTGTTGATAGAGAAAAGGGGCAAGACGTTTCTTAAACAAAATGCCGTTTTAAGTTCGTGCTGGGGGAAGACGGTTCTTGAACAAAAGGCTGTTTTAAGTCCGTGCTGGGAGATACGCTTCGCAGAAACAAGAAGCTTCCAAAAAACGGAAATGCTCAATATAAAGAAAAGGACTGCGATTTCCACTATCCCTTTGATAGTGAAGGTGTCAACGGGGTTTCGCAATACCTTCGAGCGGTAATTTTCCGTTCAGAATTGCTGGTTGAAGTAGAAACAGAAAATAACATTCCGTTTTCTATTCTGAAATGACGAAGAAGAGTTGAAATATAAACAATGAAGAATTTCAGATTTTTTTTTGAATGATAATATGCAATTTTGAGAATTCATTTAAAAATAGTGGTAAGCGAGGTGGTCAAAGCCAGCTAGTATAAAATGAAAGTATATGTAAATTCATCTAATTTTTCTTTCAAATTGAAAATGAATTTATTAAAATAAAAATTAAATAAACGAAAATATTTATATAAAATTAACACTTAAAGTCAACAACTATTACTCTGAAAATTGATTTAAATTTTAGTTATAAAACGGATATAATTGATTATTATTTATTTTTCAGTGAAACACATGAATAAAATAGTAATATTGAGAATTTAATTTTTAGAATACAAAAGTAATAATGAATGCAAGATGAATATATTTTATTTCTCTTCTGTACTCTTGAATAAAAATTTTATTTGGAAATAAATTAGGAATGTGTTTTTTCATTATTTTTTTGCATGTTTATTATTACTGTTATTATTATTATTTATTGTTTAAGGAACAAGCTATATCATTTTTATGGTTTGTAGTGTACTATATGGAGGGTGAAAAATCACATAGGAGAATTTTATTCATCATTTAAAGAAAACTATATAAAGTAAAATGAAAATCGATTAAAAACTCGATTAATCAGACGATTAATCGATTAATGAACTACGATTAACCCAGTTAAAACTGTTAATCGATTCCCACCCCTAATCAAAAGTTTACTTACAGAAAATTTGAAAAGATTACAGGTCTATAAACCAAGTATCAACTTCAATTTCAAAAGTAAACTCAGCTCAAATAAAAGCTGACAAAAACAGATTCATAGTACAAACTGTATCAGAGCATTAACATACATGGCAATGCGCTATAAACAAGAGACTAGTCAGGAGTTCTTTATTGTAAGGCAGTTGGCGAGAAAACCGACTGAAGGATGAAATCCGAATCATTTAAATACCCTTCTATAATTTCCAGAATTTTCCAATAACTCGTAAATATTCAAGTCAGAGCTTAGATATTTGATATATCAATAATAACAATTTTCTCGCCAAGGACCCTAAAAAATTCGCCAAGGAGCGTAAAAGTCGAAAAGTTTGGCGTTAAATCTATAAACAGCCTTGGTGAAACTTTTTAACGTATTTTTAACGGAAAATGAGCTATTTTAATGCGAAAACAAACCAGAAATGTTGAAAGTTAATATTTTTTAATCTGACTAAGACTCTTTGAATGAATTTGAATGTGCATAAAAATAACACCACAATCTATATTAATAAAATCAGAGTTTTGTCTGTAAATTTCTCGGAATCAAAAAAGTTTGCGATAATCCCGTTTCACACCCCATGAAAGCCGAAAATGACTTCAGAAAACTTTGCCTGTGTGTGTGTGTGTGTCATCGTGTCTGTATGTCGCTTTTTTTGTCCGAGCATCACTCGAGAACGGCTGGATGGAATTCAACGGCGCTTGACAGAAACTTAGGTCTTCACCCAACTTAAAATTATATGTATAGAAATTTAAAAAGAAAAATTATTAGTTTTTGAATTGTGGGTAAAAAACGCCAGCGCATGTGCCATACAATTTTTTTCACTAAAACGCTTTGAATGGAAAAATAAAATATAAAAATAAATTTTTAAGTAAAAGAATTTTTTATTCGCGTGATTCGCACTACAAATTATGAAAAGATTGAAATTAAATGTTGCCATCTAAATTTCATACATTAGTTAATTTTAAAAAATCTAATTGTCGTATCGAAAAACTGTTTACCCCAGGATTTAGAAAAATCACCTCTTTCATTTGGTACTGAATTTGCAACGATAGGTCTGATATTTCTAATTTATTTTCCGTTTTTTCCGTTGCCACTTAAATTTCATACTTTAGTTATTTTTTAAAAATATATTTATCGCATCGAAAAACAGTTTGCACCCCTGGTTTCAGAAAAATCGCCCCTTTCATTTGTTATCAAATTTATAAATATATGTCTTATATTTTTAATTTATTTTACCCCTTTTCCGTTTTCAACCCAGATTCGGTAGAAAGTTTTATATTTATATATACGCATTTATATATATTTTTATTTTCCAGAAATGAAATGAAATATTTGTAATTTCACGTAAATAATAATAAAAATTAAAGAGAAAAATAAATATTTAAATTAAATGAAAAAACGAATTTATAATAATTACATAATAAAACATACCTAACTTTACTTCGTTGGCCGTTTTTAGATCTTTCGGTACCGGGCACCCGGTCCTCTTCAGAAAACGTTAACTCTGTGATGGAAAACTTGGCTTCTTGTTACTTCTCTGCTGATTTCTCATCAGGTGATTCCAGGCTCTATTTGGGGCCACTGCGCCGCTATCATTGCACACATCGTCATTAGTTGAGATCTCTATCGATTCGCGATACATAGCATAATGGTAGTTATTGTAATCGGCCAATTTTGTAGTTTTATCGAAATATAATTTAATATCGTTATTATTGTATGTTTTAGCTAAAGCAGTGTTAGATTTTCCTGTTTTAATGTCATGTTCGTGTTCTTTAATTCTTGTTTTAATTTTTCTTTTGTGACGCCAATGTATGAACCGGGTTTATTGTTTTCATCCATGTATGGAATTTTGTAAATGCCGGCGGTTTCGAGAGGGGGTACGGGGTCTTTGTCACTACGGATTAATTGAAAAATATTTTTGTTCGGTTTGATAGGAATATTTATGCCATATTTATAAGCTGTACTTTTAATTTTATTTGCGGCTCCGCGGTCATAAGGAATGGATGAGGTAAATTTAATGGGTGGTTTCTGATAATTAGGTATATGATCTAGGCTTTTAAGTCTATTTTTAATTAATTTATTGACAATTTTATTTGGATATCCTGCTTTTCGTGTTAAACATTTGATAAAGTTAAGTTCTTTCTCGAGGTCTTCAGGTTCGTTGCATATTAAAATAGCGCGATTAATATATGATTGGATAGAGTTCGTTTTGTATCTAAAAGGTGTTTTACTTTTAAAATGAATAATTTCATTACTATTGGTGGGTTTTCTGTAAACAGTGGTTTTGAAATTATTTTTGTTCCGGGTTATTGTAACATCAAGGAAATTTAATTGTGATTCTTTCTCTTGTTCATAGCGAATTTTCGGCAGATACAAAGATCACAACCCCCCCCCCCCTAAACTCAGACCCATAGTAAATAAAAACGAAGCCCCAACCTATTCTTTAGAAAAATACATGGCTAACATCTATCAGAAAATTATTCCCCCCTCATCCCACTCCCTAGAATCAACTGAAGATTTCATTGGAAAATTAAGAGAAATAGAAAATAGAGAAAATTATCACCTTCTAAGTTTTGATGTCGTAAACCTCTATCCTTCCATAGATATAAACGAAGCTTGTGAAGTAGTTAAAGAAACCATCAACGAAAATTCTACCGATCCCGAAATAGCCCGAACTTTAAATGCTACTACTAATTTTTTTTCTCAGAGTTAACTACTTTACGTTCAATGAAAAAATTTACCAACAGACCAAAGGCGTGCCCATGGGGTCTCCTATACCAGGCTTCATAGCCGAATTCAAATTAAGAAAACTGGAAAACCAAATTATTGAAAATTTAAAAAATGAAATTATTTATTGGTACCGTTACGTCGACGACGTCTTTGCCATAGTTGAGAAAAAAGCCGATGTTGATAAAATCCTAAACGCTATTAATAATCACGATAAAAATATCCAATTCACCTATGAACAAGAGAAATAATCACAATTAAATTTCCTTGATGTTACAATAACCCGGAACAAAAATAATTTCAAAACCACTGTTTACAGAAAACCCACCAATAGTAATGAAATTATTCATTTTAAAAGTAAAACACCTTTTAGATACTAAACGAACGCTATCCAATTATATATTAATCGCGCTATTTTAATATGCAACGAACCTGAAGACCTCGAGAAAGAACTTAACTTTATCAAATGTTTAACACGAAAAGCAGGATATCCAAATAAAATTGTCAATAAATTAATTAAAAATAGACTTAAAAGCCTAGATCACATACCTAATTATCAGAAACCACCCATTAAATTTACCTCATCCATTCCTTATGACCGCGGAGCCGCAAATAAAATTAAAAGTACAGCTTATAAATATGGCATAAATATTCCTATCAAACCGAACAAAAATAATTTTCAATTAATCCGTAGTGACAAAGACCCCGTACCCCCTCTCGAAACCGCCGGCATTTACAAAATTCCATACATGGATGAAAACAATAAACCCGGTTCATACATTGGCGTCACAAAAGAAAAATTAAAACAAGAATTAAAGAACACGAACATGACATTAAAACCGGAAAATCTAACACTGCTTTAGCTAAAACATACAATAATAACGATATTAAATTATATTTCGATAAAACTACAAAATTGGCCGATTACAATAACTACCATTATGCTATGTATCGCGAATCGATAGAGATCTCAACTAATGACGATGTGTGCAATGATAGCGGCGCAGTGGCCCCAAATAGAGCCTGGAATCACCTGATGAGAAATCAGCAGAGAAGTAACCAGAAGCCAAGTTTTCCATCACAGAGTTAACGTTTTCTGAAGAGGACCGGGTGCCCGGTACCGAAAGATCTAAAAACGGCCAACGAAGTAAAGTTAGGTTTTTTATGTTTTATTATGGAAAAATAAATAATTAACCTATAAAAGTTGGTGATTTTATTTTAATCAGGAATTTGTATGCGGATAAATATTTTCATAGAGATATTTGGGATTCGTTTAATATTTTTATTTAATTAAGCAGTACTTTTCTTTCCTGCAGTAAAACAATTTTTTTTTTTGTTATTATGTACCTTATGAGGTTCTTTTATGTTCTCCTCTTAATTGTAAATGATTATAATTTGGATTTTATTAAGATTTTTTATTTTTATTTTGTAAATATCAGAAAAGAGTTTTTATTTTATTTTATTTTATTTCATTTTATTATTTTATTTCATTTATTTATTTATTTATTTTGTTTATGGAACAGCTCTAGTATAGGATCCCTTAGACAAAATTTGAAATTTGGCACCGAAGTAGCTCGGACGATTCTCGCCAAGATCTTTAATTGCACAATTGAGATAGCCAATTCACTTCATCGCAAAAATGGCTTAAAATATTTAAAGTCACCAAAGGGGTCCCATACTATAGCTGTGCTTTTTGTATTTATTTATTTATAATATTTTCTTTTAAAGACTTCTGTGGTCACGAAATTCGGTGAGTAAATTGTTTATATGCATCCTACACTTATTGTAACTGGATTTCACGAAATTCGAAATCCCCCCCCCCATTTCTCGGAGTCGGAGGGCAATAAACATGTATAAAAACATGTTTTCCGTTTGAATTCGCTTTGAATTATCTTAGAATGGCGAATTTTGGTGTGTGGATATTGATTAAGTGTACGCATTATGTACATTAGTGGGATTTTGCAAAACTTCGATCTCACCCGCTGAGGAAGGGGAAGTAAGAAGTGGGTAAGTTGCTGCCGAAGGCAGTGGACACCCAGACTCCTCATGTTGCGAGCGAGAAAAACCTCTACCAATCACAGCGAGAACTTGAGTTATTAATAAAGATATGGAATTTTGACAACACATTTAATTTTGATGTCCAGCGAAGCGGGCAAAGCCTGCTAGTTAATTACAAATTCGTAAAAATCTATATTTTGTTTAAAAACATGAAATTGAAAACTTCTTTCTGATTAAATTAGTAAATTCATCATTTTGTTTGCATGGCTTTTTCCAGAAAAAAAGAAAAAAAAAAAATAAGGAATAAATTACTTGATACAAATAGATATGCAATTATGTGCTTCAAAGCTATATCAAACATATTTTCATCTACTTTGTAGCATCAGTATTCAGTATCCGAAAAGTGTAGTGTTTAATTTGGGAGATTTGTAATACAATTTTTAATTGAGATTTAAATTATGTAAAATAATAGAAGTGTGAGAACAAAAAGCGTTTTTAATTTTAGTCATTTAGTGAAATTTATAACTACAGGGTTAGCAAAAAATAAGTTGCCTACTTCAGAGGGCTCTAGAATCCGTCCTATAAGTCCAAATGACATAAAATTTTAACTACAGATAATTCAAATTTTGCGCTTGACATTTATTTTATAAAAAGTACAAAATTCCGCCGGTAGGTGGCGCTGTAATACACATAGCCATATTTAATATGCTTTAAAAATATGCGTGAAAAATAAAGTAACATTAGTAAAACTACTCAATATGTTACCCTCTATGTTCAACAATGTGCTGTAATCGCATAATCATATTTTCAACAGCTTACCGGAGTAAGTCTGCCGGAATATCTAAAATATGGCGCCGAATGTTGTCATTCAGATCCGGCAGAGTTGATGGTCTTTGACAGTAGATATTGTACTTTATCTAAAGTATAATACTAATAGGCATGCGCCGAAACACAAATGCTGTTTCTGATTTTGAATATATGTAAATAAGTACCATTTCTGATATAGCGCCATCTATCGACGGAATTTTGTATTATTTTATTTTTTAATTTAATAAATATCAAGCGCAACATTTGAATCATCTGTAGTTAAAAATTTACCTTATTTGGATCAATAGAATGGATTCTAGAGCCCTCTGAAGTGGGCAACTTATTTCTTGCTAACCCTGTAGATATTTTTTTCTAATTTTAATGTTAAATTTTATTAGTTTGTGTAGTAAAATCATATAGATGTAAATTGATTTAAAAAAAAAAAATAGTTCAACAAAACAAATTTCAACTTCATTCTGATACTTTAAAACAGGATAAATCTTTACTAATAACACAGGCCTGCAAAAATAATGTTTTAAAACGGAAGTCAGATGTACTTTTTTTTCTTTTTTTAACTTATCAGGAATATTTTTTTTTTTTGTAAATAAAGGGTGTCTACCGACACAGTTTCTTTATTATCAGTAGTTTCCAGCATTTTCTCATGTTTAATTGTAAATAATTATGGAAGCATGCTATAAAAGTAGTCATATAATTATATTGGTCGTCCGACACCCTGTATTGACAAAAATCTATACTTGATCGAGAAAAACAAATTTAAGTTTCGGTTTCAGCACACCGAAAAACATAAAGATCATCCAAAATTATCAGATCAAAATTTTAGATATAGACGGGTGTAATAAAAGTTCCTGCGTTTATATTTGTGATCATGTTTTTGTGTTGCAAGTGGTAGCGTTGATTACCATAATCTGTATACAGATATATTCTTATAAGATACAGCCTCGTACGAAACCTGACTTTCAGTTTTAGATTTTATTTTGAGGCAGTTTGGATCAGTGGAAATGATGACGTCATGGTTAAAAGGCAATATGAAAGGTGATAAGTTTAAAAGAAAATCCGCTTTATTCTAATATTACACCAATTTGTTTATGCATGCATTTAGAATTATACTATTATATCTTATTCAAGTGTGTATGTTTAACATGCGTGTACGAATTTTTTAACTTTTTAAATAAAACAAGAAAGAAAAATCATGCAGTACGCATTGATTAGTAACACTTTCCAACTGTACGCAATTGTTGTATCGAATAACTATTAATATTCTTTGCTTACGTTATCGCACAACAGACAGAAGGACTGAAAAACATACAGATAGACTAATTGATTTTAAAATTACTCTTAGGCATTTTGGAAAGTGTTAAAAAGGCTTAACGCAAAAGAAAGTGCAGCCGTTAGATTATATTTACAGCTTTTAAACTCACTGAATATTTTGCTGTAGCCCTGTAAATCTGAAAGTTAATCATATGATATTCTATACAAAACAATATTTTAGAATATTAATAATACATGTCAATGTTCTTAAGATTTTTGTAGTAGAAAGTTTTTAAATATAACTTTTAAAAAATTCTGTCCTAAAACGTAATATTTTGGCTTTTTTTATATTTTTGTTGTTGTTGTCGTCCCTGTAAACAAACTAGTTGTACAGGACCTATTAATGACATTTTAAATAGGGAACACTCCATAGGGAACATGAGTGTATCATTTTTTAAAAAATCTCAAAATATTCACGAATGATAGGAGCCGGAGACAAACAGATAGAAAGGTAGACAATCGGACAGACAGATGCACAAATTGAAATCATATTACCACTAAAATTATAAGAAATTGTTAAAACGCTCATGTAAACAAAAGTGCAATTCCAGCAAATTTTTATTAATACCTCTTAATGTAACTGATTATTTTTGTGTGGCCCTGTAAATCTAATGCTAACCATACTATATTACATAGAAGGCACACCTTTTGTGCATACGAATAATATATTCCAATTGCATTAAGATTTGTGGAACATAAAATTATTAAAATTTGGTTTACAAAAATAACTCTCATACAACACAATGATTTGGAGTACTTTCAAGTGCCCCTGTACACAAACCAGTTAAAAATGTACTCTACTTCACATAGGAAACATCCGATAGGGAATTGAATAACATATTAAAATTCCATTAAAGTTTCTATACATTAAAGGTATTAAAATATGATTTATAGAAACTCCTCTCATAGAACACAGGGCTTTCGATTACTTTTGGGTGTCCGTGTACACAAATCAAAAGAGGTATAGATTCCGTTTTCAATAGGGAACATCCGATAGTGAACATCAATAAAATATATCGGTTTAAAGAAATTCCATAAATATTTACGGGAATTAGAGCGCAGAAAATCAGACAGAAAGAAACACAGACGGACAGAAAAACAGTCAGACATATACACAAATTGAAATTACATTCACACTAAAAAAATGATAGAAAGTGCCAAAAACTCTTAATGTAAACGAAAGTACAATTCTAGCAATTTTTTATTAATAGTTCTTAATATAACTGAATATTTTTGTGTCACTCTGTAAATCTAATGGTAACCATGCTATATTCTATGCAAAGTATACTTTTGTGCGTATAAATAACATATTTCAATTTCCTAAAACTTCGTGGAAAGTAAAGTTATTAAAATTTGATTTATAGAAATATCTCACAAAGAACGCAATGCTTTTGAGTACTTTTGAGTGTCCCTGTACATAAACTAGTGGTGGTATGTAATCTATTTTATATAGAAAACATCCAATAGTGAACTTGAATAACATATTTCAATTTCATTAAGATATGCATATATTAAAGGTATGAAAATATGATTTATAGAAATACCTCTCATAGAACACAATGCTTTGAAATACTTTCGGGTGCCCCTCTACACAAACCAGTAGAGGTATAAACTCCATTTTCAACAGGGAATATCCGATAGTGAACTTGAATAACATATATCAGTTTCAAGAAATTCCACAAATATTTACGGGAATTAGATCGCGGAGAGGCAGACAGACGAACAGACAGACAGACAAATCAAAGTCGTTAACACTTTTCAACCTTGATGGGAAGTGTTAAAAATGTTAGAAAATGTTAAAAACGCTTAATGTAAACGAAAGTACACTTTTAGCAAATATTTATAATTAGTTCTTTATATAACTGAATATTTTTGTGTCACCCTGTAAATCTAATGCTAATCATGCTATATTCTATGCAAAGCATTTTCTTTTGTGCTTATAAATAACACATTTCAATTTCATAAATCTTCGTGCAAAGTAAAGTTATTAAAATTTAGTTTATAGAAATATCTCTCATAAAACGCAATGTTTTGGAATACTTTTGTGTGTCCCTGTACACAAATCAGTGGTAGTATTTGCTCCATTTTATACAGGAAACATCCGATAGTGAACCTGAATAACATATTTCAATTTCATTAAGATTTGTGTGGTATGGAAATACGGTTTATAGAAATACCTCTCGTAGAATACAATGCTTTGAAATATTTTAAGAGGTCCCTGTATACAAACTAGTAGAGGTATAAACTCCACTTTCAACAGGGAACATCCGATAGTGAACTTGTATAACATATTTCAATTGCATTAAGATTTTTGTGCAGTAAGGGTATGAAAATATGGTTTATAGAAATGCCTCTCATAGAACACAATGCTTTGAAATATTTTGTGGGGTCCCTGTACACAAACCAGTAGAGGTATAAACTCCATTTTTAATAGGGAACATCCGATAGTGAACTTGTATAACATATTTCAATTTCTTTAAGATTTCTTACAGTAAGGGTATGAAAATATGGTTTATAGAAATGCCTCTCATAGAACACAATGCTTTGAAATATTTTCGGGGGTCCCTGTACACAAACCAATAGAGGTATAAACTCCATTTTCAATAGGGAACATCCGATAGTGAAATTGTATAACATATTTAAATTTCATTAAGATTTTTGTGCAGTAAGGGCATGAAAATATGGTTTTTAGAAATGCCTCTCATAGAACACAATGCTTTGAAATATTTTGGGGGGGTCCCTGTACACAAACCAGTAGAGGTATAAACTCCATTTTCAATAGGGAACATCCGATAGTGAACTTGTATAACATATTTCAATTTCTTTAAGATTTCTGTACAGTAACGGTATGGAAGTATGGTTTATAGAAATGCCTCTCATAGAACACAATGCTTTGAAATATTTTCGGGGGTCCCTGTACACAAACCAGTAGAGGTATAAACTCCATTTTCAATAGGGAACATCCGATAGTGAACTTGAATAACATATATCAGTTTCAAGAAATTCCATAAATATTTACGGGAATTAGATCGCGGAGAGGCAGACAGACGAGCAGACGAACAGACAGACAGACAAACCAAAGTAGTTAACACTTTTCAACCTTGTTGGAAAGTGTTAAAAACTCGTTTTTTAAACATTAATTCGCTCATTATTTTTTATACCGGTTCTCGGATTTCAAATGTTACCAAAAAAAAAAAAAAAAAAAAAAAGGGAATAAAAGAAGATGATTAAATATTCAATTATATAATCAGAATCCGAATAAAGATAAATATAATATGATCAAAATGCGAAGGTGTTACTCATTCATTAATTGTAGAAACGTTGAATCATAATATTGTTCATGTCTTTTTGCTTGTGCTTAAAATAAAAATAGTATTATCTTAAAAAACAAACGGTATAAAAACTGGTACTCCTTTAAAGTGATCACTATGTACATTTTCTAAAAAAAATTAACAGGCGAAAACTCTTTGTAAAATTCCCTCCATTTTCCTTTTAGATTTAGTACAAATCTATGAAAAGTAACGTTAAGAGACTATATATATTTAGATATTAAAATTAAACGTAAGATATATTATTTTGAAACTGATATCATTTAAAAAAAAATGTCTTTCTTCGCGTTTATTTATTTTCAAATAACACTTAAATAAACTGTTATATGCTTACTGCAGTTTAATTCTTTTTAACAAACTAACGTGGGATTTTTAATTACTACCTTTTAAATTAATTATCCTATAAAATACAAATTATGGCATTATGTAGATTTTGTCCTGATTAAATTCTCTATCATATTTCGTAGAGAAAAGTTAAACGGTGTAGAGCAGCATTTAACAGTAAGCGATCTGGATATAGTTACAGACAAAGAGAACTTTTTAAAGTTCAAAAATACAATCAAGGCTTTAAATACATATATGAGAAACAGCCTAATTACACACATACAGTGCGTTGCATGAATATAAACGCACCTTTGCTTTAAGAATTAGAATGGTATAGAAGTGTAATAAAAAAATATGAATGGATGACACTTGATGCAAACTGTATGTGTATGATTCAAGAAATGAAAATACGAGTCAAAACAATGAAAGACCAATATTCTTTTTTAGAAAATAATTTCATTGAATTTATGACAAAAATACACGTTGCATGAATTTAAACGCACATTTAAAAAATAGATAACTGAGTAACAAATACTGCATCTAATACTTTGTAAAGCTACCATGGGCTTCTAGAGCAGGCAGTAAACGCCTTGACATTGACTGATATAGTGGCATGAGGTCATCCAAGCTGATTGTCTTCCAAGCTAATTAAATGGCCGATTTCAGTTCATTTTTCGTGTTAAACTGCCTTCCGTTTACGTAAACACGGCGAACCAGAATACCCCATACGTTCTCTATTATGCTTAAATCGGGGCTTTTTGAGGGCCAATCCAGAACTTTAATTTTATTATCACGGAACCATTTTTTCACGATATGTGGTATGTACAGATACACAATCTTGCTGAAAAATATAATTTCTTCCAGCTTTCTTGACTGCTGAGCGGCGGAGGATCCTTATGAGGATCTGGACATAATCTACAGAGTTCATAGTGTTCTCCACGAACTCTAATTTGAAAGTCCCTTTAAAACCTACGGCTGCCCACACCCTAACAGACCCACCTCCAGATTGACGTTTTGAACAGTACATTTCGTCGGTTCTCAAATCGTGCCAGTAGCTATGAAATCCGTCCGGGCCATCGAGATTAAACTTTTTTTCATCTGAGACGATGACTTTTTCCCAATTTAGTCGATCTAGAATCCATTTTCTTGCGCATTCCAACCGCATAGCTTTGTGCTTTTGAGTGAGGGGTGGTTTCGCCTACATTTTCTTAAATTTAATGAATGTTGCAGCTTTGATAGTTCTCCATATGGTTGTCCGATGAACACCCAGCTTGTATTGAGCCTTTATCTTCACACAGAAAATATTCTTATTCTTTGCAGCGTTGCATATTCGATGTTTGTCGTAACTGGCGAGCTTTCCTGTTCGCTTCTTATACGCTGTTTTCCCCCTAATTTGCTCCTTTCTTTATATAATTTCGCACAACCCCCTCACTTCTTCCTGTTCGGCGCCCAATTTCATGATTGCAAAAGCCTTTACCACGCATGAAGTCGATTTTTATCCTCTCGTCTACTGTCAAAGTTTTCCCACTTGCCATCCTGAACAAACTCCGTAAATTTTGCACTCAGGCATTAAAACTATTTTTAGAGAACTTTAGTAACACGACTATCTATGTTGCTAAAGTTCTACATAATGTTTCTGCTAATGTTTTAATTTAATTCTGGTGGCTCAGTTAAATTTGAAACGCAAAATACAGAGTGCGTTTAATTTCGCGCAACAAACGAAAAACAGTGAAAAATAAGAAAATGCTTAGACACTCATTTACATAAGCTTGTATGAGCCTAAACATACGTGCTCAAAGTACCTTATTCAGTTGTTAGTCATATGCAATAACTGTAAGTCACATTCCTTCCTTTAAAATTTTAAAAATTCTATTTCTGGTTATTGGTAAAGGTGCGTTTATATTCATGCAACGCACTGTATGTACAAGGTGGTTTTAATTAAACTTCACCTATAAACAGCATCCTACAGCGCAAACGGGTGAACAGAATGCAGCGCAATTTTGTATGTAGACTTTACACAAAATGCACTCACAGAATTTCGAAAAAAAAAATATTCTAAAATGTTCACCAGAGGGCGCCTTTTTCCGAAAAACTTTAAATTTAACACAATAAACGACCAAAACGGAATAAATGTTATTATTGTTCCTGTATTCCGTTTTCGTCGTTTATTGTGTTAAATTTAATGTTTTTCTAGAAAAGGTTCCCTCTAGTGGACATTTTGAAACTATTTTTTTTTCGCCATTAAGTGAGCGCATCTCGTGTATAGTCTATATACCTAATTTCGTTGCATTCCGTTCACCCGCTTGTCCTGTAGGATGTTATTTATAGGTGAAGGTTAATTGCAACCACCTTTATATGTATATATATATATATATATATATACTCTATAACAAAAACTCGACGCACCAAGAAGGAGTTATCCAAATGAGACCAAAATTGGTAGATGTGATGTACATGAGAAGAAAAACAAATGATTAAAGTTTCAGAAAATTTGAATGGTTTAATCAAGAGAAAAGGCCCTCACAAATGTCAACAAGTCAATAACGCACTTTTCCACTTCTGACCCATATGTAAGCAGTTATTTAGCTTGGCATTAATTGATAGAGTTGGCAGATATGCTCCTGCGAGATATCATGTCAAATTCTGTCCAGTTGCTAAGTTAGATTGATGAGATCCCGAGCTGGTTGTAGGATCTTTTTCATGATGCTTCAAGCGTCCTCAACATGTGAAAGATCCGGTGACTTTACTGTCCAAAATAATGTTAGAGAAGCACGAAAACAAGCAGTAGAAACTATCTCTGTGCGCAGGCGGACATTATCATGTTGAAATAAACAGTCAGGATTGCGTAATATGAAGGGAAACACAACGGGACACAGAATGTCGTTGACGGACCGCTCTGCTGTGAAGATGCCATGGATGACAACCAAAAGAATCCTACTATGAAATGAAATGACATTCCAGACAATCACTCAGGTTGTTGGTCAGTATATGCTGGCGACAGTCGGGTTGGAATCCCCCTTTTTTTCCAGGCGCCTCCAGACGCGTCTTCGCTGGTCATCGGGGCCTAGATCGGAGTAGTACTCATCACTGAAGAGAATTCTACTCCATTTAGTGACATTTCAGTTCGAACTATCACGGCGTTTATTAAGGTTTTGTAATTTTTTGTGTAGAGCCGTGATTAACAGATATTTTAAATAGCACTTTGTATGAGAAAAATGTGTGAAGTTAGTTAAATTCTTAATTTTGTCAAATAATAATAATAATAATAATAATAAATTAAGTAAATAAATAAATAAATAGATATTTGTGGGTAAGTTAAATAAATGTGGTTGTTAAATTCTGGAAAGAATGCAAAAAATATTTCTTTCTGCATGTAATCTATATCGTTTGAAAGGCCTTTTGTTAATGGAAATTAGTATATTTGTGCATTTGTATATATGTGTGGAAAGGATTAAAAATGTATGCTATTCTGAAATTGTAAGAATGTATCTCACGAGAATTTATGCTTGACAAGTATTAACGTGGACTGAATACAATATTTTAAATCATCATCTTATTCCATTGTATTGCATTTTTCAATATCAATTTTACTCGAAAAATATTCTGTAGATTAACATGTAGAGTTTCAAAATATCAATGTTTCTCTTTACTCGAAATCCACTGATAAAATTCCAGAATGGATTAATGCTTCCCTCTTTTCATCCCTTATCCAAGTTCAAGGTTGTAGCTGGCACGTGTCCGGACCCAGCTGGTCTGTGGGGTGTGTGTTTCTTCCCTCCCATCTCTATGACGTGGGCTGTGTGAAGCGCTTAGCGTATGGGTGTCGAAAGGTGTGTGAGGTGCTCCTCTGCATGTGGGACGGTGTATACTCCATTGGATTGTTCAGTGTTGTGTATGGGCAAAAGTTTCTTTCCCCCCTTTTTTAAAATATTCTTACGTTGCTACGGTTTGGCGAGAGACTTGACTATTAACATAGATGTGAGAGATACAGAGATGAGTGTAGAAGAGATATACAGAGTTTTTTTTTTTTTTTTTTTTTTTTTTTTTGGTGTACGAGATATACAGCGATTAGAGTAATAGGGATATACTGAGATAGAGTAGAAATGAAATATACTGGAGTTAGCAGTGATACTTGGTGATCTGAGAGATGTACTGGTTGAGCTGAAAATGTACTTTTAGCTGATTGATACTTCGTTAGCTGAGAGATACTCAACTATCAATGTATATTAGTTATGTCAAGTTGTCGCATCGATATATGTCTTCCTTTCTCTGGTTCGAAAAAATCCCTTCGTTCTAATTCGGTCCCCTTCATATTCAGTCTCGTCTGCAGTTGGGTGTAATGCGGATATGTTACGTTTTTCAGCTAAATGAGTGGAGCGTGTAAAAGATGAGAGCTTATTCCCTTGTATCTAAAGATGCCCTTAAACTGGATAAATCGTAGTGTGATATCTGCTTATAGCTGACGCCCGAAGATTTTGGAATATGTAAGATGACGTCTGATGAGATCTGCTTCTCGGATCCTCCAGCTACTTCAGAATTGTTGCAGCGAACGGAAAGATATCCATGTAAGTGAATTACTATTTCTTTGTTTACTTAAAGAGGTCAAAAGAAAGTGTTATGAGATTGTTTATGTATATAATTTGTATTCATCATTTTTGCAATCTTCACAGTCAAATTAGGCTGGCTTAAGTTAAGTAAATATCTTGTATTGTTATTTATCTATGAGGCTGAAAATATATATGTAAGAATAGAACGGTTGTAAGCTTGTATTAGAAAGCTTATTATGAGAATAATTGTTAAAATAGCTAAAGTATATGAGATTTGGTTATTCAGTAAAAATATAAATTCAACTAGTTTTAAATTAAATTTTTGTAACTTAAATTAAATTTAGTGTTTTTTTTTTTTTTTTTTTTTTTTTATGATGCGTAATTCCTTGATTATTATTTATTTATTTATTTATTTTGTAACTTCAGTCTACGGGTAGTTTTCTACCCAGTTTTCGAACATACGAACTTTACTAAATTTAGTAGTGGTTAACCATTATGAAATTTAATTAATTTAATTATTTTTTATTATTATTATTTTTTATATAGAACGCGAGTTTAATTTTATTAGTAGGGATTAAAATCCCATACGATAAACTAAATGTAATCATTTTTAACTAAAGAAGTGAAATTTAATTGTAGTTAAGTTGTCAGGATGAAAGTAAATTGCATAGATTACATTTTCTTAAGTAGAGCCATTACATTTTAATAGAACGATCCTGATATAATCGCAGACGTGCTTATCGGTATACAAAGTTTAATAGTAGTTCGTACAAGGGGCTCCGTGAGCTCAACCCCATTTCTCTGAGCCGCTTATTAATGGTCTTTGAAGTCACATAAGTACCAGTTGCATTTAGGATCGATGATAATGATGAAGTGGGGCTCTGAGTACCGCTATGACGATTGATAGGTTCTCACGTTCTGTCCTCTCTCTAGGCCAGCCGCTTCTTCTATGACGCTGTGTTCGGCTATAGTTCACCTACTCCTGTCAATATCATTTAATAGTGGCATCGTTCAGATCCAATTGTCAAACATTTCGCAGATTAAACCAACTGGCTTCTTTGAGCCCAACTGCACATCTCTCTCAAACTATTTTATCTGGGCATGTTGTTTGCGCTCCTACATGCGACGCATAGTTACTTTCTAACTAAGTTGACGGAATGAAATTTTTGAAGAATTTATGACCTAGAATCATTTTTTATTTTTTTTAAATATTCTGCCCATTGCGCAGTTAAGATGCGCTGCAGCGTCACATGCTCATTGGATGGCAGCCAAACTTTAAAATTTTGCATTTTCCATAGAATTCTGCATGCATATCAATTTGTTTCCAGTTTGCATTACTCCTTCTTGGTGCGTTCCTTTTTTTGTTATAGAGTGTACATATATATACCGGGTGTCCCATAAGTTTGTAGACATTTCAAAAATCCATAACTATTGCAGGAATACGTAGATTTCATAGAACGTTGTTTGCGGAAAAGTTATTCTCTTGAAAGGGATTTTTTTTTTTTTTTTTTTTTTTTTTTTGTAATGAAAAAAATTTTAGTTGAATTTTTCATCGATAGAGGGTACAGCATTAACCAGTAACGAGAAATATGCAAGTCAGATTCATATAAAATGCACGGTTTATCGAGAAACGCATTTTGCCCCTTATATCGGTTCCTACTTGTGCATACATGAAGTTTTAGTTACGATGCTGACTTAGTGGATAACACGTTATTGGTGAAGATGTTTCCGTGAGATAAAAACCGCCGTCTATAGCCATAATTAGCGGTGTTGCAAACTGTAATTTGTAGTGATAGCGAACACATAGAATAAGATTTATATGCCCGTAAACATTTGCATGGAAATAAATATAATTTTTCATAGAAATTTGCGATTTGCTTAAGTACAGCGCCCTCTATCGACTAATGTTTTAACTATTTATCTTTCTTTATAAAAAAAAAAAAAAAAAAAAAAAAAAAAAAAAAAATGCTCCTTAATGAGAATTATTTCCCCGCAAACCGCGTTAATATCTACCAATTCCTTCAATAGTTATGATTTTTTACATTTATACAGATTTACGGGACACCTTAAAACCCCCGGTTCTTAAATGGTCTATATGTCATTTGTGGTACTGGGTTCCTTTGTAATTTTGAATTTTCTGCATATTAATAAAGCTTTCTTTGCATAATGTTGTAAATTACAGTTATTAGGGTACTTTTATTTTCCCAAGGAGCCATAAATTAAAGTAACACACATACATCATATTCTAAAATGCCAATTCTCAAAAGAAGGGGTAACGTCTGAAGAAATGCGCGACTCTATAAAGTGACTATGAAGAAAAATCTTACTTATAATAAATAAAAAGTAAATTACTGAAATGGTTAGTTTTTAGTAGCATTTAAAACTTTTTTATACCTTCTTATATAACATGGTCATCATATATTGCTTCATTTTCAATTTTTCTGAAAAAAAAAAAAAAAAATATTTCTGAAACCGAATTATTTCATTATATTGATTGAAAGCCAATAACAATATATTACAGTTCACTTAGATTATGCAATTTATCGTTTTGTTGGCAATAATAACTAAATATTTTATATCTTTCATGAGCAAATTTTATTCATTAAATATTGTACCTAGTAATCAATTAACTATACAGTATTTAATTTAAACTTTAATTTTGTGATCATATTACATTCATGATAGTACAACATTTGTTAAACTATACTAAACTATTGTGTTTCAATAATTAATTTTCTTCACAGAGGAGATTATTGAGTTCTAACAGAAGATTACATGACAGCACAACATGTTAATAAACATCACATAACATAAACATCACGTTAAGTATCTAATTAAGAATTAATTTTACAACAAATCGAAATTAGTTTAATTATGCTGTCACTTGTATATCTAATGAAGATATTACATTAATGCATTTAGTTTTCTGTCTATGTACATTTGTTTGCGTGTTAAGTTTAAAATTTACTGAATGTTTATTATTTATGTTTTTTGAAATTTAATTTGCATATGAATGTTTATAATATAAAATTGTTATTGAATATATTGAATTGATATATTGAAGTCAATAAATAAAATGTGAAAATGTAATCCAATTGGAAAATAACAGATTTTAAATTTACAAAATAATAATAATAATAATAATAATAAGTACTGTATCTTTTCAGACATAAATTGCTTATCTAAGTCGATTTTTTTTTTTTTTATTATTGAAAGCTGTAGTGGATAAATTAGTTTTTACATTCAAGTTTTAGTTTGAATTTCTTATTTCAAAGTTTAGTATTTGGAATTTTTGCTGCACCATTTAACACATTTCTCAAATAATTAATGATTCGTAGAAAAAGTAATTTTCCAAGAAAAATTTGCTGATGTTTATTTTTTAATTAAAGTAATTACTATGGTTGAGTAGTTTTATTTATTTATTTATTTATTTATTTTTTTTTTTTTTAAATGCAGAATTATAGTTATATGACTTAGAACGTGACACTTGTCGTACAAAAAATTACCAAAATGTTGAAAGTAGATAGGTGTTTAATTTTCAAAACCAGTAAACAATTTAATAAATTGATTATTTATTTCTTTAGATAAAGCTCTATATCTTCGAACAGTAATTTATTTTAAAAAAAAAAATCTAATTATGTACATAATATATTTTTATATAAATGAGTGTGGCTTCTGTCGTCCGATTTATGTTCAAGGAGTATTGAATTGTAATTTACTTTTAAAAAATATTTTTCCAAGAAATATATTAAATATCTTGCTTAGAGCAGTAATATAAAAAAAAAAGTATGCGCAATTAATTTTTATAGTGCCTAAAAATATCATCAGTACAATTTCAATAAATTAAGTAATTCTTCATGTATTTATTTTTTAAACAGTATATATTTTTTTTTAAGTTTGTGTGTTAAATATTATTGAGTGAAATGTTTCTTTGGAAAATTAAAAATGTTACAGAAATTAAAATGAAAAAAATGCAGTTGTGTGAATTCTTCTTAAAAATTAAAATGTTCTTAACGTAACAAATTGAAAACAGATTTCTAGGCTCAATAATATGTAAATTTTAAGGAAAACATTTATTTTCGTATAATATAATGATATATCTCCGTTTTTAAAAAAGTTTTAAATGATTTCTTATGGATATTTCAATGAGGCCCTTAATTGTATCTGCCGACATTTTAATTAATGTTCCGTAGTTTTGTTGTCCCCGCCTATTTTTTCACAACAGATTTTTTTTAGAAAATTTTTATCCAAATTTAATTACAATTTAATAAGAGAAAAGCTCTAAATAAAGACTAATGTGGAAAACTAGGCGGTGACTGCAGAACTACGGAATATTAATTAAACCTTTGGCAGGTATGCATTTTTTGAACGCCGCACCTCTGATTTCGAGAGTATTCCAAACCAAGAACTGAAAAGTTTGCTACGAAAATGTGGCAACGGGTGTGCGTATGTGAATCAAGATGGACTAACGTTCCATTCTATATGTTGTTTTTAAAATACTTTACTTGATGTTAATTTATGTGTTCGTTATGTATTTTATGTTTGTGCCGTAAGTAAATATACGTTTAAAAGTAAACAAAGCGTGATCAGTGTCTTAATGTGTCTCAAGATGATTTTACAGGAAGAAAAGAACCAGGTGCGGAAAAGAAGTCGCCACAATTGGCGCAGTCGCCAAGGATATGTGAAATAGCTAGTGCATGTGTGGATTATTTCATGATAGTGATGGAAAAAAAAGGGTATGTTTTTTTTTTTTTAATGTTCCATCAAGAGTCATATTTTGTATAAGTTTTATGTTAAATAATTAGGATTAAGCATTTAGATATTTTGTTCCGATTTTGTAGTTCAACAAGGTAAAGAATAGGTAAATGGAAATTGAATATTTCGTAATGTTGAAGTAATAATAATTCTAGTGTTTGAAAAATGAAAAATAGAAATATATTTGTTTATTAGTATTTAAAAAGCCGGAAAATAGTAAAATGAATGGTGAAAAGAATATATTTTTATGCTATTCAAGATCATTGTTATTAATTTCTGTGTGTTCTTTTTATTCATCACGTGATTTAGAATAAATAAATGTTTCATTAAAGCAGATTGTGAAGAAAAAAAAAAGTTCTGTTTTGATTTATTTGTTCTGTTTTATTGAATGATTGTTTATTTGTTAGACGTTGATAATGATTTAACTTTATTATTATTGGAATATTAATGAAATATCTCAGTAAAAAAAAAACCTAGTGAATTATTCTTGTGAACGTCCGGTTTTGTTTATTTTTTTTACTTTGAGGAATGAATCGGAAATTGTTTTTTTTTTTTTTTCTGTTTAAAAGTAAGTTTGATTAAAGGTTGCTATAGCAACATTATTTCTAATTTATTGAAAGCTGGTTATGTAATAAAGTATATTCTGATTTATTTAATGAAAGAGTTGATTGTGTAAACATTTTTTTTTAAATTTGTTATTTCGATACATATTTTTTTTCTCCTTTTATGTATGCATTCCGACTTAATGATTATTTTATTTAATTTGGGGGAAAATGTCGTTTAAGATAAAAACTAAGGTGTCAAAACTGGCGTTCATAGGGGGAAAACAATAGGGTTTAGGATTATAAATGTAAGAAAATTTTTTTTATTCACGGAAAATTTGAACTTGATTTGATTTCATCCATCCGAAGATGGCATTTTTGGGTAAAGGGAATAAAAAAGATTTGCAAGAAGTTGCTACTGAGCTTGGAGTGGAAGGAGCTCAACATTTAAAGTTATATGAGTTAAGAGATGCTATTTTGGCTTCAAAGAATTACGATGAAGAATTTGTTAAAGAAACATTAGCAAACGTACTTGAAGCACGGAAGAGGAAAGAAGAGATGGAGGAACGCATAAGAAGGGAAGAAATAGAGGAACGTAAGAGAAAAGAAGAGATGGAGGAACGCATAAGAAGGGAAGAAATAGAGGAACGTAAGAGAAAAGAAGAGATGGAGGAACGCATAAGAAGAGAAGAAATAGAATTGGAAAAAATGCGTTTGGAAAATGCAAGAATAGAACTTGAGAAGAAAGGAATTACAAATGAAACTTCTGAGAAAACGCGCGTAAAATTACATAACATCTTACAAAAATTTGATCCAAAACGTGCCGAAATTAAAAGAGATGATTGGGTTTCTCATCTCATTGGGCTACTGCCATACGAAATCGCGGAAGTTATAGCTCGGGAAGACGAAGAAATCACGAATGATTACGGAAAAGTAAAAGAGTTATTGTTAAAGAGATATAAATTTACTCCTGAAAGATTTCGACAACTTTTCATTAAGCATACTAAAAAAGCTGATATCACATGGAGAGATTTTGCTTACGAGTTGAAAAACTATTTTACTGAATGGATTCGGGGATTAGAAGTTAACGCATTTGAAGAATTATATGATTTGATTATTACAGATCAAATTAAAAGGAAAGTACCTCCAGAAATTAAAGAACATTTCATCGATGAATGGTCATTGTTTAAGTCATCTGATGTTATTTCCCGTAAATTAGATGATTATGAAAATGTCAAAATGACTTTCAATAAAGAACCGAAAGAAATTTCTCATAAAGAAAATTGGAATCTTCCATCCAAAGGGGCGAATTTCGGAAATAGCAATAGAGATGAGAAACGGGTTTTTACTAAGCCACAGCAAGAACAAAGAGACATTCGTCCGAAATTCTCCTGCTATTTGTGTGGAAAGGAAGGCCATATGAAAAAATCCTGCACCAAATTGAATTCAGCAAGTACATCTAACGTGAAAACAAACAAAAAGAGTCAAGAAAGTAAGGGCCTTAATAAGGTCAGTGTTAATCTAAATAGCGCTTGTTTCGAGTGGGAATTTCCAGTCAAAGAGAAAGATGGCGAGCTTCTGAAAGTGGATTTAGGAATCGGAGGCCAAAAATTTCAAGGCATCGTGGACAGTGGTGCAGAAATCACCGTACCCTACGAAAATCAGTTGTACCTGAGGAACGCTTACAGTCAAGTGGGAAAATTCTTTTGAGACCTGCTATAGGTAATCCAGTGGAAGCACAACTTGTGTCAGTTCCGCTAAGTCTTCATACAGATGAAGAAATCATTCCATATGTTCAAGTGCATGCTGCAGTAGTAGAAGGGCTGCATGAGGAACTTTATTCACTCCCAGAGTATATGAATGGTTGCAGGAACAAAAGCGTTCTTATTTGGGAGATGATACAGGAATCACTTCAGTAAAAGAAGCTAATAAACAATCCTTGTTCAGTGTGGAGGGAAGGTCTCCCGAAAACATTTCTTTAGGGGATAAAGTAAATATCCCGAAGAAAGAAGTCGATGAACAATCCTTGTTCCATGTGAAAGGAAGAAATCCTGGAAATTCAGGGGTTGAGGTTAATATCACCCCAGTGGAAGAAAACAATGAACCGTCCTTGTTCAAAGTGGAGGAAAGGTCTCCCGGAAACTATTCTTCAGAAGAAGAGGTTGAAGTAATCACAATAAATGAAATCGGTGAACAATCCTTGTTCAGTGTACCTGAGAATAATTCAAACGACAATTATCTTGGGGATGAGGCAATTAGTACCCCACTCCCAGAAGATAATGAAAAGTGTATGTTCTGTATGGAGGGAGAAAGTCACGAGACTATTCGAAAGGCAAAGCTAAACAACAGCGAGTCGCATCATCCAGAAACCAAAGTCTTTAATAACTCAGTAGTTAAACAGACATTGACCGAAACCGATAGTAAGGATGAACGAAATGAAAATATCCCTGTTCCACAAGCACAAGTGTTTAGGGATGAGCAGTTAGAGATGCAAGGCTTTCAAAACACCCGGTTTTTTTCCTGGGAATTTAAGACAAAATTGTGAAATTTGAAATTTCCCCAAAACTGGGAATTTTGAAATTATGAATATTTTTATAACTTTTGTTAAATATTATTACAAGTTAGTTACAGTTACATTCAAACGGAACCTTTCAATGCAAAGCGGTTGCAAACCTGTCTGGAAAGTGGATAATATTTGCAAGTGATGGAAACCTCTTGCTAACAGATAACAATCGCTGAAGATGGCCGTCGATGGACATGTTTTTAACATATGTTACTTCAAAATCATCAAAAATTATAATTTCGAGGATCTTTGAAAGTATTATAATCATCTATTGGAAAGAAAAAATATAAATGATTTCAAAAGTACAGACTATCGAAAGTAAGTTTTTCTTTCTTTTTTGAAAACGCAAAAAATATTATGTATGCTTATTATATAACTACAGTTCATTCTAGTAGCTATCAGAATTTAGATATTCTTTTTCTAAGTGTTTCTGTTTAGAAAATTTTATGTAATGATCTTGAATTAGAAGTAATTAACTATTAGCAAGTATTTAACAAAATAGCATCTCTTAACTCATATAACTTTAAATGTTGAGCTCCTTCCACTCCAAGCTCAGTAGCAACTTCTTGCAAATCTTTTTTATTCCCTTTACCCAAAAATGCCATCTTCGGATGGATGAAATCAAATCAAGTTCAAATTTTCCGTGAATAAAATAAATTTTCTTACATTTATAATCACAAACCCTATTGTTTTCCCCCTAAGAACGCCAGTTTTGACATCTTAGTTTTTATCTTAAACGACATTTTCCCCCAAATTAAATAAAATAATCATTAAGTCGGAATGCATACATAAAAGGAGAAAAAAATATGTATCGAAATAACAAATTAAAAAAAAAATGTTTACACAATCAACTCTTTCATTAAATAAATCAGAATATACTTTATTACATAACCAGCTTTCAATAAATTAGAAATAATGTTGCTATAGCAACCTTTAATCAAACTTACTTTTAAACAGAAAAAAAAAAAAAAACAATTTCCGATTCATTCCTCAAAGTAAAAAAAAATAAACAAAACCGGACGTTCACAAGAATAATTCACTAGGTTTTTTTTTACTGAGATATTTCATTAATATTCCAATAATAATAAAGTTAAATCATTATCAACGTCTAACAAATAAACAATCATTCAATAAAACAGAACAAATAAATCAAAACAGAACTTTTTTTTTTCTTCACAATCTGCTATAATGAAACATTTATTTATTCTAAATCACGTGATGAATAAAAAGAACACACAGAAATTAATAACAATGATCTTGAATAGCATAAAAATATATTCTTTTCACCATTCTTTTTACTATTTTCCGGCTTTTTAAATACTAATAAACAAATATATTTCTATTTTTCATTTTTCAAACACTAGAATTATTATTATTTCAACATTACGAAATATTCAATTTCCATTTACCTATTCTTTACCTTGTTGAACTACAAAATCGGAACAAAATATCTAAATGCTTAATCCTAATTATAATATTTGCAAGTGATGGAAACCTCTTGCTAACAGATAACAATCGCTGAAGATGGACGTCGATGGACATGTTTTTAAAATATGTTACTTCAAAATCATCAAAAATTATAATTTCGAGGATCTTTGAAAGTATTATAATCATCTATTGGAAAGAAAAAATATAAATGATTTCAAAAGTACAGACTATCGAAAGTAAGTTTTTCTTTCTTTTTTGAAAACGCAAAAAATATTATGTATGCTTATTATATAACTACAGTTCATTCTAGTAGCTATCAGAATTTAGATATTCTTTTTCTAAGTGTTTCTGTTTAGAAAATTTTATGTAATGATCTTGAATTAGAAGTAATTAACTTTCTTTTAATGTTGTTTACCGATAGCTTGCCCGTAAAGCTATAATGTATTTTATTGTTTTCGTTTTACTATATGTATAACACAAGTTATCGGTGTATCTGTTTATGAAGAATTTTTATAATTGAATCACCACGGAAATGTTTATAACCAACATCATATATGTATATATATTTTATTCTATTTAATTCGTAGAACAGCTAACATAATAAACTTCAATTATTTAATAAAGTATGATTTCTTTATCTTATGCTGAAGAATAAACGTTGCATTAAATGTCAAATATGTCTGTTGTTTGTACTGTTTGTTCAATTTGCATTCAAACATTTATTAATTCTTTTAACCTTATTAGTTTGTACATGGTTTGAAAATATCCTTTTAATTATTATAAGAAGAGAATGGAAGAGTAAAATTGCAAAGAAAAGAAAAGGGAAGAGTTAATGCTGCTTTATTAAATATGTGCCCATATATATATATATATTGAAAATGTAGCAAATGTTAAATACTGGTATTTTCCTTACTAATAAAAATGCTAATAAGTGCATATTATTTAAAAACAAAGTCAATAAAAAATTGAAATTTGATTAAATTCTAAATATTTTGCTTTAATAACAAACATGTTAGCAGATTTAATATACTGTGTATTAGATTCGATACTCTTAAAATATTTCATCCTCAATTATTTGTCCATTTTTAACTGATATATAAATTGTTTAAAGTGCTGCTCAATTTGCATTCAGAAAACTGACTGTAATGTAATTATTTTCTTAATCACTTTATTTACTTAAAAAAAAAAAAAAATGATCGTAATAAATATATAGAACATTGAATTATAGCTGTAAATAATATCAATATTTTGTACTTCAATTTGCTCATTAGGTATTTTATTTTAGATTTTATCTGTATTGAAAGCCTGACCACATGAAGAATGAAGTGAATTTCTAATTTATAAAATAGGATTTGTCTGAATGAGAACCGATTTGTTATGTTAGTTTTGATGCTTTAACGTAACAAATTAGATTCTTTTTCGGATTATTATATAATGTGTCTGCTTTACCCCAAAATATTTTTTGAAGAATTGTGGGAAAACGACTGAAGAAAATCATTCACTATATAGCTGGATAGTTTTCAAAAGGATCTCAAGCTGAATGAGGGCTAGTGCTTAAGAAGAAAAGGATTTGAAAAAAACTTTAAGGATTATCATATTTATTTTTGTAAGTACTTTACTTTTCAAATTATATGGTTTTTCTTTACTTGCATATTTAGCAGTTCTACTGTCTATCAACGAATCAACTGAATATTTAATTACTGAATTAACTGAATAAAAAATGACCTGCATCCCTATTCTTCAATCGTGGTTAGTACTGCATTAATCATACTTTTAAACAATGCTTCTTCTGAAAAGAGGATTTACTAAAGGGAATTTGACAAGTTTTTGGCCACTTAGCATAGATTTAACTAGCAATATCTTTTAGCAATATCGAATTTTGATTCAGCTATAAAAAATTTTGAAAGCATAAAATATAAGATAGGTGTGTATAAAGATGATTTAACATACTAATCTATACTAATAATGAACTTTTTAAAATTATATATGCCAAATAAAATATATATAAAGTTTTTCTTTTTTAATTTTTTAAGTGAAATAGATTATTATTATTATTATTTATTTATTTATTTATTTATTTTTTTTTTTTTGCATATTTGTATTGATAATTTTAGGTCATACACAAGTATATGATTTTAAATTTTATTAGAAATTTTTTTTCTTTTGTTTACTTTGTATAAAGACAATGCAGTTTGTTTCATAGTGAATATCAAAAAGTAAGTTGTAATTTTATCCTAGTTATAATTCTATACTGCTCTATTTAAGTTGCCTTGATCAAATATATCACACCCCGATAAGGAAAATAAATAAAAAATGCAGTATTTGAAAAAAATCAGCATCAGGATAACAATAAAGCATTGACTCGCATTATAGTAAAACTGACATAACTATCTCTCATGTGGATAATTTTCGAAATAGAGATAAACTTTTTGTACACGTTAAGACACTTCATACACATTTTCAATTACATAAATTCAAAATTACCATTTTTTGATTTGTCAGGGTGTGATATCTAAAATGGAATATGTGATGTCTATATTTACTCGTGTTTTAAGCAATTATTTAGAAACTCACTCTTTTTTAAATTCGATTCAGTATTATAGACAGTGAGTCAATACAACAAATTTTAAAATCCAGAGTTATCTCCAACTGTGTGGTCTCAACTTGAAATAAAGTAAGGGGATTTCTATAGTAATGTTCTACTGCTATCTTGTGTTACACACTCTTAATATTTTGAATAGTGAAAAGCAGAGTTGCGATAAATAGGGTAGAACCTCTACAGGCATTGATAAATAGAGCCCCTAATTGCTTAAAAAATTTCTATTTGCAATAAATAACAAAGCTATTTCACTTAAAATATTTTTTTTTTCTCTCGTATGAAAAAGGGAAAAATTATTCTACTTACATGAGTTTAATGACCATCCTTAAAATGTGACAAAAAATAATTATAAAAACATGAAGTCTATTTTTGTTTCCTGAGTGTTAATAGATATAAATTTCTGTACAAAACAGAATTTAATTTAGTACAATGGGACTTTTTATTAAATCCCTTTCCATATAAATGCATAAGGTATCTCTGTTTCGTTCTTTAGCAACAGTTACTTGTAGAGCTTTAGTATAGTGATTTTTGGGGGGAAGGGGGATTTTATTGTGCATAAAGAGTACAAACGTGCATGATAGTGATTGCAGCGGAATCATGCTTTGTGCATTTTGAGATTGATGCACAGTGAAGTTGCAGTACCCAATGATGTTTTTATTTTTGTTTTTATGTACACAAAGCATGCATACGTGTATGATAGTATTTGCTAGCGAAATAAGTTTTTTGTATTTTGAGATCCGTGCACAGCGAGGTAAGAGCATCCGAGGGATTTTTTTTTTTTTTTTTTTTTTTTTTTTTTTTTTAAATATACATACATATTTGTGCATATATGCGTGATAGTGGTTGTTGCGGAACTGAGTTGAGATTCACGCACACTAAGGCAGCGGTATCCAGTAGACTTTTTAAAAATGTATTTATTACTTCCTTCTATATTCAATAGAAGAAAGTATTGGATTCATAAAAATTTTCGACTTCGGGTTTTTGATAGATTTACATGTTTTGAGAACACAATTTGATCATTTTTAGAAAATGTGTGTGAAAAAATTTTGTGGCAACTGTATCTCAGGTACTATTGTACAGAATTTCATACATATTGGTATGTAGTTACACATTGACATAAATTAGTGTCTATCAACTTTTGGTAAAAATTGTCCAGAAGCTTCCGTTACCATCCTGCTTTTTCTAAATTTTTAGCTTGGTGGTATAGGACAAAATTTTGTATAAATGTGCATAAAGAGAATTATTTTTTAATAATCATTATGAAATTTAAAAAAATTGTGTAAGTAGGAGCCTCGTCTACCCATCTGGGGGGGGGGAGGAAATTTTCTTGATGGGTATCTTTCAAAAGATCTCGCCAATACCTTTAAAATGAATGGTTGAACCATTGATCTGCAATAATTTAAAATAAGGTTATAATTTTTTTTTTTCATTTTTAACAAAAAGAAATTTTTTTGTTGTTGGTGTTTAAGTGTAATATTCAGAACAAAATTGACTGTTTTTGAATATTTAGTGTTATACTACTTCTCTAATACAGGTTTTTAAAAATTATTTTTATAAATTATTTTTACTGAGTGAATTTGTATAGGAAAATATAGAAGAAAGTCATGTGGTGGCCACAACATACTAGTTTTTATTTATTTTTGTTTGTTGTGAGCAAAGTGTATCATTAGCTCTTACTAAATATGCAATGATAGTTATTGCTGCGGAATCAAGCTTTGTGCATTTTGCGATTCATGCACAGTGAAGTCGCAACACCCAATGATGTTTTTACTTTTGCTTTCATATACACAAAGCATACATACGTATATAATTAATAGCATTTGCTAATGAAATAAGTTTTTTACACTTTGAGATTTGTGCACAACAAGGTAACAGCATCTGAGTGTTTTTTTTTTTTTTTTTTTTTTTTTTAAATGTATGGTTGTGCACATATGCCTGTGAGTGATTGCTGCTGACCTGAGTTGAGATTCATGCTTAATAAGGCAGCGACTTTCAGTGAGTTTTTTTTTTTTTTTTTTTTTTTTTTTTGAACAAAGTGTACATATGCGATGATAGTGATTGCTGCGGTATCAAGCTTTGTGCATTTTGAGATTCATGCACAGCGAAGTTGCAACACCCAATGATGTTTTTACTTTTGTTTTCATATATTGTACCACAAAGCATACATATAATGATAGTATATGCTAATGAAATAAGTTTTTTGCATTTTGAGATTCGTGCACAGCAAGGTAACAGCATCTGACTTTTTTTAATACATGTTTGTACATATGTGAACGATAGTGATTGCTGCAGAATTGAGTTGAGATTCATGCACACTAAAACAGCAGCCTCCAATGAAAGTTTTTTTTTTTTTTTTTTTACTGTGAGCAAAGTGTACATATGCGGGTGATAGGGGATGTTGTGGTCAGAATTGCATGCAATTTGGGAATTAGGAGAGTGTAATATTGATAATTCTTTTAATCATTTTACTTAGTATATTCTTACCTCTCTAACCATTTTGTTGTAGTATCTATAATGATAAGCACTACTATAGGAAAATACATTAGAAAAAAATCACAATACAATTGAACTCTTTTTTTAAATACCAGTCATTTGTACATTATTACTTATTCAATTTTGTAAAATCTCAAAGTTTATTTGATTCTTGAAAGTTGCTTAGAAGAAATTTTTTAATGTTTTTCATTCTGTACAACAGAAAATAATAATAATAAGAAGAAAAAGAATTCTTAAATTTAATCTGTTTTAGGGAAATATATAAGTAATTAGAAAAATTTCTCCACTTGTTGTGCTAGAAATGCAGAAACTTTTTTTTTTTTTTTTTTTTTTTTTTTTTTTCATGCATTAAAATCAGGAAAACGATATGTGTATAAATTTTCATCAAAAAATTTTCATTGTAGGAAATTTAACATCAATTTTTTTAAAACTCTAATTAGAAATATTTATGAAATTAAATTGTAAAAGAAACTATACTACTGTAGTAATTGCATAAAATGTCATCCCTTCTTTTTAAAGAACACTTCATTATTTTAAATAATTCTTTAAAAATAGAAATTTTTAAATAAGTTTTCGAACCTTAATTATTTCTCTTCTCAAAATATTACAGGATTATGTACATTGGTTTCCTTAATTTTTCAGCTTGTATATTATTGAAATTGTATCCAACATTGTACGGATACATTTATCTTAAGTGCTAATTTAATAAAAGAAAGCTTAAGTTTCTTTTCAAATTATGATTTGGCTGCATAAATTGATAAATTGAAAATAAAATGATAAATTAAAATAATGTTATAAGCTTATAAGTATATCAAAGTCCTTAAAATTGCCATTTATATTAAGTAAACAACTTATTATTTGCTTTAGAGTTTTCTAATTCGTTTTTTCCCCGCAAAATTCCCAAAGTTCCCAAATTTCCCAGTTTTTTCCCCAAAACTCCCGGGTTTTTTCCCTTGGTTTTAAATTCCCGGGTTTTTTGCATCTCTATGAGCAGTTAGCCTGTCCTACATTGAAAAGGTGCTTCGAAGAAGCTAGGCAACATAAAATGGTTACTGGATTGAAAGAGGTTTATTATATCATATGGGTAAAGTAGGCGGACAGAAATATATTCAATTGGTCGTACCGGCAAGCAGAAGAAAGGACATTTTGAAATTAGCTCATGAAACTCCTACTGGTGGACATCTGGCAGCTAAGAAGACCAGAGACAGAATTGCAATGTCTTTCTGGTGGGAAGGAATGCCAGAAGAAATTAAACAATTATGTGCTTCGTGTCATGATTGTCAAATGCGCAGGAAAGGAAAAGTAAACAATAGAACACCTATCGAAGCTGTTGGAAGACCAGAACTCCCATTTCAAGGGGTTAATGCCGATATTTTAGGCCCAATAGGGCCAAAGTCATCACGTGGCCATCAGTATGTACTGTGCGTTATGGACCAGCATAGTCGTTGGCCGGAAGCAATACCTCTGAAGTCTTTAACAGCAAAGGCAGCCTGTGATGCATTTATAGAAATATTTGTACGAACTGGAATTCCTCGAGTAATTGCAATGGATAACGGAAGAAATTTTGCCGCACAGCTGACAAAAGAGTTTTTAAAACGATTAGGATGTGTTCCTAAATTTTCCACTCCAGGTTATCCACAATCGAATGGTTTGGTTGAAAGATGGATAGGAACTATGAAATCCATGCTACATCATGCAATTAATTCACAAGGTCGAGGCTGGGATAAACAGTTGCCATTCTTGTTATGGGCATACTGAGAAGTGCCTAACCCTACAACGGGTGTTGCTCCATTCCTACTAGTTCATGGGCGACCACCTGTAGGACCACTAGCCATCCTCAAATCAAGTTGGGAAGATGATGTCGTACTTCCTCAAAGGATTGGAGAATCTGTAGCTGACTACCTGTTGAAACTCCGGAAACGTTTAGAAGACGCGGCACAGTATGCGAATAGCATAGCTCAAGAACACCGGCAGAAATATGAACATTATCATAATTTACGGTCAAAAGATACCGAATTTTCTGTTGGGGATGAAGTTGTAGTGTTAATCCCTGATTCAACAAATCGTCTTTGTTCAAAATGGAAAGGACCAGGAGAAATAGTAGAAAAGAAGTCTCCACATTCTTTTTATGTCAAACTACCTGATGGAAGTGTTCGACTTCTTCATCAAAATAAATTGCGTAAATATATTCAACCTGTCAGAGCTTAGGAATTATTTACGAAACAGATGAAGAGTTTGGAGATATACAACATGCGCCCGTAGAATCACGGCAAGTAACAGATGAAGAACTAAAAGCTGATATAAAATCAAATTCGATATCAGCAAAGCAACATAAACAGCTGTTGAATCTGATTAAAGAATATCTAACAATATTTGATGGGGAATTAAAGAAAGCCAAAGTTCCTCCACATGTTATCCACTTAAAGTCTGGAGTAGAGAGGAAACAACCTCATCTTTATAAAGTTCCAGAAACATTAAGATCTAATATAGAAAAACAGATAGCAGAATTATTGGAAAAAGACCTGTTAGAACCCTCTTCAGCAGAAATAGCATATCCATTGGTATGTGTAGCAAAGAAAGATGGAACTGTCCGACTTTGCGTGGACTACAGAGAGCTGAACTCAGTTAGTAAAATTCCACCTATTCCTATGCAGAATTCAGAAAATCTTAGATTTAAAGCTGGTGGAGCTCGTTACTTGACAACTTTAGATCTCCTTAAGGGATATTGGGAAATACCCTTAGCAGAGCAAAGCCGAGAATTAACCAGTTTTGTATCTCCAAAGGGTCAGTATCAGTGGAAGGTGATGCCATTTGGGTTATCTGGAGCACCAGCAACATTCCAAAGAATAATGAATCAAGTATTACGACCTCATAGCGACTACGCCGAAAGTTTTCTTTATGATATTATCATATTTTCTTCAACCTGGGAAGATCATCTTAATCATATTAAATCCATTTTAGAAACTTTGAAAAAATTGAATTTTTCGGCAAATTTAAAGAAATGCTCGTTTGCGATGTCGAAAGTAAAATATTTAGGACATGTCGTAGGCTCAGGAGAGCACGGCCCAGATCCGGACAAGATATCAGTTATTAAAGATTTGAAAGCCCCTAAAACTAAGAAAACATTGAAGTCACTCCTAGGATTATTTAACTATTACAGAGACTATGTGCCGGTATACCAATATAGCAAAACCTTTAACGGACTTAACTCGAAAAAATGTGCCAAACGACCTTCCATGGTCAGAAGAAGCCGAAAGCGCATTTAATTCGTTAAAGAATTGTTTGTGCTCTATAACATCTCTGTATACACCTGATATGTCGAAACCTTTTGAAATCGATACTGATGCTTCAGTGACCGGATTTGGAGCCTGTCTAATGCAGAGAGATGAGCAGAATAAACTGAAACCTATAACATTCGCAAGCCAAAAACTGACCCCTGCTCAATCAAAGGGGAGCACTATTGAAAGGGAAGCTTATGCTGTAATATGGGCATTAGGTAAATTCGAAATGTGGACTTATGGAGCCACTATTATCTTACACACGGACCATAACCCTTTAAAATATTTGACAGAAACAGTTCCTAAGAACGCCAGATTACAAAGATGGGCATTGGCTCTATCTCGCTATCAAGTGACTATTGCTCATAAGCCAGGAAGCAGTAATACTATTGCAGATGCTTTATCACGCATTCATGAATAAAGTCATAAGTTAGTTTAATATTGTATTTGTTAGTACATATATATATATATGTGTGTGTTTATTTTGTTTCTTATATTCAAGTATATTAATTCATTAAGATTATTTAAAGTGCATAAGAAAATCCATGTCAGGATAAATATTTATTCATATATATATTATGTATAATTTTTATTTCTATTATGTGTTTAAATGTTACTTATTTTATACCATAAAAAATATTTAAATTTTAAGTGAAATATAAATGTTATTGCTCTTGATGGAACATCGCATATTAGGTCAAAGATGAGACAATAATTAAGAATTTAAAAGGACAATTAGACTTTCATGAACATTTATTTAAAGATGAAACAATAATTAAGAATTTAAAAGGACAATTAGACTTTCATGAACAGTTATATAAATTATCCACAAAATTTGTTAGTAGTTTCACTGTGAAGGCCATTGTCCCTCCAGTGAAACTGGAGGGAAGGTGTGAACGCCGCACCTCTGATTTCGAGAGTATTCCAAACCAAGAACTGAAAAGTTTGGTACGAAAATGTGGCAACGGGTGTGCGTATGTGAATCAAGATGGACTAACGTTCCATTCTATATGTTGTTTTAAAAATACTTTACTTGATGTTAATTTATGTGTTCGTTATGTATTTTATGTTTGTGCCGTAAGTAAATATACGTTTAAAAGTAAACAAAGCGTGATCAGTGTCTTAACTCTTTCGTTCCCATTACGGCCGAAGCCGCCCGAAAGCTCTCAGTCCCATTCCGGCTCTAAAACGCCTGAGATAGTTCATCCCCCCTTTTCGCTCTTTTATCTTCGCGATGGTCATTTTTCCGCAGATTAGTTGTCAGTGCAGATGATAAGTGGGCGGGTTAACTTTACGGTGACAAGAAGGGATAGGGGAGGGAGTTTTCTTGTCCTAAAAATTTTGAAGTGAGAGACAAAATTTTGTAATCGCAGTTTGTTAGCTGAGATCATCCTGTATGTTCTTATTTCTTTCTGTTTATTATGGCATTTTGACGTAGAAAAATAACACAATACGAAATTCATGCGATTTTATTTGCATCTACTGAAAATGAAATTAACAAATCGATTGATATCAGTGATAGTGATGAAAACTCAGAGGAAATAGAATCTTACCAAACACCGAAACTGTTTCTGATTCCGGTGCGGATCTAGACGAAAATTATGGTTATTTTCATATTACATTTACGTGGACTTCCGACATAAAGAACTTTAATAATCAGGAGAAATTTTCGGGATCTAAAGACTCAGTAGATAGTTTGAATCAAAGAGCAGAACCTTTAGATTATTTTAATAATAATAATAATAAAGAAAAAAGAAGAAGGGAAGAAACAAAAGGAAAAAAAAAAGTGTTTGCAAGATAATAAAAGTTGAAAAAATAAAAAAATAAAAATAACTTCCGCACAACAATTGTTTTGGGCTGAGAAACTGTATACATCGCTTCTGTAGGTAGAAATTAGATATAAGGGCTGCTTTCATCCTATGCTTGTGCCTAACATTTCTGTCTGATGAAAGGTTGGGCTATTATTTCAAATCGAAACTACTGTTGCAAATCTTTAATTTATTTTTATTAATTTATGGTGCTTGCTTACATTTTTTTTTTTTTAATTATTGCTTATTACTTTAGAACATTAGTCCTTCAGCGCATATTAATTAATAAATATTTACAATCAAAATTCTTATAAAAGGAGGTTTTCAATTTCTCTTATCAAATTTACTTAACTCTGACAAAGTGGGTGATTAAAAATAGTTAGAATGATAATTTAAGAAAGAGTTACACATTGTGCATTACACAATGTTCAAAAACTTTACACCAGTATTTTTTTCATTGTAGATAACTATTTCTTGAACTGTATAAATTAAGAATAAGATTATTGCAAAAAATACCGTTAGTAAAAAAATAAATAAAAATAAATAAAGAATGAGAAAGCTTTACGACAATTGTTTTGGGTCGAAATAATAGCACACCCCTTCATGGACAAGTGCCTAGCTTTTTCCTCTGGTGAACCTTTGTGTTATTGCTTTGTATATCGACCCAAAAGAACTGCTAAGAATTTTTATTTTTTTATTTCTACTACACCATTAGTTAAAAAAAAAAAAAAAGAAGAAAGAAAGGAAAAAGCATATCCCTTGAAATAAATAACTATGTTAAAAATAATTGGATTCATAATTTTAAAAAAGTGCTTCTCACACGATGACTTTAAAACGTTAAAAAACTATTTTCTTCGTTGTAGTTGACTATAATGTTGATATTTATATGTTTACATAAGAAAAAAAAAAAAAAAAAAAACTTTGCAAAAAAATACCGTAAGTTGAAAAAATAAAAAAACCTTCTTCATAACAATTGTTTTGGGCCGAAAAACATTATATCGCACTTTTAGGTATAAAGTAGATATAAGTTCTGCTTTGATGTTGTGCTTGTGCCTATCATTTTCGTCTGATGAAGGGTTGTGCTATTATTTCGAATCGAATGAACTGCTGCGAATGGTGTTGGCTTACTTATTATTATTATTATTATTATTATTATAATTATTTATTTACAATAAAAATTTTCATAAAATGAGGTTTTCAATTGTACTTATGAAATTTACTTAACTCTGAAAAAATAGATATTTAAAAATAGTTAGACTGATAATAAAAAAAAAAAAAAAAAAAAAAAATGTGCTATTGCACAGAGATTTTCTAAAATTTTTGCATTATGTTTTCTTCTTCATATATAAATAAATAAATACATCGAATTTTAATTATCATTGTTATAGACAATATGGTAACTGCTTTATGGCATTTTATAAATACTACGTGAATTTAAATTCATATACTATTTATTATGTTTCGAAAGCAAAAGTATTATTTATGGTGATAGTACCAGGCATTTCGCGGAAAATATATTGCACACCCTCCACTCTGCAGTGAAACTGGACCAGACAATGATCCATTCTTCCCCTAATCTTAAGGCGTGTTTAAATGACACTCGCATGAATAGAAAAAGAAGCCGCTCTGTACTTCCGTGGGGGTGAAATCTCGGGCGTTTGTCCGGGATTCTGAGGTAGATAAAAATTTCATATCCATGGGACCGAAAGAGTTAATGTGTCTCAAGATGATTTTACTGGAAGAAAAGAACCAGGTGCGGAAGAGAAGTCGCCACACATTTAATTAAATGCATCTAATTGAAGGTTTTTTGTGTCGCAATGCAGGACCATTTATCTGTTTATACTGCGCTATCGATAGTAAAAACTATCCAATAGACATGAAATGAAGTACAAATATTTTGAGGGACATGCAATTAGACATATATACACAGGATGAGTTTGACATAATCCGCCAGACGAAAGGAGATGATAGAACAGCCCATGGGGAGCATAAAACTCCATGGAAACAATGTCCTATCTCTAACCGTATCCTCTTTATGGTAGATAGAAGAAAAATCTGATTTTTTTCATCCCGTCTGAAAAAAAAACAAATTTGTGAGATTTCTGAAAGACGTATACGCAAAATAAGAACATAATTGGAAAGAGCAGAAAAAATCCTATCGGCTGATACCATTTACATCAGGATACCTTAATTTGACGCGAGCTACAAGCGCTAAAACATTGGCGAGGTTTAAAATCGAGTTATCTCCGAATTCTTTAACCGGTAATTCTGCAAACACCGTTCAAGCTACAATCGGTCAAATTTACCAAACACTTCTCCATTCCATAAGCTTTAGAATGAGCCCACAATAAACCATATCGGTGTTCTAGTTCAGGAGAAAATTAGCCTTTTGGTTGAAATACATCACTGAAAACGGTGTTCGTCGAAATTCGGCAAACGAAACGATAGTGAGTAAATGGAAAGTATGCAAATTCGTGACTATCTGCATATGGACTCTTAATGATATGCAGATGTATTCCAACTTTCCTGCGCGCGCGGGTACAAAAGGCGAGTCAATCTGTAACAGCTCATTAGCTCATCAGCTTCTTTTACGTTTTATGCTGCTTATTGCTTTAGCATTTTCTGGATTTTGCCTGAGCTCGGCCAATTCTTTTCACGCAGCTCTCACGTCTACTTGCTCTCTCTTAGTTCATACTTAGTATGTTTTCTTACATTGGTACGAATTAACCAAGTTGGTTCTTATTCCGTAGTACTTTTTTTCTTCTAATTTTGTAAATTAATATCGAAATTTTATCCTTTTTTGTTTACCTTTTGAATTTTATTTTCAATTGAAGTCATCACAGGGATTAAATTGTCATACTTTCCAACCTGTAAACAGATATGTCTAGTTTTACAAATGAAGAGTACGCGGATATGCGTTTTGTGTATGGATTTTGCGACGGTAACTCTCGGAGAGCCGAAGAAGAGTACTTTCTACGTCTTCCACATCGCCGTGCTCCCAACCGTGCTGTATTTGCTGCAATTCATCGAAGGCTTAGGGAGAGTGGGTCCTTCGGTAGGGTGTACGAAAGGGGTCATGGTCGCCGCTACTCGACCGAGTGGGGGAAAATCCAAATATGAGTTCACGCATACTTGCGAGAAAAGGTGAAATCTCCCAAAGTAAAGTGATGAATGTTTTGTGCAAAAACCAGTATCATCCATACCACTTCACACCGGTACACGAATTACGCCGCTCAGATTTCCAAAAGCGGGTAGCATTCTGCCGTGGCTGTTAGAGCGAGATATTGAGGAGCACCATTTCCTTAGAACGATACTGTGGACAGAGGAGTCACTTTTCACTCGGGATGGCATGCTAAATTTTCATAACTGGCATCATTACGCTCAACAAAATCCATTTGTAACACGAAACTCATCGTTCCAGACGCGATTCAGCTTAAATGTTTGGCTTGGAGTGGTTGGCGATCGCTTGGTAGGTCCACATGTGTTCCAAGGCCATCTGAGAAGCAATACATATTTGGAGTTTCTGGAACACCATCTTCCAGGATTACTTGATGTCATTCCTGTACCCCTACGAACGGAAATCATTTTCCAATACAGTGGGGCCCCTGCACCTTTTTTCAATGCCGTTCGGGACTTCTTGAATCAGCAGTATCCGCGATGGATTGGTCGTAATGGACCAATTCCTTGGCCGCCTAGATTGCCAGATCTCACTCCATTGGACTTCTGTGTTTGGGGTTTCCTGAAGCAAGAAGTTTACCGCACAGAAGTTGCCAGTGTGTAAGATTTAAGCAGCCGGCTTGATGATGCAATAATAAAAATGAGGGATGAGCTTTCGCTAAGAGCTTCTGTGGTTTCCGTTCGTAAGCGGGCAAAGACATGTATCAGGTGTGGGGATGACCAAATTGAGCAGCGGCAGTAAATTTCACACATCCTTTCGAATGCATGTGCGCTTTAATCATAAACGTGAGATACGTCTTTTTTTTTTTTTTGCATATTCTTTTGTGAAAGACGTGAGTAACGTCATACTTCTTTTGATTCCATTCCATTGTATTTGTAAACCTAATACAACTGCTACTTTTCTTATTTGTCTTTAAAACTTTCTTTTTTGCATCTGCCAAAACAGCGGGCTGAAGGCGGACATGAAATCAGGAACGAACATGTCACCCGTGAGTCTCCTTCTCGACGAATGCCGAGTTCAGTGATGAATGTATTTCAAACAAAAGGCTAAATTTCTCCTGAACTAGAACACCGATATGGTTTATTGTGGGCTTATTCTAAAGCTTGTGGAATGGAGAAGATTTTGGTAAATTTGACCGATTGTAGCTTGAACGGTGTTTGCAGAATTACTGGTTAAATAATTCGGCGACAACTCGATTTTAAACCTCGCCAATGTTTTAGCGCTTGTAGCTCGCCGTCAAATTAAGGTATCCTGATGTAAATAGTGTCACCCGACAGGATGTTTTGTGCTCTTTCCAAATATGTTCTTATTTTGCATGTAAGTCTTTCAGAAAGCTCACACATTTGGGTTTTTTCAGACGGTATGAAAAAAAAACAGATTTTTCTTCTATCTACCATAACTAGGATACGGTTAGAGCTAGGATAGGGTTTCCATGGTGTTTTATGCTCCCCATGGGCTGTTCTATCACCTCCTTTCGTTTGGCAGATTATGTCAAACTCACCCTGTATAGGTATATATATTGCATATAGAGTGCTTTTGATCCAAGTACAGGAAGAAAAAGAAGATATTGTAGCTTTATAATTCCTCAGTGGTATTTATTTCAGAAAAAAAATCAGTATGGTTACTGTGCAATTAGCGTATTAAAATTAACATGAGTCATTAAAATAATTTAGGGAAATTTTCAGTTCGAAATTATTAGAAATATAATTAATAATATGTCTGCACAAAATAATACCAATACTTTATGTACTCTCTATGGAAACGACTTGATGTGTATTTTCTATAGAGTCACATCTATATTGAGTAAAGAAAGTAATCATTCAGAAAATGGCACGCATTATTAAGGTTTTTAGAAGTATACTTTCTCGAGACACTGATTTAATTATAAATAACATGTAGTTAACTTAAACGAATTTACCACAAAATTAATCCACAAAGTTATATTTTGATCAAGTAATTAACAATGGCATTTTTTGAATTATATTGCGGTTAGAATGATTTACTTAAAAAAAGTCAATAAATTCTTAAATAAATAAACTTTGCATTAATTCTGAGTAGTAAAATGTCAATTTTATTATTTTTCATTAATAGACACTGTGATATTGCACAAACATTATACTTTAAATAAATGCAAAGATTTTTGATACAGCATAATTGTTTGAAAAAGTATTTTTACTTCGTTATTTACAGATTTAGTAGAAATATTTATAACACAGCATTTTGAACATTTTACATACCGTTTTGAGTAAGCATTAAGTAATTCAGGAACAATTAATTCAATTTTATAAATATGAACTTTAGGTTTTTTTTTCCCTTTTCCTTTACAATTTTCAAAATTACCAGTAATGTATGTGTAATGTAATAATAAATCTAGTATGTTATGGTCATAAAAAATTTTTCTTTTAAATTTTCTTATACAAAGTCGCGCAATACAAATCATTTGCCAATATTTTTATTCATTACGAATGTTCATCTTAGAGAGGTATTACACTAAATACCCAACATAAGTGAATTTTTACCGTGAATATAATATCCTTCCAGTTCTCGAGAAAAATTGCAGTATAACAGCGCCATCTATTGCCGAGATGCACCAAATTAAATCAGCGTAATGTTACATAATGAGGTTTTCATATATTACGCTTTGTTCGATTATACGCAATATAACCTGAGATATAGTCTTCTCATAAATTTCAGAAATCGCTGTATATCAATGCTAACTCTTTAGCGACTAGCACAGAAAACTTTCAAACACTAATTTATGTCAAGGTACATCAACACATAGATTTACATGTAATTCTCTGCAGTAATTCGTGAGATATAGCCTTCCATGAAATTACGGAAATCTCTGTATAGCAGCGCCACCTTTTGGACGATTGCCACAGAGAATCGTAAACATTAATATATGTCAAGTTTCATCTGCATATAAATTTATATGGAATTCTGTACAAATGTTCACAACTACTAAATTTTTTTTGTCACACACACATACAAGCAGACGGACAGACAGACATTTTCTTTGTTCCTGACCTGTCAAAACATGCAAATCCATCGAAAGCGGATACCGAATTTTTTTACCGGATAGCGAAGCGAATCCAATACATCTGTCGATAACAGGATAAAGTAAAAGTGAATGGAAGAAAGAAGCGGGTTATTTTTGTCTAGTTTATTTTTGTCTAGTTTATTTTTTTGTCTAGTTGATTTTTTTTTTTTTTTTTTTAACCAATTCTTTTTATTATCATCTTTATACATATTATTATGCATAAAAAATATATTAATATTTATTAATGTTACAAAAAAAAAAAAAAAAATACGTTAAATAAATAGCACACTAATTAATTAAATTAGCTAATTTTTACAAAGTTAATATTCATTTTTTATGTACGTATTTTTATTTTTCTGTGAAATAAGCAAAGGTCATTTGATTTTTTTCTTCATAATTATTTTGTTAGAATCTAGTAATATACATATTTTTTTATTCCTATTTTCTATTTCAGTTTCTTTTACGAATATATATATATATATATATATATATATATTGCAAATGGTAATTACTGAGTCGTAAAATAAATAATTATTTCATGCATTTTAACCTTATGGGTAATTTAATATTTCTGATAAAAGTGTTTGAATGTAAATAATAACTTTATTTTTAATTATCTTCAACAAATATATATATATATACATATAATAAAATAAATAAATAAAATAAAATAAAATAAATATAAATTAATACTGCTTGTGATAAATTTAAGCATTGAAAATGTTAATTAGCATATTAAGACAAAACAGTTTATGTACCACAATATACGTAATTTATTTAGGTTTCTATAGTTGAGAAAGTATTTATTTCGGATGAGATTTCGAAAGTAAAGTTTTGTTATAGTTAAAGTTTTGAGGTGACCTGAACCCGAAAAATATGTTTTTAGTAACGTGTCTGTGTGTCTGTGATCAGCATATCTCAAAGATAAATATTAGCAGGAATTTTAAACTCGCTATTCTAAACCTACATTCTATACAGGTGCTACACTAAACATTCTGTTGGGATCAAGCAAATAGTTCGAGTACAGGGACAACCAAAATATTCCAAATATATTACGTCTGTTGTAGAAATTTTTGGTAGGTACAGTCCACCATCTATAATAGGCTGCACTAAACAAAGTGAAATGTATTTTTATATGCATAAAATGCAATTATATGCATGTTTGTTTTGAATATGGTATGAAAATTATTCATTTTTCAATTACTGGGCTACCCAAAAGAACTAGAATGTACATAAAAATTGCTGTAATTACATTTCAGATTGTACTGCGTGTTATTAATAAAAGACTATATTGAAATGTACAATGCAGATTGTACGTAATTCCTAGACAACATACCGGCCTACCAATAATGAAGCAAAAATATTATTATCTATGGAATAAAATCGATGCATATGCTTTACTATCTTTCACCATGACAATGTAAATTGCTATTAATAATAAAAATTAATTCTTCATATCCGTACGGTAAAGACGGTATTTTAAGAGATATAGCGCTTGTTATTTGTATAATTACGCGTTTTGAGGTTAACAGAATATGCTTTACTATCTTTCACCATGACAAGGTAAATTGCTATAAGTAATAAAAATTAATTCCTCATTACCGTACGGTAAAGAAGGTATTTTAAGTGATATAGCGCATGTTATTTGTATAATTACGCGTTTTGAGGTTCACGGAATACTAAACTCATGTTATTATGAATTTTCTAGATGTATGTTATAAGCGTAGCATAAAATCTACAAATTCGAGGCGATTAAATTTTTCCATTTGCAAGTTTATATAGGGTTACTACTTGAAAAGTTCTATCAGGATGGACTAGTTTGAAAGAGTGGTGCAGGGGGAAGTTGACTTTAAACATTCGAAAATATATATATATATTAAATTTAATATCAGCGTTGAATTCTTTATAAATGCAGATAAAGTATTAAAACGGTGGTTCAGGGCGGCGACAGTCATTGTAACAGAGAATCCTATGTCAAACTAAGCTGTTTCAAAATTTAGTTTGAATGGTTTTAATATTACGTTTATATAAAGTAAGTACTTGTTATCTTACCCCTTAAACCTTTGCATCCCTGAGTTGTATTTCTGCCGCATATCAAAAAGTAAAAGTTATTTCTACAGCGAGCTTTGAAATCTGAATTTATTGACTGTTGCTGTCTTGCAACTTTAGCGTTAATACAGCATGTTTATAAAATTCTCAACAGATGGTGATGTTTCGTGACATTTTCACCCCAAATTTTAATTTAGGAAGAAATAATAATAATAATAATAAAAATCAGATGTAAACTTTCTAAACATAAATATTTTACATAGGCGAAATTTGTAAGAAATTGAACAATTTATAGGTAAGATTTCTCTATAACCAAACTTAGAGATTTTTAAAATTTTCCTCTAAACTGATAAACTTGAATATTTAAAAAAAAAAATTGTATGTCATTTTGCATAGATTTTCAGACATCCAACAAACGCTTTTTTTTTTTGTGAATAAATGGTTAAATTTTTGTATAATATTCTTAAAACTATTTTTCATATGCTTCAGATAACTTAATCAAACATATGGGTAAATATGTTTGAATTCTGATATCTCGAAATACCTTCCTGCTCAAAAATTTAGAGAGATTTGCAAACGATCAGATTTTTTTTTTTTTCTTAAATATAAAAACTTATTTCTCGATTAAATGTTTAATATACTGAGTATGTAACGAACTGAGTCTTTCTTATGTATTTCAGTGAAGATTAAGTTACGACAGTAATTAGGGGGGCAACAACTAATTGAACAAAATCATTAATGTATGCGATCACCCTGTATTCTTAAGTGAATAAAATGATCTGTAATTTTAGGATATGTTAATATAAACCCAGTAAAATTTGTGGATGAATTTTTGAGAGAATATAGTGTTAAATAAAGGAGATTTAAGCATTTATTTTTAAACACAAAAAAGAAAAAAAGGCAAAAAAAAGGAAAAAGGAAAAATCATCATGTTTTTTTTTTTTTTTTTTTTTTTTTTTGTAATATACAGAGTTTCAAACGAAAATTATTCCCACTTTCAAAAAAATTGAAAAAATACTTTTGAAATAATATGCTTCAACCGAAATACAAATATCCCGAACACCTCAGAAAATATGAAATTTTTATGAAAAACGTTTTCACTGCGCATGCTCTAAAGATTAAAAAAAAAAAAAAAAAAAAAAAAAATACTACACAAGTTGAAAAGTAGAAACATTGGGAAAATTTGGTTAAAAGTTTATTTGTATAGAGTAAAAATTAAAGAAATTGTCGGGGAAAAACGAGCTAGATTTTAGGTATTTTCCAGAGATCAAATTACGTTAAAGGGATTTTTTTACATGATGCGTTATTAATTTAAAGATTTACTTATTTCAACCATGCTCCAAAAGTACTTTTTTGTGAAAAGCCCTTTATAAGCTTGTAATTATAACATATTTTTATATATTTACTAACATTGATGAGATCATGAGCGGTTTTTCATAAAAAAGAATTTTTGAAAATTAGTTGAAGTAATTGGATCTTCAAATTAATTACGCAATATGTGAAACCCCCCTTATGAAATTTAACACTTAAAAATAACTAAAATCTATCTAATTCTTCTGCCGACAATTTTTTTTAATTTTCTCTATTCAAATGTAGATTTTAGCAAATGTTCCCCAATATATCTCGCTTTCAACTATGTAATTATTATTATTATTATTTTAATCTTTAGAGCAAGCGCAGTGAAAACGGTTTGAATACAAATGTTCATATTTGACGAGATATTTAAGATATTTGTATTCCGATTGCAGCACATTGTATAAAAAGTGTTTATTCAGTTTATATGAAAACGAGAATAACTTTCGTTTAAAACTCTGTCTATTATTGGGGGGGGGGGGGGGTTGTTTTAAAATAAATGCTTATATCTCTATTATTTAACAAGATTTCGTCACACAAATTTATCCACAAATTGTACTGGGGCTATTTTTACATATCCTAAAGTTACAGATAATTTTCTTCACTTGAAGATACAGGATCATGGGAAAAATTACTGATTTTGCTCAAATCGTTACTGGCCCCCTAATTATCTTCATTTAACAACGCTGCATAAAATTCTATAGTTTTAAAAGTATTTGTTGAAACTGTTGTTCATATTTTAAAAGTTAAAAAGTTATTTAAGAAAAATAGTAAGATATTTTCGACTTGCTAAATTTTGATTTGAACTTTACAAAAATATATGATTTTCTTAAAAAGGTTTTCTCTTAAAATAGAAGTTTTATGCGCCAATTTCTTCCAAAAAAAATATTAACTGTAAAAAAAAAAAAAAAAAAAAAAAAAAAAACTCTCTGCGAAAGTAGACTAGTTATCTATTGATGACTTTATTAAGTACATCAGATTAGAGGAAACATAAACATGTGTGTGTGTGTGTGTGTGTGCGTGTAACGCGTATAACGTAACATCTCTAGCTTTTATAGAGAGAGAGAAAGAGAGCGATCTATATATACATACATGCATGTATGAAGTATTCTGCTTAACTACCAAATTAGTCATGAAAATATAGTTAGGTGACTTTTTCAAATTGTTAAACATTTAGCACCAATGAGCAATGACGGGAAATAAAATGCACGTTCGAATTTTTCAGCGAAATTTGAAGCACTTGTGCACTCAGTGATCGACCTTTACATCCAAATTTGTAGGCCGTATGCAAGATATTGACATAAAAAATGTTTACAAACTTACGCAAGGACCTTACAGAGAGTTACTGCATGATAAAAAGGATAGAATTCTAAAACTGAATGTGCAGATTAGATGAAAATTATAAGCAGTCCAGCTTTTAAATTGAAACAATATGGTAAATGTCCAATGTCAGAGCCAGCATTTACACACACACAGTCTGTACTGATAAGTATAAAGGATTTAAGTCCAAAAATGTCGATTTTGAGTTAAGTACATAGTCAGACCCAGAAAAAATTCTCTATCGATTGGTATAAAGGATTTAAATCCATGTCATTTAGTCTTTGAGAAAATCCATTGGTAAAAAAAAAAGACTCAAGTCAGAAATTTAGCATTAATCTTTATATAAAATATTTAATTCAGTTTTTTTCCTTATTAAATGAAGATTGACAATCACTGAACGGTATGAAGGGTATAAATCAGCATAATCCCTTTTTACTAATCGATTCTTCTGATTAGATTTTAGTTAGTTTAACTTTATTTTTCGTCTCCTGAAACATCAAGAATATGGACCTTTATACTTATCAGTACAGATATATATACAATTATCGCGTGTTTGCGGCAATGCATTTAACCTGCGGATTCGACATCTCAATAGCTTAAATGTGTAGAGGGTGAAGTAAAAATAACGGTGTATTTAAAAAAAGCTGTTTAGTTAGGGCGGATGTGACTAACCATGATATAAAGTATTGAATCCCTTCTGTGGGAAATAAATGATCCTGTGGAGTGTGATTGTACTGGGATAGCACTGGTGATAAATAAAAATAATGATAATAACAGACTATACATTACAGTTTGTAGTTTGAAATGTAATTATCTTCTCCTCAGAAACAGCTCGTCGATTCCTCTGTTAACACTTCAAAAAAAAAAAAAAATAAAATAAATTAAAAAAAAAAACTTGTTCTGAATAACAAAATTATCTTACTTTAAAAACCTTGCTACTTAAAAGAGTTATTTCTCGGTTGTCATTTTAAATCACTCCTATAACAAACTTCATTTAAATTTCTTTCCGATGCATCTACCACACGAAACAGCTCTATAAGCTAAAACAACAAAACTTAACTGCATTTCTCATGAAAATCGTTATTCGCAAAAATTCAATTCCAACTAATAAATTACTTTAACCAACAGAACCTTTCGAACTGTTAAATCATTCAATAACTATTATAAAGCTTCATATTCTAATAAAATACTGTCTATGAATGCTCATAATCCGCTACAAAGATATTGGACAAGACGGAACAAAAAATACCCAGAACACCCACGGGTGAAACAATTTCGCGATTGAGAAAACATGCACGTCCGCAACATTGGTGAATCGATAAAAATTTTAATGTTATTTTCCAATTTATTTGAAAAAAAAAATAGTATTAACACTTCTGAGGTCGCAAGCAGTGTTCTCACTTATAAATTTACAATTTCCCTCCACCGTTGCAAAAATTTCCCTTTTTTACCCTTTTTTCATTTCAATTTTCCCCTCAAATTTTTACACTTATCTGTTATTAAAGCAGGTACTATTAAAGTTAGTCATCCAAATGGAACTGAATTATACTTTCAGAAGACTTAATATTCTTTCGTAATAGTTAATTATTTAGAATAAATTTATAAGCATTTTTAGAATTATGAAAAAAAAAGGAGTATAAATGAATTTTAAAGTTTTGGGTAAGACATTCAATAGTTTCACGAGCCTTTTGAACTTATCCAGCTTTAGCTACATTTTTCCATATTCAACCACAATAGAATATCTGAATATATATGTTAATGTTAGCCGGTTTGTATCATTTCCAGGGTATTTTGACTAACAATTAAAAAGCAAATAAATGTACTTATATACGTCAAAGGGACAATACCTTTTGTGAAATTCTGATGTTAAAATAATGTATTTTTCTGGTGCTATAACTTCCGCTGAAAATTATTTCGCACCATTTTAGGGTTCTATGTTAATATTTTATTTATTTTATCTTTTAGTGATTTGACTAATTTTGACCTACAATATTAGTTATTGATATTTTTAGTATACATGTTATTTTTTAACTAGCTTTGAGGCTGTGGTGTTTATGTTTCAATCTTTAGAATGTGACAATATATGTAAAACACTGTAACTGTTGTTCACCTCTCTTATCAAAAGAGGGACATAAGAAACCGTGGACGCTTGCCTTCGTATCAAGAAAGGTAAAACATGTTTAAAACAAGGGAAACTTTAGTTTATGAACCCATAAGGCAAAGTCATGATACCAAAACAAGAAATGTTGTTTAGATAGGGAAATGTAAAAGAATATTGATGCAACCTGTTATAACTAATAATATGTGTGCATGCAAAATTTATAGTTACGTATATCATAATACATCGTGTTCTTCCACGGATACGAGCTATGTTAACCACTAGAGCCCGAACTCACTTTTTAAATAATTTTTATTTCCATAATGCAAAATAAATTATATATTGCTTTAGCACTAATTAGGAATGTATTTAATTTATATTTATCTTATAATAAAAAGTACAATATATAGGAATTCCCCAGAATGATTGGCCTGCTTTATGTGAAAAATAAATGTCAGATAATTAATTAGTAAATATATTAAGATTGTTTTATGAATATTTTATGCATACCCAAACATTCTAAATAATCTGGTGTGTCACTAACACGATTTTTTCTTACCCTGAAATTTAAAAATATGAATACAGGTTGCAGATTAAGAGGTAAGATAACGAGCACTGTTATGTAAACCTATGTTAAACAATTCAATTTAGGCTTCGGAAAACTTTTATATAATAATTAGTTAATTTAAATCTGTTATTGAAATTAAAAGTTTACTTAAAATTATACAGACAATTTCCACACGCATCATTCATTGAAACTTATCAATCTTGATCAGAATTTTTCAGCAACAAATTTATATTAACTTCAAAATACAACGTTTGGATCTCCTAAAATTATTTGTTTTTTAAATCACTCTAAGAGACACGGACAAAGATCAAATGTTAAAAAACTTGACTACGGTAATCAGGAAGCCTCAAAACGTGTAAATATAACAAGCGATTAATATTTAGCTTAAAACATACAGTATTTACCATATCTCTATCAAGAATTTCTTTCAATTCCCTAACAGCTTTCCTGGAAATGGTAAAATATTATTAGTAAAGCACATCCACTAACAATAAATAACTAGAGCGTTGTGGCCACCACACGATTTCTATATTTTCCTATACATATTCACTCAGTAAAAATAATTTATTAAAATTATTATTTAAAAGAAATATCTTCCATGATAATGCAGACGATTTCCATATTAGAGAAGTAGTATAACACTAAATATCCAAAGAAAAAAAGTTGAATTTATTCTCAATATTACATTAAAAAAAAATGTTAAAAATGAAAAAAATGAAAAGCAATCGATAACTTTATTTTAAATTATAGCAGATCGATGGTTCAACCATTCGTTTTAAAGGTATTGGCCAACTCTTTTGAAAGATACCCATCATGAAAATTGACTCCCCTTGAGGGGGGACTTCCCACCCAAGGGGGGAAGGCGAGGCTCCTACATACACATTTTTTTTCCTAGTTGACTATCTCTATTACAAAAAATATATATTCGTTTCACTTAGTTTAGTGCAGTCTATAGATGTTAAACTCAACTTACCTGCAATTTCCCCCATAGACGTAATGTATTTGAATACTTTTGAGTGTCCCTGTACACGAACCATTTGTTTCATCTCAACGAAAAGCTTAGCGTAGCATCCCTATATGATGCACATTTAGCATACCGAGTTTGGAATTTCTGCTACTATTTGTTCTTGAGATATGTTGATAACACACACACATACACACAGAAAAACACACAGACCCCACCTTTACGTGTGTTAGGACTCTACAACCAAGCTTCACACCGAAATTCGTGACTCAGTACCACACAGAATCATCGTAGAATGTTGCAAATTTATATTTGTGACTGTCATGTTGTCTTGTTGTACACTTGCAAGTTTCGTCTTAATGCGAGCTCTCGTTGCAGAGATGTCTGCGACTTTAAACGATTTTTCGTGACGTCTGTTCGTAGCTGTGTGTACGTGTGTGTATACATATATGTATCTCGCATAACTGAAAAACGGTTGACGTAAAACGTTAGAAATTGGTATATAGGTTTGTTATAACATCTAGTTGTGTACTTGCCTTGTTCGTGTTCCTGTGACTTTCTGTTTTGGATATATTTACGAAAATTATATTCATAAGGAGCAAAAATAAAAAGATTTTGGACATTATATATGAACTACTATCATATACGTTCAATATCATTTCAAAAGAAGCTAATGATAAAGCCCGTAATGACATAGTTATGAAACTTGTCGACATTTATGCATGTAGAAAATATTTTTTTAAAACATAAGCAGGTTCTAGTCGAAGAATGCTCATTTTTCAATGAATATTCAGCCCTTAGATTGAACCTGTAATGATATTGTTATGAAAGTTGTCGACATTTTTGTGAGTAGAAAGTACATAAGAAGGTTTTAGACGAATGAACTTTATTTAATGCATATTCAGCTCACAGATAGAGTCCGTAATGATTAAGATAATTGTTCTCATTTTTGCCTCTAGAAAGTAATTCTTAAAGACATGAGCAGATTCTAGCCGACGAATGCGCTTAATTTAATGAATGTTCAGTTCGCAGTAAAAATTAATTTATGCCCTATAAACAATGAATCTTTTCGGAAAATTCAAAAGCTCTGTTCTTATTAAAGTTAGAGCTTCTAAACTTTAGCAACTCTAAACTAAAAATGTTTGTCAACTCGTCAAATTCGACACCAAATCGCCAAGGTCGATGCCAAGACCAAAATCTACAAACTTGGCGGCTTGGCGAGATTATAGATCAAATTTGGCGGAAAAAATGGTTTCAGGATAGCTAATTAGCTAGAATGTAAACCCTTTGTGAATTTTAACGGAGTTAATCGTTTTGGTAAAACGTATTGCTTCTAAAAATGTATTGCTTATAATCGTAATCAGTTTATAAAACTACTTTTTTTTTTCGCTTAATAACATTTTTTACAATAAATTTACAGGCTAATTTTACAGAAAGATTTTTTTTTTTTTTTTTTTTTTTTTTTTCATATCTATCATGAAATTTTTCAAATGAATCTTCAGTCAGTTTTCTCAGTTTAAAGTAGTATTATAAGTAAAATTCCATTTTTTAGAAACTATTTTTGTTTGTGTCCAAAAAACAAACTTGAAATAATAAGTCAATTATCTAAAGATTTTTTTTTTTCTTTTCACAAAAAAAAAAAAAAAAAATATTTTTTGTTCATTTACAGCGATAATATATTTATTTATTTATTTATTTATTTATTTTGTAATTAAATATTCTGAAATACAGACAAAGGCGAGGAAAATTAATCATACTGAAGATAAGTTTTACATAACATAGTTAATTTTAAGTAACATAAAATCTAAATTAATTATAAGAAACATTTTTGAAAGGATCATTTCATTAAAATTGTGGTCCAAACTACCAACATAATTCACTTTATTAATTTTTCAAACAGATGCTAATTGTAATCAAATTATCTTTAATTATACTTTTGTCAAATTAACAGTGTATGTGAAGCAATTATGGGACTTGTAACAAATTATTTTGGAGCTTAAGGATATGTTAATAAAGAATGATGACAAATTTAGAAAACTTAATGAACTCTGCACATTAAGTGATATCTTAATCATTTTATTAATGTTAAAAATCTCCTAAATAAATATAGTTATAAATAGTTCTTCTAGATAATTTGTGTTAAATAACATTTAACTGCAGGTCACTAATCACTCTATTTTTTACATATAAGTTGACCAGAATTTTTATTGGAATAAGAGAAATTACGCAATGTCTTTTATATTATAAAAAAGTAGAAGACATTCAATTTTGAAAAAGAGGTCATTTTAGAGGACACAAAATTGAATGAAAATGATTATAAAAACCAATTCAAAAGCTACTTTACACAAGTGGTGGAAACAATTTATCTCAAATGATGAATTTTGATCAGTACATCTTAATTTAAATAATAATATACGGATACGAGGTAGGTGCCACTGGACAATGTAGATTTTTTTTTTCTTTTTTCTTTTTTTTTTTTTTTTTCATGTAGTTACATAAAAAAAAGTTGGTAGACATTTTTTTTCATTAAAATCATAATCATAAAAGAAAAAATAAAAATTGGCAAACGAAAAAATTAAATTAATATTCGGTAGATGAACATTTTATGAAAGTTCTCACAAATATAAACTAAATTAGTCTTAGTAATTAATAAGTTTTTAAAATAGGTGTATAAAGGGGATTTTTTTTCATATGTCTACATCTTTTTCATTGAAGAAAACAGTCGCTTTGTGGGAGCATTTTTGCCAGGAAGACATAAAATGAATTCAACTAACTTTTGCATATTTTCGTGAGGTGGTGGTAGTGTTATCATTAAGACCAATTGTCTGCACTAGGGCTCTGGGCCTGAGTAGGAGAGTTCTCCGTGGGGTCTTTCTAAGAGGTCCTAGACCATATTTACGCTAGTTTCGGAGAAAACCACGAAAAACTCCTAACGGCTAAGCCTACAAGCGCGACCCGGTATCGAACTCAGTGCCTCATGTAGACCAAATTCGAGAACAGAACCTCTCGGTCACTAGTGGGCCTATTTTTATAAGGAATATTATTCATGCAAAAGTGAGAACACACGTCAACCCACCGCGTATCAGCCGGAGTACCCACTACCTTAACGATTTTATGACAATTTCAATAGTGATCTCGTGTTCTGGATAAAAGAACCGTACAATTATAGGGAATACTTTCAGTTCTTTAGCATTCGAAGAACCTGAATAGACATAAATCATAATATACTTTGGCAAGTTTATTAGAAAGTTGTTCTTTTTTCGAACCTAACGCAGAAAAAAGTCAATGTTCACCGTTCGATACAGCTAACAGCCGATTGCGCTGCCCAGTTTTGCGAATTTTTTGAAATTAAAGACTAAATCCTTTTCATTTTTAAAAGAAGAGAGCGGACGAAAAACATAAAAAAGAGGACTTTTTGGTATTGTAATGTTTGTTCCGTTTTAGAGGGCAGAGCGTTGAAAAAGAAGACTGTCCTCTTTAAAAAAAAAGGATGTCTGGTCATATTACATAAGATTAGCATGATCTTACGTTTTTAAATCGATTTCTTCTTCTTCTTTTTTTTTTTTTTTTTTTTTTTTGTAGCATACTGTAAAAATTCTATCTACATTTAGACCGAAATTTTACTCGTCACAGCAAAATTTCCACTCGCCAATGGCGGGCTGGCGAGAGGAAATTTCGCGCCCTGATTATATATATATATCTATATAAATATACATATAAAATTAATGTATGTGTTTCAGATATAAACAATTGCACCGAAGATTTTTACCTTTTGAGTTAATTATTTTAAAAAGTTTTAAGAGATGTTGATTATAAATATATTGAAAGGATACATTTTTAAATAAAAAGGTAACGATTTTTGATCAAAGTAATTTTTTTACTTTATCTATTGTTTCATAAATTTTTTGAAACATTATTTTTCTTTTTAAAATCCTAATACCTATTTAATTTTTATAAATTATTTAAATTATACAAATATTTAATTTGTTTAACATATTTACTGTATTTATTTTTTTTTATTTATTTTTTCATTTTTAAAGAAAGAAAGAAAAAGAAGTAGAAGAAGACAATCTTACTTATACGGCTAAATAAGTTGAAAGAAAGCATTATGATTAGTTACATTCATTTTTTATATATTTTCTTTGTTTTTATGGGAAAACATAATCGTATGTTTCTCTCTCTCTCTCTCTTTTTTTTACTTTCCGAACACTATAGTGAGAAAAGTATTGTAATCATGTCAAAAATCCGAATTTGAGATTTTCATGTTTCTATACGTTTCGAGGTCCAATGAGTCCGTTTTCACTATTTTTACGATGATGTATGTATGTGTGTGTGTATGTATGTGTGTATGTGTGTGTATGTATGTGTGTATGTATGTGTGTATGTATGTGTGTATGTCTGTGAGTGAACACGCTAGCGTCTAAACGCTTTGTTCGAATAAGCTGAAAGTTGGTATGTATATTGTAAGTCACCATAGCACGAACCCTATAGATTTTCGTGAATTTAGCACTTACAGTTTTTTTACAGGGACACAAAGAAAAATTCTTTATCATTACGGCCTATGGGACCAAAACCTTAAAAGTGCGATAGCATCTAAACGCCTTATTCAATTGAGCAAAAAATTTATACACATATTATAGGTCACAGATACTCAACCTGTATAGATTTTGGAGAATCTAGGTCTTATAGTTTTCTTACAGGGACACAAAGAAAAATTCTTTATCATTATGGCCAATAGGGCCAAATTTTTAAAAGTGTGATAGCGTCTAAACGCCTTTTTAATATAAACAAAAAAATTGTACACATGTTATAGGTCACAGTTGCACACACTGTATAGATTTTGGTGAATCTAGCACTTACAGTTTTTTTGCAGGGACACAAAGAATAAATCTTTATCATTATGGCCTATGGGACCAAATTTTTTAAAGTGCGATAGCATCTAAACGCGTTATTCAATTGAGCTGAAAATTTATATGAATATTATAAAACACTGTTGCACTATCTATAAGCATTTTGGTGAATCTAGCATTTATAGGTTTTTACAGGGACACAACGAAAAATTCTTTATCATTATGAGCGAAGGGCTCAAAGATCAGTAGCCTTAAATAAAACGTCGTGTAATATATGGAGAAAAATACTCAAACACTCTATTATGGTTTTCTCCCTTTTGTTTGTTTAACAACTCCTCTTTCTTTACTTTATCTACAAAACTGTTAATTACTGAATGTTCGGAAAGTCGAGTGGAGTCACTCCAGATTTTTTACTTTCCGAACACTATACTGAGGAAAGTATTGTAATGATGTCAAAAATCCGAATTCGAGATTTTGATGTTTCTATACGAGTCCGTTTTCACTATTTTTACGATGATGTATGTATGTGTGTGTGTATGTATGTGTGTATGTATGTGTGTATGTATGTGTGTATGTCTGTGAGTGAACACGCTAGCGTCTAAACGCTTTGTTCGAATAAGCTGCAAGTTGGTACGTATATTGTAAGTCACCATAGTACGAACCCTATAGATTTTGGTAAATCTAGCACTTATAGTTTTTTTACAGGGCCACAAAGAAAAATTCTTTATCATTATGGCCAAGGGACCAAAATCTTAAAAGTGCGATAGCATCTAAACGCCTTATTCAATTGAGCAAAAACTTTATACACATATTATAGGTCACAGATACTCAATCTGTATAGATTTTTGAGAATCTAGCACTTATAGTTTTTTTACAGGGACACAAAGAAAAATTCTTTGCCAAATTTTTAAAAGTGTGATAGCGTCTAAACGCCTTATTAATCTCAGCAAAGAATTTGTACACATGTTATAGGTCACATTTGAACCAACTCTATAGATTTTGGCGAATCTAGCACTTACAGTTTTTTTACAGGGACACAAAGAAAAATTCTTTATCTTTATGGCCTATGAGACCAGCGATAGCATCTAAACGCCTTATTCAATTGAGCTGAAAATTTGTATGAATATTATAAATCACTGTTGCACTAACTATAAGCATTTTGGTGAATCTAGCATTTATAGATTTTTACAGGGACACAACGAAAAATTCTTTATCATTATGATCTAAGGGCTCAAAGTTCAGTAGCGTTAAATAAAACCTCGTGTGATATATGGAGAAAAATACTCAAACACTCTGCTATGGTTTTCTCTTTTTTGTTTGTTTAGCAACTCCTCTTTCTTTATTTTATCTACAAAACTGTTAGTTACTCAATTTTCGGAAAGTCGAGTGGAGTCACTCCAGATTTTTTTTTTTTTTTTTTTTTTTTTTTTTGACTTTTATATTTAACTTATTTCTAAGTTCTTCTTAAAGGAAAAGCGCAACGGAGCAAAAAGAAGAAACACAATTTCGGTCAAAATTTTAATATTTCAATAACATTTCTAGTTATTACTATGTTTTTCATTGTTAAAAAGCAAAAAAAAAAAAAAAAAAAAAAAAAAAAAAAAATGAAAAGAAAAAAGGAAAAAAGAAGTGTAATTGAAAAATAAAAGTAATACATAAACAAAAAATTAATATTAAATTTAATTAATTAATTAAAAAGGAAGCACCACAGACCTGGCGTTTTTAAATTATTACTTACAAAACTTTGAATAAACACCATAGAATGCAAAAAACTGGCAACAATTGTTTCAGGCAGACAAAGTAGGCACGAGTACTGCAGTCAAAGCGGCAACGCACAAAACCGTTTATAATGAAAAGCAAACACATATAAAGTCGAATGTAAATATAACTACTGGTATTTGTGAGTAGAATATTAAAATAAAGCAAGAAAATAAATAAATAAGTAAGAATAAACATATAACAAAATCTTAAAATCGACAAAATATCAAAATTAAACGAAAATCTAAGTTACGTGAGAAATTTCCAAGCATCAGAGAAGAATGAAGTGGATGGAATATCATTAACAAAATTTTCCGAATTTTAAATATGTGAAATGCTTCATGGATATCCAAATATCCATGTAGTTATATTTATATCCAGTAGTTATATTTACATTCGACTTTAAATGTTGTTGCTTTTCTTTATAAACGGCTCGTGCCTACATTGTTCGCTTATGAAGGGTCGTGTGCTCTTTTGATCCGAAACAATTGTTGTGATTTATTGCACTTTATGGTGATTATTCAAAATTTTGTAAGTAATAGTAATAAAAAATGAATATATTGCAAAAACTGCAATTAAAAAAAGGAGAAATATAATGATTAAATTCATAATATATTTTACAATTTAATGATGATAAATACTTCAAAAACTAATTTCCTAAATGGAAAAATACGTTTATTTCAATAGTAAAAAATTCTGAATTACTTTTTCATTTGGGTTAGTAGAAAGGAAAAATAAATAAACTAATGTGCTACAGCAGAAGAGCGAAAATAAATAAATTAAATTAAATTATAATAATAATAAAGTTATATAAAAAACGAAATTAATTATTTTTAAAGGTTTATATTTTTATTATTTTAAAGAAGTAAGTTAGCTCCTTAATTATTTATTTTTTAGCACATGATTATTAAGATATGCCTATTTTTCTTTATATGGTTTTGAAACTTTATTTTAATCACTATTATCACATTTTTCTTAGTTGTTTAATCAAATATAGCAGGTTATTTATTAAAATCACATTTTTTTTTTTTTTTTTTTTTTTTTTATGTTAACCATTTCAAAAACGCAGCGGTCGTAATAAACTTACTTAAAAAAAAATAAAATTATAATAATAACTGCGTTTTTAAGTAAGTATATTTCATAAAAAGAATTTTTTCTACTCAAGTACTTAAACTACTTAAAGTTTCTGTTAAAATTTTACCATAAATTAATTTTACTATAAATTATTTTACTATAAATCAAAAAAATGATAAATCATGTCCACGACAACTAACGATGAGAATGTTGTCTGTATCTTTGTTTCAGCCACGTGTATTGCACATCGAATTATCGTAGGATGTCTTTATCTTGTAATAATAAATAAGAAAGATTACATTGATGATAAATGTCTTTATTTGTTTTTATTTTAAAATTTTCGATTTAAATTTTCACTTTTTTTCCGGGGGGAGGGGTGCCTGTTATTAAAGTTTGGCGATTTTTAATTAATGGTGATGTTCTTATTTCGTGTAGCAATTTATCTTTTTCTTCCCTTACTATCCATAAATAATTCATTAATTTATATCTTATTGTTCAATAAAAAGACATTATATCACTTTTTACTTTTTCTTACCCATAAGGTAGAGAAAGTATTGTTTTTGGGTCAAATTTTCGAACGCGAGATTTTGTTATATTTACACGTTTTGAGGTCCCCTGAATACGAAAATCATGTTTTTAGCAAATGGTCTGTGTGTGTGTCTGTGTGTGTGTGTGTCTGTGTGTGTGTGTGTCTGTGTGTGTGTGTCTGTGTGTGTGTCTGTGTGTGTGTCTGTGTGTGTGTCTGTGTGTCTGTCTGTTATCAGCATATCTCAAAAACAAATTATGGCAGAAAGTTCAAACTTGGTATTCTAAATGTGTATCATATAGGGATGCTACAGTATGCTTTTCGTTAAGATCAAGCAAATGGTTCGTGTACAGGGACAATCAAGAGAATTCTAATACATTACGTCTATGGGGGAAATTGCAGGAAAATAGAGTTTAACGTCTATAGACTGCACTAAACCAAATGAAACAAATATATATTTTTTGTAATAGAGATAGTCAACTGGGAAAAAAAAAAAATTGTGTATGTAGGAGCCTCGCCTTCCTCAACGAAGACCCCCCCCTCGAGCTTATGCACTTTCTTGAAATAATGTAATCAAAAAACATAAAATTGTTCTAACAAAGGAGAAACCTAAAACTTTCCAGTAAATTTTCATGATGGGTATCTTTCAAAAGAGCTCGCCAATACCTTTAAAACGAATGGTTGAACCATCGATCTGCGATAATTTAAAACAAAATTATCATTTTTTTTTACTTTTAACGAAAAAAAAAAAAAAAAAAAAACTGAAAAAAAATCGTACTTTTTTTTTTTTTTTTTTTTTTTTTTTTTTTTAATATTGAGAATAAAATGGACATTTTTTGGATATTTGGTGTTATACTACTTCTCTAATATGGAAATCGTCTGCCTTATCATAAAAGATATTTTTTTTAAATAATAATTTAAATAAATTATTTTTTAAAAAGAGAGATATTTTTTAATAACCGAATTAAATTCTATATAAATGTTCATTAATGAAACGGGGGGTTGAAGGGGGCGGTAGCCCCCCCTCACACAGAACTAATTATCATATAAAACTCTTCAGAAGCCTAATATGAATTATTTAACATAGGTTTACATAACAGTACTCGTTATCTTACCTATTAATCTGCAACCTGTATTTATAGTATTAAATTTCAGGGTAAGAGAAAGTCGTGTGAGTGACACACCAGATTATTTTTATTATTATTTAACATTTCACTACATTTAAGAGAAATGAAATTATTCTATAATATAGTCCAGTTATATCTTGTATATTACTTAATATTTAAGTTCTTATAAACGTACATCAAATAATAATGTTCTGTCCTCAAAATCTTAAAACGAGATTCCTTTCAATTCTGCAGTTATTACGATGTATAAAAGTAATATTCAAAGCTTAAAACAAAACACAACTTTTAATCAACTAGCCTTAAGAAATGCATATGAAAGGATCGTTATATTAACCGATTCCCCGTGCTTCACGAATTTTGTACATTATGATCTTCAATTATCATATTTTTTAAGTTCTTAATTAACAAATTGTCCTACAAGTCGAAGTCCATAGAATGTTTCAAGTGTATCCTGAAATATTTAAACCAAATCTCACATTTTAAGAAAATATCGAATACAATTTAAACGAGTGCTTTCAAAATCAAGAAGAAATGACTTTGTTAATGAAAATGAGGCACAAATTAGCGTTTTGATATGAAGAAAAAAAATATATTCAAAGTTCCAATAACTTTTTTTTTTTTTTTTTTTTTTTAGTGCTAGAGGCCTATTTTAGTCGGTACAGTTGTCGAATTTTTATAGGTCACTCTTAATTAGTGCTAGAGGCCTATTTCAGTCGGTTTATTGAATGAGGATTTATTGAATGAAGTCCCCCCAAGGCACAACTTTGACATGAGTCCCCCCCCAGGCCCAACTTTGAAATGAGTCCCCCCCAAGGTACCCCTATTTCAGTCGGTACAGTTGTCGAATTTTTATAGGTCACTCTTAATTAGTGCTAGAGGCCTATTTCAGTCGGTTTATTGAATGGGGATTTATTGAATGAAGTCCCCCCAAGGCACAACTTTGACATGAGTCCCCCCCCAGGCCCAACTTTGACATGAGTCCCCCCCAAGGTACCCCTATTTTAGTCGGTACAGCGTTGTCGAATTTTTATAATACACTCTTAATAGTGCTAAGGGCCTATTTCAGTCGGTTTATTGAATGGGGATTTATTGAATGAAGTTCCCCCAAGGCACAACTTTGACATGAGTCCCCCAAGGTACCCCTATTTCAGTCGGTACAGCGTTGTCGAATTTTTATAGGTCACTCTTAATAGTGCTAAGGGCCTATTTCAGTCGGTTTATTGAATGGGGATTTATTGAATGAAGTCCCCCCAAGGCACAACTTTGACATGAGTCCCCCCCAAGGTACCCCTATTTCAGTCGGTACAGCGTTGTCGAATTTTTATACGTCACTCTTAATAATGCTAAGGGCCTATTTCAGTCGGTTTATTGAATGGGGATTTATTGAATGAAGTCCCCCCAAGGCACAACTTTGACATGAGTCCCCCCCCAGGCCCATCTTTGACATGAGTCCCCCCCAAGGTACAACTTTGACACGAGTCCCACCAAGGCCCAGCGTTGTCGAATTTTTATACGTCACTCTTAATAGTGCTAAGGGCCTATTTCAGTCGGTTTATTGAATGGGGATTTATTGAATGAAGTCCCCCCAAGGCACAACTTTGACATGAGTCCCCCCCCAGGCCCATCTTTGACATGAGTCCCCCCCAAGGTACAACTTTGACGTGAGTCCCCCCAAGGCCCAACTTTGACATGAGTCTCCCCCTAGCCCAACTTTGACATGAGTCCCCCCAAGGCCCAACTTTGACATGAGTCCCCCCCAAGGCACACCTTTGACATGAGTCCCCCCCAAGGCACACCTCCCCCTCATTGGGAAAAAGAGAAAAAACGTTGTTTTGCGGCTATTAGACAGTTTGGACTTCCAACGTTATTTGTTACAGTATCTGCAGCTGAAACACATTGGTTTGATTTAATGAAAACTTTATCATGGAATTTAGATCGTCACGAATTAACTAAAGAAGAATTTGTCGATATTAACAAGTTTAGCAGTAGGCCTCTGGCATTAAATTAAAATCTGTGAATGTCAGATTTTCATGTTTTAAATAATGAAATAATGTCGGGTCTGTATATATATATATATATATATATATATATATATATATATATATATATATATATATATGTATATATATATTTAAAAAAAAAAGTTGTATGATAAAATGCTTGAAAATGTATATGCATTTTGTCATGCATGCGCCGAGTCATTTTAATGAATTACTAGGGCATATTACGGAGCTGAGTGTAGATCGGATTTGTTCTTAAATAACACCGTATTGTTTCTTTGTACTAGTGGTGGCTCTATATTGATAAGAAGGAGATCAAATGAAAGTTTTAAACCAACCTATATACGGCATAAGCACACTAACTTGGACCAGATTTTATCGTTATTATTATTATTATTATTTCATGTGGATCGTATTTTTATACTACAAAACCATTTTCTTTGTTATCACAAGTTCCATGGCAATAAAATAGTATGTATGACATGTAGTCAAACAATTCTTGCTGTTAATCATAAGAAACTTCTTCTTTGCTGTAAGGCGATCTACAAAATAACATGTTTCTTTCATAAAAATATCGTTCATAAAATATTTGAAATGAAAAAAAAAAAAAGAAAGAAAAAAAAAAAGAAAGAAATCTGGTGTGAAAGAACCGCACAACTTCGATTGCGCACTATTACACATATTATATGCACTTTCTGGAAATAATGTAATAAAAAAACATAAAATTGTTCTAACAAAGGAGAAACCTAAAACTTTCCAGTAAGATCAAGCTGATACACGTAGAACAGATTTACAGAGCCAGTTAAAAAGTAAGAAAAAAATCGGTAGAGCGATTTATTTAACCACTAATTTACATGATCTAAAACTATCCTACCTATTCAGGATTACTGTTAAATTTCCTATAATAACCACGTAATACATGAGCAATATGATATAGGAAATGGGTTTATGTGATAACTTTCAAGGAAATTATTAGAACTATTTTTGAGATACCAACTTTTACCAAAACGTAGCATACGTAATTGTTGACCGGAAAACCACAATTACATTTAAAAGGATATCTGAAAGGGTGTTAATATAGCGAGTTTGAAAAGATCCGTACAGCAGTTTTTAAAGGAACACACTTGCGAGACCTAAAATTGAGCTATTTATACAGATGCTTATCAATTTTCCTGAACTAATCAACTAATGCATACCAAAGGACATCTAATAGTGTGTTCATGTAGCAAATTTGAAGAAAGTCGTTACATCTGTTTTTAAGATAAGGACTTACGGTTCCATCTCATTTTCCCGGTGTCTCGGTTTTTCGATTTCCATTCAAAGTTGGAAGAATAATTTTTACACCACCCCTATCTTAATTCTGAAGCTTTGTAGTTCCATCTTTATTCATTTAGGAGATATGATAGTCAGATAATTCCGCTTACACACACACACATACTGACCAATAGCCCAAAACCACTTGTTTGGACTCAGAAGACCTTAAAACACGTAAATCAGGGAAAAACACGATATCGAGTTTATGGACCGAATACAAGACGTCCATTACCTACGGAAGTCGGGTAATGGAAGTAAAAAATCATTTAAAATAAAAGACATGTTTTGAAAAAAAAAAAAAAATCACTTAAAAGAATAATTAACCATTGCTGTTTTGACGGTATAAATGCAACAGACAAAGGCTTCTATCCCGATAAAAAGATAAATAACACCTATATGACAGAATATCCATGTTTGAAAAATTAAATTACACAACCCCGGTCTATTAGTCCATCTATCTTTCTTTCTAGTTTTAATATGGAAATACTACATGATATTTTATGTAAAACTTCTATTCATAAAATGTTATACTCAGTAATAAATTAACTGCAAAACATTTTACTTTATGTCTAATCTACAAACATAGCTTATTTATGATAATGCAACATTCGTAACACAATACTAAACAATTACTTGTAAATAATTAATTTTCTTTGCAGAAGAGATTATGGAGCTGTAACAGAAGATTACATGACAGAATAACATTCTAAACACTATGTTAAGCGTCTAATTAAGAATTAATTTTACAACAAATCTTAAGCTGATTAATTATTCTGTCACTTATATTCAGGACGCATATATTTTATTAACATACTTTGATCTGCACTCATGTTTACACGTGATTTGTTTGCATGTTCAAACTTAAATAAAATACCTTATTAGTAGCTTAATTACTTTCCTGTCAATATTAAATATAAAAAAAGAATTGATTTAAATAACAATCAATAAATAAATGTTACAAACATTTTGCAAAATGAATTAAATGATTTTTAAAGTAAAATATAGTAAAGCAAAAGATTTTTAATTTCATTACCCTACAGTCGGTAACAAAAGTCTCCGAACACCAGCAAAAAATTCTATTTAAAAAAAGTACACTTAATACAGTTTTGTTAAATAAATCCTTGTCGAATGCTGTTTTTAGACTGACTAAGAACAGGATTCGACAAAGATTTATTTAGCAAAACTGTATTAAGTGTACTTTTTTCATATAGGAATTTTTGCTAGTGTTCGGAGACTTTTGTTACTGACTGCACTACCGAAGGTAATGGAAATATTGTATTCGGTCCGAGAATTCAATATCGAATTTTCACCTGATTTACACGTTTTAAGGCCTCCTGAGTCCAAAAAAGTAGTTTTTGGCAATGGGTCAGTGTCTGTGTATGTATGTGGAGAATCTTCTCGCTATTATATCTCCGAAACTTATAAAGATAGAACTACGAAATTTCAGATGTGATACAGGTCTGGTGTACAGATGCATTTTTCAAATTTTGGTGAAAATTGGAAAACGGAAATGGGCCATCGGAAACCGGAATTGAGACCGTATGTCCGTATCTCAAAAACGGCGTTAACGATTTTCTTTCTTTTAAATATCCTTTTGCATGTAATTATTGTTTTCCGGTCAATAACTGAGCATGCCAAGATTTGGTAAAAGTTGGTATCTCCAAAACCGCTCAACAATTTTCTTGAAAACTGTTACATAAATCCATGTTAGATACCGCTTCACATGTATTACGTGGTTATTACAGGAAAATTAACTTCCATACTGGTTAGATGGTTCAGTTTTGAATCTCGGAAATTGATGTTTCCAAAATTAACACTATCTTTTTTTTTTCTTATTTTTAACTCCCTATGTAAACTCTATTTTATATGTCTTTACACGCGTAACAAGTTTATCCTGCTAAAAAAATCCAAAATATATATATCTGTAAAAAATGCACACAATACGTGTAACATTGAAAGTCGTGTGGTTGTTTTACACCAGAATTTTTCTACTTCAGATTATCAATTATAATGTGATATACTGTATATATATGTGTGTGTGTGTGTGTATGTGTGTGTATTTTCAAATATGTATAATGAAAGTTTAAGTGGAAATTACTTTCGATGTGCTTCGAAAACTGTAAGTGTGTTTTAGTCAAATAATATAATGAAATGTTGTTGACTAAAGTCAGTTATTGTTCAGTATTGAAACATATGTTAATCTTATGTTTTTAAGCATATATATTCCAAAAAGAAAAAATCGAAAAATTGGAAATAAAACAATTTTAACAACTTTACAGGATGCATAGATTTCAGAAGTAGTTGGAAGGCGATATAGGCGGAGAGGAAATTGTTACTTTATTTAGATAACATGAAACGATGAAAATGAAATAATCCTTATAGTGCTATAAAGGTTTTGTATGTATTTAATCTCGTAAACTCTGAACATGCAATTAATTTACGAAAAGTATTATTAATTTTATGTTATCGGTAAGAATATACACGATCGACGTTAAAGAAAAAAGTAAATGTATTGCAGTATTCAGTACAGAATGTACGCCCAAGTATAATCGGGTATCTTTGGCATTCATTGATATATATTCTATTAAAATTTTGATGAATATATATTAAAATTTTGATGAATATATATAGCTCTTGGGTCGCGTATGTGACACAATTCAAAAAATATACTTTTTATGTTATTTACAGGTCTCAATATGAAAAATTACTTTATTTACTGGCACATTTCATAATTCAATATATACACCGTAACGCATGTTTAAATTAAAGCATGTTTTATGAATATACGTAAAAATGAAAAATTTAAATCTCAAAATGTGACTGAAATACTATTACTAGAGTTTCAAACATAAATGAACTACAGAGTTATTAATTTATATTCTGTTTTTTTTTTTTTTTTTTTTTTTTTTTTTTTTTCTATCGCTACGTTAATTTTCGAAATTATAATATATTGTACTTCAATAATTGCTTCTTAGATGAAGAAAAACAAATCAATGACGGCTAATATCGCCACAGCAAGTTTAAGGACAATACTTTGGAATAAAAGTGGTCGTTATTTACAAAAATTAATTAATTATGAACTTTGATAATTATTAATTTAGTGGATAATGGTCTATATAGTCTGTAAATCATATGAAGCTACGAAGAAATCCCTTGTCAGATTTTAAGAAAAGCGAAGAGGTCTCATATCAACCTCTTTTTTGTTTTCAAAATTTTGAAGAATTACGTGTTGGTCATTTTGGAGTTAAAAAAAAAAAAAAAAATAATAATAATAATAATAATACTTTGTAGACTGTTTCTCTTGATTTTTCATAATATATATATAAGGTTAAATTACTTTTATTGTAAAATAAAGTTATTTTTATAATGAATTTTGTAAATTTGTAATGGCATTATTTGCCTCTTAATGTTTTAAAATACAATTACCTTTAGAGAGAGCATTTGGAAAATATTTTTCAAGAAATGATCATCTATGTGTTCTTCTCCATTTAATACCATTTTAATTATTATAACAGAATTTGTATTGATGCGTGTCATATTGATTAAATCTGCCTTGTTTTATAATTTTGAGATATTCCTGATAATACACATGGTTATTACTTGAATTTTACATAAATGCTTAAAATCATTTATGTATTGCTCTTAATTGTAATATATTTTACTCCACAATTCTGTGTGGTGTTATGGGACGTATCAATCGTTTCATAAGTAAGAAAAGCACATTAATATCCTAGGCACGTCAGAATTTAAATAAAGTCTTTCATTTACAGACAAAAATCAGCATTAGAGATAAATCTGAATAAATTATAATGTTTTAAGTACATTAAGTGAATATTTGTAATTTTTTTTTCAAATATTATAAGATAATAAATATAAAACATTTATTTTCCAATATACATTTCACAAGTAAAATATATTTTATATAATGGGAATGAAATATTTTTAAGATAAATCTGTTTTTTCAATCAAAAATGTAATAAATATAATATAATATAAAAAAAAAACTTGAAAATTATATTTTCTCAGTCTCTTAAAACTTGAAGAAAGTATATGGCACTCATGGCTGCTAATTTTCTTTTTATCAATATCATTTAACTAAGGTGAATGCACAATTAATTAATAACGCTGTTCTGAAAAAAAAAGTAATAAAAAGGGTAATAAAAGGAAGTAAATTACGATTGAATACTATGAAGCACATTTGTAGAAAGGGATATTTATGTGCCAAATTATAATAATTTGCATCAATATATCATGGGCCTCAACTGACCATTTCATAACAATTGATAACTCACGATATATGTCTCACGATGCATGGGTTTAGAAATTAATGTATTACATTTAGGTATAAAATCGAAGCATATACAACATAATATAAGACATAGTTAAACAAAAATTGTCAACCGTAAAAAAAAAAAAAAAAAAATGCAAAAATAAACAGACATATAATGTGCATAGCAATCATTACAAAACGATTCTCTATATGCATATATTTGTATAGGTAAACAGGAAATTCTAAAATCCTTATCAACGGCTCTAATTCATTAAATATTGATCTTTAAGACTTCAAGCAAACAAAACTTTAAAACTTCGGTCGAAAATTTCAGTGAATATAATTTCAAGAGATTCAATGTTTAAAGTGTTGTATGATCTTCTATAAAATAATTCCTAATAAGTAACATGGCAAACATATCAAAATTAGGTTACATAATAATAATTAGCATTATATAATAAAAAGTTTTAGATATATATACTTCTAGTTTTACGGTATAATAAGTATTAAAATGTTATTGTGTTTATTTATTTATTACGTTATATCGATCTCCTTTGTAAATTACACATGGCAACCATATAGTAAGTCATATACTTAGATCTATCTTCCCCTTGTTTCAACTAAAGATTTTTGATACCGAAAAAATGATGAAAATTCCGTATGACGAAATTTGCATGGCATTTAATTGTTCATATATATATATATATATATAAATATATATACAGTTCCGCCGCTTATTAAAATCACATTCGTTCTGAGCCAAAGTTATTTTATTAAGCGGCTGATTTTTATATCCGGCGAACGTTCTTGCCCTTAAGGAAATGGTATTACTTCCCTGAATTTTGAAAGAAACTTCAAAAGGTAACGAATAACGGAATTAGTAAACAATATTAATTAATTTTTGGTAGATAATTAACTGATTATTTCTTCGATGTAAGTAAATGCATTCTAAGTTCCCGTGCACTTTCGTTAGAGGAAAATCATCATTACTTTACCAAAAGTTCACGCTGTTCTTATAAATTTAAAATCTTTCCGTTTGAACCTCATGAATGATAGTAATTTCAAAATAAGAACTAGAAATTGCCTTCTAATAATTGGAAAAAAAAAATCATTTCAAATCATTTTTTTTATTACTGCGCTTTGAAGAATACGTTCCTTGAAATTGTTACGGAGATAAGTTATGGGGCGTGTTTAATTTCTAACTGTTCTGCAAGTGTAAAATCTTCAACAGTGAGCGATAACGAAGGATTTGTTGTGCTTTAATTTCTTTTTCTATTTCAAAAAAAAAAAAAAAAAAAAAGTAAATAATATTTTTTTTGCATGCATAAATGATATTTTTGGCTGTTGAGGAGATATTTTTGAGTTTATTAACCGGCGATGCTGATTTTATTAAACGGCGGCTTTAAAAGATGTTTGTATTGATTTGATTCCGGTCCTGGCGATTTGATCAGATTAAGCGGCTGATTTTATTAAGCGGCGGTTGCTGTATATATATATGTATACATATATTATTTTTTATTATGTAAATATATGTACATATATATATATATATATATATATAACTTTTCGTAAACAACTTACCGTAAATGTATTTCCATAACTTTATTTAAATATTCCACATATTTTTATGTATCTGGTATATTTCACTCATTTATTTAAAGTATAATTCCCATAATCAATTGCTTTTTTATTTTTATGGTGTAAATACTGCTACTGTATTTCAGGTTTTTTTTTTAATTAATTTTAAATATTTATGTAATTAAAATTATTTTAATTAGTTTAGAAATTACGTGATAAATTTTATGTAATTTATAGATATATAATTCTTAAACTGTCGTTATTTATTTAAATAATAATAATAATAATAATAATAATGAATGAAAGAAAGAAAAATAAATTCTAACTTTATCTGAAGTTTTTCATTCATCTTTAGTACATAAATTATTTATAAATTTTATACGCTAAATTATCTGTGTGTATTTCCATATATATTCAGTCGGGGAAAGGCGGCCATTACAGGGTAGAGTGGCCGTCTTTTTCCGATTGAAAAGTAATTATATTTTCCCCCGCGATGATCAGCCTCTATCGAATTACTCTATCTATGATGACAATTAAAACACCATATTGCTTTCGTCGAAAATTGGTTAAAATCACATATTTCTTGTTATAAATCGGAAACCTATTGTATAGAATGTTAAAATGTTGTGGGTAATTTATTAAATGCATGGAGGCAATATTAAAATCTTGAAAAAAAATAATTTAAAGGAGCCTATGTAAATTTAATAAAATCTATTTTCTTAAAAAACAAAAAAAAAAAAAAAAAAAAAAAAAAAAACATTTTGTAATCGTTGTTTAATTTATCGTCTCTTTTCCGATTTCTTAGATTATACCTTAAAAACTGTTTAACTTAAAAAAATAAAATTTGTCAGTTTTTTGCAGAAATGTGTCATAAACATGATTAATTAATTTGTTCATATGTCAAATCATTGTTTTACGTGACATTTAATGCTGAATAAGTACAAAGCATTTCACTTATAAAAGTTTTATAGACTAAAAAACTATTCCTAAATACTTTATCAAATTTTGCTAAGATGTACCTGAGATAATTGTGGTGTGCAATATGTTTTTTTGTTTTTTAATTTTATATTTTAAGCGATTTTTACTTCTTTTCTCGGCAATTGTTTTTGAATTATAATTTTAAGATGCCATTAAAAATTACAACTTTTTATTTTATTTATTTTTTCAACATAAAAAAAAACGTTTTCTGACGTGTGAATTAAAAAAAAAGTGCAAATATAATCTGTATCAGTAAAAACTCCTGATAAAACTGGCGTCATGATAGCTTTAAATTTTTAACTTTGATTTATCTATCTCTAGCAGCTTTGCCCTCTCCGTTGGTTTGTTGGTTTTTATATTTAAAGGAATTTAAAACTGAATCGCTCAATTTTATATCACTTTATATATATATATATATATATATATATATATATAATCAATTGCAATGGCTTAAAATCCGTCTTCGAATCCCCGCTGCTTTCGGCAGCGTCATCTCCACGATTGAGATTTTGGGGTACGCGTCCCTATTGCCTACGACAATGTCTTACTCGTGGGCTTGAATTTTGGTGCTTATCGAATGACAGTTTTCAAACGGAAAGTATTAAAAAAAATGAAGTTTCTCTTTCATATATGAATCCCAATTACATATGAATAACACTGTACGTATTAACAATACTTACTTTCATGGTATTTCTACATTTCATTTGATTTATACGATCAACCATCAAATGACAACACTTTCATGCCAAATATAATATTACAATATGCTATGAGCACTACGTCTACCGCATGAGACAACTAATTATTCATTTTTGTGCATATTTTCCATTTTAAATATTTTATGGTTAGTTAATCGCTGTGACTAGATAGAAAAAAAAAAATAAACATTTAAAACTGATGAAGGGTATAGCTATATTCTAAGCTCCCCTTGGCGACTTTTGAATTTTTCCATAGTGAGATAGTGATATAGGGAGACAAAAATAGATAATTTATACGATTGTTGTTTGTGTTCTTCTTCTTCTTTAAAAAAATTTTTTTTTTTAATTTTTTTATATTTTTGATGCTCTACTTGGCTTATAATTGCTGTGGAGAAAGTAGAGTTCTTGACAAAAACTGACGGGTGTACTTCAGCGTCAAAGTTTAAAAAACTGTCCAGGTTTATCTATAAGTATATTATTATTATTATTTAATATTTAATGTTATAATGACGTCATTTTTGTCATATGCGAATGGGAAATTTTAATTTTTGATATTTTTTTTATTATTTTAATGAATATATATATATATATATATATATATATATATATATGCATATATATGTATATATATTTCATGTCATAAAAATTAAAGAACTCGTAAACTTTTTGACAAAAATTAAATTGAAAGAAAATATTTAAATGACTAATTTTAAAACTAATATAAGATTATCATTTTCATATTTTAATTAATTTTAAAACTCTAATCAAAATTTCAGGAATCGGGCTTGGAGTTGCATAGAAGTGATCAATACGAAACTCCATGCAAATTTTAGTAACTTTACGAGGAGCTGTTTTTCTAAAAAGCTCCGAATATACACTCACACGCATCTTATTTTATTACGTAAATTGATTTAAATACTAATTAATTTAATAATATTATAAATTTTATTATTATTATTATTATTATTATTATATCATCTGAAAACTAATGTGAATGCTTTTTTAGTTCATTTTAAATTAACCGTCCTTCTAATATAAATTAATCCGTGTTAAGCCTGCTAGTAAGCTGTCGCATGAATTAGTTAAAAAAGCAAACGATAGATAAAACCCCCTAGATAAGGCTCCTATATATACGAGCTGGCGCATCAGGCATTTTGTTGCCTTAGGGTTGCCACTTGTACCCAGCGCGTTTCCCTGATAAACAAACGACAAACATTTTTTTTTTTTTTTTTTATCGTCTTACGTTACTTTAGAGTAACTTGTTTTACTATATTTCATAATTTTAGCTGAGTAAACTATAATATGGAAGTTTATTTAACGATAAACTGCTATAATCATTCAAGAAGTGAATATAAATTATTCACAGACCTTCTATTACTGTGTATTTGAGTTTTGGCGACATTTTGTAACAGAAACCGCCCTAACAACACATCATACAGTACATCCATGGGATATCCTCAGAATAAAATGACATCCTGAGAATGTACTATGAAAAAAATGTGTTTTTAGGAATATTATTGTTGCTTATTGCTCTTATTTTGACCGGATTAGCTTCAGATCAAGATTTCTTAAAATCATTAGGGAAGCGATAAGGACGCCAAGCGGGAATGCTGTCCTCTTCGGAGGCAAAAAAAATGGCGGTGATGCGCCGGCCTATTATTTTATTTAGGGGCTCTACCCCTAGATATTGAATATAATCCACTGGATTTTGAATTTGAAAACAAAATGCATTATGCACATTTCTGCATAGCATTTTTATTTATTACACAAATTACTAAGAAATAATGGTAGGTCCAGATATTTCACAGACTTGTATACACATATTTATGTGGCCATGTATGTAAATTCCTCAGTAAAACATTAATTCATATATATTAATTATTATATTTACATAAAACTATTAAAAAATACCTCAAAAAGCAATTATATAAAAATATTAAATTTTTATATAATTGTGAGGTGGCTACCGCCTGCCCCCCCCCCCCCCCCCACATAATTATTTGTCAAATAACGCTGTTCCGAAGTCTAATTTAATTTGTTTTTAATGTAAGTTTTTATAACAGTACTCGTAATCTTACCCCTTAATCTCCAATCTGTATAATATTAAATTTCAGGGTATGAAAAAATAGTGTGAGTGACACACTATATTATTTTAAATTTATTTCCACTTCACATACGAAAGCGCGAAAACTAGAAATTATAGAATATACTATACATACACTATACATCAGAAATTGATATTAAAAACTATACTGTTTAAACGCTTGAATAATAATTAGTCAGAGTAGCTAATTTTATATTGCCATTGTTCGTCTAAAAATATATATCTATATAAATATAATCTAAAGACAGAATATAGGTACAATGTACATATAATGTTAACTTTTGTTGGCATCTATCTATAATCTATATAATAAATATAACAATAAAAGAAGATGTCTGTCTGTCTGTCTGAGCATAGATACGTTCAGCCCCTACTAAACGCAGAAGTATAAAATTTGACATACGGGTGCTCAGAAGCCTTCCCGAGGGGATAGCGAAAACAGAATTTAAAAATTTTGATTAGTTGCGGCGATATTAATTAAAATGTCAACCCATGTCGTTCGAAAAATGACCGAGAAACTACGGATAATTGCTTAAAAAGAAACATTCTATCAGCAGACGATTTTCTAAGCTGTCTCGATAGGAAACAATACACATGCGAGACAACTGTATGCGATAAAAAGGAAATGAATGTAACCAATTAAGATATCACGTGTTTCATAGTGGGGATAAAAATTGCAATTTCCAAACGTTTTCAAATTTTTATTCACGTTACATTTAAATTAATATTTGGCCTAGACAGCATATTATAAAGCTACTGTTCAATTTTCATGAAAATATCTGAATAAACAAAAAAAAAAAAAAAAAAAAAAAAAAAAAAAAAAAAACATTTTTATTGGAAAAAGATTATATTTTGCAGTATTTTAAATTCAGATATACCGTTGAAATTTCGTAGTATTTGGTTTTAATGCCTGATAATTCGATTGTGAATTGTTTTGAAAGAGCAGAATTATTAGGAAAGCTTGAAGCAGGGGAAAAATGAGCAAAAACAAAAATACAAATTTACTTTTTATTTTACATCAATGATTAAATTATTTTTAATACATCATTCGAAAGATATTTTAAAGTACTTTTATATTATCGAAAGTGGAATTCGAAATTTCACCTGTTTTACATGTTTTAAGGTGTCATAATTAGGCTTTCTTTTGTATCTCAGCTACTAATTAAAATAATTTTATAAGTAATACATCATTTTGTAATATTTTAAAATTTCAATATTTAAAATTCTAATGAGCGAAGAAGGTGTTGCAAGTTCTAAAACGGGAATAAGGCGCCGCAGGCTCCACCGAGCGGGACTTAGCTAAAGTCAGAAATTTTAAAGATCATAACATGGTGAGGGAACAGGCTGTTTCAGATATTGAAAAGGGAAGAGGGCGCCGAAAGCGCTACCGCACGGGAATTTACTGCGATTAAATTTTTCAATAAGCTATTTTTACTATTTATCAATAAGCTATTATTAGACCTGAAACGGGAAAAAGGCTCCGCAGGCTCCACAGAGCAGGAATTTCGTAAAGTCGAATTTTTCAGGGACCGCGAACCAGCTGGTCCCCGAAGGCGGCTAGTATTAAATAAGTAAAGATTAAATAAGAAATTTCAATTAACGTGATTGTTTTCGATTATATTATCAAAGCAAGATGACTTGCTCGTCTGATACAAGAAATTCCCTTTTAGATTTATCGGTATATTAAATTTTTGGTAATTGTAAAATGAAATAGTTTAGAATATATATAATACTACAATTCACACTACAATTAAGACAACTATATACCATTAAAATCAAAGTTTAAATTATTGAAACGTGCAGTATAAATCACTGCATGTTGTATGTTTTATAGTTGATATCTGAACAGATAGGAGCTAAAAAAAAAATGCTCAAAAATGTCAGCTGCCTCAATTTAAATGTAAATTATACTTTAAAAAATTAATGAGACGTAATATTTTTTTAAATACTTTAGATCTATCCCATGTTAACTAGGCTCACCTAAAAGAAAAAAATAATAAAATGGTGTGTAATGAAATATCCATCCTCTCATGCAAACTTCTGATATACAATAGATTCTTGGATATTTAAAAATATTTTAGAATGCATATTATGTGAATGTTATAAGAAAGGAAAATTATGAAGCGGAAGAAACATTATTATTGAATTACTAATTCAAGCATGAGAACTTTAATCAATAATCACGAATTATTTCAAAAAAAATTTTTTTTAATTCATCTTGTTTTTCATAAAAGCTTTTTTTACCGTTAGTGAATATGAAAAGATATAACAATATCGTTGAAAGCATATGCACAAAAGATGTTATTTTCACCAAAGTAACAATTTTGAAATCAATTCTACTGTTTATAATATAAGATTTTTAAAATGTGTGATCTAAGACTTTTCAACAAAAACTTTTTATTAATTGTGTCATAGGTGTTTATATGGGATACATAATAAATGCTGATTATACAATAAAAGTTCTAAAATGTAAAATTGGAAGGGGTTTATTATGGTGTAAAATCTCTTTAAAAAAGAAAAAAAAAATCTTTTTATGTTATTTCTTTAAATCATTATTAATGAAATTTAATATACCAAATTATTTGGTTTTGATTTAAAGAATCAAAGTTTATATATTTACTTCTTTTAGTTTAATAAAAACGCATCACACTTAATTACGTTATAACTAAAATGGTAAGTTTTTCCTTAGTTGTTTTATTCTTTATTAAAAAAAAAAAAAAAAAAAAAAATGCAAATCATATAAAAAAAATAGCTATAGTCTTTTCACATCTAAAGCTATAATAAAAAAAACAAATAAAGTACATAAATTCATTATTTTTAAACACATACGGTGACATTACAGATTATATAGATAGACCCTTTTTTCTGAAATTGATGTTTTAGAGGATAGCAATATAGAGGTTTCATATATAGGAACCTAATTTACTAACCTCTAAATCATTTAATTACTAAACTCTGTCTAAGTATCGGAGAATTAAAAACATTGACCTTTTCATTCTGTAAAGCATTTAAACAATTTAAACAATTATGAAAATGACTTACTTTTTTAGACACTCTGTTGAGAAGCCAGTTTGAAAATTCTAGATACAGCAATCATTTATTTCATAAGTAAACTTAATTTTTGAAGTAATATATTAATACCCTTTTAAAGCCACATCATATAGTTTTTATTAGTCTAGACTAAGTTTAAATATATTCTATGGTTTTGTTTTTATAAAGCAAAGAAGAGAGATCTACATATGTGTGCCTCAGAATTGAAGGAGATACACTCACTAATCTTGAACTTTTGATTTTTTATGCTTGTTATCATTTAAAAAATCGATATATGAACGCTCAAAAGACTGTGCTATAAAAATTAAACTGCAAATGGGAATTCTTTTCTTTCACAGGCTTAAAATAATAATTTGTAGTTTTTAAAATTGCTAAATCATTAATGTAAATAATGTGCATTAAGCATAGTCGTTAAAATTTGTAATGATATGAAATCTTTATTTTTATAGTGTTATTAAAAATGCAGAAATAGAAATTTAACAGTCTGAATTTTAACAAGAGTTTCTAGGTTTTTGGATCGTTTGAAAAAATGTATATATCTTAAATTTAATATTTCGAAAAGTCGGAACTAAAGGAACCATTATTTCCACTTTAATTCACATTCTGTTATATAAGAAACGTAAACTTATTTAATACTTTTTAATAACGTAAAAAGTTATTTAAATTGAACTGGGGGTGTTTAGTTATCGCTCATGCAAAAACATACTGGCTAGAACGCAGCTATAATTTGTATACGAAGTCTCCTGAGTATCTGAGCACGTGGTCTTATTTTTTTTTTTTTTAATTTAAATAAATATACTAGGTCTGTCCAATAAATACGCGAATTAAGACCATAAAAAGTTTATTTTGCAAAATTTAGTCTACATCGACTTTGTCCCCTTTAAAGTACTCTCCATTCGTTGCTATGCACTTATTCCATCTTCTTTTCCACTGTTCAAAGCACTCTTGGTAGTACTCGGCAGTCAGGCCTTTTAGTTTTCTAGTCGTTTCTTGCTCTCGTCTTTTCTTCCCAATGATGTCCCCTCATCACATATTTTCCATTTTTGATTAAAAAAAAGTCGCTGGGGCGAGATCTGGCGAAGAAAGGGGATCATCAAGGATGGTGATTGAATTTTTTGCCACAAACTGGCGAACAATCAATGCTGTATGTGCAGGTGCATTGTCATGGTGAAGGATCCATCCATTGCATTGAGTCAAATTTCGTCGCACATGACGCACGCGATCTCTCAAACGCTTGAGAACTGTAAGAAAAATAATTTATTATTTTCGTCAATTTCCATTTTCGACACACAGTAAAAACAGGGACAACAGAAACTAACACAACGGGCACAATATACACAGATCGACGATCCGCCATTCACTGATGGTTCATTGGGTCTTAGGCAACTAGCACCGCTAGTCAGCGAGGCTATAGTCCGCGTCATGGCCGACAGATGGCACCAGTTTGCGTATTTATTGGACAGACCTCGTACATATACATATATGTAGTTCATGGATTAGTATAGATCAAAAATATAAAAATGTTCGCTGTAATTTTACTAATGATATAAGTCAACATATTAGAAATTATTCACTTTTTACCAGATCGAGTAAATTTGTAAAATTAACTTACCAGAGATATAACAATGTTTCTATCAATTCAGTTCGACATAAATGTTTTGAGTTAAATTTTCATTACGGTTAAAATCTCTTACAAATATTTGTGCAATTGGGACTAAAACACTTAATGATATACTTGTTTGTCGTTACAAGCTATCTGGAATGCATGAAGATAAATAAATTAAGGCAGGAATTGTAAAACAAGCAATTACAAATGAACATATTTGCATATGTGTGCGTGCAATATTTCGGACAATGAACATTTTTCATTTAATCTTGTTGATAAATTTTTGTTGTTTGAAAATTTTACGCATATAGCATATCGCAAAGGCTAAAGATTTTGAATACGTTCAGTTTGGTGCAAATTACTAGAACTACAGTACCCTTTTTTAACTTAGCGGACAAAACTACAGAAATATTTTTATCATAACATAAAATCTTTTTGTAAAAAAATAGAACCGACTTCAAAAAGGAACTACTATTCAAACAACTAAAAATGAAAGAAAATTGGTAGAAAATGGAACTGTAAATTCCGCCTAAAAGTATAAAATAATTTCCTTCGCCAAACAACCTATAACACTACAATTAATCATAACTTTTGAAGTCGGCGCAAAATTAAATAAAATTTAATTAGTTTTTAAAGGTTTGTCTTTAGATCGGTAGCAACAAATGCTGTTGTTTCGAATGATCCATTTTCATGTTTCCTTTATTTTTTTTTATCACTGTATACAATTGGTCCATTAGTAGCATCTACATAGAACAGTGAACATTCTTCACAATGCGGTATTTATGTTTCTACGAAGTTAGAGTTTCCTTTGCAAATTTGGTATAACTTTGATAACTATCATCCTTCATGGCTTTTGGATTTGGTGATCAAAACGTAAGGCAAAAATATACACGCAAGATGTTTATTTTCATAATAAATATTCTACGATGTGTCGTTTCATATTCTAGATTTCTCTCTTGATATACCTTATCAAAATAATCATGATATCCCAAAGAAATTAAATATGTTTGCCAGATAATTTTGCGATTTTTCTTTCACCAAGGACGTCAGATACCAGCATCTTCGCCAACTTTTGCTGCTTACGAAATCTTATTTGTTTTCTTGAATCAAATTAGTTCTCGGTTGCATTTTGCAGGTAACAATGTGAGATGTATATTTTGAATAGGATTTGATTTTTGTATTGAATAAAGGTATCAATTTTTATTTAATTTTGCGCCGACTTCAAAAGTTATGATTAATTGTAGTGTTATAGGTTGTTTGGCGAAGGAAATTATTTTATACTTTTAGGCGCAATTTACAGTTCCATTTTCTATCAATTTTCTTTCATTTTTAGTTGTTTGAATAGTAGTTCCTTTTTGGAGTCGGTTCTATTTTTTTACAAAAAAATTTTATTTTACTCTTTTCAGTGAAAACTTATTTATATAGCAGAGCATCAGAAGACGTTCGACGGAAGTTTCACAAATCACAAGTTCCAAGAAAAGTGACATTACTCAAAAAATGGTTTATGTCACAAAAAATACATGAAATGCACCCAATGTGAACAAAAAAGTTACATCTCCATCTAGAAAGTTATCCACTCGAGAGACAGTTGTGTCAGTTGTTTTATAGTAAAGTTATTTTTAAGTTGATTTTTCTCAAATGCTGCATTTTTAAGTTGTGTTACTTTTCTTGCCTTTATCGGATATGAGCAAAAAACTATCTGTTGAACGAACATACGTTAAATTAAAAAGTCTTTAGAAATGTAAAGGACGAATACGCTGTATTTGTAACCGAAAATTCTGTTAGGCATATATATTGAACTTTACAGTGAATACGTGTCACCCGCTGCCCTGGAAATTGCGCAGCGTAAAGTTCAAACAAAGAGCAAAATATGCATTGCAGCTGACGGATAGAATTTTCAACATCGATACTTACATACTGCTTTTACCAGTGTAGCTCCATGCGTTCAGCAGTTAGAGTGAGAACAGACTTTTGTGAGTATTCTGTAATTTGTTTATATCTTAATGAAATCATAATGAAACCTATTTCAGGCCAATATCATTACGACAACAAAAAAGTATTAAAATTAAATCATCTCTTACGAAGTTATAAGCTAACAAATTTCAACAGCAACAACGAGAAACATGGTTTGCATTGAGAACCTCTTCCTTTATGAAATCGGTTTATAACGTCTATGTGTTAATCGATGTGACCGCTCACAATAACCATACATTGAATTTTACATTGCATAAATGTCACCCGCTACGCTACAACATATGCAATGTCGTTCAAGTGTGCACAAAATAGGAAATTGTGAACAAACAAATGCACGTTTTAAGCATTCTGTTTTTAGCAATTATGTCTAAACTATCTTTGCGTACTACATCGATGATGCTCTGCAATTTCATAATTCACTTTTTTCCCCTGTCTTGAAACGTTTCCGAGATAGGATCGCTAACTCCACTCTATTCCACCAGGTTGCACTTTAGGCGGTTGAATCGCGTAGCACATGTCCACTTAACTGACTTTTTTGGGCACCCTGTATTTTTTTGTGATCGCAACGATCTTACAATAGGATTTATTTCAGACCAAGACCTTTACAATAAAACAAAAAGTATCAAAATCGGATCATCTGTTCAGAAGTTATGAGCTAACAAACAAAAACAAAAACAAAAAACATATGCTTTGAATTGAGAACCTCCTCCTTTTTGTAGTCGGTTAATTGGAGCACCTCTTACGAAGTTATAAGCTTACAAACACCAACAACAACAGATAGCTTAAATTAAGAACACCCTCCTTTCTGAAGTTGGCTGAAAACGACTTTGCGCTAATCGATGTGACCGCTTACAGTAACAGTACTTTGAACGACAGAGTATACGTGTCATCCGCTACGCTGCAAAGTGTGCATAATGTAGGAAATAGCGAACAAACAACTGCACGTTTTAAGCGTTCTATTTTTAGCAATAATGTCTAAAAACTGTCTTTTCGTAGTCAATCGAAGATTCTCTGCAACTTCGTAATTAACTTTTCTCCCATCTTGAACCGTTTTTGAGATAGGAGCGCTAATTCCGTTGTTTTTCAACAGATGGCGCTTTATTTTCTTTATATTGTAAAGAAGTTATAATGGGACCTACTTCAGACCAAGATATCTACAACAAAACAAAAAGTATCAAGTAACCGTATTTTGAACTATATAGCGTATGTCTCCCCAGCTACGCTACAACGTGAGCAATGTAGCTGAAGTATGTATAGTGTAAGAAATTGTGAACAAAAAAATGCACGTTTTTAGTCTTGTATTTTTAGCATCAGTCTCTAAACTATCTTTTCGTACTAAATCGATGATGCTCTGCAATTTTATAATTCACTTTTTCCCCCTGTCTTGAACCGTTTCCGAGATAGGAACGCTAGCATGAATGTCTAAACTATCTTTTCCTACTATCGATGATACTCTTCAACTTTCTAATTCACTTTTTTCTTTAGCACTGTTTTCGAGATAGGAACACTAACTCCGCTATTTTCCACCAGGTGGCGCTGAAAGCGGTTTAACTTTGTACAGCATGGCCACTTTGCTATACTTACATACCATTTTTATCACTATAGCTGCAGCCGTTTAGCAGTTAAAAGAGTTGGGACTGATTTTTTGGGGCACCCTGTATTTTCTTTAGATCGTAAAGATATTACAATGGGACCTATTGTAGACCAAGACATTTTCAACAAAACAAAAAGTATCAAAATCGGAGCATCCGTTCAGAAGTTATGAGCTAACAAACATAAAAAAAAAAAACATACGGTTTGAATTGAGAATCTTCCTTCTTTTTTTGAAGTCGGTTAAAAAGTTAAAACCTCATATTCAAGAAACTTGTGGTTCTGATCCAGTAAGTAACCTTTGCATACGAGGTGCCTAAATCTCGCTAGGTTAATTTTAATCATTTAGTATGTTTGAAAATATTATATATGTACAATTTGTCAACGAAATGAATTATATTTTTCCAATTACACAAATGGTGAAGCATTTAGAGATGTGTATCAACCCGGCATTATACGTAACACTTCTTTTTTTATTTTTTTATTCATTTTAATTTTTATTTTTTGTTCCGATATTATATCATCTAGTAAAGATTTTCATACTTGAACTAAGTCTCTATCAATAAATATATAAATAAATAAAAATAAACAATGAAATATTACATTTCAATAAAAATGTAAGTTTTACTGTCGTCTAAAGACAGTCTTTTTCACACTTTCATAACAACTTTCGACAATTTGAAGCATGTAGTTGTATTTTAAAATATGCAGCACTTTACATATTTGTTTATTAAAAAAATATTCTAGATTTAACTTTTATAGTATTAAGAAAGGGCTATGATTTCAACACCTAGTTTGATTATTTATTAATTTTATAAATTGTTTAAATTATTATTTGTTTTTATTAAAACTCATTTACTTTATTATATATATATATATATATATATTTCTTTTTTGATTTAAAAAGGAAATGTCAGTTTTATCATTAATATTCAGCAACAAAAACGGTAATTTTACTTACGATATAAAAATGTTAGATAAAAAATATAATAATTATTTTAAATTTTTCTTTCAACATCATTATAGCGAAAATCAAAAACATATGTTCATTTAATCTTTTATTTTATTTTTTCTTTTACTTATATAGCGACCATTAGATGTTCCTTTTTAATATTATTATCGCAATCCATTAGTTTTCCGTCTTGAAAACTTTTTCTTTTAAATGATTTCATTTTTTTCACAGTTAATTTATTGCCTGCGGTAGTGGGTAAGCCATAAAATGAATAATCGTTTTTTGCTAATATCCTTTATGGTTTATTTAAAATTGTGCCAAAAGTGTTTTAAATGAGACTGGTAATTATATCTTTCATTAAATGATATTTTTTTTTCTTTTAATTCATGGAAAAAGAAATTTTTTTAATGATTGTAGAATTTATTTTAAATGCTTTTAATCAATGTTTGAAATGCCGTAAGACATTTCGACAGATATATCTTAGTGAAAAATTAATTTAAGTAGCCGTCAAATATTACTAATCCGTTCCCAACCAAATTTATCTTGATAGTGTTAGAAAATCTTCGAAATAAATACACTATTTAATCTTATATAAAAAATGAAATTCCAATACATAATATAGGAGTTAAGGTTTCAGTAGAAAAAAAACCTCTCTTAAATAGAATATCTTCTTTCCAGAACGTATTCAGGATGACTCTGGGGAACATGAAATCACCAGAATAATCTTAGGATATCTCAGGAAAATGATATGCTATATGGATTAGTCTTAGGAGTGACCAGGTGTTTTAGAGTACAAAAATCTTGAGCCGCTTAAAAAATAGCCACGTGCCTTAAATATATATATAAGTTATTTTAGTTTGTTCAATAGAAAATTCTAGAAATGCGTAGCAGAAATGAAAATTTGTAGTAACCTCATAAATCTTCACCTGTCACGTTGGTTTATACAATATTATCTTCATGTCTAAGGCAAGATTCTTCGACAGTGTTGTACATCTTTCTTTATGAAACTTTTTTATTTCTCCATTTCTAGTAAATATTTTTCCGCATAATAATTTATTAACGTGCAATTGTTTGTGCAATAGTGTTTATGCGCATATATAATAGTGTTTATGCTTATGCACCATATTTATTTTGAAATTGTTTCAACTTATCTATTTTATTGTAATAAGAAATGTCAATTTAAGTATTATTCTTTTCATATATTTATATATATTTGTGCCAAATGGGAGAGTATGTCATGCAGAAATAAAATATAGGTCAAAGTCTCCATGGCATAATAATTGTTAATATTAAATTTTCACCTTTTGTTTAAAAATAAAAATGTATCATTCAATTGTAATTCATTACACTAAATTTAATCCATTTCCTTTAATATGAAAGCAATTTAATAAATTCTGCCGCAAAATACTCAGTAAGTAAAAAAAAAAAAAGGATAAGAAAAGAAAAAGAAAGAAAAAAGAAAAGAAAAGAAAAAACAGAAAGAATGTATAATCTTTTTTATTTTATTCTTATTATTTTTTTAATTGTCAACGTACTTGGAATGATGCAATAATTTAACGAATTTCATAACGTAATTTTCCAATGGGTTTATTTAAAAAAAAAAAAAAAAATCCTGTATCACCTCATTTTATTTTGAAATACTGAACTTGTCAATAAATATCTCACCAACCCTTCAATATGAATAAATTACAAAAGTTCAATTATGATATTATTTCGAGAACGCCAAATCAGACGACGATTCCCATTTTATCTACACTGCTAAAAAAAAAAAAAAAAAAAAAAATGCAACTTTGCTGCCAGAATTTCTCTGTAATTTGAGAAAAAAATCGTAAATTACGGTAAAATTACGTTGATAAAACGTATTTTTCTGCAATTACAGAGAATTTCTGAAACCAAAGTTGCATTTTTTTAACAGTTGCATTTTTTTAACTATTTGGCACGAAGAAAATAATCTTAAAGATTTTATTAGTTTCGAATTATTTAGTAAAAAATAAATAAATAAGTAATAATAATAATAATAATAATAAAAGAAAAAATAAAAAATAAATAAAATAACTACATTTATCCTTTTTGCTCGATGGAAAGGTTTGCTTGATGTCGCTATTTGCTTTTTATAATATATTTCTAATGACAAACCTTCCCTATGTAGAAATATTTTATAATTTTAAAAAGCCTTAAAAAGACTGCGAACTATATATTTTAACAATGGACCAAAAACAAATTTTGTTTATGAGGATTCCTTCAAGAACTTTGTTATGTAGAGCTGGATATTTCGTTCTACTTTTATTTTGTTCTTATGCTTTACGAACCAATCTGTTCACTTAGATCAATATTTATATTATGCTATGATTAATCGTTATTTTAGTGGATTTATCTTTACAAAAATGAATAAAAACTTTACATGCTTCATAATAGCTTGCACTTCTGAATTTTTATTTTGCCAAGTGAATTTGCTATTCATTAACAATATGAACTTCAATCACTATGGGTTTCTACGAGTCCCGATAACCGAGAACTTTTGAGAAAAGTGAATTTATCGGAAGATTTAATATATATATATATAAGAGGCCGAGTGGGACGCGCTGACCCCTCAGGTAGTGCTCCTACGCTCGTCAGCTGGACCTCACCTCCAAGTGGTGGCCCCTGGATAGCCGCTACAGCGGTGAACTAACGAGGTTCGGCATGGACGAGAGCAAGTGTGAGCAATTACAGGATGTCTTTTGGAGGGACAGCGGTTGTGCCAGACTGGCCAGATTGCTTTCCCTGCCCCCCACTCGCCCAATAATTCACGCAGACACGTTGCAGGTGCTGGAAAGGTCTCGTGGTGTGGCGTAAAGGTGACTCATTCTGGGTTGTGGGCCTTGCTGAGTCGATACACCCAGCCATGTCTGGAAACCATGTCTGGTGCTGGAAAGGTCTCCTGGCATGGGCGTAATGGTGTGGATGTTGGTTTCTTCCGACTTGCTCCCGGAGATACACTAAGACACGTTGCAGGGGCTTGAAAGGTCTCCTGGCGTGGCGTATACGTGTCCCTATCTAGGATGTGAGCGTTGATTCCTTCGCCCTATTCCTCAGCAATTCACTCAGACACGTAGCAAGTGCTTGAAAGGTCTCTTGGCGTGGCGTATAGGTGGCGCAATCTGGAGTGGGAAGCTTGCTCTTTTTGAGAGCTCTTGTTGGGCTGATACACCCAGCCATGTTGCAGGGGCTGGAAAGGTCTCCTGGCATGAGCGTAAAGGTGTGGGTGCAGAGTGGCGATTACAGTGCTACTTTGGCACGACTGTGAGCTGAGGTTGGAAAGTATCGTCTCGAAGAGGTTCAGTTTTGCGTTCCAAATCGAGGCGGTAGAAAGTGCGCCACCCTTGGCATCCCAAAGAAGGGCATCCCGGCGGATTCGAACGCAAACTACAGTGGGCTGAAGAAGCTTGCTCCTACCTCCGCCAACCTAAGGTATGTACGCTCTGCTAGTGCAGATGCATCCCGCAATAGCGGTCGTAGATGCAAACTAGTGGACGTCTCTAGAAATAGGGTTTTTGCCTCACCGCCAGAGGATTTTTCCCTAGCTGATACCAAACCAGCGCAATCCTACCTTCCAAGTATCCATTTTTGGGGATATCCGCTAGCTGGAATGTAAGCGGACAACGCATGAGCGTGCGTTGTGGCGTCTAAAAGACATGATCTGAGTTTCCTAGCACTTGGTGCTCATGTGGAGTACAACGCCCGAGCAACTCGGGCATGTCTTTGTGTCCTGAGTGGGGCCTGTCATGTGGTAGTGGAGGCCAGCTTATTTAAAGGAGAAGCGTGTGTATCCTGCACAGTTGGCATAGCTCGACTGGCGCAGTTGAACGCCGTAGGGAGCACGGCTATGTGGATGGTCGAGCACCGTCCTCAGAAGGTAAACTGGCCCTTCTGGCCGTCAAACTTGGAACAGCCGGGACCCGAGGCAGACGGACCTGCTGTTGACCAACCTAGTTTGGTCCGATGGGTTGACGTAAGCTTTGGGAGTCTAAGCTGTCCATATCTGGACTGGTACTTGCTGTCGTGTGATGGGTTTCTGCTGTCATGATGACAGAGATTTCTCCTTCGGGGACAATAAATTATTGGACCGTATGGGCTCCTAAGAGAGCCTGGGTCGGTTGGTGGTTGGCGCCGGTACTCATTACTCATATATATATATATATATATATATATATTTAAATTGTATTGTTTGAGAACTTTAGCTATGTCATAATTTAATTTACGATAATGGGGTAAAACAATACTTTTGTATTAGAAAAACTGTTTTAGGAGATGAAGTATGCAGAAGTTGTAATTTTTAAATAGCTTTATCTATAATGAAAAGGTTTTCTGCCAATTGTAATATCTTTCAAATATTTGATTTTAAAACGTAATATAACGCAATCAGAATAAATATTAAGGGCACGGTTAACAAAAGTATAAATCTTTGCTATTTTTCGAGTTGGAGGATGATATGAATGTGTAAGGGGAGTTGAAGAGAGTTTAAAGTTTTTACGGTAGACTGTGATGCAGAATCAATTTTCAGTGCGAGGGGGTTATGAAGAAAAGGAAGTAAATTATTATTTTCTTTTATTTTTATTTGAAACGTTAACTGAATATTACTGTGACTAGAGTTTATAGTTTACAAGATGTGATCAATATTGTGCAGAGATGTGTAGATTAGCATGAAAGTTTCATAAACGTAACGGTTTCAAACAGGGAAGGAATATTGAAAAATACATTTTTACTGGAAATTTAAAATTGAATGTTATGTATTTCTTGTCTTGAAATCTTATATAAAATGATTATTATTTTTTTTTCTAATCATATTAGTTTTATAAAATATTATACCATATAAACAATAATTAGGAAATAAAAAAATAAATACCTAATAATAAATAAATTATTAAGTTTCTTAATCCATAAGGTTAATTTAATTAGAAATTTTTAAATATGGGTAATAAATGTTGTTTTTTTTAAAACTAGTTTGTGAAAAAAAGTGAAGATGGCTTTATGCACCTTTCATTATCTGATATATCTGTTCAAAAATTTTAAAGTTAACTATTGAAAATAAAATAGCAAAATTATTTTGCTATTGCTTTAGACAGTTTCAACTTTTCGATGAATCAATTTCAAGTAAAGTTATGAAGTTTACTGGATTACATATTAAACATCAGAGCGACGTAATTGAAACCACTCTATATGATGCAACAGGTTTCCTCAATTAAATGAACATTCATCGTTCATATTCCTTTTAGTATTCCAACAATCTGTTCGAAATTACATTTCCCATGTATGCATACACTATACCCAGATATATATCCAGATATCATCTATACCTAGATATCATTATATACCTAAAGTAGCCAAGTTTTATAATTTATTCTGAAGCATTTTTAGCCCGGCTACTTTTCGCATCAAAATTTTTCTAGAATATTTCTCTCCGATATGTAACAAAGATTAAATAAGAAGAATATCATTCTTCAAAATTACTGGTATGGAAAAAAAGGCGGGGCTAGCAATGCTCTGGAATAAATTAAAAAACGTAGCAACCCTGTATACCTATACTTATATAAAAACGTAAAAGTATAGCTATGTTTGTCTAGTCTTTGATCCTGATTTATTTTTATGATGCTTTATACAATTCATTTTTTATTTTTTGCACAGTAGTATTTTTAATTAATTTTAAATATAATAATCAAATTAAAAAAAAAAAAAAAAAAAAAAAAAAAAAAACGCATTATATAGGAAAATTGTGAGTGTAATAATAAAATATTTTTATGAAAATAATTTAGTCACATCTTATTACTTTCCGTATCTTAATAACAGTATTTTTTTTTTTTTTTTTTTTTTTTTTTTTTTTTTTGTATATGTGAAAGTTTAAATACAGGGTGATCCGAAAGTCAGGACAAACTTTAAAAATGAATAATTCGAAAACGAATCAAAATACAAAGATACGGTTTGCACCAAACAGATGGAAAAGGAGCCGGGTTATGTGTGGCAAAGAAAAAAAAATAGTTCAGTTGGCGACCAACAGATGGCGCTGTCGTATTATGCAAAGCAACAAACGATATAAAAAGGAACAACTACAGCAGGTAATGATAGTCGAAGCTTATATGCATCAAAATATCGCATTCTCAGTCACTACTTTAATCACGCATGGCCTCCAACATCTCCCGATCTGACACCATATGACTTTTGGCTGTGGGGATTCTTGGTGTGTCAAATGTGTACCGCGACCAACCGGCATCACTAGCAGCACTGAAAGATGCCATCCGCGAAAATGTGTTTGCCATAACGCAAGAAATGCTACTAAATGCTGTGAACGATGTGGTGAATCATCTCACAGCTGTACTTCTGAATGATGAACATTGAACAGTTACTGTAGTAGTACTAATTAACTGTAATTAAGCTCACTTGTAAGTTGTCAACATTTTTTTTTTTCATTTGTAAATCATCTTTTGGTGAAATAAAACACTATAGCGCCATCTGTTGTTCGCCAACAGAACTAATTTTTTTCCATTGCCACACAAAACCCGGTTTCTTTTTCATCCGTTTGGTGCAAACCGTATCTTTGTATCTTCATTCGTTTTCGAATTATTCATTTTTAAAGTTTGTCCTGACTTTTGGATCACCCGGTATATAAAATATACAAATTAATTAGCTTTACTTTTAGAAAGAAATAAAAAATGGTACTTAGCAACAGACGTAAATATTTCACTTTTAAAGATTTCAAAATGTATATGTCATTTTAAAAGTGATTTGTGCAAGACAGCGGTATTCTGAAAAATATTTTTAAAATTCGATAGAGAGAGTTTTTATCTTTAAGATGTCGCTTTATCAGACTAACTAAATCTTTCGTAAGCGACAATGGATTACTTCGAAAGACCAACGTTTATTTCCTGTCCTGGTTAGTTTTCGCATACGTCAAAACTAATTTGACCTTTCCATAAAAAAATAAAAAATGTTCAAGATAGATGTAAATAAATTAAAACGGTGAAAAAATGTTTGTAATGAACTATATATTATTTAGCTATTAAAATTTAAACAGTAGCGCAGTTGTTTTCATTATATCTTTAAAAATATTTACATAATTTGAAAATATAAGCTACATCAAAGACTGATTTTCATTCTATAAGAGAACTACGTTGTAACTTTTCAACAGTCATTTTTTCAATAGAAACTACAAGAACACCTGCTATTCTAACAGGAGAAACACTATAAAATATCACCGAAAGGAAGTTACACAAACAATCACATCCCCTAAATTTTACAAGATGACTATCTTCAAAACAAAATATAAATGTAAATTCAAGATTGGCCAGTACCCTTTCAATGTTTATCCCTTTTTTATCCATAGATGAAAATATGATTACTCTGAATGCCGTGGATTATATGATTACTCTGAAAAAAAACTGTCGAAGCTTTCCAAAGTCTGACTAACCAAAATTCTGAAAAAAAAATCATTATATATTTTACTAATTAAAAAAAAAAAAAAAAAAAAAAAAAAAATTGTAAATTTTGCGACAATGTAAGTGATATATCTGCCTAAGGAGATATTTTCTTAGATTTTCCCATACACCACTATTAAAGTTGTTTCATCCATTAAAATTTTACTCTATTACAACTTTTGCAAATGTTCTTATTCAAGTGATAATGGTATCAATTCTTTCTTTCTTTTTTTATGCCAGCGCAATTTGCACAAATTGTTTGGCACCAAATATGCAATATATATATTTATATATAATTCAGTTTTCAAAATAAATAAATAAATATATAAAGATATATTTATAAATAAATTGTCACCGATTGAAAACTGCTATCGGCATTCCTGTCAGGTTCTCAAAAATTTTGATTTATATTTAGCTAAAAGTTTTACACTTCATTAAATATTGAGAAATCGAATTTCTTGCAATCTTATATTATTTTTAGAAATATAAAAATGTAGTAAATTGGACTTTTTAATCTTCCACCTGTTTAATTGTTTGCAGTCGCACTGAAGAAAAATCATCTGCATGGGAGGGTATTTATTTGCCAATATCGTTTTATATTGGTAAATAAATCGCTTGCCATGACGTAATCCAATTGTGTTTTACAACATGTTAAGAAAAAGTAACTATAACTTGATACAAATATACGTTGAGTGAATCACTGACACTTTTACTTTGTTTCTCTCTCTCTCTCTCTCTCTCTCTCTCTCTCTCTCTCTCTCTCTTTCTCTCTCTCTTTCTCTCTCTATTTATTTATTTTATTTATTTTTATTAATTTTTTTTTTTAACTTTTCGTAGTAATATAAAAAATAAACGCATCCTTTGAAAACTGGAAATGATTGAGATAAAATCTAATTTTTTCTTCGAGATTAATTCAATCTTAATTACTATCATTCAATATATTTTTACAAAATGTATATTTGATTATGTCGAAGTAATTTTACACGGCTACTTTCTTTGTAAACGATTACTTATCAGTGTTGTATAAAAATACAGATAATAAAGGTGATTAAATAGTTCTTTAAGATCAGTCTGAAAAGAAACATTTCTTATATATGTATCTGCATTATATGCTAATCAAAAGTTTCTTAAAAAGCAGACATTAAATAATTATATTAACAAGAATTAATGGAAACACAGTAAGAAAGTAACATCAAAACTGTTAAAGATATTTCTAAGATAGTTGTTAACTAATTTCTACATTGTTTTTGTTGAAAACATTTTATTATACTTTAATTACATTAATTTACATTTGTATCAATCATTCTTTTCTTATTGTTATTTTTTTTAATGAGAATGTTTGCTGCGTTATTCAAACAAAAAGAATATGCAGTTTAAAAATTAAACTGCATCAACGAATTATCTTAAATCTTATGTAAATTTATAAATAATTATGATACACTTAATGCTTGAAAAAGAATTTAAATTATTTCTATTATTTCTATATTTGATTATTAAAAATTTACTTTAAAAAATAAATTGAAATTAGAGAATTCAACGTATAAAATTTATTTCTACAAAGAATTCAATGAAAATTTGTTTACAAAACTTTCAAAATAAAGGTTTAATTTGCTGTAAACAGCCGTCCTTTATTTCACATGTTATGGAGTTAATTAATGCATACAGATATCTTAATTTATATAATTTTTATGTATGTAAGAAAACTCAATATTAATATTCAGAATAAAAGTTTTATTTGTTTATTTAATTATTGGTACTTTCATCTAAATTTCGGCGTAGAAATATGATTAAGAGCTTCATAAAAAATAATGGAATTGTTTAATCGATTTCGTCGCTTTATTTAAAGTGATTCACATATCCATTGTTTTCTAGAATTAATCTAACGCAAAAATTTAGTGTAGAATAAATATTGTACTAAAGAAGACATAGAAAAGTCTCTTTTGTTAAAGTGAAACACACACACGCACGCAAATATATATATATATATATTCTACAAATGTAGGAATGTGGAAATTTTTTAATTTAACATACAAAAAGTATCATTAGATGAGCGCAATGCTGCTCCTTGCTAATGTACATTATAATTCTAAATAGAAGGAAAAAATAACATCAACAAATGGAACTGAAGAGGAGCGAAAGTAAAAATGGAGTCAAAAGTATCTAAATGGCAGGGGGGAGTTGTGACCACCCCACTCCGTTTAAACAAATTTTACGACCGGTAAACCCTCCCGGATACCAGATACTGTGTCAAAACTCAGAATAAACTTACATGAAATAGGCAAAGTAAGGATTAAAATCTTAAAGAAACACATTAAAATTCTTTACAAGAAAAACCAAATCAAAATTTTAAAACAACATACAAGAAAAATCATGAAGCCATATGCCACCCATCCAACTCAATCCAAACGTAGAAACTTACAGTTAATGAAAGTTACAGTTAATGAAATGTAAACACTTCAAAATCGAATTGATAAACGATTCAAAAAACGGGATTTGCAAGTAAGATAATCTAATTTGTAATATTGTTTAAGAATATTTCACAGAAAATAAAGAGGATAATTATTAGCTATGGCAATTTGAATAAAATTAACTACAAAAGAGTCACTGTCATTACTATACGAAAAAATTCGACTGCATCGAATACGTTGGTTAATTATATATATATATATATATATATTAATTATATATGTATATATTAATTAACTAATAATAAATGAAAATCAATCCCAAAACACTTGGGGGCCTTCTTCAGGGGATCCCCTCATTAAGCCAAACTGTACTTTCCCAGCCCCGACTTCTAAAAGATGAAAACAAAGGTATATAAAGCCATCGATTTCAAGATTAAAAATGAATTAATACAAAACACTAATATAAAGAATCAAATTTTTAAATGAGGTACGTTAGTAAATAATAATACATCAATATAAATTATAAAAAATATGTAAATAAAAATTTATAGGACAAGCACAATGGAAAAATAAAAAATAAATAAAAGCCCCTCAAATCAAAATAGAGAGAACCCTCTTCGCCTGGTACAGCCACTTACCTGTTCTTTTTTAATTCATTTTCATAAACATAAAAGTAAGACCTAAAACAAAAATTAAATTCGAGAAGTTATATACCTCATGCAAAGCATCCGAGAAGCTTTAAAGGAAAGGGAGTGCAATATTTAACTAAATAAACGTAAAATGTTTAAAGCCTGCGCAAAGGGTACACACTTTTTTTGGTGCGGAGGGTTTTTAAATTTTTCCTTTTTCTTCATTCTGCTTGTCATATAAATTTGCATTTTTATATTTTTATAATTTAAATTGATGTATTATTATTTACTAATGTACTTTAATTATAATTTTGATTCTTCATATTAGTATTTTGCATTAATTCATTTTTAATCTTGAATTTGATAGCTTTATATATTTTTGCTTTCATAATCGAGAAGTCGGTGCTGGGAACGTATTTTTTGGACTTAAAGTACACGTTACATCAGAAACTCCTCATTTTCCATTCTTTACATGGGAGGGCCCCCATTTGATTTGGAAATGCTTTTCATTTATTATCAATTAATTAATTTATTTTCGCATTATTTTCCATCTTGCTGCATTTTGCGCATTGGTTTATAATTATATAGTTTCAAGTTTTCATTGAGGATTCAGGTTTTTCCTTATTAATTTTCAAAGTTAATTTCATGTATATATCTATCTATCAATCTATCTATATCTATATATATATATATATATATAATCATTCTTTTGTTTAAAATATAATAATATTATAATAATATATAATATTTGAAATATAATAATATAATAAAATAATAAAATATCATAAATAATTACAATTTTTGTTAATAAAGAATGCATATATTTTAAGATAACATCACACAACAGTATGCTATCCAACACTTTACATTTGCGTCCCTTTATGTTTGTAAGTACAAATATTTTTGTACAGAGTAATGAGTGTAATAATCACATGACTTCCAACTTTCTTTTTGTGCTACCGGATTGTTTTCATATTTTTTAGCATATTTCTATGATTAAATATGATGAAAATTTTTTGTAAAGAAATAGTGGTGCGAAAAAAATGCTAAAGTTGGCACCTATGTAATCCAATCTTTTTTAAACGTTCTCCCATTAACTAAGTTTAGGAATATTGGTTGAATTGAATATATATATATATATGTATACATTTGTTCCTGCGCTTGCATGTGTGTATGTGTGTGAGAATCATTTGAGTGTATATGTTTTCAAACAATTGCAAGTGCCTTCACAAAGAACTCACGAAATTTGTTACTTGTGAAAATAATCCATAACTTGCAATACAGTGCTGTCTATTAAAGCATTATCTAAACTGTTCTGAGATAAAATAAATAAATAAATATACATGAATTATATTATTACGAAATAAATTTTTGCTGTTTTCTTTTATAGAAGTATAAAAAGTACAATAAAATACTAAATAAACAACGAGAACAAAAACAGCGCTTGCATAATTGTCTTTTTTTTTTTTTTTTTTTTACTATTATCTCTTTTTCAGTACCATTTTTCTAAGAGAAAAATCCTTCATTATAAACCGATTAAGTTCATATTTACGAAATTAAACATAAAATAATTTTCGGATCACAATGAGAGAAAATATGTTCATTCGCTTATATAAAGAATAAAAGGTTGACCGTTTTGATGCTGTTATTGTAAAAATACGGAAAAAAATATAATTATAATAAAATCAAAAAGAAATCTCAGTAAAAATATGATTCCTTTCACATATTTGTGCATCTTTTTAGTAATTATTTATGATGTCTTATTTAAAAAAAAAAAAAAAAAAAAAAAAAAGAGAGAGAGAGAGAGTTTCTTTACATTGCTGGTTATGAATATTAATTCAAAAATAATAGCAAATTCATAGTGATTTTTTTTTGTTTTTGTTCTACAAAATCTATTGTTCAATTTAAGCATTATTTAAATGTCACTATTGTTAAGCGTTTAAAATCTAAAGATAATTATTCTAAATCTTAAAATGTGATAATGTAAAATTCTCCATAAACTTTTTATCTTAAAAATGTTGAACTTAAAAAAAAAAAAAAAAAAAAAAAAAAAAAAAATGTTAGTTAAGCAAATTACCTTAAACAGGATCATTAGGTCATTCTACTTATTTTCTTTGGTTAAGAAGAATAATTGTAAATCGATGTAACTGAAGTGAAGATTAATTGGTACAGTCAAACATGAGAATAAAAAAAAGAGAAACTGGGTTTGTGTAATCGACCGAATTTTCGATCACGTTACATCTAATCCGCAGGGATTAGTTTTTAACTTTGTTCAAAGCAGTAGTAGGTTTTGAACAAATAATTAAATAAAGATGCATTTAGAAGAGATTAAATATAAAAAGTGCAATTTGTAAAACATGACTTGTCTATTTAAGAAAACTAATATGGTACTTGTATGTTTAATTGTACTTGGCAATTATGTATGTGAATCTTTAATCTTTATTATATATATATATATATATATTCAAAAACGAAGTTTCGAATTTTTTGGACTGTTATTACGCGTGCCGAATTGAATCACGAAGGCTATCTATAACGTAGCAGATGATTTTATTTTTCATCTTAAAATAAAAATATTTTCACCAATAAATTTCCAATTTAGAAGACTTTTAAGAGGCATGACCAGGCCTCCTCCCTCTCTCTTGTTCCATTATATCCCTTTAGGTGCAGATGCACTACATGAAAGTGCATTCTTTGCTCGTTGCTTCTGGATTATAAGAGATGCTTTATTTTATGTATGATATCGTGTTGTTTTTTCATGTTATTTATTTGTTGCTGGAATAAGACACTGTAGTCCGTAAAAAATATCATGATTGTAGAATTATAGAGTTCAAAACAGATATAATTTTATTGTAGAACATAAGTCATCGAATATTATGATCCAAACATTCATCAAATCGTCATGTTCTTTCCATACTATTTTATAACTTGTACAAAGTAAAACTAACGAAAAGAGAAATCTCAAATCTCGTTATTATTAAATGCGTTATAATTTTGGAAAAATGTGATAATATCTACGAATTTCTTCCTAAACTGCATAAAAGAAATTTCGGGCGTGAATGAACATTGTATTACCTGTAAACAGATAAAAAGAAAACTTATCAGATTATTAAGATTCCAGATGTTGCGCTTTTCAACATGTTTAATGAAAAATGAAAAGTTCTTAATCTTAATGAGACTCAATACTGCAAGAATTTCATAAAAGAACTTTTAAGAATTCCGAAATCGACACATTGCTACATTTTTTTAAAAACTAAGCTGTAAGAAATTATCGTATGGAACGACTATCAAGAGATAATAGAGTTTTCAATCTTATTTTTAAGTAGCGATGTAGATCCATGTAAATTTGAAATTAAGCGTCCAAGTGTTATGCACTGATAAGACATTGTTAATAATATACAGGGGGAATCAAAACCCAACATACAAAATTGTAATAGAGGTAGTGCACATCATAAAGATCGAAAATTGTACAGAAACTTATGATCACAAACGTCATTTTTTGCCATGTTTTGTATAACAGCACCTCTATTGATTAAGATACACTAAAATTTATTACAAATAACTATATATATTTTCCATATGAAGCGTGGCACAGTTTTATACAACAGATGCTGAAATACGGAAATCCATTAATTTGTGGAAAAATATTTAAAGCAGCTCAAACTATAAACTTTTTACATCCAAATTAAAAAAAAAAAAAAAAAAAAAAAAAAAAAATCATAATAGATATCTCACTTTTTGAGATTAATGCACTTGATCCCTATACAAGATTGGCAAAAAATTAAATTAAATTAAAAAATAAAATAAAATAAAAACTTTTGCGAAATTGAAGTACAGCAGTGCCCCTTATGCGATCTAATCTGAATTTATTTTAGTCAAGGTTAAAAACACAAACAATGTAGAATGTTTGTGAATTATGTCCATTGTTTTGCGAGATATATGGCGGATAGAATTCTGCTAATGCACAAATCTACATACAGGCATTAAAAAAAAAAAAAAAAAAAAAAAAATAGACGAATCGCATTCAAAAACCTCAAAATATGCAAATCCATTAAAATCAGGGCGTAGAGAATTTTCCTGAATACAATAATTTCTTCACAAATACAGAGGAAAGTAAAAGTTGATATTAATGAGATCTTAAAAGCAAAATAGTGAACGATAAAAGTGAAACTGCACAAAATAATTTGAATATCATTTTTTAACACTTTCATATTGGGGTATTTAACAACTATCCGATTATATATATCCAAAAATTAAATATAATAATTATTCAATTTCAGATTTTTTTTTTTTTTTTTTTTTTTTTTTAATTATATTTGTTAAAAAAAATTTCAATCTTTAAAAATTTAATTGCTAAAAACTGTCAAGATTTTAGGCTTAAAATTTATGCCTTCTTCTTACTTATGCAATTATGTAAAATTTTAACATGTCGAAAATAAATTTAATGTACAATGCTAAATGACAACATATGAAATTATAAAAATGTAACTAAAATAGAAAATCCGCATATTGATAAAGAAACTAACTATTTCCTAAATGATTTCTTACATACTATTTTCCATTAATCTTGTTTACTTTGAATTATTGATTTCTAAAATCAATGCCTGGAAGCCAGCACATTCCATTAGCCTTTATTTGGATCCAAATGATACTTTTTCTCATTATCCCTCATTTATTTAATACATCAAGCCATTATTTTAAATATCATTGCCCCTTTCTTTCTCTCAGTTAATGTCCATTTATATTACAACCTCTTTCTTTGTTCTTTTTTATAGAAAAATAAATATTTTATAGAAAGCCGCTTTCTTATTTGAACATTTCGATTATGATAATTGATTATATTTTAATTATAGTAAAATTTAGATAGATAAAATAAGTTTGCTTATTTAGTTGTATAAAATTGAAAATTTTCACGAAAACATGAAATTTCAACATGTTGAAGAAAATAAACTAATATGATATCCAAAGCAATATTGAAAAATCATGCGGTACGCATCGATTACAAACACTTTCAAATTACATGTTACGTCATTTTTCTACTTACGTAATAAAAGTCCGAAAAATATTTTATTTTCATTAGGAATCAAGAAATCTAGCAAATTTGTTTTAATACATTTTTCTTTACTTTACAGAACAATTATAAAACAAAATATTTTCTTGTGTCTCTTACATAGTGATTGGCTTTGCGTTAAACTGTTTTTAAAAAGCAAGCTAGAAAAGTATATTTTATTTATAGATAAAAAATTTCTAACATGGAATTTCCATAGCATTATTTCTACAGCGGAAGCATTACAAAGGTTACTTTCATGCAGACGAGTATATCGACTAAACATTCCATGCGTGCAATTATCTAAAAAGTCTTCACAATACTGAAAATTTACATTCAGCATATTCTCTTTAAATCTCATAATCAATCAAAACATTTTTCTGGACCCTTTCAATTATTCAATCACTTTAATAATAGCAGGAAAGGCATATTGGCGATCAACTCATACCCCTCTTATTTAATTTTTTTTTTTCTTATTAAACCAGTGATTTTTTAAGTGAAGAATTCTTTTAATGAAATACAGGTATAAGTTTTGCACCAACATTCCATTCTTCTAATAGGAATTACTTTGGAAGTTACCATACAAAAATTGTTTGTGCTATTTATACCATTTTCAATCAAGAACATGAAACACGGTGAACATTAACATCATAAATTAATTTTAATTCATTCTGCAAATATAACGTAAAGTACAGCCCGTCTAGGCAGACAATGAAAAAGTCAGAGAGACAAATCATTTAAAGATATAATCACACTTAAGAAGAATTATTGAGAAGAATTTAAGCTCTTACCACAAAAGAAAATGCAATTTAGCCATTTCCACTTATATCCCCCAATACATATGAATATTTTTGTATGACCCTGTTAAGGATAATCATACCATATTATATAGGAAGAAAAAAATTATTGTGTATATGAATAATAAGTGCTAATTATATTCTGTATTGTGCAGTTTAAAAGTATTTAAACATGATATTTAATAAAAGCTCTTGTAGAAAGAAATTTATCGTCATTATATTTTTTTGGATGTCCCTGTGCTCAAACCAGTCGTGCTGTAGGAACTATTTTTAAAACAGAACATTACGTGCAATCTTGAATAACATACATTAGTTTAAAATTTTTTTTAAAATACTTACAGACGTTAAAACGCAGTTAAATATATGAATAGATGGACAGACACACGATTAGAAAGACAGACAAATTAAATAAATAAAATAATACTTACTTTTGAACATTGTTAGAAAGTGTTAAAAAGAACGCTTAGAACAAACGAAAATGCAGTCCCAGCAAGATTCAATTATAGTACTTCAGGTATTTGAATATTAGCACAATTTGTGTGGAATAAGGTAGAGAATCTGTGGAATATGAACACAATTTAACCAAATTTCGTAATCCTGCTGCAACGACAATTCCACCCAATTAACAAATTTAACTATACGAAAGCGAAGTGTGACGTCACTGACCACCCGTGCATGCAAGAAAATGATTTTCCATGTTAATCGTCCATTGCATTTTTTGTAAAAAATTATTAGAAATCAAGGAAAATTATTGCCCGATTTTAATCCCCATATTTGAGTGTAGATATGTACACTAAGCGACAAAAAAAAAAAAAAAAAAAAAAAAAGCCGCCCTGCAGAAAAATTTATTTATACCTTTTTCATTTGTCATAACTTCAAAACTAATGGTTGAAACAAATAAAACTGCAATGTTTGCATAATATCAAAGAGATGAAAGGATACCTATGGACATTTTTTATTTAATAATTCACCTTATTACACTCTACGAAGTAATTATTAAAAATCTACATAAAACATTTTTTATAAGCGAAATACACTAAACATATATTTTGTACTGTATTATGATTTATTACATGATATAAACAGGTTATATTTAAATACATGGAATAAAAACTATTTGTTTGTTAGATCTAAGCAATTTTTAATAAAAATATGTATTCTGCATTGTGTTATTTCACCTTTATATGGAATTACTGCTTTAATGCGGAATCGCATAGTATTATGCAGTGTTTTAATATAAATATCAAAAATTTCTCTGTGCCAAATATCATAAATAATTTTCCTAGTCCTTGTAGAGTTGTAGGCTGGAATTTTTTAATCCTTACCCCTTTTCCGCGCTTTTTTATAGACTGAACATTTTCGAGCGGATTGAGTTTAGGACTATTTCCATGTCTGATGAAAAAGAAATTCTACCATATTTTTGTGGGATTTAACTTAAAGTTAAAAAAGATATGATAGCTTACAAAATTGTAGGTTCTCATGGGATAGGATAGGTAGATTTAACAATTTGACTCGAATAAACGCACCGCAGACGCCCTTAGTATGGTGCAATATCATCTTGAAATTCTATTTTCAGGAAAGTCTGAGATACTTTCAAAATAGTCGGTCAGGCGCCGTTTTTATAATGGCCGCGTTTTATTTCGAGTTAATTGATCCCTTGAGCATAAAAATTTGCCCGACTCATTGAAATTTATGCACCTCCGTACCAAAATGTACGGAGAATGTGTCACTGTTTTATGAATGCAATTTTCAATAATTCGGTCACATTTTTATCATCTTCCTAGGGTTTTTTATCAGTCCGAAATAAAATAAACTTGACTCATCAGAGAAAACCAACTCGGCCTAATAATTAACTGGTAATTTTTTTTTTTTTTTTTTTTTTTTTTGTTAAATTGAAGTCTCGTTTTTTTTTTTTTAATTTTTTTCCTTAGTAATGACTTTTTTTTTTGCAGATCTTCTGGTTTTTAACATACATTGTGTAATTGTTCCCGCACTGTTTTTAAAGAAATTACTTTGCTATGCACTTCTTTTTTAAATCTTTTCTAAGTTATGAACTTGTACAAATCGATTTTTTTAAACTTTTGTTTCTTAACTTGCCATCATCTGGCTTGGATGGGCAACATGGCCGCCTAAAGACACATTTTACGTTTAAACAGCCAAAAAATTGTATATGTTCCTAAAAATTATCTCAGAAATATTTCGTTAACGCTTAATTAATTTGTCATCTCACGTAGTAAAATATTTTTTAAAATTTCATTCTAAAATTAATACAATTTGTGGCATCATTAAATGCCTTATACTTGCCATTTTTAAAATACTTTCTGAAATTTCTATTTTCCTGAGAGTTGCATTTTATTTTTAGCACTGGGCTCAATCCAACGAGATATATAGATTAGAGTGCTGATTCAATGGATGAAGGATTAGCTTTCCGTGGTTTAAGATGAATCACGTGGCATGCTCCAATAGGTTGCTGTGTTTGGCCCTTTATCGCTATTTTGGCATTTAAAAGATCAGTTCGACAAATTATCATTAATATTAGGTAACATGACAGTCCTATGACCGAAATAAATTGTTTTTTAAAATAATTTTACACATATTTCACATTTTAATAAATAATAAAATACCTTTTTTTTCATCGTTTCCCAACAAAGTTTAAAAGTGTTTATAAAAGAAAATTTAAACTTTAAAGAGCTAAATTTAACAACAAATAATAATTTTTCAACTATTTTTAAGCATTTTGCCGGTTAAAGTTCAACTACACGAAATAAAAAAGAAGTAAAATCAAAATCAAAATGATATAGAACAAAAGAATATTAAACTACGTATGTAAACAAAAACATTGGCGGTTATGATTTATGCGAAGAACAATCTCCAAACCGTTGCCATAGAAATTTACTGAAAATAAGCTGTTACCAAGGGAACCACCGAATACGCAGGTGCAAGGAGAGCATGTCACATGTCTCATCTTGGACCTTCTCAATGGTTACCATTTATCACTCTACTTTATATATCTCGTTGGCTCAATCCTAAAGTGTACGTAAAGGGTGACATAATAAAAATATTTTCGAAAATTTGCTTTTTAAATGATAAAATTGGCGGTTGCAAAAAAGGCAAAAGGAAAATATCCAAGTGCGGCCTTTTTTTTTTAGTGCTAGAGGCCTATTTCAGTCGGTACAGTTGTCGAATTTTTATAATACACTCTCAATAGAGCTAAGGGCCTATTTCAGTCGGTTTATTGAATGGGGATTTATTGAATGAAGTCCCCCCAAGGCCCAACTTTGACATGAGTCCCCCCCAGGCCCAACTTTGACATGAGTCCCCCCCAAGGTACCCCTATTTCAGTCGGTACAGCGTTGTCGATTTTTTATAATACACTCTTAATAGTGCTAAGGGCCTATTTCAGTCGGTTTATTGAATGGGGATTTATTGAATGAAGTCCCCCCAAGGCACAACTTTGACATGAGTCCCCCCAGGCACAACATTGACATAAGTCCCTCCAAGGTACCCCTATTTCAGTCGGTACAGCGTTGTCGAATTTTTATAATACACTCTTAATAGTGCTAAGGGCCTATTTCAGTCGGTTCATTGAATGGGGATTTATTGAATGAAGTCCTCCCAAGGCACAACTTTGACATGAGTCCCCCCTCAGGCCCAACTTTGACATGAGTTCCCCCCAAGGTACAATTTTGACATGAGTCCCCCCAAGGCCCAACTTTGACATGAGTCCCCCCCCCAGGCCCAACTTTGACATGAGTCCCCCCCAAGGCCCAACTTTGACATGAGTCCCCCCAGGGTACAACTTTGACATGAGTCCCCCCCAAGGCACACCTTTGACATGTGTGTCCCCCAAGGCACACCTCCCCCTCATTGGGAAAAAGAGAAAAACGTTGTTGCAGCTATAAGACAGTTTGGACTTCCAACGCTATTTGTTACAATATCTGCAGCTGAAACACATTGGTTTGATTTAATGAAAACTTTATCATGGAATTTAGATCGTCACGAATTAACTAAAGAAGAATTTGTCGATATTAAAAAGTTTAGCAGTAGGCTTCTGGCACTAAATTAAAATCTGTCAATGTCAGATTTTCATGTTTTAAATAATGAAATAATGTCGTGTCTGTATAATTATTATTATTATTATTATTATTATTATTATTATTATTTTTTTTTTTTTTTTTTTCTTTTTTTCGCTTAGTGTATTAGTTATCGTACGCATGTGTTAGATTGAGCTATTTTGCTGTCAAATTGACAAAATTTTAATTTTAAATTTCAAAACTGTCATCCTTGGCGTTTCTTGTACTTGGCTATCAAAAACGTAATACGAAAATATACATGACAGATGTATAGTTTCGTAATATGCATTGTACGAAATATTGTTTCATATTATTCATTACTGTCTTAAAATAAGTTGTTAAAATAACCATGATTTTTGAAAGGAATTAAATTGTGTTCGCCAAATAATTTGGCGATATTTTATTTTTCTACCAAGGATGACCGATATCAAATCTATTCCGCTGCAACATATTAGTATCTTATATCAGATACTTTATTTAGACATTTGAAAACAAATTTGACTTCAAATTATGATAAAATATTTATCATTTTGCTTTTAATTAGTATTTTAGTTGGATATTTATTGTGTAAATATCATCCTTTCAAATGAAATGTTTATGTTTTCAATCGAATATGGAAGTTTGCCATTTTCTTTTCTAGAGTTTTGAGATTTAAATTTCAAATTTTATCAATTTTACAGCAAAAACAACTCTATCTAACGCATACACACGATAATTAATACATATCTACACCCCAAATATGGGGATTAAAACCGGGAAATAGTTTTCCTCGATTTTTACTATTTTTTTACAAAAAATCCGATGGTCGATTAACATAGGAAATATTTTTCTTGCATCCACTAACGGCCAGTGACGTCATCACTTCGCTTTATTATTATTATTTTTTTTCTTTTTTTCGTATAAACTTTTTTTTCGAGCAATTTTTTTTTCCATATACTTAAAAAGAGCATGCAACTGACTTATCAGCTTTTGTAAAATGGCATCATTTGTTTCTCCTTATTTCATTTTCGAAGTTTCTGTTCAATAAATTAATTTTAAAACTACTTTTAAATTCTTTTAATTAATATCTTTTAATTTTGGCTTTTTTTCTGTTGCTATCATTATATCAGTAAGTTTCTATCTATTTTCTATTGTATTGCAAATGTATGTTGTTTGCTAAGCACAAATATATATTTAATATAATGTAAAAACGCATCATAACGGATACCTACGTCGGATACTTCAAAGGAATACATTATTAAAAGCTCGAAATAGATAGCTTATAAAAACGTGAAAAATAATAATTGAAATAACTCTCAGGTTGGTCCAAAACTCTGTTTGGCGATTTTTTATTTATTTATTTATTTTAACGCTGTTTTTCAGACCAGACACCATTTTAAACAACCTGTTTTTTTCTTGCTTACATTTGAAATACATGGTAATCATTTCCAAAAACGCCATTTTGCCGTGTCCGCCAAAAGAATATCGCCAACACTGGGTTGTAGACCAATGTCTCAGTTGTTCTAAATATATACATACACACATATATATATATTTATATATATATCACTAACTTTGCGATGAAAATTTAAAAATAAACGAGGAGATTCCCATAAAAAGCTGTAATCTAATGATATAGTTTTTAAAAATATGCGAATATAATTATGTATGTTATTTTTTATACTTAATCGGCCTTCCAGAAAAGGAATCTCTGCCACCAAATCCAGTTTCATACGAATTTTTACCCATTTTTGTATCAACTGATTGAGCTGAATGTTTGCATGCATGTCAAATTCCGATGACAATACATGCTATCGCATTAACAAAGGGGAAATGCTGTAATATAAGGCCCATATGATTGTGTTAAATGTTTCTCGTCATTTCGTAAATGGATTCTAATCAAGAATGAGCGACTGTAATCAAATGGGCGATAAGCGCGCCATATGTGATGGTGCTTTTCTCACCAAGTCACATTCGAGGAAAATAACTCTACGTTCTGTTGGCATTTCTTAAGATTGAAATTGCGCCAAAGCCGAAGTTCATTCTTGACTAGACCCCGGTACTGATGTTTTATTCAGTATAATTAGTACTTGTTTTATAACTTGTGTGTACCAGCACTTGTGTACCAGCACTTCTTTTTATTGTACGTTTAAATATTTTATTTTTGTGTGTAGCTTTTGTGTAGCAACGCTCTGGCGAATTTAACACTATTGTTTCCTTCTTGGCAAGGAATTATATTGCCTATCGCAATTTCGTATGTTAAGACCATGGTGAAAAATGTACGTGCCACTTTGTTCCCAACTTTTAAATTTCTCTATGGAGGTCCTACCTAAAGTTGTTCGCAAAAGTAAAGATACAATTTTTATAAAATGCATTTTTCCTATAAAATATATAATTTAGACAATTTATGTGATTATCGGGTACAACTGGGACACTGGTCCGCGTATTTTAGAGCGTTATGTTAGGCGCCATAATGATGTAATTCTGGATTCTTTGACAACATTAAATGGTTATGGAATGAAATCCATGTCAACTATTTCCGAAAACGGCATTCCATTGTAGTCGCAAGGAAAAAAAATCCAGATATGAGTTGTGGACCAAAGTCCCAGTTGTTCTGGTTATTGTTGATATTAATGGCGCAGCTTTAACATAGGACCCCCGTGAAGAAATTTGAAATTTTGCACCGTGATCACTGAGACATTTCTCTTCAAGATTTTTACTCACGCAACTGCGATAGCCATTTCAATTCCTTGCCAAAATGACAAAACAATAGTCAAAGTGCGAAGTGAGATACCGTACTAAACTCCCGTCTTATTGTTAATTTTAGGTTGATTTCTTTAGAAATCGACCTGTTGCACTCACTTTGTTTATCTATCTATCTATCTATATATCTATAATGAAAATTTTGTCATCACGATAACTTCCGAAATATAACTCCAAATCGAACCAAATTTGGACAGTGAACTGATCTTCTAAATATCTCGGATGAGTTCGTTAACCAAGTTGCTCCGACATTTTGTTTTCAAGTGAAAGCCACTTGGAAATTTCAAACCCACATTGTAAAAAGCATATTTAAAGCAAGATTTGCTTGAATTGTGACGTAAATACAGACCACATAAGGGTCTCAATGAAGTTTGTCCGCCATTTTTAATAAAATGTCAGATATTTTAAGTTAAGCGGGGCCACTTACACACAAAATCACAATAACCTTCGAAATAATACTCCAAATCGAACCAAATTTGGACAGTGTCTTAACTTATCTTATAAATATCTTAGATGAGTTTGTTAACCAAGTTCACCATTCTGTTTTCAAGTGGAGACCACTTGAAAATTTCAAATTTAAATTGTAAAAAGAGTACTCTGAATTTTTTTGAATTTGGATGTATATATAGACAATATAAGTGTCTCAATCAAGTTTATTAATGAAATTTATCCGCCATATTTAAAAAGTGACTGACAGACTTGGCACATTCATCCACTTTTTATACCCCTTTACCGAAAAATTTAGAAATTACACGTAATTCGTTAACCAATCACGTTACAGCGTCCATCTTTGGTATATCGATAGTAAGGATTTTCTCGACAAAAAAGTCGCCATGGGGAAAAATTCGCCAAATTTGGCGCCAAATCCATTACCTGCCTTATTGAAGCTTTTTGATGCGTTTTTAAAGGAAATTTAGGCTGTTTTAGCTCTAAAAAAATTAGAAATGCAGAAAATTAACATTTTATCAACCTCTTTCAAAGAATTTACAAAAAAAAAAAAGTAATAATAAATAAATAGAAAAAAAATAAAATAAAATAAAAATAGAATTATTTACAAATTTGCTACAATATCTTAGATTAGTTCACTGAGCAACTTTCTCTGCCATTTTGATCCACTTAATTTTTCAACACGATGATTTTTGAGGTTCTGAATTAATTCGAACTAAATTTGTACAGTAGACTTATTTCCCAAATGTATTTGATATATATGTTAACTTGACCCACCATCTTGTTACCAAGCGCCGGCCAATTGAAAATTTTAATTTCGCATAAAAAGATATTTATGAACCGATTTGCTTAAAACTCCAAATGTGCAAAGCCTACATATATTTCTACCAATTCCATTGATAATTTGTTGCTGACATTTTGAAACAAAATGACGGCTGCTTGATAAGGAAAAAGAAATCAACCTTCCCTTCCGAGTAAGCCGGAAGGACTTGTTTCAACTTGTTATACATTATATTTTTAACATGCTGATAGAGGAAATTGAAATCGCGAACAACAAGGTCTTTCTGAAAATTCTCAGATCTACTTCAGCTCAAAAAAAAAAAAAAAAATCGTAAAGGAAATTCTATGTCAATGCTCAAAACAATTTGGAAATGCATTTCTGTGTTATATTTTTTTATTACTGTCGTTTTTGTTAATACCATTAGAGCATTCCTTATTTTCTGTATAATTTAAAAGTACGTTACAGTTTTTTAAGATGCATTTTTACTTCCTTTTATTACTGATGCAATTTTACATCCGTTACAGTTTTACAACATTTCCTTGCACTATGTATAAGAAAGTATTGCGAAACCGATTTCTGAAATGCATATTATTTCTCACATAACACAAAAAGGAATAATTTTAGGCATTTTCGAATTTTCTTACATTAACCTATAGCAAATTTTCTAACATAGATTTGATATCTGATGTCCTTGGCGATCAAAAGCGTAATACAAAAGCATATTTCCCATATGTTTTTTATCTATATTAATAAAATCAGACTTTTGTCTAAATTTGTCATAATCAAAAAAATTTGCAATATCTTCACGTTTCACACACCATGAAAGCCGAAAATGACTTCAGAAAATTTTGCCTGTGTGTGTGTGTGTGTGGGTCATGGTGTCCGTATGTCTGTTACGCTATTTTTGTCCGGGCATCATTTGAGAACAGCTGGACAGAATTCAACAGCGCTTGGAAGAAACTTAGATCTTTACCCAACTTAAAATTATGCTATCAACTTTAAAGAAATTGCCCTACGTTCCCCCCTCGGGCGGTAAAAGACAAAAACACGTTTGCCCGGGTATCACTTGAGTACGGCTGGACGGAATTCAACGGCGCTTCGCAGGAATTTAGGCCTTCACCCAACATAAAATTATATCTATCAAGTTTTTAGAAATTCCCTCAAGTTCTCCCCTTGGGGGGGGAGACAAAACACATTTGTCGAGGCATCACTTGAGAACGGCTGGACGGAATTCAACGGCGCTTGGCGGAAACTTAGATCTTTACCCAACTTAAAGTTATTTCTATCAACCTTTCAGAAATTTTCCTACCTCGCCCCCTCGGGGGGGGGGAGAATACAAAACTCGTATGTCCGGGTATCACTTGAGAACGGCAGGACACAATTCAACGGCGCTTCGCAGGAGTTTAGGTCTTTACCCAACTTAAAATTATATCTATCAGCTTTTCAGAAATTCCCCCACGTTCCCCCTGCGGGGCATGAGACAAAAACACTTATGTCAAGTATCACTTGAGAACGGCTGGGGATAATTCAACGGCGCTTCGCAGTAATTTAGGTCTTTACACAACATAAAATTATGTCTATCAATTTTTCAGAAATTCCCCACGTTCCTCCCTGCGGGAGGGGGGAGAAAAGAAAAACACGTTTGTCCGGATATCTCTTGAGAACGGATGGAAATGACTTCAGAAACTTTTGCCTCTCTCTCTGTGTGTGAGTGTCATGGTGTCTGTATGTTTGTAACGCTATTTTCCATCACGTTATCAAGATTTTGTGAACTTTTAGTGTTGCACATATATTTTCGATTTCATGTTTGTAAATATTTTGTAAATAGCATTTATCTACTTTATTACAATGTAATTATTCATGTTATATTAACCATTATATTTATCATGTATCGCAACTATGTTGCTTTAAAGAGCAGTAGTTTAAACTCTATGCGCTACATATATAATCTTTGTTTCCACAACTTTATTTTTATATTGTTTGGCAACGGTGATTAAAAAGTTGTTCATGTAAAACAATGTTGAAAAAAAACAGAATTTTAAAATAATAAATAATAATATTCTAAATCTAAAAAAGTATAATTTTATTTGTTTTAACTAAAAAATGATGTTTTAGAATGTAGCAACCGCTACAGTCCTGAAAAAAAAAATGATGAAATTCTAGCAAAAGCAGAATTTAGTTTAGGACGGAAAACTATTAGTTTATGTTACAGTCAATCATATTTTTAAGAATCCGTATTCTTATTTACCATCCAGATTTTATTTGCCGTCATAAATATATCGACGGTCTATTATTAATAATGATTTAATGCTTATTTTAAACTAAATAAAATTTTATTTCGCAATAACATTTAATTACATTGCTTACACGTCATCGAGGAATCATTTTTCTGTTTAAATAAATATAGTTTAAAAAAACTAAAAAACACGCTTTTAAAGCACATGCTTTGTGCCATATTTTTCGTATATCGAGCAACCCACGCTTTTTTCACAATTATACTAGTATTTTTCGTTCATTATTGTTTTCAGCTTATATTAAGAATTATTTTTCACTTTTTAGTTTGATGTGCTTTAAAAGCGTGTTTTTTAGTTTTTTTTAAACTATATTTATTTTTCACTTTTTAGTTCGATGTGCTATGAAAGCATGCTTTTTAAACTATATTTTAAACTATATTTATTATTTTATTATTTATCACATAAATAGCTACAGTATGTAAGTTTTTGGTTAAAATATTTACACACAATCGAAAATATCCCCATTCGACTTGCAGGCCTCTTAAATCTATCTGTACAAATTTTGAACTGCCTAACTGTATTTCTATTTGTTTTTGCTCCATAGCTACCCCCTCAACCCCCTACCCGCCCCTCCTAATAAGTTTACAAATTCAAAAATATCCGCAATCGATTTGTAAGTATCGAAAACCTCTATGTGCCAATTTTGAACGATCTGACACTAATTTTATTTTTTTGTCCCCCTCCCCCCCCTTCTTGCCCATCCTAATGACTTTACACAATCAAAAATATCCCCATTCGACTTGCAGACCTTTAAAACCTACCTGTACCAATTTTCAACGGCCTAACTGTATTTCTATTTGTTTTTGCTCCATAGCCCCCCCTTACAGCCCCACCCCCTACCCGCCCCTCCTAATAATTTTAAAATTTCAAAAATATCCGCAATCGATTTGTAAGTATCAAAAACCTCCATGTACCAATTTTGAACGATCTGACACTATTTTTATTTTTTTGCCCCCCTCCCCTCCCCCACTTCTTGTCCCTCCTAATAACTTTACACAATCGAAAATATCCCCATTCGACTTGCAGGCCTCTTAAATCTATCTGTATCAATTTTGAACGGCCTAACTGTATTTCTATTTGTTTTTGCCCCATAGTCCCCCCCCTTACCCTTACCCGCCCTTCCTAATAATTTTACAAATTCAAAAATATCCGCAATCGATTTGTAAGTATCGAAAACCTCTATGTACCAATTTTGAACGATCTGACACTATTTTTATTTTTTTGCCCCCCTCTCTCCCCCCCTTCTTGCCCCTCCTAATAACTTTACACAATCGAAAATATCCCCATTCGACTTGCAGACCTTTAAGACCTATCTGTACCAATTTTCAACGGCCTAACTGTATTTCTATTTGTTTTTGCTCCATAGCCCCCCCTTACCGCCCCACCCCCTACCCGCCCCTCCTAATAATTTTACAAATTCAAAAATATCCACAATCGATTTGTAAGTATCGAAAAAATCTATGTACCAATTTTGAACGACCTGACACTATTTTTATTTCCCCCCCCCCTCCCCTCCCCCACTTCTTGCCCCTCCTAATAACTTTACACAATCGAAAATATCCCCATTCGACTTGCAGGCCTCTTAAATCTATCTGTACCAATTTTGAACGACCTAACTGTATTTCTATTTGTTTTTGCCCCATAGCCCCCCTTACCCCCTCACCCCCTACCCGCCCCTCCTAATTATTTTACAAATTCAAAAATATCCGCAATCGATTTGTAAGTATCGAAAACCTCTATATACCAATTTTGAACGATCTGACACTATTTTTTTTTGCCCCCCCTCCCTTCCCCCCCCCCTTTGCCCCTCCTAATAACTTTCCACAATCGAAAATATCCCCATTCGACTTGCAGAACTTTAAAACCTATCTGTACCAATTTTCAACGGCCTAACTGTATTTCTATTTGTTTTTGCTCCATAGCCCCCCCCCTTGCTGCCCCACCTGGGGGGCTGAATTTCTAAAATTCCAGAAATTGTTTTTTTGATAGTTGCCTTAGCTATATTTTAGAGCAAAAATTTCACGTATATCTAACATTTTTTTTTTTTTGTTGTTTGGGATATATAGGATTATGCGAAATCGCGTTTTATGCATGTGAAATCACGTTTTGCCCCCCTCCCTCCGCCCCCCTTGGGGACCGAATTTCAAAAATTCCAGAAACCGATTTTTAGACATTTGTATTAGCTACATTTTAAAGCAAAAATTTTACGGATATCTGTTTTTTTGTTTGAGATATGAAGGATTTTGTGCAATCACGTTTTGCTCCCAGAGAAGTTACAAACAAACATACATACATACAGGTAAAGCTAATATAAGCGTGTTAAAAATGATGAAATTCTAGTAAAAGCAGAATTTAGTTTAGGACGGAAAACTATTAGTTTATGTTATTATTATTTTTTAGGTAGATTCCTTATAGGAGATCTACCTATTGCAATGGTTCTCATGACACGACTTCTGGAAAATTTATTCATATCTTCACCGATCATGACCCCTAGAACACAAAACCACCCTCCGTTCAAAACTTTATATATATATATATATATAACGCTTTTTCCCATGTTAAGTTGTGAACACGATAACTGGAGTAATTTTTATTTAAATTTAACCAGCTCGGGATATGTTGTCAGGACAGTAAAAATCTGGGTCGAGTTCGTAGATGGGGTATCCTGTTCAAAGGGGGTGGAAATGGTGGGGGGTGGAAATTTTCATTTGCCCATAATTTCTTTAATATTGAAAATAGGAAAATACTTCAAACCAGGCGAATTACAGTCTTATCCTAAAGAACAACTTTTGTATTTAAACTTTTTCGATAACTTCAATTGCTTAAAAGTTACAAGTTAAAAAGTGATTTTTCTTGTGATAAAGCCGACATTTTCTATAGGGCAGTTCCTTGTTTGTAAACAAACATCTCAACTTTTATGAGTGGTTGGTAAAAAGCAACGAGATATAAATCTCGTTGGCAAAAAAGCTTGGGAAAAGCATAGCGATGGCGGATCGCTATGCGGTTAGCAATGGTGGGCGGGGCGCGGGAAAGTCGAGCGCGCTTTTTTGCCAACCACCAGACGTCATGAGGAAATGCTCTCTAGCTTTCTTTGCAAAAATTTATAATCTGATGCTTATGTCACGTGCAAATGATAATATAAAAGATCACTGAAAATAAAATAAAATTTTAATCATGTTTTTAAACAATATAATAATCTGATTGAGAAAAAAAATAAAAGTTTAATTTAACAGGAAATATGACGTCACAATTACAACAATGTACTGAGAAAAATAAAATTAAATTTTATCCAAGATTTTAAAGAAATAAAGTAAAAGTTAATAAAAAAAATAAGTAAATAAACTCAACATATCTTAGGGCTGACTTAGCTTTATGACATTGATGCTATCCGCGATTGTAATGATCGATAGATGGCGCTTTCTCAACACTGCAGTTGTTAGTAAACATTGCCACGTGTGTTCCATTAGTGTTCTTTTTGTTATTATACTTAATATTCGTACTATAATTTCTCCGCCATTACAACATGGAAAATTGATTGCTTTTGGAAAAAATACTTCAGTTTATTCAAAGTTCGATCGGAAGTAGATTTTTAACTGAAGTTGAACAAATATTAATTTCAAATCATCTGATTAATTCTTTACTTCCATTAGCCGAAGCAACTGAAATTTTAAATTTGTCATTTGGAAATAAATGGAAGCTCAATTCTGGATTTCTTGATCCTTTGGAGTTAGATTGTAGCACACAACAGTATGTGTTATCTTTTTTACCGTATTTATTCATTTTTATTCAATAAATATATGTGAAACTAAATATCGGCAAGCAATGGCGGCTGTATGGAATTCGAATTAAACCATGTTTATTGTAATTTCACCTTAGCCCACCAGAGGGCGAGCATTTCATTACAATCGCGGATAATGTAAAAGATAAATGTCATCCTTAAAGAAAAAAAAAAAAAATGTAAATCGATGCTAAACGAATTAAACTGGCATGGTAGAAAAGGTAATAAATTTGGGGACATTTAGGTATCCCTTTAACAAATGAACTAGGGACGATTTCAATGAATTTTCCGTTGAAGTTTATTTTCATGAAAATTTAAATTTTAATTAAAGTATTTCATTACTCGAATTCCCTTATTTTGATAAATAAAAGTATACCATTTAAAAAAAAAAAAAATAAAGAACATTCTTTTATTGAAAAATGAACGAATAAATGTTTTAGAAATCTATTACATACATTTAAATCTTTATTAAAAAAAAATTAATTGTTGCCACTCAACATTATACAGATACATCCAAGCCCTGTGTCACATACGATAGTTTTGTATAAGTATAGATTTTTTGTTTGCCCTTGGAACCTGCCCCTGATGGGAAAAGTGCCTGGAAACACTTGTATCTAGCATTGTCATTGATTAAAAAGTCGTGTGCGAAATTTCAGGTCCTTTGGACGACAAGAAGTTGCCGAAAATTGAATTGCAAAATTCCGTTACATACATTAATAGTTGCATCATATCAAGTTAATAAAAGTGTGTTAATTAAAAACCTTGTTAAACGCTTTAATTAATCATTTAAAAATATAAAATTAAAATAATACGTTAATCTTAATACAAATATCGTTTGTGGTGAATAGTTTATAATGTCAGTTTAGGCAAGAATTTAAAATTTACGACTGAGAGTAATACGTTACAGATTTCTTTGACTTTTTATCTTGTCGAAACAAGATATTGGTCTGTGAAGAGATATGAGGTTTTCGCGTGGAAAGAAAATATAATGACGCCAATGCTGCCTTTCTCCATCTCCAAGCACGCCAAATTTTGTCGCCAAGTCAAAATTTTCGTCGTCAACTATCAACTTTTGCCGCCAAATCACAAATTTCATTGCTAAGTCGCACGTTTTGTCACCAAAATCTCGCCAAATCATACAATTTACTAAATTCATAACAATTAACATTGAAATTCAGCGGTGCCAAATGGTCAAATGTTAACTAATGTTAATGTTAATGTTCCAGCTTATGTGAACCAAAACAGTTTCACTTTACAATTTTTACTCATCTGACAATAAGAATCACAAAAACACAGTACAAAACTTTCAATAATTCAATAAAAATTACAATGAAATAACTATATAAAAACCGCTACCACTTATCTGTATTTGACTTGACCATAACAACGCCAGGCTTACCAGAACCAGTAAAATCACAAGCGCATTTTCACGTTTCTATTACTTTTTCTTTTAAAAGAAAGATATTGAACAACAGATATATGGATTTTAAATAAAAAATATAATTTTGATTAAGCTTGGGTGGAGAGGGGGGTGTAGACCAATAGCCCCCTCCGGGATTCACCATTGCTGAGATTGTATATCTTTAAGGTTTTTATTTGTTGAATGATTATGAGCTTGAATTTTAAAATATTGAAACATTTACAAACCAATAAATTTAGCCTAAAATTTTAAGTAGAATGAATAAAACCCTTTTGTAGTTGAAAATTAAATTTCTTGAAAACAGAATAGTGACGTAAATAATGCAATGTGTGGGAACAAAGCCATTGGCTAGGTATTAATGCATATGTAAAATTTCTTTACAATTGTAACATTAACGTAAAGGAATCTACCTTGCCGAAAAGGGATTTTTTTAAATAAAACATTGCTTTCAAATTATTCAAATATATTATCGATAAATTTTATATTTCGATAAGTGTCCAACTATCGTAAAACTGGTATCGTTAAAATCCTCAGATTGAGAAAAATATTCCTGAGTCCTAAAAACAATTCGAGTTCTGATACATACTTGTTGATTCCTATGTAAAATGACCTCCTGAATCCGAATATGACTCCCATTTTGCTCAGTCACATACCGTTTTTCAGAAACACCATTCCCTCCTTCAATTTTTATTTCTGTTCGGTAATTTTATGACCATGAAATTGATTTGGAGAATGTAAAAGAATTCATTTAACACCTAAAAACAATATATATATAAATATATATATATATATATATATATATATATATATATATATATATATATAATGTTTATTTAATAACATAACATTAATAATAGATTAAATATATATATATATAAGAAATGTATAATAATATCAGTGGCAAATCCCCCCCCCTAAATTTTCCCCCCTTGCCACAAAAATTCATGTTTCAAAACTTTCCAATGTAGCCCCCCCAGAAGATATTTAACAGTTAAAATAATCCTCCTCCCTCATAAAAATAAATTTTATAGCAATAAAATCACAGAAAAGTGGTAAAAATAGGTAGCCGTTAAAAAAAAAAAAAAAAAAAAAAACAGTAGGTGATAGGACGAAATGGGCGTCATATTCGGAATCAGGAGGTCATTTTACACAAGAATTTGCAAAAATGATGTTGGAAGCAATTTTCATGCCGAGAAGTGTAATTAGTTATCTGTGCGCCAAACGTAGATTTACACGCCAAATTACGTCGCTCCGTAGGGATAATCGTCTACAAAGAGACGCTAGTAGAAAACATAAATGAAATAAAAAGTTGTAAGCTTTTTATTTATTTATTTAATATTTATTAGGACGCAGGACTATTAGTCTCAATCTGGGATTTTTGCGGCGTCATTTTTCGATGGACATTTATCGAAATATAAAATTTATCGAAAATATAATTGAATAATTTGAAAGCGATGTTATAATTTAAAAAAAAAAAAAAAACTAATAGTCCTCCGTGCTAAACTAAATTCTGCTTTTGCCAGAATTGCATTAAAATATTTTTTTTTTTTTTTGAAAGAAAAAGAAAAGAAAATTAAAAATAATCAGTTAGACCGTGGGTCATATGCTAAAAATGTCAGTTAAAAAAAAGTTCGTTTCAACTTTTCGGGGGCAATCTGAAAATGTTGCTAATTTATATTCTTTTTAAGGAAGGTATTGAAAATGTCAAATGTTCTGGAAGTATGCACATACATTTGAAAAATTCATTCCAATTTGAAGGAAATATGTTTACATTTACGATGCTGGTTTATAGCTGTGCGCAATATATTTCCGGTAATATTGTGATTCGTTGAATAAATTTTAAAGTAACTTGCACACATGCGCGAAAATCATATTCCTGAAAAAAAGTGCTAAAAAAAGTAAACTATTAATGACTAGTTGATCTGCAGATTAGAAGCCTCAACAATATTTTCATCACTCATTATTCAATAGATCATTGATAGTATTTATTTATTCCATATTATATATATCATTAACATCATCAATTTCAACCTTTATCAGTCTACTGCAGGATGAAGGCCTCTTCTATGTGATTTCAATCTGCTCTGTTTTCTGAAATTCTTCTCCATTCTGCTCTTCCAAACTTCACAATTTTATCTCTCCAACGACACACTGGTGTCTTTATCGGTCTTTCGTTGTATCGCGATATCCAAAATAGGACTGGTGGCCCATCTATCATTCTTTCTGGAAAAGTGCCCAGCCCATCTCCATTTTAACTTACTCTTAGAAATGACATCAGTAACATTGTTTTCTTCCTAATCTAATACAAGTGTTTCACTTTCTTTCTCTTCGGATGAGTCCTAACATGCGTCTCTCTCTCTTTATATATATATATGACGACTCGCTACATAAACAGATACATTACTAACGGGGACTGCCACCTCCCCCCCCCCTTAAACTTTCCGCTGTATATCTCTGTCTATATCTATCTCTCTACATATATATATTTATATATATATATTCCTTATAACACCCTTCTATTAATTATTTATAAATAGAAGGCTATAAGATTATTTGATACATAATCTTGTATACCGAATTCTGATTTGGTACAAGTATTTAAATCATAAATACATGTACCAAATTTCATGCAAAAAGATTACCCTGTGTACCACTGTAAACTAATTATCAATTTTGTGCCCACAATTTTCCACAAAAAAAAACATGCTTTTAAACATTCTAATAACATTTCATAATATTTAATGTATCCATGTTAAAATACATTTTTAATATATACTTTCTTTAGATCACAATGGTACGGTATTTTTTGTGTGTCCTTGAAAGAGAGCCACCGTTATTACATAGGTCAATAAAAATAGTACACCTAATTAATTATAACTCACTCATATTTCAACTTAATTTGACATCATATGAATGATTACAGAATGTTATTATTTAGTTTATAGACACCTCCTTTTTTTTTTTTTTTTTTTTTTTTTTTTAGAGAGAGAGAGAAAAAAAACATGTTTTTAAGTATATTTTTAATATATGTTAATTCCACTGAATGCAGCATAAACGCGTTAAAATGCGCTTAGATAAAAACTTTCCCGTAAGTTCAAATTTTATGAAATCCTTTTGCTTTTCTCTGTAAAAGAACACCATTAAAAACATTTCAACTTATTCTATGTTTTTCAAAAATAATTGTTCGAAATTTTAAAATATGGATGATTACATGACATTGTCTGAATACTTTTGTAAGGTCCTGTAGATTAATTATGAAGCCCAAGCACACATGTTTAATTTCAATGGAAAACATTAATTTAAACATCTCAATAATGTACGCTAATTTAATTTCGTTGAATGCAAAGTAACGAAGTTAAAATTCGCTTAAACGAAATTTTTTCCACAGCCCCATAGGTAATGATAAGAAAAAATTTGTTGTGTCCCTGTACACGATCCATAAATAATCTAGACATAAAAAATTGCATAGCTATTTTTATACAGAGCCTGAACATGTATACGAATTTGCAAGTCAATCGGGAGATTTTTGAGGCCGCTATCGCGGTGCATACAATTTCTGTCCATAGGCCGTAATGATAAGAAAAACTTTGGTGTGTGCCTGTACACGAACTACAAATGGAATACACACTTAAAACTATACAGCCTATTCCGTGTAGTTTATGAACATGTGTACCAAATTGCAAGACAATAGCGTGGTTTTTGCGGCCGCTATCACGCGAGAAACAGACATACAAACAGAATCCAAAATCTTTTTGAGTCTCCACATGGAGCCCTCCACTGACATTTCAGCAATAATTAAGCTACACTTCAGAATAAAACTTACTGTAACACTTTCTATAGTAACCTATGCTGTTGTCTAAAGCAATTTAAACAGTTCATTAATTAGAAGAAGCAAATCGGTAGATATTTTTCTTTCACGAATATTTAAAGATTTCCACTGATCAGCACACAATGTCACATTAGCCCAGCTTTTTTGAGAGAAACACGTCACTTTTGAATGTATCTCATCCCCAGTGTGCAAACAGTAAGTAATTTCTTACCTGTAAAAATTCTACTTAAAAAAAATAGGAAAAACAGTGGTAACAGAATTCGATCAAAATGTTAATAATACGATGAGGATAATGTCGAGAGAAACTTTAGATCTTATTTGAGAAAAATACTACATTTTTGGATTTATCTCATTCCCGATATGCAATCAACATGCCATTCTTTTTCTCACATTATATTAAATGTAAAGATTACTTAAAAATTACTTGAAGATTACGAAAAGAAAGCAATAGTAGAATTGGATCAAAATGTCAACAATGCTCAAGATAATGTAAACATAAACAAAACATAACAAATGCTAGCGCGCGCACTAACATCAGTCGTCATTGGGCTAAAAATATTAGCGGAAAGAAAATTACTGTTCTGATTGGAGGATAAGCGAATGAATGAGTAGAGAATTTGACTATCGCTAAGTGTAAGTAGAATAGTAGGACCACAGAAATGTCAAATTTGTAGAGTTAATTTAATCAATTTTAAAATAATGTGCACATCTTCGGACCAGAACATTGAGAATTTGTAGATAATAGAATATTCTTTTAATTTTAACATTAATTTGAAATTGCCCCTCGATGATTGAAACGGACTTGAACGATATCAAGCAATGGCCCACGGCCTAAGTATCGTTACAAGCGATATCGAAAAAGGTTATTTTTTTTTAATAATTTTAAATTAGGAAATAAAAAGTGCGCGTGCAATACTATGAAATAAAAATAAGTAAAAAAATCAATTTAATGATTTTTATTTTATTTTTATTTATTTTATTTTTTTTTTTTGGGGGGGGGGGGGGGGGAATAAGATGAAATTATGCTTTCACGCGAAAAATTAAAAATTATAAAATATTAAATTTGCTCATGCATCTAAAAATGCTTATTAAAACGAGTCGAAGAAGGAAGCGATATAAGTATTGAGTTATATAACGATAAATACCTTCTATATATGATACGATATATTAGACCTATCGTCCAGGGTTAGTAGGTATTTTCGTTGAAAGAAATAGTTTGTTCGTTCGGTGCAACTTGCACATTAGTCCCGTGAGGTACACTTTCACATTAATCCCTTGAGGTACAACTTTCACATTAGTCCCGTAAGGTACAACTTGCACATTCGTCCCGTCAGGTGAAACTTGCACATTAGTCCCCTTTAAATAAAGTGACCAGCGAAGCTGGCAAAGCATTCCTTGAACTACTCCCTTAATTGATTTCACATTCCGTCATTTTTCACGGGGTTGTATACTAGAACATAAATAAATAATTGAAACTAGTAACAGAGATCGTAAATGCTTGATCACGTATTTTTAATTATCATCTTCAATCCCAAATTCTGTTGTAAAATATTAGTTTTACTATCTTTAAAAAAATTGTTTATTTATTTATTTTGACAACAGGCTGAAATTATAACACAAATAAAAATGTCGAGAAATTTAATAGAGTTAAATACGTTAATATAGATTAATTATTGACTTTCTTCCTAATTCATATCTTGAAAATCCAGCTTCGAGGGAACTCTGAGACGTCACAATTTATCTGCATATTACATTTCATGTAGACAGCTGACAGACAAACAGAATCATTTCACTTTTATTAATATGATTAAAGCTCTCGCTGATACGAGTAATTTTCTGTCGTGTTTTATTTTTATTCAGTGTTTAGTTCTTCCAATTTTAGGTAGATTCCTTATAGGAGATCTACCTATTGCAATGGTTCTCATGACACGACTTCTGGAAAATTTCTTCATATCTTCACCGATCATGACCCCTAGAACCCGAAACCACCCTCCGTTCAAAAGTTTATATATATATATATATATATATATGTATAACGCTTTTTCCCATGTTAAGTTGTGAACACGATAACTGGAGTAATTTTTATTTAAATTTAACCAGCTCGGTATATGTTTTCAGGACAGTAAAGATCTCGGTCAAGTTCGTAGATGGGGTATCCAGCTCAAAGGGGGTGGAAATGGTGGGGGTTGAAAATTTTCCTTTGCCCATAATTTCTTTAATATTGAAAATAGGAAAATACTTCAAATCAGGCAAATTACCGCCTTACCCTAACGAACAACTTTTGCATTTAAACTTTTTCAATAGCTTCAATTGCTTAAAAGTTACAAGTTAAAAAGTGATTTTTCGTGATGAAACCGACTTTTTCTATAGCTTTAATTTCTTAAATTTATAATATGATGCTTACGTCACGTGCAAACGATAATAAAAAAGATCACTGAAAATATAAAAACCCATGGTAACAGCTTTAATTAATCATTTAAAAATATAAAAGTAAAATAATACGTTTGTCTTGGCAAAATTGTCGTTTGTAGTGAATAGTTTAGAACGCCGATTTACGCAAGAATTTAAAATTTACAATTGAAATTGAGATTAATAGTTACAGCCTTCCTTTGATTTTTTTTATCTTGTGAAAACAAGACATTGGTCTGTGAAGAGATATGAGGTGTTTGCGCGGGAAGAAAATATAATGACGTCAAAGCTGCCATTTTTCTTCGTCAAGCTCGCCAAATTTTGTCATCAAATAACGAATTTCGTCGCCAAGTCAAAAATTTCGTCATCAACTGTCAAATTTTGCCGCCAAATCACAAATTTCATTGCTAAATCGCAAGTTTTGTCACCAAATTGTATGTCTTTATGGCTTCTATTTGTTGAATGATTATGAAATTGAACTTTAAAAAATTGAATCATTTACTGACCAATAAATCTAGCCTAAAATTTTAAGTAGAATGAATAATAGTAGCTGATAATTAAATTTCTTAAAAACAAAATAGCGACGTAAATAATGAAATGTGTGGGAACAAAGCCATTGACTAAGTATGTGCTGTATATGTATGTATCTTTTTCTATCCGCGATTGTAATGAAATGCTCGCCCTCTGGTGGGCTAAGGTGAAATTACAATAAACATGGTTTAATTCGAATTCCATACAGCGGCCATTGCTTGCCGATATTTAGTTTCACATATATTTATTGAATAAAAATGAATAAATACGGTAAAAAAGATAACACATACTTTTGTGTGCCACAGTGTAACTCCAAAGGATCAAGAAATCCAGAATTGAGCTTCCATTTATTTCCAAATGACAAATTTAAAATTTCAGTTGCTTCGGCTAATGGAAGTAAAGAATTAATCAGATGATTTGAAATTAATATTTGTTCAACTTCAGTTAAAAATCTACTTCCGATCGAACTTTGAATAAACTGAAGTATTTTTTCCAAAAGCAATCAATTTTCCATAATGTAATGGCGGAGAAATTATAGTACGAATATTAAGTAGAATAACTAATGGAACACACGTGGCTAATGTTTACTAACAACTGCAGTGTTCACAAAGCGCCGTCTATCGATCATTACAAACGCGGATAGCTTTAATTCCTTAAGTTTATAATCTGATGTTTACGTCACGTGCAAACGATAATAAAAAAGATCACCGAAGAAATAAAAAGCATGGTAACCGCTTTAATTAATCATTTAAAATTATAAAATTAAAATAATACGTGTCTTGATAAAAATATAGTTTGTGATGAATAGTTTAGAACGCCGGTTTAGGAAGAATTTAAAATTTACGATTAAAATTGAGAATAATACGTTACAGCTTTCTTTGACTTTTTATATTGTTGGAAACAAGATACTGGCCTGTGGTGTGCAGAGATATAGGGTTTTCGCGTGAGAAGAAAATATAATGACGCCAAAGCTGCAATTCTCCATCGCCAAGCTCGCCAAATTATGTCGTGAATTAACGAATTTCGTCGCCAAGTCAAAACTTTCGTCGTCAGCTATCAAATTTTGTCGCCAAATCACAAATTTCATTGCTAAGTCGCAAATTTTGTCGCCAAAATCTCGCCAAATCATACAATTTACTAAATTCGCAACAATTAACTTTGAAATTTAATGGTGCCCAAATTGTCCAACGTTAACTAATGTTAATGTTAATGTTAATGCTATAATTGCAAGTTGAAATTGTAATTCCATACAACGTAAAGGAATCTACCTTTGCCTTTAAGCTTGCCGAAAAGGGATTTTTTAAAACTTTATGGGTCATAGATGGGGAAAGAAGTCTATGACATACAAAGATAGAGTAAAGGTTTTCCCTTCACGCTTTAAGTGTGCTACTTATCTGGCTGCGCATGACCATATCCTCGACTGCCTTAACCTAACTAGAGGGGATCTCTATGATGATCCGCTCTTTGCACTTGATATGATCAGAGTTGCTGGAGTCATACACTTTATTATCCATCAGTCATTAGCTTTGCTGACAAATGGACACTGGCACGAACAAACAAAACTTTATGGAAAAAGAGTTTGCTGATTTAACGTGGAGAAGTTTGTTTTCGTATAATAAGCATCTAACGGTCTTGGGTTCATTCACGGCCATATTCACCATTGACTTCAACTCCCGGTTCAACGCAAAAATTTGAAAAGCTTCTAAAGGCAGGGTTCAGCTATCTAAAATTGTCTGACCGGCTTCTTCAGCCATCTACCGACGAAGATTTTATATAATCTTTGATTATGATTATTTTACGATAAAAAGTCTGAAAGTAACAATGCCGCTAGACGGCATTAAGCAACGCATCAAATATTGCTGAAAAGTTTACACTTACTTGATGTGCTTTTCAACTTTTCGTGTTTTACCGAGAATCGAAGTTATTGGTGAATATAGCCGTGAGTAATGATAAAGTGCGGATTCCTTGGATTGGCTATGGAGCAAATTTCCGCGAACATCTCTGCGGTTTTTGCACCTTCTTTCGGCGATAACTGTTCTCTTGGCAACTGGTTCTTGGGATTTTGCATGTTCTAAATGGTTTGGTGTAAACCTGCTTTCAAGGAGGGTGAATTCCAGCTTTGGTGGAAGTGGAATGCCAGTTTAGCGGTAGAAAACCAGTTTGACGAATGAATTGGAAAATTGGTAGGGATGTGATGTTCGGGAACAAAGAGGCTACTATTCCGGCGTCTACTCTAATATATAGTCGGTGCTTGGGTTTTTCTGGCGATTACAGTTGCGTTCTGTTTTTGTTGTAGTGGTTGTTTGTTTGTTTAGTTTCCCGAATTTATATTGAAAAACGACCGCTTCTGCTTGATCTTTTTTAGGACTGAGGGCCTATTAGTCTCAATCTGGGATTTTTGCGTTGTCGATTTCGATAGTTGGACATTTGTCGAAATCTAAAATTTATCGAAAATATAATTGAATGATTTGAAAGTGATGTTATAATTTGATAAAAGAAAAAAAAAAGTAACTAATAGTCCTCCGTTCTAAACTAAATTCTGATTTTGCCAGAATTTCATCAAAATCTTTTTTATTATTATTACTAGCAGGCTTTGCCCGCTTCGCTGGTCACCATATTTAAAGGAAACTCTTTTCTATATAGTTTTATGAAAAAAAGAGAAAATAATAATACTGAAATCGCTCAAAAGTTCGCTTTGGGTTCGCGCTACCTTCGGCAGCGCATTGTTCGTCCTCGCATCCTGCGATACCTGTCCCTATTGCCTGCGACAATGACTTACCCGTGGGCTTCCATTTAGGTGCTTATCATATATGACAATTTCGATACGGACAGTATCGAAAATTTTGAAGTAGCCCATTATATTTGAATCCTAGTTATATAATAGCAACATTATACGTGATGTACATAATATTTGCTTTCATATTATTCTCTATATTTATTTGATTTAATCGATCAACCATAGAATGACAGCAATTTCAAGCCAAATATAATATTACAATATGCTATGATCGGCTACTTCTATCGCATGCGACAATTATTATTATTTTGTGGTTATATATACTTCATGCTTAGTTAATAGTAGTTGGTATATAGAAAAATAAATTGATTAATATGTAAACTTGATCATGGTACAGCCTTAATACCCTTGGCGACTTTTAAATTTTTGTTGCCGTTTTAGACCAAAATATAATTTATGCGATTATTGTTCCTACGCAAGCGAAGTGTGACGTCACTGACCGTCCGTGGATGCAAGAAATGATTTCCTATGTTAATCGCCCATTGGATGTTTTGTAAAAAATGATTAAAAATCGAAGAAAATTATTTCCCGAGTTTAATTCCCATATTTGGGTGCATATATGTTTTAGTTATCATGTGCATGTGTTAGATTGAATTATTTTGCTGTCAAATTGACAAAATTTTAATTTTAAATTTCAAAACTCTATCGTTCTTGGCGCTTATTGTATTTGGTGATCAAAAACGTAATACGAAAATATACATGCCAGATGTATATTTTCGTAATATGCATTGTACGAAATATTGTTTCATATTATTCATGGCGATTTTTCGTTGGCGATTATGGCTAAATCATAAATCTAAAAATCATAAATCATATAGCATAAATGATAAAATCGTAAGCTAAATTATAAATCATAAATCATAAATCATAAATCCAAAATAAATAGCATGCAGGCTGCCATTTTATATCGCAAACAATCCAGAACGACATCGTTATCGTTCAAATTGGCGCCAAAGAAAAATCGCCAAATTCAGCTGAGGGGAAATACTATAGTTGTACCGAAATCTTTGCCACCAAATCCAGTTTCATACGAATTTTTACCCATTTTTTATCATCTGATTGAGCTGAATGTTTGCATGCATGTCAAATTCCGATGACAATACATGCTATCGTATTTTATAAATAACATACAGACAAACATTCATTTTTATATATATAGATTATCATTATTATTGAAAGAAAAAGAAAAGAAAATTAATAATAATCGGTATCGTTACAAGCGATATCGAAAAAGTTTTTTTTAATAATTTTGAATTAGGAAATAAAAAGTGCGCGTGAAATAATATGAAATAAAAATAAGTAAAAAAATTAATTTAATGATTTAATGTTTTTGTTTTTCGGGGAATGTTCATGCGTATTAAAACGAGTCGAAGAAGGAAGCGAAATAAGTATTGAGTTATATTACGATAAATACGATACATAATATGATACGATGTATTAGACCTATCGTCCAGGGTTAGTAGGCATTTTCGTTAAAAGAAATAGTTTGTTCGTTCGGTGCAACTTGCACATTAGTTCCGTGAGGTACAACTTTCACTTTAGTCCCGTCAGGTACATCTTGCACATTAGTCCCCTTTAAATATAGTGACCAGCGAAGCTGGAAAAGCATTCGTTGATTCACTACCTCAATTGATTTTGATTTTTTTTAATTATTAATACAGAAGCGGGATTTGCCCGCCTCACCGGCGATATATATATATATATATAAGCCCATTCGTTTTTTTTTTATTAATTTTGTTTCATATTAAAAAAAATATTGCAGTTTTTGTTTTTAGAATACTAGATATATTAAGTGCTCTTAGTATAATCTTGTTCAAAATTAGTTTTACATTAGTTATTATTTCAAAACCTAAAGTGTCCTTATAAATATGAGAAGGAGTATATATGTTGTAGCTTCATAAAATTTTATACAGATAATGAGAAAAGTCTTCATAATCATATGCTACAACCAAAACGCATTTAAAGCATTATATTTTTCAGGGTGATTCAATACATTTTGATTTCGTTTAATTTTTTTTTTTTCTTCTTCTTTTTATTTAAAAAATAATAATTATTACTTCGTTTCAGGTTTTTACCACATGGCTCCAAAGAAAACTAATACTAAATTAGCACCTAAATGTAAAAAGAATTCTTCATTTTCTCAAAGAATCACTGCTGAAAACAAAAATCAAAGAAAGAGGAAATATGCATCTGTAGCCTCTCAGATCAGTAGAGGAAATAGAAAAGTAAAACAAGAAAAGGTGGAGGAAACTGATTTTTCAAATACTTCAGTCATAGAAGATAGCTCAGATAAAAAGGACTGCGTTATTTGTTATGACACTGAAGATTCTAAAGACTATATCTTCCTGCCTTGTGGGCATCGCTTCCATCGTCTCTGTAATGAAAATTGGATGGCCATAAATCATAAATGTCCATTGTGCAAGACGTATGTTATGGATTACATCAGCGGTAGCTCAACAAATAATGATTTACTTCTTACAAACGTACGAGTTATTATAAACAGACTTGATTATTCAGAAATGTTTAATGTAATATAATTGTGGTTTAAAACCAGTTGATTTTCTAAACTCAAATATATATATAAAATTTAAATGTTTCCTGATTTTTTTTTATATTTTAACATACAAAATAAATCCGAAAAATGTCTTCTGTTGCTATGTGCATTATTAGTTATTTGTGCGTCAAGCGTGAATTCTCGCCAAACTCACTTATCTCCATAGACGTTTGCCGCTACAAAGAGACGCTTCTGTGATGTATAGTTTTCAGCAAAAGTATCCGAGCACTTGCAAAAATTCCTATGTATAAAAGGTGCACTTAATACTGTTTTCTGAAATAAATGCTTGTCGAATCACGTTTTTAGACTGACTAAGAACAGGTTTCGACAAGGATTTATTTAACAAAACTGTATTAATTTTACCTTTATGTAGGAATTTTTGCTAGTGCTCGGACAATTTTGCTGCCGACTGTAAGGTACCATAAATCAGGTGGTATTTTCCCATTTTATTATTATTGTTAAAGTCACATATCATTATTAATAACCTAAGTTCCCACTATGTTTGGTAGAGGTTTTTCTCGCTCGCAACATGAGGAGTCCGGGCCCCACTGCCTTCAGCAGAACTTAGCCACTAATTACTTCCCCTTTTCCAGTGAGTAAGTTCGACGTTTTGCGAAATTTCACTTAAGTACATGATGCACACTCCTAATCAACATTCACACAATTTGCCATTCTACAATAATTTAAGGTAGATTCAAACAGGAAAACGTGTTTTTACACGTGTTTATTGCCCCCAACCACAAGGAGGTAAGGGGGGGGGGATTCGTAAAATCTCGTTGCATTAGTGTCGGATAAATTAAAAAAATTACCCACCAAATTTCGTGACAGCAGATTCCATAGATTTTTCCAAGACAAATTGAGCAAATTTACTCCTTCGTAACGCCCCTACCTCCCCCCCCTCACAAAAAAAAGAAAGAAAATGTGATTTTGGAAATATAAAAAAAAAAAAAAAAAAAAACATGTCTGTTTCAACACCTTTCTACCATTTTTAGTAATGCTGTACTAAAAAACCGGAATTTCTGAAATGTCTACCCAAAAATCCATTTCCCCCCTCCCTCTTATAAAAATCAGGAATTTCATAATAATACATAATGTCTCCTCATGTGCAATTTCTTCACCATGAAATAATTTTTTTTTATTAAACAATACATATTATATACACATTAAAAAACTATTTAATATTTAAATTATGCTCAAAATATACATTTAATAGCACTTGTATTTATTTATTTATTTATAATTAATTTTATTATTATTATTATTGCTTTATTTTTCATGAAAAGGATGAAAAATATACATTCTTTCTTTGGCATTTCAAATAAAGGAATTACTTAATACTATTTATTTATTTTATTTTAATTAATTAATTTGTTTTATATTTAATAGTATTATTGTTAATAATATTATTATTATTATTACGACAAATATATGCATCTGTTATACTAAACATTTTCAACATTTATAACAAAAGTAAAACTTAAAAAATAATAATAAATAAACTTATTTATTTATTGTTTAATATTAAATTTAAAAATTCGAACTCGAAGCAAACTGTCCCAAAATCGGACCGACGTTGGCACGTATTTTTCGGGTCACTACCAGATATCAGATATAGGTCCAGTATCGTATGCACATAGAAATGGTTTGAATGCCCATAGAAATGGATTTTTAACCGTGAGAGGTCCGGTAACAGTAACCGACATTGCTTCCTACTGTCGATTGCCGGCTTTCTACTGATTAGTCGCCGACAGCAGTGCGCCTTTGCCGACAGTAAACCGACAGTGCCGACTTCGGCCCGACTCGATGCCGAAAGGCTTGTGTTTGTTGGGTAAAGTTAAAAAAGATATGATTGATTACAAAATTATAGGTGCTCATGGGATAGGATAGGTAGTTTTAACAATTTGACTCGAATAAACGCACCACAGACGCCCTTTAGTATGGTGCAATATCATCTTGAAATTCTATTTGCAGGAAAGTCTGAGATACCTTCAAAATAGTCAGTCAGGCGCCGTTTTTATAATGGCCGCGTTTTATTTCGAGTTAATTGATCCCTTGAGCATACAAATTTGCCCGACTCATTGATAATTTATGCACCCCCGTACAATAATGTACCGAGAATGTTTTATGAATGCAATTTTCAATAATTCGGTCATATTTTTATCATGTTACTAGTTTTTTTATCAGTCCGAAATAAAATAAACTTGACTCATCAGAGAAAACCAGTTCGGCCTAATAATTAAATGATATATTTTTTTTTTAATTTTTGTTAAAATGAAGTCTTGTTTTTTTTTTTAATTCTTTTCCTTAGTAATGACTTTTTTTTTTTTTTTTTGCAGATCTTCTGGTTTTAAACATACTTTGTTTAATTGTTCCCGCACTGGTTTTAAAAAAATTACTTTGCTATGCACTTTTTTTTTTTTTTTTTTTTTTTTTCTAAGTTATGAGCATGCACAACTCGATTTTTTTTAAACTTTCGTTTCTTAACTTGCCAGCTTGCCATCATCTCGCTTGGATGAGCAACGTAGCCGCCTAAAGACACATTTTCCGTTTAAACAGCCAAAAAAATTTATATGTTAGTAAAAATCATCTCAGGAATATTTCGTTAACTTTTAATTAATTTGCCATCTCACGTATTAAAATATTTTTTGACTTTCATTCTAAAATTAATACTTTTTGTGGCATCGTTAAATGCCTCATACTTGCCATTTGCAAAATACTTTCTAAAATTAAAATTTTCCTGGCAGTTTCATTTTTCTTTAACACTGGGTTCAATCCTAAAGTGTACATGGAGGGCGACGCAATAAAATCTGTTCAAAAATTTGCTTTTTAAAAGATAAAATTGGCGGTTGCAAAAAGGCAAAAGAAAAATATCCAAGTGCGGCTTTTTTTTTTTTTTTTTTTTTTTTCTGGCTTAGTGTATTAGTTATCGTAATCATGTGTTAGATTGAGTTATTTTGCTGTCAAATTGACAAAATTTTTATTTTAAATTTCAAAACTGTCATCCTTGGCGGGTTTTTTTTTTTTTTTTTTTTGTATTTGGCGATCAAAAAAGTAATACGAAAATATTCATGCCAGATGTATATTTGCGTAATATGTATTGTACGAAATATTATTTCATATTATTCGTTACTCTCTTAATATAAGTTGTTAAAATAACCATGAATTTTGAAAGGAATTCATTATTTTTGCCATATAATTTGGCGATATATATATATATATATATATATATATATATATATTCCGCCAAGGATGACTGATATGAAATCTTAGTCTAAGATCCGGCTGCAAAATTGTTACATTCATCGAGTATGTAATCAAAATCAGTTTTTTATATTCAATTATAAAAGGGACAATATGTTTTGGCCGGGTTGTCTAATAAAATGTGCCCGCTAGTATTTTTAATTAAATTAATATTAATTGACTTTTTGGAGAGAAATTTCATTCATTTGTTATTGAAATAAACTATACTCCACATCACAGACATATACATAGTGAACTTGAAAAGTAAGGGTTGCCGTTGCGCGTTTGGCCGCTACCTCTTCGCAGCCAAGTGCAAACAGGTAGTATTTTGGGGCATTTATACGTTCATGGCGTATATTCATCATTTATATATCAAATTAAAGCTAATTTTTTTCTGCACATGGTAAACTTCGTCTGCCAATGTAAATAAGGCCACAAGTAGGGGTTGCCAGCTGTTAAAGATTGCTTAGAATGAAAATTAGCGCGCTACATCGTTCGTCAGACAAGGATGGCGATAGCCAATTGTACGCATTTTTGAAGCTTTTGCGCATGCATCGATTGATAGTGTTCTCAACCAATGGCACAAACAGTTGTAGAAAAGAATTTCAAAATGTTTACGATAAACCCATAAAAGACATCAACTTCGTAAAAAAAAACACATACAGTTTATTTACAGGATCTATGTAGAAAACTTGGAATAGTATAACACAGCATCGGCTATTCTTTTACCGATGCAATTCACCATACTGTGATGAAAATAACTCTTAATACATATATAATTATCCGTTTATAACGGTAGAACAACTCTAAAAGGATTTATACTCATAAATCTTCTCGTATTTCAATTCTTACTCTGTATTTTAATCACTCTTGAAACGAAAGAAACTCTAAGCTATCATTTTTCTCACACATAAAAGAATAAAACCAAAAAAACACACTGTTGCCATTTTCTCACAACAAACTCTTTCTGTTCTAAAAACATAAAAAACTGGTTGCCAAAAATGATCTTTTAGTAATTTTGAAGAGACCATGGAGTTCAGATAGTCTTGTTCAATCTCTTTAATTTTATGGGAGAAAAGGAAGCATTTCCGAACATCCTCCCACCTAAGTTAACCTAAAACTCCAAAAGTTAACTTACAAAACTAGGGAAAAAATTAGAAATACACATAGAAATTACATTTTTGCCTGAGAAATTTGGGTGGCTAAATACTGTACAACAAATGAAGAAAAATTTATGAGTAAATAATAAGAATCATATATACATATTTACAACTAAAATGATAGTGCTAATATTAAAGTCATAAGTCAAGTCTCTGTGGGGACTTAATTACACGTCCCGTTCTAGTAACAACTGGTATGTGGCCTGCAGATTCACTGTCAAGTGCACTGTTCTTTACTCCCACCGTGGGGATTACCTCTGCTGGAATAACAAAGGAGTCAGTATCAGGAACTTCTAACGGGTATATCCGTTAAATAGCTCTAAAAAGGTCTCCATGTTGTGTCTTTACTTTAACTCGACGAACGATACCATCAGAACCTGGAAACACTTCAACTATTCGACCAAGAGGCCACGACTGTCTTTTCTTTTCATCGTCCCCAACAAGAACTAATTCTCCCACCTTTAAGGTAAAAAATTGTTTATTTCTCTGCTTCGTACAAAGCGCTCCTAAATATTCTTGACGGAATCTTGATCGAAAAGCTTCACGAATAGTCTAAATGTAACTCAATCTTCGTCGTAAGTGATTTGGGTCTGAAGAAGTTTTAATGTCTTGTAAGGTGCTACTTTTTATCTCTCTCAGAAAATCGGCAGGAGTGAGAACACTGAGACTTGGGTCTGAAGTTACTGCAGTCAAAGGTCTATCGTTCAAGATAGCTTCACAATTGCATAGAACTGTTGTCATCTCTTCGTGGTTCAAACTTGCTCTTCCTAAGATCTTCTTCAATATAGCCTTCATCATGCCTATTAACCTCTCCCACCATCCTCCCCACCAAGGAGCTCCAGGTGGAATGAATTTCCAAATAATTCTCTTATCTCTTAATTGTAGAGACACTCCTTTGAAATCGACACATTTAAGAATATTAGCTGCTCCTGTGAAGTTGCTTCCATTGTCACTGTAAACTACTGAAGGCTTTCCCCTGCGAGCAATGAAACGATGAAAGGCTAAAAGAAAAGTATCTGTCGAGAGAGAGGTCACCAACTCGAGGTGAACTGCACGGTATACTGCACATGTAAATAAGCAAATCCAGGCCTTAGAATTATCTCGCAGGTAGACAGGGCCAGCAAAATCTAAACCCGTTACTTGAAACACACAGGCATCTTGCACCCGATCTGCAGGTGGCGGTGCAGTTGGAGGCTTAATATTTTTGGCAGCAAACCTTTTGCAAATCACACATGACCTTATCACTGATCTCACTGTTCTCCTGCCACAAAGTATCCAAAATCTCTCTCTTAAGGAATTCAGTGTATATGACACACCAGCATGTCCTCTTTTGCTGTGTTCCTCTAATATAAGACTTCTCACAATTGGATGTTCTCCCGGCAAAACCGCAGGCATTCTGAACTCTGCTATATCATCTCTTTTGAGCACTGCAGTTTTTAATCGAAGTATTCCCTCATCAACAAATGTATCTAAAGTCTTCAGTCTCTTCTCACTCTTATCTGTGAAGAACTCTCTTTGGATAAGACGCACAACGGTTTTTTCTGCTTCTTCTATCTCATGAACAGTAAGGTCACCTAGCTTCTTTTGGGAATTGAAACAGTTGTAATAGAATCTCCTTATCCAAGCTACGATTCGGATAGTTTTCTTATAGTCATTAGTACGAGAATGTAGCAGTGAGCCTACTTCAACAGTTAACATAGAAATAATTTTCTTTTTTCTCTCACTGTTTATTTCCTCTTCTCGAACAATGTCTTCAGCATTGGGCCACAAATCAGATGGAGAGTACAACCATGCAGGCCCCTCCCACCATTTCGAAGAAGACAACTGTAGAGCAGTGCAACCTCTACTAGGAAGGTCTGCTGGATTCATGGAACCAGGGACATACCTCCAAGCCTCTTTGGGAGTCAAACTCAGTATCTCAGTTACTCTATTTTGAACAAAAACTCCCCACGAATCTTCTCTTCTTATCCACGCAAGTACAGTGGTGGAATCAGTCCAGTAATATACATCTCTTACAAGGAGATCTTCTAGTATGTTTGAAGAAAGGCGAGCAGCAATAGTAGCCCCGAGAAGTTCCAGACGAGCAATACTAGTCTCCTTATTTCCACAAGGTGCAACTCTGGCTTTAGCTTGAACAAGCTGTATGTGCACACAATTTTCTCTTTCAACTCTCAAAAAGACACACGTTGCATAGGCGGATCGACTTGCGTCACAAAATACATGTAAAGATTTCTTCTCATCTTTAATGTCAAATCTAATCCACCTTGGGATTTCAATTCTTGACAAAAGTGGCACATACTTCAACCATTTTCGGAACTCTCTCTCAGTTTCTACATCTACTTTCTGATCCCAAGTCATATTAGTCTTCCACAAGCGTTGTAACAAAAGTTTTGGAAGGAGAGAAACTGGACAGGTGATACCTAAAGGATCAAAGATTTTGTGAGCTGATGATAAAATGGTTCTTTTTGTTACTTCCTCACTACACACCTCTTGGAAACTTTCGGTGTTTATTCGTAGAGTGTCAGCTTTTCTATTCCATATTAAACCCAATACGCTAGAAACAGTTGGACTTTCGGCGTTAGGATCGGTAAATTCCCATCCACGTAGGTCAAATTTTCTTTCAGCCATAACTTCAGTAGCTACTTCCATGAACTGTTTACGTTCTGCTTCATTCTTCACGCTGTTAATACAATTGTCTACGTAGAAACTAGTCAAGAGTTTTTGAACGACATCTTTTGGGTATGAGGACTCACCAACCTCTATTTTCTCTAAAACAGTTCTTAGCAAATATTGAATCGTAGAACTTAGCAGAAAGGGACTGCACGATACACCAAAAACAACTCTACAGTGCCTATACCTTTTAATTTGCCCGTCACTGGTGATCCATAGAAATCTTAAGTAATTTCTGTCAGCCGGCTGAAGGCTTATTTGGAGAAATGCTTTTCGAATGTCTGCGGTGACACCTATCTTCTCTTTGCGGAAACGCATTAGAATACTCGGAATCAGCTCTATGAGGTTTTGCCCTTTTTCTAAACAATCATTAAGACTCGGTGATCCTTTTACTTTTGCAGAAGCATCAAATACTGGCCTGATCTTAGTGGTGCTCTTCTCTTTGATTACTGCTCGATGAGGTAAATAAAGTACTGGTTCTTTACACTCATTCTCTGCCTCTTCTATAATTTCGCAATCTAGCCACTCATTGAAAACTTCTTCATAAGCTTCACACAGAGACTCCGATTTAAGTCGCTTTATTGTACTATTCAATCTTTTTAATGCTAGCTCATAATAGTCTGGAAGTGGGGGATGATTTTCCAACCATGGTAAATGTACTTGAAAACGATTATCTTTAATTTCAATAGTACTTAAGAAATGGTCTGTGGCAGCCTTTTGTAACTCAGTTTTGGTCTTCTTCACCGAAGGATCAGTAATTCCAAGTGTATCCAAAGTCCACAAATCAGTAATAGATGCGTCTTTATTCATCATTGAAATCAAAGATGAAGAGTCACTGGAAGATAGACTTGACGTGCGACCCATAACTGTCCATCCTAACTTTGTTTCGAAGGCTACGAGACCACAAGGTATTTCACGACGAACACCTGTCATGAGTTTTCCCGCTACATCAGCCCCAATAAGGATCTCAATAGGACCTTCACAATCATCCACAATATTAGTATTACAAGCAGCTAACTCTTTCAGGCAAAGATTATCGACAGTAGGTGGCACTGACTTACAAATAATTTGTTGACTAAGAACTTTAAAGTTACAATTATAATTTCCGTGCACACTTGATAGATATAAAGTGTATACATCATGTTTGCATAACTCTGTATTTTCCCCACCAAATAAAGAGTGTTGTAGATATTCACAATTCTGGGATTCATAGTTCATTTCTCGAGCTGTACTTTGTAATAAATAGGATCGCTGTGAAGCTGTGTCAATGATAGCTCTTGCAGCACGTTTTTTCCCCTTACCTCTAATTATAACTTTAAATGTTTGCAGCATTACGTCTGGAGTAGCAGATACATTAGAAAGAGCCTGATCCACTTCAGAACTAATCTCAGTTTTCTTTTCAAGTTCAAATGATTCTTTGTCTTTAGACCTATTTATTTGTTGCATTTTTCTACATAGAAGAATGTGGTGTCTTTTACCACAACACAAGCAACTAGCTTTCCAATTGCAATCTCGGACTGCGTGCCCAGATTTCAGACATAAAAAACAGTTACGAGATTGTTGAACAAGTGACTCCCGCTGACTTAAAGGTATTTTTCTTGCTTTTAGGCAATCTCCAGAGTAATGTGAATTGGAACAGAATATACATGATTTTGACACTTGAGACGAAGTTAAAAGATCTGTTGCACTAGGTACATCAAAAAATTTCCCACTCTTAATTTTGTTCTCAATTACCCTTTTCTCACTGCGAAATTTATTATAATTTGCTTCAACTTTTGATTTTGAAGTATTAAAACTTCGAGAAGCCAGGAAAATGCGTTCTTCTGCTTCAACTTCATCTTGTAGAAATTCTAAAATACATTCTAAATCACTTTTCTCAATCATAATTTTACTTTGGTCAGAATCATCTGAATTCACTTCTCGGACTCTACGATTAGCAGATCTATATCGCTCCCACGCTACAAGCGTGTCTTCAGGTAACGATGACTCAACTGTAGGAAATAACATAGCTCCGTATTTTTCTCTAGTAACCCCTAGTAGTTCAAGTGAACGGAGTTTACTTTCCAATTGGTCGAATAATTTTCGTAACGAATTTTTAGAACGGTTCTGTTTTTGAAGAACTAAGGCTAATAAATCTCTAACATATATTTGAATTAATAATTCTTCCCTACCAAAACGCATTTTTACCTGTTTTAAAGCTTTTTCATAGCTATTACCACCTGGGGGGAAACTCTTAATTAATTCATCAGCAGGACTTCCTTTTTCCATAGCTTGAGATAAATATGAAAATTTATCATGAAAATCAATATTAATGTCCTCATCAATTTTTTGAAACTGTCCCCAAAAATAGAGCCAATTTCTCACATTACCATCAAAAGTAGGTAATTTTATTTTTGGATAATGTAATAAGGTATTCGGCTGTGAGACAATATTAAAACTTTCATTTTTTGAAGAAAATTGTTCTCTCACTAATGTTTCTAGCTTCTGTTTTAAAGATCTCCAGCGATCAATATATATTTCTGACTCATCTACCTCTTTCTCAATATCTGCATCGGATGTTTTCTCAGAATAAAACAATTGTTTAAATTTATCTTCACATGCTATCATTAATAAAGCTTTCTCTTCAATAAGTTTTAATTTATTAATTTTATCAGCACAATTCAGCTGATTTTCTTCCTCATCAAAAGAATTACATGCTCGAGTAAACAGCCTTCTAAGCTGTTTTCTATCTTTCAATACAGCTTCCATACTATAACTCAAAATATTTATTTTAAACGTAATCTTCAATTTATTTAAATTCGTGAACAATATATTCAATTATATACATTAAAACAATAGCTCTTGTTATTAGATTCATCAAAAAAAAAAATCTTCACATAAATTAAGAAACAAATATCGTCTGCTTAATGCTATTAAATCAATTCTCTTTCATAAAATGTTCTTCGTTTAAAAAAATTCTATCACAAAATATAGAAATAGCTTACTTGCAGCCGAGTCTTGATAGCGGACGCCAGATGTTTACGATAAACCCATAAAAGACATCAACTTCGTAAAAAAAAACACATACAGTTTATTTACAGGATCTATGTAGAAAACTTGGAATAGTATAACACAGCATCGGCTATTCTTTTACCGATGCAATTCACCATACTGTGATGAAAATAACTCTTAATACATATATAATTATCCGTTTATAACGGTAGAACAACTCTAAAAGGATTTATACTCATAAATCTTCTCGTATTTCAATTCTTACTCTGTATTTTAATCACTCTTGAAACGAAAGAAACTCTAAGCTATCATTTTTCTCACACATAAAAGAATAAAACCAAAAAAACACACTGTTGCCATTTTCTCACAACAAACTCTTTCTGTTCTAAAAACATAAAAAACTGGTTGCCAAAAATGATCTTTTAGTAATTTTGAAGAGACCATGGAGTTCAGATAGTCTTGTTCAATCTCTTTAATTTTATGGGAGAAAAGGAAGCATTTCCGAACACAAAACTCGAAAAGAAATATAATTAATAAATTTTTGTGTGGTTATATTTAATATTCCCTATAAATATAAAACATTTATTTCTCAATAAATAATCAAATTGTCTTTTCTCTATATAATTAGAACATATAATAAATATTTGTGAAAAATAATAACCCTGGTTATTCATGTAGACGAAATTTAAATTATACAGGTAATGTTTTAGGAAATATTTGATTTTTTTTTTTTTTTTTTTTTTTTTATTATAGATTACATACTAATTAAATATTCAGTATATAGGACAGATTCCTTGAGGTATACAAATTAAACGGAACATTGAAAAAATGATTAAATATATATTGAAACCTATATTACATTTTTATATAATTTATTCAAAATCTGAATCATCTCTACTCTCACTTTCATTGCAGCCATCTCTTTCATCGTCACAAATATCAAAATCATCTTCATTATCAGTACGAATGATAATAGAATTATATAGCACTCTTTCAACTTGCATTGGCGCTGAATCTCCTAAGAACCATGTTGGTTTGAGAAAACCATCTAGGATCCACCCATTATTTTCTGCGTTAAACTTAATGCAATTCGGCTCAGTAGCATTTAGCCACATCGAATTAACAAAGATCGTCCGCAACAATTTTTGCTTTAAAGATTTCCAGCAAGGTAGAATATGAGTTGAGTTGAAGCCCTTAAGTTTCTTCAAAATCTTTTCATTTTTTTTTTTTTTTTTTTTTTTTTTTTGTGTGTGTGTGTAGCATACGTCTTATTGAACAAAATGAATCTTCCAGTATTAATATTTTGGGAATCAACGATACCATACATAACGCACGTAAACTCTTGGACTACAGCGGTTTTACTTTCGTCAAAAATGCCATTAGGGTCAGTCAAAGATGCGAAAACTTGTTGAATTCTCGGGTGTTTAACAAAAATGTTATAGGGACTTACTTTCCCTTTATTGAAGAATGCAGTCGTATAGTCACAACCTGTGAATCCGTGAAACGCTGGCAACGCAATACATAAAGTTGGGCTTAATTTTTTTGACAATTCCGTACAATTTATACACATTTCGTCTTTATTATTCTTTTTTTTTTTTTTGATGTACTATTTGCCAACCAAATTTGTAGATGAGGAAATTTGTGCAGATTACCTATGTAGAATTATTAAAATATCAGTGTCACTTGCTTTCACCAATGTTTTAGACTCTTTACCTACTTTTCTTATATGAAATACTATTCTCGTATCTGTTTCCTCATGTTCGCATTCTAATTGAGTTTCCTCTTGTTTTACAACGCAATTTCCAGAAGAGCGATATGAAAAACATTGTTCTCCAACAGTAATAAAAAATTTTTTGTTTCCTAATACTGAAACAAAAGAGTTGTTACACCAGTGAGAAGCTAAAAATTTAACTAGAGCTTCTTTAAAACGAAAATTGTTTAAGCTTTTTGTAAAATCACTGGGTCTCGTTTGTAACGGACCATTAATTGTATATGGAATATCAATTTCCTGTCGATCTTGTCTTTCACAATCTTCGATTGAAGGCGTTAAATATCTATCAAATATGATATGTACTTCGCGAGCGCTTTTTGAACAAAGCTTCACCAATATCGATTCAGCTAGCTTTCCAAATGTTTGCGGCAAAGTAGAGCCAATCTGATACAAATAGTAGACACCATCAATAATTTCTATATCAATTTGTCCGGGATTGGCTGATACCCAACTCAAAAATCCCCAACTCAATTTATGCTAAAAATGTACAGAAAAAAAAAAAAGAAAAAAAAAAAGAAATTAAAGAATATTTAATAAATTTAAGCACACATTTTCCCCCCAAATAAAGATATTTTTTGAAAAAAAAAAAAAATCTTTTAACACATTACTTTTATGAAAACTTTAAATCTGTGTAACTTTCTGAGTGTAGTTTCTTCCCCTCTAATCATTTGTACTTATCCCATATGCATGTATATATATATATATATATAAAGTTTTGTAATGCATGAAAAATAAGAAATCCAAGAGTTTGCATGAAAATAAATATTTCATGCATGCAAATTTAATTCAATGATCAAGCATCTTAGTTTAAACTGGTTCCGCTTACTTTAAGTTTGATTATTTAAGCAGCAATCAATACGTATCACACATTCACGAATGCTCTACAGCACACGTAAACCAAATAATTCCTGAAATCATGGAATACAAAAGGTAAAAATCACAACAGGTTTAATCAAAAGGATGTAAATGTTACCTTCCTATTTCAGAAATAAAATCCAGAATTAATGCATTATCATCTGATACACTTGATTTTTTTTTTTTTTTCCGGTGCGGATTTTAAGTAAAAGTAATTGCCAAATTTAAAGAGAACCCCATATCCCCCCCCCCCCAAAAAAAAAAAAAAAAAGAAAGAAAAAGAAAAGTTCATTTCCCCAAACTACGCCCCACGAAATCTCTGCCCCCAACATTTTCCCCGAAGCTTCAGAAATCCCCGAAATCGAGAAAAATCCCCAAGTCTGGCAACACTGATGAAAATGAAGCTGAATAGTTGCGAACACTATCAATCGACGGATGCGCAAAAGCTTCAAAAACGCGTACAATTGGCTATCGCCATTCTTGTCTGACGAACGATGTAGCACGCTAATTTTCATTCTAAGCAATCTTTAACAGCTGGCAACCCCTACTTGCGGCCACTTTTACATTGGCAGACGAAGTTTACCATGTGCAGAAAAACATTAGCTTTAATTTGATATATAAATGATGAATATACGCCATGAACGTATAAATGCCCCAAAATACTACCTGTTTGCACCTGGCTGCGAAGAGGTAGCGGCCAAACGCGCAACGGCAACCATTACTTTTCAAGTTCACTATGTATATGTCTGTGATGTGGAGTATAGTTTATTTCAATAACAAATGAATGAAATTTCTCTCCAAAAAGTAAATTAATATTAATTTAATTAAAAATACTAGCAGGCACATTTTATTAGGCAACCCGGCCAAAACATATTGCCCCTTTTATAATTGAATATAAAAATCTGATTTTGATTACGTACTCGATGAATGTAGCAATTTTGCAGCCGGATCTTAGACTAACTGTTTCGCTGCAACATACGAGTATCTTAAATCAGACACCTTATTTAGACATTTGAAAACAAATTTGACTTCAAATTACGACAGAATATTTATCATTTTTGTTTATATTAGTATATTAGTTGGATATTTATTGTGTAAATATCATCTTTCGAAATGAAATGTTTATGCTTTCAATCGAATATGGAAGTTTGCCCTTTTCTCTTCTAGAGTTTTAAGATTTAAATTTCAAATTTTATCAGCTTTACAGCAAAAACAACTCTATCTAACGCATACACACGATAACTAATATATATCTATCCGCGATTGTAATGAAATGCTCGCCCTCTGGTGGGCTACGGTGAAATTACAATAAACATGGTTTAATTCGAATTCCATATAGCCGCCATTGCTAGCCGATGTTTAGTTTCACATATATTTATTGAATAAAAATGAATAAATACGGTAAAAAAGATAACACATACTTTTGTGTGCCACAGTGTAAATCCAAAGCATCAAGAAATCCAGAATTGAGCTTCCATTTATTTCCAAATGACGAATTTAAAATTTCAGTTGCTTCGGCTAATGGAAGTAAAGAATTAATCAGATGCGATTTGAAACTAATATTTGTTCAACTTCATTTAAAATCTACTTCCGAATCGAACTTTGAATAAACTGAAGTATTTTTTCCAAAAGCAATCAATTTTCCATAATGTAATGGCGGAGAAATTATAGTACGAATATTAAGTAGAATAACAAGAACACTATTGGAACACACGTGGCTAATGTTTACTAACAACTGCAGTGTTCACAAAGCGCCGTCTATCGATCATTACAAACGCGGATACCCAAATATGGGGATTAAAATCGGGAAATAATTTTCCTCTATTTTTAATATTTTTTTTTACAAAAAATCCAATGGGCGATTAACATAGGAAATATTTTTCTTGCATCCACTAACGGCCAGTGACGTCATTACTTCGCTTGCGTATTGAGTTTATTATTATTATTATTATTTTATTTTATTTTATTTTATTTCTTTCTCGTATATTTTTTTTTCGCGAGCTTAAAAGGAGCATGCAACTGACTTATCAGCTTTTGTAAAATGGCATCATTTGTTTCTCCTTATTTCATTTTCGAAGTTTCTGTTCAATAAATTTATTTTAAAACTACTTTTAAATTCTTTTAATTAATATCTTTTAATTTTGGCTTTTTTTCTGTTGCTATCATTATATCAGTAAGTTTCTATATATTTTCTATTGTATTGCAAATGTATGTTGTTTGCTAAGCACAAATATATATTTAATATAATGTAAAAACGCATCATAACGGATACCTACATAGGATACTTCAAAGGAATACATTATTAAAAGCTAGAAATATATAGCTTATAAAAACGCGAAAAATAATAATTGAAACAACTCTCAGGTTGGTCCAAAACTCTGTTTGGCGATTTTTTATTTATTTATTGATTTTAGCGCTGTTTTTCAGACCAGACACCATCTTAAACAACCTGTTTTTTTCTTGCTTACATTTGAAATCCATGGTAATCTTTTCCAAAAACGCCATTTCGCCGTGTCCGCCAAAAGAATATCGCCAACACTGGGTTGTAGACCAATGTCTCAGTTGTTCTAAATATACACACACACATATATATATATATCTGTATATATATATAAATTACGTGTCACGATGTTTGTCCGGGGTAAACTCCTAAACTAAGGAACCGATTTTAATGAAATTTTGCACACTGTGTGCAGTTTCGTCCAACTTGAGAGATAGGATAGTTTTTATCTCAATTTATTGTCACAATATTGTTTTATTGCAATTATTTGTTAATTATAGACCTTTATTAAAGTTGCTCCAAAATATCTGTGAGTTCCATTAATTTAATTGTTGCCAAAAAAAAAAAAAAAAAAAAAAAAATACGATTTCATTTTCTTTCGACATAAAAATAAATACATTTAATCAAACGTGAACGTTAAAAAATTATAAAAAGTTAAATTATGCATCTCACGAAAATTGACGTCATAATCAATTTAAAGATTTTATACACATTGATAAAGTGCTAATGTAGTTCTATCATAGATATAGTAATATATATAGATCTCTCATCTCCATGTTATCGTACAAAGATTTTTAATGCCGAAAAAAAAAATAAATAAATAAATAAATAAAAGCTTTGGAAACAGCCATTAAGTGGTATTGAAAAAGAAAAGAAAGAAAGAAATATGAATTTGAAACTGTATCTGGAGTCTTCCATTCCCCTTTAGCAAATAAATTATTCATAAATTTTATTTGCTAAAATATTAGTATGTATTCCCGTGTGTATTCACTCGGGGAAAGACGGCCATATTTTGGTAAAAACGTCGTCTTTTCCCAAATGAAAAGGAATAACTTTTTTCTCCCCAATGATCACTCTATTCTATATATGCTATACTATATCTATGAGTTCTATACGCAAGCGAAGTGTGACTCACTGACCGTCTGTGCAGCCAAGAAAAAGATTTCCTATGTTAATTGCCCACTGGATTTTTTGTAAGAAATTATTAAAAATCGAGGAAATTTATTTCCCGATTTTAATCCTTATATTTGGGTATAGATATGTATTAGTTATCGCGGGTGTTAGATTGAATTATTTTGCTGTCAAATTGACAAAATTTTAATTTTAAATTTCAAAACTCTGTCGCCCTTGGCTTTTTATTATTATTATTATTATTTGGCGATCAAAAGCGTAACACGAAAATATACATGCCAGATATATGCATTGTACGAAATGTAATATGTATTATTCATTGTACGTATGTATGACATGTAATATGTATTGTACGAAATATTATTTCATATTATTCATTACTCTTTTAATATAAGTTGTTAAAATAACCATGATTTTTGAAAGGAATTAAATATTTTCGCCAGATAATTTGGCGATATTCTTTTTTTTTTCGCCAAGGATGACAGAAATGAAATCTATTCCGCTGCAAAATATTAGTATCTTACATCAGATATTTTATTTAGACATTTGAAAACAAATTTGACTTCAAACTATGATAGAATATTTATCATTTTCCTTTTAATTAGTATATTATTAGTATATTAAAATTTAAAAGCATGGTATATAAAAAGTTTTTTTTTTTTTTTTTTTTTTATCTTATAATTATTCTTATCTTAATCCTGAATGTTTCTCATCTTTATTAACTTGAATTTACTATTAAAATTTTAACATACTCAAAAACTTCTCATCACTTCGTTAAAATACACTAAACTTTTCCAAAATCTTTTTCTATTTAAAATGATACATGTATTTACTTTAAATGTCCAATATTTCGTAAGATTTCCAATTTTAAAGTTTTAAAATATTTCTCAAATTTACTTATTTTTCTGGTTTAGCCTTATTCTTTTCTTTTTCATAACTACAGCTGTTGCCCTCTTTAAAATATTTAAAATGATGAGGTAATTTTATAGTAAAATTATCCATTATAGCATATATTATATTTCACTCCTCCATAAAAATTGATTTTAAAATCGTCTGTTTCTTTTATACTTTTATTTTAATAGAATTTTAATAGAATTTAATTTATATATTAGTCATTTTAGCAATTTTATCCAAAGTAGCATTAGAAATAATATATATCACTTCTCCGATAAAATTTATAGGACCCTACAATAAAATTAATTTGTGCTTAATATCCACTACGAAAAATTTTATCAATCGCTTCCAAATTTTGACCTAAGTTTCAAATCTCAACCCTGTGGGTTTTTACATCGGCTACAACGTTTTCGTCTTTGTTCGTAAATAATAATTTGACTGTACTAAATAGTTTACAGCCGTATAATTCAACGTATAACATAGTCACAACAACGCGTGGCCGGGTCTGCTAGTATATATATATATATATCACTAACTTTGCGATGAAAATTTAAAAATAAAAGAGGAGATTCCCATAAAAAGCTGTAATCTAATGATATAGGTTTTAAAAATATGCAAATATAATTATGTATGTTATTTTTTATACTTAATCGGCCTTCCAGAAAAGGAATCTCTGCCACCAAATCCAGTTTCATACGAATTTTTACCCATTTTTGTATCATCTGATTGAGCTGAATGTTTGCATGCATGTCAAATTCCGATGACAATACATGCTATCGCATTAACAAAGGGGAAAAGCTGTAATATAAGGCCCATATGATTGTGTTAAATGTTTCTCGTCATTTCGTAAATGGATTCTAATCAAGAATGAGCGACTGTAATCAAATGGGCGATAAGCGCGCCATATGTGATGGTGCTTTTCTCACCAAGTCACATTCGAGGAAAATAACTCTACGTTCTGTTGGCATTTCTTAAGATTGAAATTGCGCCAAAGCCGAAGTTCATTCTTGACTAGACCCCGGTACTGATGTTTTATTCAGTATAATTAGTACTTGTTTTATAAAGTTCAGCACTTCTTTTTATTGTACGTTTAAATATTTTATTTTTGTGTGTAGCTTTTGTGTAGCAACTCTCTGGCGACTTTAACACTATTGTTTCCTTCTTGGCAAGGAATTATATTGGCTATCGCAATTTCGTATGTTAAGACCATGGTGAAAAATGTACGTGCCACATTCTTCCCAACTTTTAAATTTGTCCATGGAGGTCCTACCTAAAGTTGTTCGCAAAAGTAAAGATAAAATTTTAAAAAAAATGCATTTTTCCTATAAAATATATAATTTAGACAATTTATGTGATTATCGGGTACAACTGGAACACTGGTCCGCGTATTTTAGAGCGTTATGTTAGGCGCCATAATGATGTAATTCTGGATTCTTTGACAACATTAAATGGTTATGGAATGAAATCCATGTCAACTATTTCCGGAAACGGCTTTCCATTGTAGTCGCAAGGAAAAAAAATCCAGAAATGAGTTGTGGACCAAAGTCCCAGTTGTTCTGATTATTGTTGATATTAATGGCGCAGCTTTAACGTAGGACCCCCGTGAAGAAATTTGAAATTTTGCACCGTGATCACTGAGACATTTCTCTTCAAGATTTTTACTCACGCAACTGCGATAGCCATTTCAATTCCTTGCCAAAATGACAAAACAATAGTCAAAGTGCGAAGTGAGATCCCGTACTAAACTCCCGTCTTATTGTTAATTTTAGGTTGAATTCTTTAGAAATCGACCTGTTGCAATTACTTTGTTTATCTATCTATCTATCTATATATCTATAATGAAAATTTTGTCATCACGATAACTTCCGAAATAATACTCCAAATCGAACCAAATTTGGACAGTGAACTGATCTTCTAAATATCTTGGATGAGTTTGTTAACCAAGTTGCTCCGACATTTTGTTTTCAAGTGAAAGCCACTTGAAAATTTCAAACCCACATTGTGAAAAGCATATTTAAAGGAAGATTTGCTTGAATTTTGGGAACAACTGTAGTATTTCCCCTCAGCTAGATTTGGCGATTTTTCGTTGGCGATTATAGCTAAAACATAAATCTAAAAATCATAAATCATATAGCATAAAGATAAAATCGTAAGCTTAATTATAAATCATAAATCCAAAATAAATAGCATGCAGGCTGCCATATTTTATCGCAAACAATCCAGAACGACATCGTTATCGTTCAAATCGGCGCCAAAGAAAAATCGCCAAATTCAGCTGAGGGGAAATACTATAGTTGTACCGAATTTTGACGTAAATACAGACCACATAAGGGTCTCAATGAAGTTTATCCGCCATTTTTAATAAAGTGGCAGATATTTTAAGTTAAACGGGGCCACTTGAAATATGGCTACTACTTGAAAATTTAAAATCACTATAACTTCCGAAATAATACTCCAAATCGAACGAAATTTGGGCAGTGTCTTAACTTATCTTATAAATATCTTAGATGAGTTTGTTAACCAAGTTCACCATTCTGTTTTCAAGTGGAGACCACTTGAAAATTTCAAATTTAAATTGTAAAAAGAGCACTCTGAATTTGTTTGAATTTGGTTGTATATATAGACAATATAAGTGTCTCAATCAAATTTATTAATTTTCAAATTTATCCGCCATATTTAAAAAGTGACTGACTGACTTGGCACGTTCGGTCACCTTTTATACCCCTTTATCGAACTCAGAAAAATTTAGAAATTGCACGCAATCCGTTAACCAATCACGTTACAGCGTGCATCTTTGGTATATTGATAGTAAGGATTTTCTCGCCAAAAAAGTCGCCATGGGGAAAAATTCGCCAAATTTGGCGCTAAATCCATTGCCTGCCTTATTGAAGCGTTTTTATGCGTTTTTAAAGGAAAATTGGGCTGTTTTATCTCTAAAAGAAATTAGAAATGCAGAAAATTAACATTTTATCAACCTCTTTCAAAGAATTTACAAAAAAAAAAAAGATTGAGATTCTGAATTAATTCGAACTAAATCTGTACAGTAGACTTATCTCCCAAATGCATTCGATATATATGTTAACTTGGCCCACCATCTTGTTACCAAGCGCCGGCCAATTGAAAATTTTAAATTCGCATAAAAAGATATTTATGAACCGATTTGCTTAAAACTCCATATGTGCGTAGCCTACATATATTTCTACCAATTCCATTGATAATTTGTAGCTGACATTTTGAAACAAAATGACGCCTGCTTGATAAGGAAAAAGAAATCAACCTTCCCTTCCGAGTAAGCCGGAAGGACTTGTTTTGTTGTTATTCATTATGTTTTTAACATGCTGATAGAGGAAATTGAAATCGCGAAAAACAAGATCTTTCTGAAAAATCTCAGATCTACTTTAGCTCTAAATTATAAAAATCGTAAAGGATATTCTATGGCAATGCTGAAAACAATTTGGAAATGCATTTCTGTGTTATATTTTATTATTACTGTCGTTTTTGTTAATACATTGGATCATTCCTTATTTTCTGTATAGTTTTAAAGTACGTTAGAGTTTTTTAAGATGCATTTTTACTTCCTTATATTACTAATGCAATTTTACATCCTTTACAGTTTTACAACATTTCCTCACACTATGTATAAGAAAGTATTGCGAAACCGATTTCTGAAATGCATATTATTTCTCACATAACACAAAAAGGAATAATTTTAGGCATTTTCAAATTTTCTTACATTAACCTATAGCAAATTTTCTAACATAGATTTGATATCTGATGTCCTTGGCGATCAAAAGCGTAATGCAAAAACATATTTTACATATGTTTTTTATCTATATTAATAAAATCAGACTTTTGTCTAAATTTGTCATAATCCAAAAAAATTTGCAATATCTTCACGTTTCACACACCATGAAAGCCTAAAATGACTTCAGAAAATTTTGCCTGTGTGTGTGTGTGGGTCATGGTGTCCGTATGTCTGTTACGCTATTTTTGTCCGGGCATCATTTGAGAACGGCTGGACAGAATTCAACAGCGCTTGGCAGAAACTTAGATCTTTACCCAACTTAAAATTATGCTATCAACTTTTAAGAAATTGCCCTACGTTCCCCCCTCGGGCGGTAAAAGACAAAAACACGTTTGCCCGGGTATCACTTGAGTACGGCTTGACGGAATTCAACGGCGCTTCGCAGGAATTTAGGACTTCACCCAACTTAAAATTATATCTATCAAGTTTTTAGAAATTCCTTCACGTTCTCCCCTGGGGGGGGGGAGACAAAACACATTTTTCCAGGCATCACTTGAGAACGGCTGGACGGAAATCAACGGCGCTTGGCGGAAACTTAGGTCTTTACCAACTTAAAGTTATTTCTATCAACCTTTCAGAAATTTTCCTACCTCGCCCCCTGGGAGGGGGAAATACAAAAACACGTATGTCCAGGTATCACTTGAGTACGGCTGGACGGAATTCAGCGGCGCTTCGCAGGAGTTTAGGTCTTTACCCAACTTAAAATTATATCTATCTGCTTTTCAGAAATTCCCCCACGTTCCCCCTGCGGGGCAAGAGACAAAAATACTTATGTTCGTGTATCACTTGAGAACGGCTGGCCATAATTCAACGGCGCTTCGAAGTAATTTAGGTCTTTACACAACTTAAAATTATATCTATCAACTTTTCAGAAATTCCCCACGTTCCTCCCTGCGGGGGGGGGGGGAGAAAAGAAAAACACGTTTGTCTGGATATCACTTGAGAACGGCTGGAAATGACATCAGAAACTTTTGCCTGTCTCTGTGTGTGTGAGTGTGTGCGTGTCATGTGTCCGTATGTTTGTAACGCTATTTTCCATCACGTTATCAAAATTTTGTGAACTTTTAGTATTGCACATATATTTTCGATTTCATGTTTGTAAATATTTTGTAAATAGCATTTATCTACTTTATTGCAATGTAATTATTCATGTTATATTAACTATTATATTTATCTTGTATCCCAACTATGTTGCTTTAAAGAGCAGTAGTGTAAACTATATGCGCTATATATATAATCTTTGTTTCCACAACTTTATTTTTATATTGTTTAGCAACGGAGATTAAAAAGTTGTTCATGTTAAACAATGTTGAAACAAGAACAGCATTTTAAAATCATAAATAATATTATTCTAAAACTAAAAAAGTACAATTTTATTTGTTTTAACTGAAAAATGATGTTTTAGAATGTAGCAACCGCTACAGTCCCGAAAAAAAAAAAAAAGATTTTGATGAAATTCTACCAAAAGTAGAATTTAGTTTAGGACGGAAAACTATTAGTTTATTTTATTATTATTTTTTTAATTATAACACTAGTTAATACCAGACAAAATTTGACGGAACTTAAATATTTTCACAGCATAAAGTTTTAAACATCCCTGTTTTAATATTTCGCATTGCTCTTAACCAGTTTAAAATCCCCTGCTGTAATCAATTATTTTTTCTATGGAGGGGAAGGGGGAATAAATTTCATGAAATTTCAATATACAAAATTTAAGCGTAATCCATATAATAAAATTAAAATCCGAAGTTTTTTTTTTTCTAATTTTACTCTAAATATGACCAAAAGAATGTTTGGAGTAATTAAAAGAAAGACAGAATTTATAATTTATGGTAAGAATGGAGAAAAAAAGCACACGTCAATATTTTTCATACATATTACTTAATTTGATCGTTAATTTTTATCTTCAACATATTTTTCTACAAATAGCATAATACTAAGATCTTGACTCGACAAGTATTTACAAAACGGTATTAAGCGCAAATCTTTTAAATAGAAATTATTGCTAGCGCTTCAATAATTTTGCATGAAAATAAAATCTATTGAATATTATATTAATATTCCTTTTCAATTATAAAATGAGAGTGGTGCAATCTATAATCTACCGATGCAAAAAGAAAAATCTCAAAGATCTAAAAGAGTTTTATTTTATTTATTTATTTATAAAAGTATTTTTTAAATCACATAAATTTATAAGGCAAAATAATTTAATTTAAAATAAATTTTAATAATGTTTTGTGTTTTCTTCATATTCTGCAATTATAATATATTTTCACTTAGAAATAGACTTTGCTACTTAAAAATAAATAAATAACCTTTACTTGGTTTTGATTGAATAATTTATTTTATCTTAAAATTGTAAAATATATATATATATATATATATATATTTTTTTGTCAAAATAGTATATTTCAACAAAAGTATACATTAAAAATAAATAAATAAATAAGAAGAAGAATGAATCTAATATTTTAGAAAGTTAATTTGCTCAGGAAATTTTTTATAAAAAATTGCACTATGTAAATTTTTTGTCGTATAAAATGTCAATATTTTAAGGTTATTCTTTGTAAATTAGTTTCTCTATTAAGCAGAAACGGTCGTTTTGCCAAGCCAAGCTCAGAGAAAAGCAAAACAAACTACTACTAACACAGAACAGAACGCGCCAATAATAAAATCGACAGAAATAACCCAAGATCGTTAAATGCTTATTATAAAGAAACCAACTTTCCCATGTTAAATCGGCAATTCTTTTTTCCGTAAAGTTTTAAATATTGGAAGAACCAAATATCGCAGTAAAATGAAACAAAAAGTAAAATATTCGTATCAATGAGAGCTTTAATTTGAGATAAAAACGAACTTTCTAAGTTAATAAGTAAAAAAATGGCAGCATTTTCAATTTAGCGTAAAATTAGATGTTTTGACAACTTTTGAAAAAAATTCCTTCTTCAAGATTTTTTTTTTAATTCAAGCTAGAGAGTTCATAAATGTGCAGAATTCTTTGAAAACTAGTTTTTCAGATAGATAATTACTTAATCTAAGGACTTTTATAAAATTTAGCTTTTAAAAATCAAAATTTCGTATCTTAATTACTGAAAAACTGTTAAATATCGCCAAAGAGACATAAATCGCCAAATATGAAATTGCTTCATCTCAATTTACCCGAAAAATATTAATTTCTAATTGAACTGCTTTTTCTTTTTATAAGTTATTTTTTTAACCAAAGAATCTTTGCTTTTATTATTTTGTACAATTTTAAATTTTACATCCCTGAAAACAGAAATGAATACATTTTTGAATAACATTTGTTTCAAATCTGTAGCTTGAAATGCTGATTTTTTAATATTTTTCATACCTTAGAATAAGAAAGTCAGTACACGATATAGTATCCAATTTTAATATCCTTCAATCTCGCAATGATAATTATGATGCATGAAGATTTCTACTTCCTTCTATATAGTATACTAGCAGGCTTTGCCCACTTTGCTTGACATTGTATTGAAATGAATTTCGACTTTCGGTTTTTAATGGATTTACACGTTGTAAGAGCCCCTGAGAACAATTTGACTATTTTTAGAAAATTTCTATTTACACGTGTGTGTTCTATGTGTGTGGCGAAAGTTTTGTTTCAACTAGATATCAGGAGCTACTGCTCGGAATTACATATAAATTTATATGCGATTGCACCTTGATGTATAATAGCGTTTATCAATATTTGGTGTCGATTGCTCAACATGGCGCTGCTATGCAGGCGCCGCAATTTCAGAGAAGGCTGTTTCTGTGTAACTAATACATGGAATTGCATAAATTTACAAATAAATTTACACTGTTACAAATTATACTGCTTATCAACTTTTGTACCAATATCTCACCATGTGTCGCTGCTATGCAGCGATTTTCGCAATTTAAGGCAAGGTTATACTCAGGTTCTGTTGCATATAATGAAACAAAACTTCATATGTGAAAAGGCCATTATGAGACATTATGCTGATTCAATCTCGATGTCTATCGGCCGATAGGTGGCGCTCATATACTACAATTTCTTATTAGAACTGAAAGGATGTCATCTGCATGGTGAAAATTTACTTCCGTTGGACATTTTGTGCAACAATACCTCTCTGAGTTGATAATATTCAGCATTCATAATGAAAATAATAATAAATAATTTGTACTGCGTTAATATGTATAGGAAAATGTAGAAGAAAGTTTTGTGATGGACAGGACAAACTAGTCTGCATAGAAAACCCATGGATAATGTCTAGCCACCAGAATTATGGAAAGTTTAATGCAAAGAAACAATGTGCCTTTCATCAACATCGCACGAAAGCTGAGTTGAAATCCAGGACATATGTGATGTAAACTGTCAGGTTCATTCAAGTAAATATAAAAACTATTTAAAAAAAAATAAATGATATCTACAAAAAAGACATTTAAAAAGTACAAAAAAACCAAGCTCAAAGAAAGAGAATGGATTAAAGTTGTGTCTAAAAAGGGTGTGATATCAAATTCCCAAGCTTACATTTAAATACTTATTTAATATTCCCTTTTAACTAAAATTTCACATGTAAATCAAGTGCCTTATGATACATTGATAGAAATCCTTCTTTCCTGTACTAAATACATCATAGCGTGTTTCTGAAAATTATTATTTTTTTTATTTATGCATGATGGGCTTGGCGGCCATCTTTCAAATAATGAATAAACATTCAGACAATTTGAAAGAAGCTTCTTAAAATAAATATCTCATATAAAATTAATTTTGCTATTCCATTCAAAAAAGACGGAAATATTTAGATAACATGATTTCTTATAAGTATTTAGTATTAAGTGCACTTCCATCCTATAAATGCCGGGAATAAAAGGATATAAAAATTTAAATTAACGTAAAAACATGAAGGGGGGGGAGCATAGAAGCTTCCACCCCCCGTTATATTTACCTAATTTAAATTTAGCTTCTTGGAATAAATATCTCGTAAAAATAATATGGTTATTCCATTCAACAGGGGTTGAAATATTCACATTTAAAAAAAAAAAAAAAAAGCCTTAAAAACATCACAAAAGCCCCGTTAAGCACACAAGTTGAATCAATTTAAGTTTTAACAGTGTTAAATTTGGTGCACTCCCATCCTATAATTATTTCCCATTGCGCAGCATTAGTGCGATATAAAACCCAATCAACCAACTCATCCTTTAATTGATAAGATTTTTAGAAGAATTCAAACTAACGTAAAACTTTAAAAGATGGCCGACAAGCCCATCATGCATAAATAAAAAATAATAATAATTTTCAGAAACACGCTATGATGTATTTAGTACAGGAAAGAAGGATTTCTATCAATGTATCATAAGGCACTTGATTTACATGTGGAATTTTAGTTAAAAGGGAATATTAAATAAGTATTTAAATGTAAACTTGGGAATTTGATATCACACCCTTTTTAGACACAACTTTAATCCATTCTCTTTCTTTGAGCTTGGCGTTTTTGTACTTTTTAAATGTCTTTTTTGTAGATAATATATTATGGAAACGAAATATCAGAGATTATAATAATTAGATTAAAAAATAAAAAAAAGAAAGAAAGAAAAAAACCTCATTTGATGTTAAATATCTATCGCCATCTTTTCTAAACAAAGTTTTCAAGTGAGAAAAGTTAATTTTTAAAGAACAATAAATAAATCTAAGAATTTGTTAAATTTAAAAGATTTTCTTTTTCTTTCTTTCTTTTAAGGAATGAAAAACAAAAATTTTAGGAATATATATTTTCTATATGGTACCAGATGGCGCCACAGTAAAAATATCCTGAAATCCTATCTTGTATAAGACATTTTCAGCGAAAATATACATGACAGTAACCGATAAGAATTCGCGAATTCCTTTGTTTTAATAAGCTTCCTTGGAAAGTATGAATCAATAAATTAAACGTAAGAATTATGTTTATGATTGAGCTTTTATTAGGCGTCTACCGTAGACGTGTAAAACATTGTCGTCTGCTAGATCTCTATCATCGGTATTCGTATTACGCTGCATAAAGAGAAAGGAATATTCCCTTCCGAATTGGTTCAAAATTTTCTCGCGCAGGCGCAGATCGGGCGATTTTGGTCTTAAAGAAATACCCTTGTGTTTTAATATTATAGATTGCTTTCAAATTATATTATCGATAAATTTTATATTTCGATAAGTGTCCAACTATCGTAAAACTGGTATCGTAAAAATCCTCAGATTGAGAAAAATATTCCTGAGACTTAAAAACATTTCGAGTTCTGATACATACTTGTTGATTCCTATGTAAAATGACCTCCTGAATCCGAATATGACTCCCATTTTGCTCAGTCACCCACCGTTTTTCAGAAACACTACTCCCTCCTTCAATTTTTATTTCTGGTCGGAAATTTTATGACCATGAATTTGATTTGGAGAATGTAAAAGAATTAATTTAACACCTAAAAACAATATATATATATATATATATATATATATATATATATAATGTTTATTTAATAACATAACATTAATAATAGATTAAATATATATATAAGAAATGTATAATAATATCAGTGGCACCCCCCCTAAATTTCCCCCCTTGCCACAAAAATTCATGTTTCAAAACTTTCCAATGTAGCCCCCCCAGAAGATATTTAACAGTTAAAATAATCCTCCTCCCTCATAAAAATAAATTTTATAGTCATAAAATCACAGAAAAGTGATAAAAATAGGTGGCCGTTTAAAAAAAACAGTAGGTGATAGGACAATAATTATAAGATAAAAAAAAAAAATTATATACCATGTTTTTAAATAGCTTAAACTTCTCTTTAAAACGCATTAAAAAGCTCCAATAGGCAGGTAATGGATTTGGCGCCAAATTTGACAACTTTTTGCCCTTGGCGACTTTTTTGGCGACTTTTGGCGAGAGAATTCTTATTATCGATATTCCAAAGATGGACGTTCTAATGTGATTGGTTAAAGAGTTAACGGAAATTTGAATTTAAAAAAAAAAGTTTGTTTTAAAAATTAAATATTAATCCTTTCCGAACAACATATATTTGCATCATGAACTACATTAGCACTTTATCATTGTGTAGAAAATCTTTAACCTTTTGAGAGGGGCGCTTACGAAATCCTATGGTGAAGCGTGACAGATGCTGTCACAGCCCCTTTCAAAAGGTTAAAATGATAACGACGTCATTTTTTGCCAAATGCGTAATTTAACTTTTAACACTTTTTTAACGCTCGCGTTTAATTAAATGTATTTATTTTTAGGTCAAAAGAAAATGAACTCGTAATTTTCTTTTGGCAACAATTAAATTATAGTTAATGTTTTAATGGCTATTTTTATTGCTATTAGGAGCCACGGAGTAATATTAATAGGAGTTGAAGGTCCAATGGGAGAAAGCTACGAAACTGTGTCTAAATTTTTGGTAAATATTGAGGGCGCCACTTGTCATTCCTCCCTACCTCGGAGCGGATATACTGTTGTTTTCAATAGAATTTTGCTGGAGTACATTTAATTTTTTTTATTTTAAGCAATTTAATTTCTTTGTAAGTTCTTGAAACTGCATAATTCAGATGTTTCAAATAAATGCTTCGTTCCTAGTTGTAAAACAGGCTATGATAGTGATAAGAAAAAAAAAAAAAAAAAAAAAAAGCCCTAGGAGAAAAATAAAGTCCGAGTTCTTGTTTTCTGCACCTAAAGTAAGTTTATTTTTTTTTTCTTTACAAAATTTCATCCATTCTCCTTCCTCCCAATTGTCTGTTTTAGCTAGCTTCGGTTCATAAGAATCGTCATTTTTTAAAAGCTTTCTTTCAAAGTAAAATTAGTATAAAATGGCTCTTAAAAAAACATGTTGGTTAGAATACTCCATTTAATGAAATTTGCTTTCAATCGAAATTTTTTCAGCTTCATATTATTTTTAAAAAAATAATTAAAACTAGACATTTCCCCATTGAATAACATTGCGGAAGCTGGAGAGAAGGAAGGATTGCACGCTGGCGCCATCTGTAAACAATAGAAAACAAGATCACAAAATTTCAGCGTTACCTTCTTCTCCTGTCTTTTTACTCCGTGTTAGGAGCTTATCATTTTCACATTTTAATTAATTAAAAGAAAACTATTCGAAAATCTGACTTTGAAGTATTGTGTTGTCACCGGGTTCTGAGCTACTGTGAAAGTTTCAAATGTCTAGCTAGTCGGGAAGTTAGTTAAAAACCGATTGCAAGGTTTGTCCCTGACAAACACACAAAAATCGAAGTTAATAAAAAGATGGTAAAATGGGCGTCATATTCGGAATCATGAGGTCATTTTACAGAAGAATTTGCAAAAATGGTGTTGGAAGCAATTTTCATGCCGAAAAGTGTAATTAGTTATCTGTGCGCCAAACGTAGATTCACGCGCCAAATTACTTCGCTCCGTAGGGATATAAAGAGGCGCTAGTAGAAAAAATAAATGAAATAAAATGTTGTAAGCTTTTTATTTATTTATTTAATATTTATTAGGACGGAGGACTATTAGTCTCAATCTGAGATTTTTACGGCGTCATTTTTCGATGGACATTTATCGAAATATAAAATTTATCGAAAATATAATTGAATAATTTGAAAGCAATGTTATAATTAAAAAAAAAGAAAAACTAACAGTCCTCCGTGCTAAACTAAATTCTGCTTTTGCCAGAATTTTATTAAAATATTTTTTTTTTTTTTTTTTGAAAGAAAAAGAAAAGAAAATTAATAATAATCAGTAAAACCGTGGGTCAATGCTAAAAATGTCAGTTAAAAAAAAGTTCGTTTCAACTTTTTCGGGGCCAATCTGAAAATGTTGCTAATTTATAATCTTTTTAAGGAAGGTAGTGAAAATGTCAAATGTTCTGGAAGTATGCACACAAATTTGAAAAATTCATCCCAATTTGAAGGAAATAAGTTTACATTTACGATGCTGGTTTATAGCTGTGCGCAATACATTTCCGGTAATATTGTGATTCGTTCAATAAATTTTAAAGTAACTTGCACACAAGCGCAAAAATCATATTCCTGACAAAAAGTGCTAAAAAAAGTAAAATATTAATGACTAGTTGATCTGCAGATTAGAAACCTCAACATCCTATTTTCATCACTCATTATTCAATAGATCATTGATAGTATTTATTTATTCCATGTTATATATATCATTAACATCATCAATTTCAACCTTTATCAGTCTACTGCAGGATGAAAGCCTCTTCTAAGTGATTCCAATCTGCTCTGTTTTCTGCAATTCTTCTCCATTCTGCTCTTCCAAACTTCACAATTTTATCTCTCCAACGACACACTGGTGTCTTTATCGGTCTTTCGTTGTATCGCGATATCCAAAATAGGACTGGTGGCCCATCTATCATTCTTTCTGGAAAAGTGCCCAGCCCATCTCCATTTTAACTTACTCCTAGAAATGACATCAGTAACATTGTTTTCTTCCTAATCTAATACAAGTGTTTCACTTTCTTTCTCTTCGGGTGAGTCCTAACATGCGTCTTTCTCTCTTTATATATATATATGACGACTCGCTACATAAACAGATACATTTCTAACGGGGACTGCCACCTCCCCCCCCTCTTAAACTTTCCGCTGTATATCTCTGTCTATATCTATCTCTCTATATTTATATATTTATATATATATATTCTTTATAACACCATTCTATTAATTATTTATAAATAGAAGGCTATAAGATTATTTGATACATAATCTTGTACCGAACTATGATTTGGTACAAGTATTTAAATCATAAATACATGTACCAAATTTCATGCAAAAAGATTACCCTGTGTAACACTGTAAACTAATCAATTTTGTGCCCACAATTTTCCACAAAAAAAAAAAAAAAAAAAAAAAAAAAAACATGCTTTTAAACATTCTAATATCATTTCGTAATATTTAATGTATCCATGTTAAAATACATTTTTAATATGTACTTTCTTTAGATCACAATGGTACGTTATTTTTTGTGTGTGCTTGAAAAAGAGCCACTGTTATTACATACGCCAATAAAAATAGTACACCTAATTAATTATAACTCACTCATATTTCAACTTAATTTGACATCATTTGAATGATTACAGAATGTTATTGGAATTCTTTTGAATGATCCTGTAAATAAATTTAGTTTATAGACACCTCATTTTTTTTTTTTTTTTTTTTTTTTTTTTTTTTTTAACAGAGAGAGAGAGAGAAAACATGTTTTTAAGTATATTTTTAATATATGTTAATTCCACTGAATGCAGCATAAACGCGTTAAAATGCGCTTAGATAAAAACTTTCCCATAAGTTCAAATTTTATGAAATCCTTTTGCTTTTCTCTGTAAAAGAACACCATTAAAAACATTTCAACTTATTCGATGTTTTCAAAAATATTTGTTCGAAATTTGAAATATGGATGATTACATGACATTGTCTGAATACTTTTGTAAAGTCCTGTAGATTAATTATGAAGCCTAAGCACACATGTTTATAATTTCTATGAAAAACATTAATTTAAGCATCTCAATAATGTACGCTAATTTCATTTCGTTGAATGCAGAGTAACGATGTTAAAATTTGCTTAAACGAAATTCACCCCATAGCCCCATAGGTAATGATAAGAAAAATTTTGTTGTGTCCCTGTACACGATCCATAAATAATCGAGACATAAAAAATTACACAGCTATTTCTATACAGATCCTGAACATGTATACGAATTTGCAAGTCAATCGGGGGATTTTTGCGGCGCTATCGCGGTGCATACAATTTCTGTCCATAGGACGTAATGATAAGAAAAATAAGGATAATGTCGAGAGAAACTTTAGATCTTATTTGAGAAAAATACTACATTTTTGAATTTATCTCATTCCCGATATGCAATCAACATGTCATTCTTTTTCTCACATTATATTAAATGTAAAGATTACTTAAAAATTACTTGAAGATTACGAAAAGAAAGCAATAGTAGAATTGGATCAAAATGTCAACAATGCTCAAGATAATGTAAACATAAAGAAAACATAACAAATGCTAGCGCGTGCACTAATATCAGTCGTCATTGGGCTAAAAATGTTAGCGGAAAGAAAATTACTGTTCTGATTGGAGGATAAGCGAATGAATGAGTAGAGAATTTGACTATCGCTAAGTGTAAGTAGAATAGTAGGACCACAGAAATGTCAAATTTGTAGAGTTAATTTAATCAATTTTAAAATAATGTGCACATCTTCGGACCAGAACATTGAGAATTTGTATATAATAGAATATTCTTTTAATTTTAACATTAATTTGAAATTGCCCCTCGATGATTGAAACGGACTTGAACGATATCAAGCAATGGCCCACGGCCTAAGTATCGTTACAAGCGATATCGAAAAAGGTTATTTTTTTTAATAATTTTAAATTAGGAAATAAAAAGTGCGCGTGCAATACTATGAAATAAAAATAAGTAAAAAAATCAATTTAATGATTTTGATTTTTATTTTTTTGGGGGGAGGGGGGGGAGGGGGGAAAAAGATGAAATAATGCTTTCACGCGAAAAATTAAAAATTATAAAATATTAAATTTGCTCATGCATATAAAAAATGCTTATTAAAACGAGTCGAAGAAGGAAGCGATATAAGTATTGAGTTATATTACGATGAATACCTTATATATATGATACGATATATTAGACCTATCGTCCAGGGTTAGTAGGTAATTTCGTGGAAAGAAATAGTTTGTTCGTTCGGTGCAACTTGCACATTAGTCCCGTGAGGTACACTTTCACATTAATCCCTTGAGGTACAACTTTCACATTAGTCCCGTAAGGTACAACTTGCACATTCGTCCCGTCAGTTGAAACTTGAACATTAGTCCCCTTTAAATAAAGTGACCAGCGAAGCTGGCAAAGCATTCCTTGAACTACTACCTTAATTGATTTCACATTCCGTCATTTTTGACGGGGTTATATACAAGTGAATAAAAAAATTATTGAAACAAGTAACAGAGATCGTAAATGCTTGATCACGTATTTTTAATTATCAACTTCAATCCCAAATTCTGTTGTAAAATACTAGTTACTATCTTTAAAAAAATTGTTTATTTATTTATTTTGACAACAGGCTGAAATTACAACGCAAAGAAAAATGTCGAGAAATTTAATAGAGTTAAATACGTTAATATAGATTCATTATTGATTTTCTTCCTAATTTATATCTTGAAAATCCAGCTTCGAGTGGAACTCTGAGACGTTACAATTTATCTGTATATAAAATTTCAAGTAGACAGCTGACAAACAAACAGAATCATTTCGTTTTTATTAATATGATTAAAGCTCTCGCTGATACGAGTAATTTGCTGTCGTGTTTTATTTTTATTCAGTGTTTAGTTCTTCCAATTTTTAAAACTTTATGGGTCATAGATGGGGAAAGAAGTCTATGACATACAAAGATAGAGTAAAGGTTTTCCCTGCGCGCTTTAAGTGTGCTACTTATCTGGCTGCACATGACCATATCCTCGACTGCCTTAACCTAACTAGAGGGGATCTCTATGACGATCTGCTCTATGCACTTCATATTACCAGAGTTGCTGGAGTCATAGACTTTATTATCCATCAGTAATTAGCTTCGCTGGCAAATGGACACTGGCACAAACAAACAAAATTTATGGAAAAAGAGTTTGCTGATTTAACGTGGAGAAGTTTGTTTCCGTATAATAAGCAACTAACGGTCTTGGGTTCATTCACGGCCATATTCACCATTGACTTCAACTCCCGGTTCAACGCAAAAATTTGGAAAGCTTCTAAAGGCAGGGTTCAGCTATATAAAATTGTCTGACCGGCTTCTTCAGCCATCTACCGACGAAGATTTTATATAATATTTGATTGGTTATTTTCCGATAAAAAGTCTGAAAGTAACAATGCCGCTAGACGGCATTAAGCAACACATCAAATATTGCTGAAAAGTTTACCCTTACTTTATGTGCTTTTCAACTTTTCGTGTTTTACCGGGAATCGAAGTTATTGGTGAATGCAGCCGTGAGTAATGATAAAGTGCGGATTCCTTGTAATGGCTATGGAGCAAATTTTCGCTAACATCTCTGCGGTTTTTGTGCCTTCTTTCGGCGATAATTGTTCTCTTGGCAACTGGTTCTTGGGATTTTGCATGTTCTAAATGGTTTGGTGGAAATGTGCTTTCAAGGAGGGTGAATTCCTGCTTTGGTGGGAGTGGAGTGTCAGTTTAGCGGTAGAAAACCAGTTTGACGAATGAATTGGAAAACTTTTAGGGATGTGATGTTCGGGAACAAACAGGTTATTATTCCGGGGTCTACTCTAATATACAGTCGATGCTTGGGTTTTTTCTGGCAATTACAGTTGCGTTCTGTTTTTGTTGTAGTGGTTGTTTGTTTGTTTAGTTTTCCGAATTTATCTTGAAAAACGACCGCTAATGCTTGATCTTTTTTTTTTTTTCTTCTTCTTCTTTTTCTTTTTAAAAAATAATTATTACCTCGTTTCAGGTTTTTACCACATGGCTCCAAAGAAAACTAATACTAAATTAGCACCTAAATGTAAAAAGAGTTCTTCATCTTCTCGAAGAATCACTGCTGAAAACAAAAATCAAAGAAAAAAGAAATCAGTGTCTGTAGCCTCTCAAATCAGTAGAAGAAATAGAAAAGTAAAAAAAACAAAGGTGGAGGAAACTGAATTTTCAAACACTTCAGTCACAGAAAATAACTCAGATAAAAAGGACTGCGTTATTTGTTATGACACTGAAGATTCTAAAGACTATATCTTCCTGCCTTGCGGGCATCGCTTCCATCGTCTCTGTAATGAAAAGTGGATGGCCATAAAACATAAATGTCCATTGTGCAACACGTATGTTATGGATTACATCAGCGGTAGACGAACAAATCATTATTTACTTCGTTCAAACGTACGAGTTATTATAAACGGAGTTGATTATTCAGAAATGTTTAATGCAATATAACTGTGGTTTAAAACCAGTTGATTTTCTAAACTCAAATATATATATAAAATTTAAATGTTTCCTGATTTTTTTTTAATATTTTAACATAATTTTTATATATATATATATATAAGAAACTTTTAAGACAAATATTTATGTACATGAAATAAAAATAAAAGATTAGAAAAACCAACACGAGATTTACAAACTAATGCCCAAAATTGCTGCAAAAAGGAAATGTAAAACTTGAATATAGGAATAATTTAACAAATGAAATGAAATAAAACCCCAAAACACACAGAAGTCTTCATCAGGGCGGCCCTTCCGTGAAGGGGTTAAATGAAGTTTCTCAAAGGATAGTAGCAATTAGCTAATAACTATCCTTAGCCCCCAACTTCTCACGAAACAGAAAACCACCTTTAACAGAATAGAAATCTAACAGATCTGAAAAAGATCGAAAGAGGAAAACACACTTAAGACGTAACAATTAATTTGCAAGGATTTTAAGAGCTGTTTTTAAATCTCAATCAGTATTGCATAAAATGCGAATTCTTTAAAACTGTGAGAACATGTGAAAGGAACAAAAGATTAGTAAAGAAATCCTACAGTCAAGGTCGTTAACCAAAAGGTTTAAAGCCATTAAAAAAAAAGGGGGGGGGACAAACTTAAAATTTATTTTAATAATTCGTAAAACAGAGAAAGCTAGCGCTAAATGCTGCTTAGCCAAACAATGTTTTTTTAAATAAGAAATGTTTTAAAAGCGAATATGTGTACGATGTAAAATGATATAAAATTAACGATAAATACAATAAAACACGTTTAATTTACGTTTTATTATAGTAATCTTTAATTTTATATCATTTTATATGGTACACATATTCGCTTTTAGAACATTTCTTATATATATATATATATCAATACAGAATATCAGAATTTTTCCAAAATCTTAAAACCTATGAAAAAAAAATTAGAAACTGCTGAACATAAAATATTAAAGTATACTACACGATTTTTTTTTTTTTTTTTTAGTGGGTCTGAACAGTTTTTGATTTTCTGTAAAATTATTTTTTAAAGATTATCTAAATTGATAGTTTTTTATCCATGTTCCAAAAAAAAATTCAATTTAAAATGAAATGCAGCATGATTAGTACGATCCTATAACACATGCATGAATGCAAAAACTAACTAACTAAATAATAAAATAAATAAATAAATAATAAAAATAAATAAGTAAATAAATAAAATCTTTTTGTAAAAAAAATATGGTGTGAAACAACCACACGACTTCCATTACCTACTATCACACATATTAAATGCATTTTTGAGAGATAATGTACATAAAAGTGACCTAAAAGTAACATAAAAGTAACATAAAAGTGACCTAAAGAAGTAGAAACCTAAACTTTTTCCGGCATGAGAAATTTATAAAGACATATAAAACGAAGCTTACATATAGCTAGGTAAAAAATAATAGAATAAAATGGTAGAGTTATTTTTTGAAACACAAATTGCCGAGATTTGAAGATGATATACCTAAGCAGGGAGACTGTTAATTTTCCTCTAATAACCACGTAATACAAGAGAAAGAAATTAATTTATATAACAGTTTTCAAGAAAATCGTTAGAGCAGTTTTTGAGATACCAACTTTTACAAAAAACAATTATTGACCGGAAAAGAATAATTACATACAAAACTATATATAAAAGTGAGTTAATATGGCAAGTTTAAAAAAAAAATACGTACAGCCGTTTTTCAAGGAACGCGCTTGCAAGATCTGAAATTGAGCTATTCATACAGGACACCTGTCAATTTTCCTGAACTAACCAACTATATCATTCGAAAATACATCTAATAGAGTGTTTATATAGTAAATTTGAAGAAAATTGTTAAAGCCGTTTTTGAGATACGGAATAACGATTCCACTTCCGATTTTTCAATTTTCACCAAAGTTTGGAAAATTCATCTGTACACCAGACCTGTCTTAATTCTGAAGTTTTGTAGTTCTATATATATTAGTTTCGGAATATGATAGCCAGAATATTCCACACATACACACACACACGCACGCACACACTGACCAATTTCAAAAAACAACATTTTTGGACTCAGGGGACCTTAAAACGTGTAAATCAGGTGAAATCTCGATATCGAATTTTTGGACCAAATACTATACTTCCATTACCTACGGTAGTAGGGCAATAGAAGTAAAAATAAAACCGATTCGAAAAGGCAACTATTATTCAAAGAACTAAAATTAATATGAAAATTGGCATAAAATGAAATTGTAAATTGCGCTTAAAAGTATGAAATGAATTCCTTCGCCAAACAACGTAAACACTACAATCATTATATATATAGTTTATAAGAGAGATAACGATTTCGATTCGTACTCCTCTATATAGCACTTTGCGACCTAATTTACATACTTTAGTTAATTTTAAAAAATCTATTTGTCCAATCTATAAGATGTTTAGTCCGACGGATTCTGAAAAAAAGCCCCTTTCATTTGATACCTTATGTGTAAAGAATTTTTTAAGAGATTTTTTAAAATTAATTAAAATATGAAAATAATAACCTGGTAATAACTTCAAATTTAGACATTTAAATTTATAAATGTTGGTAAAAACTTTTACCAGTCATTTATTTATTTATTTTTAAGCATAATATGAAATATGCTTTCCCGCGAAAAATAAAAATATATATATAAAGTAATAGCATACCCGTGCGAAACTTTCGCACTTTATTTCTTTTATTATTTACCTTTAATATTTGAAACTCATAAACCTTAAGCCTAATTTCCCACCCAATTCTAATTCCTCAGAATCCAAATTATTATTAGACACAAATTAATAACGCGAGATAAAATACTAATGATAATCAAACCAATATAATTCATGAAAGACTTGAAATAAAATTGATGTTTAACGACCTAATTTTAATACTTCGTGAGGCAGGACAGATTTAGTATAAGATCCTCATGGCAATTTTTAAATTTTTGTCACCATGTTGGCGATACATTTTTATTTATTGAATTTTTTTTTTTTTTTTGCTTAATTTTGTGTTAAAGAATCTGATGTGGGCACCACATGACTTCCTTATACACTTTTAGAAATATACTTAATGTTAAAAAATATTGACGTTAGACCCGATACAATTGGCTGAAAATACATAAAAAAAATGAATTATCACCATGTTCTGAGCTTTTCTGAAAGTTAGTTAAAAACCGATTCCAAGATTTGTACTGGTAGCGCTGACGAAGGCAGCAGGGACCCGAAAAAATTGGCTAAAAGTATATAAAAAATGAATTTTCACCGTGTTCTGAACTATTCTGAAAGCTTCAAATGTCTAGCTAGTCGGGAAGTTAGTTAAATAAATTTTCTGTTGAACCATATAAACGATACCAAAAGCAGTAAGGACCTGAAACAGTTGGCTAAAAGTATTTAAAAAAATGCATTTTTACCGTGTCCTTAACTATTCTGAAAGTTTCAAATATCTAGCTAATCGGGAAGTTAGTTAAATAAATTTTCTGTTGAACCATATAAACGCTGCCGAAGGAAGCAGTGACCCTAAACAATTGGCTAAAAATATTTTTAAAATGCATTGTCACCGTGTTCTGAGTTTTTCCGGAAGTTTTAAATGTCTAGTTAGTCGCGAAGTTAGTTAAAAATCGATTGCAAGATTTGTACTGGTAACGCTGCCGAAGGCAGCTGGAACCCGAAACAGTTGGCTAAAAGTATTTTAAAAAATGCATTTTCACCGTCTTCTGATCTATTCTGAAAGTTTAAAATGTCTAGCTAGTCGGGAAGTTAGTTAAATAAATTTTCTGCTAAATTACATAAATATTGCTGAAGGCAACAATGTCTCCGGAACAATTTGCTAAAAATATTTTAAAAATTCATTGTCAACGCGTTCTGAGCTTTTCTGTAGATGTCAAATGTCTAGCTAGTTGGGAAGACAGTTAAATTGCAAGATTTTTCAAAACCGTTTTTGAGTTATTACCGTTTTTTGATACATTATGTCCATAACCTATATATTTTTGGTCATTATGAACGTAATTTTCGTAAATATCTCCAAAACGGAAAATCATACAAAGTCCAAAAAGGGAGGTTCACAACTAGATATTATAACAAACCTATGTACCAATTCGCAACTTTCTACGTCCAACCGTTTTTGAGTTGACACACACACACACACAGACACACATACATACACACGTCACGAAAAATCTTGTGAATTTCGAATGCGAAAAGTCGCTTATATCTAAAACGAGAGCTCGGGTTAAAACGACATTTGCAGGTGTACAACTAGACATCATGACAGTCACACGTATAAATCCGCGATTGTAATGAAATGCTCGTCCTCTGGTGGGCTAAGGTGACATTAACAATACCACGGATAGCTTTCGTCGAGACGCCATTGCATTACTTGCGTTGCTGTGTATTTGATGTTTAGTTTCACATATATTTATTGAATAAAAATGAATAAATCCGGTAAAAAAGATAACACATACTGCTGTGTGCCACAGTGTAACTCCAAACGAACAAGAAATCAGAAAAAATAAGCTTCTATTTATTTCCAAATAACCAATTTAAAATTTCAGTTGTTTCGGCTGATGGAAGTAAAGAATTATTCAGATGATTTGAAACTAATATTTGTTCAGCTTCAGTTAAACATCTACTTTGATCGAACTTTGAATAAACTGAAATATTTTTTCCAAAAGCAATCGATTTTCCATGATGTAATGGCAGAGAAATTATAGCACGAATATTAAGTAGTAACACAAACAACACAATAATAAGTACACGTGGCTATTATATTTACTAACAACAAAAGTTGGAAAAGCGCCATCTATCGGTCATTACAAACGCGAATTGGCGACATTCAGCGATCATTCGTTTTCGAGCAATTTGAAATACAAAATCCATTTCGCAAATCGGGATTACTATACTTCCTTATGCTTTGTATTAGGAAGTAAAAACTTAGTACCTATTTTTATTATACTTTTTATTATTGCGTTTTTTAGTCAATTTATGACAAAAGTTCATATGGGGATTATATCATTAAAATATTGCTAGATTTAAAATGACGCTTGCAAAGATTGTAAAAAGGCAACCTTTAAAAATACATGTTTTTAATAAAATGATCTCATCGTACAAATGTCGTCATTTTTTATTAGATCACTGAACTGAGTCCGTTTTCTTAAATATTGATTCTTTATTATTTTTTATCCTGGCGTATTTTATTAAGTCACTATCGTATCGTTTCTAAAAATAAAATAAAAAAATAAATTAAAAAAAATTAAAAATATAATTATACAGACAGGACATTATTTCATTATTTAAAACATGAAAATCTGACATACAGATTTCAATTTAGTGCCAGAGGCCTACTGCTAAACTTGTTAATATCGACAAATTCTTCTTTAGTTAATTCGTGACGATCTAAATTCCATGATAAAGTTTTCATTAAATCAAACCAATGTGTTTCAGCTGCAGATATTGTAACAAATAACGTTGGAAGTCCAAACTGTCTTATAGCCGCAAAACAACGTTTTTTCTGTTTTTCCCAATCAGGGGGAGATGTGCTTGGGGGGACTCATGTCAAAGGTGTGCCTTGGGGGGGGACTCATGTCAAAGTTGTACCTTTGGGTGGGACTCATGTCAAAGTTAGGCTTTGGGAGGACTCATGTCAAAGTTGGGCCTGGGGGGACTCATGTCAAAGTTGTAACTTGGGGGGGACTCATGTCAAAGTTGGGCCTGGGGGGACTCATGTCGAAGTTGGGCCTTGGGGGGACTTCATTCAATAAATCCCCATTCAATAAACCGACTGAAATAGGCCCTTAGCACTATTAAGAGTGTATTATAAAAATTCGACAACGCTGTACCGACTGAAAAAGGGGTACCTTGGGGGGGGGACTCATGTCAAAGTTGGGCCTAGGGGGGGGACGCATGTCAAAGTTGGGCCTGGGGGGGACGCATGTCAAAGTTGTGCCTTGGGGGGATTTCATTCAATAAATCCCCATTCAATAAACCGACTCAAATAGGCCTCTAGCACTAATTAAGAGTGACTTATAAAAATTAGACAACGCTGTACCGACTGAAATAGGGGTACCTTGGGGGGGACTCATGTCAAAGTTGGGCCTGGGGGGGACTCATGTCAAAGTTGTGCTTTGGGGGGGACTCATGTCAAAGTAGGGCCTGGGGGGGGACTCATGTCAAAGTTGTGCCTTGGGGGGACTTCATTCAATAAACCGACTGAAATAGGCCTCTAGCACTAATTAAGAGTGTATTATAAAATTTCGACAACTGTACCGACACTTGGCATGAAAGCTAATTTATTGATAATCATGTTTAATATTTTAAAATTTTGATGCTGAAATACTGTTCGCCCGCGGGCGATTGATACCTGGTTGGCAAAGTGCCAGGACAATTCCACTCACTCGCTGGGAGACACAGCAAAGGAAGAAGAAAGAGAGAGGAGAAATTTTTCTATTATTCTTGTTTCTTTTGTTATGTGTTGAATCGGAACAATTTTAGTATATCCCCCCACAACGATATTTGGCGATTTTTTGTTGGCAATTATGGCTAAATCTTAAGTGATAAAATCATAATCTAAGTCATAAATCCAAAATAAACAACATATAGGCTGCCATATTATTTCGCAAACAGTCCAGAACGACATCGTTATCTTTCAAAACGGCGCCAAAGAAAAATCGCCAAATTCAGCTGTGGGAATAAACTAAAGTTATACCAATGGTTCATACATCTGGTACAAGCTCTCGGATTAAACCTCTCCGTAATGAATCGAAGCATGTTGTACATATTGTCATTAAGTTTTGCGATAAAGTAGCTTTTGAAGGAGAAGTTATTGTTTGAAGAATTTTAATTATTTCTTCAAGAATTTTGATAATAAATATCAAAATGAAAGTAAGTGTCAAATATTTAAAGCAACATTCAATTTTAAATAGTGTCATTTTAAATAGTTTGTTCGTTCGGTGCAACTTGCACATTACTTCAGTGAAGTACAACTTTCACATTACCTCTTTAGGAGGTACAACTTTCACATTAGTCTCCTTTAAATATAGTGACCAGCGAAGCTGGCAAAGCATTCGTTAATTCACTACCTTAATTGATTTCACATTCCGTCATTTTTGACGGTGTTATATACTAGTTTGTAAATAATAATTGACATAATTTTTAAATTAGTGTTACACACTTCAAAAGTTTCAAAATACTGACAAAGCTTTTATTTTTAATTTTAAATGAGTAATATTTATATTGAAATCTAAAACTATCCTTTATAACATTATCAGTTTTTCTTTCTTTTAATTAATCGTAAACTATTTACATAACCAGATATTCAAGAATCAGTTCAAAGAAGGAAAAGAAATGCAATCAAATTTTTTCATACCCATAAACAAACACATTCCTAGGTACTACGGACACTCCTATTTTATAAATGGACCAGTCTTTTTCACCCATGCGCAGATGACGCCAGGGATCATCCTTCTGCGGTTTATCAGTAACTCGGACATTTTTCACCAAGAACTCTCCTTTTGTGAAAGCCACTTTAAGCCAAGTTAGCGCAACAAAAATATAAATAAATTATAAAATACTGAAAAACAGAAAAGAAAGAAAGAGAAAAAAAAAATGACATAAATTATGTATTTTTGTCTAAAATGGCGATAAAAATTCAAAAGCCGACAAGGGAGCTACATTAATGCTGTACTATGATCAGATTTACATATTTAATCATTTATTACTTTCTTCTATATGTAATATAGAGAAAGTATTGGATTCGTAAAAATTTTCGACCTCGGGTTTTTGATGAATTTACACGTCTTGAGAGATGTAGAACACGATTTGACCATTTTTAGAAAATGTCTGTCTGTCTGTCTGTCTGTCTGTGTGTGTGTGTGTGTGTGACAAAATTTTGTGGCAACTGTATCTCAAGAACTACTGCACAGAATTTCATACAAATTGGTATGTAATTGTACCTTGACATAAATTAGTGCCTATCAACTTTTGGTAAAAATTGTCTTACAGGTTGCGTTGCCATCCCGCTTTTTCTAAATTTTTAACATGGTGATATAGGGCAAAATTTTGTATAAATGTGCATAAAGAGAATTATTTTTTAGTAATCATTATGAAATTTACAAGAATTATTTAAAATAGAGATAGTCAACTGGGAAAAAATTTTTGTATGCGTAGGAGCCTCGCCACCCCCCGTGGGGGGGAAGTCCCCCCTCGAGGGGAGTAAATTTTCAAGATGGGTATCTTTCGAAAGGTCTCGTCAATACCTTTAAAACGAATGGTTGAACTAGAAATCTGTGATAATTTAAAACAAAGTTATCGATTTTTTTTACTTTTAACGAAAAACAACTTAGAAAAAAATCGTTTTTTTTTTTTTTTTTTTTTTTTAAACGAAATTTAACCAGACTTGGTATTTAGTTGGCCCCTGACATAAACTGAGGCTGATTAGATTTGGGGATCAATCGCTCAACAGGTGGCGCTGTGATCGTATTTTTTCTAAATTTTTAACATTGCAGTATAGGAAAAAATTTCGTATAAATGTACATAATGAGAGTTATTCTTAACCTGTGATTGTGAAATTAATATGAATTATTGATAATAGTAGTAGTTAATTAGGGAAAAAATTTGGGGCATCGCTTCCCCCCCTCAAGGGGAGTAAATTTTCAAGATCGGTATCTTTCGAAAGGTCTCGTCAATACCTTTAAAACCGTGACCCGTCAAATAAGCCCAAGACAAAACGGCCCCGACAAAAAAGCCCCGACAAAATAGCTCCGACAAATGAGCCCAAAGGACAAAAGAGCCCCGACAAAACAGCTCCGACAAAACAGCCCCGACAAAACAGCCCCGACAAAATAGCTCCAGACAAAATAGCCCCAGACAAAACAGCCCCAAGACAAAATAGCCCCGACAAAACAGCCCCGACAAAATAGCCCCCGACAAAATAGCCCCCGACAAAATAGCTCCGACGAAATAGCCTCCGACAAAATAGCCCCAGACAAAATAGCCCCGACAAAACAGCCCCGACAAAATAGCTCCCGACAAAATAGCCCCGACAAAATAGCCCCTGACAAAACAGCCCCGACAAAACAGCCGCCGACAAAATTTGTATGTATCTTTCTGTGTACATGGAAAATCTTCTGACTATCATATCTCAAAAAAAAAAAAAAAAAAAAAAAAAAGAGATAGAACTACGAAACTTCAGAATTGAGGCAGGTCTGGTGTACATATGATTTTTCGAACTTTTGGTGAAAATTGGATAACCGGAAGTGTGTCATATAGTTTTTTCAGAATCAAAGAAAAATACAGCGTATTAGCGCCACCTATCGGCCTATACACACAAAAACTTAAACATCAGTAGGAAAAAATGGTGCACTTATAAACAATAGAATTTGATGTGTAGTATTTCATAGGCAAGGAATATTCAGAGACATTTACAACAAAAAACTCTACCTTCCGACCGATAACAAACAACATTTCGTGTAATATTCACAGAATTTAAAAAATGATGCAGTTATGACCGTTATATTTTAAGATAAACTTTTTCATAAACAAAGAAAATGACAGCATATCAGCATCAGCGCAACCTTTCGGCCGATATAAACACAAATTTAAACAAAATTTACAACGTAACTACACCACATTTCAGTCCTTTCTTTTTCGTTGTTGTTGCTTAAAATTACACAAGATTAAATTATTTCAGTGAAGCATAACACTGACGTCTGCCGTCGATGTACACATAATGTTGAAGTGGTTGCTGATAATCACTTTTATCTTAAAACAAAATTATGCATTTTATTTTTTTTTTATTATGAAAGTGTAAAGTTATTTGGAGGATAGATTAAGGGACAGTAGGCCCCAAATTGGAGTTCGCCACGGCCTTAGAATAAATAAGTTAAATCGCTGGATTAAAGCTCACCTGTATCACGATGTATCACAAAAGTTAATCAGAACAAATTTAACTCAAGATGAAAAAAAAAAATCAAGTATTGTTGAATTCTGCTTATTGATTTAGTTACAGCGACCAGAACTTTTGCTGACACACACAGACAGATATCTCGAAATGTGCAAATTCATAGAAAACCTTAAATCAAAAATTTTCAGGAATATTTCATTCCCTATTTAGGTACGTGGAGGATCAAAATTGTGATGGCATGTCTCCGGACCACCTCTACGGGTGTGTCCCAGACCGTCGCCAATTGCCCATCTGCGCAGCATTAGTGCGACGTAAAACCCAATCACCAATCACCAATCACCCTATTTAGGTACAGTCGGCTGCAAAATTATTCGAGCACTAGCCAATAATTCCTATATTTAAAAAGTACACTTAAGACTGCTTTGCTAAGTAAATCCTTGTCGAATCACGTTCTTAGACTGATTAAGAACATGACTTGACAAGGATTTATTTAACAAAGCTGTATTAAGTGTACTTTTTTTTGGCAAGGATTATTTCTAGTGCTCGAATAATTTTGCAGCCGACTGTATATAAAAGAAAATAACAAATCCACATTTAAAGAAAATAGTCATTTACAATTTATGAAAATACATTATGTTTTACAATAAATAATTACAAGATAAAAAGAACTTTTTATATACAATGTTTTTAAATTTTTCTGTTGAATCATATAAACATACAGTCGGTAACAAAAGTCTCCGAACACTAGCAAAAATTCCTATATAAAAAAAGTACACTTAATATAGTTTTGTTAAATAAATCCTTGTCGAATCCTGTTCTTAGTCAGTTTAAGAACATGATTCGACAAGGATTTATTTAACAAAACAGTATTAACTTTACTTTTTTTACATAGGAATTTTTGCTAGTTTTCGGAGACTTTTGTTACCGACTATACCTGGTAACTTTCATAATTTATTCCGGAGTACTGGAAACCTCGCCCTTTATTCATACCAGTATATTTTAAAAGCACTTTTCTTCTTATTTCATCGTAATTACATATTGGAGAAAATTTCTCTACAATCATACTGGCGTTAAAAAAGGGCGAGGCTAACAGTACTCCGGAATAAATTATAAAAGTTACCAGGTATGTTTAAACGATACCGAAGGCAGCGGGGACCCATAATAATTGGCTGAAAGTAATAAAAAAATGCATTGTCCTCGTGTTCTGAGCTTTTCTAAAAGTTTCAAATTTCTAGCTAATCAAGATAGAGTTCTGCACGGGCTGAAATTTTGAGGCCCAAACCCCTTCCGGCCCGTTTCAAAAATATGTAAAAAAAAAAAAAAAAAAAAAAAAAAAAAAATGCATGTTTTTCTATGAAAAAAATTTTTAGTATGTGTTTTGTAGAGATTTTATACAGCCAATTAACAGAATGTCCTTTAACAAAGCTGCTGAACTTTTACAAGATAATTATATATAAACAGAAATTCATTATTACAGACATACAAAAGACTCAAAGGACGACAGAAAATCGAGTCGAAAATATTAGCATTCATCAAACGATATAGGACAGTATTTAAAATAATTAATACTACTAAAAATGTATTATCAACCATTTACTCTTATATACCGTAATGTATCTGAATTTTCCATGTGATCCGATAAACAAAATTTTAATGCTAATACAACCATATTCAATAGAAAAGATGCTTTTGCACATGCTAGAAATGGTGCTACTTTCATCCAGTGCACAGGAGATAAGAAAAAGGAGCTTTCGCGAAAAAGTTACAGTGGAATGATTTTTACTGCCTTTATACAACCTAAACTCTTCAGACCGTAGGACACAAAGCCTTATACACAGTAACGTATCTAATTTCTTTTGTTTGTACATGTGTGCAAACTAATAATGACATGCATACTATTTTGAATAAGAACCATCTAATATTACATGAAATAAAATATATTAATTTCGAGACATGCTAAAAATATTTGCGGAAATTGAAATCTCAAACAGGCACATTGATATTCATTTTAATTGAAGTTATGTGCTACACAAGCCTGTGAAATTATGTAAAATAAATGACTGGAGAAATATTTTATCTTTTTCATTTTCCTTGATTAACGAGGAAACTAAAAAAAGATTCGGGCTGACACGGACCGGAAAAAATATCATCCACGCGGGCCCGGCACGAGTATACACAAAATAACTGAGCACGAGCCCGGGCCGAGCGCAAATTTAAAAATTCGCCCCGAACCCGGCCCGTGCAGACCTTTAAGTCAGGAAGTTATATGATTATTGAATCATAAAAACGCTACCGAAGGCAGCGGGGACCCAAAACAATTGGCTAAAAGAATTAAAAAAATGCATCGTCATCGTATTTTGAGCTATTCTAAATATCTAGCTAGTCGAAAAGTTAATTAAATAACTTTTCTATGAAATCATATAAATGCTTCCAGGCTATTTTGTTGGGGCTATTTTGTCGAGGCTGTTTTGTCGGGGCTATTTTGTCTGGGGCTATTTTGCTGAGGCAATTCTGTCTAGGGCTATTTTGTTGGGGCTGTTTTGTCCTGGGGCTATTTTGTCGGGGCTGTTTTGTCGGGGCTATTTTGTCGGGGGCTATTTTGTCGGGGGCTTTTTTGTCGGGGCTATTTTGTCGGGGGCTATTTTGTCGGGGCTGTTTTGTCCTGGAGCTATTTTGTCGGGGGGCTATTTTGTCGGGAGCTATTTTGTCGGGGCTGTTTTGTCGGGAGCTATTTTGTCCTGGGGCTATTTTGTCGGGGCTATTTTGTCGGGGCTATTTTGTCTGGGGCTATTTTGTCTGGGGCTGTTTTGTCGGGGCTATTTTGTCTGGGGCTTTTTTGTCCTGGGGCTGTTTTGTCGAGGCTATTTTGTCGGGGGCTATTTTGTCGGGGCTCTTTTGTCAGGGCCTTTTTGTCGAGGCTATTTTGTCGGGGCTGTTTTGTTGTCAAGGCTTTTTTGTCGGGGTTCTTTTGTCGGGGCTATTTTGTCTTGGGCTATTTTGACGGGGTACCCTTTAAAACGAATGGTTGATCTATAAATATGCGGTAATTTAAAACAAAGTTATCGATTTTTTTTACTTTTAACGAAAAAAAAAATGAAAAAAATCGTTTTTTTTTTTTTTTATAATATTGTTACTGCGTGAATTTGTATCGGAAAATATAGAAGAAAGTCTTGTGGTGGCCACAACATACTAGTTTTTCTATATGCCAACTACTATTAACTAACTAAATTACTATTATAACCACAAAATTTAATTGTCTCATGCAATAGATGTAGCCGATCATAGGATATTAAAATCTTATATTTGGTGTGAAATTGTTGTAAATTTATAGTTGATCGAATAAATCAAATAAATGTAGAAAATAACGTGAATGAAAATGTTAAGTACACCACGTATCGTGTTGTTCATATGTAACTGGGGTTTAAATATAAAATTGCTACTTTAATTTTTTCAATACTGTCTGTTTCGAAACTGTCATCTGATAAGCACCCAAATGGAAGCCCACTGGTAAGCTATTCTCACATGCTCCCGAGAGTCACACGCACCCGGGACAGGCACCCGTGAGTCTGCGAATGAGTGGGTGGCTGCTGAAGGCAGAGGGGACAGGAAGCGAGCTTTTGAGCAATTTCATGATATTTTTTTTTTAATTTAAATTTTGTTTATAAAGTGATATAAAAGAGTTTCCTTTAAATATAGGAACCAGCAAAGCAGGCGAAGCCTTCTTTGATTCACTACGTACATTGATTTCAAATTCATCATTTTTGACGGGGTTATATAATAGTTAATCATAAATCTAGAAGTCGACGCAAAATTAAATAAAATTTGATTATTATAGATAGCGATGTACGCTGTTCTCTCAAATGATCCATCTTCATATTTTTCTTTATTACTTATCACTGTATACAATTGCTCCATGAGTAATATCTGCATAGAACAGTTTTTTGCAATTCTATATTTATGTTTCCAGAGTTTTCTTTACAAACTTGTTATAGCTTTGATATCTGACATCCTTGGTGGTTTTTGGATTTGGTAATCAAAATGTAATACAAAGTTATACACACGAGATGCATATTTTGCAATATATATAGTACGAAATATTGTTTCTTATTATAGATTAGCAAACCCGTGCAAAAAAGTTTTGCACTTTATTAGTGCTAGAGGCCTATTTCAGTCGGTACAGTTGTCGAATTTTTATAATACACTCTTAATTAGTGCTAGAGGCCTATTTCAGTCGGTTTATTGAATGGGGATTTATTGAATGAAGTCCCCCCAAGGCACAACTTTGACATGCGTCCCCCCCAGGCCCAACTTTGACATGAGTGTCCCCCAAGGTACCCCTATTTCAGTCGGTACAGCGTTGTCGAATTTTTATACGTCACTCTTAATTAATGCTAAAGGCCTATTTCAGTCGATTTATTGAATGGTGATTTATTGAATGAAGTCCCCCCAAGGCACAACTTTGACAAGAGTCACCCCCAGGCACAACTTTGACATGAGTCCCCCCAAGGTACCCCTATTTCAGTCGGTACAGCGTTGTCGAATTTTTATACGTCACTCTTAATTAGTGCAAAGGGCCTATTTCAGTCGGTTTATTGAATGGGGATTTATTGAATGAAGTCCCCCCAAGGCCCAACTTTGACATGAGTCCCCCCCCAAGGCCCAACTTTGACATGAGTCCACCCCAGGCACAACTTTGACATGAGTACCCCCCAAGGCACAACTTTGACATGAGTCCCCCCAAGGCACAACTTTGACATGAGTCCCCCCCAAGGTACAAGTTTGACATGAGTCCCCCCCCAGGCCCAACTTTGACATGAGTCCCCCCCAAGGTACCCCTATTTCTGTCGGTACAGCGTGGTCGAATTTTTAGACGTCACTCTTAATAGTGCTAAGGGCTTATTTCAGTCGGTTTATTGAATGGGGATTTATTGAATGAAGTCCCCCCAATGCACAACTTTGACATGAGTCCCCCCCCAGGCCCAACTTTGACATCAGTTCCTCCCAAGGTACAACTTTGACATGAGTCCCCCCAAGGCCCAACTTTGACATGAGTCCCCCCCAGGCCCGACTTTGACATGAGTCCCCCCAAGGCCCAACTTTGACATGAGTCCCCCCAAGGTACAACTTTGACATGAGTCCCCCCCCCAAGGCACACCTTTGACATGAGTCCCCATGACAAAAGAGAAAAAACGTTGTTTTGCGACTATAAGACAGTTTGGACTTCCAACGTTATTTGTTACAATATCTGCAGCTGAAACACATTGGTTTGATTTAATGAAAACTTTATCATGGAATTTAGATCGTCACGAATTAACTAAAGAAGAATTTGTCGATATTAACAAGTTTAGCAGTAGGCCTCTGGCACTAAATTAAAATCTGACAATGTCAAATTTTCATGTTTTAAATAATGAAATAATGTCGTGTCTGTATAATATTTTTTTTCTTCTTATTTACCTTTAAAATTTGAAACTTATGAATACTATACCAATTTCCGCACCTATTTAAAATTTTAATTTACCAGAAGATAAATTATAACTGTAACCAAATAAATATTGTGCAATAGTGAAACCAGAAGCATTCAAAAAAAAGTTTCAAAATAAAATTTATGGTTGATGACTCAGTTTTCATATTTCCGTAGGCTGTACGGTTTTAGTAAAGGACCCCCATGACGCTTGCAATGACATTTTATTTATTATTGCGTAATTTTTTGTTTAAAAAGAAAAATCTTATTTTGATAATACATTTTATGATTGCGTTTTTCAGTGAATTTATGTGAATAATTCACATTCTGTTTATATCTTTAGTATATTGCAAGGTTTAAAATGACGCTTGTAAAGATTCTGAATAAATTTTAAAAATACATTTTCCATAAAATAGTGTCATCATACAAATGTCGTCATTTTTTCTTATTAAATCATTGAGCCGAGTCCGCGTGCTTAAATACTGTTCATATTTAAATATTATTTTTTATCCTCCTGTATTTTATTAATTTCGTCTCTATTGTATCGTTTCGACAAAAATTAATTGAAATTGGTCCACGTTAGAGAAATATTATATAGATTGCTGTTAATAAAATACAAGAATATAAATAATACAAGAATAAATAAATAAATGTATTTATTTATTTATTCTTGTATTGTTTATATTCTTGTATTTTATATTGATGTATTGACGTTTGCTGAATGGTCTTGGATCCATGTGTGAGAAGTTAGGGGCTAGAAACGAGTTTTTTGGTTAAATTACTAGCGTTTTGTCAGAAACTTCTCATATTCCTTTCCCTACATGGGGGATCTCACCTGATGAAGGCCCTCATGTGTTTTGGGATAAATTTTTCATCTCGATTTAATTATTTTGCTTATATATATATATATATATATATCATATTTAAAATTATCTTCCTACATCTATCCCAGGGATAACCTGAACCTCCCAAATTCTGCCCGGAGGAAGAACGGACATGTTTTGGAAATCTGAGGGAACATCTAATTTCATATATCTAGGAATGATTTGATAAACGTAGTTCTCGAAACTAGGGTGGAGTTACGAAATGCCGATATTCTTACAAATGCCGCTACGACCGACATTTTACATTCCTGCGGAATATACTGGAAGGAATATGGGAAATCTGGGACTTACCGTGGGAGCTCCTACGGAAGAATATTTGCTATATGGGGTATAAATATATATATATATATATGTATATAGTATGACAATAGAGGGTAAACTTTCGTTGAAATGTTCACAAGGAGAATTTGTTTAAGGAATTATTGTGATATTATAAGAATTATTTATATTGGTAAAAATCAAACATAGGAAAATATTTTTGTGTTGAAAGAAGCATCGCTTAGCCCCAGGGGGTGTAAATAGTCAATATGACTGGTTTTCAAAAACTAGTATGTTGTAGCCACCACAAGACTTTCTTCTATATTTTCGTTTACAAATTCCCTCAGTAACAATATTAAAAAAAAAAAAAAAAAAAAAAAAAAAAAATCCAAGTTTTTTTTTTTCGTTAAAAGTAAAAAAAATCGATATCGATAACTTCGTTTTAAATTATCACATATTTATAGTTCAACCATTCGTTTTAAAGGTATTGATGAGACCTTTCGAAAGATACCCATCTTGAAAATTTACTCCCCAGGGGGAAGCGATGCCCCCACATGCACAATTCTTTTTTTCATAATTAACTACTACTAGTATCAATAATCCCCCTGGGGGGGACTTCCCCCCCAGGGGGATTGACGAGGCTCCTACACATACAAAAAAAATTTCCCAGTTGACTATCTCTATTATAAATAATTCTTGTAAATTTCATAATGATTATTAAAAAATAATTTTCTTTATGCACATTTATACAAAATTTTGTCCCATATCACCATGTTAAAAATTTAGAAAAAGTGGGATGGCAACGCAACCTCTAAGACAATTTTTACCAAAAGTTGATAGGCACTAATTTATGTCAAGGTGCAACTACATACCTATTTGTATGAAATTCTGTGCAGTAGTTCCTGAGATACAATTGCCACAAAATTTTGTCACAGACAGACAGACAGACATTTTCTAAAAATAGTGAAATCGGGTTCTACAGCTCTCAAAACGTGTAAATCCATCAAAACCCGAGGTCGAAAATTTTTACGAATCCAATACTTTCTTCTATTGAATATAGAAAAAAGTAATAATAATAATAAATAATAATTATACAGACACGACGTTATTTCATTATTTAAAACATGAAAATCTGACATTGACAGATTTTAATTTAGTGCCAGAGGCCTACTGCTAAACTTGTTAATATCGACAAATTCTTCTTTAGTTAATTCGTGACGATCTAAATTCCATGATAAAGTTTTCATTAAATCAAACCAATGTGTTTCAGCTGCAGATACTGTAACACACAACGTTGGAAGTCCAAACTGTCTTATAGCCGCAAAACAACGTTTTTTCTCTTTTTCCCAATGAGGGGGAGGTGTGCCTTGGGGGGACTCATGTCAAAGGTGTGCCTTGGGAGGGGACTCATGTCAAACTTGTACCTTGGGGGGGACTCATGTCAAAGTTGGGCCTTGGGCGGACTCATGTCAAAGTTGGGCCTGGGGGGGGTCTCATGTCAAAGTTGTGCCTTGGGGGGGACTCATGTCAAAGATGGGCCTGGGGGGGACTCATGTCAAAGTTGGGCCTGGGAGGGGGACTCATGTCAAAGTTTTGCCTTGGGGGGACTTCATTCTATAAATCCCCATTCAATAAACCGACTGAAATAGGCCCTTAGTACTAATTAAGAGTGACGTATAAAAATTCGACAACGCAATACCGACTGAAATAGGGGTACCTTGGGGGGGACTCATGTCAAAGTTGGGCCTGGGGGGGGGACTCCTGTCAAAGTTGTGCCTTGGGGGACTTCATTCAATAAATCCCCATTCAATAAACCGACTGAAATAGGCCCTTAGCACTAATTAAGAGTGTATTATAAAAATTCGACAACGCTGTACCGACTGAAATAGGGGTACCTTGGGGGGGGACTCATGTCAAAGTTGGGCCTGGGGGGGACTCATGTCAAAGTTGTGCCTTGGGGGGACTTCATTCAATAAATCCCCATTCAATAAACCGACTGAAATAGGCCTCTAGCACTAATTAAGAGTGTATTTTAAAAATTCGACAACTGTACCGACTGAAATAGGCCTCTAGCACTAATAAAGTGCATAAATTTTGCACGGGTTGTTAATCTATAATAAGAAACAATATTTCGTACTATATATATTGCAAAATATGCATCTCGCGTGTATAACTTTGCATTACATTTTGATTACCAAATCCAAAAACCACCAAGGATGTCAGATATCAAAGCTATAACAAGTTTGTAAAGAAAACTCTGGAAACATAAATATCGAATTGCGAAAAACTGTTCTATGTAGATATTACTCATGGAGCAATTATATACAGTGATAAGTAATAAATAAAAATATGAAGATGGATCATTTGAGAGAACAGCGTACATCGCTATCTATAATAATCAAATTTTATTTAATTTTGCGTCGACTTCTAGATTTATGATTAACTATTATATAACCCCGTCAAAAATGATGGAATTTGAAATCAATGTACGTAGTGAATCAAAGAAGGCTTCGCCTGCTTCGATGGTCACTATATTTTAAGGAAACTCTTTTATATCACTTTATAAACAAAATTAAAATTTAAAAAAAATATCATGAAATTGCTCAAAAGCTCGCTTCCTGTCCCCGCTGCCTTCAGCAGCCACTCACTCATTCGCAGACTCACGGGTGCCTGTCCCGGGTGCATGTGACTCTCGGGAGCATGTGAGAATAGCTTACCAGTGGGCTTCCATTTGGGTGCTTATCAGATGACAGTTTCGAAACAGACAGTATCGAAAAAATTAAAGTAGCAATTTTATATTTAAACCCCAGTTACATATGAACAACACGATACGTGGTGTACTTAATATTTTCATTCACGTTATTTTCTACATTTATTTGATTTATTCGATCAACTATAAATTTACAACAATTTCACACCAAATATAAGATTACAATATCTAATGATCGGCTACATTTATTGCATGAGACAATTAAATTTTCTGGTTATAATAGTAGTTTAGTTAGTTAATAGTAGTTGGCATATAGAAAAATAAATGATTAAATATGTAAAGCTCATCATAGTACAGCCTTAATATAGCTCCCTTGTCGGCTTTTGAATTTTTATCGCCATTTTAGACAAAAATACATAATTTATGTCAATATTTTTTCTCTTTCTTTCTTTTCTGTTGTTCAGTATTTTATAATTTATTTATATTTTTGTTGCGCTAACTTGGCTTAAAGTGGCTTTCACAAAAGGAGAGTTATTGGCGAAAAATGTCCGAGTTACTGATAAACCGCAGAAGGATGATCCCTGGCGTCATCTGCGCATGGGTGAAAAAGACTGGTCCATTTATAAAATAGGAGTGTCCGTAGTACCTAGGAATGTGTTTGTTTATGGGTATGAAAAAATTTGATTGCATTTCTTTTCCTTCTTTGAACTGATTCTTGAATATCTGGTTATGTAAATAGTTTACGATTAATTAAAAGAAAGAAAAACTGATAATGTTATAAAGGATAGTTTTAGATTTCAATATAAATATTACTCATTTAAAATTAAAAATAAAAGCTTTGTCAGTATTTTGAAACTTTTGAAGTGTGTAACACTAATTTAAAAATTATGTCAATTATTATTTACAAACTAGTATATAACACCGTCAAAAATGACGGAATGTGAAATCAATTAAGGTAGTGAATTAACGAATGCTTTGCCAGCTTCGCTGGTCACTATATTTAAAGGAGACTAATGTGAATGTTGTACCTCCTAAAGGGGTAATGTGAAAGTTGTACTTCACTGGAGTAATGTGCAAGTTGCACCGAACGAACAAACTATTTAAAATGACACTATTTAAAATTGAATGTTGCTTTAAATATTTGACACTTACTTTCATTTTGATATTTATTATCAAAATTCTTGAAGAAATAATTAAAATACTTCAAACAATAACTTCTCCTTCAAAAGCTACTTTATTGCAAAACTTAATGACATTATGTACAACATGCTTCGATTCATTACTGAGAGGTTTAATCCGAGAGCTTGTACCAGATGTATGAACCATTGGTATAACTTTAGTATATCCCCACAGCTGAATTTGGCGATTTTTCTTTGGCGCCGTTTTGAAAGATAACGATGTCGTTCTGGACTGTTTGCGAAATAATATGGCAGCCTATATGTTGTTTATTTTGGATTTATGATTTAGATTATGATTTTATCATTTAAGATTTAGCCATAATTGCCAATAAAAAATCGCCAAATATCGTTGTGGGGGATATACTAAAATTGTTCCGATTCAACACATAACAAAAGAAACAAGAATAATAGAAAAATTTCTCCTCTCTCTTTCTTCTTCCTTTGCTGTGTCTCCCAGCGAGTGAGTGGAATCGTCCTGGCACTTTGCCAACCAGGTATCAATCGCCCGCGGGCGAACAGTATTTCAGCATCAAAATTTTAAAATATTAAACATGATTATCAATAAATTAGCTTTCATGCTAAGTGCGATTCGTCATTTATTCAGCATTCATCATTTATTTATTTATGTATTTTTTTTTTTTTTTTTTTTAATAAATAATATTTCGTTGCTAGGCTATATTATAAATGAATAATATTTCGGGCTTCATTTTAAAAAGCTGCTTTTACACTTGTTTATTTTTATAAATGTCACACTTTTTTTAAAAAGTTTGCTTAAGGTTGCTGTGTACCCACCATCTTGAAAAATCAAAGTACTCTGTTAACCTTTGGGGATATTTTGTCCTTTAATAATTCAAACAAAAACCAATAGTTTTGCAAAATATTTGTCGATGCTGCAAAGGACAAATTTTCACACCTTTTTAGTGTTTTTTTTTTTTTTTTTTTTTTTTTTTTTTTTAAGAAGTGATTTTTAATACATATAAATTAAATTTATTCTGCAAGAATTTCCATATGTTTTACTTTAAACAATGATAATTTTTACTTTCTTCTATATGTTATATAGAAAGTATGGAAAGTATTGGATTCGTAAAAATTTTCGACCTCGGGATTTTGATGAATTTACTCGTTTTGAGAACTGTAGAACACGATTTGACCATTTTTAGAACATGTCTGTCTGTCTGTCTGTGTGAGTGTGACAAAATTTTGTGGCAACTGTACCTCAAGAACTGCATCACAGAATTTTATACAAATTGGTATGTAGTTGCACCTTGACATAAATTAGTGCCTATCAACTTTTGGTAAAAATTGTCTTACAGGTTGCGTTGCTATCCCGCTTTTTCTAAATTTTTAACATGGTGATATAGGACAAAATCTTGTATAAATGTGCATAAAGAGAATTATTTTTTAGTAATCATTATGAAATTTACAAGAATTATTTATAATAGAGATAGTCAACTGGGAAAAAAATTTTGTATGCGTAGGCGCCTCGCCACCCCCCCCCTGGGGGGGAAAGCCCCCCTCGAGGGGAGTAAATTTTCAAGATGGGTATTTTTCGAAAGCTCTCGTCAATACCTTTAAAACGAATGGTTGAACTATAAATCTGTGATAATTTAAAACAAAGTTATCGATTTTTTTAACTTTTAATGAAAAAAAAAACTTAGAAAAAAATTGTTTTTTTTTTTTTTTTTTTTTTTAACGAAATTTAACCAGATTTGGTATTTAGTTGGCCCCTGACATAAACTGAGGCTCATTAGATTTGGGGATCAATCGCTCAAAAGGTGGCACTGTGATCGTATTTTTTCTAAATTTTTAACATGGCAGTATAGGAAAAAATTTCGTATAAATGTACATAATGAGAGTTATTCTTAACCTGTGATTGTGAAATTAATATGAATTATTGATGATAGTAGTAGTTAAATTTGGGGCATCGCTCCCCCCCCCCCTAGGGGGAAGGTGAATTTTCAAGATCCGTATCTTTCGAAAGGTCTCGTCAATACCTTTAAAACGAATGGTTGAACTATAAATATGTGGAAATTTAAAACAAAGTTATCGATTTTTTTTTACTTTTAACGAAAAAAAAACTCGTTTTTTTTTTTTTTTTTTTTTTTTTTTTTTTTAACGAAATTTAACCAAACTTGGTATTTAGTTGGCCCCTGACATAAACTGGTGCTGATTAGATTTGGAGATCAATTGCTCAACAGGTGGTGCTGTGATCGTATTTTTTCTAAATTTTTAACAGGGCAGTAGACAAAATTTCGTATAAATGTACATAATGAGAGTTATTCTTAACCTGTGATTGTAAAATTAATATCGATTATTGATAATAGTAGTAGTTAATTAGTAAAAAAAAGTTGCGCATGTGTGGGCATCGCTTGCCCTGCTGGGGGGAAGTACACCCCAGGGGGGATAAATTTTCAAGATGGGTATCTTTCGAAAGGTCTTATCAATACCTTTAAAACGAATGGTTGAACTATAAATATATGATAATTTAAACAAAGTTATCGATTATTTTTTTTTTTTTTTACTTTTAACAAAAAAAACTTGGGAAAAAATCGTTTTTTTTTTTTTTTTTTTTTTTTTTTTTGTTATTCAGTGAATTTGTATAGGAAAATATAGAAGAAAGTCTTGTGGTGGCCACAACATACTAGTTTTGCTTGGTGTCATAGCACTTTTAATGACTTTTAAGTATTTTTGCATTAATCATTAAAGGATAAAATTTCCCTATAGGATAACATGGAACTTTCAATATTTAAGATTGAAGATACAGAGCAACCTTAATCTTAGTAATTAAAATTCCAGTGACCCAGTAATTAATTCTTTTCATCATAGAAGATTTCCTTATTTCTGATTTGCATCAAAGTACATGCAGTTCGTGTGACGGTGATCTATGAGCATGACATACTGCCCTACTTTTAGTTCATTCAAACCACGGCTGTACTAGATCACTCCTCGGCGCCAACGCGCCAACGTCGTGAAAGCGGCCGTAACAATCGACGATTTTCCCGGAATCAAATGCATTGGAAGTTAGGGTCGGCGCACAATGCCGCCACGGCCAATCTAACTTAGTTTTGTGTATGAAGCTGCATAAGTCTTTTTCCGTTTGCAGAGCATTTGAATTGATTTAATTAAATTTAAAATGCAGTCTTCCGATACGCAAAAATATATGAATTATAAAAGTAATTGTGACAATAATTTTAAACCAATTCATTGAAAGATAATAAATGATATTAGTCGTTTTCTCCTAAATAAAATGTACTCTTCTTCATTTTTTTTTTTTTTTTTTTTTGCTTGAAAGAAATGAAATAAGGACTAGAAATACAGAAAAAAAAAAAACCAATCATTTAAGAATTTTTTTAAAGGTAAAAATACATTTAAGAGGAGGCAGATCCCTACCCCTACTTGATGAATAGCAAGGTTCACAATAGTACACCATTTTACAAGATGCAATGCTTATTTTCACGTGTCCTTACAATCGGAATCGATAACACAAACTGATTTGCAGGGTTGACAGCGAGCGCAATCAACTTTATTCCGCGGCATGCATTGATCTTTGCAGTTTTGATAGGGCCGCTTACGACGTTGTGCGCGTTCACTCCGAGGAGTGATCTAGTAGGGCCGAGTTCAAACAAAGCGTTTTAATGCTATCGTGATCACGCACACAGATACATATATGCATCATCATAAATATAGCAAAAATGAGTTCAGGGGACATCAAAACGCGTACATAAATCAAAATCTCAAAGTTGAAGTTTTGTCATGATTATAATACTTTCCTCATACATATATCCTTATATTCGGAAAATAAAAAACGTAATCTATTAAAATTATATTTAAATTGTGTCAGGAGTGGCCTCTGGCGGAGGTCTCAAGACCCCGTAAATACAGTACAGTTTCACATAATTATATATATAAATATATATGTGAGGTATAAGTCCTTAACTTTTCGCTCTTCCAGAGAAAACACTTCCACTTCGCCTCTCATTTATTAGTTGATGCAGAATGGCAACAGCTGATACCTGAAACGAACATAACGAGAAGAAGCGGGAGTTCTTCGCTAGATGTCAAAAGGATCAGACGTGATCAAACATATGCTGTTTGAGCATAAGCGCTCAGAACTTTAAGTTGTTCTCACTAGTTATGAAAAATAGCACAGACAGTGCTCAGAAATTAATGTTATTTTCTAAACCATTCTAACTAATGCATTGTATATATTAATTTTAAATTTGTGTTCGTCATTAAATAGATTAGTTTGTAATAGAACTTCAGCGTAATTCTTGTAGTGATTCTTCGTTTTAATTTTATTCTTGTGAATTTAATGGCAAAAAGTAGTATTAGTAGCGATTATTTCATATTCTGCATTTTGCGTGAATAGTACTTACAGTAAAATGGGGGTTTCGACACGGATATGATCAAATTAGAAAAAGTTCTGTTTTTGAAAAAAAAAAAAAAAAAAAAAAAAAAAATGTTTACTTCTGTTTTTGAAGAGAAAAGGTTTACTTCTGTTTTTGAAAAAAAAAAAAGAGTTTACTTCTGTTTTTGTGATATTTGAACGACAACTTACGTTTCTAAGTTAGTTAAGTTTTCAGAAGTAATCATCGAAGAAGTGTTTACACCCAAGGATCTGATGATGGGGTGAGTACAGAAATGTTCCTTTTTTTATGTTCCCATTTTTATTGAATAGAGAAATAAAAGTTTTTCTTCTGAATAAAAAATTTAATTAAAAAAAAAAAAAAAAAAGAAAGAAAGAAAGAAAGAAAAACAAGAGTTTTCGTAAATGGAATGTTTTGGTTCGAAAAATAAATAAGTAAATGATATGTAATATATCAATTTATATTGAAGAAATGTTTATGGTATGACTATATGTATTGTTTATTATTGTTAATGAAGCATTTTATTTGAAACATGAGAAAAATAATTCCATTGTAGTTAAAAAAAAATGGTATATCTTAATAAAGCTAGAAAAATTGATCTCTTATCATTAATAGAACTAGTATGTTGTGGCCACCACAAGACTTTCTTCTATATTTTCCTATATACATATTCAATCAGTAACAATATTAAAAAAAAAAAAAAATACGATTTTTTTCTAATTTTTTTTTTGTTAAAAGTAATACATATTCAACCAGTAACAATATTTAAAAAAAAAAAAAAAAAAAAAATACGATTTTTTTTCTAAGTTTTTTTTTTTTTTTGTTAAAAGTAAAAAAATCGATAACTTTGTTTCAAATTGTCACAGATTTATAGTTCAACCATTCGTTTTAAAGGTATTGACGAGATCTTTCGAAAGATACCCATCTTGAAAATTTACCCCCCCCGGGGGGGTACTTCCCCCCAGGGGGGGAACCGGTGCCCCCACATGCACAAAATTTTTTTCGTAGTTAACTACTACTATTATCAATTATTCATATTAATTTTACAATCACAAGTTTAAAATAACGCTCATTATGTACATTTATACGAAATTTTGTCCTATGCTGCCATGTTAAAAGTTTACATAAAATGCGATCACAGCGCCATCTGCCGGGCGATTGATCCCAAAATCTAATCAGACCCTTTCCATGTCAGGGTCCAACTATACACCAAGTTTGGTTCAATTTCATTCATCGGTTCGTGAGATACGGTGTGACATACGAAATTTTGCGATCACAGCGCCACCTGCTGGACGATTGATCCCCAAATCTAATCAGCACCATGCCCCGTCAGGTTCCAACTATATACCAAGTTTGGTTGAATTTCATTCATTAGTTCGTGAGATACGGTGAAAAATACGAAAATTTGTCCTATACTGCCATGTTAAAAATTTACATAAAATGCGATCACAGCGCCACCTGATGGGCTATTGATCCCAAAATCTAATCAGCACAATGCCCCGCCAGGGTCCAACTATATACCAAGTTTGGTTGAATTTCATTCATTGGTTCGTGAGATACAGTGAAAACACTAAACCACAGACAGACAGACAGACAGACAGACATTTTTTAAAAACTATCAATTCGTGTTCAGGACACCCCAAAACGTGTAGATCCGTCAAAAAACGGAGGTCGAAAATTTTCGCGAATCCAATACTTTCTCTATATTACATATAGAAGAAAGTAAAAATTAGGGTTAGATACTCCCCCTAATGCTAATTGCAGATTTAATTAAGCAAATAAGTGGTGCAAAAGATTATGATGAAAATTTGTTTAAAGCTCGACTAGATGTAATTGTGTCAGAACGAAATGAAAAAAAAAAAAAAAAATGAAAATGATAGACAATATGAATTTAAAATATTAGGGTTAAAAAATAAAGTTATACTAAATGAAAGTAATTCAGAAAAACAGTTCTTCAGAATCTAATATAGTTCCCAATCAACAAAATTTGCTAGAACTAATGTCACGATATGACGGTACAGGCGACATCAAAGTCTATTTATTTTTATTCGAAAAACAAATCGCTAGGATGAACATTGGCAGAGATTGCTATGTGATGTACTTAATGAAACTTTTGCCTTTGGACATTGTTAGTATTATAAATAGGGAAGCTGACACTTTAGCTATCGATTATGATCACATAAAAAAGATTCTGTTAAAAAGATTCAAACTCACACCCGAGCAGTTCCGTCGAAAATGTGGTACACGTCGTAAGGAACATTTAGCATGTTGGTTTGATTTCGCCTTTGAATTAAAAACATTTTTTGATGAATGGATAAGTGGACTGCAGGTTACTAGCTTTGATGATTTACGATAATTAATCATCACGGAACAAATTAAACAGAAATTATCTCAAGAAATTACCGAACATTTTTTGGAAGACTTAAGCTGTTATTACACTGTATTCCTTGAAGCGACAAAAATTGCGGCAATGCAGGCACTCCCCACACGAAGGGTTGCTAAGAAAGCATTACTCACTTGTCACTCTCTGAAACACATTCATATGCTCGCATTTATCGCTGTGTGTGTCAGCGTGATTTTTATATTTTTGCAACACTCAGATTTTCTTCTTTCGTGTACATTCTTTGATCAGACATAATTATGAATTGCATCAAATCTATGAACTCTAATTTAAAGATCTGATACAAAATATATGCTATGACAGTAATATTACTTTTGTTGGTTGCTAAACTGAAATAAAAAATAACTTTTTAACATAGTAAAATATATTTTAATGTTATATTAAAATAAAAATATTTTATTGGATTTACACTAAATGGTATAAAATAATAATAATAAATAAATTTAAAAAGTGACCAAATCCTTCTGAATAAATTATCAAAAAATAAATAAAATGAATAAATAATATTTTAAAACTAGTATATAACCCGTCAAAAATGACGGAATGTGAACGATAAATCTTCAAAACGATGTTTAGATCATGATGGTTACCACGGGATCATTTAAATGTATTTTCAATTTTTTGTTTATAAATCAAATGTGTTTCGATATTTTATAATTTTCGTTCTTTGTGAGGTCTAACTGTAATAGAGACAGTGTCCGGAGATGAGAGAAGTCGTGTAGAGCCACACCAGATCGTAAAAACGTGAGAAAAATTGCAACTTTGGCCTTTATCATGGTTTTGTGAGGTCTAACTGGAACGTTTCCGGCTGCAATCTTTAAGAGACAGTGTCCGGAGATGAGAGAAGTCGTGTAGAGAAGCTCCAGATTGTAAAAACGTGAGAAAAATGGAGGCTTTGGCCTTTATCACGGTTCTGTGAGGTCTAATTGCAACGTTTCCGGCTGCAATCTTTAAGAGACAGTGTCCGGAGATGAGAGAAGCAGAGCTGCCAACCTAATCCGGTAAATTGTTAGTACCGCCCCTTTTTCTACACCACTTAATTTTTAGAGAAATTCTCTTCAAATGTATCTACAATGAATTAAGAAGAAAAATACACTAAAAATTAAGTGGTGAAGAAAAAGGGGCGGTACTAACAATTTGCCGGATTAGGTTGGAAGCTCTGGAGAATTCGTGTAGAACCGCACCAGATTTTAAAAACGTGAGAAAAATGGCGGCTTTGGTCTTTTTCATGGTTCTGTGAAATCTAATTGCAACGATTCCGGATGCAATCGTTAAGAGACAGTGTCCGGAGTTAAGTGAAGTCGTGTTGAGCCGCACCAGATTGTAAAAACGTGAGAAAAATGGCGGCTTTGGCCTTCCTCACGGTTTTGAGAGGTCTAACTGTAATAGAGACAGTGTCCGGAGATGAGAGAAGTCGTGTAGAGCCGCACCAGATTGTAAAAACTTTTCTGTGAGGCCTAACTGCAACGTTTCCGGCTGCAATCTTTAAGAGACAGTGTCCGGAGATGAGAGAAGTCGTGTAGAGCCGCACCAGATTGTAAAAACGTGAGAAAATGGCAGCTTTGGGCTTTCTCACTGTTTTGTGAGGTCTAACTGCAATAGAGACAGTGCCCGGAGATGAGAGAAGTCGTGTAACGCCGCACCAGATTTTAAAACAATATACAGTATATAATTATTAACACATCACATTAGCAAGTTAATTGTGTGATACATTATTTGTATCATACAAGGATGGAAAGCGTTTGCTGACGATGACGCGAATTCAATGATTTTTCTTCACCCAAAAGTTTTCACTTCAAATGGAAAGCGTTAGCTGACGATGATGGGAGTTCAATGATTTTTATTAATCCAAAAGTGCTCAACGCGCCTAAAGAAGTTTTCACTTCAAAAATTTTACCCGATCAACAAATATGAATGACAATAAAAAAACTGCTGGTTGACAAAAAATATAGGCCCGACAACACAACAGCAACAACACATCCCAGTGTTCCATTAAGTGCTCTATACGCAAGCGAAGTGTGACGTCACTGACCGTCCATGTATGTAAGAAAATGATTTCCTAGGTTAATCGCCCATTGGATTTTTCGTAAAAAATTATTAAAAATCGAGGAAAATTATTTCCCGATTTTAATCCCCATATTTGGGTATATATATGTATTAGTTATCATGTGCATATGTTAGATTGAATTATTTTGCTGTCAAATTGACAAAATTTTAATTTTAAATTTCAATACTCTGTTGTCCTTGGCGGTTTTGTATTTGGCGATCAAAAACGTACTACGAAAATATACATGCCAGATGTATATTTTCGTAATTTGTGTTGTGCGAAATATTGTTTCATATATTCCTTACTCTCTTAATATAAATTTTTAAAATAACCCTGATTTTTGAAAGGAATTAAATTATATTCGCCAGATAATTTGGCGATATATATATATATATATATATATATTTTTTTTCTGCCAAGGATGACCGATATCAAATCTATTCCGCTGCAACATATTAGTATTTTATATCAGATACTTTATTTAGACATTTGAAAACAAATTTCACTTCAAATTATAATAGAATATTTATCATTTTCCTTTTAATTAGTATATTAGTTGGATATTTATTGTGTAATATCATCCTTTGAAATGAAATGTTTATGTTTTCAATGGAATATGGAAGTTTTTTGAAATTTAAAGTTTTGAAATTTAAAATTCAAATTTTATCAATTTTAGAACAAAAACAACTTAATCTAACGCATGCACATGATAACTAATACATATCTAAACCTAAATATGGGGATTAAATTCGGGAAATAATTTCCCTCGATTTTTAATAATTTTTTACGAAAAATCCATTGGGCGTTTAATATAGGAAATATTTTTCTTGTATCCACGAACTTGCCAGTGATGTCATCACTTCGCTTGCCTATTTAAAGTCCTCATAATAAGAAAAAACGATTCACTTCATTTTACCAAAGTACTTTTTTTAAGATACATTTTACCTTGACTCGACATTATCACATTTGACTACTCTAATTTCAATACTCATTTCAACTGGTGACTTTTACTTGCCCATCCAAACATTCTATCCCAACTATCATTTTACACTAATTTCAAAACTAAAATCAACTGGCGGCATTTACGTACTAAACTCGCCGCCAATCATACCTTACAATGTAAACAAATAATAAAGTTTGATAAAAATATTTAAAGGCTTTAATGCGTTTTTACAAATATTTTAAGATTTTTAAGGCTTTAATATGTTTTAGAAATATTTTAAGCGTTTTTTTAATGAAACAGTCAAAGAGTCGTTCATTCGGAATTAAAAAGTTGTCCATTTGGAATTTGTATTTTCTGAATGGCAATAGTTTTGGTTTTTTTTTTATTTGGTCTTGCTTTGTTTATAATCATGAAGTTACATAATTCTATTTATAGGTTCATGTTTATAATAGCCAGTGATCCGTTATACTTAATTTAGAGATTTAAACATTACAATTGAATAGTTTTTTAAGGTTTTATAGGAAATAAGAATATGTGCGATACAAAACATGTATGAAAATGATATGTATGTTTCCTAAGTTGAATTAAATAAACGGGAAAAAAAATGGCTACCAAAAGTTTCTGTTTTGAAGCGGTACTAACCGGATTCGTTCATGACAGATGAGGACCATTATATATATTAATTTTAAAATAATATAAAATTTGTCTTAGTTAAAAATTTTAAGAAATAAAAACACTAAAGTCCTTTACCCGTCTTTTATATCTTTACAAATGCTGTAAAAACACGTATTAAATGAAAGGATAAAATCACCCTTAAATATGCTAGTATCATTGTCTGATTTTCAAAACTTTTTTTCCCCTAATAGCGCGGCACTTGCGACTAAGCATTGACCGGGAAAAAGGAGGGGGGGGGGGGGGTCGCCGAATTGATGACCATTTGTGAAGGGGCACCCAATGGGCGGTCATCCCTACCACTATCAGGAACAACACCATCCATGCCTTTTTAGGGATTCGAACCCGGACCCAACCGTGTGGGAGTCAGGGACGATAACCATTACACCGTCTACACGGTGATTTTTAAAACTCAAACTATTAAAAATGTTACTGTTTAAATTTTTTAATAAAAGTATTGTAATTTCTTAATTATTTTCTTTTGCTTATTTATTTATTTGTTCAAATGTTATAAAAAATGCATAAATTGTATTCCATTCACATAATATTTTTTATACTTTCGAACATACATTAAGTTTAAAATTTTTACTATTTAAAGAACTTTAAATAAAGGTATTGCATGCTCTTAACTTATTTTCTTTTTTATTTTAATAGTATAAAATATGTATTAAATTATGTTCAGTCAGATTATATTTATTATTCCACGAAGACATTTAGAGAAAAATAAGAAAATTATATTGTAATCATGAAAAATATTCGACAGTGAGATTCTCGGATATCTATACTTTTTAAGAATTTTTTTATTTTATTTATTTATTGATATTAGAGATATGATGGCAGTTTTAAACAAACAGCAGCAGCTTTTTTATAGAGATTAAACAAACATTTATCAATATAACAAATAGTTCATTATAATGTAATTCAAGTTTAGAAAAAATACAATAAATAAATAAATAAATAAATAAAATAATAATAATATTGCATAATTTTATTTACTAATTTGACTTGAAATTACGAATATATTTTTTTCTAAAAGTCAATCATTGTTCGTTTTTTTTGTTTTTTGTTTTTTTTTTCCCTTTACCCAACCAAAGTTTCTTGTGTCTAAAAATTTTATTTTATTAAAACACAATTACAGACATTTAAACAATTTTTTTTAATAGATGAATGCACATTGACATTCTAAAAAATTAATAGATAAAATAAAAATTTTTTTTGTAATAAAATTTAGCAATATCATGAATGTAATTAAATGGTTCAGCATATGCTTTATAGATGAGTAAACGGCGTTAATCTTCCTTCTATCCTAGCACATATACATGTGAGTTTCGAAGAAAACGACCGGAAACTTCAAACTATCGTAATCTGGGATTAAACCTGGCACCCCCCCCCCTCCCTTTCCGTCTACTAGCTACGAGAGTAGAACCAGTGGTGTTTAATTAAGCTGTTTTATTAAGCATACATTTTGAAGATTTCAAAGTGCTAAAATGTTAAAATAATACTTTAGAAAAAATGCGTATAGAAATTTAATTTATAATTATGTTCATTCTAGTGAAAAAGGAAGAAAAATGAATATCACAAAGATACTTAAATTTTATGTCAACCAAGCGTATTTGCCTAAAAATCTAGGCTGTAAGGAGGTAATTATAAGTTCATCGTGAAACAATATTTATTATTTAAATATTCACATGTCATGTACACTGCATTTTTATGAAATTGCTCTGTCAACAAATCCCTCTCATCCACAACTGATATTTTAATGTCAATTTTTTTTTTTTTTATAGCCGAGGCTTCAAAAAAGTAATTACAAATAAAATTATACTTTTAAAAAATTAAAGAACACGCTTTTATTGAAATGTGAACTAAAAAGCACAAAATATCTATCTTTATAATATTAAAATGCAGGGTAAGAAAAAATTGTGTGAGTGACACACCATATTACAGGGTGATTATAAAATAATTTAGAATTAAACAAAAACCATTTTTAAAAAATCTCCCCTGACTGGGCTCGAAAGTTAGACCTTTAGGTTCGTAGTCCGGAGCTTTACCTCACAGCCACAGCGCTCACGTAGGGTAAGTCTTTTTTTACAATATTGATTTTTTGTTTGCTCCCAGAGCGGTTACAAACATACATACAGGCAAGGCCCGACTATGCTTTTTGAAGGCACAGGGCACTGTTGCTATTTGGAGGCCCCCTTACCCTGCTCTAAAGATATCGCCAAAAGGACCCATTCTCAAAAACAAAAATTAATTAAAGTAGTGCATTTTTAAAATTTTCCCTTCAATTATACCTTCAATTTGCTTATTTTTTTAGCAACCTAGTTTTATGTTCAAGACAAAGGACAAACTGAAGCACATTGATCAGCCAATGTTTAGGAAATTAGTCATAAAATTTAACAATTGTTTAAACTTCCTAATAAAATATAGAAAGAAAATTTTAATTTTTGTTTTTAATAGACATATAATGAAAAAAAATTTTACTATTACTTCTCAATTTTTGGAAATGAGGTCCCTTAAATTTAGAGGCCCTGGGCCAGTGCCCCGTGTGCCCGTGCCATAATCTGGCCCTGCATACAGGTGAACGTTTTTACCTTTTTTCTGCAATTGTTTTTTTTTTTTTTTTTTTTTTTTTTTTAGAAGAAAAAAATAAGTAATGAAACAAAGACCAAATTATAGTAATTAAAAAAAGTGTACCTATTATAATTAACATATTATTATTATTAAAAAGTAAAAAAATATTTAATAACAAATCAGGATAAGGCATTGAAAAAAAAATAAATAAATAAATAAGGTGATGGGCAAGTAGGATTTATATATACATAAAATAAACCTTTTCTGTGTTATATAATTTACTTTCAATTTAATTCACACACTTTTTTATATATTTTAATAAATATATTTTTAATAAAGCTTAGTTGGAAAAATATTAACATAAACGATATGAAAAAATATAACAAATTATTCCAGAAAACAAGACATTCCAGAAAATAAATAAATAAAGAGTACTAAGTTTAATTTTGTTACTGAATTCTGTTTTCCCGTAAAAATGGTAAGGAAAAAAAAAAGTACAATTATCAAAATGTGAAGGTGAAAGAAAGAACATAAGCTTATTATAAATTGCTGTATCTCAAAGTTCTAAAACAAAGCAAGTAATTCATAAAGTACTTTTATCCTAATTATTACAAAAGAAAAAATACAACGTGGACAAAAAAAAAAAAAAAAAAAAAAAAAAAAGGATAATCCTACAGTTGCTTTTTGTGAAATTCGCCAAAATAAAATCGCATTTAATTAAAAATATAAAATAATAACAATAATCGGGAAAATACATAGAATCACATTTATACAGATTTTGAATTAAACATATAAGTATTTATGTACGATGAGATAAATTAAAATATCACATTTATTTGAGACTCCCGCCACGGCCCTACTAGATCATTATTCGCGCGCCAAGCATGCTTTCTTCCTGGAGGGAAGAAGGCATGGGGTGTGAGAGTGTGTTCTGGGAGTGTGACGTCAGAAGACGTCACACTCCCAGAATTTCATTGGTTGATAGACGCGATGTCGCTCGAATGCCGGCGATAAAATTGCCGCAACAGAAAAAAGTTGCTTGTTTCGAGCGACACATTGGGAAACCATTGCGTTGTACTGTGTCGCCGGTAGATTCAAGCAACTTTTGACGCTCGTGTAATAGCGCTTTTACCCAGGATAAAGGTCCTTTCTTTTAATTAATCGTAATATATTTATGTAACCAGATATTCAAGAATCAGTTCAAAGAAGGAAAAGAAATGCAGTCAGTGAGTTTATAATTTTTTCATGCTTATTAACAAACACATCCCTATGTACTACGGACATTCCTATTTTAAAAATGGACCAGCCCTTTTCACCCATGAGCAGATGACGCCAGGGATCTTCCCTCTGCGGTTTATCTATATTCAGAATTGTATGTAAATTTGTATGTAGATGACCCTTGACGTACATTAGTGACTATAAAATCTGGGTGTCAACCGTTCAAGAGGTGGCGCTGCTATACAGCGATTTCCGCAATGTAATGAGAGGCTATATGTCAAGTTCTATTGCGTATATTCAAACAAAACTTGATGTATAAGAAGGTGATTATTATACGTTATTCTGAGTCAATTTGAATGAGTATACTCCAACAGGTGGCGCTGCTACACAGCGATTTCTACAATGTAAAGGAAGGCTGTATCTGAGAAACTACTACACATAATTGCATGAAAATTTATATGTAGATGCCACTCGACATACATTAGTGTTTGTCAATTTTTTGTATCAACCGCTGAACAGGTGGCGCTGCTACAATGCGATTTCTGCGGTTTAAGGAAGGGCTATATCTCAGTTTCTATTTCGTATAATCAAACAAAACTTGATATGTGAGAAGGCAATTATGAGGTGTTAGGCTGATCCATGTTGGATGCTTATAGGCCAACATATGGCGCTGTTATACTGGAAATTTCCTTGATAAGGGAAGACTATATCTCAACCTGTATGGCACATAACTGTACAAAACTTGATATGTGAGATAACCATTATGAAAAAATATTTTTTAAGATGTTATTTATAGACAATAAATCTGTCTTTTTTTGCATATTTAGTGTTAGTTTTCTCTAAGATGAAAACCATTTGCATTCATCATGTTAGATAATTTTAATAAATATTAGTTTTAATAAATTATTTTCCCTTAAGGAATTTGTATAGGAAAATATAGAAGAAAGTCTTGTGGTGGCCACAGCATAGTAGTTTTATGTTCATTTCTTTAGAAATCGACCTATTGCAATCACTTCGTTTATCTATCTATCTATCTATAATGAAAATTTTGTCATCACGATAACTCCCGAAATAATACTCCAAATCGAACCAAATTTGGACAGTGAACTGATCTTATAAATATCTTGGATGAGTTCGTTAACTAAGTTGCTCCGGCTTTTTGTTATCAAGTGGCAGACACTTGAAAATTTCAAACCCACAATGTAAAAAGCAGATTTAAAGCAAGATTTGCTTGAATTTTGATGTAAATACAGGCCACATAAATGTATTATCCAGCCGATTGTGGGCTTTTAAGAACAAAAAAATACTAATTCGATTAATTATTAATTACTTAAAATTTAATAAAGAAAGTTAAGGTTTTATACAATATTTACAGGAATGCTAATGAGCATTAAAATTGCTTATCAAAAGTGAGTTTAACAGTTCGTCAAATTATTCATAATTCGTGGCACAAATAAATCACTTAGTACTTCACCAATTACGTCAAAACACGAAAAACGAAGTTTATAAACAAGCAATGCACCCGTCTAGTGTGCAAGCTTCGTCAGCTCTGAACTTCTCTCCTCAAAACGCCGTTAGCAGCGGCACGTTCAGGAAGTGGCGTCACTCTCGTCATAGGCACGAACTTCCTCTAATATTCTGCTCTCTCTCTGTCGAAGCTACTGGAATACTTAGCTGCTTTGAATTCCAGGAACGGCAAAGAGAAACCAAATAGCTTTTGATTCCAATGTTCGGGGAAGCAAGGTCTCGTCACTACAAGCTCGGCCGTCCTGCATCGTCTGGTCCTCCAGGCGGTCACACTGAAAAATACAAAAAAAAAAAAAAAAAGCAACACAAAAGCAACACAAAATAATAACATACTTATTTACAGTTTATGAGAATTTTCATATTTTTGCTTTTAAGCTAAGTGATTCCATGTCTGAGGATCTTAGCATGAGTAAGTGTGCAATAGGAGCTTTCGTGGCATCCATTTCTAATTTTTTCATCAATATTTTCATTTTTAATTTTCACTGTTTTATAATCATAAAAGTACATCACTTTTTGTTTAATGGCAACTTGGTCGCCTACGATAACAGTTTTTGGTGGTTGTCTACTCAACTTACATTTTGCTTTATTTTTCTTTTTAACTTTGAAAAGTTGTTTATTGTCTTGATTACGCAAATCTTTATTTTGGGACGCGAAGTTATTTTGGCACTCGAACTCGAGAACCTTTAATTGAACATTTTCAGTTTTAATGTCTTTTAAAGTTTCTGTAGCATCAAGTTCAGTCGAAAAGTCTATAATGGCAGTCTTTTATGCAGGGAAAACTTCTAATTGTATTGGAACAGCTTTAGGGAATAATACAGCTATTTCGCTAATTTTGATCGTCAATGGAAGTGATGGAATGAACAACTTTCTCAAATTTATACTGGCAGTCTCTTCTTTTGGCAAATTCTGTTTTTTACACTCAATGGGATCTATCGTCGATTTGTTTTTTCTTGATTTCTTTCTTTTGAGGAGTTTGGAATTATCGTCAAATTTTTCTTTTAACTCTTTCAACTCTTCGGCTAATTGTGAAATTTTTTCAAGTAGGACTTGTTTTTCATCTTTCTTCAAATAAGTGTTTTCTGGATTTGGCGACTTCATTCAGGAAACATTCGTCTGACTTCGTCCCTTTCGGCGCGGCTCCTCCTCTTCCTCATTATCATCATCTGTCCGGAAAATACTCGCCTGATTTTGTTTCTGTCGTCGAGGCTCCTCCTATTCCTCACTGTCATCATCTATACTATTATCGTCCTTCAAAAGCATCTTTTCGTCATCACTTTCGTCATTTTCGTCTTCATCGTCATTTTCACTTACGGCTTTTTCGGAAGATTCTAATGATTTTTTTGACAGCATAATAGGTTGAGGGGTTACATTTTTACACTTTTTAACACTATACAATGTTTCATTTATTTCTGGGGATTTCTCAAGAATTTTGTTCTTACAGTTAATAGGGGCATCAATAACAACATTCGTCTTAATTTCTTTCTTATTTGCATTTACTGGAAGTACTGTTACTAAATTTACCTCGAGAGAATTAGATTTATTTTTCACAAAAACACCTTTCTCATTAATCGTTGTTTCACCCAGCATTAACACGTTCATGCCTATAATTATATCATACGGTATCACATCATTTTTTACAACATAAATATCAGTTTTACTTTTAAAATCATCAACTTAAAGATCGGCGTCGAATGAGCCTAACGGCTTTATTGAACTTTTCCCGATCCCCTTAAAAGTAGTACTCATAGAATTTAATTTATTCACATTCAATTTTTCAAAAGCATTTTTACGCAACAATGTTGCTTCACTTCCCGTATCGATTATGCCTATGAAATTTATATCATTTACTTGCATAATTTTACTCATATTTTGATTTACACCAATACACAATGCCTCAACTTCTGGTTTCGAACCTGGGCACTCCGAACTTTTATGCCCAAACTGTTTGCAAGTGAAACACTTCAGGCCCTTTGCCTTATGGAGGAAGTCCCTGGATAAGTGGTTTTTATCGCCACAGCTATAACAGAATTTATTTATTTCATTTCTAGGACTAAATTTTTCATATACATTATGTTGTACAGTTTTCAATTTTGCATTATCAATTCTATCGAATTTAAATTTACTTTTTTCGTTATCTCTTTTATACATTTCGTACAATTTAATTTTCTCTTTGAATTCGCGAAGATTTTTTGCACCATATAAAAGTACTTTGTTTTCACTTTTATCATTAATTCCTTGGATCACGTAGTGCATTATTGTGGCATCATCAATGTGCCCGTTCTTACTTCACTCTCTTATTTTAAAAAAATACTCTGTAACAGTTTCATTGGCTTTCATTTTCTTTTTACTCAGTATTTCGTGCAAAGAGGCAGAATTTACCTCGATTTTAAATTCGTTGATAAGTGCATTTTTTAATTTTTTGTATGTCAATAATCCTTTTTCGGATTTAATGAAGAGAAGAGCGTTTCCGCTCAACGATCTCTTACAGAAAACAATTTTTTGTAAATCGGTCAAATTAAACATTATTGACAATTCTTCAAATTCGGAAAAAAATTCAATAATATTTTCATGCGGCTCGCCGCTAAATTTAGAAATGGTATTTTCAAAATCATTGAAAGAAATAGTTGCACCAAGTGATCCATTATTACTACAATTTGCACTTTTTTTAATTTTGCAATACTCATAATCACTTTCATTGTCATTATTTTTTATAGCATTTATCACTATTATTTATATGACATTCATTATCACTATTTATATGGCATTGCACAGAGGAGTCAGTTTTCTCGACGTCATTATCACTGTTCTCAGAATCTTCCTCATCTGAATTATTCTCGGAATTTTCTTGTTTTAATAATTCTGTGTCACACAAATTCAATAACAGTCTATCTTGCAATTCGTTTTTACTCCCATCAAAAGAGACATTTAATATATTACAAATAATATTAGTTCGTTCAAAGAAAAGTTGTCATCAATTATTTTTTGTTTTTCAAGGTATTTTTCGTCGCCAATGGCGAAAGTGAATCCTGTGAATTTTTTTATTCTGCATCTGTTCCTTCGATCGCCGTTGTCATCGAATAAAAACCGATGCAGAATTTTAATTTTACTATAGTTCTCAGTCCTCAGTGCAGCGCCAATTTTGGGAATATCCCCAAGAGATACCATTATACAATAAAACAAAATTACACGTACATTTGTAGAACCAAAACAGCAGGTGATTTGTTGTTCCAAATTTTGGCCGTCTCGTTGATTTTTCACTTTTTAATCCTTGAGGACTTTGAAGAACACATTTCACATTTTATCACTCATTTATCCAAATTTATCCAATATGAACATTCTGCCTTGTAATCACTATCCGTAGCACTATTAAGAGCCATTTTTTTTTTAAAGCTGGACAAAGTCTATGGAGGTGTGATTGTTGACATCTTCAATTTTCCGAAACTTTCAGGATGTGTTAGTAGTACTGTGATAAGAAAAATTGAAATTTAATTTTTTCTGAATTTGATTTGTTCGACCTACAGAGGGGGTCAAAGTCTGAGGCCGTAAATAAAGAGTGCCATTTTAATATCATTTTACTCTTAAAGCCATGCGTGACCCATGTCAATTTTTTTAAATACGGATACTACTTGATACTAAGTACATTTTAGCATAAACAGTTTGGTGGGTCATTCATGGCTTTAAAGGCCAGGGTCATTCAAAAGTGCAGTTTTCGTTGATTTTTTCCATGTTTTCAGTCTGAATATCTGCTAAAGCCATGAGTGCCCCATAAAAATAATTATGGGGTTAATTACACACCTTAGTACAGAACTTAAAAATATTTAAAATTGCATGGGTCACTCTTGGCTTTAGTAGATAAACGGTCTCAAAGTTGAAAGTTTTCGAAAAAAGGTCAAATTTGATGGTAAATTACTCTATAAGCAATGAGTCAATAACTATGAGAGAGAGTTTTAATTATACCCTAGATGGTCTAGTTTTATACCCAGGTTACAAACCTATGGGGCTTGTAAGATTTATTTAGATATAGTCTATTTTATATCGCCAATGTGTACCTGTTCTATGTAGTACAAAACGCTTGAGACCCAATTCTGTAATACATTAATGCTTGTTTAAAACTGCCATTTTACATTACAGAGGTCAGCATCAAAATAAATATAAAATAAATATAAAATTAGAAAATCTGGAGTGACTCCACTCGACTTTCCGAACATTGAGTAATTAACAGTTTTGTAGATAAAGCCTATAAATGCTAGATTCGCCAAAATGCTTATAGTTAGTGCAACAGTGATTTATAATATTCATATAAATTTTCAGCTCAATTGAATCAGGCGTTTAGATGCTATCGCAATTTTAAAAATTTGGTCCCACAGGCCCTAAAGTTAAAGAATTTTTCTTTGTGTCCCTCTCCAAATTCTATACTGACTGAGTATCTGTGACCTATAGTATGTGTATAAATGTTTTGCTCAATTGAATAAAGCGTTTAGATGCTATCGCACTTTTAAGATTTTGGTCCCATAGGCCATAATGATAAACAAGTTTTCTCTGTGTCCCTGTAAAAAAACTATAAGTGCTAGATTCATCAAAATCGATAGGGTTCTTGCTACGGTGACTACCAACTTACAGCTCATTCGAGCAAAGCGTTTAGACGCTAGCGTGTTCACTCACACACATACACACACACATACACACATACATACATGATCGTAAAAAGAGTGAAGATGGACTCAGGGAACCTCGAAACGTATAGAAACATCAAATCTCAAATTCGGATTTTTGACATGATTACAATACTTTCCTCGCTATAGTGTTCGGAAAGTAATAACCTAATATACATCTGAAATGTGCATATTGTTATATTATGTAAAACATATATAGGGTGATGAAAACAAGACTGTATACAAAGTAATAATAATAATAATAATAATAATAATAATAATAAAAATTGCGCATGAGACTAATTGAAACAGGTGTTTCAAGTAGCTTCCCCTATATTTGTTTCAGTTGGCCCCTGCCCACAATGTTCACTTCACGAGATGTTAAGCTACCAGTACTTATGCTCGTGGGCGTTTCAAGTCATATGATTAGCAAGCTGCACCTATACACTATAAACGCTGAATCAATCAGAAACATTCACCAATTTTTGGTACATAAAATGCAACATCACTTGAAAATTTGAATTTTTACTCACAGTAAAAAACAGTACTCAAAAACAGTTTTATCCTCATAAAATCGACAGATGTTTACATACACATCTTTTTTTACATTGTAAAGTAGGTTTTCAGTGCCTGTACTTCCCTTTATTGGCAATGAATAAGAACTTAAAAATTGTATTTTTTGTTTCCATGTTTCAACTTACTCCGTACTTCAACTTGCCCCTGTCTCCCTTATATAATTTTTACTTTCCGAACACTATAGAGAGGAAAGTATTGCAGTCATGTCAAAAATACGAATATGAGATTTTGATATTTCTATACGTTTCGAGGTCCCCTGAGTCCGTTTTGACTATTTTTGCGATGATGTATGTATGTATATGTGTATGTGTGTGAGTGAACACGCTATCGTCTAAACGCTTTGCTCGAATGAGCTGCAAGTTGGTACGCATGCTGGAAGTCACCGTAGCACGAACTCTATTAATTTTCATGAATAGGTTTCTTATAGGTTTTTTACAGGGACGCACAGAAAAATTCTTTATCATTATGGCATATGGGACCAAAATTTTAAAAGTGCGCCTCATTCAATTGAGTAAAAAAAATCATACACATATTATAGGTCACAGATACTCAATCTGTATAGATTTTAGAGAATCTAGAAGTTATGGTTTTTTCACAGGGATACAAAGAAAAATTATTTATCATTATGGCCTATGAGGCCAAATTTTTAAAAGTGTGATAGTGTCTAAACGCCTTATTAATCTGAGCAAAAATTTTGTACACATGTTATAGGTCACAGTTGCACCAACTGTATAGATTTTGGTGAATTTAGCACTTACAGTTTTCTTACAGGGACACAAAGAAAAATTCTTTATCATTAGGGCCTATTATGGGACCAAATTTTTAAAAGTGCGATAGCATCTAAACGCCTTATTCAATTGAGCTGAAAATTTATATGAATATTATAAATCACAGTTGCACTAACTATAAGCATTTTGGCGAATCTAGCATTTATAGGCTTTATCTACAAAACTGTTAATTACTCAATGTTCGGAAAGTCGAGTGGAGTCACTCCAGATTTTTTAATTTTATATTTATTTTATATTTATTTTATATTTATTTTGATGCTGACCTCTGTAATGTAAAATGGGAAGTTTTAAACAAGCATTAATGTATTACAAAATTGGGTCTCAAGCGTTTTGTACTACATAGAACAGGTACACATTGGCGATATAAAATAGACTATATCTAAATAAATCTTACAAGCCCCATAGGTTTGTAACCTGGGTCTAAAACTAGACCATCTAGGGTATAATTAAAACTCTCTCTCATAGTTATTGACTCATGGCTTATAGAGTAATTTACCATCAAATTTGACCTTTTTTTGAAAATTTTCAACTTTGAGACCGTTTATCTACTAAAGCCAAGAGTGACCCATGCAATTTTAAATATTTTTAAGTTCTGTACTAAGGTGTGTAATTAAGCCCATAATTATTTTTATGGGGCACTTATGGCTTTAGCAGATATTCAGACTGAAAACATGGAAAAAATCAACGAAAACTGCACTTTTGAATGACCCTGGCCTTTAAAGCCATGGATGACCCACCAAACTGTTTATGCTAAAATGTACTTAGTATCAAGTAGTATTCATATTAAAAAAAATTGACATGGGTCACGCTTGGCTTTAGCAGTAAAATGGTATTAAAATGGCACCCTTTATTTACGGCCTCAGACTTTGACCCCCTCTGTAGGTCGAACAAATCAAATTCAGAAAAAAATAAATTTCACTTTTTCTTATCACAGTACTACTAACACATCCTGAAAGTTTCGGAAAAATTGAAGATGTCAACTATCAAAAGTGTCCAACTTTAAAAAAAAATGACTCTTAAGCACGTAAAAAAAAAAAAAAAATTCTTTCAGTCAATATTTCAAGAGTTCAGTTTATAATTTAAAAGTTCAGTCTATGTTTTAAGAACAGTTTATGCTGTTTATCAATTTATATTTTATCAGTCCAGGCGCATCATCATTTTTAGGAATACAGTTCGCAAATTTCTTAAAAGAGTTCACATTTTATAAAAGTATAAATAGTTAAATTTACTCCAAATTAAAATTCGCGTACAATCCGAAGTTTAAGTTAAATTAAAACTCACGATTCATCCTTTATCCCACTTCTGATGTATTATCTAGTCGATTGTGGGCTTTTAAGAACCAAAAAATAGTAATTTTGCAACAATATCTTAGATTAATTAGTTCACTGAGCAACTTTCTCTGCCATTTTGATCCAAGTGGCAGCCACTTAATTTTTCAACACTATGACTTTTGAGATTCTGAATTAATTCCAACTATATTTGTACAGTAGTCCTATCTTACAATTGAATTTGATATATTTGTCAACTTGGCCCACTATCTTGTTTCCAAGCGCCGGCCACCTGAAAAATCTAAATTCACATAAAAAGGTATTTATGAACCGATTTGCTTAAAACTTAATATGTAGATAGCCTACGTCCATATTTCTACTAATTCGTTAATAATTTGTAGCCGCCATTTTGAAACAAAATGACGGCTACTTGATAAGAAAAAAGAAATCAACCTACCCTTCCGAATAAGCGGAAAGGACTTGTTTATTTTTATTTTTATTTTTTATTTTTTATTTGTATTGTATATTTATGTTTATTTATTTACAACGTTTTGTTAAAAAAAAGGCACATTTTGTTGTTGTTGTTGTCATGTATGACAAAGGGCAGAAGTTACAAAAATAGAAATAAATAAAGTAACAAAAATGAGAGATAAAAATTATATATTGCCAATAGCTGGGATCACAACCTCGGCAATGTCTATGGCTCTTTCTGAGTATAAAATGTCCATGTTGCAGTCATTGTCTATCTTGAAGAGGGCAGCTGAAAATATGTTTGGGATCCAGTTGCGTGCCTGGGCATTGCCTGCATTCTACATATGTCCTGGAACCATGGGGCAGAATCTTCATGCACTTAAAGTGCTTTGTCATGTTATGGTTGTTGTTATTTCTCAGACTTAATTTAATTCTGGCAGTAAGAATTTTTTCTTTGGGTTTGAGCAGAGCTTCTCTTTTGCGACTGCGTTTGTATTAAAAACCGTAGCAGATAGAGTTACAGGCTCGAGTTTCTGACTTCTTTGGCAAGGAAATCGGCCACCTCATTCCCATCAATATCTACATGGGCAAGAATCCACTGAAGGGTACATGATTTGCCCATAGCTCCAATGGAGAGCAGAAAAGAGTTGATTTTTTGGGTGAGTCTTATTTTGCCTTCCTTGGTTGCTACGAGAGGAGATCTGAAATCCGAGAACACAATGATGCCGTCGGAGTTAGCGATGTTTGTCCATACAAGGTAAATTTCTTAATTGCTATTAGTTCACACGTAAAGTTGGATGCAATTTGCTCTGCTGAGACTCTGTGCTTTGAAGTTGCAATATCTGCATACTTAAGAAAGACACCAGAACCACCCCTAAGGCACTCTGCGTCTAAAGAGCCGTCGGTGTAGGCAGTTACTAGACGAGACATCATAAGGCAAAGTATTGTATCCATGCCTTTATAAAATGATCTAATAAGACAAATGACGAATGAACTGAATTCGCGTAGTATTGCTAACTTATAAATAGTATTTTTTATCCTCATCTATCTTTGATTTTTGGAAAATCGGCAATACTAAATAATAAACAACTATATTTTAGCCAAACTTTAATACGGAGTAGTGAATAATGAGAAAAATATTCGTCTTACATAACTTTTGTGTCTAGTAAAGACTGAGTGACGGCCTTGGCACAATTTCAGATTTCGACGAGGAAAGAGGACTTCGTGAGTTTTTCCTCGTATGTAACTTTGTGAGAACAGGACCACCATACGGGGCACGCTTATTCTGATAAGCGTACCCTGTATAGTGGTCCGCCCTATATGGTGGTATTTAGCGACTGTCACTCATTCTTGATTAGTGTTTTTTTTTTTTTTTTTTTTTTTTTTTTCATGCGGTAGCTTACATTTGGCACAGTTATTAATTTTTTTTTTTATCACCGTGTTTTCTACTTTTATTATCTAATTTAGTTTACACTTTAAATCTAAGAAGTTTGGTCTCAAATGACGTCTTTGTTCTGTCGCTTTGACAAAATTTGATCGTAACTGGTGCACGTTTGAGAAATATTTATATAGATATTTACTGAAATAACACCGTGGAGAGATAGACAAACCGAAGATATAAAAACATTAAAATTTTATTGTAACGATTTTATTAAAGCGGTTAATTCTAAAAGACAGAGTGTTTCCATACTTAAAAAATACACAGCAAGGACTATTAGATTATACAGTCGGCAGCAAAAGTATCCAAACCCTAGCAAAAATTCCTATATAAAAAAAGTACACTTAATACCGTTTTTATAAATAAATCCTTGTCGAATCATTTTCTTAGAATGACTACGAACAGGATTCGATAAGGATTAATTTTACAAAACGGTATTAAATGTACTTTTTTTTTTCAATTTTTGCTAGTACTCGGGTACTTTTGCTGAAGACTCTATCAGAAAGTTGCTGTTTCATATATTTCTGGAACGTTCACCCTTTTTGATATTCCACCTGTTGATTGAAGCTTTTCTGTAGACTATTTGATATTCTGTAACGATCGCATGAACTTTTGAATCTGATCTGAAAGTAAACTGCATGTTTTTAAAGGTTTTTGCAATATTCACAATGTCTCGATGCTATATGACTTTTTGTGCTGTTAGAACAATGTAATTTTACTATCAGAATTTATTTCAAAATATCCGTTATCAAAAATTCCGATTGAAATTGTGTCTGTATTACTTTATTTTATTTTATTAAATAATGTATTTCCTTTTAGACAGAGTTGAATATAATAAGTAGGAAATTACGCCACTCTATTACACTCGGCGAAAACTCCTATAATTTAAAACTGTAAATTTTAATTAAGTAATAACTAGTTGTCAATGTCATAAATAAATTCATCATGCGCATATAATAATCGCGTGCAGTTAATATTAAAGATATTTTACCTTTGACGTTATTTGTGCCAACTGTTATTCTTTTTGATGTTTGTGAAAATTAAAATTGAAACATATATATTTTAAAAAATTCCAATACAGGTAAATATATATATATATATATATATATATTATATAGTATTCTTTATATTATATACATAATAAAATCAAATGTATGAAATATAAATAGCAATTTTTAATTTTAGTTTGTAAAATTGCACTAAACGGAGTTTGTAGTATCATTCTTGAAAAACGCATATTCTGCTACGATAATTAATATAAATATTTTTTAAAACCACCAAATTAAGTATTAAATATCAGAATATCAGGGTTAAATATTCAGTATTACTGATATTCTGTATTATATATTAAATTAAAAAAAAATCCTTTTGAGTAACTTATGTAGCTTTAAATGAAAAATGTAAAGATAGTAGTCATTTTAATAATGTTAATCCTAGTATCTCAAATGCTATTTTAAAATTATTGTACAGCTGGGATATTAGCCCAGATTTTTTGCGCGATATTTTGGCGCCCTTTTCAAGTGATAACTATGCCGTTCTGGATTATTTGGCAACTTGGTATGACAACCAGCTTGCCGCGTATTTTTGAGAACGCGTTATCCATTTTTTCTTGCTAGTGTTGTATACTAGCGTATCTTTGTACCGGCAAACGTCAATGGAGCTAATTGCGTTTGGCGAGAATTCATGCGCACAGATAACTAGTTATCTGTGGTTTGACGCTATGCGCTTTTTCACCGTGGTCTATCGCTTTCGTTTGCTAAGTTTATGTTTGTTACTGTTTGGCTGTTTGATGAGAAATCATAGAGTAATAATACGAACAGAGAAATCAAAATTTGCTTTTATTGATTAAAAATCAGCATTCTTTTCACATTAAAAAAACTAGTTGGCATAGGTGGACTCTGCTCAGTTCCCCACCATATTTATGGTCTTATAAATTTCTAGTGCGAGACATATTATAATCATGTTAAAAAAAATGAATTTGACCAAAGCTTGATACAGTGACAGAAAGAAATCCCCGCCTAATAGGCTATCCATAGTTCACTTCGATATATTTATCTTATTCTAATCTATTAATTTATTTTATCAGGGTCAATTCCGTTGTTTATGTTTCATGCTACTATTTCCAATGCAATAATCCTCAAAATTCATATTTATATGAAAAAATTACAATTTCGCAATGTTGATAAAATCGTAAATTACGAATAATTTACGAAAATTTCCTATTAGAATATTTGTATTCAAGTATGTTAAAAAAAAATATCATAAATGTAATTTTGAAGTTGTCTAATGTATTTATGATCCTCAAAATGAAAGTTTATGCTCAATTTTGCCATATTCTGACATGTTAAGTAAATCGTAAATTCCAAATAACTTACGAATTTTTTAAATTGGAAAAATCATAGTCTATGATATTAATGCCAGTAAGCTAAATAATATTTCGAAAGTGGTTTGACATCTTTACGACGAAAATATGGTAGAATAACCATGTTAAGAAATTCGTAAATTTCCAATAGCTTACGAAATTTTTATATTTGAAAATTCATAATCATCAATATTCATGCCAGTGTCCAAAATAATATTTCAAAAGTAGTTTGACATCTTTACGATGAAAATATCGCTCAAAATTGACGTTTATGTAAAATTTTGCCCTATACTGCCATGTTAAGAAATTCGTAAATTTCCAATAACTTGCGAAATTTTCAAAGTAGCATATTTATAGTTACTGATGTTCATTCCGACATCAAAACGAATATTGTAAAACTGGTCTGACATTTTTAGAGTAAAAAGTTTCCATTTAATGCACGTTTAAGTGAATTTTTGTCCTATTCTCCCATGTTAAGAAATTCGTAAATTTCCAATAACTTACGAAATTTTTATATTTGAAAATTCATAGTCGTTAATATTCATGCCAGTGTGCTAAATAATATTTCAAAAGTAGTCTGACATCTTTACGATGAAAATATCGCTCAAAATTGACGTTTATGTGAAATTTTGCCCTATACAGCCATGTTAAGAAATTCGTATATTTCCAATAACTTGCAAAAATTTCAAAGTAGCATATGTATAGTTACTGATGTTCATTCCGGCTTAAAAACGGATATTTTAAAACTGGTCTGACATTTTTAGAGTAAAAAGTTTCCATTTAATGCACGTTTAAGTGAATTTTTGTCCTATTCTCCCATGTTAAGAAAATCGTAAATTTATAATAACTTACGAAGTTTTTAAAATCGAATGTTGCAAATGAATAGGGTTCTTGCCAGTGTCGAAAGTAATATTTTAAAACTGATCTGACCTCTCTGCGACAATTTGTTCTTGAGATATCGTGTACACAGACTAACAAAATAACGGACTAACCGACTAACCGACTAACAGACTAACAGACACCCTACAGACAGACACCATACAATTTTTGTTATTTTCGGATTCCTCCCACCTGAAAACGTGTAAAAAAGGAAAAAAAGCGAGGTCGAAAATTTTCATGATTACCTAAGTTCCCCATACCTATAGTATGATGGGGAACTAATAAGTCGATCGTTTGGAAAGCAACAGAAATTTTACTTAATATCAAAGATATGTAACAAAATTATGCTTTTGCATTAAAAAAAAAAAAAAAAAAAAAAAAAAAAAAAACTTTCTTCTTTAGGCAATGATTGCAAACAGAAGACTGACATCACATGCAGACACTTTTTAGTAGACGTTTGCGGGCCTCTACAATATCATCCAATGTTCTTTGCATATCTGATGAGGGAACCAGTCAGACGAAGCGTTAGACTAGTGTACACGAAAAAAAAAAGAAAACAAAATCACAGATTACCCCTATCTCAAAATATATGAATTTCAAAAACGCGTGAAATTACATAATGCAGCAATTAGTAATGTGCACGTCTGTGCGCTTCGCGTGCATAAAAAAAAAAAAATCACAGAATACCCCTATCTTAAAATGCATGAATCTAAAAAATGCATGATATTACATATTGCTGCAATTAGTAATACGCAACTCTGTACTCTTCGTGTACATGAAAAAACACATTTAAATGTAAATAATCAAAATAAAACATTAAACTTATCTAATAGCACGTGCTATTTTCCGCATTTTGCTTCATAACCTCGCATGCCTCGCTACCTTCATACCTCGCATTTTGCTTCATAACAAAATAAATCCGAAAAATGTCTTCTGTTGCTCTGTGCATAATTAGTTATTTGTGCGTCAAGCATGAATTCTCGCCAAACTCACTTATCTACATAGACGTTTGCCGCTACAAAGAGACGCTTCCGTGATGTATAGTTTTCAGCAAAAGTATCCGAGCGCTTGCAAAAATTCCTATGTATAAAAAGTGCACTTAATACTGTTTTGTTAAATAAATGCTTGACGAATCGTGTTTTTAGACTGACTAGGAACAGGTTTCGACAAGGATTTATTTAACAAAACAGTGTTAATTTTACTTTTTTATATAGTAATTTTTGCTAGTGCTCGGACAATTTTGCTGCCGACTGTAAGGTACCATAAATCAGGTTGTATTTTCCCATTTTATTATTATTGTCAAAATCACATATCATTATTAATAACCTAAGTTCCCACTATGTTTGGTAGAGGTTTTTCTTGCAACATGAGGAGTCCGGGCCCCACTGCCTTCAGCAGAACTTAGCCGCTAATTACTTCCCCTTTTCCAGTGAGTAAGTTCGAAGTTTTGCGAAATTTCACTTAAGTACATGATGCATACGCCTAATCAACATTCACACAACAAAATTTACCATTCTAAGATAATTTCAGGTGGATTCAAACAGGAAAACGTGTTTTTACACGTGTTTATTGCCCCCGACCACAAGGAGGTAAGGGGGGGGGGGGGTAATTCGTAAAATCTCGTTGCATTAGTGTCGGATATGTTAAAAAAATTACCCACCAAATTTCGTGACAGCAGATACCATAGATTTTTCCAAGACAAATTGAGCAAATTTACTCCTTCGTAACGCCCCTACCCCCCCCCCTCACTCACAAAAAGAAAGAAAGAAAATGTGTTTTTGGAAATATCTAAAAAAACTCATGGCTGTTTCAACACCTTTCTACCATTTTTAGTAATGCTGTACTAAAAAACCGGAATTTCTGAAATTTCTACCCAAAAATCCATTTTCCCCCTCCCTCTTGTAAAAATCAAGAATTTCCAAATAATACATAATGTTTTAATTATACTCAATTCTAGTCTCTTCATGTGCAATTTCTTCACCATGAAATTATTTGGGGCCGAGTTATGCTTACAAACTTTTTTTTTTATCTTCCTTGCCGTCCAGGGGAAAGGAGGGGGGGGGATTTCGATAAATTCTGTTACTTTAGGGGTTCGATACATATAAACAATCCAAGTACCAAACTTTGTGACATCAGCTCACATAAATTTCCCAAAACAAAGCGCTACAAGGGGTGTCTCGGATTTGCCCTTTATAATACATCCCCCCCCCCACACACACACACATACCGAAGAAAAAAGGCGGATTCCAAAAAATTAAAAACGTGTTTTTAAAATATCCTAAAGAAGACGCATGGCTGTTTTCTACATCAACCTCTTTCTTCCATTTTTAGTAGAGCTCTAATGAAAAATCCGGAATTTGCAAAAATTTTCCGCCAAAAATTGATTTCCCCCCTTCGTCTTCTTAAAAATCGAATTTTCATAACACGTAGATACTGTTTTATTTGTACTCATGTCTAGTCGCCTCATGTGCAATTTTTTCACTGTGAAGTATTTTGGAGTTGAGTTATGCTTACACATTTGTTTTTGCCTACTGTCTCCCACCAAGGTGGAAAAGGGAAAATTTCGATAAATCCCGTTACTTTAGGTGTCGAATACATATAATCAATCGAAACACCGAAATTCGCGACTGAAGCTCTCGTAGATTTTTCAAGACAAATTTATCGCTGAAAGAGGTTCTCCGATTTTGCCCCCTCGTTATCCCTCCCCCTCCCCCCCCAAAAAAACAAATTATTAATAATTTCAAATCACAAAAATTCAAAAATGTGTTTTAGGAAATATTCTAAGAAAATCGTATAGTTTTATTCAATATCTTTGTTCCATTTTTTGGTAGAATTGTACTGAAAATTTCGGAATTGGCGAAATTTCCCGCCAAAAATCATTTCCCCACCTCCCTCCCCTTAAAAATCAAAAATCCCCAAATCGCAGGTAGTATTTTATTTGTACTCATGTCTAGTCTCCCCATGTGCAATTTCTTTACTGTGAAGTAATTTGAAGCCGAGTTATGCTCACAAACGTGTTTTTGACTTTTACCCCTCCCCAGGGGGGAACGGAGGGGAATATCGAAAATATTGGTAGATATAATTTTAAGTTGAGTAAAGATCTAAGTTTCTGCCAAGCGGCGTTGAATTCGTCCAGCCTTTCTCAACTGATGCCTGTTGTCTAAAACGTAAATATAACTTCTTTCTTTTTTTTTTTTTTTTTCACATTCAAAGCGTTTTACTAACAAAATCTAGGCGCATGCTAGGCGTTTTATACTCACTAATCGAAAACTAATCAGAATCTATAGATATAATTTTTAGTTGGGTCAAGGCCTAAATTCCTGCTAAGTGCCGTTGAATTCGGGCCAGCCGTTCTCGAGTGATACCCGGACAAAAATAGCGACATACAGACACGACGACACACACACACAGGCAAAAATTTCTGAAATCATTTTTGGATTTCATGGTGTGTGAATCGTACGTGAAGATATCGCAAATTTTTTTGTTTCTGACAAATTTACAGACAAAAGTCTGATTTTATTAATTTAGATTGCGCAGTGTTTGCGTGTTCAAAAAAAGAAAAAAAAAAAAAAAAAAAAGTGACTGACGTCTAGAATCTGAATCGTGGCTCGAATAAAAATAATCCCACGTCATTTTAAAAAATTTTAGTTTCATTTGCTAGTGAGTTTTAAAATCCTCTATAAGAATTCTAGAGCATTTTCCTATGTTATCGTGGTCAATCCCATTTAAAAATCTCTGAAAAAAAGTGTGAATTCAATATTCACGTTTTAGTTACTATAATTTCTTTTAGAATCATTTCTAGGATTTGAAATGAAAATTCCTTGCAAAGCAAAAGATTCATAATATTTAAAATAATTATAGTACTGTTTTTCTTTCTTGAAAAGTGAAGAATGGAAATTCTTTATCATTTCATCTATCCATTTTTTTTTTTTTTTTTTTTTTTTTTTTTTTTGTTAGACGCTTAACTTAGAAATCTACATTTGTAATCGAAGGATTCAGAAGATTACTACTTGTTCGTTCTAGATAAAACAATATATTTTTTTCTCAGCGTTAAATAGTATATCATGGATTCTAAGGTTGATATTGCATTGGCTTGTGTTTGAAGAATTGCATTGGCTTGTGTTTGTTTTTATCGTAAATTTAAATCGTATCTGCTTAACTTGAAATTTAATTTCCTTGCTGCACATGTTTTGAGTTGCGATCAAGTTACAGTCGGCAGCAAAGTTATTCGAGCGTTAGCAATAATTCCTACATAAAAAATTTACACTTAATACTGCTATGTTAAATATTCCTTGTCGAATCACGTCCTTAGACTGAGTAAAAAATGATTCGAAATGGATTTATTTAACAAAACAGTACTAAGTGTACTTCTTTGCATGGGCATTATTGCTAGTGCTCAAATAATTTTGCTGCCTGCTGTATTTTAGTGAAGTCACTTTTCCGAGTACTATGCGTAGTATTTAAGTTTCATTCTATGTGGAAAATTCATTCTATTAGTGACGTTTGACAGGTTTATCGCCACACTAGAGCTACGGAATGGAAAATTCGTGGCTGTCTGATATTAATATTTAGTGGTTTTCTGGAAACATTACCATCACAAATTTTATTCGCTGTGGAAGAATGAGTCTTCCACTTCGGCAACTTCTGTTTCTAAGGAACATGAAAGATACTTTAGCAGCAACGAATTTTTTCATGTACTGACCAGCATAAATTCCAATAATGATAAGTCTCATGAAAATTTAGTTACTTGATTTTTATATCAATTATTGGCAGGAAAATATGTGAAGTTATGTAGTTCTAAACTGATCGATATGTGTGAGTAATAAAATGTTTCTTTGTACGATGATTTTTTTTTTAACAGAAGTGCAGTAATAGCAGGCAGTGACAGTCTAATGTTATGACATTCGATTTTAGATTTTTTTTTATTATTATTATTATTTGTATAATGCACAAAAAATCTGGTGCACGAGCTCTCTTTCTATCCAACCTTTCAAATTATAAACGAAACGCGTGTGAAACATTTTCAGTTTCATTAAAGAAACATTCATATATCTTCATGAATATATGTTCTATTCTCACAGAAATGCTTACAGGCAGTAGAAATAAGCTTTGTATTCATCTGATACAACTGCGTTGCATTTCGGGCATTAATTTTCTAAGGTTGATACAAACATTGTTTTTATTTCTTTAATTTGTTAATGGTGCTTTTTTGATAAAAAAAAAAAAATAATAATAATAATTATATATATATATATATATATATATATATATATATATATATATATATGTGTGTGTGTGTGTGTGTGTGTGTGTGTGTGCCTTTAGGGAAACATATGAAAAAAGAAATGTTCTTTACATCCCTGAAAATTCAGAATAATTATTTAAGAAGATATTTATAAATCCCATATTAAATACATTTACAGTACATAAACATAAAAAATAACAAATTTTCCAATACCGAGGTCTATGCTGGGATAGGTAGACGCTGTTGCACATTTACTATTTTTGGAGGAAATGGTTATGCTGAGTGAAAGGTAGCTAAAAAAGTAATATTTATATTAAATGATATCTTTGCTTCTATTTCCCAAAGCTTAAAAAAATATTTTCAAATTATAGAGTGGCCTTGAATTAGAAGGAAAAATTGTCTCCCTAAAGATAATTCACAAAACTTGTAAAGCTGAAAGTGTGTCCATTACATTGTCTACCAATTGTATCATAAATAAATTATTTAAATGGTTTTAGGAACATTAAATTTTGTATTTTAGTATTTTTTCTTACATTACAAATACATATTTTACTTTTCCAATTATATTAATCGCATATTTTCAGAGTTTAAGACATGGCTCCTAAAAAGGGTAAAGCAAAGATAGCTCTTACAGTAAAGCAAAGTTCTTCATCTGTTGTTTTCAGTCGATGCAAAAGAACTACTGAAAGCAGAACAAATAGCAAGAAGAGGAAATATGAGCCTGAAAATTCTCATAAGAGTACAGGCGATGAACAACTACAAAAGAAAACATGTAAGAAAACTGAGTTTTCAAGTGATTCAAAAACAACGGATGACATGCGAAAAAATGAGAGTGCATGTGTAAAATCTAAAGAAGTCATTTGTGTTATTTGTCTTGACACCAGAGATTCTCAGGAGTATATTTTCCTACCTTGCGGACACCGATTTCATCGCCGCTGTAATGAAAAATGGATGCAAATAAAATGTCGATGTCCATTGTGCAAGACAGTTGTTCTGGATTACCTAGATGATAGCTCGAGTGTACACTTGATTGATGGACACTTCATTATATAAACATTCGTATTCATGTTAAAAAAAAAAAAAAAGAATCCTAAACCAAATTTTCTAAAATAAATTTTGATGTATGAAAAATGTTTCCTGTCATTTTTTATTCAATATTTACATTTAACTTGCTTAATATTATATTTTTACATAAAATCATAATATTTTTGAATCTATATTTGAATGTGAAAGTCTATTCATTTGTCGCTATACAATCCCCTACCGTTACCGGTTTATGAATGTGAAGAACATATGCAAATAATAAAGTTGCAATTCGCCTTCGGAAACTGAAATTGCTCGGCAGTAGAAGTAAATGGAAAATATATCCAGATACAATTCTGATAAATTGCAGAACTGCTATGGGAGGTAGCCATCCTAAATAATTAAATAATATGGCAAATAGCGTACTAAACGTCATTACTGTGTGCGAACAATGTATTGATATTGACTATAGCTTCACAGCAATAGATTCCCTGTTTTATAACCGACTTCAAAAAAGGAGGAAGGTTCTCAATTCAAACCGTATGTTTTTTTTTTTATGTTTGTTAGCTCATAACTTCTGAACGGATGCTTCGATTTTGACACTTTTTGTTTTGTTGAAAAGGTCTTGGTCTGACATACGTCCCATTGTAATAAATATCTTTACAATCTAAAGAAAATACAGGGTGCCCAAAAAAAATCAGTCCTAACTCTTTTAACTGCTAAACGGCTGCAGCTACAGTGCTAAAATGTTATGTGAGTATACCAAAGTGCCCATGCAGTACAAGTTTAAACCACTTGCAGCGCCACTTAGTGGAAAATAGCGGAGTTAGTGTTACTATCTCGAAAAGGGTTCTAGAGAAAAAAGGGAATCACAAAGTTGAAAAGTATCATCGATGTAGTACAAAAAGATAGTTTAGACATTCATGCTAGCGTTCCTATCTCGGAAACGGTTCAAGACAGGGGAAAAAAGTGAATTATAAAATTGCAGGACATAAACGATTTAGTACGAAAAGATAGTTCAGACATTGATGCTAAAAATACAATGCTGAAGACGTGCATTTGTTTGTTCGCAATTTCTTACACTATGCACACTTGAGCTACATTGCACACGTTGTAGCGTAGCTGGTGAGACATACGTTATATAGTTCAAAATACGGTTCACATTGGGTGCATTTCATGTATTTTTCAGTGACATAAACCATTTTTTGAGTTATGTCACTTTTCTTGGAAGTTGTGATTTGTGAAACTGCCGTCGAACGTCTTTTGATATTCTGCTATATGAATAAGTTTTCACTGAAAAGAGAAAAATATAATCTTTTTGTGAAAAAATAGAACCGACTCCAAAAAGCAACTACTATTTAAAAAAAAAAAAAAAAAAAAAAAAAAAAATGTATGAAATGAAACTAAATTGCGCCTAAAAGTATAAAATAATTTCCTTCGCCAAACAACCTATAATACTACAATTATAAATAACTTTTGAAGTCGGCGCAAAATTAAATAAAAATTGATACCTTTATTCAATACAAAAATCAAATCCTATTCAAAATACACATCTCACATTTTCACCTGCAAAACGCAGTGGAAAACTATTTTGATTCAAGAAAACAAGATTTAGTAAGCAGTAAAAGTTGGCGAAGATGCATCTGAAGTCCTTGGTGAAAGAAAAATCGCAAAATTATCTGGCAAACATATTTAATTTCTTTGGGATATCATGGTTAATTTGAAAAGGCATATTAAGAGAGTAATCAATAATATGAAACAATACTTCGTACAAAATATATTATGAAAATATATATCTTGCATGTATATTTTTGCAATACGTTTTGAACGTGAAATGCAAAAGCCACCAAGGATGATAGTTATCAAATTTATACCAAATTTGCAAAGGAAACTCTAACTTCGTAGAAACATATATACCGCATTGCGAAGAATGTTCACTGTTCTGTGTAAAAGCTACCAATGGACCAATTGTATACAGGGGTAAAGTAATAAAGGAAACATGAAAATGGATCATTGTTTACGACAGAATTTGTTGCTACTGATCGAAAAACAAACCTTTTAAAATCTAATTTAATTTTATTTAATTTTGCGCCGACTTCAAAAGTTATGATTAATTGTAGGGTTATAGGTTGTTTGGCGAAGGAAATTATTTTATACTTTTAGGCGCAATTTAGTTTTATTTCATACATTTTTTTTTTTTTTTTTTTGAATAGTAGTTGCTTTTTGGAGTCGGTTCTATTTTTTTTTACAAAAAGATTTTATGTATTTAATGATGGATGGCGGAGGACATTTACACATTGTGAGGAATAATAAAAATTTTAACTTTAAATTAAACGATACTAGCTGAAACCCGTCGAATTCGACGATCACTTTATTGACTGTAATGTTTCAAAAATCATCGCATCATTATAAATGTATTTCAAGTTAAAATATGCAATATAATTTACGACATTTCGCTTAAAAAAAAAGAAATTCGGAAAAATACTTATAAATAGAAATACTTTATATGACATCACTTTCAACAAAGTACTGTCAATGTGACGTCAAACTGACTCCAAATAAACAGTTGCTATCTCTTATTCTCTATTCCGTTAAATACTACATGATAGCTGACCCGACCGACGTTGTTCGGGCCTATGGTAATAACCTTAAATGAACCTTAAATTTGTATGGTTTTACATCTTTAATTCGATTTTGTTTGAATTTCTATTTTTAAATAAAAGCATCGCAAAAAAAATAATCAGCTTTAACAAAAAAATTACCTTGAACCAAACAAAACTCTGCCTTGTGTCCCCGGGGCCTTCGGCAGCGCATACGCCGGTCGCTAATAACATAAAAATATTCCCAAAAATTAATCTGGAACCAAATGAACACGCTCGCTGTTGCCCGGGCCCATGATACCCTAAATGAACCTTAAATTTGTATGATTTTATACCTTTAATTTGATTTTGTTTGAATTTCTGTTTTTAAATAATAACATCACGAAAAAAATGATTAGCTGTAACAAAAAAAAAAAAAAAAAAAAAAAAAATACATGGAACCGAACGAAACTCTGCCTTGTGACCCCGGTGCCTGCGGCAGCGCATACGCGGGCCGCTAATAACATAAAAAAATTTTCAAAAAATTAACCTGGAACCGAACGAACTCGCCCGGCAATGCCCGGGCCCATGATAATAACCTTAAATGAATCTTAAATGTGTATGGTTTTATATCTTTAACTCGATTTTGTTTGAATTTCTATTTTTAAATGAAAGCATCAAAAAAAAATAATCATCTGTAACAAAAAAATTACCTCAAACAGAACGGAACTCGAGCTCATGACCCGGTGCCTGCGGCAGCGTATATGCAGCCCGCTAATAACATGAAAAAATTCTCAAAAATTAATCTTGAACCGAACGAACCTCTGACTCGTATTACCGCTGCCTGTGGCTGCGGCACCGTATAGCAGGCATGCTACGCACGCGCTGCAAAATCCACTTTCCTCCACCAGGAGGCGCAGTATGTTGTATACGAACATCACCAATCACCTTTTATTTCCAAGACCTTTCAAATAAGGTGTCACATGGTGGTGTCAACTGTAAAATCCTTTAGTTGTAATTTCCACCGCCAGGGACGCAGTTTGTTCTGTACGAACATCACCAACGGTCAGGAAATAACAAGACCTTTAAAATAAGATGTAACATGATAGGGTCTGCAACAAAATCACTTAGTTCCATATTTTACCACCAGGGGTCGCACTATACTGTATACAAACATCCCCAATCGACACAAGACCTTTAAAATGAGGTGCTACATGTGTGGGTCTAGAACGGATTTCCCTCTCAAACTAATTCCCCTCCCCCCTTTCTCCTCCCATCCAAATCTACTTTACCCCCTTCTCAATCTAAAATTCCAAATTCGCAGATATTGATTTTTTAGTATTCGACTCTAGTCCCCATATGTACAATTTCTTCACCGTGAAGTAATTTGAAGCTTAGTTAAGCTCGTAAACGTGTTTTTAACCCAAACGGGTGGGAAACGGTTTCCCACCCGTTTCCGCCGGGGAAGAAACGGTTTCCCCCCGGGGGGGGAACCGTTCGACTTTTTTTTTTCTCTTCTCATAGCACATCTACAGACCAAGACCTTTCTTTAGACACCTCAGCCAAATTTTTACACCGAGTAGTTCTCTCAATATAGTGGAGACAGGCAAAAACATGTTTCAAATTAATATATAGACTAGCTGAAACCCGTCGAATTCGACGATCATTTTATTGACCGTAATGTTTCAGAAATCGTCGCATCATTATGTAAATGTATTTCAAGTTAAAACATCTATTATAATTTATGACATTTTACTTAAAAAAAGAAAGTCGGGAAAATGATTATACATAGAAATACTATATATGACATCACTTTCTACAAAGTTCTGTCAATGTGACTCAAACTGACTCCAAATAAACACTTGCTATCTTTTATTTTATATTTCGTTTAATACTAAGACTACAAGTTTGCTGACTCGTCCGGCGTTGCCCGGGCCCATGGTAATAACCTTAAATGAATCTTAAATTTGCATGGTAAACTCGATTTTGTTTGAATTTCTATTTTTAACTAAAAGCTTTGCGAAAAAAAAATAATCAGCTGTACCAAAAATAAATAAATAAATAAATAAATAAAATAAATAAAAAGATTACCTCGAACCGAACAAAACTCTGCCTTGTGACCCCGGTGCCTGCAGCAGCGCATACGCGGGCAAAAAATAACATAAAAAAATTCCAAAAAAAAAAAAAAACCTGGAAACGAAAGAACCCACACGGCAATGCCCGGGCCCATGATAATAATAATAATAATAATAATAAGTAAAAAAAAAACAACCCTCAAACAGAACGGAACTCGGGCTCGTGAACCCGGTGCCTGTGGCAGCGTATATGCGGGTCGCTAATAACATGAAAAAATTCTTAAAAATTAATCTTTAACCGAGCGAACCTCTGAATCGTGTTTCCGCCTCCTGTGGCTGCGGCACCGTATAGCAGGCATGCTAAGCCCGCGCTGCAAAATTCACTTTCCTCCACCAGGGGGCGCAGTATGTTGCATACGAACATCACCAATCACCTTGAATTTCCAAGACCTTTCAAATAAAATGTCACATGGTGGTGTCAACTGAAAAATCCTTTAGTTGCACTTTCTCCCGCCAGGGGGCACGGTGTGTTCTGTACGAACAGCACCAACCGTCAGGAAATACCAAGACCTTTAAAATAAGATATAACATGATAGGGTCTACTACAAAATCACCTAGTTCCATTTTTCACCACCAGGGGGCGCTTTATATTGTATACAAACATCCCCAATCAACATTAAATTTCAAGACCTCTATCACCAATCGCCTTGGATTTCCAAGACCTTTTATATAAGGTGTCACATACTGGTGTCAACTGCAAAATCCTTTAGTTGTACTTTCTACCGCCAGGGGGCGCAGTGTGTTCTGTACGAACTTCACCAACCGTCAGGAAATACCAAGACCTTTAAAATAAGATATAACATGATAGGGTCTACTACAAAATCACCTAGTTCCATTTTTCACCACCAGGGGGCGCACTATATTGTATACAAACGTCCCCAATCAACATTAAATTTCAAGACCTCTATCACCAATCGCCTTGGATTTCCAAGACCTTTTAAATAAGGTGTCACATAGTGGTGTCAACTGCAAAATCCTTTAGTTGTACTTTCTACCGCCAGAGGGCGCAGTGTGTTCTGTACGAACATCACCAACGGTCAGGCAATGCCAAGACCTTTAAAATAAGATGTAACATGATAGGGTCTACTACAAAATCACCTAGTTCCAGTTTTCACCACCAGGGGGCGCACTATATTGTATACAAACATCCCCAATCAACATTAAATTTCAAGACCTCTATCACCAATCGCCTTGGATTTCCAAGACCTTTTAAATAAGGTGTCACATAGTGGTGTCAACTGCAAAATCCTTTAGTTGTACTTTCTAACGCCAGGGGGCGCAGTGTGTTCTGTACGAACTTCACCAACCGTCAGGAAATACCAAGACCTTTAAAATAAGATATAACATGATAGGGTCTACTACAAAATCACCTAGTTCCATTTTTCAGCTCCAGGGGGCGCACTATATTGTATACAAACATCCCCAATCAACATTAAATTTCAAGACCTCTATCACCAATCGCCTTGGATTTACAAGACCTTTATAAGGTGAAACATAGTGGTGTATACTGCAAAATCCTTTAGTTGTACTTTCTACCGCCAGAGGGCGCAGTGTGTTCTGTACGAACATCACCAACGGTCAGGAAATACCAAGACCTTTAAAAAAGGATGTAACATGATAGGGTCTGCAGCAAAAATCACCTAGTTCCATTTTTCACCACCAGGTGTCGCACTATATGGTATGCAACAGAAAGTGATTTTTTAGTATTCGACTCTAGTCCCCCCATATGTACAATTTCTTCACCGTGAGGTAATTTGAAGCTTAGTTAAGCTCGTAAACGTGTTTTTAACCCAAACGGGTGGGAAACGGTTTCGCCCGTTGCCGCCGGGGGAAACCCTTCGACTTTTTTTTTATTTTTCTCTTCTCATAGCACATCTACAGACCAAGAACTTTTTTTAGACACCTCAACCAAATTTTTATATCAAGTAGTTCTCTCAATATAGTGGAGACAGACAAAAACATGTTTCAAATTAATATATAGATGATGATAGGGTCTACTACAAAATCACCTCGTTCCATTTTTCACCACCAGGGGGCGCACTATATTGCATACAAACATCCCCAATCAACATTAAATTTCAAGACCTCTATCACCAATCGCCTTGGATTTCCAAGACCTTTTAAATAAGGTGTCACATGGTGGTGTCAACTGCAGAATCCTTTAGTTGCACTTTCCACCGCCAGGGGGCGCAGTGTGTTCTGTACGAACATCACCAACGGTCAGGAAATACCAAGACCTTTGAAATAAGATGTAACATGATAGGGTCTGCAGCAAAATCACCTAGTTCCATTTTTCACCACCAGGGGTGGCACTATATTGTATGCAACAGAAAGTGATTTTTTAGTATTCGACTCTAGTCCCCATATGTACAATTTCTTCACCGTGAAGAATTTGAAGCTTAGTTAAGCTCGTAAACGTGTTTTTACCCAAACGGGTGGGAAACGGTTTCCCACCCGTTTCCGCCGGGGCAGAAACGGTCCCCTCCCCCGGGGGGGGGGGAAACCGTTCGACTTTTTTTTATTTTTCTCTTCTCATAGCACATCTACAGACCAAGAACTTTCTTTAGACACCTCAACCAAATTTTTACACCGAGTAGTTCTCTCAATATAGTGAAGACAGGCAAAAACATGTTTCAAATTAATATAGATTGTTATTAAATATGGATACTTTTAAAATTTACTAACTCTAACTTAATATCTGAGAAGGTGATTAGGTGTAATTCTAGGAGGTACAATGTTATCATCTTTAATTATACTTAATTTTACAGTGTATATAATGCAATTAATCTTATATATATTATAAATGTGAATGTCCGTTTATTTGAGTCAGTTTCACGCTAAAACTGCTCGATGGATTTCGATAAAATTTGTTATGGAGATAGCTTATACCCTAACTTAAAAAGTTGGCTACCTTTTATTCCGAAAAAAAAATTTCTTTTTGCGATTTTTATGCATAAAATAGCAATTTTGTAAGCTAATAATTGCAAAAAATTAGCCATATTAATTTATCCATAATTTAATTGTTGTCAGAAAAAAATAAAAACGAATTTATTTATTTTTTTCAACAGGAAAATAAATACATTTATCTAAACGTGAACGATAAAAAATTATAAAAAAAAATTATGCATCTCACAAAAATTGACGTCATTTTTAATTAAAAATATCTTTTACACATTGATAAAGTGCTAATACGCAAGCGAAGTGATGACGTCACTGGCCGTTCGTTTATGCAAGAAAAATATTTCTTATGTTAAACGCCCATTGGATTTTTTGTAAAAAATTATTAAAAATCGAGGAAAATTAATTCTCGATTTTAATCCGCATATTTAGGTATAGGTATGTATTAATTATCATGTCCATGCGTGAGATTAAGTTATTTTTGTTGTAAAATTGACAAAATTTGAAAATTTGAAATTTTTAATTTCAAAACTCTAGGGAAAAAAAATGGCAAATTTCCATATTCGATTGAAAACACAAACATTTCATTTCAAAAGATGATATTTACACAATAAACATCCAACTAATATACTAATTAAAAGGAAAATGATAAATATTCTATCATAATTTGAAGTCAAATTTGTTTTCAAATGTCTAAATAAAATATCTGATATAAAATACTAAAATGTTGCAGCGGAATAGATTTGATATCGGTCATCCTTAGCAGAAAAAAAAAAAATATCGACAAATTATTTGGCGAACATAATTAAATCCTTTCAAAAATCATGGTTATTTTAACAACTTATATTAAGAGAGTAATGAACAATATGAAACAATATTTCGTACAATGCATATTACGAAAATATACATCTGGCATGCATATTTTCGTATTACGTTTTTGATCACCAAATACAATAAGCGCCAAGAACGACAGAGTTTTGAAATTTAAAATTAAAATTTTGTCAATTTGACAGCAAAATAACTCAATCTAACACATGCACATGATAACTAATCTATACTAATATTATAAATGCGAAAGTTTGGATGGATGTTTGTTACTCAATCCCGCCACAACGGCTAAACGGATCTGGATGAAATTTTGTACAGAGATGGATAATAGTCTGGAATAAGACATAGACTACTATTTATACCGGAAAAAATGTAAATTTTTAATTAATATTCTATATAATATAAATATTTCTTCTAATTAATAAAAAATTAAAATAATTTATTTTAATTTTTAATTGTTGCCAAAGAATATTTCACGCGAATAATAATAAAAAAAATAATAAATATTAAATTTGCTTAGGCACATGACAACATAACGTCATTACCAAAATTAAATAATAAGAAAATGAAAGCTAATTCAGATCTGTATTAAAGAGCTTTATTAGTTGATAATCCTGGGTATATTTTTAATTTTAATACTGAAGTAGATAGGACATTTTGCGCCAAGGACTCTATTTTTGTGACAGCAACTTTAAGCCAAGTAGTCCATAAAAAATATAAACAAATCTGTACATATAAAAGAGTAAACTCAATAATTCACTGACTCAACACTGCCATGACGATTCTGTGGGAAAGAGGGTCACAAATTTTAGTGACCAGGTTGGTTTTCGGAGCCTGACCCCCAACTAAGACGGATTTTCGCAAAATACTCCCCCCCCCTGTCTCCCTTGGGGGGAAGAAGGCTTAACTCGGCTCCAAATTACTTAACGGTGAAGAAATTGCAGATGGAAAAACCAGACTTGAGTACAAAAAAATTATTTTCTGCGATTTTGGAATTTTGGAATTTTAAGGGGGGGGGGGAGGGAAGGGAAAAGGTTTTGGAAGAAGGGTACTCACATACTACACACTACAAAGGGATTTTATGAAATTCCACCCTAGCGTACTTTGGAGAATGGGGGGCAAAAACATGTATTCATGCGTAACGCTGCACTAAATTATCTAAGGTTGGACATTTTTTATGTAAGGGACGATTATATGTATCTAACTCATAGTATGAAGAGATTTTGCGAATTTCCCTCCTCCTTCCCTCCTTTAAGAACGGGGGGAGAGATTAAAAAAAAAAGTTTTAAAGCATAGCTCAGCTTTCAATAATTTCATTATCTCAATTTTTTTATGTGTCGATTAGGTATGTGTATGCAACATGTAATATAAAGTAATTTTGGAAATTTACCCCCCCCCCCTTCCTCTTGGGACGGGCGGGGCAAAAACCACATTTTGAAGCTTAAATCCGTCCAAATTACCTAAGAATGGTGAATTTTGGTGTGTGGGTGTTAATTAAGTGTACGAAATTTGATGAGATTTTCTAAAACTTTCAAATGTAACCGCGAGGGAGGGGGAGTAAAAAGCAGGTAAGGGACTTCCGAAGGCATTGGGCAACTTAAAATTAGATTTTGACGGATTTCAATGATTTTTTTTTTTTTATTTTTAGATATTTTGTTATTATTAATGATATGCTGTTTTGGGGATTCATTTCAATATAATGACCAGCGAAGCGGGCAAAGCCTGCTAGTAAAATAATAAATGTAAATTTCAAAATTTTGGAACATGCTAATGTAAATAGTTAATGCTTGTTAACTTGTGATTCTTGCTTTGGCTAAATTATAATATAAACAAGGGGGAGGTTCCCTCGAGGAAAGCTTTGCGTCCCCACGACTCGCTTCAATTATCCCCTATGGCGCTTTGTCCGTCTATTCGCTTCTTTACCTTTCACTGGATAGGAAAATTAATACTGCATAAAAAAAAGGGGGGGGGGAATACCCATATTTAATATCAAACTGAAATACATAATATTTAATACCATTTTTTTTCTATGAAATAATATGCTAAAAATTAGTAATATTTTTTCAGAAAAGAAAGAAATTCGTAATATCTAGACCATTTTGTCTTACAGATATAGTATATGAATACCTTGACGACAATTAAGTTTTTGTCACTATTTGGCGATGGATATTTTGGTAGAATTGCTTGTTAAAAAAATAAATAAATAAAAATAATTTTCTTTTTCATTAAAAAAAAAAAAAAAAAAGATTTTGATGAAATTTTGGCAAAAGCAGAATTTAGTTTTGTATAGAGCAGTGTTGTGCAAGTTCACGAAAAAAAACGAACTAGTTCAAACTCAAGTTCATCGTGTAAAAAACGAGCTAGTTCGCGTTCAAACTCATGTCTGAAAGAAATGAACGCGCTCAGTTCAAGTTCATTTTTAAAAACGAGCAAAACTCATTAAACGTTCATTTTTACTTTTTTTTTTTTTTTTTTAAATCCCTTTTCTAAATAGATCTTATTCTTTATGAGCACTTTCATAGGTAATTTACATTTTAAAAATTACCAAATACCATGAACATTCTTAATTTAATGCTTAATTAAACTTATAACTCTTAATTATAACTTATTAATTTAGTTGTAAGTAAAAATTTATTTAACGGACACTTCTAAATAGTGGACCCACTGTTTTGGGGTGGTTTTTTATTCTCAAATTTCCAATACGTTTGTTTATGCACGTAGGAGACAAATTCCATCATTTAGAGGTTCCTTTGTTTTGAAATATATATATTTTTTAAATAGTGTAAATGGTTTTACTTAATTAGTCTTTATTTGATTGTACCACAGACAATGTCAGTTTTGAGTTCTTGGATAAATCATTAGAAAATTTCGCTTACTATTTAGCGTACTATAAAGGAATAAACATGTATTTTATATAAAGTGTTCAAAAATAAAATAAAAGTCCAAAATCAAGTAGATTTTGGCATTTTTTTATTTGAGGACCGCTATTTGACGATTTATCATATTTCATCCACGGTCCCTAAGACAAACCACTAAATTGTGTTCAAAAATATTTAGCTAAATCAGAAGGAAACTCAAGACATAATTAAAATATTAATAATAAATTTAAATAATATATAATTTACTAATAAATAACTTATTAAATAGAAAATAACTGTTAAATAAACAAAGGGTGCATAAACTGCTCATGGGAAGAAAAATCTCAGTGTTTAGTCGTCTGTTTATACGAGTGTAAAATAAGAAAGTACAGCACTTTTTTTTATTTTTTTTTTCTTTTGCAAGACAAATTTAACTATCTTTCAATTGTTTTACACAAGAAAGAACAAATTTCTAGCATAGAAAAGACAGATTTTATTATATATTGAATTTAAAATTTATTTTAATTCATAATATTTTGAAATAATGTCAAATTTAAAATACAAATAATTAAATAAATTAGACACTAGTCATTTACTATTATAAAAAATTTTAACTAAATTTTAAAAACAGTTTGTTATTAAATATAAAATTATATTTCAGATACAGTAATTCAAAATATTAAATTGTATATAATTTATTTGTATTATAATTTATTTATTATTTTAAAAGTAATAATAAATATTTGCTTCAAACTTAGTTATATAAATAAATTATCAATTTTTGTAGGTATTTTTAAAATTTTAACACAATTTTGAAAATTTTTATTCAAAATTTTTATTTTCTTACAGTATACCGAAAATTATCTAGTATGATAGTAAACAACTCCTGAAGTCCCAACGTCCAATATAATAGACATTATGAAAATCTCATCCCCCCCCCCGTAAATTATGCATTGTTAAAACACTTAAAATTAATGATAGGTTGCAGTACAGTTGAAGCTTCTAAGTTAAAATGTATATGCTAAAATGTTTGACCTGAATTTTGTCATTGTCAGTAGAAGAATATGCACTGCAAGTTTTTTACGAAATATGTTATGTCAAAAAACACATCAGTTTAAGCACAAAAATTTTGAATAAACGTAGTCTAATAAAACATGAACCAATAATACTTAAATAAAGTATATTTCAGTATAAAGTAATATTTGATGTTAAACACAGCAACGTTATAATTAATGAATAAATTAATGTAATTAAGAACTATTAATCTTGTGAGAAAGCACCATAAATTGCAAATCCACGTAATGATTTTTTTTGAGTCAAATGATTAAACACTACCTATCATTAAAAAAAAAAAAAGGTAGGCACGAGTGCAACGTGAAAGAATTGCTGCTTTCCAGATGATGAAAGGTCGTGCTTAATCACTTCGATCCAAATCAATAATTGTGCAAGTTTGCACTTTCTGTTGTTTGATAGCAATGTTTCTATTGATCATCATTCAACACCACAATTTCTGTGAATTTTTCTGCAGATATGTGATTTTATACATGATTATATGTGATCATTTTACCATTCTTAAGATAATTTTAAAGGAAAATATACATATGTCAGGCTTCGAAATTTAAATTGATTTTAAAATTCTCCAGAATTTTGAGTTCTCAATCGAAAGTCCTTATTTTAAAAAATGGAACATAAGGAAATAAAACAATGTCATAAACTTAAAATTGTTCTCTCTCTAACATAATTCTTACTACGGCAGCAAAATTTTAAATTTTGAGAAAAGAATTTTCTCTATTTTAATTCAGATTGATAACTCAACAGTTTTAATTTATTAAAATATTTTCAAACAAATTTATAGCAACATATAATTCTAAATATTGTGGGGGGGGGGGGGGGAATCGATATTCATTTATGTTGATTAACTCAATAATTTTGGATCTCAAATCTTCAAAATAGAAAACAACATACTTAAATAATATTTTCAAAATACTTTAACCAAATTTTCAAAATACTTTTCTTTCCCTCCTGAATATAATAATAATAACAATAAAATCAACAATAATGATTAATAATTAATAAGAGTATAGGTAATTCAAAATAAACTTCCTTAATATATATCCTGCTGATAATAATGCACTACTTTTTTTTTTTTTTTTTTTTTTTTTTTATGTATATTAAAAAAAAAAAAAAAAAAAAAAAACATTTTGTCTTCTTTTTTTTTTCTTAAATAATTTTTGCAGTTTTGATAACTTTAAAAGCATTAATGAATTTTCAAAAAATTAAACGATGCACATAAACGATGCACCATGATTGCCTCTAAAATTCCCCAAATCTCAAAATAAACATTGAAATACCTAACTTTGTTTTTCAGCTGTATTTCAACACTCCAGTTTTTCTTTGAAAGGTCCCTTTTTAACTATGGAAGCAAAGCAGTAGGAACTAGGAAGGCACTTGCAACACCAGTATGACCTAAAAATTTCGATGAGCTAAAATCTAAAAAAATTACCGAGCCTCAGCAGTAAAAATTTCTCAACTGAATTCTTCTTTTCTCATACTTTCCGAGTAAACTTCAATGGGGAAGGGAGGGGGGGGGACGTTTTGTTTATTTTCTCACCTCCAATGGTGTTATTTGTAAGAGGAGTTCATGAATGTTTTTTATCTATCATTTGTTTAGGCTCATGGCGCCTAGAAGATGCTGACCGTTTTTCTAATTTTAGTAGACAATTTCTCCTGATATATGCAATCGCTCATCAGGGTGTTTCTGTCATTGTATCTAACTGTCTAAAACTTAGACATACAGGCCATACTGTTATTGTAATCTTCTTTTTTGATCTATAGAATTTATTCCGATTTCGAAGGACTTTAATGTGTTGTGTTTAACAAACACTTTAGTTAATCCTCATCCTAACGATCAAGGAGCTCATAGTATAGTCCGGCCTGTCTTAGTTAAAGATATGAAAATTGAAAACTATTCCACCTTCCACCCATTCTTTTGTGTTGTGGGGTTTACGATAAAAACTTGTACTCCACAAATAACAACCCATAGTTACAGAAATTCAAAGTTAACAAAAAGAAAGATAGCTGGTTGGCGCCGATCGGAGATATTTTTCAGGGCATCAAACCACATATGTTATTGTTTACTTTTGTTATAAGTTGAACTTGAACAAACTGTAGCAGACTCATTTTTAAAAGCCTGTCGGTCTCGGTGTCGCCTGCTCTATTTTGCGGTGAGATCAAGCCTTGAATTTGAAAAAGGCTTAAATTCTCAACTCGTTGTGTCCGAGAAAAGATAAGCCCTTTACAAAATCCCAAGTTTAGCGTTGCTTTTCAAATTTCTAACAGGCACATTGCGCATTCCAAAAAGGTCAATGGATCATGGATGCACCCTTTGAGAAAAGGAATGCCCTACTTCCTCTTTTTCTTTTCTCAGTTTTTTAAGTTTAGATTTACATGCTGCACAGTTTGAAAATAAATAACTAAAAGTGCAGATAAGAAGAATATATAGAGTTATATGAATTTAAAATTAAATTTCATTGTAACTATTGAAAGAAAGAAAAGACGATATATATTATATACATTTAAAACAAACATGTTTATTTCTTTACAACAAAACAACAACAAAATAAAATAAAATACCTATGGGCTATTGTTATTTTAGGTGTCAGTTTTTAGCAAAATAATAATAATAATAATATATAATAAAACAAAATAATTCCCAGTAAATTCATTTTTTGTGCTTTTCAAGCATCACAGCTGTCATTTTGACTTGTACATATATATACATATATATCACTATTGAAAGTTCTGCTTAAAAAATATCCTGAAACAAAAGACAAAAAAAAAAAAAAGAGGGTAGAGTAAACGGAAAGCATGATATATATATATATATATATATATATATATATATATATATATATATATATATATAGAATCACTAAAAATTTTCTTGTTTCATGGCAGTATAAAAATTAAAATTTTGTAATCATGAAATTAAATCCCGTTAAATTTTTGATCGACTTTATAAAATCCCGTACTGTAGGCATCTTTGTAATTTCTTTCTAAGTTGTAATTTTCTTTCTAAATTCATTATTTAATTTCTATAGATTTACTAATTAAATATATATATATACTTTATGAATATGAGGCCTAATAAAATCTGTCATTAAAACAACCTTATTTCACTACTATTCTTGTGCTTTATCTGTAGTTAAAAAGAAAAAAAAAAGAACTATTAATATATTGCAGCCAGCTCAAAATTTTCTTCTGTACTTTTCTATACCAATTCATGTAGTAAAGATTATTTATTAAATTTATTTTCCATGATGAATGCAGACGATTTTCATCTCAAAGGAGTGTAACACAAAATATCGAAAGAAATAAATTTTTTGCTAATATCTAAAGATTTAAAAAAAAAAAAAAAAATGTTTTAAATTATCACCGATATACGATTAAACAATTATTGTTTTAAATGTATTGGTAAGTCCTTTTGAAAGATATCAATGTTAAAAATTTACGCCCCCGAGGGAAATCGGATACGATACCTCCACACAAAGAAAAAATTTTTGTTGTTTAATTATTACTATCATATATAAAATTTTATATTGCAGGGATGGAACTCCGGCGTAGAATTCATACCAGAATCTGTTTATGAAATTTCTCTACCTATAATATCGTTAATTTAAGAAGTTGAAAATTTTCTTACACTGATAGTGGTATGAATTCTGCGCCCGTGTTCCATCCCTGATATTGAAAAGATAAAAGAAATTTTATTAAGTAAATTTATTCGAAACTTTTTCCTATATTGCCATTAAACAAAAAAAAAAAAAAAAAAAAAGAAAGCGGAAAAAGAAAAAGAAGGAAAGGATAACCATTTATTAAGCGATTGATTCCCAAATTCGTTTTAAATTAAGTTTAATCTAATTCAGTTAAAAACACTAGTTTAAGTTAAAATTCAAATAAATATGAAATTTGGTTAAATTTCGTCCATTCGTTCGGGAGATACACTAACCAAATACAAAATTTTCGATATACACAAGAAAAGCACACAGACATTTTCGAAAAATGGCCAAATAGTGTTTGGAGTTTAGACTCAGAAAATCCCAAAACAAAAAATCTAAATACTTCAAAAACTGAAGGGTGAAAATTCTCACAAATCGAATAATTCTTATGCCTATGTATAGAAAAATCAAAAAAAAAAAAAAAAAAAAAGAGAGAGAGATAGAGAGAGAAAGCAAAAATTACTTATATATTCCGTCTTCACTTTCAAAAGATAAAAATTTACTCTTAAATTAAATGTTATGTTATTATTACTCTTTCCTTGTAAAAGCTGAACCTTTTAGTCTTTTTTCAAGATAGTTTTCAAAGGATTTTTTTAGAACATTTTTTAAAAACTTTTCCAGAAGTGAATTCTTTAAATTGTACTGCGTTCTCTCATTTCATTTACTGAATTTGTAATGAGATTCCTTATTAATGTTTCTTTAAAAACGGATGTTGTTGTTACTTACATCGAAAATATACAAAAACAGAGAAAATAAAATTGAAATTGTTCATATATATAATAATATGTGAACAACTTAATCTACATATTAAGAGTATTTAAATTAACTTAGATATTATAGATTTTTGTGACATATTCCAATATATTTATTAAATTCATGAATTGATTATCTAAGACGTTTTGTAGAAATGTGCCTTATCTACTTGTCCGCTAAAAAAACGTTAACTATGATATCAGTTCCTCTAAGTCAACTGTTTTTAATCTATTAATTATCATTTTTAACAATTATTCCTTATCCCTGGCCCCACCAGTGGCCAAGAGATTCTGCTCTCAAAGGTGGTAAACGGGACGTGCTGGGTTTGATGTTGGATCCCAGGTCGCGCTCAACGACCAAGCCTTTCGGAGTTTTCCATGGTTTTCTACAAAAATCGTTTAATTACGGGCTGGGACCTCATAAAAATAATTCCACGGAAGGCATTCCACCTATAAGCATAGAACTCTAGTGTAGCCAATCGACCTTAAATCTAACCACAAACCTTCCTCTTCTCACTTTCTCGTGCAAGATTGTTAATAATCAATAATAATAAATTCAAAGATTTTTAAAAAAGGAAGAAACATATACAAGAAATACCTATAAATTTAAATTAAATACAAAAATAAAAATCTGTATTTTTAACAGCATTATCAGTCTGCTTCCTTTTACTTATTAGTATTTTCTCGTGAATTAAAAAATTCATTGAGAATGAATTTTTGTGTTATGAATAGCGAATATTCAGAACAAAAGCTTTTCTATTTAATGCTTGGCAGTATAAACACTTTCTTCAGCACTGGGACTCTCGACTTCAAATGGCCATGACCAATGAACATGAACAATAGTCTTTCTCTTTCTGCTTCAGACTACAGAGGGACGAAGGACAGGGACTGACCTTGAAAAGGGGTTATCTCAAGCACATTCAGCTTCTCTCGCGTCAGTGAATGAAGAAAGGAGGAGAGAAAAAAACAAAAAAATTCAACAATGTGAAAATTTTCATTAAAATTCAAATTTATATTATTTTCGCGTTTGAAATTTCTACCCGCTGGAAGCACGGGGGCGAAAAGATACTTTCGCCCCCGTGAAAAATTACAGCGGGGGCGACCGCCCCCGCTGCCCCCGTTAAGTCGGCGCCTATGCTACACAGAATATCGTTAAAATCGGTAACAAGGTGATATACAAAAAATTACTTCCTTTTGCCCCCCTCCCCCACACTTCAGCCTCCGAAGTATATGTGACACTGTATTTTTGTCATAAAGAGCAAGTGAAAGACAAAGTTTTATTAAAATCAGTAAAAAAGTGATTTAAAAACAATTATTTTCTTTCAATCCGCTCCTAGCCTCCCCTCCCCCCAGGTATATATGCTAAGTAAAAGTGGTATCAATTTAATTGATTGAAATTTCTAAATGTGTGTTATGAAAATCATTCTTTAAATTCATTTTTTGATGTTTGTTGTTTTTGAGATTTGCAAATTGCAAAAGTGTCCTTTTTCCCGATGCCCTTTTTTCCGGGTGCCCTTTTTTCTGGGGCCCTTTTTACCAGTGCCTTTTTTTTCAAGTGCCCTTTTTTCCGAAATCCATTTTGCACAGTTATTCTCCTTTCTGTCCTTTTCTTCTTCTATTTTCCTTTTTATATTTCAGACAGAAATATTTAAAATGAGTTTGAGTTTGAATTGCTTTTTCACGCTCAAGTTCGTGTGAAAAACGAACTACGCTCAACACAAGTTCATAATTTTAAAAACGAGCGAAGTTCAACTCAAAACTCAAAAATTTTGAGCTACGCTCACGAACGCGTTCAAATGAACGCGTTCGTGCACAACACTGGTATAGAGGACTATTAGTTTTTTTTTTTTTTTTCAAATTATAACAACGCTTTCAAATTATTCAATTATATTTCCGGTAAATTTTCGATTTCGATGTATGTCTAACCATCGTAAAACTTTCGACAACGTTTTATCCGTAGATTGAGACTAATAGTCCTCCGCACTTAAAAAAAAAAAAAAAAAAAAAAAAAAAAAAATTAAATTAGACTAACCTTTTCAAAAAATAAGAATCTATTTTTTATAATGTCCGTACTTTTTACTGTTGAATTTTTTAGTTAATTTATGACAGTATATAATCGGTACTTTTCCATTTTGCCGGCGAGGTGATAAAGTTGCCGAGAATGATATAACCGACGCCAATCATTAAGGACCTAAGAAAGAATAATTGTTTCAAAACTCTTCGGGAACAACTAACTATACATAATATCTCCTCACAACTGGATTTGGTGATATATTTTTGGCGATTATGGATAATCATAAAAGATAAATCATAAGCTAAATCATAAATCACTAATCTAAAATAAACAGCATGCAAGCTGCCATATTATATTGCAAGGAATCCAGAACGACATCGTTATCGTTCAAAACAGCGCCAAAGAAAAATCGCCAAATCCAGTTGTGGGGAGATACTATATTTATACCACACTTTGAATAATAATAATAAAAAAAAAAAATAGAGGCAGGACCGTTTGCTTAATTTATTTTATTTATTTTATATATTTAAGAATTAAATTTTGTGAAGTTTTGCTTAAAGCTAGCTTTTAAAAGTGTTGTCTCATAAAAAATATAACATTTACTTTGTGAAATCCTTAATAACGTATATAAATAAACTTTAAATTTCAAAAAAAAAAAAAAAAAAAAAAAAAAAAAAACTAAGTTACAAATTTACATTTAATCCATGAGATTTGCGCCGGCGAAATGAAAAGTATCTTCTCTCCTATCTATTTCATACATTAACGAAGAATAAAATCTGCTCGATTCATTAAAAGAATTTTAGGTGATGAATTTTTTTCTTGCTATAATTAGAAATATGAAATGCATCATGGAAATGTCTAATTCTGTAATGTTAAAAAATTACCAGTGCTAAATAAGAAGATTTTTTTCATTTAAAACTCAGTTTGAATTTAAATCTAAATATTTTTGTATGCCAAAATATATCCGAAGTATTATAAAATGTGTTTTTAAATGAAAAAGACAAAGGAGATTCATTGGAAAAAGATGCACTTAGAAATATTTTTCTTAATAGCAGCATTGACAATGATTTTATTATTTTTTACAACATGGATCACATTTTAATTTTCAAGTGAAAAATGATGTCATGACAGAAGAACAACGTCATAAGAGAAACTTTTTCTACGGTGGCAAATAGAGTACTTTTATAAACTTGACGTTTTCAGTTAATAACTTCGTTAATTAAGATGATAGAGATTTCTAATTATCTGAAATGCCTTCCTTGAAGGATACGAACACATTGATACTTATCATGATGCAGCGCATTTTGCCCTCCGCGAGGAGATACTGTCGCAGGCAAAAAAAAAAAAAAAAAGTTGCACTTCGGGAGTGCCGACTGAAGTGAAAACGTGAACAATTACGTGTGAATTTCTTGAATCGTGAGGAAATATTTTATTGTGTAGGAAATACTTTTAAATGAAGTGTTTTTTTATTCATTAATATAAAATACTACTACAAAAATTATATTACAATTTTATTTAATACGCTAACTGCAATAGAGACAGTGTCCGGAGATGAGAGAAGTCGTGTAGAGCTGCACGAGATTGTAAAAGCATGAGAAAAATGGCGGCTTTGGCCTTTCTCAGGGTTTTGTGAGGTCTAACTGCAATAGAGACAGTGCCCAGAGATGAGAGAAGTCGTGTAGAGCCACACCAGATTGTAAACACGTAAGCAAAATAGCGGCTTTGGCCTTTCTCACGGTTTTGTGAGGTCTAACTGCAACGTTTCCGGCTGCAATCTTTGAGAGACAAAAGCCGGGGATGAGAGAAGTCGTGTAAAGCCGCACCAGATTGTAAAAACGTGAGAAAAATGGCGGCTTTGGCCTTTCTCACGGTTTTGTGTGGTCTAACTTGAATAGAGACAGTGTCCTGAGATGAGAGAAGTCGTGTAGAGCTGCACCAGATTGTAAAAACTTGAGGAAAATGGAGGCTTTGGCCTTTATCACGGTTCTGTGAGGTCTAACTGCAACGTTTCCGGCTGCAATCTTTAAGAGACAGTGTCCGGAGATGAGAGAAGTCGTGTAGAGCCGCACCAGATTGTGAAAACGTGAGAAAAACGGCGGCTTTGGCCTTTCTCACTGTTTTGTGAGGTCTAACTGGAATAGAGACAGTGCCCTGAGATGAGAGAAGTCGTGTAGAGCCGCACCAGATTGTAAAAACTTGAGGAAAATGGAGGCTTTGGCTTTTATCACGGTTCTGTGAGGTCTAACTGCAACGTTTTCGGCTGCAATCTTTAAGAGACAGTGTCCGGAGATGAGAAAAGTCGTGTAGAGCCGCACCAGATTGTGAAAACGTGAGAAAAATGGCGGCTTTGGCCTTTCTCACTGTTTTGTTAGGTCTAACTGGAATAGAGACAGTGTCCGGAGATGAGTGAAGTCGTGTAGAGCCGTACCAGATTGTAAAAACGTGAGAAAAATAGCGGCTTTGGCCTTTCTCACGGTTTTGTGAGGTCTAACTGCAATAGAGACAGTGTCCGGAGATGAGAAAAGTCGTGTAGAGCCGCACCAGATTGTGAAAACGTGAGAAAAATGGCGGCTTTGGCCTTTCTCACTGTTTTGTTAGGTCTAACTGGAATAGAGACAGTGTCCGGAGATGAGTGAAGTCGTGTAGAGCCGTACCAGATTGTAAAAACGTGAGAAAAATGGCGGCTTTGGCCTTTCTCACGGTTTTGTGAGGTCTAACTGCAATAGAGACAGTGTCCGGAGATGAGAGAAGTCGTGTAGAGCCGCACCAGATTGTAAAGACGTGAGAAAAAATGCGGCTTTGGCCTTTCTCACAGTTTTCTGAGGTCTAACTGCAACGTTTCTGACTGCAATCTTTAAGCGATAGTGTCCGGAGATGAGAGAAGTCGTGTAGACCCGCACCAGATTGTAAAAAACGTGAGAAAAATGGCAGCTTTGGGCTTTCTCACGGTTTTATGAGGTCTATTTGCAATAGAGACAGTGTCCGGAGATGAGAGAAGTCGTGTAGAGCCGCACCAGATTGTAAAAATGTGAGAAAAATTGCGGCTTTGGCCTTTTCACAGTTTTCTGAGGTCTAACTGCAACGTTTCTGACTGCAATCTTTAAGCGATAGTGTCCGGAGATGAGAGAAGTCGTGTAGAGCCGCACCAGATTGTAAAACACGTGAGAAAAATGGCAGCTTTGGGCTTTCTCACGGTTTTATGAGGTCTAACTGCAATAGAGAAAGTGCCCGGAGATGAGAGAAGTCGTGTTGAGCCGCACCAGATTTTAAAACAATATACAGTATATAATTATTAACACTTCACATTAGCAAGTTAATTGTAATACGTATCATACAAGGATGGAAAGCGTTTGCTGGCGATGACGCGAATTCAATGATTTTTGTTCACCTAAAAGTTTTCACTTCTAATGGAAAGAGTCAGCTGACGATGACGGCAATTCAAAGATTTTTGTTCACCCAAAAGTGCTCAACGCGCCTAAAGAAGTTTTCACTTCAAAAAACCGACGCCAGCGACATTTTTTTTAATATATAGAGATAAAAGATATAAGATAAAAAAAACTATATAAGATATATAAAATATATAACATAAAAAAAAAAAAAAAAAACTTTTTATAAACCATGTTTTTAAATTTTCTGTTGAATCATAGATATAGAATTAACTATATTAGCACTTTATCAATGCGTATTGTTACGAAATTGTAAATAATTGTATTTATTTTTGTATAAATTCTTTCAAAGAGGCTTAGTAGGTTGATAAAATGTCAATTGTCTGCATTTCCAGCTCCTTTTCTTGCTAAAATAGCTTAATTTTCCCTTTAAAACGCATTAAAAAGCTCCAATAGGCAGGTAATGGATTTGGCACCAAATTTGGCGACTTTTGGCGATAAAATCACTATTATCGATATACCAGAGATGGATGCTCTAACGTGATTGGTTAAGGAGTTACGGAAAATTTCCTGAACATTCTGGGTTCGGCGGAGATGTATAAATGTAGCTCAAGCGCGCCAAACCCAGATCAGTTCTCAATCAGTTTCGTCAATGCTTGCAGTGCTATTGAAGGAGTTCTGAGCCTCTTTCAATAAGATTTGCTTTATGTGTTATTGCTATACAATTTGTTCTATGGATTTGCTGTTGACAGCTGTTTCTTTGAGCGTTGTTTATTGGTGGAATTGAAGCTGATAGTCAATTTATAGACCTGTATTCTTCTGGAATTTTCTGTAAATAAAGCTCCTGAATTTTTGCAAGTTTCGCCTCTCATTCTCGGACAGCTTACGAGCCCTCAAGTACGCAAAAATATGAAATCTGTAAATTGATAATGGCGTCAAATTTTGTGCGATGAAAATTAACTTTATACAATGTTTTAACGCTCACGTTTAATTAAATGTATTTATTTTTATGTCAAAAGAAAATGAACTCGTTTTTTTTTTTTTTTTTTTTGGCAACAATTAAATTATAGCTAAAATTTTAATGGCTAATTTTATTGCTATTAGGAGCATATTATTTTCATATTTTAATTAATTAAAAGAAAACTATATGTAAGTTCGAAAATCTGACTTCGAAGTATTGTGTTGTCACCGGGTTCTGAGCTACTATGAAAGTTCCAAATGTCTAGCTAGTAGGTAAGTTAGTTAAAAATAGATTGCAAGATTTGTACCGGACAAATAAACACACACACAAATAAGAATAGAAGTTAAAAAATCATGGTAAATAATTATAATATAATTTATATATATATATCATGTTTTAAATTTTCTGATGAATCATAGAACTCTTATCAATATGCATAAAATTTTTAAAGTGATACTGACGTCAATTTTTGTGAGATGCATAATTTAACTTTTTATAATTTTTAACGTTCACGTTTAATTAAATATATTTATTTTTATGTCGAAAGAAAATGAACTCGTAAAATTTTTTTGGCAAAAATTAAATTATAGCTAATATTTTAAAGGCTATTTTAACGCTATTAGGATATTATTATTTTCATATTTTAATTAATTATAATAAAACTAATAAAAAAATTCGAAAATCGGACTTCGAAATATTGTGTTGTCACCGGGTTTTGAGCTACTGTGAAAGTTTCAATTGTCTAGCTAGTAGGGAAGTTAGTTAAAATTCGATTGCAAGATTTGTACCAGACAAACAAATAAGAATATAAGTTAATAAAAACATGGTAAAATAGTCTATCCGCGTTTGTAATGATCGATAGATGGCGCTCTCTGAACTGCAGTTGTTAGTAAATGTAATAGCCACGTGTATTTATACACGTGGCTTTCTCCGCCATTACATCATGGAAAATCGCTTGCATAATATGATGATATGCAGTGGTGTGATAATTTCACCTTAGCCCACCAGAGGGCGAGCATTTCATTACAATCGCGGATATCTTAAAAAATAATTAATTAAAGGATAAACGCGTGTGTTCTTAATTTAATTCTTTTGACATTTAATTCAAAATTTTTATTAAAAATTGAAATTTAAGGAATTTTGTTGTACGGTAAAGCAATAAATATCTTGAATATCATTATAAAAGATTCACACTAAAACCAATAACATACGTCTTGAGTTGTAGTCTTTTTTTTTTTTTTTTATTATTAAATATAAAATTTGAGTTTCAGATAACTACAATATTTAATGTTTTCTTTACAGGTCCAGTAATCTTCTACACTTATTAAAAAAAAAAATACATATATTTAAATCTTTATATATATATTTTGAGGATTAATTAAATAAAATAAATATTTCGTGTAATTGTAAAGTTATTTATTTAAAATTTATTTTTTTTATCTTTTTATTGAATCAGAAAGTCTTTCATCGCATAAAAACGAGAATTATAAATTCCGTAGAAAAATTAATATATATATAATGACCCTCATCTGTCATGAACGAATCCGGTTAGTACCGCTTCAAAACAGAAACTTTTGGCAGCCATTTTTTTCCGTTTGTTTAATTCAACTTAGGAAACATACATATCATTTTCATACATGTTTTGTATCTCACATATTCTTATTTATTTCCAATAAAACCTTGAAAAACTATTCAATTGTAATGTTTAAATGTTTAAATTAAATATAACGGATCACTGATTATTATAAACATGAACCTATAAATAGAATTATGTAACTTCATGATTATAAACAATGCAATACCATAGAATAATAATTAGGAAGAAGGAGCATGCCAATACTCTTAATGCTTACAAACCCCTTCTAGTGAAATGCCAGCGAAAGCTACTTTTGCTACTCAAAACCTTAAAGAAGGGCCATAGAATAATGATAATATCGCTGTTTGTTGTGGCAACACAACAGCTTATTAGAAACACTTATGCCCCTTCTTCCTTTATTATTATTCTATGTGCAATACCAAATAAAAACAAACCAAAACTCTTGCCATTCAGAAAATACAAATTCCAAATGGACAACTTTTTAATTCCGAATGAACGAATTTTTGACTGTTTCATGGACCATATTCCCACTTTGGGTTCGAGGCTACAAGAGTATCAGCTGGTTAGGAAAACAATCCTCAACTCTACCATAACAAAGCATTGTGGCTTGCAAATTTTTATCTTGCAATATTATTTATAAGAGTTACAGATTAAATGAAATTCAAGTAAGAGTGATATAGTGATACCTTTGTTTTGTTTTTAATCCAGTTTTAGTAATATACTTTAATATTAATCAACATATGTAATATTAAAAGTTGCCATGTGAACTGTGACGATGTTAACAAGTTTAAATGGATGTTCCATTGAATAAATTCCTTTACTAAAGTGATTGAAATTCTAATTATTTAAGCTTTGATGTCTATATATATGTGGGTGTGTATAAAATGTTCTTATTAATCTTTTACTCATTATATATGTGTGTGTATGTGTATACATAAAATGTTCTGCAATTTTACGATATGGAATAGTCTTAACTTTATCATTTGATTCAGTTGTTTACATTTCTCTTTTGTTCTTGTTTGAACATTATTATTAAGTTTCACTGCAGAAATATTTAGGAAAATGTTATGCGTAACAATAAAATGGCATCTTGAATCTAATTTGTTTACAAAATATCGGCCACGTGTTCGGCGATTTTACCTACTGTGACGTCACAGGAATATTTTCCATTAAAAAAAACGCTTAAAATATTTCTAAAACATATTAAAGCCTTAAAAATCTTAAAATATTTGTAAAAACGCATTAAAGCCTTTAAATATTTTTATCAAACTTCATTGTTTGTTTATATTGTAAGGTATGATTGGCGTCGAGTTTAGTACGTAAATACCGCTAGTTGATTTTAGTTTTGAAATTAGTGTAAAATGATAGTTGGAATAGAATGTTTGGTTGGGAAAGTAAAAGTCACCAGTTGAAATGAGTATTGAAAGTAGAGTAGTCTAAGGTGATAATGTCGAGTCAAGGTAAAATGTACGGTTGAGAATGAGAAAGTCTCTATCTGGATCCTAGATATTTTGGCGATGTTGTGGGTGAGATAGCTGGTTGGAGGTATCGAGTAGAGGTGAATTTGGGTTAGCATGGAGTGTCTGTAGTTATTGGACAGTTAGTTAAGAAAATTTGAAAACAGGATCTACGATAGTCTTCAAAAAGAGTATTTTGGTAAAATGAAGTGAATCGTTTTTTCTTATTATGAGGACTTTAAATACGCAAGCGAAGTGATGACGTCACTTGCCGTTCATGGATACAAGAAAAATATTTCCTATGTTAAACGCCCATTGGATTTTTCGTAAAAAATTATTAAAAATCGAGGGAAATTATTTCCCGATTTTAATCCCCATATTTAGGTTTAGATATGTATTAGTTATCATGTTCATGCGTTAGATTAAGTTGTTTTTGTTCTAAAATTGATAAAATTTGAATTTTAAATTTCAAAACTCTAGATAAAAAAAAAAAAAAAACTTCCATATTCCATTGAAAACATAAACATTTCATTTCAAAGGATGATATTTACACAATAAATATCCAACTAATATACTAATTAAAAGGCAAATGATAAATATATAATATCAAATGATAAATATATATATCATAATTTGAAGCGAAATTTGTTTTCAAATGTCTAAATAAAGTATCTGATATAAGATACTAATATGCTGCAGCGGAATAGATTTGATATCGGTCATCCTTGGCAGAATATATATATATATATATATATATATATATATATATATATATATATATATATATATCGCCAAATTATCTGGCGAATATAATTTAATTCCTTTCAAAAATCATGGTTATTTTAAAAACTTATATTAAAAGAATAATGAATAATATGAAACAATATTTCGCACAATACATATTACGAAAATATACATCTGGCATGTATATTTTCGTAGTACGTTTTTGATCGCCAAATACAAAAAAAGCCAAAGATGACACAGTTTTGAAATTTAAAATTAAAATTTTGTCAACAGCAAAATAACTCAATCTCACACAGGCACATGATAACTAATACATATATATACCCAAATATGGGGATTAAAATCGGGAAATAATTTTCCTCGATTTTTAGTAATTTTTTACAAAAAATTCAATGGGCGAATAACATAGGAAATCATTTTCTTGCATCCACGGACGGTCAGTGGCGTCACACTTCGCTTGCGTATAGAGCACTTAATGGAACACTGGGATATGTTGTTGCTGTTGTGTTGTCGGGCCTATATTTTTTGTCAAGCAGCAGTTTTTTTATTGTCATTCATATTTATTGATCGGGTAGAATTTTTTTAATTTCAGAACGAAAATTATAAAAAATAGAAACACATTTGATTTATAAACAAAAATTGAAAATACATTTAAATGATTACGTGGTAACCATCATGATCTAAACATTCTTTTCAAGATTTATCGTTCACATTCCTTCATTTTTGACGGGGTTATATACTAGTTAGGTTAATATTCAAATTATAAATTGTCTCTTGTACATTTTTCAAATAATTAAATTGCCAAAATTGCAAAATATGTTGTAAAAATTGTCATACTTTAGGAAACATATGCAATTAAATAACAATAATAATAATAATAATAATAATAATAAAACAGTTCAACACACATTTCTGCAGATAAAATAGGATATTTTTGTCTTCATTGAGACACTTATCTATCAAAACCACCTGCAGGTATCGAGTTGAATTTCAGATTATCAGCTACACATTTATCATATTTTAGGAAATGCCCTACTTTTCTACGGAAAGTATTTTTTAATCTACTATTAGGTCAATGACTATTTTACAGAAAGATTTGGTTTTGTTTTTCTTAAGATTTAGTTTTGTTTTTCTTAAGATTTTTTTTTTTTTTTTTTTTTTTTTTTTTTTCATTTTTATCATGAGATTATTTTTTATACCACACATTAAAAAAAAAAAAAATAATAATAATCTAGAAACAATTTTCAAACAATTACTTATGTATATATATATATATATATATATATATACAGTCGGCACCAAAGGATCCGAGCACTATCAATAATCCCGGTATAAAAAAAGTACACTTAAAACTGTTTTGTTAAAAAAAATCCTTGTCGAATCATGCTCTTAGACTGACTAAGAACATCATTCGACAAGAATTTATTTAACAAATCCGTATTAAGTATGCATTTTTTAGATAGGTATTATTGCTAGTGCTCAGATACTTTTGATGCCGACTTATATATATATATATCTTATATATATATATATACCTTATTTTTAAGAGTTTTTATAATAAAGGTATGAAATGTCAATATAAAATATAGGTGAATGTATAATTTTTGTTGTATTTATGTATGCGTTTGCATTCTTCGAGCACAATTCTTGAGATCATGGAAGCCTCTCTGCAAGCGCTGACTCAGCGAGTCACGTGTTAAAATAGGGAAGATAGTCATCTGATACAGAAAAAAAAAAGGAGAGCGCTGAATGACTGGATGTTTTCCAAATCCCAAGCTGTCAGTCAATTTCTTAACCCTCCAAGCTTTTGGGCTGTTCCTCACTGCTAGTTTTAGGAAACGTGGCTACACTATAGGTTGGTGTAATCAAATATTAAGCGTTATAATTTTGTCATATAAATTCATTTGCTTCAAATGAATTTCAAAACCCCAAGTGATAGGTATTTTTAACAAAATTGTCACTATTTATTTTGCCGAATAAGATAACATATAGAAAAGGTACAATTCATTACCCTATCTTCTTAATAATAATAAGTCAAAGTTTTTCAAACGCTGAAAATGATGTCATAGCTAAAATGTGTTGGAATAAAAGAAGACAAATTTTATCCATGTTTTTGATACGGGCATTTCAACTGAATAAAATAACAAAAAGGGATAACTTAACGGAGAAACTTAAATCACAATCCAAACAATGTATGTAGATAAAGAAATTAAATGGTATTCTGAATTTGAATACGTGACAGGAAAATAATAATGATAAATTATATATTTTGGGTTCAACTATGTCACTAGAAATTAATTTATATCATAAATATATAAATATTCATGTTTAAATTTAAGGATTATGATGTTAATTTTACTTTCTGAACATATATGTGTTAGAAAAGTATTGTAATCATGAGAAAAATAGACTATAAGACTTTAGTGTATCTATACCTTTTGAAGTCCCCGAAGTTCATTTTTGCTATTTTTACAGTGATGTAAGTAATGTGCGAGTGAACACGATAGCGTCTAAAAGCTTTGTTCATATAAGATGAAAGTGGATACATATGTTATAGGTCACCATAGCACGAACCCTATTGATTTTGAGGAATCTAGACCTTATACTTATTTTACTGGGACACAATGAAAAATTCTTAATCATTATGGCCCATAGACTCAAATTATTTAAAGTGCGATAGCTAGTAAATGCCTTATTCGAATGAACTGAAAATTCATATATATATTATAGGTCACAGTCACATAAACTGTATAGATTTTGGTGAATCTAGCTCTTATAAATTTTTACAGTAATGCAAATAACAAACCTTTATCATTCTTATCATAATAATAATAATTATAATTATTTATCATTATAATTTTTTATAATTTTAATTATTTATCTTTCTTATCATTACAGTTATAATTCTTTATCATTTCATTTATCCTTATTCATTTAGCCTAAGGGCTAACAGTATTTAAATTGCGACAGTATCCAAATGTTTTATTCTAATGATCTGAAGTTTCATTCACATTATTATAGGTTACCATCGCACTAACTGCACAGATTTTGGTGAATCCAGCACTTATACATTTGATACAGGGACACAAAGATATTTGTTTATTATTATTACTATGATGGTCTATGGGCTCAAATTGTTTAAAGTGCGATCGCATGAAAACGTCTAACTTGATTCAGCTGAAAATTTATATGCATATTATAGGTTATCACGATAAATTTTGGTGAATCTAGCATTCATAGATTTTTACACGAACATAACGGAATATTCTTTATCATTTTGACGTATTGACTCAAATCATTTGAATTCCAATAACGTTAAATTAAACAACATACTGCATGGGGAAAATACTTAAACATCTTATTATATATATATATATATATATATATATATATATATATATATATATATATATTATTTTTGTTTATTTAACAACTTCTCTTACTTTACTTACACAATAGTTAATCACTTAATGTTCGGAAAGTCAAGTGGAGTCACTCCAGATTTTTTTATGTTTATCAATTTTTTTATTTATATATATATATTTTTTCAAAGATTTATTTATTAGTCTAAAATGTTCATTTAAAGAATGTGAAATGAAACCTTCTGTTTTGGGGAAAAAATCGTTTTTAGCTTTTAAGAATTTTGAAAATGAAACTTTAAAGAATTATACTGTATTGTTTACCAAAAAACATCGCATTTTTACTTTTCGAGATTATGTATGTATGTAAGTAAAGTATTTCAAACATGTCGAAAATTCACTTAGTTATTTTTTGCTATTTTTCCGGGGATGTATGCATGTGTGAGTGGGTTTTGGGAGTGTACACGATAGCTTCTAAATGTTTTCTTTAAATGAGCTGAAGGTTGGTACGTATACTATGGGTCACTATAGCACGAACCCTATTATGAATCTAAACTTACAGTTTCTTTGCAGAAAATCAAAGAAAAATACATTATAACTATCATCTATGGGCTCAAATTATTTAAAGTGCGATAGCGTCTAAACGCTTAATTCCATTGTGCTAAATATTTATGATATACATGTTATAGGTTTCCGTCGCACAAACAGTATAGATTTTTCTGAATCTAGCACTTATAGATTTTTACAGGGACACAACGAAATATTCTTTATCATTATGACCAATAGGCTCAAATTTCTAGAAGTTCAACTGCGTTAATCTAAACGACATAGTATATGGGAGGAGGGGAGGGAATCAAACACCCTAATATAATTTTCCATGTTGATTATTTAACGACTTAATGCATTAATTTGTTTAAACAATCGTTAAATACTTAATGTTAGGAAAGTCGAGCAGAGTCACCCCAGATTTAAAATTTTTTGGAGGCGTTTAGACTTCAAAATATATAAATATCATGAAGCAAATGATGAAACGTTTTAAATATCATGTAAAACAATGTTTAGTAATTTGAAGGCAAGGAGAAATAAATTTCAATATACATGTGTAATAATCAGCGCTATGCAGACACAGGCTGACAATTATTAGAAAAATAATAAGAAGAATAAGAATAAGAATTTTTACAAAAAAAAAAAAGAAAAAAAGAAAAAAAAAAAGATTTCGTATAATAAAAGGATTTGTGGACAATGACATAAGACTATGTGAGGTTTAGTGTTTATATCTGTAATGGAAAACTAATGTATTGTGGCCATCATAAAATTTTCTTTGATAGTTCTCTATGCAAATAACTCAGCACAAATATTTTATTAAAATTATTTTTAACAATGGACGTCGAATTTATCTTCTAATAACGGTTTTTTTCCCTATGATTTCCCCCTTTATTTCTGAAAAAATAAATTGTTTTAATTTATCATATTCGCTCACTTGAAAGTTTGGTTTATCCGTCTATTTTTTTAATACTGACGCAGGTATTCGAATGGATTTATTATTATTAATTTTAACTTCAATGAGTATGAATCATATAAATTCTGAATGTTCTGCTAATATTCAAGATATACTTGTGATACACTTTAGCTTTCAGCATAGCGGTTCTATATTGATCAACTTTCATATTTGAGTATGCACATCATAATACAAATTTAAGAATATATATTTATTTATTTAATTATTTTATAATAAAATTCAATTTTTGAGCATTAAAATTAATAAATAAATGCGATAAAAAAAATAATGGTAATTTTTAGTATTGTATTTTTTCTGTTTAATTTAAAAATATTTTCTTTTACTTTCGAAAAGCTTTAAAATGATTACAACTAATTTATTTAAAAAAATTTGTTAACATTCAATCTGAACAGAGGATAACATAAAAGCATCAGATAACCTATGCATTTTTCTGATACATATATAACGAAAAAGAGAGGCAGAAGGAGAGGAAAAGAGAGAAGTGGGAGCAGTGGAATACGGTAGAGGAAAGGAAGTAGGGGGACAAAGAGCGACACAGAAAAAAAAACCCATAAGTAGCTATGAAACAATATTATTTTAAGAATTATAGTTTTTTTTTTTTTTTTTTTTTTTTTTTTTTTTAAATCATAAGTTTTATGGACATAATGTAACATATTATTACATTAAAATAAAGTTATTTGTAATAACGAATTTTTAAAATTCAAAAATTTTTAGAATGTGTCTATTGTTTGTAGGAAGGTTTTATTAAACTGAACTTATTACTTCCTTCTATATCCAATAGAAGAAAGCAATGGATTAGTAAAAAATTTTTGACTTCGCGTATTCGAACACAGATTTTTTTTTTTTTTTTTTTTTTTTTATGACACTCTTTTTCTGTGTGTTTGTGACAAAAATTTTGTTCTAACTGTATCTCAGGATCTCCGTATCTCTTCATAAATGCATATAAATTTATATGGCGCTGCTAACCAGTAATTTCTGAAATTTAAGGAAAGTCAATATCTCAGGAGTTAGTGCTCATAATCACATATAAATTTACATATAGTTTCATATTCACATACAGTAGTGCTTATCAGCATTTAGTGTCAGTAGCTCAACATATGACGCTGCTATATAGTGATTTCCGAAATTTTAGGGAAATCTAATATCTCAGGAATTAATTTGCATAATTGCATATAAATTTATATATAGATTAAACTTGGCATAAATTAGTGCTTATGAACTTCTGGGGCAATTTTTGTTCAAGGGGCCGCTGTTATACAGTTTTTTCTGCAATTTAAAGAAAGGCTATATCTCAAGTTCTATTGCAGATAATCGAACAAAATTTGACGTGTAAAAAGATCCGTATGAAACATAATATCGACTCAATTCAGGTGCATAACGGTCGATTGCTGGCGCTGCTATATTGCCAATTTCTCCGCGAATGGGAAGGATGTTATCTTCACTTTAAAAAGCTACTTCCGTTGAAAACTTCGCTTAATAGTATCTCCCTGAGATAAAAATAGCCCGTATTCATAAAGAAAAATATCTGGAGTGACTCCTCTCGATTTTACAAACAAAGTAGTTTGGAGGGATTTTGAATAGAATTGTGGATTGTATGGTTTTAAAAATCGCTGGTTTAAATTATATTAAATCATAAATCAGTTTAAAATGAATTTGAAGGACTCACCTTCCTTTCAATTGAATTAATAACATCATATTTAAGAAACAATGAATAAAAGCTTGAATAAATACACCGAGTTGAATACAAACATGAATTATTGACTTTATTTCAGCTCATACGTTAGAATGAATTTTTCCTGCTTACCGCTAGAATCACAACAAAAGAACAAACTAGAATAGAACCACAGAAAAGTAAAACGGTTCACAGCAAATTGAAAAAGAAATTATTTAAAGTATAACTAACAATTAATTGAAAACATGAATAAAATAAATAATAATAAAAGAAAAAAAAGAATTAATTTAGCGTTTAAAACACATTAAAATACCAATAAAAAGAAAGCATTTAATCAAAGTTTTTTACTAAAGTTCTTTCAGAATTGCATAGTGCTGCCATCTATTGTCAAAATTCAGAGTTATTAGAATTCTGAACATTCTCCCCCACCGGGAGAAGGAGTGTCACTTTAGCAATAGGGCGTTGAATTGCACCACTCTGAGTCCAAATGCTGACTACACGAACTCTCTTATCAGGTGCTGGATATGTACGAATAATTCTACCCAGCTTCCACTGGAGAGGAATAGATTGTGGATCATGAATAACAACCAAGTCCCCAATTTGAAGATCAGTTCGTGGAGTGAACCATTTAGGTCGATTCTGCAGGTGACGTAGATAGTCTCTAGACCATAGCTTCCAGATGTCTTGCTTCATTCGCTGGATTAGAGTCCAACGAGAAGATAAAGTGAGATTTGGTGAATTTCCACTTTCAGGAATCTCAAGGAGTGGAACTCCTATCAGGAAATGTCCGGGAGTGAGGGCTCTGACATCGGATGGATCTGAAGAAAGTGGCGTTAATGGTCTGGAATTTAAGCAGGCTTCTATTTGAAATAAAAGAGTAGTAAGCTCTTCAAAATTTAGAATGGTAGCCTTACAAGCTTTAATTAGATGACTTTTCGTCAATTTAACAGCAGATTCCCATAGTCCACTGAAATGGGGGGGATATGGTGGGATAAAATGCTAATTGATGAAGTTGCTGGTAGCAAAATTTTGAACATTTTCAGAACGAATGATTCGAAATAGTTGCTTAAGATAGTTAGCAACTCCTCGGAAATTTTTTCCGTTGTCACTGAATATGTCTGATGGCAGTCCTCTTCTAGAAACAAATCGTTTTAGGGATGCTAAGAAAGCTGATGAAGATAAATCTGAAACAGCTTCTAGGTGCACCGCTTTTGTGCACATGCAGACAAAAACACAAATATATGACTTCAATTTAACTTTAGATCTAGGCACATTTGGTTTAGTGATGAGTGGGCCAGCAAAATCTAGTCCCACCTTTGAAAAAGGTCGAGTTGGAGTTATACGTTCGACTGGCAACTCACCCATAATTTGTTGGCAAGTTTGTTTCTTCAAATGTTTGCACAAAATACATTCATTTAGAATTCGACGAATGTAAGAGCGACCATTTAGTATCCAATACTTTTGTCTAATTAGGGAAAGAATCAGTTGTGCACCAGCATGAAAGTGTTTTTTATGATATTGCTCAACAATTAATTTTGTAATTAAGTGATTTCTCGACAAAAGCACTGGATATTTCTGATCTTGATTGAGTGACTGATGTTTGGACAACCGTCCGCCAACTCTGATTAAACCTTGGTCATCTAGAAATATATTTAAACATTTGTTGTTGGTTGGTAAAGGTTGATTTTTCCTGAGCAAATTCAGTTCTACCGAAAACTCTTGTTCCTGAATCAATTTAAGAATATGTGTAATAGCACTTGAAACTTCAGGCGTACTGACAAGTCCAATACGTCTAGAATTACGATTACAACTAACGAATGTTATAAATGAATCTCAAACACAATGCAAGGATTCTGCAAAGTTTTGAAAAAGAAGAGAATTTGAGTAGAAAATCAGGAAAGGCTTTATGACTAGATGTTGCAACATGACTTAAATTTTCTTCAGAATTTTTTGACTTAACATTTGAAGATTTGACTAGGAATAATGGTAACTTGACACTAGCACTAAGCCATTCAGGCCCAAGCCACCACAATTTGTGATGCAAAAGACTCTTCGGTAGAATGCCTCTTGAGGCACAGTCTGCCGGATTCGACGAACTCTCAACATAAGTCCACACTGCTTGTGGGACAAGTGATTTGCTTTTGTTTGCTCGATTTGTTACGAACTGATTTCCTTTGGTTGGAGGAGATTCAATCCAATTTAAAGCAATTTGTGAATCGGACCACAAATAAATTTTATTTACATTAAAGGTTAAAGATTCTAATATTGTGGAACTTAATTGTGCAAGCAAGAATGCAGCACATAACGCAATTCTAGGAAGCGTGACATGTTTTAAAGGATTAACTCTAGTTTTTGCAGCGACAAAGTTAACTGAAATCTCACCGAGAGAAGATAGTGTCCGAAGGTATACCACTGCAGCGTAGGCCTTGCCAGATCCATCACAAAAACCATGGATCTCTATGTGGTTCTCTGGAGATGTTTCACTGTTCAGATATCTTGGTATGCCAATGGACTTTAAGAGTTCAATTTGAGAATCAAATTCTTGCCAAGTTTTCAAAATGGAATCTGAGATTTGATCATCCCAAACACACTTATCTTTCCAAAGCTCTTGCATCATGATTTTTAACATGATCGTGGTTGGAGCTAGAATCCCAAAAGGATCAAAGATTTGAGCTATCATCGATAGCAATTCTCGCTTTGTATGCACCGATTTGACGCCATTCAAATGAATTTTCAATAAGTCTTCTGCCGAATTCCAAACTAGGCCTAAGATCTTTTGGGAGGAATCTTCGGAAAATTGTACATTTTGCCTAGTGGATTTAAGATCTTCTGGTAGATTTTCAATGACTGCGGGTACATTGGAAGCCCATTTTCTAAAAGTGTAAAGCCTCCTTGATTTAAAACGTGATTTAGGTCTTGACTAATTGTTTTGCTGCATCAATTGAATGCGACCCACCAAGATAATCATCCACATAAAAGTTCTCGAAAATTGACTGCGCAACAATAGGAAATTCTGAACTATAATCTTTGGCTAGTTCGTGCAATGTCCTTATAGCCAGGAATGGGGCACAGGCTGTGCCATATGTTACAGTCAATAATCTGAAACTCGCAATAGATTCATGTGGCTGGAATCGCCAAAAGATTCGCTGAAAGTCAACATGTTTGGGGTTTACCAATATCTGTCTGTACATTTTGGCGATGTCTCCGGTTAAGGCTATTGAATATGTTCTAAACTTATGAAGAGGTTTAAACAAATCTGGTTGCAACTTTGGACCTATTTCAAGAAAGTCGTTTAAAGAGTAGCCTGATGTTCCTTTAGCCGAGGCATCAAATACCACCCTCAATTTAGTAGTTGTACTATCTTCTTTCAAAACCTCATGATGAGGCATGTAAAAATAATCTTTAGAATCAATTTCAGAATTTGGGACTGGTTCCATATGATGTAAGTCAATATATTCTTGCATAAAGGCATGGTATTGCTCCTTAAGCTCATGATTTTTATTAAATTTGGATTCTAACAAATAAAACCGTTTTAAAGCATTTGATTGTGAGTCACCTAAATTTGGAGCTTCTTTAAAGGGAAGATCCACCATGTACCTTCCAGACTGAATTCGTCTAACAGTTTTAGTGTATTTTTCTTCAGAACTGTGAATTGGTGTTGCATCAGGAAGGGACTCAATTTCCCAAACTTTCTGAAGATCTTAAGTTAACTGAACTGTAGCATGGCAACTAAGGACAGTTTTAGAATGCTGAAAATTGTTTACATGTATGACACCCGAGAGTAAACATCCCAATTTGGAATGTAAAGCACATGGAGTACCTTTAGAACCCAGAATAGATTGCCCTAAAATTATTAAGGGAATAAATCTGCACCAAGCAAAATTTCAACTGGACTCGAAACATAAAATTTAGGATCTGCTAAAGATACCCAGGTAAAAAAATCAGCAAAAAACCTTTAAAAAAATACATACTTTGCAGGTATCTTGAAGGTTTCCACAGGTATTTTGAAGGTAAATAAAAAATACAGGTTTCCTTCAGGAAATATTCAGATTTTGTAAAGGTTTCATACAGGTTTTTTAAAGGTTTCATACAAAAATAAAAACTGCAGGTTTCCTTCAGGAAATATAAAGTTTTTTTAAAGGTTTCATACAGGTTTATTTCAGAAAGCTTATCACCTTCAAATTGCCTTCAATAACTTAGACGATTTTAATTAGATTATATCAGGTATTTTGAAGGGAAATGAAAACTGCCTTTCATGCAGGTAACTTAAAGGCTTTTGAAAATCTTTTTACAGAATATTGTAATATTCATAGGATCGAATCTTTTTACAGAAGTCAGCTCTATATTAAAGAGAGAAGAAGCCTGACATTGTAAAGAAGGTTGGGTGGGGAGAAAATAATTTCTAGTGTATGTAAGCCCAGCTAGAAATTGTTTGCACTTTTTTTGAAAAAAAGTGTAGATTATGCGCAATTTTTGCATTAAAACTGAATATTTGTGAATACTTCGAAAAAAAAAAAAAGCACTTTTTGCGAAATAATTTGCATTTTTTTTTTTTTTTTTTTTTTTTTTTAATATATATATATATACATGCAAAAAAGTGTAGATTCTAAGTTGTAAAAACTGTGCACATATTTTGTGTAAAATTGATGCTTATTTTCTATTTGAAAAGTTTGTGCATTTTTATTCACAAAATTGTTTGTACATTCCTATTTTGCAATATATATATATATATATATATATATATTATATATATATATATATATTACTTCTTACTATATTATATAATCCAGTGTGTTTTAAAAATTTCAATACACCCCCCAGTGGTCCTCGGAACCCCACGTAAGACAATTTTATTTATTTATTTTTTTAAAGAATTTTTTTTTTTTTCAAAATCTACCTAAAAAAAATATATTTTTAAAAAATGTACTTTTTTTTTATTTTTTTTATTTTTAATTAATTTATTCATTTATTTATTTCAAACTAGGAGGATCCTGAAATCCATTTCTTATGCCCAACTAAAAGCCTTAAAAAGAAAGCATCGATTTCAAATTAATTTCAAAAGCTTTGAGCATTCAAAATACTCTAATATAAAATATTATATGTATATTATTCATCTTTATTTTAAAACATAGTTCATTTTTCATGAATATTTTAATATTGGTTGAATGTTAAATGTTTTACAAATATCAATTATTCTATCAAGCTATTGTTTTTTCTAATTTAAATCAAAGAATTTCTGTGGCATAGTTTGTAGCCTTCGAAAAACAGGTATGGCAACACACGCTATTTATTTACAAGATCCACATCCAACATGGACGTCCAGCGTCATGGAAGAAATGTGCCCGACTCTCTTTGACTACACGGATTTACTTTTAGCTTTGATTTACCAAGTTAAGTTAATATTCATAATTTATTCTTAATCATTTATTCTTTTTTTTTCTTTTTTAATTCCAAGTATGTAATATAAAGTTATGTTTCATCAGCTTGTAATCGTCAGTTTCTTTCATCAGTGTTGCAATTTGATTTCATTCGGAATATTTAAAGTTATGTTTATAATAACCGAACTCGTCTGATCAAATTTTAAAGAACAGAATAATCTAATTAGAAATTTGTTATTATTTATACTACAACTTAATTTATTATTATAGTAAATATCTAGAAATTCTTAATGTAAAATTTTTGAATTAGGGTGAATTTGTAAGAGTAATAATGTGACGATATAAATTTGGTTAAATTTTGCTTAATAATAAAAATAAATAAATAAAATATAATTTTAAAGAAATAAATTCCTTAAGGATGCTCATTACTGTCACATTTACTTTAAGAAGATAATAAAAATAATGACACTGTTGTCTTCATTAGGTTCAAAGCTAGAAATGTTTAAAAAATGAGCTTCATTTTAAAACAACTAAAGCTGTTCATATAATTATATACTGAATATCATGTAATGTAATTTATTTATTTATTAACAACTTTTAAATAAACAGAATGTATTATTATTTATTGAATGTTGCTAGGATTATTGCTAGGATTTTTTTTTTTTTTTTTCTTTCTAGAAGTGAGAGTACTTCTTTAAAAGATAGAATTTGGCATTAGGAGTAAAAAAATTAAATAAAATAAAGCAGAAAAAAATAAGTTGATCTCTTGTGAGCTTATACTAAATTTACTTCTCAATATATTCAAAAATAAAATGAGTCATATACAGGTATACAGTAAATGTGTGTGTATAAACTCAAGTTGTAAGTTTAAGTTATGAGTTCACGTTATATTATATGGACTGGCTAATTGTAATAATATTCCTTTCAGCATAATTCATACATTATAATTTATCAGAACTCTGAATATGAACTTAATGTGATTCAGATTACAAATTCTAATGAACATTGAAAGGTGTTTAGATTGTACTTAAATCTGAGAAATTCTATTAATGTTGCAATTGCAAATGTTTACAGTTTTACACATCAAAGTAATTTTAATTATACAAATTTTTTATCCATTGTAAAAAAGGCATTTATTGATTAAAAAGTGTGCAAAGCATTGAATTGAAGAAAGAATATAAATTTTTTCAGGCACAAACAATAAAATACACTAAATTTAATGTAAAAATTCAGAGCATGAAAAAGTAGTCATTTTTAAAATTTTAAGGAGTAGGTATTTTTAGATTTTAATACATAAAATAAAAAATATCCATAAAATAGAAAATGAGGGAATGTGCTTTACGATACTGCTTGGTGTCTTGTTTTTGATCACTGATAAAGATGCCAACATTGGTGCCCTCGATGTTTATGTGTCGTTGAATGATCAATGTTTGAAATGTGGTAATTTCACTATGGTGTTTTAAAGGTTAGGTTTTATTACTCTTCAGATTGTAGAAATGTAAAATGATAGGTGGTGTTGGGCCATTACTGGCAAAACAACAGATTTGATTATGGAAATACGTTTTAAATAATGTTTTAGTGTATTTACCTTTTTTATATGTACCGTGAAATGCCATAAAAGCCTTTACTCGGTTAACTGCCCCCTCCTCTTTTCACATTGATTTTTTTTTTTTGTTCTTAAAATACTAAATAAATGCACCTTTTGCTCAACGGTAGACTGTATCCGAGTAGGTGATAGTTTTTTATGTTATTTTATTGTATAAAATTCAAAATCAATCTTTTCTTACCGATTTGAAAGTGTCTTACTTTTATTTGCACAAATGTATAACTAAAATTTTGTGTTAATACTACATAGAGGTTCTTTTTTTTCTAAAATATTTTATTTTTGTGTGATTTATAGATACAATTTTATGTAGTACTAAGTTTTTATAAAATAATGCATATTACATACATACAAGATAGTTATAATTAAAAGCTCATATCATGAATCATCTCTATACCCCAGTGGCAGAAATACCGCGATATGGCGACATAGTCGCGGACACAGAAGAACGGCTTGCAGACAGTTTTTGTCTGCACTGATAAAAAAAATTTGTCTGCTACTTTCGAAAAACAATTCACTTAAAAAAGATTTCTGTATCAAAACTAATACTTTTATTATTTATAATTATTTATATTGTATTGTGTCAAACATTGCTATAAAATATTTAATTGATTGAGATGAATTGAATGAATACACACAATTGTTTATACTACATTGTTCTGCAGTAAAATTGTATTCATGTATTGTTGCACGAGATCACCACTGATGTTAAGCCCCCCCCCCCCCCCCCAATTAGCTTTCAGGCTTTTTGCGTGTAAGCCATTTTCACCCCTGATTACATGCAAATTTTGCAGACAGATTATGAAATTTTAAAAGCCTGTCGCAGACAGCTACAACACTTCCTGCCACTGGGCTCTATATTAAGTTAGCAAAAATTTTAATTATAATGACTCTGTATTTATATTTTCATAGTTTTTTAGTTTAGTTATAAAATAAATATCTCTCATTAACACATTTCTTTCAATAATGCATAAAAATCGTGAAATTCCCACAACTACTCGGTATTGGCCGAATACATAGCCTAAATTTGGCCGAGTACTGAGCACTTGGTAGATAGGCCAAGTACCGAGTAGATATACCAAGTACTCAGCACAGCTCTGTTTTAAAGCTGTGTAATTTTAGTGTATCTGATTGTTGCCAAATCAAATTCCGTACATTTTAAAGATTAATGGAGTTTGTGGGAGACGTATTTAGTGATTATTTTTTTGGTTTTAATATACACATCACTGATCGCTGCGAAACGAAATTTTGTGCATTTGAAAGAGTCATGCAGAGTGCGGGTGAAGTATCCAGTTTTTTTTTTTTTTTTTTTCATGTATGTGGAGCGTACAGACATGCATATTACTGATCGCTGCAAAATGAAATTTTGTGCACTTTAAAGATTCATGCATTAAGCAGGTGAGATATCCAATGATTTTCTTTTTTTTTTTTTTTTCATTTATACGGAGTGTACAGAGGTGCTGATTGCTGCAACACGAAATTTTGTGTGTTTTAAAGATTCGTGCAGTATGCGGGTGAGGTATCTATCCAGTGATTTTTTGGGGGGTTTTCATGCACACGAAGCACACAGATGTGCAGTCGGCAGTAAAAATATCTGAGCGCTAGCCAATAATTCCGATGTCAAAAAAGTATAGTTAATACTATTTTGTTAAATAAATCCTTGTAAATCCTGTTCTTAGACTGACTAAGAACATGACTTCACAAGGATTTATTTAACAAAGGAGTATTAAGTGTACTTTTTTGAGACAGGATTATTGCTAGTGCTTGAATACTTTTGCTGCCGACTGTTCGTATCACTGATTGCTGCGAAACGAAATTCCAGATCGTCGCCAATTACCTGTATCACAGCACTAGTGCAACGTTAAATCCAGCCTACCTATGTACACTGGTAATAATAGCAGTTTATTTGATATGTTTCGTTTGGTTTTACTTTTTTAATTTTGGCAACAGTAGGCTATTTGTTAATTTCTGTAGGAGATACGTTTGTAATTGATATGGTTGCTTTTTTTATGTTATGTAAAATGTTGATTTATTGGTTTAATAGAATTCAGTTTTTCTGTTGAATATATTAAAAGAAATCTTTGCAGTAGTGTTTGAAACTGTGTTAATTTGGTTACTGTACATACTTATTTTTAAGTTTTCACAATAGGGCAAGGGTTCAACACCCCCCCCCCCCCCTCCTCCTGGTAAATTCTAATAAACACTTTTAAACTATGCTATCCGAATTTTATTAAAAAGAAATTTTTTTTCAGGTTGTGCCCACTGTTGAATTTTTTTCTGATGACACCACTGGTTTCCGCACAGGATTAATTTTTTCTTTTTAAAAGAATTTCATTCTTTTTCACTTTTGTACAAAACTTCGGAAACAGGTAAGTAAAAAAACATTCTATTTTATTTATATATGTATATATTATGGTTATTGAGCATTTATATTATTTTTGTAATGTTTAATATTTGTTAGTTTTTGTTTATGAAAATTATGGAAATTTGTATTTTGCTTTGTTGAAGTTTTTGAAAAACTACTTTTTATGCTGTATTTTTAGATAGTTTCTTTAAAACATGTAAAATTCACCATTTCGAAAAAATCGAGGAACTGTGCCAAATTGGCGAGTTTGGAAAAAAATCACCAAACCATATTGTTAAGCACATTTTTCTCGATTTGTGTTTTTTCTTATAAAGTGCTAAATATTTACAACTAAAATTGAACTCTTATAATTTTAGTGTTCACATTTTTTTTTTCAAAAAAAAAAAGGGGGGGCAGGGGGGATTTATAGAAAAGGCCTTTTTTTTTGTGAGTAAAAAACCACATATTGATAGACGAAAGAGCACTTTATTCACCACTGACTAAACGGTTTATAAAATGTACAGTCCACAAAATAAAATAAATACAAATAAAAAGAGAACACTCATCTGTCTCACCTAATTAACGAAAAAACACAGTAGGTACCATCCTTCTTGGATTCAGGTCTATTTTAATTTAATTATTTATTAAAATTGTAAGCTTAGCAGCAGTGGCGGCTCGTGGCAGGAGCTGCAGAGCTGCAGCCCCCCCCAGAAATATTCGAAAAAAATTATTTTATCAACTTTCAAAATATTTTGAAAATAAATATTATTATATTGTTCAGTATTATGCATATAGAAAAGCAGATTACTTCGTTATCATGAAAAATTATTAAAAAGCTGAGAAAAGTTAACCATTTTTAAACGCAATAGCACCTCGAAAATTCGCAAAGGGGCTGTTCATTCATGCAGCTCCCGAAAAAAGGGATTTCTTTAGGGAAAGAACATTTACAACCGCTCCTACTCGTTTTCCCTACCAGTTTCGACCATTTGGTTGGAGCTGCGTCCGGTGCAGCTCCAATTTGATTAGGGATTTCGGTAATGCTGGAAAAGAACAATTTCCCTTTGTAATCTACGTTTTTTCTTCACTGTTTTTAATGCGGTAATCGCTGTGTTTGAAGATTATTTATGTATGAGAGGTAAAAAAATTTAGCATGAAGGTTATTAACGATTATATGAGAAAATAGAAGTCGTTTTTATTTATTTTTCAAACAGATTTTTATTTTATATTACATGGAAATTTCGCACGGTTTTTCGGTTTCTTGCTTTGCCAATGGCAGAAACGTTGAATAGACAGAATCACAATTTTTATATAAATTTTGCCTTAAACATAATATTTAAAATTTATCAAGTGTTTAATCGCTTTGTTGATAAGGTTTTTATTATAATTATTATTATTATTTATTTTTTTTTTTCACTTGTATATTAGTCACTAATGTTTTTCTATTTTGATGAAAAATATTAGCAGTCAAACCTTTCTTAAAAACACGAGATTACTAAATTTTTAATTTCTGACATTTTCGTACAACGAAGTTGGAAAGCATTTATAACTTCGTTTCATCTGTCTTTCTATTTGAGTGAGAACTTTCAGAAATATGCTCGGAAATTTAAGCATTTTAATATCCGTTCTTTCCACACTATTTTTCCTATTAAAAATGGGGTATGTTTTGTTCACAGTTCATTTAGAGGAATGCACAAAAATTTCTTACACATTACATTTTATAAGAAAATTAATTTAAATACATTTTAGCAGTGTTATTCTGTTGCAGAATCTAGGAAATTTATGTAAATTATTCTAATGCATAACAAACTTATCCATTTAGAAAATGTTGTATTTTTCATTTATACTTCTTTTACGAGGACACACAAAACATCCAGAATGCCCTGCTGGCATGGGTAATATTTCAAACCAAATTAAACTGATATATACTATTCAAGTCTTTTTAAATGTATCTAAAGAAAATGGTGTTTTAACATTTGTAGATTTTTTTTTTTTTTTTTTTATGCACGGCAATACAGAAGATATCGGATATGTTACTGACTATGTGCAGCAAATTTTGGAAATTCGTTTTTAATTATACTAAGGTTTCACATCTAAATGAAATTTTAGTTTACTGTACCATGTGTGTAAAGTTCGCATTAAAAATAATAATAATAATAAAATGTTCGTAATGTTAGACAAGCATGTCATAATCTATGTGATGTGCAAGATTTTACGTCGATGTTAACTCTTTTAATTAATATTTCAAAGGATGTTCTAAATAAATTAATGAAACGCATCATTATAATTGCACTTTTAAGATACGAGCATAACATTACTATAATGTTTTGAGGTCTCCTGAGCTCATTTTTGTTATTTTTACAGTGTTATATGTATGGTGTGAGTAAGTGTATATATGTGAGTGAATATCATAACATCTAAATGATCGATTGATTTGAAAGCTGGTAAGTATGTGAAAGGTCACCATCAAATGAGAAGTATAGAATTTAATGGATGTGAGACTATATATTTCTGTTACAAGGACACAAAGAAAAATTCCTTATCATTTTGATTAATGGACTTAAATTTATGAAGTGCGATTGCGCCTAAGTGTTTTATCCAATTGAGCTAAAAATTGGTAGGCAGGTTATAGGTAATCATCACGCAATTTGTATAGTTTTGATGAGTACAGGACTTATACATTTTTTTTACAGAGACACAAAAAGAAATTCTTTATCATTATGGACTATAGATTCGAATTATTTGCAGTTATTATCGCAAGAACTGTACAGATCTACATAAGTATGCAATCAAACTATTTATTATAATTTTTATATAAATCATTGTGCGTATTTTTTTATTGAGCAAAAGTTGATTTACAAACATGTATGTATACTTCGTACGATCTTGGAGAAAATAATAGCATGCAGATGAAAAATATTTTGTTGGGGGAAAGTTGATTATCAATAATAAATAAAGTTAACAAAAAAAAATCTCCAGATTTTTTTTTTTTTTTTTTTTTTGTAATGAATGTCCAATAATATAAAATTTTAAATCTATGCTGTATCCTGTATTACTTTGCTTCTTTCTTAGTCTACGCATATAAAACCCGAAGCCCCCGATTAAAACAGATTATTTAGAAAATCATTTTCGCTTTTTTCTCAAATCTTACATAGACATGCAGCTATGCAGCCCCCCTGTAAAGGAATCTCACGAGCCGCTACTGCTTAGCAGCCATTTACAGATGGAAACATGCAATGATGTTAAAATTTATAATTTCAATGAACACACAATTTTGACTTTATAAGGTCTAGAGAAAATTTTACCACAGACTAATAAATTTTAAGTAATTTGGTATTTTTCAATCTTAAACCTGGGCTCTTGGTGGCAATAGTTTTTTAGATGTATCTCAAAATCTATTTGTCCAAAAAAGCTGAAATTTCATAAAAATTATAATTAAAATCATTAGGGCCCAGTAAAATATTTGCAGTTAAATATTTCTAATTTACAATTCAACAATTTTTACTTAAATAATTTCAAAATATTTATTTTTGAGATAAGTTTATTTAAAAATTTTTAAATAGTAATCTACAAATATTTTAAAAGTTAGTGCAGGCTTTAATGCGTAACTGCCTTAAGCATTGTTTCCCATAAATAATTATATTACACATAATTCTATAAAGAATAGTAGGTATCTATTTGTCTCTCTCTGATATATGCTCGATCAGATAGATAAAAGTGTTGTTATTATTATTATTATTTTTTTTTTAAATAAGTCTACATTATTATATTTAAAAAAAAAAAAAAAAAAATGCACTTAGTTTTTTTGGAACTTAAAAAAAAAAAAAAAAAAAAAAATAAGCAGCATGTGCAAAATAAATGTGAAATTAGCAATATTTATATTTATAGTCATAACTAATTGTTAAACATGCTATAATTTCGTCACCAATCGATAAAATTCTTTAAGACTGATTCCCGAAATTCCCGATGTTTTTACGATTGATCGCCAAAATGCATAATTTTTTTCGTCGCTAATCAATGCAATTTCTGCGGTTTTTGACATTAAATTCCCAAATACTCAAGTATTCGTTGCTAAGTGATGAAATTTGAGCTTTTTTTCTCAAAACTGAATACTGAAATACGAAATAGATTTGCAGCCGATTTCAAAAATACAGGATTTTTTTTCCGCTGTCAATGCTTATAGTCAAAACTTACATTTAATCACAATTATTTTCCAAATTCTGCTATTATTTCACCGTTAATTGATGAAATGTTGCGATTCCCCCCCCCCCCCCCCCAAAGCTGTTCTTGAAATTAACTATATTTTTGCGGCCGATTGTTGAAACCTGCTATTATTTCGCCCCTAATTGATGAAAATCATGTTCTTTATAATGTTGAATCTTCAAATACTCAAATATTTTGCCACTAATCAATTAAATTTACGCTTTTTCCAACGTTGAATCCCAAAATACACAATAATTTTGCAGCCTAATTCAGAAATATGACATCATTTCACTATTAACTGTCAAAAACCTATGTTTAAACGCAACTAATTACTAAAATACAATATTTTTTCGGCGTTAATCGATCAAATTTGCACTCTTTTCAAAGGTGATTTCCGAAATTTGTGATGTTTTGTGGCTGATTGTTGAAACACATAATCATATCGCCGCTACTTAATAAAGTTACTTTAATCCTAATTGTTTGCTGAAATAGGCTTTATCTCTATATTAATGCATGAAATCTGCACTTTTTTGCAAAGACTATAACCGATATACTCAACAAATTTTCCGAAATACCGAATTAAGCATTTTACCGATATTTTTAAATTTTTGTAATAGCAACTAATTGCTAATATAGGCTATAGTTTTACCTCTAATTTTTAAATTTTGTATGTTTTTCATAAAAAAAAAAAAAAAAAAAAAAAATATGCGATTATTTCACAAATAATAATAATACCTAATAATAAAATTACTTATTTTTATGTGTGATTGCAGAAATATGAGATATGAAAGTCTAACTAAATACGGGATCGTTTTGTTGATAAAATTTACTTTTAATCATTTAAATTATGTGCTGAAATAAGACATCAATTCACTACAAAAAAATATAATATTCTTGCAGTGGATTGTCGAAATTTATCATTTTACCTTTTAACAAAATTTACTTTCATCACGGCTAACTGCTCAAATAAGCGATTGCTTCTCTGTTTCTCTAAATAAAAATAGGACACTATTTTCGCAACTATAATCGACAAAATTTGTGCTATTTAAAAAAAATTATATCACAAGTATTAAATATATATATATTGAGTAAAAAATCAGCACGATTCCTAATTCCTACCTTTTTTTTGGCATATATTTGCCGAAATATCCATAATTTTTGGGTCCGATTACCGAATTATATGCAATTTCGTCGTCCGAATATCATAAAAAAGCATTTGTCAAAGGTCTGTTTTATGTTCGCTGATTTCGTTTTAAGTAAATTAGTTTTAGCGCGAAGTTGACAAAATAATAAAATGCTGATTTTAAGCAAAAAAATTTTAGCTTCAGCACAAAATACGAAATATGCAGAATATTTGACATCCAGCATACTTCTCGTATTGGGTGCCGATTTTAATACTTTAACATAATTTCTGTGGTTCTTTATTGTATTATATTGTTTAAAAAATAACTTTTTTATGAAAGCTGCCTTTTATGTTAAAGTAAAAATTGAAAGTTAAAAAAGCCTTTATATGCAGTAAAAATTTTCATGATATTTTTCAAACGAATGTCTTTATTTTTATATGGTAAGGAAAGACACGAAATTGGTTTAGAAGGCAGTCTTTTATACAATTGATTTTTGGTGGGAAAACGCTTTTTTATCTTTTTAGTGTATAGTGTTAAAAACTGAGCAAAATAAGATTTTGTGCAGGCTTACTCTTATGTGTATAATCTAAGATTTTCAGTGTGGTTGTTTCCGAGTGGCAGAAACACTGTGACGCGGCGACATAGTCGTGGACACAGAAAAACAGCTTGCGGACAGTTTTTGTGTGCACTAATAAAAAAAAAAAAAAAAAAAAAAAAATCTGCTGCAACTTTTGGACAGATTTTGTATGCAGTCATAAAAAAATTTGTCTGCAATGTACAGACATTTTTTGCCCATGACAATGCGCTACTGATGTATGACATCTTAGATGCTCTCTGGTAGGAACTCTAGAGCCCCCCTATAGGTGCCTTGGTAGGAACACATAAAACAGTGCTTAACAACAGCGACATAGGGAGCCTAGATCTCCCTTTATAGGTAGCTTTGTGTGTGTATTCTTTTCTCCTTTTACCCGTTACTGAGATTCTATGGGAACGTACACATACTGGATCTTTCATGTTCATTCCCATTTTCTTCAGATTCTGAGCATTCTTCAGACATATAAAAATTTCTTTATCAAAACTAAAACTAGTACTTTTATTATTTAAAATTATTTATATTGTGTTGTGTCAAACATTGCTATAAAATATTTAATTGAATGAGTTCAACTTATTTTTGTATAATTGTTTATTTTATATTGTTCTGTAGTAAAATTGTATTTATGTATTGTTGCACGAGATCACCACCGTTGTTAAGCTTCCCCCCACCCCCAAGATTGTTGCTATCAGCTTTCAGGCATTTTGAGTGTAAGCCATTTTCACTCCTGATTACACTAAAATTGCTAATAAAAAAAATTCCTTTTATTTTTCAGGTACTGTATGAGAGAAATAAAATGACGGAATTGTGAATGAGAGAATTTTAGTCTATGAAGAAATAGAAGAAAGAAGATGATAAAAATTTCTTTATATCACTTTTCACTCTTTAATATATATATATACATGTATTTTCTATAATAATAAAAAATTTAAGTAAATAAATCAAATATACATATGATGCATAGTTTTAAAATGTTTGTATATTCTAGTACAATATATTTTTATGTTCAGAAATTTCAGTATTCTCCATTTCTTATGTCTTAATACACAATAATTTATTTTATTATTATATATATATATTTTTTTTCAAAAAAACATATGTGTATAAATTTATTTATTTATTTATTTTTTTTTTGGGGGGGGGGGGGGGGTGTAACTGCTCATATTTTCCACAAACACAAAAAAGTTTTTCACAATTCCGTTTTACATTTTGAAACATTGCATTAAAAAGAAAATAACTTTCTAACTTAATTATTTTTTGTCGTGGAAAATCAGCACTTACCTCTGTTAAACTTGTATTTGATCATATAGTTAAAATAGTGCATTACTATAGCCCTGTTTTTTAAGAACTTGGAAGCAAATATCAACGTTTCCAATGCCGCAACGCTCCAATCAGAGTCTCCTTGATATCAGCGCTGGCACTGAAAATGCAGAACAGAGTGTCGTGACGCATGTGCAAATTGAAAATCTCGACACTGAATACGTTGACATTCGCGTTTTGTGTTCTTAAAAACTAAGGCTTAAGTAAAATTATTTAATGAAATTGAAAGAAGTTTTAAAGAAGTAAAATTTATGATCATTTTAACAACAGCAATAGATTTTGAATAAGATTAATAATCTTAAAAAAGAAAAAAAAGAGTCTCTTATTAAAGATATTTAAAAAAAAAAAAAAAAAAAAAAAGCATAGGATCCATTATCCAGGACCCGCCGGATCCTTCAGATCCATCCTTCGCGAGAAATATTTAGGATTTTAGAAGTTTCCAGATTTATTTTTTTTTTCCATAATTGCTTTTCTTGAACTATAAAACACAACTCTCTAACAATAGTGTATATATAAAGAATAACTTACCTTTTTACATATGTTGTTAGCTAAAAATATCTAAACTTTTTTTTTAATAAAAAAATAAAAGCTAATATTTTAGATGCATTATTTAATATTCATTTTAACACTATCATTATGCAAGAATAATTTATATGAATTTTTATACATAAGTTTTTTTTTTTTTAGTAATAGTAGTTTTTGTTTCTGAAGCAGCTCCTGAATAATTCTGAAAAGTTCTTGAATGCAATATTTTTATTTCTTTTGAATCTAGAGCCAAAAATAAAAAATAACTGCAATAATACACATATATTAACATGTACATTTAATTGAAAATTGTCTATTGTATCGTCTAAATATTATTTATGAAAGAAAAATGTATTGAAAAATAAGTTAAATTGGGCATAGAATGGTACTGGAAGTGCCGATTATCAAACAAAAATTTGCATCTGCAGTCCTGCCTTCTCCTTCAGCCCCCTCCTATACACACGCTGGCCGTTTGTTTAATTTCAGCCCCCCCCCTCTTAATATTGAAATGAAATTTCCATCCTCCCTCATCTTCAGAAGTTTTCATATTTTCTCTCTTCTTGCATTATTTTCAGTTGCTGTGTGTGTTTTCACACAGATTTCGTTTCAGAAACTGGCCTCGGCCGACATGGGTTGGTTGGTTGCTTGCTGCCTTCCCGTCAGCGCCGTGGTTCATAGTTGCTGCGTTGTTGGTGCCACTAAATGTAATGGTGACTGGATCATAAGAGCAAATCGCTAAAAGAAAAGTTTTTATTTTTTCTTTACCTTTAGAAAGTAAGATTGTCTGAACAAGAAATTAACCCTGAAATAGACCACCAAATAAAATCGGAGAATTTTTTTTGTAGTTGGTTGCAGAAGATTTTCCAGACCATAAACATTTTTAACCATTTCCAGAGAAAAATAAATTTACTTTATTTTCTGATTATTAAAAAACATTATAAAAGACTTGGTTCATTTTGACATTATTTCTTTGCTTTTTTTTTGTTTTTTAGTGAAGTAAGTTTTGTTTTTCAATACTAAATGTTTTTAAAATCATGAAAGAAAAAAGAAATTAAATTATTCTGGATTTTCGAATTTCAGTTAATTGGTACTATATTGTATTTTGCAATTTATTCAAAAGAGCACTTTTTTTTCCATGAAATAACATTTACTAATAATGTTGCAAATTATGATGAGATTGATTCTGCTAACTAAATAAACAAATCCCCCCCCCCCCCCCAAAAAAAAAAAAAGGCATTTCATCTCCAGTCTATTATCACTTTATGTTGATACTGGTTTTGGGTTATTTCGCATGTGCTCCATCAGACAGAATGCACAAGGAAAGGGAGAAAAGTGACGGCATTGTTTTCGACTGGAGCAGATACAGCCCACAGAGAAGGATACAGCCAGGAATTCGTTTGGTTTTGAAGGAGGTAAAAAGAATCTTTCTCCCATTCTTCTAAATTCAGAGCTAAATAGCCCAGGAAAATAAATTGCTTTGAAATGATGACACAGAATTAAATAAAAGAAAATCTATTGTTTTAGAATAAAGGATATTTTATGGGAGAAAAATACGGGTCCTTCTGACCCGCAATTTCAAAAATTCTGCATCTCTTTCATTAAAATTGGGATGAATGGTGCGCTATAGCTCACCAACACGATCCCTGACACCATAACATGCAAGAGCTTGCAACAAATGTTTTAAGCCAAAAAAAAAAAAAAAAAAGGTCATTTCTCAAGGGAATAAAGTAGACATAAGTGCTGCAAACAAAGCAGAATGAACCTCACCATTGTGCCTTTTTTGTTCCCTGATGAAAAGTCTTTTTTTTTTTTTTTTATACTAAGCAATTGCTGTGAGTATTCTTCTGCTTTATGATGTTTATTCAAAGTTTCGTACATATTTCATGCAGGTGTTACCTTTTTATTAAGCTTTAGCTACTGTACACAAAATTATGTATTCTTTTCACAAAAAAATTCCATTTATTTTATTACTATGACTATTTCAAATGACTGCCTATACTTTATTTAAAGAAATATAATTGATATTATTAAACATAAAATTGTGGGTTAAAGGTTCTATAACTTTTTTTTTACATAAAAGTATAAATAAAATTTTGCAAATATTTTGTTTTTCATATATTACAATGGATACTAAAAATCAAACCCAGATTAGGTACAACAACTTTATACCTAAAAGAAAACTGCATAGATCTTTTTTATATGTAAGAAAATTTATTTCGGGAACAAAGTTAAAGAAAACTGCAGATATATAGGACAGGTTAAAGGGGGAAAATGAAGGTTTTTTTTTTTTACTTTCAGAAACACTGCAGGTTTTTTACCTGCAGGAAAACTGCAGTTATTTCGGACAAATAAAAGGGAAAATAAAGGTTTTTTTTAATTTCAGGAAAACTGCAGGTTTTTTACCTTCAGGAAAACTGCAGTTATTTCGGACAAATAAAATGGAAAGTGAAGGTTTTTTACCTTCATCAAAAACTACAGGTTTTTTACCTTCAGGAAAACTGCAGTTATTTCGGACAAATAAAAGGGAAAGTGAAGGTTTTTTACCTTCAGGAAACGTGCAGGTTTTTTACCTGTAAAAAAGATGCAGGCTATAGTCCGAAATACCTGCAGTTTTCCTGAAGGTTTTTTTTAAAGGTTTTTTGCTGATTTTTTTACCTGGGTAGACCTTCCAAATGAGGCCATGAAGATTTTCGAACAACAAAATTAGGAAGATTTACCGTAACATTATTTCCTATTAAAGAATTCACATCAAAGATTTCATTACTATAATAAGACTTTAAAATAATATTAACTTCAAAAAGAGCAGTTTCTGCAACAATATTATTTACACCCGAGATTCTATGATTTGTGGTTTTCATAGGTAACCCTAATTTTTTAGCACAAGAGCTGGAAATTAATGATTTTTGACTTCCTGAATCCACCATGACTCTACATGGCACAAACCTCCCAGTATTTGATTTTACAAGAAACATAGCTGTCGATAACAAAGTTTGACAACTCTCTTGGGTAATGGTTAAACAACTAGAGTTGACAAAGGATGGACTTTCAATGTTGAGATTAGTATTTTTAATAACAGGTGAAGAATTAACTTTATTTTTCTCGAAATGGAGAAGTGTATGGTGCTTAGCATTACACTGTCGACATTTTGTCGAAATCAAACATTTATTAACGAAATGATTACCACGTAAACAATTTATGCATAGTTTTTTACCCTTCACGATATTCCATCTATCTTCAACAGATTTTTTAAGAAAGTGTGGGCACTTGAAAAGTGCATGAGATTCCGAGCATTCTGAACAGATAGAATTATTGGATTTTATATCTGAATTAGATATTACAGCATTAGACACAGATTTTTTAAATACTACTTTTTGTTTACTTTCAGATTTAGAATAAGTACTATCAGCAATATCTTACTAGCTTCTCGCTTGTTTTTCAAGAAACAAAATAAATTCATCATACGTGGGAAAAGACTCACTATCTAAAGATAATTCGAATTGCTTCTTTAAATGATCATCCAATTTTGTTTGCAAATTATAACAAGAATGAAATCCACAAATAAATCAAATTCAAATCCTAAACATTTCAAGTTACGTGTTGCTTCATTACAGTTATCTAATAAATCTAGCATAGATTTCCGACAATTTGGTTTCAAAGGTTTCGAATTAAAGAATTTGTTTAACTGGGCATAAGCTAGATTTTTTTTATTATCGAATCTAGAAATTAGTGTTGCCCAAGCTTCCTTATAACTTGCTTCAGTTATTGGAAAGCCTTTTATTAACTTATTGGCAGATCCAATAACAGACGCTTTTAAATATTGTAATTTTTGCAAATCGGAAAGCTGAGTGTTCTCATGAATAGTGGTTACGAATATTTGCTTGAAGCTTAACCAGTCTTCCAAATTGCCAGAGAAATGAGGCAAATCAAATTTTGGAAGGTGAATAAATTGCTTCGAAACAGAACAAGAATTTTCATTAACATGTGTTACAACTTTAGTGTACTGAAAACAAGAAAGTTCTAATCTTGACTCTATGTGATATTTTATACGAGTAAGTTTCTCTGTCCATTTTTCGTTATCTTCAATTTCCTTTTTTAATTCATCTAAATCAGAAATAACTTCCTCAACTTCATTGTTAATTTGTTCTAATTGAGTTTGCCTTTCAAGCAAATGACCTTTCAAAATTTTTATAACTTGAATGTCTAAAACATCCGCTTCCAAAGCTTTTATAGCTTTGTTCTCAAATTTAGTCACTGACGACCGAATAATAGTTCTTTTTGCTTTTAGTTTTTCAATTTTTGAAGCCATTAGAACAATTTTTTTTTTTCTCAAATTTGAAATATTAATTTTTAATAAAAGATTTCATAATTTAATATATCTACGGCTCTAGACGGCCAAAAATATGGAGGGATTTTGAATAGAATTGTGGACTGTATGGTTTTAAAAATCGCTGGCTTAAATTATATTAAATCATAAATCAGTTTAAAATGAATTTGAAGGACTCACCTTCCTTTCAATTGAATTAATAACATCATATTTAAGAAACAATGAATAAAAGCTTGAATAAATACACCGAGTTGAATACAAACATGAATTATTGACTTTATTTCAGCTCATACGTTAGAATGAATTTTTCCAGCTTACCGCTAGAATCACAACAAAAGAACAAACTAGAATAGAACCGCAGAAAAGTAAAACGGTTCACAGCAAATTGAAAAAGAAATTATTTAAAGTATAACTACAGTGTCTAGAATATATAGTGTGGCAACCGCTTACAGTGGTAATGCTTAGAAAGTTTCTCCGAAAATGACACATTTTTTAGAGGGCGCTGCGATCTACTTTCTTCGTTCTTCGCATTGTAAACATTAAGCAAGCTACAGGGATAATACATTTTTTTACTATTTTTTCTATAATATTTTTGAAAACTATTGCACGAAAACTTCGTAGGAATTAAAATTTATAGTATGTTTGTTCATTGAGAGGTGATAATGCCTAAAAAAAGGGATTCGCACTGTTTTGTACCTGGATGTAATACCGCGTACAACAATAGTAATAAATCTTTATTTGGTGTTCCAAAAGATCCAAACCTACTTGAAAAATGGAAAAAACTCATTCCCCGTGCAGATAAGGAACTGAACTTGCAATCTGCCGTATGTGAACTACATTTTGAAGATCATTTTATTGACAGAAATTATGTTCATTTTGTGAAAGGTGAAGTTGTTACTATTCCAAGAGGTAAGCCCCTTTTAAAACCTGATGCACTTCCTACGATATATCCTAATCTACCGAAATATCTGTCAGTGAAACTACCTAAAAAAAGAAAATCATGCGAGCGTTCTTCATCTTCAAATGATTTTTCTGCTTCTATGCCAGCTTCAAAAAATGCCAAAATATCAGTAGCTATAAACACATTAAAAAATGTGAAGCTACCATCAAAGTATTGGGGAACTTTAGTTCCTTCAAATGATGATGCAAGTATAATTTTTCATACAAGTGTGCTTGATATTTCTAATGGTTTAAATAACCTTGTGAGTGAGAAATTGGTTATAGTCAAAGATATTGACATAGGACTGACATGTCATATATATTTGAAGGGACTTAAAGTAGAAGAACATACGGTTTCAACCCAAGATATGTTAGAAAAAGTTTTAAGTATGGTTGATTCTTATATGATTTGTAAAGGAGCTGGAACACTTACTGAATTCAGTGATCTTAACCAATTCCCAAAAGAACAAAAAGTATATGGAAATCATATTTATAGCTCGAGATGTGTGCGAAAATGTTCCGGAAAAATCTGCATATTCTGTAAATACTTACGTCAGTTAATACTCCGTAGGCGATCAAGAGAAAAGTGTAAATATAAAAAGAAACCATTAAAATACAGATATAAATGCACTTTAAAGAAGGTTAAAAACATGAAAAAGAAAGTTGTTTCTTTAAAAAATACCATAAATACCTTATTGCTTAAAAATAAACAAATTTCTAAAGATTCTTTTGAAAAAAGTATTGAACAACTTCCAGTGAAACAACAGCAAATGGTGAAACACTGTTTTAAAGCAGCTGGAAGGAAATCCACTAATGGATTATCTTACACCAAAAATTGGATATTGGAATGTATACTTATGTATATGAAAAGCCCAAAACTGTATGAACACATCCGAAACAATAAAATTATGTGTTTACCATGTCGCAAAACTATTAAAAAATACATTTCTAATTACAATTCTGGATTTGGATTCAACAGCAAAACCTTCAGCCTACTACAGCAAAAGATAAAGGATTATGAGCCTTATATGAGACATGGTGGTCTAATAATAGACGAGATGAAGTTGACAGAAAAGCTTCATGTAAAACAAAGTGGTGAAATCGAAGGTTTTGTTGATATTGGTTCTTACACTCCTTCAACTATGAAAAAAGTGATGTCTAACCATGGTCTGATAATTTTATTTCAGCCATTGGTTGGTGACTGGAGCCAAATACTTGGAATATTCTCAACAAGTAATAATATAAGTGGAGAGCTTTTGTCTAAATTGATTATTGAAGCATCAGTTTTGTGTGAAAATGCAGGGTTATTTGTAGATTTTGTAACCTGTGATGCAGCCTCATGGAACCGTTCTATGTGGAAAAATTTTGGAATTTCTGCTTCATTGGAGCATATAAATAATAAAATGTGCCATCCTGTCGACATTTCAAGATATCTTTATTTTATATCAGATTTTCCTCATCTTATAAAATGTCTCCGAAACCTATTTTTAAAGAAAGGGTTTATTTTGCCAGAAGGGAATGCATGCCTCGAGCACATCAAAGCAGCCTGGAAAGCAGACTCAGAAAACAGCACTTTAAAAGCCATGCCTAAAATTTCCTTTTCCCATCTGAACCCGAACAATTTTGAAAAGATGAGGGTCAGCTATGCTTTTCAGCTTTTTAGTTTAGAGGTGGAGAAAGGTTTGTTTCTCTATAAAAGCATGATAGAGAATCAGTATGGTAACTGCGAAGCAACCATTTCCTTTGTGAATAAAATAAATCATCTGATAGAAGCCATGACTGGAAGATTTCCAAAAAACAGTTTGTATATAAATTCAGACAAGCAACAAGTCCTGCTCAGTTTTTTAAATTATTTAAATGAATGGGAAACCATATCAACAAAAAGGAATTCTGGAGGATTTTTGAGCTTAAGCACTGCATCAGGTTTGCGGGTGACAATAAAAAGCACACTAGATTTGTTAGAATACCTATCTGAAACCCATGGCTATAAATATCTAATGACATCTCGTTTAAGTCAGGATAAAATAGAAAATCTGTTTGGAATAATACGTCAGTCTTCAGGTTGCAATGACCATCCAACCCCATACGAATTTCTAATTACTGCTCAATGCTTAAGTTTTTATAATGTAGCAAAGCCTGTTAAAGGGGGAAACTGCGAACAGGAAATTATAAATTCTTTAATAAGTTGTGAAGATTATGTTCCAGAGAAACATGTACTGGAACAATTAAATGAAATTGTGTGTTTTGAAAACTTTGAAAAATTAAACTTTCAGTCAGAAATAATTCAGAGTTCAAAAGAAATGGAACTGCTCTCTTACTTTGTCGGTTATGTATTAAGAAAATGCCTATTCCCATTAAAGTGTAATATTTGTACTGAAATGTGTCTCAGAGATCCTAACGACAATAATCTTGTTGGTTCATTTACTAAACATTTTGACAAGGGTGGTTTGTTGTACCCTACAAATACTGTTTTAAGTTTATTTTGCCAATTAGAAGAAATATTGACTGTGTATTTCACTTCAGATAATTTACATAGAGACAGTATATTAGATATCTTAGATTTAATTAAAAAAAAAGCTATCGGTATTATTGGATGCATTCAACATAAGTTCAGTTTAACACTTAAAGTAGTGAAATTCTATATAATGTGCAGACTTCATTTTTTTGTCAAAGGTGTAAACAAAACAAAAAATAATAGTGCTGAAAAAATGAAATATTTAAAGCTTCATAGATTAAAATAGCATTAATCTAAATTAATGAATAACCTCCACACTATGGATAGCTTATATAACATAAATAAATAATCCTTAACCTAATAACCTCTTATTTAAAACTGAGTAATGATTTCATAATTGGTAGGGTAGTTTTTCCTTCTTTTGTTTATTATTGTACATTAATATTCTACCAGAGATCAGTAAATGGCAATTATTTTTATCTTATGTTAATTATAATTCATTTAATTTTCCTCTTAATATTTACTATATTTTTTTTCATTGTGATTTATGTATATATATTTGCTGAAACTCTGATATTTATTATACAAAATATTAATCAATTTTGAAAGCTTTTAGCACTCTAATTTCAATTTGAAAACATTAGTTTTTTAATAATTTTATTTCTTTGTATATATTGCAGACATATTAGTACAAAAGTGCTTATTAATATGTGATAATTAAATTGATTGTACTTTTTTTTTTTTTTTTTTTTTTTTGTATGCATGTTTTTTCTCCTGTTGTACATAAAATTTCGCTATAGATCATTTTTATCTTATGTTAATTGTAATTCATATAATTTTGCTTAATTTTCTTCTTAGTATTTACTATATTATTTTTCATTGTGATTTTATGTATATATATTTGCTGAAGATGAAATTATTATACAAAATATTAGTCAAGAAAGCTTTTGCACCTCAGTTGCAGTTAGAATGTATGTTTTTTCTCCTGTTGTACATAAAATTCCGCTATAGATCATTGTTATCTTATGTTAATTGTAATTCATATAATTTTGCTTAATTTTCTTCTTAGTATTTACTATATTATTCTTCATTGTGATTTTTTGTATATATATTCGTTGAAACTGAAATTATTATACAAAATATTAATCAAGAAAGCTTTTTGCACCTCAGTTGCAGTTAGAATGTATGTTTTTTCTCCTGTTGTACATAAAATTCCGCTATAGATCATTGTTATCTTATGTTAATTGTAATTCATATAATTTTGCTTAATTTTCTTCTTAGTATTTACTATATTATTCTTCATTGTGATTTTTTGTATATATATTCGTTGAAACTGAAATTATTATACAAAATATTAGTCAAGAAAGCTTTTTGCACCTCAGTTGCAGTTAGAAAACATTAGTTTTTTAGTAATTTTATTTCTTTGTATGTGTATTGTAAGCATATTCAGTAGTGGCACCAGAAATTCCCCGACGAGGAGACACATTATATGACTATTTATCAAAAACTGCAATACTGTTAATAATATTACTGTTAATATTTGTACCATTCCATTTGTTAGCACTCCTCATGGTTTTGGAGATCATTGTGCCACAGACAGACATTTTATAAAATATCGTGGTCAAAACGTGTTCTGGACCTCTCAAAACGTGTATATTCATGGAAAACTGGAAGCTGAAAAATTTTTACGAATCCAATACTTTCTTCTATTGAATATAGAATGGAACTGGAATGCTCCAAATTTGTAAAGGAAAGAAAAATGATGCCAAAAGTAGAAAAACTGAAAATTTTGTAAACCCCCCCCCCCCCCCCGAGAAATTTTAGGAGTATGTCCCCGCCCCAGAGCATATTAATACAAAAGTTAAGTATCTATTCATACGTGATAATTAAATTGGTTGTACTTTTTTTTGTATATATATATGTACATTGTTTTTTCTCCTGTTGTACATAAAATTCCACTATAGATCATTTTCATCTTATGTTAATTGTAATTTATTTAATTTTGCTTAATTTTCCGTCTAATATTTACTATATTCTTTTTCATTGTGATTTATGTATATATATTTGCTGAAACTCTGAAATTTATTATACAAAATATTAGTGAATTTTGAAAACGTTTAGCACACCAATTGCAGTTTGAAAACATTAGTTTAATTATTATTATTATTTTTTTTTTGTGTGTGTGTGTGTATGTATTGCAAAAATATTAATACCTGTTTATTAATTCTTGATAATTATTAATACTTAATTGACTGTTCTTTTTTAGTAAGTGTAAATTCTATTGGAAACACTTTCAAATGAATGTGTTCTAATTGTTTAATGAATAACATGCAATTGCCATAGCTAAAATTAATGATAATATATGCCTGGATAATGATGTGGAGTAGGCAAATACCCAGTGGCTAGATAAATATTTTTTGGGTATTTACCTGAGGCCTTTTGTTACTTTCAGGAAAATAGTTGCAAACATTTTAAGTATAGGTTAGGCCCTTTTTTTACTTCCCGAACACTATAGTGAGGAAAGTATTCTAATCATGTCAAAAATCTGAATTTAAGATTTTAATGTTTCTATACGTTTCAAGGTCCCCTGAGTCCATTTTCACTATTTTTACGATGATGTATGTATGTGTGTGTGTCTCTGAGTGAACACGCTAGTGTCTAAACGCTTTGTTCAAATAAGCTGAAAATTGGTACATATATTGTAAGTCACCATAATACGAACCCTATTGATTTTGGTGAATCTAGCACTTATAGTGTTTTTACAGGGACACCAGGTAAAATTCTTTATGGCCTATGGGGGCAAATTTTTAAAAGTGCGGTACGCTTTATTAATCTGAGCAAAAAATGTGTACACATGTTATAGGTCACAGTTGCACGAACTGTATATATTTTGGTGATTTTAGCACTTACAGTTTTTTTACAGGGGCACAAAGAAAAATTCTTTATCATTATGGCCTATGGGACCAAATTTTTCAAAGTCCGATAGCATCTAAACGCCTTATTCAATTGAGCTGAAAATTTATATGAATATTATAAATCACTGTTGCACTAACTATAAGCATTTTGATGAATATAGCATTTATAGGTTTTCACAGCATAAGGATACATTCCAATATCCAGTTTTTAGTGTAAGATAATCCATTAGTGGATTTCCTTTCAGCTACTTTAAAACAGTGTTTTACCATTTGCTGTTGTTTCACTGGAAGTTGTTCAGTGCTTTTTTCAATAGAATCTTTAGAAATTTGTTTATTTTTAAACAATAAGCTATTTATGGTATTTTTTAAAGAAACAACTTTCTTTTTCATGCTTTTTACCTTCTTTAAATTACATTTGAAGCTGTATTTTAATGGTTTCTTTTTGTATTTACACTTTTTCTCTTGATCGTCTACGGAGTATTAATTGACGTAAGTATTTACAGAATATGCAGATTTTTCTGAAACATTTTCGCAGACATCTCAAGCTAAAAATATGATTTCCATATACTTTTTGTTGTTTTGGGAATTGGTTAAGATCACTGAATTCAGTAAGTGTTCCAGCTCCTTTACAAATCATATAGGAATCAACCACACTTAAAACTTTTTCTAGCATATCTTGAGATGAAACCGTATGTTCTTCAACTTTAAGTCTCTTCAAATATATATGAAATGTCAGTCCCATGTCAATATCTTTGAGTATAACCAATTTCTCACTCACAAGGTTATTTAAACCATTAGTAATATCAAGCACACTTGTATGAAAAAATATGTACTTGCATCATCATTTGAAGGTATTAAAGTTCCCCAATACTTTGAAGGTAGCTTCACATTTTTTAATGTATTTATAGCTACTGATATTTTGGCATTTTTTGTAGCTGGCATAGAAGCAGAAAAATCATTTGAAGATGAAGAACGCTCGCATGATTTTCTTTTTTTAGGTAGTTTCACTGACAGATATTTCTTAAGATTAGGATATATCGTAGGAAGCCGATCACCGATCATTTCACCGTTCACAACATGAACATAATTTCTGTCAATAAAATGATCTTCAAAATATAGTTCACATATGGCAGATTGCAAGTTCAGTTGCTTATCTGCATGGGGAGTAAGTTTTTTTCAATTTTTCAAGTAGATTTGGATCCTTTGGAACACCAAATAAAGATTTATTACTATTGTTGTATGCGGTATTACATCCAGGTACAAAACAGTGTGAATCCCTTTTTTAGGCATTATCGCTTCTCAATGAACACAAATACTATAAATTTTAATTCGTACGAAGTTTTCGTGCAGTAGTTTTTAAAAATATTATACACAAATAGTAAAAAAATATATTATCCCAGTAGCTTGCTTAATGTTTACGATGCGAAGAACGAAGAAAGTAGATCACAGCCCCAGTGGCAGAAACACGGCGATATAGTCGCGGACACAGAAAAACGGCTTGCGAACAGTTTTGTCTGCACTAATTTAAAAAAAAAAAAAAATTAAATTTCCCGCAACTTTCGGACATACTTTGTTTGCAGTCATAAAAAAAATTGTCTGCAATTTACAGATATTTTTCGCCCGCGACAATGTGCTACCGATTTATGATGTCTTAGATGCTCTCTGGTAGGAACTATAGAGCCCTCCTGAGCCTTGGTAGGAACACATAAAACAGTGCTTAATAAAGGCGACTTAGGGAGCCTAGATCTCCCTTGATAGGCAGCGTTATGCGTGTATTCTTTTCTCCTGTTACCTCTACAGGAACATACGCATACTGGATTCTTCACGTTCATTCTCATTTTCTTCAGATTCTGAACATTCTTCAGACATATAAAATTTTCTGAATCAGAACTAAAACTAGTACTATTATTATTTGAAATTATTTATATTGTGTTGTGTCAAACATTGTTATAAAATATTTAATTAAATGAGTTCAACTTATTTTTGTATAATTGTATATTTTATATTGTTCTGTAGTAAAATTGTATTTGTGTATTGTTGCACGAGATCAGCACTGTTGTTAAGCTTTCCCCCCACCCCCAAGATTACCGCTATCAGCTTTCAGGCATTTTGAGTGTAAGCCATTTTCACCCCTTATGCAACGCAAAGTTTGCAGACAGCTTATGAAAAATTTTGAAGTTATTTCATTTAGAATATCTTTTTGTAATTGAATTTTAAATAATTTTTCTGAATAAATCTTTTGATATGAAGTTTTTTGTTTGATTTATTTATGACAATATAAAATTATCTTAACAAGAGCAAAGTAGATTTAAAGAAATGTTGACACTTTTCTTTTTATAAAGACCAAGCAATATATTTAGATGATTTTTTATTTAAGAAAAGGTAAGTTAACAAGCTTAATGCTTGCAACGACATATAAATTTTAGAATTGCAAAGATATTTATTTGTAACTTTCCAAATCTTTGGAAATGCTGATCATTCTTTTCAGATTTACACAATTTCAACTGTTGTTTATGTACATGGCTTAAAATAATTATCATCTCGAAGTTTTTGGAGTTAAAAAAAACATAATTATGTAATGCATGTATGACTGAATTTTAAAAAATTTAACTTAATGTTTAGTAAAAATTTCCCATCAGCCTGCCCAGTGCAGAAAAAAATGAAAAGCAGTCTTTAGGGACTGTCGATAGAAGTGAAAACTAAGTAACTTGTAAATTGTATCGTTGAGCTATTAGATTATTATTTTCGAATTATTTTTGGTTTGTAAAGAAGTGTTTATGATCTGTATTATATGATTCGGCACAATATTTGTAGCTACCCATATTAAATGAACTATGCCTTATATTAGGTAAAAATATTGATTACTTATGAAATTATTTTAATTAGTAGCTGATACAAAAGAAAACCGATACAGGACACCTCAAAACGTGTAAATAAGGTGAAATCTCGAATTCCACTTTCGTTAAAATAACAGAACTTCAAAATATCTTTCGAATGATCTATTAAAAATAATTTAATCATAATTAGAATTTGAAATTTTAAAATATTACAGTGTCAACTGGCGGTAGAAATTTCTGTAATCTACTGTTCGATTCCAAATCAACAAAGCTTTCAAATGATACATTACTTATGAAATTATTTTAATCAGTAGCCGAGATACAAAAGAAAAGATACAACAGAAAAGATACGAAAGAATACAGGAGACCTCAAAACGTGTAAATCAGCTGAAACCTCGAATTCCACTTTCGATTCTCATGGAAAGCCTTCGCTGACGCGAGTTTCATGATTTTTGTTCACCCAAAAGTGCTCAACACGCCTAAAGAAGTTTTCACTTCAAAGAAGAATTGTATTTCTTTTTAATCAGATTAAACTTATTTCTTTCCATCCATCATTTAGGGAGAATTTATGATTTTGATTTAAATTGACTGAAAATTTCAAGAAATTCTAATAATTAAAAGTTATTATATTGATAAAGTTAGATTCTAAAAATTTTGATATTAGATTATTTTTTTCTTCAAAGTTAAAAATGAACATTTTTGAAGATCATATTAAGTCACTTCTTACAACCCCAGAAAGTAGGTGATGGACAGTAGCTAGCTACCCCTTTATTTCTCAATACAAGCTTTTATTAAAAGTTATTTTAATATTTTATGTATAGTATATTATTTATTTTTTCACCCTTGCAGAAGAACCCTTTAATATTTTTCTTTACAGCCAGGTTTCATTTCATTGATTAAAAAAAAAAAAAAAAAATTCTAGAAGTTCTAATAATCTAAAGAAATATATATATATATATTTTTTTTTGCATATCTTTATACACTTGAGTTTAAGTGAACAAAAAATCAGATACTAAATACAAAACTTTGAAAAAAAGTATCATAAAATGCAATAAACTCGCAACAATTGTTTCGGGTTGAAAAAACACACAAATCATCATCAGGTGAATAAAAAAGGCATGAGTGCTGCAATCAAAGCGACAGCTTTAGTGTGTTACCACTTCGATTGCAGCACTTGTGCCTACTTTGTTCGCCGGATGAAGGGTTGTACGTTTTTTCCGACCCAACAGAATTGTGAGTTTATTGCATTTTTTTTTTTTCGAAGTTCTGTGATTATTACTTAAAAACACTAGTTCTGTGGTACTTTCTTATTAGAAATCAAATAATTTAATTGAAATACACTTCAGTTCAGTACTGCCCATAACTCAGCAATGTATCTTATTTCATTTATGCAACCCTATAAAAGAAGTTTTTAAATCACACTTATAATTTTTAATCAAGAACTTTTTATTACATATATAAAAGTAACATATCAGTTTCTTCAGTTTGAAATAGTATAACATAGTTTAATTTAATTTTAACACGTTTATGTCAGCACATTTTGACTACATAGTCTTTTGAAAAAAAAAAAAAAGTAGAAAACCAAGGTGCACTGTCACTGTCATTTATTAATAGTTACTTTAAACAGAAATTCTTGCTAAAATAAGGAGAAAATCAATTTTATAAAATAATACTGTTTAACTTATAATGCATAAATTCAATTTTCCAACAATGTTTATATATAAATTTGATTTATGGCATCAAGTGTCACCTTCCGACAAAATCCACAAGAAGTCTGCTCCAGAACTTCTGGTCCAGGGGCTATTTTTCCTCCACACCCCTATCACTCCTCACTTTTTTCATATCATCCATCCAGCTCTTTCTTTCTCAGCACTTGCTTTTTTTCATTTGTTTCATAGATAAAAGCGATTTTAGGTCATATTTCACTGCTGATTCTTTTAATATGACAATACCAAATTAATTGCTTTTTTTTTTTTTTTTTTTTTTTTTAAGATCTTCTAAAATGGCTTCCTTTATTTCCATAATTTCCTAAATTCTGTCATTTTGTATTCTTTTTGTCCTTGATATCCTGCATGATCTCCTATTTCCACTGCTGCTAATTTCTTTTTCTCTGTCTTCATAATTCTTCATCTCTCTGCTCCATATAGTAAAATGCTCTTGACAATAGAATCATATATATTCTACTTCCTCTTTCTAGAGATTTCCGCACTCTACCAAATAGAATTCAATAGCTTTACAGCCTTTCTTCCTTGACAAATTCCATCTGTAATTTCTTGCGAGTCTTCGCCTTCTCTTAAGGTAGGGACAGCACTGTGAGGTCTAATCGTTAATTTCTTATAAAAATCATTTTCTAATTAAAAAGGGAATTAACATCATAAATAAGTAAAAAATTGTGGTGTAAGTGTGCCCTGGCCTGATTTAATTTTCTGTGTGTCCAAATTTTTCTTCAAATACTATATAGCTTTTGTGTGTATTCTAAAATATTAATATGTATTCATTGAATAAAAACAAAAATATTAACACAGTATATTTCATTAAGCAAAAATGTCACAATAAACCTAATTACAAAGAAAAGTAGTATAAATACTTTTTCTTTTTTTGTGTTTAATAAAAGAAAACACTGCATTAACACCCCCCCCCCCCCCTCCAATTTCCTGTTTTTCATGAATTAACATATTTTGAGATGTTATGTGCAAAATTAGAAAACGTATGTGTAAGATCTCTGCTCCCTTTCCTCCTTGAAACTATGAATTTCCAGGGGGAATCCTCTCTTGAAAATATAACATTTTAATACAAATATTTTTCAAAAGAACAATACCTTTAAAATGGATGGTTGAATTATGTAACTATAATAATTTGAAACATTTTTTTTTTTTTTTTCATTTAAACAAATATTAAGATGTTGTCTATCAGGAACAAAACTGACTTTCTTTTGACACTTAAACTGCTTTTAAGATATAGTAAAATTGATTGTGAAATTATATAGCCAGCTACCTCTTTGAGAAAAAGTCAAGTACCCGTACTTGCAACAATTTGCTAAAAAATCATAGTGTAGACCATTTATTAAATGATAACTTCTCTTCAAGAAAAAAGTTCATTACTTTAACAAGCATAACTTTATTTTTCAACAACTGAAACACTTTTTGGCAGTCACTAAGTATAATTTAGAAGCAAAATTTCTTACAGGGAATGTTTTATTTCTCTAAGATTTATCAACAATAATTTTGATAAATAATTTTTCTGTATGAGTGTGTATGGAATAAAGTTTTGTGATGACCACAACGTAATTTTTTCTTTTCTTTGAAATCAATAACTCTGAAATTTAACTAAAATTTGAATAAAAGTCTACTTTTATAACAAATAAATAGATAAATAATATATATATATAATAGTAAAATATATTATAAATTTATTAAATGCAATATGGATAAATTTAAGTTAAAACTCAAAACTTAATGCCATAATAAGATGAAAAATATCAATTGAATTCATTGATCGAAGCGCGTACAATAGTTTTTAAACGCGTCATATATATATATAGAGAGAGAGGTATATATTACATATATTTATATTATATAGCGAGCTTTAAAAATAAAACGCTCTCTGATGTGAATGTTCTTTAGCATTTAAATGAAATAAACATCTTTACACAATTACAAATACTACTTAGCTAACTAACTACTACTGCAATTATTTTTTAAGTACATTGAATATTGAATCAAGAGTATATTGCATATTTTAAAAAGTATTTGTACATTATATATTTTTCATCAAAAACAGAGCGTATTTCGATAGTGTATATAATCATTTTATAAAGCATATTACCCACCATTACTTAATATAAATTGATATTGTGTAGATTAATATATATATATATATATTTTCCCCCCCCCCCAAAAATAACATATATACATATTATAAACAAAAATTTTTTATAAATCATTCTTCTACATGACAATATGACAGCTAGTTTTGCTTACTAACTGACTGAGCGACGAAGAAAGTCGATTGCAGCGTCCTCTAGTGAAAAAGTCATTTTTGGGGACCGTTTTTGCGCGCCGGTTGCCACACTATATATTCTAGACACTGTAGTATAACTAACAATTAATTGAAAATATGAATAAAATAAATAATAATAAAAGAAAAAAAAGAATTAATTTAGCGTTTAAAACACATTAAAATACCAATAAAAAGAAAGACTTCAATCAAAGTTTTTTACTAAAGTTCTTTCAGAATTGGATAGTGCTGCCATCTATTGTCAAAATTCAGAGTTATTAGAAATCTTAGTTAACGGTTGTATAATTAATTAAAGTAAGAGAAATCGTTAAATAAGCAAAAAGTAAAATTTTAATAGGGCGTATGAGTATTTTTACTTTCTTCTATATTCAATAGAAGAAAGTATTGGATTCGTAAAAATTTTCGACCTCGAGTTTTTGATGGATTTACACGTTTTGAAAGCTGTAGAACACGATTTGACCATTTTTAGAAAATGTCTGTCTGTCAGTCTCTGTGTGTGTGACAAAATTTTGTGGCAACTGTATCCCAGGAACTACCGCACAAAATTTCATACAAATTGGCATGTAGTTGCACTTTGACATAAATTAGTGCCTATAAACTTTTGGTAAAAATTGCCTTACAGGTTGCGTTGCCATCCCGCTTTTTCTAAATTTTTAACATGGTGTGGTATAGGACAAAATTTTCTATAAATGTGCATACAGAGAATTATTTTTTAATAATCAATATGAAATTTCCAAGAATTACTTATAATAAAGAGAGTCAACTGGGAATTTTTTTTTCCATGTGTAGGAATCTCGCCTTCCCCTACCCTGGGAGGGGGGAAATCCCCCCTCAAGGGGAGTAAATTTTCATGATGGGTATCTTTCAAAAGAGCTCGCCAATACCTTTAAAACGAATGGCTGAACCATAGATCTGCGATAATTTAAAATAAAGTTATGGATTTTTTTTTTTTTTCATTTTTAACAATATATATATATTTATTTATTTATGTAATGTTGACAATAAAATTGACTTTTTTGGATATTTAGTGTTATACTACTTCTCTAGTATGGAAATCGTCTGCATTATCATGGAAGATATTTTTTTTTAATAATAATTTTAATAAATTATTTTTACTGAGTGAATTTGTATAGGAAAATATAGAAAAAGTCATGTGGTGGCTACAACATACTAGTTTTCATATAGTATGTTGTTTAATTTAACGCAATTGCCATTCAAATATTTTGCGCCTATAGATCATAATGATAAAGTTCGGTTATGTGCCTGTAAAAATCTATAAGCATCTCAGACAAAATCTATAAAGTTCATGTGATGGTCACCTATAATATGCATATATATATATATATATATTATTTTTTTTTTTCAGAACAATGGGATGAGCCTAGACGCTATCCCATTTTAAATAATTTGAGTCTTTAAGCCACAATGATAAAATATTTGTCTTTATATTCCTGTAAAAAAATCTATAAGTGTGGGATTCACCAAAATCTATATAATTTCTGCAACTATGATCTGTAACATGTGTATGAATTTTCAGTTCATTAAAATAAGGAGTGTAGACGCAATAGCAATTTAAATAATTTGAAACTACAGGGCATAACGATAAAGAATTTTTCTTAGTGTCCCTGTAAAGCATCTAAGTGCTAGATTCATCAGAATTTTTATGGTTAATGCGGCTGTGACCTACAGTACCTACATAAATTTTCAACTCAATCGGATAAGGCTTTTAGACGCAAATGATTTCATACACTGTAAAAAAATAGGTTCTTGAAGATAATTATATATTATCTCAAAATAGCTCCGAAACAATATATACTTAAATTTGAAAACCCATGTACTCATTTTTGAGTACACTGATATGTCAAACATGGGGATATTGGGATTCGTATTGGTCAACCCCATTTTTGAGCATGTCAGTATACTCAAGAATGAGTACATGAGTTTTCAAATTTAAGTATATATTTTTTCGTAGCTATTTTAAGACAATACATACTTATTTTTAAAAACCTATTTTTTACAGTGTGCCATACGCTATAATAATAACAACGGGCTAATTGTTGTGTACCTATAAAAAAAAAAAAGCTGTAAGTCCTAGATTAACCAAGGGCCATGCAGTTCATTTCGGTTATCTTTAACACGTATATAAATTTTCAGCTCAATCTGATAAGGCATTTAGACTCTATCGCATTTCGAATAATTTCAGCCCACAGCCTATAATGATAAAGCATTTTTCGTTGTGTCCTCGTAAAAACACTATACGTTCTAGATTCAACGAAATTTATGCATTTCCTGCAAACATGAACTATATGTATAAATTTTCAGGTCAATTAAATTATGCGTTTAGACGTTATCGCAGTTTTTTAAAAAAAATGGCCCATATAGACCACAATGACAAAGAATATTTGTCTGTGCCCCTGTTAAAAAAAAAAAAAAAAACATAGATTCATAAAAACGTATACAGTTCATGTGATGGTGACTCATAGCATGTATATAAATTTTCAGCTTAGTCGAATGACGCTTTTAGGCGCTATCGCACTTTAAAGAATCTGGGTCCATAGAGCATAATGATAAAGAATTTTTCTTTGTGTTCCTGAAAAAAAAATTATAAGTGCTAGATTCACCGAAATCAATAGAGTTTGTGCTATGGTAGCGTATAATAGACTTACCATCTTTCAGCTAATTCGGAAAAAGCGTTTAGACGCTATCGTGTTCACTCACAGGTATACACGCATACATTCACATATACATACGCACATGTATCATAGTAAAAATAGTAAATATGAATTCAGGGAACTTGAAAACGTGTAGAAACATCAAAATCTCAAACTCGAATTTTCGACATAATTACAATACTTTCCTCACTATAGTGTTCGGGAAGTAAAAATAATAATAAATAATTTATATTATGTGAATGTGTATAATAAAATATAAAATAAAGTTTTGTGTCCGCCAGAACATACTAATTTTTCATTTAGTATTTTAAATTAATTTGAACTTGTTAAGTAAATATATAAAAAATCTGAAAGGGAAAAAAAAAAAAAAAAAAAAAAAAAACTCTTTATATTATGTTTCATAAATTTAAGAAGTTCATTTTTTAGTTTCATTAAAATCTAATTTAAGCTGCTGTTCATGACAAAATGTGTTGCGGTAAATAAATTAACATAGTGAACTTATGTCAAAAAACGAAATTTAAAAATAATAATAATTAAAAATAGATATTTTTTTTAAATGTATTTAATTACCTTAAAAATAATATTTTACAATCTAGCAGTTGTCGGATATGAATAAAATATTGAAAATGAAAAAAACAACAAAAAAAAAAAAAAAAAAAAAAAAAAATGTCGTAAGATTCATGTAAATCTATCTTGTTAAATAATACGTTTCTTATTTATGTATCTGTCACTTTATTTAAAGCGATCTATATAATGTGTTGCATAAGTGAGAAATTGCGTGTTTAGAAAAACGCTTTGTGCTTCTAGAATTACTCATATACTCTTGGATTCATTTAAACGTATTTATTTGCGAGATATTCTTTATGAAAATGTAAATCTTATGTTAAGAACAAAATCTAGGAAGCATAATATATTCATGGAAAACTAAATTAAAGTCGCTTTCCATTTTTATTCAGTTTGAAAAATGTTGCGATAAATACTGAGAAACATTGTATAGAAACGCCTATTTAAATATCGTACGTATGGGCTGATATTATTTTGTAAATAAATATTTATATGTTATAATAATGTCTTAAAGAGAAAAAAAAGACTCCAAAAAGCAACTATTATTCATACAATTAAAAATTAAATGAAATTGTGAATTCTAAAAATATGAAATAAATTCCTTCACCATACAATATAGGCACTACAATTAATCATAACTTTTGAAGCTGGCGCAAAATGAATCAAAATTTGATTATTTTCTTACAGATTTGTTTTTAGTCTGACAACTACAAACGCTCTGGTCTCAAATAATCCATCATCACAATTCTAATTATTATTTTATCTCTGTATACAATTGGTCCATTAGTAACATTGCCAAAAAACTATGAACATCCTTCGCAATTCTGTAATTATGTTTCTACGAAGTTACTAGAGTTTTCTTTGCAAACTGGGTTTAAATTTCATATATGATGTCCTTGGTGGTTTTTCGATTTAGCGATCAAATTGCAATACAAAATATACATGCGAGATATATAGTTTCGTAATGTAAATTGTGAAAATATTGTTTCATATTCTTGATTGCTCTCTTAATATACATTATTAAAATAACCATGATTTTTGAAAGGAACTAAATATCTTCGCCAGATAATTTGGTGACTCTTTTTTTCGCCAAGGCCGCCGACAGATACCAAGTCAACTCCGAAAACTTTCGTAGCTTACGAAATGTTAATTATTTAATTGAATCAATGTAGTTTTCAGCTGTGTTCTGCATATGATAACGTAAGATGTATATTTGAAATAGAATTTGATTTTTGTATTGAATAAAACTATCATTTTTTATTTAATTTTGCACCGACTTCTAAAGTTATGATTAATTGGAGCGTTTATGTTGTTTGATGAATGAATTTATTTCATAATTTTAGGCGCAATTCACAATTTCATTTAATTTCTAATTGTTCGAATAATAGTGGCTTTTAGAGTCTGTTTTTTTTTTTTTTTTTTTTTTTTAGTAAAAATATATTCATAGGAGAACATGAAAAGATGTTCGACGGCGGTTTCACATGTTGCAAACCGCAAGAATAGTGACATTTTTCAAAAACCGGTAATTTGCGTTTATGTTACTTAAAAATATATGAAGTTCTCCATTGCTAATAAAATTCCATTCTATATAAATCTAATAGTGAATAGTTACCAACAATATGACATTAAAAGAAAAGTTTTTAAAAGTAGTTTTAAGTTTTTAATATCTATGTGACTGTTTCTGGTGGAAAAGAAAACTGTTTTTCATTTAAATAATTTTCCGATTCACTTAAAAACTACTTCTATGACAAGATTTACTTTTCAGCAATATAAACAATTCATTTTTACACAGTTTACATAAAAAATGTTTATTTTTATTTCATTATATAACTTCGGAACAATATGCGCTCATGAAATCTAAAAAAAAATGAATTTTGTTGAATAGCAGATCAAATAACATTTAACTTTTGATATCAAATAAACAGTTAGCCCCAAAATGCCAAATAGAAAACAAATATAATTTGCAGCAGAATTGTTTGTACATCAATTATGCAAATATAATCGTTAAACTACTTAAACTTACTTTAATAATAGAATAATGTTTGGGGAATTTAGCATTGATAAATATTTACATTTTGTGTAAAAATGTAACCTCCTTTCTCGGTCGTAATTATAAGCGTATGTTAATTTTATTTATTAGTAAATCAAATACTTCGGCTTGCTAAACTAAGCATTTTTACAATATTTTAGTAAAAGTATATATATATATATATATATTGCTGTAACCAAAATTAGGTTTAACGTAAATTTATAAATGCATGAAATTGAGGACATTAATAACGGTTCATTTATTTAATTGACCATTAATATAGATATGAGTATTAATTGTTTTTATGACAAATATGTAAATATATTTTATAAAAGCACATTTATTGTTTTTTTAATGGAAGATATTATGGTCTACGTATTTAATCACAATTTTAACAAAAAAAAAAGGAAAATATGTAAAAAAAAAATAATTCATTACGCAGAAAATATATATATGTATACCGCCTCCATCTAGTACAAAGTCAGTCATTTTCTGAAACCCTTCACTAGAAATATAGATTTATGAGCTATGCGTATAAGGTAAACAAATAACCTGAATCGACGAAATGATCGAGAATTTCTATTCTATACTTTTCTAGATGGGGAAACAATAATATAAATATTATGCAGGTTACGAATCCTTTGTATTGCGAGAATTTCTCACTTGATTTCTTGGAATTGGGTCACAAACAAAAACTATAGTTACTAAAACAGCCTTCTCAGTTCGTATTTATTTGCAGAGATTTTTGATTAAATTTGAGCACGATGATATAGGAAAATGATCTAGAATTTTAATAGAGGCTCTTAGAACTCTCTAGAAAAGGGAACTAGAATTTATAAGGATGACATGGGACTATATTTACTAGAGACAAAATTTAATTTCTAGATGGTTCGCAGTCCTTGAAAAATCTCACCGTATTTATCTCCCGATCGGTGGCGCATGTGGTCATTCTTCTCGTTTCAGGACCTACAACAGTTTATTCGCTCACAGTTCAAAAAATTGCATTGAAAATTCTAATTGTATCAAATTCCTGCTTGGTAGAGCCTGCTGCGCCCTCTTCCAGTTTCATGACCTGAATCAGCCTGTTCGCTCACCGTGCAAATGACCTTTCGATATTCTAACCGTAGAAAACTGCCGCAAGATGGTACCCGCCCTGCAGTGTACAGTCCCTCCTCTTGAAATTGCCTGTTTGTTCACCGTGAAATCGACTTTTTAAAATTATGATCATGCCAAACTCTCACATGGTGGCGTCTGTGGTGCACTATGTTTATGAAAAAACTATATCTTAAATTATAATGTGCATAACTGCAACATATTTTTTTTTATTTGCATGTATATTGGGTAATTATCATGAATCATGTTAAAAAATTTTTTTTTAAATTTAAAAATTCTTCATCAATATTTTTAACTCCCAAGTTCATGAAAGATAGGGAAAAAAAATTTCCCTTTAAAATGAAATTTTTTCTATTTTTATAAACAGCTGAAAGAAAATTAATTTAAATACATATTATTTCTCTAAAAATCATATTTTTTATGTTATCTCTTAGACTATTGAACTATAGACTAATGAGCAATAATCATGGACGATTACCAATTTCTGCTTAAATCGGTTTCAAATTGGAAAAACTCAAAATTTGCTATTTTAATGTCCAGTTGTTTATCCTGGTGTTTTCACTGTGCACTTTGAAACAATATTCTAAACTAATTCTTGTTTCAATCGTATATTAAAGACATAACTATGCAAGTGTAGATATTGTTTACATATATTATTTATGATTTTTATATTTCAAAAAGAATCCAAAAATTTTTAGTTATATAATTTCGAAATGTAAATGTATTGTTTAAAAAACAACAGCTCAGTGAACCGACATAACCATCAGTAGCGGTCAGACTGGTAACGCTAATTAAAGGCATTTTAAGCTCAGAATTGCCTCGTTTATTAATTGACATAGATTCCTGTTTTAATTAATATCTCACAACTAATTCAAATTATTATTTTAATTCACTATCCCATTGGGAAGGCTTCTGAGCTACCGAATGCCAATTTTTGTACTTGGGCAAAACGTATAGATGCACAGACAGGCAGACATATTCTTTTATTATTAAAGACAGATATATGGATTTTTAATAAGTAAAACATTACAAATTTAATTACCACACTAGAAACTGCGTATAATTTCGACATCACAAATCTAACTAATTACACTGAGAAAAAATTCTGTAACTGATATCTAGAATCTAAATTGTGGCTCTAGAAAAAATAGTTCCATGTCATCCTTATAAATTTTAGTCCTCCCTGAAAAGGAGTTCTAGAAACCCCTATTAGAGTTCTAGAGACTTTGTCTATATTATCGAGGTGAAACCTATTTGAAAATATCTCCAAATAAATGCGAACACAAGAGGCGGGTTTCAGCAACTATTATCTTGTTTTATGACCCAATTCTAGATAATAAGAGAGAATTTCTTGCCATATAAAAGATTCAGAATATTCAGAAAATTGTTTCACTATCTAGAAATGTGTAGACTAGAAATTCTCGATCATTTCGTCTATTCAGTTTATTGGCGTACCTTACGCGCATAACTCAGAAATCCATATTTCGAGTTAAGGAATTTAGAAAATGGTCACTTATTCATTCTAGGTGAAGGCGGTAGTTTCTTAGTGTATTCTTAAATTAATGTTTCAGACTGATATGTTATTGTATACCTATCTTTGAGTATGGCTATTCTATAGCTTTAAATACCTTAAAAAAATCACATCGACATGCCTTCATATCGAGAAAGACGACATTTCCTAATGAAATGGCGTACAATGTTTTAGAGATAATAAATTTTATGTTTAACTGCATGTATATTTTTAAAGTGTGGATATATATATCACTAGGCATTTCTGCTAATTTAATATAACAATCTTATATATTAAAATACAAAAGCTCCTTTTTTAAGATGCAACTGAGAACATTTCAACATGCGCAAAAGTATTTGTAGTTATTGAAATCCATTAAATTCCTCATACTAAGTGACTGGACGAAAGGAATCAACTGCTCCATAGGAAACAAACAAACAAAATTTTCTTTTGTTTACGTTTTACAAATTGTTCCATGTGAATGCTTAGCAAGGGATGTTTTAATAAATGTGTCATCATTTAGATAACATTTCGTATATTCTGCCAGTTGCCTTATCTTCTCTATGCGTGATTTTTAAATGGTCGGAAAATAATAAAACTTGAGACTTGATCTTCTAGGTTATTTTAAAGAATATATGTATATATATATATATATATATATATATATATTCTTTTTCGTTTATCGCATCAGGCCTAATTTTCGTCTGAAAGTCTTTCAAAAATGCGGAGAGATGCTTGAAGGTTTTCAGTCTGAGAAGTTTCCTGTGTACGTAAACTGGAGAACAGGAAAAGTTTGAATGTTTTTTTTTTTTTTTTTTTTTTTTTTTTTTTTGCTACTTAGTAAAGGCGTAGTGAAGTTCAGGTTGAGTGGGTTTTAAGTTGGTCTAGAGTTATTAGGAGCAGTAGGAAAATGGCGGAATTTACCGTACGCGAATTTGTGAAGGTCCCTTACTAACCCTAAGATTACGTGAATTCTAATCACTCCTAAGATTGGTAGGACGGAATGCCCTCACAATACTGTTTCTCTACGGAGCGAATGATGTTAAATCACGAAAGTAAAGATTTAAACCATGGAAAAACGATTTAAACTGATGACAGATTTGCATAAAAAAAATAATGTTTTACACAAATTATTCATTAAATATTTCAGATTTTTACTCCTTGAAAATAAATGAGTTTAACGTTGCACTGGAGCAAATCTTTGTGCAATTGGCGATAGTCTGAGAGTAACCCCTACGGGCTGTCTAGAGTTATTCCATCACATATTTTACCTCGGCGGAAGGATTTTTTTCTTTTGAATATACAAAAATGTCTCTCAAAGTCTCATTGAATTTATTTTGTTTACTTTTGAAGCTTCGCTGTAAACTTTTCAAAACTACTATCGAAGTCAACTGAGCCTACTTTTCTGTCTGATGTTCTAAGAATTAACTCTCAACTATACGAGTGAATACAAACTAGTTTTGACTTTAAACTGCACCTTCAAAAGAAAATCAGTACTCTAATAACTGCAACCATGCCATCCAATAAACCTATGTTAAATGCACTTTTGTTTAAGTTTGCTTCAATTAAGTGTATTAACCGAACGTTAAATAATATTTAGGTAGAATATTTCACAAAAAGTGCTGTTTAAATTCATTTAACGTATTTAAAATTGTTGCGTTGTTCAATAGCTCAGTATGAGCTATCTACAGAACAACTGTTGCCGATAAACTTTAAAATCTTTATATCCATCACCTGTGATACTGCTAAACCAAATACACTGCTCAAAACAATTGAAGGATATTGTAAGTTTTATATAAAATAACGGTATAAGAGAAATTTTTTTTGCAGAAAACGGAAGAAGGGACACACAAATACAAATTTTTCTCATTTTTAAACTTCGGAGTTTGCAAATATTGAGTTTGACCTCAAAAATGACGTTTTAGCGGCAGCGAATAAAATTTGGCTTTACACTAAATGAAAGACAAATCGGAAAAGAGTAACCAATATTCAGTAAGTGCGTTGTTTCGATGTTTGCGATGTCTTAATGAAGTGATTTAACCGATTCAATAGCTTGGAGAGTTGTTGCTCGGTTAGAGGGGGTCCAAACACAAACTGAAGTAGCCGAAACCACTAGAGTTTCGCAAAGTGTGATTTACAGGATTTGAAACCGCCTTTTGGAGACTGGAAATGCAGGCTAAAGATCAGTGCAAGGTCATAGAATGCAGCAACGTCCAATGAACATCGATATTTAACGTTAACGGCTCGGAGATACCGAAATAGGAATGTCTCTCTTCTTCAACAACTGCCTTCTCTCGGTTACAGGCGCCACGTTTTTGACCCAAACTGTCCGAAAATGGCTCCACGCTATAGCAATAGGTCTAATGATCTCATCCCTATATCGACGACCGGTCAGAGCTCCATTTCTAATGATGTGGGGATCAGTGCACCCATCAATGGACCCCCCCCCTCCAACCGCCAAATCTGATACTTCTGTGCACGAACGCAGGATTGTTTCTAGTGCAAATTTCCCTACAAATGAAAATATGCCTATTATCGTGATGAACAGAAAAACGAGACTTGCCATAGAAAAAAATATTGCGCCATTCATTTCTTTCCACTTTACATGCTCTGTTGCCCACTCCCTGCGAGCACGACGATTTCTTGCTGTTAACGTAACACACATTATTGGTCGGTGAGCATACAGATCCACAGCGTGGAGCCAGTTTCGGACAGTTTGAGTCGAAACTGTTGTGCCAGTAGTTGAGAGAAGTTGTTTTTGTGGTAGAGTGACATTCATATTTCGAAGTCTCTGAGCCGTTAGCTTTAAATATCGATTTCCATTGAGTGTTGTTGCACGTCTACAACCTTGCCCTGGCCTTTAGCTTACATTTTCAGTCTCCAAAAACCGGTTTTAGATTCTAGGAATCACACTGTGCAAAACTCCAAAGACTTCGGCTACTTCGTTTTGGGTTTGGACCCCCTCTAATCGGCCAACAACTCCTCAAGCTTTTGAATCGGCTAAATAACTTCGTTAAGACATCTCAATCATCGAAAAAACACACTTACTGAATATTGACCATTTTTTCCGCTTTGTTTTTAATTTAGTGTAAAGCCAAATTTCATTCGCTGCCGTTAAAACATCATTTTTGAGGTCAAACTCAACATTTGCATACTCCGAAGTTTGAAAACGAGAAAAATTTGTATTTGTGACCCTCTTCTTCCATTTTATGAAAAAAAAAAATCACTTATACCGTTATTTTATATAAGACTTACAATATCCTTTAATTGTTTTGAGCAGTGTATTTGTGTATCAATATATTTTCATCCACTCATTAAAGAATGTTATAAACTGTCTCAAAGATTTAAGATCATGCTTAGTAATTAACTGTTAGTTTTAAAACTGAAAATTATAGTTCTATAGATATCTGAACCCGTTTAGTAAAAATTTTTTTAAAAAGTTCTACATTTTATTACTAATGATTCATACTAATATATTACAATCTTGTAAGTTGTATTCCGCATCTTCTCGATTCGTAATTTTCACTCTTAAGGACAAATGTAAGACGTGAAACTAGATATTTAATTTTCATTAATTTTTCCTTTGAGTTGTTTTTCCCATATTTATGTGATCTTTGCTTTTTTTTTATCAGAATTTATCTACAGTTTTCCTATTTTGAATTACGGTAAAAAATATTTATGATCATTTTACTAAGAGTTACGGTGCGATTAAAAAGAATCGTTGTCGATATGGGCAAATTTCGAAAAATTTTTCACTCTAGGTATAATTGACAGATTTTACTATTGTGCTTCCTGTACTTCTCTAGCGCGAATACTCAAATATCTAATTTCCAGCATATACGATTCTTTCTTGAATGATACGTTCGCAAAATACCTATATATAGGGGCAATATTCTAATAATTTCCTTGTAATTTTTTTTAATTATTTAAAACATATTTTGTAAAAAATGGCTATTAGAAAACCAAATACAGTGGTGGACATAATTATAAGACACCTATCTAATTTGACAAATAGTGAAAGAAAAGATTCAGAGCTTAAAAATGTTTTATAAATTACGTCAAAAACATAAATTTATTCTGTTATCACACGTAATTGTTTTACAGAAATGATATTTTTATAGGGTTTCATAAAAAAAAAAATTAAAAATACCATGGACAAAATTATAAGACTTTAATTAAAGACATTTTAATTAAAACACCTGCTTTTATTTGAAAATGATGTGCAATATGCAAATTTTCTGCACGCTGTTATGACGTCAGCAGTTAATAAAGCAGACGATAACCGACTTCACGCATTTACGAACATGCTACGAGGTACAGAATTAAAAGAAAGTGAAATTCGCAAAATTTGGAGATTAAATGGAACTACTTCAATTAATAATATTTCAAAAGTTATTAAACGCTCTAGGTGTGCTGTTAGAAATATTTTGAAAAGAAGAATTAATGGATCGGTGATTAAAAGATCTGGACGTACTCCTTGCTTGTCCACTAGAGAAAGACGCCATGTGCTTTTGCTCGCTAAACAGAATAAGATGACCACTACAGGCATTAAAAATGCTTTGAAATGGATTTGTTCAAAGATAATCATTCGCAAAGTGTTGCATAATGCTTCCTATGTGAAATATGAAAAAATTGAAGAAAAAAAACCACCGCTTCTAAGCCGGCACAAAATGGAGAGTCTAAACTTCGCTAAACAAACTATAGCCTGGACCTCTAAATGGTACTCTGTGTTATTTTCTGATAAAAAAGAGTTTAACGTTTAGGATGGTCCTGCGGGTCTCCTCATGTACTAATGAGCCGCCAAATGGGTGAAGGCTCAGTAATGGTTTGGGCTGGATTTTCAGTTCAAGGGAAAACGGATATTGTTTTTGTGCATTCAAGAATGTATTCCGAAAAGTATAAGAATCTTCTTAAAGATCAACTAGCCATATACAGTGAACTTCTTTGTGGGGAAAACTACACTTTCCAGCACGATAACGCGCCGATTCATGCATCACACGAAACAGAAAATTGGCTGTCAGAGCAAAGTATCAATGATCTCCGGAGGCCTTCTCGCTCCAAAGACGTAAATCCCATTGAAAATTTGTCGGGGTCTTAGCTCGTGTGGTTTACCGAAATGGGAGACAGTTTATATGTGTCGAAGACCTAAAGAATACTACAAAATGTGCTTGGGAAGAGCCGTCTTGCGATACTTTGTTAGAATTGATAGATTCGATGCCGTATCGCATCTTTCATGCTATAAAAAACAATGGCGGCTCCACTAAATATTGAATAACCATGTTAGAGGATTTTCTTTTAGACTATTAGTGTCTGCTAATTATGTTGACCACTGTATTTGGGAAAAAAACGTTGGTGTCTTATAATTTTGTCCATTATGTTTTAAAGTTTTTTCATTAAATTGTATGAAAATATCATTATTATAAAATAATTATATATGATAACAGAATAAATTTATGTTTTTGACGTATTTAGTAAAACATTTTAAAGCTCTGAATCTTTTCTTTCACTATTTGTCAAATTAGATAGAAGTCTTATATTATGTCCACCCCTGTATATGCTTAGCTACATTTTGTAATTGAAATATTTGCAACGTTTTATATAACTTGAATACCAGAAAATTTATATTGTGTCTTTTTGTTTTCTTCTATTAATATAAGAATAAAGTACTGGATTCGTGAAATATTTTTAACTCGAGTTTCTGATGGATTTACACGTTTCGAGATGCCCGGAACACTATTTAACTGTTTATGCAAATATATGTCTGTGTTTATCACAAATATTGTGGATGCTGTATCTCATGAACCACTGAAGAAAATTTAACAAAATTCAGTATTTAGTTGGACCCTAACCTAAACTGATACTGATGAGATTTGAGGATCCATCGCTCAATAGGTGACGCTGAGTTATCCTTTTTTCCTAAATTTTTAACATGGCAGTATATAGGGCAAAATTTCGTACATGTGTACATAATGGGAGTTTTTTTAAACGTGTGATTGTAAAATTAATATGTATTATTGATAATAGCAGTAGTAAATTAGGAAAGAAAATTTGCACATGTAGAAGCATCGCTTCCTTCCCTGAAGGTGAAGTACCCCACCGGTTGTGTGTGTGAATTTTCAATATGGGTATCTTTCGAATTAATTCGTCAACACCTTTCAAACGAATGGCTGAACTATAGATTTGTGATAATTTAAAACAAATGTTTTCGATTTTTTTTTTTTTTTTTCAAGGGAAAAAAAAAACGCGTTTTCTCTGATGTTGGTACAAAATTGACTTTCTTTCAGCATTTAAAGTTAGAATTCTATGAGAAAAAAAATCATCTTTATTCCTCACAGAAAATAATTTTAATGAATAATAATTTAATAAATAACTTGTACTGCCTAAATTTTTGTAAAATTATATAGAAAGGATTTAAGTTCAAAAATGTTGATTTTGAGTTAAGTACATAGACAGACTTAGTAACAAATTCTCTATCGATTGGTATAAAAGATTTAAATCCATACCATTTAGTCTTTGAGAAAATTCATTGGTAAAAAAAAAGATTCAAGTTAGAAATTTAGCATGAATCTTTAGTATAAAATATTTAATTCAATTTTTTCCCCTTTATTAAATGAAGATTGACAACCACTGAATGGTATAAAGGGTATAAATCCACTTAATCCCTTTTCCCCAATCGATTCTTCTGATTAATTTTTAGTTAGTTTAATTTTATTTTTCGTCACCTGAAAAATCAAAGATATGGACTAAATACTTTATACTTAACAGTACAGAATTATTGTTTCAAATTTATCGAAAATAATTCGAAGTCTTATGAAAATGATATTATTCTATTTTCCATAAATGCTTCAAATAAAAACACAATCAAAGTCATAAATTTAAATTGTGAAATATGTTTTTTGGTTAATCAGCGAAATTTGATTTTATAATTTACATTCGGTGCACACAATTTACGTTAGGCAGAGATATTCTCTTAAAACTACTTATTATGTAAGAGAACTTTGTGTTTAAATAAGTGGAATTTCATTTAGAATATTCTGAAATTGCAATACAATTCATTGCACATTTCGGTTACCTATGTAATGAAATAATGCATGTAATGTAGAAAGTATTCAAATCTGCTGCTCATTTGGATTCAAATTACAACAAATTGTTAACATTTCTACGCAAATCTGGGCAACTTGTTATTGAGCTAAGAATACTCGTTATAATTTTACAGCAATTGAAAATGGCAATTTGTTGAGATTAGGAAAATAATCTTGGAAGTTATTCTCATACATTAATTCAAATTTATGTAGAATGGAAGTTCTAGTTTGAAATGCAAAGCTATTTCTCAATTAGAATTATTTAATCTGAAAACCAAAAATATTATTTAAATTTATAACTGAACATGTATTTTTAGTTTAGAATATTTCATATTTATTGTGTGAAAATGTATAATTCCATGCACCATAAAGAGTTAAATTTAATTGTAGTGTATAACGTAACAATTATAAAGTTTTGTTTATTTTTATCAATAGTTAAATTAAACTGACATATAAAGCAATGAATTTAATATCCTCTATCCATGAATTAATATTTTATGAAAAAAAAAAAAAAAAAATAGTTTAGATTTTATAAACTCAAAAAGTAATTAATTGAGAAAAACGACAACTTCTGTTTAGTCATAACAGAACAAGAATGAAAATTCACGCAGTTTGCAGTGATTATTAAAACTTTCCATTTTTTAACCTTCAGTACTCTTTGGCTACATTATCACACAATGGACAAGCAGAAGGACAGAAAGGCAGACAGATAGACTAATTGAATTCCTAATTATACTTAAACGTTGTTGGAAAGTGTTAAATACCCTTAAAAGAAGCGGAATTGTAATTTCAGCAATTTTTGACTTGTAATTCTGTGTGAGGAGACGGAGGGGATACCGACACCAGTAATACCCATTTGAATATAGTACCTTCATTTATACTTTATTTTTCGATATGAAAGTCAGCATTTAGCATTTAGCATTTTGAATTTTTTTTTTTACTTTACATTATAACTGTTGTAGCGTAGGTTACGTATGCTACGGAAAGTTCCAATAAAAATCCTAATTTCATTCCATCTCACGGACATAATTGAATCTAGGAAATGGAAGTATTTTGTTTTAAGTGGTATTTTTATCTCTATTTTTTTCTGAAGTCACAGTAATGAAAACGCGAACAAATACATGCTTGTATTAAGCATCGTATTTTCAGAATACATGTGCACAAAGTGTCAATTTATACTAAATATATGGTGCTCTACAACTTTACGATTACCTTCCACTCACCTATCATGTATCGTTTTCGAGATTGGAATGCAAACTCCTCAATCTTTCACCAGGTGGCACTGCAAGAGATCGCATTTAGTAACACACCAATACTTTACTATGTTTAGACAACACATTTATAACTACAGCTGTAGCTAACCAGGCATTAAAAGGGTGAGAATGGACGTTATTGCGATTTTTGTATTTATATATATGGGAAAAGAAAATTCAAACCATGGGATACAATTATAACATTTATTAAACATAAAAAGGGGCAATGGACATATCATTTAAAAACATTACATCTAACAGATTATAGGAACGTTCTTCCTATTAAACAGCTAATCGTCAACTGAAGAGAATAAGATGTGTGCGCAGCTACAAGGAAAATATGGCATAATAAGCAGTGATGCATTGACTACGTCATAGCTGCGTAAGCAGTGACGTCATGTAGCAAAGGCAGGAGATGGCTGGGAAATGAATTTCCATATATATTTATTATATACATACATATTATACAGGGTGGCTATTAAGTGTAAATTTTTGAGGAGCTTTTATGGACTACCTAATTCAATATAACCACTTTTTTGTTGTTGTAATGTTTTTATCTTTAAATATTGTTTATTAAAATTATTTGCATTTATCAACAGGCAGTTTTTAAGCGATCAGGGAAAGTAAAATCTATTAGATAAATGAAAAAGTTTCGTGATTTTTCAAAGTGCGGAGCATCTAAGATATTTCGTGTTCCGATGAGAGACTTTTTAATGATTAAGTCGCTAAAAACTCTCAAAATCATCGCAAAATTTTGGGTCTAGCTCTCAAGAACACCAGAAAAAAAAAGATGCAACAAGGTCTTTGTTTCTAAAATACTTGATGGTTTAAGCTGAGATTAGCAACAATGGGAAGACTCAACTGTTTATTTTCCAAGAAAACGCAAAAAATAATGGAAAATTTTATGAAAAAGAAGTTTTAGAGAAAGCTACACTTCCATGAAAGCAAAATTATCCGGCTAAGATCATTCACCAAGTTTGTGCTCTGGTCCATGGAGTCAAATCAATATTTGCTTTAATTGATATGAAAGTGAAAAGGTATCTGACCAAAAATATGTGTTCTTCTAACAATTCTGATTTGTATCTGTTATATGAAAACCCCTAAAAGATGTCATGTAAATTCAAAACGTTGCGAGAGATAGAATGAACAGCATTTAAGTTCTTGTTAAAAAAAAAAAAAAAAAAAAAGAAAGAAAGAAAGATGTTAGGGGTTTTATCACTATTTATTTACAATCAGAGAACACCGTATTGGCATTGGGCATTGATTGAATCAAAATAAAAATGTTATTAAAACCCCTTATAGTTTAGCTTTTATTTAGAGAAAACTGAAATTCTATTCATTCTATCTCTCGTAACGCATTGAATTTGCATGATATTTGTTTGGAGGTTTTATATAAGTTGCTCAATGGATTTGGCTTTTAAATTATCCAAATGAAATTTTTATAAAGCTTGCGCATGTTTACTTTAAAATTATTTATAAAATTGCTCGTATTGCGTAAGATGTTTAACATTTTTGCATTCTGATTACTGAACGCTGTGTCTAATTTAGTATGGCACATTTCCTGAAAATGGCTTTGCACTGGGTCTAATACCCTACGTGTAATAATTAAAAAAGTGGAAATTATTTTTTCAATTTAAAGAAATTGTTATATCTCCAGGAATTCATGTCGTAGTCTCATACTATTTTATATGTTAATGAGAAAAATCCTCTTAATCACATGATACAGGCAATTCGCATTTAAAGCGTTTTCTTTTTTTTAACAAGGTGATCCAAAGCATTGTTAATGGTGACATTTTCCTTTTCAGGACACATTATTTGCTGAAAAATATGAGGTATAACATGTTCTTTACACTACCCAAAGTTTGAAGACGATTCCTAAAAATATTTTCTAGTTATTTTACAAAATGTCTGATTTCGAAAGTGTCCAAATATTTACTGGTAGATAGTGCATTTAAACATGAGAAAATTTTCAATTTATTCTTATTTTTTTAATTGTAAAATCGTTTAATTGATTTTATATTAAATATATATATATATACTAATATGTTATAATTCACTGAATAAAACACATACATTTTGTTAGAAATAATGTTACTTTGGCAAACCTTTCTTATAATAAAATAAAACGTTAACTTAAAACAAAAAAACTTAAAAAAAAAAAAAATGCTAAACTTTAAAAAAATAATTAAAAAATGCTTTAATTTATTAGGAAAATATCTTGTAATAAATAATATTTTTATTTTATAGCAAATTACAACAAATTATTTAATGCAGAAATTTGATAATTTTCTATGTATAATTTAAAAGTATTTTAAACTAAAATTAAATATCATAAAAGAAAAATAATAATAATAATCTGACACGTATAACATTATTTAAGTTTTTTTTTTCCTTAATTAACCAACCAGACTCACTTTAAAACTTCGTTTAAATATACTGTATGTATTATAAAAAGTATATTCTGTATTTAAAAATATTATATATATTAATATGAATATTTTAAAGAAATGTCTCGTTTTCGTAAAAAGGGTTTAAAATATAACCTCTAATATTATCCATAATGAGAATCCAACGTCATTATAAAAATATACTTTCGAAATGAATGTATTTTATTTTGCAGTAGAGATATTTCAAAATTAGTAGTATAAATGATCTCAAAATGCATAATATTCAAATCATTAAATCACAGTAAAATAAAATGAGGCTAGTTTCCTACAATCTACTTCTTTAATTTTTAAGAAAATTTTATATTTTATAAATTAGGAAATGTCTATCAAATTAAACAAATTATATAAATGGCTAAGGCGTATTCTTATTACAAATTAATTTAAGGGTATTTTTATATCAAATCAAATATATTTTGCGTTTAAAAGAATGTAAATAAATTTTAAAATTTTACTAGCTACGTTTCTGAAATTAAACACACACACACACACACACACACACACACACACACACACACACACACACACACACACACATATATATATATATATATATATATTTAAATTATCAAAACAACGAAATTAAAAGTGTGAAAACCGCTAATAATCGCGAATAATTCGTAAGTGTCCCTTTAAAGTTTGTTTTCCAGCAGAAGACTTTATAACTCAGAAATCAGAAAAGGAACGAAATTATAAGTCGAAATTCGCTGACGTTAATGTAATTTGCAACTGTCTCGGCATCGAGCTGCATATTAATTAATCCAAGAAATTCCATCTGGGAGCCCAGACGATTTAAAGAAACAATCAGCAGCTCAGAAAATTAGGTATAAAAGCCAAAACATTAAACAAACGGACACTTCTTGCCACGATTTTGACTTGTTAAACACTTCCACAATGCAGCCCTCCTCCGAAATTACAAAGGAGTGATAGTTTTCCGAACAACATACGCCGGGAGGCGTAAAATCGCCAAACGGCGATAACAGAAGTTTCCGGGGATAGTCCAAGCCTTGCCATGACCGCCCTTGCATTGCCATGTCGCCACAACTTTGCCATGTTGAAGAAAATAAAGCAGTTTCGTTGAATATCTCCTAGTATTTATTGTGTGCCTGTCGGACAGCTCACCATCGAACACCCCGATGTTACATATATATATATATATATATACATATATATATATATATATAATAGAAAAATGAATAATGAACTACAAAAACTAGCAACAGTTGCTTGACGTTAAAGTAAAAATAAAATACTTTTTGTCATGAAGAAAATATGGTCAAGCCTATTATCAATACAACAAGGTGCCCTCGTGCCAACGTTTAACTGCTGGTAAAGTATTTTACTGCTATTTTTACTCGAAAGAAGTGCTACGAAGGGTACTATTTTATAGTGTTTGGCTACAAAATTGTGTCTATCGTTATTTTTTTTAAGGCCTTTTTTTCAGTGAATGTTTTGGCGATAAACATATATTTATGTAATTTTTCTAAATATTTTTTAAAAATAATTTTTATACAAATTTTGATACAAAACTAACTGTATTTTACTAATAAAAGTACGCAATTAAATTAATACCAGAACATAAATCAAGTTATGTAATCAAAACAAGCAGTTATAAACATGCAGTAATTTATTTATATATATTTGTAAATGAAAATATGCATAGTATAATAAATAAATATAATAAATAATAAATATATACATACATATATGTACATATACATATTTATATAGTATATATATATATATATATATATATATATATATGCATATTATAAAATTTACACAAAATAAATAGTACAAACATTTTCAAAGAAAATTAAAAACACTTCGCTTCCTTAATATGAGTGAAATCATATTTTCTATAAAAGGAACTATTTTTTAATTTGTATGGAACTTTTCACTTTTTCGTCTGAAATAATTCAACTTTTACTCGAGTTTGATTACCCGTGGAATATTTTAAATAATATTTTTTAACATTTTAGTTTATATTTCTAAATTACTGAAAGTCAGATTTGTTCCTTTAGATATCTTATAGTAATTCCATATATCATTATTTAAAATAAATAATAATTTCATACCTTGAAAATCAGATGTACTTAAGAACTTTTGCATATTGGTTCTTCTAAAACATCTATAAAATTTCATATTTCTTCTATAATATAAGAAACAGGGAAGGGGCAATATAAAACGATTTAAACAAGGGAAATAAATTGAAAAAATGTCTCACATACACATGCACATATATATACATTCAAATATAAAACCAATGATAGTTAAAATGTTCGGATACAATTCTCATTTAAAAAAGAAAGAAAAAGAATAGTTAAAGTAAACAAATTGTACATGCATACCATTTATTAATGTTCTTTTTTCAGGTTTTCCACGATATGCTCCGTTAAAACAAGAAACATTGATAATTTAATGTAAACAAAAGAAACAAAAATTACGTTTAAACAAAACTTTTTACTTAAATATTGAGAATTAATAAATTGACACGCATTATGATTGTCAATGAAACAGTGAATTATTACAACACACACACACACACACACACATATATATATATATATATATATATATATATATATACATATTACATTGCAGAATGAAATAAATAAAGATGATCAGATAAATCCAGACTTATCCACTTTATCTAAAAATATAGATATATCCAATAAATATTATTTATGTATTACTATTATATTAAATTTGTTATAGTAGCATGAATAAATAATAACATAAGAAACTCCGTAGAAATTAAAAAAAATAATGTTCATTGTAAAATCATCTATGCAGCTGGCTATATCATAAAATTGTCATTTTCACTACAAACAGTTATATACACACAAACACACATATATGTATATATGTATATATGAAGTATCCTGTTTCTCTCCCCTTACTTGGCTTTCCCATGACTCAGAACCCTAGCTATTTGATTTCTCTTTGCCGTTCCTGAAATCCAAGGCAGTTTAGTTTCTGTTTGCTGATCATGTGACGGAGCGCCAGCGCTTGAGAGGAAATACGTGCTCATGACGTGAATGACGTCTTTCCGGAACGCGCGCCTGCTAAGAGAGCGCTGAATTAACGACATTCAGTTTTCGACGGGATGTTCAGACGGAACCTAATGACTGTATTCGATGACTTGTTTTCTTTTGAGTTTTCGACGAAGCGTGCACACTAGACGGGTGCAACTACTTCGACGGACATTACCAAAGTAACATTCGATAATGCTTATTAGCATTCCTGTATATATGTAAACTACAATTTAATCTTTTATTAAATTTATAATTAGTAAATAAGTATTAGTTTTTGTTTAACGCCTACAAAAGTGTGCCGTCCCACAAGTTCAGAAGTGGGATCAAGAATAAAATCTACTGGATAAAGAATAAAATCTACTTCATAAATGATAGAACGCGAATTTTAATTTTAATTTAAAGTTTGGATAGAACGCGAATTTTAATTCTAAAGTGAATTTTGATTTTAACGTGAATTTTCGAGAAACACGAACTTTAAAAAAAAAAAAAACTTTATATAAACTTTTATAGACTGAACTTTTAATTGATTTTAAGACTGTGATTGAACTGTGTGTCTACGGTGTTGAATCACACTGAAGCTTCTGTACGGAGTGCTTTTTCTATTCTGCAATTTATAGTGGATAATAAAATGCGTAAAGTGTGTTCTGTGGATGCTACGGAATAGCTACGGATCGTCTGGATAAAGGTCTGAACAAGAGAAAGATGTTCTTCAAGGTTCTCGAGGATCGACTAAATGGGAATTTTAAATAAAATTTAAAACAACAGCTGTTTCGACTCTACAAAGGTACGTACACTTTATCTTCCTATAAAATGGTTTCTCTGGGAGATATTCCCAAAATCGGCTCTGCACTGAGGACTGAGAGTTATAGTAAAATTAAAATTCTGCATCGTTTTTTATTTAATGATATTGGTGACAGAAAAAATCGATGCAGAATACGAAAGTTTTCCGGCTTTAATTTTGCCATAGATGATGAGAATTATATAAAAAAACAAAAATTCATCGACGAAAATTTTTCGTTAAATGAATTACTTATTATTTGTAATGTATTAAATGTCCCTTTTGATGGGAGCAAACATGAACTAAGAGACAGATTATTGTTACATTTGTGTGACACGGAGTTGTTAAAACAAGAGAGTTCAGAAAATAATTCGGAAGAGGAAGATTCGGAAAACGAATCGAACAGTGAATCCGAAAGTAGTGGCGATAACGATATTGAAAAAACTGACTCCTCTGTGCAATGCCATATCAGCAAAAATAAGTGCTATGATTATTATAATGATAGTAACAATGTTATTGATGATCATAATAAAGGTAAAAAAAGTATAAATTATAGTAATAATGTGAATAATGGATCACTTGGTGCAATTTCTTTCAATGATTTTGAAAATTCTATGTCAAAATTTAGCGGCGAGCCGCATGAGAACATAATTGAATTCTTAAATGAATTTGAAGAGTTAGCTGAAATGTTTAACCTTAACGAACTACAAAAAATAATTTTCTGTAAAAGGTCTTTGAGCGGAAATGCTCTGTTATTTGTAAAATCCGAAAAAGGATTATTAACGTATAAGAAACTAAAAAATGCATTAATCGAGGAATTCAAGATCGAAATAAATTCTGCCTCTTTACACGAAATTTTGTGTAAAAAGAAAATGAAGCCAAATGAAACAGTTATAGAGTATTTCTTTAAAATGCGCGAACTAGCAAAAAACGGGCACATTGAAGATGCCGCGTTAATGCATTACGTGATCCAAGGAATAAACGATAAAAGTGAAAATAAACTAATTTTGTATGGGGCTAAAAATATTCGTGAATTTAAAGAGAAAATAAAATTGTATGAAATGTATAAACGTGATAGTGAAAAAGTCAGACATAAATTTGATAAAGTAGATTATAATGCAAAATTGAAAACTGTACAACATAATGTATATGAAAAATTTAGTCCTAGAAATGATGTGAATAAATTGTGTTATAATTGTGGTGAAAAAAACCACTTATCTAGAGATTGCCCTCATAAGGCCAAAGGCCTAAAGTGTTTTACGTGTAAGCAGTACGGGCATAAAAGTTCGGAGTGTCCAGGTTCAAAACCAGAAGTTGATGCACTGTGCATTAATGTAAATCAAAATATGAGTAAAATTATACAAGTAAATGATGTAAATTTTATTGGAATTATTGATACAGGAAGTGAAGCAACATTGTTGCGTAAAAGTTCTTTTGACAAATTAAATGTAAAAAAATTAAATACTATGAGTACCACTTTGAAGGGTATCGGGAAAAGTTCCGTAAAGCCGTTAGGCTCATTTGATGTAGATTTGAAAGTTGATAATTTTGAAAGTAAAACTAATGTGTATGTTGTAAACAATGATGTAATACCATATGACGTAATCATCGGGTTGAATGTACTGATGGTGGGTGAGACGATAATAAATGAAAATGGTATTTTTATGAAAAACAAATCTAGTTCCCTCGAGGTAAATTTAGTAACAGTTCTTCCAATAGATAAATATCAAAATGAAGTTAAAACAAATATTGCTATTGACGCCCCCATTAACATTGAAAGTAAAATTTCTGAGAAATCCCCAGAAATAAATGAAACATTAAATAGTGTTGAAAAGTGTAAAAACAAAACCCCTCAAGCTGTTATGTTCAAAAAATCATTAGAATCTTCCAAAAAAGATGTAAGTGAAAGTAATGACGATGACGAAAGTGATGACGGTAAGAAAATGGTTTTAAAGGACGATAATAGTGAAGATGATGACAGTGAGGAAGAGGTGGAGCCTCAACGAAAGAAACAAAATCAGATGAACATTTCCCAAATAAAATCGCAAAATCAAGAAAACACTCCTTCAAAGAAAGACGAAAAACAATTCCTACATAAAAAAATTTTGCAGTTAGTAGAAGAGCTGAAAGAGTTGAAGAAAAAAGTTGAAGAAAATTCCAAACTTCTTAAAACAAAGAAATTGAGAAGACAGCTTTTCACGATAGATTCCATCGATTGTAAAAGTCAGAATTTCCCAAAAGAAGAGACTGCCGGCATAAATTTGAAGAAAATGTTTATTTCATCACTTCCAATAGAGACTACAATTAGTGAAATAGCTGCATTATTTCCCAAAGCTATACAAATAAAATTAGAAGTTTTTCCTACATATAAGACTGCCATTATAGACTTTTCGACCGAACGTGATGCAACAGACGCCTTAAAAAACATTAAGACTGAAAATGATCGATTGGAGGGTCTCGAGTTCGAGTCCCAAAATAATTTTGAACCCCAAAGTAAAGATTTAAGTACACATGATAAAAAACAACTTTCTAGAGTCAGAAAGAAAAATAGATTGAAATGCAAATTGAGTAAACAACCACCAAAAACTGGTGAACTAAGCGACCAAGTTGCCGTAAAGCCAAAACTGATGTACTTTTGTAACTGTACGACTGTAAAAATTAAAAATGATAATCTTGATGAAAAAGTTAGAAATGGATGCCATGAAGGCTCCTATTACACATCTGCAAAAGCTGAATTCCTCAAATGGGGAATAACTTAAAAACAAAAATTTTTGAAGATTTGTAAAAATATGTAAATAAGTTTGTTTTTATTTTGTGTTGCTTTTGTGTTTGTTTGTTTTTTTGTTTGTATCTTTTCAGTGTGATCGCCTGGAGGTCCAGTCGAGGAAGGATGGCCGAGTGAAGTATCCTGTTTCTCTCCCCTTACTTGGCTTTCCCATGACTCAGAACCCTAGCTATTTGATTTCTCTTTGCCGTTCCTGAAATCCAAGGCAGTTTAGTTTCTGTTTGCTGATCATGTGACGGAGCGCCAGCGCTTGAGAGGAAATACGTGCTCATGACGTGAATGACGTCTTTCCGGAACGCGCGCCTGCTAAGAGAGCGCTGAATTAACGACATTCAGTTTTCGACGGGATGTTCAGACGGAACCTAATGACTGTATTCGATGACTTGTTTTCTTTTGAGTTTTCGACGAAGCGTGCACACTAGACGGGTGCAACTACTTCGACGGACATTACCAAAGTAACATTCGATAATGCTTATTAGCATTCCTGTATATATGTAAACTACAATTTAATCTTTTATTAAATTTATAATTAGTAAATAAGTATTAGTTTTTGTTTAACGCCTACAAAAGTGTGCCGTCCCACATATATGTATATACTATCTACCTATAACTATTTGGACACTTTCGAATTTAAACGTGTTGTCAAATATCTTGAAAAGTTATTTAGGAATCATCTTGAAACTTTGGTAGTCTAAAGAAAATGTTATACCTCATAAATGTTGTGTGCTGAAGAGGAAAAGGTAACAAAGAAAAAATTATACGAAAGGGAAAATCTTTTGGATCACCTTGTAAAAAGTAATGGTTTAAATGAGTTTCCGCTGTAGCTTGTGATTATGAAGATTTCTCATAATCTATATACATTTTTATGAGGCTATCATATATATTCATGGAAATATAACTTTTTTTTTTTTTTCAAAATAAGAAAAAAAAATACACTTTATAAACCCAGTGCAAAGAAACTTTTAGAAAATTTGGTTTACTACATTAGACACAGTGTACTGCAATCAAAAAAAAAAAAAAAAATGTTAAATATATTATTTTAAATATTTTTACTAAATATTTTTTAACTATATTTTTTAATTACGCATGCTTCAGCTTTTAAAAGTGTTATTTGCGTAATTTAATATTCAAAGGTATTGAGCAGCTTACATGAAAACCCCAAACAAATATCGTGTAAATTCAAAAAGCTATGAGGGATAGAATGAACAGAATTTCAGTTATTTCAAAATAAAATCTAAACTATAAGTGGTTTTATAATAACAGGAGACTTGGCGTTGGAATATTAAAACCCGAATAAACTACTACGTCAGAAACGCCAAAGAAAAATATTGGAAATGCATACAGCTGTTTCGGTAGCCTACAGCGTACCGTCTTCAGTGCAAAAAGGATTCTGAATCAGGAGAAGTGCTCGTATATATAGAAGAGGGGCAGGATTTAGTTCAACCAATAGGACTACGGGAAACGTGGGGAGAGTGGCCAATAGGAATTTAGGAAATTTAGCTGTGTATGTAAACAGTAGAAAAATTAAGAAAATGTAGACTGAATATAAAATTTCCAACAGACAGACAAATAGGGAATAGCGAAATCACAATTTACAAGTTTTTTAAAATTTTTATAAATATGAAAAACTTCAAAGAAATCGAGTTCATGAATGGATTTAGGTCTGCAAATTATTTAAGCTGGATAATTTGCTTCGCTATTTCCAATATTTTTCTTTGGCGTTTTTGATGTAGTAGTTTATTCGGGTTTTATAAGGGGTTTTACTCACATTTTTATTTTCGCTTAATCAATGCCCAATGGTAATAGGGTGTTCGCTGATTGTAAAAATACCCCTATTATCTTCCTCCATCGAGAACGCTTACTATCCACCTAGAAGTAATTTCTTGCATTTTGGTCAAAATTTTATGCCATAATCAATGTACTCCAGGATAATTGATGTATATCTCGTTTAGAAAATTTTACTTGAATTCCAGGTTAATTCATGAATACGTCTCGTAAATTCTAGTATAGTTAATAGATACACCTTGTTCAGGAAATTCTAAATCACCTAGTGTTTGTTTAGCAAATTTTTAGTTGTTCAGGAAATTTTTCTTACAATTTTTTTTTTTTTTTTAACTATACTGCTGTATTATTTATTTATTTATTTTTAAATATTTTCTGGAACCCGTTAGATCCTCCTACTGAAATTTGCAGTATATTTTTCGATATTCTTAGTGACTAGATTATTTATTGGTTTTGATTTGTTCAGAGCTTCTTCCAGTCTTTGGCTGCATTACTCCGTCATTATCTGAAGCAAACAGTGATATAAACTTTATTGCCCCTTGTAAAATTTCTTGATATTTTTTCTTGTATATATTTCATTTTCGCACCATCTTGTCTAGATAATTGTCAGTCTATTTTTTCCGCTTCTCTGGTCATTTCATCTTATTTAGAATACATACATTTATTTAATCCATTATTACTATTTTTTAATAAATTCTACATTAATTAAAAAAAATAAACATAAATTATCAATTATAGGTATTAAATTTCATTTTTATTAATTATAATCAAAGTACATTTAATTGTTATATTATTCTTGAAAAGTATTTTTTTTTCCCTTACTTCTAAAGAAAGTTTGAATTAATCTACAACAAAATACAACAGGCCCATTTTTATGATAGCTGATGAAAATGCATGTGTTCGAAGGATTTGGACTCTTAGTGTTAATGATATCACTGCAGGTAGGATAAATAAATCGGCTTATGTCTACGATAAAGGTCTCCCCGCATACCCTTCGACGACGGAAATTTTAGTATAAACATATTTCCTAAACGTGTTTATAAATGTAGAAATTCCTGTACTATTCTTCTTTTTCGAAATTTTAATGATAACAATTTTAATAAGCACACAGTTCTAAATACGGTAGTGTACGGAAAAGGATGTTTGAATGTCACTGCACATGTTTTTAAATCATTTTTATGTTAAAAAAACACTAATTTTTCAAAAATTTCTTTATAAATCTTACTAGAAAGGAAATACTTAAATAATATACATCTTTAATATAAATAATCTTCTGAGTAATTAAAAAAAAAAAAAAAAAAAAAAAAAAAAAAAGAAGAAGAAGAAGAAAAGAATTAAGTTTTTGTTATATTTATAAACATATACTTAATTGTTTGGTGTAATAAAAATGTCATTTATTTAAAAAAAAAAAAAATGTGAGAAAAATGTTTAACACAAACAAATTTATTTCCTTCGTCCAAAACGTTTTTAAACTATTTTTTTTAAATATTATTTTATATAAAAAAATAAATGAAAAATATATGTAGATGTTTCCGGTAATGAAATCTGCATGTTCTTTAATATAATGTACTCCGTTCAACCTGGATATTGCTTTTTAAAAGAGCGATGAATATCGTTTACAGGAGACAAGTGAATCTCTTAAACAATTTTCCTTAATGTATAAACAGGTTTCTTTCTTTCTTTTCTTTTTTTTTTTTCCTTTCTCCTTTTTTTTTTTTTTTTTAGTGAAAACATTATTTTTAGATAAAAATTTACATTAAAATGTACTTTGCATGCTCAAAGCAGAATTATAATAAAGGATGACAGTTTTAAAGTAAGAGAGTTTATCATTTGCCTTTATTTTTTATTTATTTTATTTTTTTCTCTTTCAAAAGTTCTTAATAATATTCAACAGTTTATAAAAAAAAAAAAAAAAAAAAAAAAAAAAGATTTTTAAAAACACCCCAAATATAATGAAGGAAAAAAAGTGTGTTTTAAAATTCTGCTCTGTATATAAAAACAAGATAGAGGTATAGTAATAATAAAAAAGAATGTTATAGAGAAAATGTATTTCACATTGTATTATAAATTTAAAATATTGTAATTAACTTAAATATATATATAATTGTTATTATACGATACGCGTAGATGTATACATATTTATATATTTTTAATTAATGAAACTGTTGAAGCTGTTTTCTTTTCTCGCAAATTATTCTATAAAATCATAGCTTTTATAAATCAAAAGATTTCGTCAAATTTATAAAATAATCTTTCGAAAATGAATATCGTGTATTAAAGAAAAAAAAAAAAAAAAAGAAATGCTTTCATTTTAAGTAAATAAGTCGAAATTTTAAAGTATATATTCAAGTTAAAATTGCCTATTAAAATTATTAAGCTGCCATGAAAATATATTTCAAGCTTTCTATTGAAAATGTTATATTTCAAAATTCTACAAATTTATTCATTTTAATATTTGATATGTATATATATATATATACATATAATTTTCACTGTGATCATCCAAATAATTATTATATCTAGTAGCGTGAAGTTTTATCCAAAACATTTAGCATTAAATAAAAACAAACAAATTTACTGTTAAACCACAGTTGTCAAACACTTTACTGAACCAATTGTCACAGTATTAGTAAAGATAAATAAATAAATATATATATAAATTTACATTCTAAAAAAAAGTAATCAGTGTTTATGAGTAATAAAATAAAGAAATAAATAAATAAATGATATTTTTTAATTTATAAAATTTCAATTATTTTACTTATTTTTAAACAACTTAAAGTTTTTAATAAAGAATGCTTTATTACATTTTTATCACTTAATATTTTCGGATATGAATTATTTTGACCGTATGTGTTCCTATCAACTGAAGATTTTTAGTAGTGTGAAGTGGGGTAACTGTAACCTTGCCTTATAACTGAAGTTGCAGGCTGAATTTTGACCAAATAGACACCAAATTTGTTTTTCTAACTTTTTATCGTTATATAAGCCCGAAGAAACATAAAATAAAGATAATAAAATGAAATAAAATAAAAATAATAAAATTAGATAAATGTTTGCATTTTCATCTCAAACAGAGTGCCCTTTCAAAATTGAAAATTTTGTCATTGCCGTGCTTGTGAAGTACTCTCCACAATTTTTTATCGAAATTTGGAATATATCTTAACAAGTGTTCTATTTTAAAGGCTTTTAAATTTATTAAAAGTGTTGGCACTCACCCAATTAATTTTGGATATCTGGCAAGTGTAACTAAAGTTGTTATGCTTTACCAATTTAAACTAATTTTTATTTATTTATTTATTAAACATTATATGATATACACCATTAAGTTTTTGTAGCTTGAAATATCAAACGTGAATTTTTCGTTATGAAGAACCCATTTAAGCCTACTGAAAATTGACATTTAATAAGAAGTAATTGAACCTTATGTGTTTCAAAGTAAAAGGTAATTTCAAAAGAGGAAATCGGGTTTTCGAAATAAAATTTAAATAATAATATAATCTTATACAATTGTTGTATAAATATCTTCAAATTATTGTGTTTTCAAAAATTCAATAAAATGAAAGTTAAGTGAATTATTTAGAAATTTACATTCTCAAGAGGCACTAGGGTTTATTATTGCACGAATGTTACATGTATAAAGATATTTCTAAATAAATATTACTTTGTTTACATTTTTTTTAATCGTAAAAGCAATAGTTATAGATTATTCCATTCATCAAGAATTATAAAAAATAAAGTTAAAAGCATAATAATAATAAAAAAAAAATAATAAGTTACAATAGGGCAAAATAGAAATACACCACGTGAAACTTGGAAAATGAAATACCACAGGATAACATTAAATCTAAAATAAATTTAAGTGCTTGATTTCAAATACATCAGCTCTCTAACCTCTCATCGACTTTAGAGATGATGTACATTCATTTCAAAATTCCAGTTTCACAAATCACACTAAGGGCTATCATATATACCATTACGGTATAGATGTTTTGCGAGGAAATCATATGCTGTCTGTGTATATGAGCTTTAAATAAAGTCATTATAAGAAAAATTATACCATACTGAACCACAAACTAATCTGTTTAACTAAGCAAATAAAATAAAGTAGTCTACAAAAATTTTCATATATATCGTTGACTATTAGGCGTACGAGAAACAACATTAATGTAAATAAAATAAAATAAAATTATATTAGAAAGCACTGGTATGATAATTTATAAAACATGACTATGATGTTTTACAGCATGACTAATTAGGCTTAATGAATGATGTTATCACTTTCACCATAATATAAGTATTTCGCATGTCACATCAAAAGACAATTTATTAAATTGCGTGTCTATTTCGGATGTTCAGTGCGCTATTAATGCCACATATTCTCATATACAGAAATACAGTTAAACTGTATTCGAAGAAATTACTTTTTAAAAATATGCTACAAATCATGATAATAAATAGTATGTGCTATCAAGATTCGTTGAGTTTCAAATTGAAATATTCGTCTTCATGTCGCTGTGGAATAATTATTTGTGCTCGATAAATATACTTTTATCTTTAATTGATCGTACCATATAGCACGAGATTTATATATATATATATATATATAATATATATAATTTGCATAAAAAAATCTATATTAATATTTTGATTGGTCAACTAAATAGACTCTATAAGATATGCAATAAATATTCAAATTACAATAAACAAGTTTTTAAATTCATTGCTAATCTTTTTTACAATAACAACTATCCATTAAATTTTATAAAGTTTTACACCAATAATTTTAATAAATGTTTGCGATTGGGGTGATAGCTGCGGTAAGGTTTCTTCACTTGTGGTTCTTGGTGTCTAGTAGTGCTTGCTGATGAAGACTCTTGGCCAAAGTCCAACTTGTGGAACGCCTTATGTCGGACTGCAGCTACTTGGTGATGAGCGACTCGGAGAGTTTGGACTATGATTTTGGAACATCGGACAAGACAGCGCCAGTATTGAGCCACTACATGTGAATCATCTGCTTTTGCTTTAAAGACCTATTTCTACATCGCAGTAAGTTCAGTTCATTACAATATCTTTTTGCCTTTCAGGTCTGGGTGGGAACATGACGATCTAGCATGTCCTTTTATTAAATTATTTTTATCACAAATATCGACTTTATAGTTTTTGGATTACTATATTAATTTAGTTATGTTACTTTTATGAAGCACCAATTTTGTTATATCTAATTTTACATGAAGATTGTTATATATAATTTGCCAGCAATTTATTCTTGATTTTGTTGGGAGTATGCTAGTTTCGCCATGGTTCCGAAACCTGTTAGGCCTCTTTTAATTTAATTTATTGTCTGTTCTGCTGCTCCCACCCACTGAAGAGGAAGCGGAAGGGTGTTTTTCGCATGTAGTGTTGTTTTTTACAATTGTTCATCGTTACTATAATTCGTTACTTTTTTTAACGTTTTTTCTTGTTATACACGCCCACTTGTCTTCAAGTTTCACCATATTTTCTAAATTGTATATATATATATATATATATATATATATATACGTATGCATTACGATGCTGATTCAGTTCTCTACGATTCATTTACTTCTAAGTCATTAGAAAAGAAAAAAAAAACATGTATTAGTTTTTTCTGGCATTTGTATACACACACACACACACACACACATATATATATATATATATACATACGAAAAAAGCAAACTCTTTAACATTCCATAACTTTAAAATGATATTATTTCTTCACACGATTTTATTACTTTTTTGCAATGCTAATTGCAAACACGTTAGATTAAATTCTACAAATAATACGAATTTTACTTCTTTTTGTATAATTGTATGCATGTGCTGTTCGTCGCAATGTGCCACGTGCATAATATTTCTGACATTCGTGAATGCCCGAAATGTACTCTCGACACAAATATCAGTACGGAATTGGTATATAGTATATATATATATATATATATATATATATATCTTGATTAAATTCATTGTATTCTATTGTTTATTTCATAAGAATGAACGACCTTTACTATTCATTAAGCAGTAATATTATTTTACTAAGATATCAATTTACAAAACTTTTTATTATACATACACACACAAACATATATAAATAAAATTTAGATATAGATATAAATATAGATGCATAAGTAAGAATTATATATTTAAGATTATTCCTGTCTATAATATATATGTATATATATATATATATATATATATATATATAATTTTAACAACATAAAAATAAATTTGAAATTACCAACTATTCATCATAATTGAAAAAAAAAATAATATGATATAACATAGAGTGAATAAGATCAGTTTTAACTACATTTTCAATAAGTCATTTAAGATAAAAGCCTAATCTGTACTATTAATAAAAATATCACTAAAATTACTATTACAAATCATATTTTTCTATAAATCTCATATATTTATAATAGTATCGAAAGTCATTTAATTATTTGTTTGCTTTTATGTTTTATGTTCAGTTTATAACTGTTATTTTTTTCTATATAGTTTAATCGATTATTTGAGAGAGATATTTGTTTCTTCAATAAATATCGTAACTATAAAAAAAAAATACCATCTTAGATTGGGCGAAATTGTTCTTCATTACTCCATTGTTTCCAAGGCGATAAAATTACAATTTCAGTAAAAGAAACATAAAGATTATTATTATTTTTTTTTCGAAAGCAAAAGATTAAATGGATAATGTAATATAAAGTAAATAAAATCAGGAAAGCATTCTATTCTTTCAGAAATGCCATTAAACGAAATTAATTTTTGTTGTGAAAAATCAACGGTCTAAACAGAAATACGAATTAAATATTTATATGGGAAAAGAAAAGTTGATGTTGCTTTTCTTACACATTTAAAAAATAATTAGTTTGGTGTTAAACTTATTTTGTAATAAATTATTTGTATTGATATATCCGCAAAGATTATAAAAATAAATAAATAAAAAAATTCCGACGCTTATTTCTGTTTTCTAAGTAATACATATAAAAGTCTATACAAAACACAATTTAATTTAGTACGAAAGTTCTCATTTTTAATCTGTTCATTCATATAAAGCCATGCAGAAAGTATGTTTTATTCCCTAGTATCAGTAACTATTTTTATTTCTTTGCTATAACTTTAATATAAAAACCTCCTTGCGGCTTTTAAATTTTCGTCATTTTGATGACGAATTACAAGGACTATCACAATTGCCTAAATGAAAATCTTGGCGAGAAACGTCTTATTTACATTGTTGACTAGTAAATTTTCTATATATCTAGTATTTATAAATTAAACTACGGTTTTTGTCCCAGCTGTGTTCCGAGTCTGTCTCGGGCATGGTTTAGCCGGACCATAAACAGATGTTTTTTCTCCTGTGGGAAAAAAATCCTTATAACCACACGGTTTGAGACTCACGGTCAGAGACCATTATACAAATGTCACATAGGTGCCAAACTTCAAATTTCGCCAAGGGGTCCTATTTTTAAACAGTTCCATTTTTTTAGAACGATTTTCTTAATTTTTTTGTATATTATTTGGAAAAAAAAAATCTGCTATCAATTTTTGATTTTTTATTGTGTATGTTTCAAGGTATGACAGTTACTTCTGATACATAGCTTTTACGGATTTATTAAATTCTTAATAGAGAAATTTATGTCACAATGTTCATTAAATTTATAAAATTTCAATTTTTTTATCAAATTTTATTATTTTCACACTCCTTTTAATTTATAAGAAATCACCGTCATTATTCTAGAAACTTTGTTTTCAGTAATATTGAAAATCAGTAATATTAATATATTCAAACAGTAATATTAATATTTCAGTAATATTAATATATTCAAATACATTTCAGTAATATTAATATATTCAAATCAATTTCCTAGTTAACTAATGATGTCATATCTGTCTGAAATTATCATAAATGCATGCAAGTTAACATTGTTTTTATTTTTTCAACACATATAAGTATTAATATGTACAAACCTGTGCATTTTTTCAAATTTTATTTCTTTTCTTATCTACTTTTAAAATTTTAAACTCATAAATATTATACGAGAATTATCTCATATATACTATATCATATACTATACCATACTCCAATTAAATTCATAATTATTATAACACTTAATTGAAATTTGAATTTTCCAGAAACCAATATATTATTAAAACCAAATTAATACTGGGCAATATTAAAATGTTCATTCTATGAAGGGTTTCAAAATAAAGTTCATGGCTGACGACCCTGTTTCCATATTTCGGCAGGCAGTACAATTTTCGTATAAGCCCCATAACGGTTTTTAAATGTCGCTAAATCGGCGATCACTTTTTATTTATTCATTTAGGCATATATTTTAATAAAAGAAGTAAACTGAAATAATATGGAAAAAAAAACTAATTCCTATTTAAATTATAATTTTTATATTTGCGTTTTGTAGTCAGTTTATGATAAGAATTCATAATCTTTATATATCTTTAAAATATTGTTATGTTTAAAATGACGCTTGCAAATATACTGAAGAGGCAACTTCTAAAAATACACTTCTCTAAAATAATTTCATCAGACGAATGCCGTCATTTTTTTCTTATTAGATCATTGAGCTGAGTCCACAATATTCAATCGTAACTGGTGCACATTGGGAATAATAATAATAATAATAATAATATTTTTATTACTATATATATATTTATTTATTATATTATATTATATTATATTATATTTATTATATTATATTATATTTTATTTGTTTATGCCAAGGGAATAAAAAAAAACTTTAAATGTTAGATTCGCTAAAATATATTAAGTTCGGCATCCAGTAATATAGCAACCATATCATTCGAACAAAGCGTTTAGATGCTGTCTTGTTCACTCACATACATACATACACAAATCGTCACACGTAAAAATAGCCAAAAAAAAAAAGAATACACCAAAACGTATAAATACACCAAATTCTCAAAGATTACTCATGATTGCGATACTTTCCTTACATGTTGATGTTCGGAAAGAAAAAAAAAATTAAAAGTATTTCGTTGATTGAAATTAACATTAAAATAAATAAATAAAATTTCAAAGCAATTATGGGGTTAGTTTTCTCGAAAATTTTAAATGATCCAGGTTTCATAAAAAGAAATATATTTCCGTTAATGTCAGAAAATAAAGAAATAAATAAACGTTTTTTTGGAGGAGGGGTTTGGAGTACTGTTTCTTTATAAAATTTTTTAAAGTTAAATGGAATTATTATTTAAGAGCTTTGGAAATAACTATTTGATTGAACTAATACTTGCGATATTAAATACATTTTGTCCTGATTCATTAATGTACTAAGTTTTGTAGTTATTGGTCGTACGGGGTACCTTGTACAGCAAATCAAAACGTGATATAACATGACATCCATTTTATCAAAATAAGTTGTAGACTAGAATATGTTATTGCATTAGTTGTACATGACCAGATTCCGAAATCCTTTTGGTTAATATTATTTAGGATAATACATAATATATATCTTTCTGTACTAAAGCTGTTCCATTTCTTTAGCACGATTTTTCTGAATTTTATTTCAATTATTTAATATATATATATGAACGTTTATTTTTTTCGACGTCAAAAGAAATGTATTTGTGTATTTATTTATTTATTAATTTTTGGCATCAACTTTTTTTTTTTTTTTTTTTTTTTTTTAAAGTTAAAATGAGGATTTTACTGAATAATTTTTGATTCAATTATTGGATTGAATTAACAAAGACATCGTTATATATTTTTTTTTTCTTGTTAATCAGTATAAAAATTTTCTAAAAAAAAAAAAAAACAGACACAATGACAAACTTTCAGCTTTATATATTTAGATTTATATATATATATATATGTTTGCACGTTTATAAATAAGGTGTAATACTTAAAAGGGCGTCAACGGAAAATCAATTTCTGAAAAAAAAAAAAAAAAAAAAAAAAAAAATAGTACGATCTTAACAAAAAATATCAAAAAATTAAAAACACTTTATTGCATAGCTATAAATATTAATTATTTTCTTATTATGTTCATTTACTTATATATATATATATATATTATATATATTTTAAATTAAAAATGCTGTCTAATGAAAGTACATAATGGACATACATACAAAAATAAACATTTATAAAAAACCCCTAAAAATAAATACATAGCATGCATAAATGTAACATAAAACTATAGCATACCTAAAAATAAACATACATAAAAATTACGTTGTCTAATTGAAAAATATGCATTAAAGAAGTCTCATGAATATGTAATTAAACATAAATAGAAAATTTTAAATTCTATCTCGAAAATATATTTCTAGGAAACATTTTTAGAATGTGTTGACATGCATTCCTAAATTTGTAACCGAAGGTGTAGACATACAATCTTAACGTTCCAAATCTATAACGCAATAATTGAAAACTCGAAAAAAAAAAAAAAAAAAAAAAAAAACTCCACATACAAATTCACAAATACCTATATCAGATTATATATATATATATATATATATATATAGAGAGAGAGAGAGAGAGAGAGTAACAGTAATTAATTTACATTTTAAAAGTACTAAGACGAATTGCAAAATACAGGCATATGTTAGTAGACGCTTTGGACTTATATTGAGCTCATTATCAACAATATTTTCTTCAAGTTGTACGATAAATGCGAAAAATTACATTTATTTATTATTACTATTATTATTTTTTTTCTTTACTTTCAAAATATTTCTTTATAAATATGGCGTACGGGCGCAAATTAATTAAATTGCTATGACGTCTAAATGCCTTGCTTGATTTGGCTGAAAATTTATATACATGTTATAGGTCACCGTCGCACGAGCTGTATAGATTTTAGTGAATTTTGCAATTATGATTTATTTTTTATTTTTTCTTTATTTTTTCTTTAACAGAGACACAAATAAAAATGCTTTATCATGATGGCCTACGGTTTCAAATTATTTAATGCGTGATAGCATTTATACATCTAATTCGAAGAACCTGAAAATGTATATACATATTACAGATTCCTGTCGCATGCACTGTATAAATTTTGATGACACGAGCACGTTTTCTATTTTTTTACACTGAGACAAAGAAAAATTCTTTACTATGAGGACTCAAATTATTTAAAGAGCGACACTGTCTTAATACTCATCCGATTGTACTGAATTATTTTTATAAAAAGTATATATCACAGTCGCATTAACTGTGTAGAATTTTGTGAATACAGTTTTCTTACAGGGACACAGCTAAAAATCCTTTATCATTATGACTAATGGTTCAAGTTACTTAAAATGAGATAGTTTCTAAATACATTAACCGATGGAGCAAAAAATATATACACAAGTTTTAGATTACCTTCACACAAACTATGTAGATTTGAAAAGTTTAGCCCTTTTTTTTTTTTAATATTATTGTATTTTATTTATTTATTTATTTTATTTTTTTAAATGACACGAAGATATTTACTTTATTATATGTTCTATAGACTCAAATCATTGGAATTCCGATAATGTCTTAATACTTTATCCGATTAAACTGAAAATTTATATGCGTACATAGTAATGCATTGTAATTTTAAGAATGAATAACCACGAAGGACATAGTACGAATAACAATAGCTTAAATATATATATATAAATATATATATATATATATATATGTATATATATATATATGTAAACGAACAAGTAAAAAGACTAAAAAGAAACAAGAAGAAGAAAAGGACACAAATAAGCCACATATAAAAATAATAATTATAAGAAGAGGAAAAATTAAAATTATACATTTTTGCATTTAATCTATAACAGGCGACCAAATATTGCACTCAGGGTTTATGCTAATATACTGCTCGTTAACTTTTCTAATTCGATAAATATCTTTGATTGTAAGATTGAATATTAAAACCCGAAGAAACTACTACGTCAAAAACGCCAAAGAAAAATATTGGAAACGCATACAGCTGTTTCGGTAGCCTTAAGCGTACCGTCTTCGATGCAAAAAGGATTCTGAATCAGGAGAAGTGCTCTTATATATAGGAGAGAGGCCGGATTTAGTTCAACCAATAGGATTACAGGAAAGGTGGGGAGAGTGGCCAATAGGAATTTATGAAAGTTAGCTGTGTAATCAGTAGAAAAATTAAGAAAATATGGACTGAATATAAAATTTCCAACAGTCAGACAAATAGGGAATATCGAAATCACAATTTACAAGGTTTTTAAAATTTTTATAAATATGAAAAGCGTCAAAGAAATCGAGTTCATGAACGGACTTAGGTCTGCAAATTATTTTAGCTGAAATAAATTTAAAATTATGATTTTTTTCCCAGCAATGTTTAGAAATAGCCGATTTATTGGTTTCTTGTTTGCGGACGTAATTCATATGTTCTTTTAGATGAAATTTAAGAATGCGTTTAGTTTGGCCAATATATGATAAACCACACTGACAGGAAATACTATAAATACCACAAGAATTATGCATATCAATGGGATCTTTTAACTGAGAAAATGTGAGTTTATTGGAAGGCGAAAATATTATTTTAAAATCATATTGTTTGAGAATTTTAGCTATGGTTTGACTGGATTTAGGAAATCCAGTCAAAGCAATCTGCTGTCTCGAAAATAGATTAAAAGAGCTTCATTTCAAATCTTTTGAAATACAAGAATTAATCTCTCTTACCCGCATTTGTTTATCACAAACCACTTTTACTTCCAAAATAAATTCTATCATCAGGCTGAAGGTTTAGTCATGGGTTCCCCCCTCTCCCCATATAAGAGTGATCTTCCGGCTTCGCTCCCTGGGACCTCCTGGATTCTTCCGGGAAGAATCCAGGAGGTCCCAGGAAATGTCTTAGAAACTTTAAATTCAGTTGACAGTAATATCCAATTTACATATGAAATAGAAAATAATGGCTCCCTTCCATTTCTTGATACCCTCGTCTCTCGCACTGTAAATGGATTTTCAACCACCGCATATCGAAAAAATTTTGCTGTCTCCCTTCCTTCCCATGCGCGTTCATGTCACCCATCTAACCAAAAAATGGCTGCTTTCTATGCTTTTGTAAACCGTGCACTTAATATTTGTGCAAATCCTATTTTATTAAAATCTGAAATTAAACACCTGAAAGCCATTGCAATTGACAGAGGTTATGACCCTTCCATTATGGACAAAGCTATCCAAAAATTTCAACTCCCTCGTATTTCGTCTACTAAATCAATCTCTTCTAATATCAGTATTGTTTTACCATGTTTTTCTAAATCCAGTCAAACCATAGCTGAAATTTTCAAACAATATGATTTTAAAATAATATTTTCGCCTTCCAATAAACTCACCTTTTCTAAGTTAAAAGATCCCATTGATATGCATAATTCTTGGGGTATTTATAGTATTTCCTGTCAGTGTGGTTTATCATATATTGGCCAAGCTAAACGGAGTCTTAAATTTCGTCTAAAAGAACACATGAAAATCATAATTTTAAATTTAATTCAGCTAAAATAATTTGCAGACTTAAATCCATTCATGAGCTCGATTTCTTCGAAGCTTTTCATATTTATAAAAATTTTAAAATCCTTGTAAATTGTGATTTCGCTATTCCCTATTTGTCTGACTGTTAGAAATTTTATATTCAGTCCACATTTTCTTTATTTTTCTACTGTTTACACAGCCAACTTTCCTAAATTCCTATTGGCGTCTCTCCCCACCTTTCCCGTAATCCTATTGATTGAACTTAATACGGCCCCTCTCCTATATATACGAGCACTTCTCCTGATTCAGAATCCTTTTTGCACTGAAGACGTTACGCTTAAGGCTAACGAAACAGCTGTATGCATCTCCAATATTTTTCTTTGGAGTTTCTGACGTAGTAGTTTATTCGGGTTTTAATATTCCAACGCCAAGTCTCCTGTAATTAAGATTGAATATATTCATCTTTCCATAGTACATGTTGCTGTGCCCTAAACCATCTTCCGCTAGCAAAATAACATTGTATCTAAAGTAGTATACGTTATAAATTTGGAAAAAAGTGAAGTTTTCTACAGTGAGGATAACGTTTCAATGATCTAATAGTTAAGAAACAAAGTATAAAAAAATCAGAAATGAGAAAAGAAAAAAAAATTAAAAATTTATTTTTTATGTTTTATTTTCTAATTACTTGTTTGTCTTAAATTTCTGTGAGAGTTGCATTGTTTTTATCCTGCTTTAAACAACTCAAAAATATTGTCCCAACAAATACTGTACCGACTGCCTCTTAGTTTCATAAATTTTGATTTTGAGATGTGACGCTCTTTGAGCACGTTAGGGTATATCATGCATTTTTTTAATGACAAAAGAATATAAAATGTTATTTTTTCACTTGTATTGTTTTCTGCCTAAAGTGCGAACAGTACATTCGGGTGACAACGGCATTTAAAAAGATTCATTCAGGAAAAAAAAAAAAAAAATCTGTGATAAAAATTTTAAAGGTTTTCACTAATTCAATTTATATTTTTTAAAAGATACTTTCGGTATTCAATCATATAAAAATAAAATTTTCTTTCTTTTTTTAATCATTTTGTATCAGAAGTAAATTATTTATAATAATGTAATTTAAAAGTGTATTCAAGGGATTCCTCAGGGAGGATCAACTGTTAATTTTAATTTAACTGTAATTTAATTAATTTAAATATATTTCAAAAAATAGTACATATGATAATCTTATTTTCTTTAGCTGTTTAAATTACTTACTTTACATAACTTATGAAAGGGTGATAAACAAATATTAAAACAAAAATAGTATAAGACCAACAACATTTTATTTTTGTTTTTAAAATTTCAGTTAATTTTCATGCAATAATCAGATTTACAATACGTTTAGTTGTACTTTAAGGTATTATAATATATATACATAAAATTTAAAAAAATCTCAGAATTTTAATCTGTATTAGTTTAATTGCTTCATCTAAAAAAAAGCTAGTTGGCATAGGATGGACTCAGCTCAGTTTCCCATCATATGTATGTTCTCATAAATTTCTTGTACAGGATATATTTTATTCATGTTAAGAGAAATGAATTTGACCAAATGCTTGAAACAGTGACAAAATGAAACCCCGCCTAATAGGCTAACGACCGCTCAGTTTGATATAATTATCTTATTCCAACCTATTCATTTATTTTATTGAGGTCAATTTCGTTGTTTAGTTTTCATGTTACTAATTCCAGTGCAATAATCCCCAAAATGCATATTTATATGTAATATCGCCTAATTTTGCTATGTTAATAAAATTTTTAATTTCGGAAAACTTACGAAATTTTCCTATTAGAATATTTTTAGTGAGTGATGTTCAAACAAGTATCATAAATGTTATATTGAAATTGTCTGATATATTTATGATCCTCGAAATGGACGTTTATGCTCAATTTTGCCCTATTCTGTCATGTTAGAAAATCGTAAATTCCAAATAACTTACAAAATTTAAAAAAAAAAAAAAAAAAAAATCATAGTCAGGGATGTTCATGTTAGTATCCTAAATGATATTTAAAAAGTGTTCTGACATATTTATGATGAAAATATCCCTCAAAATGGACGTTTATGCGAAATTTTCCCTATTCTGAAATATTAAGTAAATCGTAAATTTCTAATGAATTACGAAATTTTAAATTGGAAAATTCATAATCACGGATGTTTATGTCAGCAAGTTATATAAATATGTTAGGCTACTTTAAAAATAAAATAGTCTAATATCTTTACGATGAAAATATCCCTAAAAACTGACGTTTATGCGAAATTTTGCCGCATTTCGCAGCATGTTAATAAATTCGTAAATTTCGAATAATTTGTGAAATTTTAAAAGTATCATGTTTGTAATTAATGGTGTTCATCTTGGCATCAAAACTGATATTTAAAATTTGTTCTTACATCTTTACGATATATATATATATTTCATGCAAGTTTAGGTGAAATTTGCTGCTTTCTCCCATGTTAAGAAAATCATGAATTTCTAATAGCTTCTGAAGTTTTTTAATTAGAATGTCGAAATCAATAATGTTATTGCCAGTGTCATAAATAATATTTTAAAACTGGCCTGACCTCTCTGCGATTATTTGTTCGGGAAGTATCGTGTACAAAGTTTAGCAATCTAACACACTAACGGACTGACACTCTAACGGACAAACAAACTAACACAGACCCTACAGACGGACACCACACTCATTTTGCTATTTTCGGATTCCCACACCTGAAAACGTAAAAAAATTAAAGAAAAACTGAAGTTGAAAATTTTCACGATTACCAAAGTTCGTTATAGCTATTATGATGGGAAACTAAAAAAAAAAAAAGAAAGGTGAATAGTGATTTAAATTCATATTAAGATGTTGGTTTGTAATAAAGCTGCAATTTCATTGAAAAAAAAAAAAGTTTAAGCGTCTCTCACCTGGTTTAAAATTATGCAATGCATAAATAGTTTTTCAAAGCTAGAAACGATACAATCTTAAACATGCGTAATTAATTGCAGCATTTGGGATTCTGATATTGCTGATTTATTATTTATCTAAGATAATTCAAAACAAGATTTTTTTTTTTTTTTTAAGCATCAAAACTTTAATGTACTTTTTTTGATATTGGAAAATTTGTTTGAAAATTCATATAAGCTACATATAAATATATAGTTGATATTTATTTTAAGCATTTTCAAATTATTTAAAGATACTACTTTTGCTATAGCCATTCTTTCACTTTAATGAGAGTACAAACAGTCCATTTCAGATAAAAATATTTCATTTTTTATGTTAAAAATGTCCCTAATGAACGGATTTTTTACTTTTAGGTTCATAAAATTTTGCATTAAAAAGTACTTTATATGCTAAAAACGGAACCCATAATAACGTTTGACAGTTAAAGTAGATGCACTCTTTGCTGCGTATTACTGGAAAAAGTTTTTAATGGTTTTCTGCAGTCTAAAACAAATTAAAATGTCTGAAAAGTTTAAGTATGCATTTTACCTGTTTGAAATTTAAAGATAGGGCACGGAAATATAAAACAAATAAATAATACGTTTATAAATAATCGAGATAGAATTTTGATACAATAAAATCAAGGCAGATATTTTACAATGTTCTGATGAATATATTTTTAAAAGTCCAGTTTGTTTTAATGTAATGTTTTTTTTTTTTTTTTTTTTTTTTTTTTTTTTTAATTTATTGAATATATATATATATATATGCCAAAGCTAGGAGAGATTCCATAAATAAGGAATCGCTGGGAAAGAGTGGAGTGGGCGACTTGCGATTTCAGGTGTCGTACAACATCAATAGTGAAGTGCTGCATTGGATGTGCATATTGATTGCTTCAAGAATCTACGATAAAACGTAGTTAATTTGCCTCGTTTTCAAAAATAAATGCTTGAATTTTCATAACGCTTCCTAGGAATTTCAACAGAATGGTAAAAGCACATAATAGTTTTAAATTAAACAATTTCTCATAAGCTACTAGCCTAGATTAATAGTACTAGCACGACGATTTTCTCTAAAAGCAAATATTTATTTATAAAAAACTGCGCAATGTTTTCTACCAAAATGGAAGAATTTGCGCTTTTTGTACTTAGGAGGAATTACGCATTGATGTTTATAGAATTCTATACTAACAGACATTCCGCGGCTCAATACTAATGACAAGACAATAAGGATACGTTTGTTGAATGTCTGGAAGTGTAAAAGGAAATAACTTCTACAAGTGACTTGACTAGTTCAACCCACTTAAGATGGCTAATCTTTATGAGACTGTTTTCATTCAATATGGAGACAGTTTTCAGTAAATTTTCAGTTCAATTTGAAATTGAACATTATTGAGGAGTGGCACGATTGACAAAAGTCACACCTCATATGTGATTTACCTCTCGAATGCTAATGTTAGCCTATGAGAAATTTATAGTAAAGTGATTAAATGTTATTGTATATCTGTTTAATTTGCAATATTTTCAATCATGATGCTTAAGCTTCTTGCAGCTTTCGTCTTCTTAAATAGAAGCGATAAAACTAAATACAAGCAAAATCTATCATTGTACTCAAACTTGATTTAAGCGGTACAATTATTCAAATTTCAACAAAATAAAACAAAATAAAATAAACGTAAAAGATTTTAGAGGTATAACGAGAAAATTTCAAACCAAGGAAAATTTAGGTTGTATGTTTTGAACATTTTTGTGAGAAAACTTTTGAGAAAAAAAATAATAAACGAGGGGCAGATTTCTGTTTAACAGAGGGCGGCACTAGCTATATATCATTGCACACACGGTGTACTACCCGTACTTTTGCTTTTGGTTCAGAGATGCATTGCACACACAGTGTGCAATCCGTCTCGAACAGGTTAACTTGTGACAGATGGAAGCACGATAGCTTAACCATTTGCAACAATAAGTGCAACGATTATGAACAACGAGAGATTCAGTAAGCAAACAAGAAATATTCAAGTTGAAAAGGAAATGTACTAATTTTAAGTTACACGTATTGTCTAGTAACATAATGTTATTTTGAATCTTTATCTGGTTTTATTTTTTATTTATTTTTTATTTATTTTTTTCTATTTCTTTATTATTTTTTCTTTAAATAATTTTTTGTAATAATTTTTAAATTTCTGATATTTTTCTGATTTTAGATATTGAATTGAAATAAAAACTCCCGATACAAAAGTATTTGTTTACAAATATATTACAACATTGCAATTTAAGTGCAATTATTATTATTAACAATATAATTACAGTTATAATTAAGTGCAACCCTTCCTAACTATGTGCGCAATAACTCCTACCCTATAAGGAGAGACTGCGCAAAATAGCTCTATTGGTTTTATTACAGCTGTTGTTTAAAATTATAGTAGAAAATAAAATACCAATGGAAATACTACATAGAAGAAGGATCAATTCAAAATTATACACCAATAATTTAACAAAAAGATAACATTTGAATATTTCATATTATTCTGTTGAATTGTGCGCAAACTCTTCTAGCTTTATCTTATAACTATATATGGGAATGTTGGTGAATATAGAATACCATTTAAATTTGATCACACCATAATAAACTGAAGTTTTCTGGATCATTGTGGATTTGACTATTACAGTTTTCAATTGTTGTTAATGTGTTTTGATGTTACAAGAAATGGAGTTAACATGCAAAATTTTTAGTCGCGAGGAAAAAAATAAGTATATATTTTTTGTTTCGATAATATCGACGAAGAGGGTAATACGGAAGAGTTATGAAGGGAAATCAGATATACCCATTTCCTTAAATGCTAGTATGAATTAGGGTTTTATTTTTACCGAAAATCGTGAATAATTGTAATATAAACATTTCATTTTGAAATTATTATTGAAAATAAGCAGAACTGAAAATAAAATATAAACATTCAAATTTTACAAAAATTGCAAATATCTTGGAATAGTCGGTATTTCATACTGCCCGTATACGGTGAAGAATAAATCACTCGCAACTACCTGTTGGTAGAATTAAGCTTATGGGAAACAGACTACAAACTAACTGAACTCCTCTACCAGGAATGAACCTAGGTTTCTGCCAATTTTACTGCTTTGTAAATAGATTAAAGTATTCGTAATACTTATCCCCCCAAATGTATGAATATTCATAAAACAAAGAAATCCCATGACACACAATCTACTCTTGTCACTGCCTCAAGGTAAACTACTATTCATATCTGAGACCAAGCAAAGACGTCTGATGAGCTTCCGATAGGTTGTAGCTCCGTACAAGTGACATTTAACGGTATTCCATTTTACTCGACTATTCCATATTTCCCACCGTTCCCCTGTATATAATGTTGTAAAATTATTAAATTTAATTGATGTATTGCAAATATTTTATAAGTAGTAATTCAAATGTTATTATTTTTTTTTTAAATTAATTTATTACTGCTAACAAGTTGAGTATAAATAAAAAATTTCAATCGATTTTTTTCTTTATTTAAAAAAAATAAAAAATCACTTTTACTTAATTTTTCTCTATAAAATAGACTTACTTTTTTCGTTATGTATATTGTAAATATTGTTTTGGGGTAAAATTTATGAAACAGTGACTTTGCAATTGGTACATTTTTTTTTTCTGAAAGTCTTTTAGTCTGCATTTCTCTGTCTGTCTCTGTATGACTTTTTGCGTGTGCCTGATACTTGCATTATAGAAAATGGCATATTTTCAGATTGTGCAAATCGCGGGCTCTAAATATATATCCTACGAATATGTTACTTAGAGCCCATTTTATTAGACTTGGCGGGGAGAGGGAGGGGGAATTTCTCGTTGGTATACTTTAATGTCTTTAAAAAGCAAAAAATAAAATGATATGGAGATATATTTTTATGAGTAAAGAAACACGTTTCACGTAAAATACAGTATAAGCTTTTACTATTAGTTTTCTAGACCATACTGAATAATTTGGACGCTCGGCCTCTCCACTTATCGTCCCCAAAAGCCAGAGGCAATGTTATCCTATGGAAAATTTTGCCCCATTTTTCATTAATTCATACATATTTTTAAATTCCGTTTTCACTTTCCAAAAATTCACAACTATTAAACAATTTATCGCTTTCTAAAAATTATTTTTTTTAATTTTTAATGTTTTAGTTTGAGGTTGTAAAATGGGATATTTCACAATGTGAATTTCTTTCATTTTTTTTAGCTTAAAAATTAAATCTTAAAAAAAAAAAAACTAGTTTTTAGAAAACAATAAATTGTTTAATAGTTGTAAATTTTCGGAAAGTGAAAACGGAATTTAAAAATATGTATTAATTAAGGAATTAAAATGGGGCAAATTTTCCATAGAATAACATTGGCTTCGGGTTTCGAAGACGTTAGGTAGAGAGTCCCCTTAAAGGCTATTTTAAAATGACTCATAATGCATTTTAGTTTTTCTTATGCTTGTTTTTTACTGATCAGATTTTAAGCTCAGTGTAAGACGCATATACAATATAAAGGGAAAAAAAGTAAGCGAAAATAGTCTTTTCTGTAGGGTATAATTGATGAAAGTACAGTACTTCATAGTACAGTAACATGAAAATAGCTTTAAAAAGTTAATTACACTCACCCGCCATTATGTATGGTAAAAAAATGTTTTGTACTACAATATCGAAAATCATGTTTTTGCCTGAATTTTACATATTCAGGTCCCTACATTCTAAAACAAAAAACTTAACGTTTTGTCTACGTTTTTTTCTGTTACCAGCACAATTTAACAAATGCATATCATGTGATATTTTCTGAGAAAACTTCAAGAGAAAAATAAGAAAATTTCTCATGTGCACACGCAATTAAAGAATATCCCACAGAATTTCTAAATTTAAGACTACATTAATAATATTAAATACACTGTTACTTATATAATGTTTTCTGTATACGGTAAGAAATATAAAGTTTTTATGATTATATGAACTACTTGCCACAGATTTCTTAAATCTTGTGTAGGGTAAGGTGGGCTAAGTGGGGCCCCTTTTCGGCATAATTTGACTTTAGCTCAACATAGCACCGAGATGTAATAGGCCTAACAACTTAATTTTTTTTTTGTGGTTCATTCTCTCATATGTTGTTACTGTACCCATGGCAACCTCTATCCAAATTGGCAAAACATGAATTAAAAAGAAAATAAGTGGTCCACCCCCTGAATATATTTTTACACATAACTGGTAGAGATTTGGTGGGGCAAGTAGGACAATCTACATGATTTTCTGAATCTTTGAAAAAAAAAAAAATCACTGAAGTATCTCCATTAGTTCACCAACTTTTAGTTCAACTTTTTCTGGCACACAAGCCTGCTAAAAGAAACAAATGTCAATTTTTCAGTTTTTTACTTTTGCATGTAGAGTAGCCTAAATGTTAGGCCTACAAAGTTTAAACTAGCCTATGGCAGTGTTGCATGCTAGTGAACATTATATCTTGATAAATCGTTTGTAAACATGTATTTTGAAAGTCTCTTGGAAAGTGTTGGTTCATTTAGTTTCAGCACAACATCTTGTTGCCCTTGTCATCATGAATACCATTGGCTTCAGGGGAAAAAAGTTATTACGTATAGTTGTGTCTTTGTGCATGTATTACATGACAATTGTATCTTCATCGTTTGGACTGTCATTGAATACCAAGCTAACATAATATTTCTTTTTTGTTTTGTCTTCAAACTGTTCAAGGCCATAATCCCCATTTTTAAGTTCTGTGGTAGTGGATGATAACTGATAGTTCATCTTCCGAACTTGAATCACTACTGATTGAGTCATCCAGAGGTAGATCATATAAATCAGTGCGTATGACTATTTTTTAACTATATTAAATAGTTGGGGTGGGTGGCCCACTTACCCCAAAACCGGGGCAAGTGGGTCCCCCAATCTTTTTTCAACCTTATTAACGTCATGAGTACACGATACTACAAAAAGATTCTGTGTTTTATGCACTTTCAAAATATATAATGTTTTGGTTTGTATCATGAACGGTTTGGAAGAAAAAAAATAATTAGTACGATGGCGCGAATTACGATAGGACTGCAAATTTAAAAATCGTCACAAAAAGGCTAGTAACTTGTCACACACATAAATGAAAACGATGCCATAATGTTTTCTACATCTATTGGGGAGGTACTTAAAAATATTGTAAAAGATTTTTTTTTGAGTCAATAACTGTGAAAATGCCAGAGGGGGTGGCCCACCTTACACTATGTAAAATTTGCTTTTAGTTTTAATTAATATATATATTCAATTTATCACCGCCATGCAGCAGGTTGAAGCTGTTTCGTGCCTCTCTGGAAGGGACCCCAACATTCTACGTAGTTCTCAAGTCCTTATGTGGAAGCACATGCTCCAGTTGTAGCGCCGCACAGTGGATCGAACAATGTTAAAATACGAACATAGGCCCAAAAAATCAACCTCTAAATAACTGATATTTTGCAGTGAAATAATTTAAAAGAATGTCTAAAAAATACAAATATATGGTTATTTCTTCAATTACACGAAGTTTTGTTGTATATAAATAAGTTCAAAACGAAAACTTTCAGAAATAAGATTTTTCGATGAATTTCAGTGACTTTATTTGAATAGCCATCAAGTGGCACTTACGATAACTATGAAAAAATACGAAATAAAAATACTTTTAATAATGTCCTAATAAAAGTTTAAGGTACTTCTGCCAACATTTTGTTGGTTTTTTTATGTTGTGATTCACGCATGAAATGTGAATATAAAATTAACAACAAAATTAAATTTATAAGTTGCGTAACTTTTTTTGTCCAAAATTGTCCAAAATTTCAAACACATTTTACTACTCCCAAAATTATGCATTTTAATCTGTGAAAAGGATTTGCGCCATAAATCGCCACTTTTAGAGTAAAATAAATTTTTATTCTGTTTACCCTCAAATTATCAATCGAGAAATTTATCTGAATAACTGTATTCATTAATGACAGAAAATATATTAAAATTTTTATCGTGTAAATATTATAGAATTTAGATGATTAAAATAAATTTAATAAATCAGAAATTAATTTTATTTTTTTTAAATATTTAATAAAATAATTAATTTTACTTTAATGGTACTGAAAAGTACCGTTGGACCCAAAAAAGGAGGGAAATGTAAATAGTTGCCGTGATATGTCATAAAATGTTAAAATTAAGTAAATGTTTAACGTTAAATAATCAAATGTTAAAACTAAATAATGTAATAACATATTACGATTTAAAGTAAAAGTTCCTGTGTTTCAGGAAAAAGTTCCTTCCATTGCACATTTCTTTTATTCGTTCTCATGCTTGAAATCAGGGGGTCAGATGTTAATAACAAGTGATGTAGCAAATCTTCGTTACAAGATCTTCAATTTAATTTTCTCGTATGGCATTCTCTGTATTTACTAAACTCTTTATTTCGGGCTTTGCTAGCTTCTTCTGACAATTGTCCAATTGGAATAGAAAAATTCTCTATTATGTCTTTTCCATGAAACAATAGTTTGTGAACTGAAACTGGCATATAGTAGTACACATATTTTGAGACACATTGTTTCGCTGTTTCCAGTGCAAATTTTCCAAATTTGTCTCCTAAATTTGCCTTCCAAAATTGTCCTTCTAAAAATAACAGAACCTAGAAACAACGTTTTTTAAAATTTATTTGATAAGAATTCACTTTATTTGCTTATTTGTTTAAAAATTATTTCTGATAGCAAAATAAAACAAATAAAAAATCCAGTTCAATCAAAAAAAATCATTAATTATTGATCGCCTGCCTTCCATAAATCTTAAGTAAAATAAAGACAAAAGTAATTTTTTTAATAGAGTTTGTCAGTAAATGCCTGCATGAGTTTTCTATTGAAAAACTACATAAAAAAAAAGAAAAGAAAAAAGAAGCAGTAATCTAATGATATATTTATCATTGTGTGCTAAATTAATTGTGTTACAAATATAGATTTTCTTCCCGAAATTTTTATTTATTTTCTTTTATTCTCTTCTTTTATACAACATTTGTTTCTTTACCAGGTATGTTTCTAAATACCTATTTGCAGCAGAAAAATATGATACCGCTTAACCACTTTATTAAACCATTTTTTCCTCAAATGGCACATTACACTATTTTCACGAATAAAATTTGATGTAAAGTAAAAAATTCATTTAGCCTATTAGAAATAATTAATTTTACTTTTGGCATCTTATTCTCTTAGTCACTCGCATACCTCTCACAACCCATCGTATTAGCATAAGCAGGATTGTCACAAACAACTACTTTTTAATTTTTTTCCCACTAGAATTATCAAAATAATTTTCATAGTGATGTTTTTCCAGAAAAATGATACACAGGAATCAATATTTTAAAAAATTGGTGCCAGGTGAATAAAACAATAACGAATTTGGTGGGGAAAATATTTACTCGGCCTTATAAAGGGTTAAAAAAAAGCATGGAATCGCTTTAACTATCATACATATATTTATATTTAAATCAAAATGTGACAAAAAAATCATACATAGATAATAATTATACCATAACGTTCCTATGTTCGCCTCTGCCTATACTTCGATCTACTGTGCGCCGTACGGAACCTGGACTTCTCTTTTTTTCATTTAAGTAAAGTATTAATAATACTTTTCATACTAAACGACTGCTGATAACACTTACATCTGATAGGTGTTACATATTTTGCACGATAATGATTATAGAGGACACGTTAAGACGTACACCAGTGGTACAGTACTGAACAACATCCCATTCTGCCTTACCTATATGCAAAAGTAAAGAAAATGTATTTGCATGTAGTAAACATTATTATAGCGGAGTGGAAAAGTATTTACTCTGCTCAGATTTTTTTTTTTTATTATTATTATTATTATTTTTTTTTATTGGAAATACATTAATCATCCGACTACCTGTGAGCGGATTATATAGGTTAAGGATTATCTGCACTCGCTAAAAAGGACGGGATTAAGAGAAAGAGTTTTCCCAAACAGAAATAAAAACAACTAATTCCTTAAAAAATTAAAATAAACTATTTTTTTTTCTTTTGTCAGTAAAATACGCTATCAGACTTGAAAACATTTATATTTATTTTGAAGTACCTGTATTTTTTTTTTTTTTTTTCATATCACATTCCTTCAACGGTATTTTTCTTCTTATGTAATCATAATTACATATTGTATAAGATTTTATTACAAAGAAAGTGTTATATAGAAAGATCGAGTATTCACAATGCATCAGAATAAATTAAAATATTTGCAAGTTTGCAGTACTGTTTAATTTGGAGGAGGAGTTTTTTAGCATAAATTAGCTAGCAGATTGTACCTTGGCATCATCTTAAATAAACTTTTTTTTTTCTTTTTTATCATATAATATATAAAATAGAAATATTTTTACTAATTGTTAATATTTTAAAAGTTTGTATAGTGTTTTACATTCAACATATTCCTTTACTGAGCTAGAGTATTTTTTATGTCATTTGTATGTCGTTTCTAGACTTTTGTAGTTTAACCGTGATATACCTTAACCTCGAAGTACGTGCCAATGTATCCCGCTGATAATCGGTGAGTATACTGTAAATTATAATAACTAACATGACGAAATTTAGAAAAAATTCTAGAGGTTCCCTGTTGTGAATGAATCTATGCTTCAAATAATTACAGAAGCTGTTTAAATGTCTATAGAAAGAGGTAGTAATAAATATATAAATATTTATACATTTTCATATCTTACATATACACACACATACACATGTGTGTATATATATATATATATATGTATATACATGTGTGTGCGTGGGTATGTGGGTGTGTGAGTGTTCATTTATTTATTATTCTAATATGCTTACTCCGTTGATAAAGGACTCTTGTTCAAATTTTGTGTTTTTATAACAGAGAAAAATTTCCAAATATTATTTTTATTTCATAATTCTAGCTAAAATTAAATAATTAGAGATAAAAGAACTTTTTATGTACCATGGTTTTAAATTTTCTGTTTAATCGTATAAACTTGACAATTGTATTAATACATACAAAAACAATAAACTTCACAAATGTATAATAAACTTGACAAATGTATTAAAAAATACATTTAAATTTTTTTTAATGAATTATCCTATCAACTTGAAAGGAAATAATCAAATGCGTAATAAAGATAGCAATTATAAGAAATTTTCGAATAGATTTTGCCTAGGCGGGAAGTTAGTTAAAAATCGATAGCAAAATTTGTACTGGACAAACAATCAAACACATAAACAAGAAAGCAAGCTAATAAAAACATGGTAAAATTGAATTAATCTTTTAGGTAACTTATTTTTCAAATACATAATAAAATAATGTTTTAAACCCAAAACATCATAAAGTAGTTTTTTAAATGTTAAATATCTGCCAGAGTTACTTTCTGTTACCCTCATTGAAATATTGTAACTAAAAGAGTATTAAAGATTGAAAAATTACCTCTATAAAGTAAATATAGTTTTGCTTATGAATAGTGATATACATTTCTATTAGAATTTTCAAAAGAATCTGCTATCTCTAGACTAGAAAAATAACCTTTTGTAGTTATAATTTCAACGAAAAATTTCGTTGTAAGTTAAAATGATATTCCTTTTTTTGAGATGCGAATTATTGAAAAACAATACCTGTATTTTTGCATAAATACGGTCATTTATTTCCTCTGTAAGAGTGCATGTACAAAATATAAACACCAGCGATTTAAAAACTTAAATTCTTCAAGATATTGAAAATTCGCTTTTAAATTTTATATTTAGTTTTTACATTTGCACAGATAAATATAAAAGCGTTTTATCGTGTCTTTTAATCTGAATAAATTGTAATAAAATATTAGCTTCTTAAGCAAGAGGTTTCTTAATTTTACAGATTTTTTTTTCCTCTGAATGTTTTGCCTTTTACTTATCTATTTTGCGATATTGAAAGAAAATTTTTATGACAGGAGAAATTATTCCAAATTTTAAGGTCTCATCCGTAGAAGTTCAAAATTGTGATGGTATGCCTCTGTGTCACTTCTAGTTATAATTCCCAGACAGTCGCCAATTGCCCACTGCGCAGCACTAGTGAAACATAACAATCCAAATTCTAAGTATTACTAAAAATATTTTTAACTGAATAAGATGATTTTTTTTTTTTTTTTTTTTTTTCAAGAAACAATTTTTTATCTGATATGAAATATAAATTAATTTGTCTTTATACAGTTGAAGTGATACTTAATATGTCTGTGTCAGTTATTCGAAAATATTTTTCATTACAACGGTAGAAACCAAAACACAATTTAAACAGAATATTATGTGTTAAAATGAAAACTACTATTTTTTCATATAGTCATTAAAAGATTCAAGAAAAGTAAAATCAAAACTAAGAGTCATCCTTTTTTGATTAATGAAAATTTTAGTGTAAATATTAGTCAAACAGATAAATTATAAGTTTCTTATTAAAAATGAAACCAGTAATATAATCATTTTAAAAAAATTGTTGAATGATTATCATATTATTTCTTTTATAATATTAATTACACTATTAAAGTTAATCTTAAAATTATACCATTTCTCTTTCTTAAATTTTAAAATTTTCCATAAGGAAAACGTTTCTGCAAAAATCTTAAGTTTTCTCCATTAACTTTTTACGTTTTGTGACAGACCATTTCCATTTTAAACATTTCATTTTATTAAAAAAAAAGATATATTTATATATATATATATATATATATATATATATATATATATATATATTAAAAACATAATATGAAACTCTGTTTTATAAATGAATTAAATTCTGGTTTCTTTTTTTCCATATTCACTCACTGAATAAATATTCCAACATACAAATAATATGTATAAATACATTAATATTTAGACTTGCGTCCAACTCTATAGAAAAATCTGTATCTAAGTAAATTATTTTTAAGGTGAATATTTAAAATTTGTTTTATTAGAAGATTATATCTTTTTACTTATCTACTATTGTATTTATAAATTCAAGGAGAAAAACTTAATCCAAGTTTTCTTTTTGAAAATATATAAGCTTAATCTATATGGTAATCGCATTTTATTTTCTGAAAAAAAAAAAAAATGCTATATTAATTTGTTTTAGTATCGATAAATAAATATTATTAAGTTAATGGAATAACAATAAAAAGTAATTTTCAAAAACCTTTTAGCCTGAGATTTGATTATTGCAACAAAATCATTTTATCTGTGCGTGTAGTTTATAAGCTACTTCATTTAAGATAATAATTTTGTACTAAAAGGCTTTGAAGAATACAGAACATTACATTTATCTAAAGTACTTGTGAATGACTTGAAATATTGTTGCTCTATTTCCGATATAGAATGGAATTCCTTTTAATTATCCTTATCTTTATAGGCTCTGAAATAAACGTTCAGCTTTTCTAAAAGAAACCTGTTCCATATTTTTGTCTAGTGTTTATAAATTGATTTCTTCTGCAGTGATAATAATTTCTGCACAAAAAGCTGCTTATCTGTTGTATTTTTAAAGTATTTAAACATACTAATGTCCAAATGCTTTATTTTAATTACATAATTAACAGCCATTACTGTATCGTTATATAAGAATCAAATAAATAGCTTTACCAGACTGAATAAACATTATTTAAAATGACTCAGTTATCTGAAACCTGAAAATTGTATTTCATTATTACGTTAGTGAAATCACAAAATTTAAATGCTTTATATAAATTTTAAATTAGTTGGTTTAATATTGTAATGATTTGAGCAAATTTAATTTAGAAATATGAACTCAGTATTGCATGTACTTTTAGAAAGCTAAAAGCAGAAAGTTTGTCCCACAAAAGCATTTGTATACAGTACATCAAAATTTGAACAGTTTTGATGAACAAAATGATTACATTTTTTAATTAATGTTTAAAAGTGACATCATAAAATTATGCAATATGAAATGCAATTACATTTTAATAATTGAAAAATATTAAAAGAGAAAGAAATTAAGTTGCGCTTGGATCGTTAATAGCTGTGTAATCTCTTAAACTTTTGTGGTAGTGATGCAGAAATACAGACCATTTTTCTGAGCTAAATACCACGGGGCATAAAGAAAGCCTCTCCTGGGGATTTTCTAAAGCATCATACCTCATATTAAAGAAAATGTTGGAGAAAACTAACGAAAACTGTGAACGGTGAGTTGGATAAAATTCTAGTACGTCCCGTCCACCAGCTTTCAGACATAAGTTTTTTAACTTTGATAATGACAACAGTGGTGTTTAAAAATTTGTGGTTATGTTGTTAATAACATATATCTAATCACGTTACATCTTAAAATTATTCAAAATTATAATTATGGAATTTTGAAAAATCATTATTAAACGTCTATTTAACTTTGCATCACATTATTCATTTCAGATATTATTATTATTTTTTTTTTATTTATTATTATTATTAAAGTTATTCATTAATATATATTTTATCATCATCATCATCATCATGTCCAACACGGTTGAAGGCCTCACCTATTCCGGCCTCAATCCATCTTTTACGGGGTCTTCCTCTATCTATTCTCCCCCTTGGCCTGTATTTTAGAGCTGCCCTTGGTATACGGTCATTTGATATTCGTAAATATTTTATGTTGATATAAAAACATTTGTGAAGTTAATAATCGTTTTAAGAATATATATGTGCTAATGACTCATTGGAAATATTTTTCTTTATGCACTTTGGAAAATATGCACTTTTTTTCTTATTAAAAAACAAAATATTTATAAACACCATATTTTAAAATATATAATTATGATATCAAAAATTATTATAAAAAAAGGATTGCAGTAACATTTTATTTTTCTAAAATAGCGTGTATTCTTCCAGCTACATAATAATGGGAAATTCTTTAAACACCTTACTTAAAAAAAAAAAAAAAAAAAAAAATGCATAATTAAAAGCACATAATTCATCAGAACATTCTTTCAGTTCGACTAAGTGATAATAGAAAATTAAATAGTTGCCAATATTCCTTTCACATTTTTTTTCCCATTAAACGAAGTAGTTTCTACAACAGTTACATAACTTAGCAACTAAATTTTCGAATGAATTATAATTTAATTAAAATTTATTAATTAAAAAATATGTAATGAAACTGGTATTAATTATTTGACTCACATTAAAAAAAAAGAATAAATAATCTAAAATAAATTAGTAAATATTTTTAAAATAAAGTTAGAACATATAAATAGGCTTTATCTCATTTAAAAATCTTATGAATTTCTTATACTTTACCTCTTTCAAATTAAATAGAAAATAATTAATTATAGTTAACTTCAAAATGTAAATATACAAATTGTTAAAAGTTTGTGTAATTATAATACTACAATATCAATGAAGAAATATAAATTCAATCGACTAAAATTTATATCAGACGTATTAGGAATAACAAAGAGTTTTTATTACGCATATAATAAACCATTTTTATAATATTCATAATTTAAATAAATGCTTCTCGTTGAAATGAAATTTTTATTCCTGTAATAAAGATATTTTTAAAAATTAATTACAGAATTAAAAATGTTTATAAGTCATAATCTTAATATATATAAATCTCGTGTCACAATGTTTGTCCTCAATGGACTCCTAAACCACTTAACCGATTATAATAAAATTCGCACACCATGTGCAGTTCGATCCAACTTGAGAGATAGGATAGTTTAAATCTCAAATTATAGTCGCAATTTTAATTTATTGCTAATTATTTGTCTGTTATTATTTGACAGTCACAATTATCTGTTAACTCCAAATGATTCTAACAGATGTCGATACCTTTCGACTGGGTTGAAATGAAAGCTGAAATATATTTGGTGCTGCCATCTACACAAAGAATCTTCAACTTTTTAACCTATTAATAAATTTCGTATAATTCAATTATTTCCACTTAACAGATGTCGATACCTTTCGACTGGGTTGAAATGAAAGCTGAAATATATTTGGTGCTGCCATCTACACAAAGAATCTTCAACTTTTTAACCTATTAATAAATTTCGTATAATTCAATTATTTCCACTTTTTAAATTTTTGGTGTTAGCATAGCCGGCCACGTGTTACTTAGACTGAAGTGTAAATTGAATTCATATTATAATGAAGATAATACAGTGAAATTAATCCTGTTTTTTACTTATTTGTGCTTCATTGATCAAAACTTTATAATTTAATATAATATATATATATATATATATCTTTATATATAAAATTTATTATGTTTGTCCGCGATGAACTCCTAAACTAATGAGCCGATTTTAATGAAATTTGGACACTGTGTGCAATTTGGTCCAACTTGAGAGATAGGATAGTTTTTATTGCAAAATTCGCCTCCCAAAAGGGGGGGGGGGAGGGGCCAAAACGTGATTTCACAAACAAACAAACAAACAACAACAACCAAAAAAAAAAAAAAAAAAAAAAAATAGAAATGCAGATAGACTGTTCAAAATTGGTATAGAGAGGTTTTAGAGGCCTGCAAATCGAATGAGGATATTTTCGAAAGTGTAAAGTTATTAGGAGGGGCGGGTAAGGGGGCGGAGGGGCAAAAAAATAAAAATAGAGTTACATCGCTAAAAATTGGTACATAGAAGTTTTTGATACGTACAAATCGATTGCAGATATTTTCGAATTTGTAAAATTATTAAGAGGAGCGGGAAAGGGGGGGGGCAGAGGAGCAAAATATAAAAATGGAGTTAGATCATTCAAAATTGGTGCATAGAATTTTTGATACCAACAAATCGATTGCGGATATTTTCGAATTTGTAAATTTATTAGGAGGGGCGGGAAGGGGGGCAGAGTGGCAAAAAATAAAAATATAGTTAGATCGTTCAAATTGGTGCACCTCCCACCTACAAATAAACTGTAGATATTTTCGAATTTGTAAAATTATTTAGAATAGTGGGAGGGGGGAGGGCAAAGGGGCAAAATAATAGAAATAAGAGTTAGAACTTTGAAAATTAGTATTATTAAGTTTTAAGGCCCGATAAATCGATTGCGGATATTTTCGAAAGTATAGAGTTATTAAGAAGGGCGGGAACGGTGGATGAAGAAACGGTGCGCATGGTTTGCGCAGGTATACACTGCCGCAGGCAGTGGGGGTCCGAACAGATTATTCCACCAATGAGAGAAGATTTTTTTGTATTTTATATCATTTTCCTTTCGATAATATATGGATTCATTATGAGTGTCGAACATTTTTCCCGATCAGATTTTTTTTTTCTCTTTTTTTTTCACATGTTAAAAATTAATGCAATTTTGAGAATTCTTTAATTATAGTGAATCATTTAAAAATAGGGACCAGCGAAGCGGGCTAAGTCTGCTGAGATCAAGGATGTTATCAAGGATGGTCTTTATTCGTAAATAATAATTTTAATATATTGAATATTTTACTACATTATAATTCAACGTATAACATAGCCACAGCAACGCGTGGCCGGGTCTGCTAGTATGTACTGTAAATTTCTATAATGCAAATTATTTATACATAACGGATTACAAAACTTACTGAAAATATTGCTTTTATTTTGTCCCAAGAAATTTTAATCAACATATGATAAGAAAATTATTAATTTAAAAGCTTATTTAACATAATTATAATAAAGATTTAAGATTTTTTTAAAGATTTTTTTTTAAGGATTTTTTTTTATTTAAAAAAAAAAAAAAAACTTTATACTTATGAACAATTATGACAAAATCATGATAAAATCTAAAGAATGAGAAATCTAAAGAGAAAATCATGATAAAATCTAAATTTTTTAGCTACCTATGTACAGTTGCGAGCAAACGTTTCAGGCCAACTAATTTTCACCAATAGTTCTTGAATAAATAAATATAAAAAGAAATTAAATATTATACTGTAAACTTTATCATTTATACATTCGAAATATATAATCAGCAATTTTTTTTACAATAAAAGGATTTAAATGTGTAATGAAATACATATCAATCTGTTCAGCAAAAGTTTCAGGCCAAGCAATTAAAGGTTCACAGTGATGTTATTGCCCCGAAGTGACTAGTCCATTTAATACGATACAGAAGGAACTCCAGTTCGTTTACACGTGTGTGTCAGTTTTGTGGCGTCAAGATGTTGAAGCATTTACAGATCCATGATACTGTTATTAAATTACACTAGGTTTAACAAAGTTTCTCGTGATATTGATTCAACATAATCTATGGGAAAAGCAACTGTTGATAATATTATTATAAAATATAATGAAACAGACACTTTGGCAGACAAATCAGTACCTGAAAGACCAAGAAAATGACTGAGTCACTTGATAAAATTGTTAAAATATATACAGTTGTAATCCAAAGAAGAATGTTGCAATTATAGAGCATGTGATTTACTGGAGGAAAACGTGGTTGATGGTAGTGGTAGCAGATTAAACCAAGGCGTGGTATATTAAAGAGGTAGTAGATTAAACCTTTATGGTGTAGATTAAACCATGTAGGACACTTTAGATGCATAGAAGCAAAGAAACCATTGATTAGTACAAAGAATAAGAAGGCAAGATTAAAATTTGCTAAAGCACATAACTATGGGACTGTCGAATACTGAAAAAAAGTGTTATTTTCAGACTAACAAAGATTAATCTTTTTGAAAATGACGGAAAGAGATATGTTTGACGACCAAACAATACCAGGTATAGTTCTAGCTATCAAATATTGACTGTAAATCATGGAGGAGAAAACATTTTGGCGTAGGGAGCTTTTTTGTATAAAAGCGTTGGTCCTTTAATGACAATAGAAGGCTATATATATTAACATCCTAACTGACAAAATGTCTACCTAATCGTTTTGAAATATGTCACGAGGTTGGATTTTGCAACAAGATAATCACCCCAAACTTCAATCTGGACTCGTTCAAGATTTTTTAACGGCAAAAATGTCATATCCTTTAATGGCCAAGCCAATCTCCAGACTTAAATCCTATTGAACATTTATGGAAAAAGCTAAAAGTAAAAGTAGGAGCTACAAATTTTTCAAATAAAAACGTTTTATGGGAAAATGTTCAAGAGAAACGGTAAAATATTGATCATAGAAGGATTAAGACTTTGTCGACGCCTCACCGAAGTTTGGCCGTGATAGCTTAAAAGGGAATGTCAACAAGATATTAATATTATTTGACCTTCTCATGTGTTTTAAATAATAGTTTTTGCTATTTTGATGGCTTGTTTTCTTAAGTTTGTTTAGCCCAAATCTTTTGATCACATAAATTTTATGTGTCTTGTTATAATTAAATATTTTTTTGTTAACTTCATTTGTACGTGGTTTAATTCAATATATATATACATGTATATATATATATATATATATATATATATATATATATATTCATGTAACAATTATTAACAAAAAACCTGTTTGGCCCAAAACTGTTTTGCAAGGCAACTGTATATATATATATTAATAGTATATATATATATTAATATATAGTCCCTTAAATGAAGGGGAAATTTTGTTTTTCCTTTTGTGTTTCTTTTTTTTTTTTTTTCTTTTTCTTTTTTGAAAACCAATACGCTTACCCATTATTGTTTTTTTCAATTTGACCCTAAACACTTCTAAGCAAAATATCCACTTTCTGGGATAATGTTAACACGAACTGGAATGATGGGAAAATCCTAATATCTATATTAGGATACTTGATGAAAAAATGATATAATCATCTTTGATTTTTCAAGTTTATTCAAATGTTTTAAGATGTTCTAAAAGAATTTTTCTATATTTTCGTCAGTGTCTTTTATAAATTTGTGTATGCTAAGTAGAAGTTTGACCACGTATTTTTTGCAATAACGTTTGCTGAGGAGGACTATCAGAAAGTCCGCTAAAGGTCAACAAAAGGAATTTTTTTAGTAAGACCTTGTACATGAAAATACTCTAAATGGCATGTTACCGTAGATTATTGTCCTTTGGGTCACTTATATAGTTTGTATTCATTTGTATAAGGCTATCGCCCATATTAATAGAGATATAAATGTCTGATTATTATTATTATTTTTTTAATTTGAATATTTTTATTAGATATGCACGGGATATTAAGAAAAAAAATAACGTCTGTTTCAGGTACATTGATTAAAAATGTTATTATCACATATCAGCTTTTAGAAAATAAACTTATTAAACAATTCATGAAATGTGAGCATTTGTTGAAAATGATTTGCAACTACACTGAGCCGCAAAACTTTGGCGACTACCTGATTCTGGAAATCTAAAAATCGTACAGTCGGTAACAAAAGCGTCCGAACACTAGCAAAAATTCCTGTGTAAAAATAGTACACTTCATACGGTTTTGTTACATAAATCCTTGTCGAATCCTGTTCTTAGTCAGTGTAAGAACATGATTCGATAAGGATTTATTTAACAAAACCGTATGAAGTGTACTTTTTTTACATAGGAATTTTTGCTAGTGTTCGGACACTTTTGTTACCGACTGTATTCCATATGTAATTCCCACTCTGACTTGAATAGACAATAAGAGGCAATGATGAATTTCAAAAACTGCTTAATATCTAAAAATTAAAATATTTTATAAAAAATGCAAAAAATTGTGTAGCCAAAACTTTTTGTACCACTAAGAAATCACTCATCTGTAACAAATAAAAACAGACAAAAAATGTTAACAAACAGACAGTTATTGAATTTGTGTTCTTTTAACATCAACTATATTTTCCAAATTTCTCAGAATTAAATTGTATAGATTTATTATAGTTTCCTTATTGAAATTATATGTGCAGCTCCCCAGAGCACGAATGAGTTCTTTCGAGTGATCGTATTGCATATCAATATACATAACCTTCTACGTTAGATATTCAAATCGAGATTACGCGTGGACCACTCTAAGACTTTTCCGGACTTTAGGTGCTCCAGCACTTTTATTTCAGCGTGGATGCTCACATTGTCTTGCTGCCAAATCCATTAGTTCTGGTCAAATTTTCCGTGGCACCACGGAATAAAGGTAGTTTGTAAATCATCAAGATATTTTGCTGTTATATTTCACTTCAACAAATGTTATACAGCATTACCAAAGCTGAGGACAGCAACTAAAATCATGACACATCCACCGCTCATTTGACGTTTAACTCGATGCAATGCGATGATATTATCGATTGTTTTCGACGTATGAACTCACGTTGTTGGGTCCTTCGCGTAAAAAAAACGCTTCTGTTCCGCGAAAATCTATTTTTTGAAGTCCGTGGATTCGACAATCCATTTGTGGGCGAATTCGAGACACTCTTTCTTGTGTCTCGGCTTTAACGGCCGTTGTTTCTTGATTACTTTGTTGTCGAAGGTTTTTTTTTTTTTTTTTGGCTAACGCTCTACAAATAGTTCGACGTGAGGCGACCCCGGTTTTATTCTTTATAATACGGCTACTGACTAGCTCATCAAACCCTATTAATTGACGTGTCGTCCTATTAATTCTCCTTTTATCATGGAGGACGAAGTTTCAGGACATCTGGTCTTCTTCCCTGTTTGCCGGATCCTACTCTTGAGCACCCTGATGACTGTATCCTTGGAAACACTTGCTTTGATGGCAGTTTTCAGATGGCATACTTTTAAGCTGGCCATACAGTTTGATAATTTTGGTACTTTTATCTTCAGTGACCATCCTTAACATATTTTACTGCACGCTTATTGCACTAATTGTAAGGGAGTACTTTATATGAAATACTTTCAAAATACTTACTCGTAGTAAAAATTTTGACTACCTAATTTACTTGCTCTTACCTATAATCTATATTGTTTATGCGATAATATTGTAATTTTCCGTTTCATTTTACATGGCATAGCTTCTTGTTAACAATATGCGCCGAGATTAAATTGGTCGCAATGTTATGTCCAGCACTGTACACAGGCATTCACGCTAAAAACTCCTTTACAGAATTTGATAGTCAAATTTTCAGGGCAACTTATAAAAAATATGAAAATAGTTATCTCGAAAACTCAAACGTTACCAGCGATAGAAGCTCTTTTTTTCCGAGATTATCTAAAGTCTTAGCATTAAGGGATAGTGCATTCATTGATATTTCACCAATGATTTGGAAGTGCCTAAGAAACAATTTGTCTCTTTGATATTTTTTTTTTCCTCTTTCCCACATTACTATTAATAAATTAATTATACGAAGAAAAAGTGTTAAATAACACGTTCGTTATCAAATAACACTGCTTTATAAAAAAGATGTTGACAAAATTTGACAATTTTGGCTCATACATAAGGTTTTGGTGCGCATGAAATGAAAATAGTTTACTCTATCACGTTTTGATTTTTGTCGATACAGTGTGGATGCAGACACAATTTCTGCATTTTCGGTAGTTTCTGCTATGTTTCCATTATTAATTATGATTAATTTTGGAAACATACTATAGAAGTTATTCATATAATTATATTGGTGGAAGAGTCATGGAAGAAATTGTATTGGTAAACAATCTGTTTTGACAGAACTCTAATGGATAGAAGTTGGCTTCCGTTTCGGTTTCAGCTCACCAAAAAACATAAATATCAGCCAAACATATCAAATCAAAATTTTAGATTCAGATTTGTGTGAGTAATCGAACTTTATTTTAATTTATTATGGGAATATATTTTTAATTAATATTAATTCATACATTAAAAAAAAAAAAAAAAAAAGAAAAAAAAAAAAACAATAAACTGTTTTAGAAAATAAATCTAAATTAGGAAATGTGTTTAAGATGCATTATAAATAGCTGAAAATGTACCTTTTAGTGATTAAATGTTTAAAAAATGTATTTATTTATTTATTAATAAATATAATATAATTTGCTGGAAAATAAACTTATAATTTAACTGCAAATACTTATGTAGATTATCTTTTAAGCAGTACAACATTAAGTTTTAACGTATACTGCTCAATTTATGAAAGAAAGTTAAAAGTAGCAAAAGTTAATACATTTTAATTGAAAAAAAAAGTGAAGAAATTAAATAACGTTTGTATATTCACTTTAAAAATTAAAACAACTACGTCTTTGCGAGTTTTTTTAAAACATATTTATATTGATTAGTTTTTTTTTTTTCTTTAAACATTTCATTATTTTTAAAGCCCTTAAGAACATCCTGAAGGTATTATGTAATTTTATTTACCATTTTAATCTCAATTAGCGTCAAAGTAACACTCGTTATCGTTTTCTGTTTCTAAGATAGTAGTTTTTACTGTCCCCAAAACAGTAAAATTATCAGGAACATTTTATAGATTTATTATTATTATTATTTTTAATCTCTGACATTTATTCTGTAGGTATTTTAATAAGCTATATCATCAAAAATCTAAGAAGAATTAATTTGACGACAAAATATTTAAAAATTTGTGTAATTTTATTATCATTTGTGTATTTCTAATAATATATAGAACAAAAATGCCATACTAAAATTCTATTTATTATGAGATTTCTTGTAAGCAAAATAAAAAAAATAATATTAAATAAATAAATAAATAAACAAATAAACAAATAAAATAAACCAACCAAAACATTCATATTTTAGAAAGAAACGCATTATTATTATCATTATTTTTTTCTTTATTTACTGTATAGTTAAAATACATAATGTATTTATTACGATATATATATCTACAAAATGGAATTAATTTAAATTTATTTCTTTTTATGAAATTATTTTTTCAATATAATTACGCTAGCTGTTATTTTCATATGAACAATGTATATAAAATCCTACATGTCAGAATTTCATATAGAACTATACATTAAGTGCAATATATACATTACATATACAGTGCGAACTATACATTACATATACACATAAGTATACTTTACATTTTAATGGTAGTTTATATAACATTTAGAAAGTGCATTTTGCTTTAGAAACTGTTGATAAACGTCAATCCAGAGTTACATACATACTGTTACAAGCATTTTTTTTTTTTTTTCAAAGTTACAACGTGTATTTTGTTTCGAAGCAGAAAAATTCTAATCAAACAAATTAACAAAAAATCTAAATATTAGGTGTATCAAAATACTGATTTGGGGTTTAAAAGTTCCAATGTTTGTTACTGACTGGTACTAAATACTACATAATATAATATAATTCTGTTTTAAATCATTTATTCCACCTAACTTAAAAAAAAAAATAAAAAAATATATAGAAATAATCCCTTGCTAATTGGTGAGGCTGCAAAAATTCATATTTTACTTTTCCAAAGAAAAGTTTGTTTCAACTTTTTTAAAATAATAAAGTATTTCTGAAATAAAAGAAATATTTCTTCATATTTACATCGCAGTTTCAGTGACATTATTTTCATCAGAACTTTTTTGAATAAACCGTGACAAGTTTGTTCACTTTACTGTATTTTCAGTATGTACAAATGTCCTTAAATTCATCTCTACAGTAAGAGAAAAAGATTTCCAATGTATAGAATGATGATATAGAAAGTTATATTAAATAGGTTGCATATTTGTACTCTTGAAACAGGAACCAGTAAAAAAATAAAAAATAAAAATAAAGGTATATAACATTATTGCATAATTATGCAAAATTTCAAATATTTCGAAGAACACAATATTTTACTTTTTTTTCAAATGCGTGAAAAAAAAAAAAAATAATGAAATAAAATAAACAAATACGTAGAAAGATTTAAAGGAACTGAATTTCAGTATTTCATTTATTTGAATTTCAATTTGAAAGGGAAAATACATTAAAAAAATTTCTGTTTATAGAATTTTTTTCTTTTGTAAATTTTCAAGAGTTTTCTATTTAATTTATAGTTCCTTTGTGCACATTTTTTGTTAGTTTACCGCACAAGTTATAATTAAGGCAAGGAGTTGAGAATAAATAAGAAGTTTAAATGAAAAATAAAATAAAAATCTAATGAAAGATATATGGATACCCTTCAAAAAGTTCCCTTTAAATTACGTAATATACGATTTATAAATTACGAAGTTTGAGCTTCTAGCAAAGATTTTTCCCATACTGCTTTCTCGTAAAGCAGAAAAGGAAACACATTTTGTTGACGTTTTTACTGATTTACGCGTATTTCTTGCCAAAATTTTATTTTAAACTTTATTACATTAAATGTATGATCTACGGAATCTGTTGATATATGTATATATATATATATATATATATATATATATATATATATATATATATATATATATTAAAATACATTTAACATTTAGTTTTGTTAAAAATTAAATGCTATTTATTTTTTATCAGTGGTATAATTTGTAGCAAATGATATATTACAGCTATCATTTAGTAACAAAAATTGTTTATTCTTATTATTTTTTATATTAAAGAAATTAATAGTTCGTTTCACCGATAGCAAACTATTAGCAGAATGTTTTTAAGTGTTTTATCGTTAACATTATTTTTAAGGATACAATTCAGTTATATTTACACTGCTCGACGTTGAAAATGCAACACCAAGAAGGAATGATAATAACGGAATGAAATTTGTTGGACACATACATTATAGTAGGAAGAACAATTGATTAAAATTTCTGGAAATTTGAAGTAATATGTACTGAGAAAACAGTACAAAAAACAGCGACCTCTGTGAGCAATTACAGCACATATCTGCCTAGGCATTGAATCGAACAGCGATTGGATGACATGTACGGGTAGAGCATTTCATGAAGCTTCAACACGATGCCATAATTCATCGATCAATGTTACTGGTGAGTGGTGGGGGGCCAGTCGCTTTTTAGTGATTAAACAGTTATTTTCATTGGTGTGAGATCAGGAGAACGCGCTGGCCAGAGCAACAGTCGAACACATTCTGTATCAAAGAAGGTCCGGACAATACAAACAACTTGCGGTCGTGCATTACCTTGCTTAAATTTTGCGCTTCGCAGACGTCGAATACAAGGCAGAGGGGTGACCTTAACTCATCAGAAATTTAATAGCATCTGTTCAGAGTGCCAGGAACACGAACATGAAGTAATAGAGACGTGTATCCAATGGGAACCCATAACATCATTGCAAATGATGGACAGTATGATGATGTCAAATCCCAGCTGGCAATGTGCATTATTCATAATGCCGTTAAATACGGATAAGGTAATCTTGATGCTGTAAACAGGATTGTGATTTGTCTGAAAAGTGACTTCACGCCATTCCTGCGTCCAGGTTCATCGTTGATCACACATTATTGAAGCCCATATCAGTAATGCAGTTTTGAGGGTAATCAGAATTTTGGTAGCCGCATACTGAGTCACCACCTGGATTGATGGTATGTTCTACCATTGGATACACGTCCCGGCCACCTTTTGTTTTCATTCCCGCTACTCTAAATACCAGACATTACATTTCTGACGAGTTAAGGCCCATAGCTCTGCCCTATGCCCAAGGCCTCCGAAGCGCAACATTTAAGTAGGACAATGCGCGACCGTAAGTTGTCCATATTGGCTGGACCTTCATTGATGCCGAATGTGTTCGACTTTTGCTCTGGCCAGCGCGTTCTTCTGGTCTCACACCAATGAAAATGAATGTTTAATCGTTGAAAAGCGAGTGTCCCCCCCCACCACTCACCAGTAACTTCGATCGATGAATTGTGGCATCGTGTTAAAACTTCATGGAGTGCTCTACCCGTACATTTCATCCAATCGCTGTTCGATTCAATGCCTAGGCAGATATGTGCTGTTACTGTTCACAAAAGTCGCTGCTTTATGTACTGTTTTCTCGATACATATTACTCCAAATTTCCTGAAATTTTAATCAATTGTTCTTCCTACTATAATGGATGTGTTCAACAAATTTCATTTCATTATTATCATTCCTCCTTGGTTTTGCATTTTCAATGTCGAGCAGTATATATATATATATATATATATATATATATATATATATATATATATATATATATATATATAAATGTGTAAATTAAAATATTGTAACATAGTATAATTAAAAATAACAAAAGATTAAATTTCACAAAAATATCCCCAATAACCAAAAAGATTTAACTTACAACTAAATTAAATTAAATAACACGTGAAGTCTTTAATAAAAATATATGAAAGCAATTAACGAGTAATAGCTTTAATAAAATTTGAGAAAAAAAAATCTTACCAAAACAATATTCCTAGAATATTGTCTTAAATTATTACAGGAAACAAGACTGTAAAAAGGTTCCGATTCCACATAAAAATGTCAATAAAAGCATTGAGAAATTAAAACAAATTGTTCCTTAAAGACAAAAAAAAAAAAAAAAAAAATTGGAAATACTTTAAACAGAAAAAAATTATCATCAGAGAATATATATATCGGGAACTTTTGAAATGAATATGAATATGATATGAAATTAAAAATAAAAGTTTAAAGATTAGATAAATCAAGAGGGGAATTACAATCCAATGCACAAGATTGCTGCAAAAGGATATGCAAAACTTAAATATAGGAAAAAAATTAACAAATGAATGAAATGATATGAAACCCCAAAAAACACAGAATTCTTTATCAGGAAGGACCCTCCCTGATGTAAAAAGTACATCTTTTCGTGAAGGGGCCCCCCTGACGAAGACCTCTGTGATTTTTTTTTTTTTTTTTTTTTTTTTTTTTTTTTGGGGGGGGGGGGTATTTCATTTCATTCATTTGTTAATTTATTCCTATACTAGCAGGCTTTGTCCGCTTCGCTGGACACAATACTGAAATGAGTTGTCAAAATCCCATATCATTATTAATTAGCCTGATTTAAAGTTCCCGCTGTGCTCGGTAGAGATTTTTCTCGCTCGCAACGTAAGGAGTCCGTGTTCCCACTGCCTTGGCACCAACTTACCCGATTCCAACTCCCCCTTCCACAGTAGCTAAGTTCGAAGTTTTGAGAAATCTCGACACGGTACATAATGCGTACACCTAATCAACATTCACACACCAAAGTTAGCCGATATAAGACAATTTAAGGCGAATTCAAACGAGAAAACGTATTTTTAAGCTAGATATTGTAATGAGACATAGATTAATCAGCGAGAGGGAAAAAGTGATACCTTTTTACTTTCTTCTATATGTAATATAGAGAAAGTATTGGATTCGCGAAAATTTTCGAACTCCGCTTTTTGATGGATTTACAGGTTTTGGGATGTGGAGAACACGAATTAATAGTTTTTAAAAAATGTCTGTCTGTCTGTATCATTTTTTTTGTGGACGCTGTATCTCACGAACCAATGAATGAAATTTAACCAAACTTCGTATTTAGTTGCACCCTGACATGATCTAGTGCTGATTAGATTTTGGGATCAATAGCTCAACAGGTGGCGCTGTGATCGCGTTTTATGCAAATTTTTAACATGGCAGCATAGGACAAAATTCCGTATAAATGGGCATAATGAGAGTTATTTTAAACTTGTGATTGTAAAATTAATATGAATTATTGATAATAGTAGTAGTTAACTAGGAAAAAAAATTTGTGCATGTGGGGGCATCGGTTCCCCCACCCTGGGGGGGAAGTACCCCCCCGGGGAAGTAAATTTTCAAGATGGGTATCTTTCGAAAGGTCTCTTTGATAATAGTAATAGTTAACTGGGAAAAAATTTTTGTGCATGTGGGGGCATCGGTTCCCCCCCCCGCCGGGGGGGAGGGGAAAGTTTCAAGATGGGTATCTTTCGAAAGGTCTCTTCAATACCTTTAAAACGAATGGTTGAACCATAAATCTGTGATAATTAAAACAAAGTAATCGATTTTTTTTACTTTTAACAAAAAAAAAAAAAAAAAAAAAAAACTTAGAAAAAAATCCTTTTTTTTTTTTAACGAAATTTTACCAAACTTGGTATTTAGTTGGTCCCCGGCATAAACTGGTGCTGATTATATTTGGGGATCAATAGCTCAACAGGTGGCGCTGTGATAGCATTTTATCTAAATTTTTAACATGGCAGTATAGGACAAAAATTCGTATAAATGTGCATAATAAGAGTTATTTCACACTTGTGATTGAAAATTTAATATGAATTATTGATAATAGTAGTACGTAACTAGGGAAAACAAATTGTGCATGGGGGGGCATCCCATGTATGGGCATCCCCCCTATGCCCCACCCGGGGCAACGTACCGCCCCGAGGGGGGGTAAATTTTGAAGATGGGTATCATTCGAAAGATCTCGTCAATTCCTATAAAACGAATGGTTGAACTACAAATCTGTGATAATTTAAAACAAAGTTATCGATTTTTTTTTACTTTTAACAAAAAAAAAAAAAAAAAAAAAAAAAATTGTATTTTTTTTTTTTTTTTTTTAATATTGTTACTGATTGAATATGTATAGGAAAATATAGAAGAAAGTCTTGTGGTGGCCACAACATACTAGTTTTTTTTCGGGAAAAGTCACTCTAATTGCTACCTTTCCCCGAGTAAATCACACACAGGAATACACACGGATAATTTAGTAAATAAAATTTACGAATAATTTATTTACTAAAGGTGACTGAAAAACTCCAGATACAGTTTCAAATTCATTATTCTTTTTATTCTTTTTTTCAATATCCTCTCGTAACCCCCCTCTAAAGAAACAAAAAAAAAAAAACCCGCAAACCCCATTAAAAATCGAAAATTCCTAAATGCAGAAAATGCATTATTTGTACTCATGTCTAGTCTCCCCATGTGCATTTTTTTTTACTGTGAAGTAATTAGGAGCCGAATTATACTTACAAACGTGTTTTTGTCTTTAGCCCGCAGGGGGGAACGGGGTGGGGAGTTTCTGAAAAATTGATAGATATAATTTTAAGTTGGGTAAAGACCTAAATTCCTGCGAAGCGCCGTTGAATTCCGTCCAGCTGTTCTCAAGTAATACCCGTAAAAACGTGTTTATGTCTTTTGCCCCCCAGGGGGGGACGTGGGGAATTTCTGAAAATTTAATTGATATAATTTTAAGTTAGGTAAGCATCTAAGTTTCTGCCAAACGTCGTTGAATTCCATCCAGCCGTTCTCAAGTGATGCCCGGACAAAAAAAGCGACATATAGACAAGATGACACACACACACATGCGCACACACACACACACACACAGGTAAAATTTTCTGAAGTCATTTTCGGATTTCATGGTGTGTGAAACGTGAAGATATCGCAAAATTTTTTGATTCTGACAAATTTACAGACAAAAGTCTGATTTTATTAATATAGGGAATGTATATATATAATTATTATTATTAATATTATTATTATTATCATCATCACTATATTTAAAAGAAATTAATTATTTGTTTCAACTGACAGATTTATGTCACTTCGCATGTATTTGAGATGAATTTTAAATGTGTAATACTTGTAACATATTTGGATATAGCCTTATTTTATTTAAATATATATATATATACTTACTAAATCTATGTTATGTTTACTTATTCGGCTATTTCTAAGCATTGGCAGAAGGAAAAACTATAATTTTAAATTTGATTCAGCTAAAATAATTTGCAGGCCTAAATCCTTTCATGAACTGGATTTCTATGAAGGTTTTTGTATTTATAAAAATCTTCAAAATATTGTTAATTGTGATTTCGCTGTACCTCATTTGTCTGATTGTTGGAAATTTTACGGTCAGTCCACATTTCCGTAACATTTTCATATTTTTCACAACTAGTGTTTCATCCTATCAGTGTAATTTCCTATTGGGTAGTCAACCACTTTTCGTGTAATCATATTGGATGATCATCTTGAGCTTAACTCTATCCCTTTCCTATATATAGGAACACTTCCCTTTCATTTCTTTACGCACTGAAGACGGTACGCTAAAGTTTTTCGTAACGGCTGTCCGCTTTCCTATTATTTCTATCTGGCGTTCTAGACGTTCTTGTTTGCCTTGTTTTTATATGCATAGGAATATAAGTTCGGTTTGGTTGTAGAGAAATTTCGCCAATGTTTTCTACATGCAAACTTTGCAGAAAATGTAATTTTTTACCTACTTGCTTGTAGAAAAAAATATTCCCTACTAGCAAACTGCTGAGATCTTTGATAGTAGAGAAAGTTTTTCCAGTATGCGGAAATAGCTACTTTTATATTTTCTTTCGGAATACTGTTAGTAACACTTTACATTTCATACTACGAACTTCTCATATTTCGTGATAGATATATTGAGAATAATAACAAATTAATATTTTGATGAAGCAGGTCTCAAACCTCCTGCTAAAGTGGTAGTCCATGCTAAACATATAAATCAGTAGTTAAAATCCACTCATTGCATAAATAATTTATACACTAAAATAATTTTGACAATTTATAAAGCCGTTTGAATTTAATATAATTACCACTAGTTTGATGAATGCTGTTTCGTATGTGATAGTCAATCAAACAAGTCTACAGTTAGACAATTATTACAATTAAAAACTAGTGCTGAATATCAAATATAAACTTTCCTACAAGTTAAAAAAAAAAAAAAATTAAAAAATTAATTTAAAATATTAAAAAATTAATTTTAATTTAATTTAATTTTTAATTAAATTAATTAAAAAAATAATTAAATTAATTAATAATTAAAATCAATTATTGCTTGAAGGTCTTCAAGAAACCTTCAAGCTTTTCGGACTTTTTAAAGGTTCCTGAAAAGCAACTGTCGTTTTTAGTTTTCGTGAAAATACCTGCGGAAACTTTTAAAATACCAGTCAAATATTATAGGAAGTTCTAAAATTTTTACGCTGATTTTTTTTTTTTTTTTTTTTTTTACCGGGATGGCAACATTGAACTTAATAAAACGCGTTAGTGGCAACCAGCGATCATTAATATATTTGCCCTTTTTTTACCTAGTACCAGTATACAGTTGGTCTGTTATTTGAAAATGCATAGGAGTTTATCTGAGGATAAGTTTCACCACAAATTCTTCATCACATATAAGTTGTAAATAATTTACAAATTTTGTAAATAATTACATTTTTTTTTTTAATTTACAACAAGAAATGCATTTTTATTTAAGATCAAGATAACTTAGCCTTTATTATTATTATTATTATTATATCGACTGAAAATTCTACATCCTATATTTTTACGAGGAGCTTTTTTTATCCTTCTCTCCGTATCTTTATTACTATTATTATTATTTATTTGTATATTTATTTATTTATTTGTTTCAACCATTCATTGCATTATTCTGTTCCATTCGCTGAATTCTTATAAAGTGCTCCTTCATCAATTAATAGTGACTTTCTGATTGGCTGGTCATATTATGTATGTGGATTTAGGTATGTTTAGCGGTGGGTAGGAAACAGAAAGAAAAATTTTCTTAGAATTTCTTCCTGACCAAAATGTATGATTCTTCTTCTTCTTCTTATTATTATTATCATCATCATTGGCTGGATTTTCTTCTTAGTTCATTACCTTCAATAACAATACATTAAGATTTATAAAAGAGAAAGTATTTTGTAAATAAATAAATAAATAAGTAAGTAAAATAAAACTATTCATACTTGTATATATATTAAGGTGGTTCTTAAAATTTAATGTTTAAATTTTTGTATGGGGCACTCACTTTTTTTTTTTTTTTCTATGTATAAAATAATGACTCCCACAAAAATTTGAAAATATTAAAACAGGTTTTAAGGGTGGCTACAAAGGAATGAAGAAATTAAAATTTGACATAATTTGTAATTTCATTATAAAATAATATATTTTAATTAGATAAAAAATCGAGAAAATATACATTAAATTATACGTTTTAAAATATTAAAATACACATAACATAAACTTAAACATTTCTAGTCTTAATTTAGGCTCCTAATAAGTATCACCACCGCCCCCCTCTTTTCGCGTACAGGGTTTATTTATAATATTCCCTGTAAATCTTGCAGTTTTGTTTATATTTGTGAAACTGGCCGTTCTCTTCATATATTGAATTCTCGAACATAAAAGAAATTTCAAAAACCGCGATATTCGTTTTAAAACAGTGCAGCGTGCCATTGAAATCGACCATCTACATGATTTTAACAATACTAAAATAACCGTATCTAACTGTTCAAATTATCATTCAACAATTTTCCTGGAACGCTGGTATACAAAACAGAAATTTTCCCCGTTTAATGAGACATGCACGAGTCCTGCTGAATATGCTGTACTTTCGTAAAGGAAATCTATTGTTCATCTCAGCGTTTACTTTTGATACAATTTGCTGACGAGGAGTCTAAAATAAGGCTCGAAACGTTTAAATTTATGTTATGTGTATTTTAAAATTTTAAATTGAATATTTTAATGTATACTGTCTCGTTTTTTAATGTAATTAAAATATAATAATTTATAATAAGATTACAAAATATGTCAAATTTGTTAATTTGTTAATTTTTTTAAACCTCGGTAGCAACCCTTAAAACTTGTTTTAAAATTTTGAAATTTTTGTCGAAGTCTTTATTTTATACACAGAACAAAATAAGCGGGTGCCCCATACAAAAAAGTAAATGTTAATTTTTAAGGACCAACCTAATATATATATATATAGAGAGAGAGATAGATATAGATATATTGTTCCTTTGCATTGTATAATTTAATACTCACGGAACTTTTCCTGAAGTATCCAAGCCGTTATTACTTTCCGAACACTATAGTGAGGAAAGTATTGTAATCATGTCAAAAATCCGAATTGGAGATTTTGATGTTTCTATACGTTTCGAGGTCCAATGAGTCCGTTTTCACTATTTTTGCGATGATGTATGTATGTGTGTGTGTATGTATGTGTGTATGTGTGTGTGTATGTATGTGTGTATGTATGTGTGTATGTCTGTGAGTGAACACGCTAGCGTCTAAACGCTTTGTTCGAATAAGCTGAAAGTTGGTACGTATATTGTAAGTCACCATAGTACGAACCCTATAGATTTTGGTGAATCTAGCACTTATAGTTTTTTTACAGGGACACAAAGAAAAATTCTTTATCATTATGGCCTATGGGATCAAAATCTTAAAAGTGCGCCAGCATCTGAACGCCTTATTCAATTGAGCAAAAAATTTATACACATATTATAGGTCACAGATACTCAATCTGTATAGATTTTGGAGAATCTAGCACTTACAGTTTTTTTACAGGGACACAAAGAAAAATTCTTTATCATTATGGCCTATGGGGCCAAATTTTTAAAAGTGATAGCGTCTAAACGCTTTATTAATCAGAGCAAAAAAATTTTACACATGTTATAGGTCACAGTTGCACCAAATGTATAGATTTTGGTGAATACTTACAGTTATTTTACAGGGGCACAAAGAAAAATTCTTTATCATTATGGGACCAAATTTTTAAAAGTGCGATAGCATCTAAACGCCTTATTCAATTGAGCTGAAAATTTATATGAATATTATAAATCACTGTTGCATTAACTATAAGCATCTGGGTGAATCTAGGTTTTTACAGGGACACAACGAAAAATTCTTTATCGTTATGATCTATGGGTTCAAAGCTCAGTAGCTTTAAATAAAACATCGTGTAATATATGGAAAAAAATACTCAAACACTCTATTATGGTTTTCTCTCTTTTGTTTGTTTAACAACTCCTCTTTCTTTACTTTATCTACAAAACTGTTAATTACTCAATGTTCGGAAAGTCGAGTGGAGTCACTCCAGATTTTTTTTTCTTAATAATTAATTTTAGAAAATTAAATAAAAGGTTGGTTGGTTGGGTTTAGCATTGACCTAGTGCTGCGCAATGAGCAATTTGTGACAGTCTGAGACACACCCTAAGGACGGTCCGGAGACATGTCATCACACTTGTGATCCACTACTGATGGAATGGCTTTCTCGCTTCGGTGACCCACAGAGGCATAATTTTGATGGGAACAAGGAGGACATTGCGATCACAACGGATTTTACGTGCATCAACCACCATTAGTGTACACGATGGTCTTGACCGGCTCGTGTATCGAACCCGCAATCTTCCAATTGCTTCCAAGTGCTCTACCGACTGAGTTACCGCGGCCCTTAAATAAAAGGAATTTTTCCTAATATTTTAGTCTAATATTCTCGCTTAATACATAACATTCCAAAGAAATAAGATAACAATTCAACTATTTATATTTCTAAAATTAATTTTGAAAAAACGAATGTAACAATTTTTCAAATGACACACAATTAATTCGAGGGGATCTATTTTTTTCAATCATTAAAATATAAAACATATGCTATAAACGTATTGAAGTAACAAACACAAAACTAGCGATTTCATTGGAAAAGATTATTTAAAGTATGTCAAACTGAATTTATTTTAAAACCAGAGATTGCATTTTGAAAGAAACTGTAGACTAATCGATATTCAAATTCTGTATAAAGTAACGTTGATATTGCTTTCCAATAATCCATTATTGAAATGAACAGAGACTTTCTTTACATAAAAAAGACTATGTGACATATCGAAATATTCTTGGACTAAGGAGCGTTTTTCTTCCGTTTCTTTGAGATTGCAAAATTTAATTTTAGAAGTAAACTTCCCTTTTCAGTGCAATTTCACATATTATATCTTGCCTTAAAAAAAGAAAAAGAAAAACTATTATTCATTAAATAAAAAAATAGACATTACTGGAAATCTCATTATAATAGAAGGATAAAATGTATAATTTCTAATAACATAATAACATTTATTATAACAATAATAAACTTCTAAAAAGTCAAGTTTTCTAACTTCTATTTTAGGAGTGCTAAATTTTACATTAAGCCATATCATATCATCAATATGACAATAGTCCAATGTGAACACGTAGAATGATTCAAAATGCAAAATTAAATAGCTGTTATCCGTAAGTAAAGGACATAGTGTCAAAAAAATGTAATTTTTTAGGAATGATGTTTGTGACGTTATAAAGAAATACATTTCTATGAATAAAGAAAGTAGACATGGTTTTATTTTCGACTGCACTATATCCTTTATAGTAACTGGAAAAATTTCTTAATGTCTGGATAAAAAGCAAAATATACACATCAAAGCAGAATATACACATTTGTCCTGTCTTACTTGTCAGGTTAAAAATTTTACTAAAATATACAGGAAGCATAACATGCGTTTTACACTACAAAAGTTTCAAGATCAACTTTTCTAGATATTTGAGAAAACGACTGAATTCGAAAGTATATAAAAACGTATTGGTAGATTAGTCTATTTATTACCCATTTTTACTTTCTCTTACCCATAAGGTAGAGAAAGTATTGTTTTTGGGTCAAATTTTCTAACGCGAGATTATGTTATATTTACACGTTTTGAGGTCTCCTAAATACGAAAATCATGTTTTCAGCAAATGGTCTGTGTGTATGTCTGTGTGTCTGTGTGTCTGAATGCCTGTGTGTCTGTATGTCTTTGTGTCTGTGTGTCTGTCTGCTATCAGCATATCTCAAAAACAAATTATGGCAGAAAGTTCAAACTTGGTATTCTAAATGTGTATCATATAAGGATGCTACAGTAAGCTTTTCGTGAAGATCAAGCAAATGGTTCGTGTACAGGGACAATCATGAGAATTCTAATACAGTACATCTGTGGGGGAAATTGCAGGTAAGTAGAGTTTAACGTCTATAGACTGCACTAAAATAAATGAAACGAATATATATTTTTTATAATAGAGATAGTTAACTGGGAAAAAAATTGTGTATGTAGGAGCCTCGCCTCCCCCCCCTGAGGAGGAAGTCCCCCCTCGAGGGGAGTAAATTTTCATGATGGGTATCTTTCAAAAGAGCTCGCCAATACTTTTAAAACGAATGGTTGAACCATCGATCTGCGATAATTTAAAACAAAGTTATTAATTTTTTTTTTTACTTTTAACGAAAAAAAAAAAAAAAAAACTCAGAAAAAAAATCGTTTTTTTTTTTTTTCTTTTTTTAAATATTGAGAATAAAATGAACTTTGTTTGGATATTTAGTGTTATAGTACTTCTCTAATATGGAAATCGTCTGCATTATCATAAGAGATAATTTTTTTAAATAATAATTTAAATAAATTATTTTTTGAAAACAGAATTATTTTTTAATAACCGAATTAAATTCTATATAAATGCAGGTGCGTTAATGAAACGGGGGGCTAAAGGGGGCGGTAGACCCCCCTCACACAGAACTAATTATCATATAAAACTTTTCAGAAGCCTAATATGATTTGTTTAACATAGGTTTACATAATAGTACTCGTTATCTTACCTATTAATCTGCAACCTGTATTTATAGTATTAAATTTCAGGGTAAGAGAAAGTCGTGTGAGTGACACACCAGATTATTTAAGTATATTCCTCACATAGATAGTAGTGCGTAAAATATATTCGTTATGTAGATCGTTACATCCGGTATAAAAACTTTTAGAAAAAAATAAAAATAAAAATTAGCATTTTTACTCTAATGTTCAACATACGAAAAAAAAAAATATCTGTATATATATATAAATTACGTGTCACGATGTTTGTCCGCGATAAACTCCTAAACTAAGGAACCGATTTTAATGAAATGTTTCACACTGTGTGCAGTTTGGTCCAACTTGAGAGATAGGATAGTTTTTATCTCAATTTATTGTTACAATATTTTTTCATTGCAATTATTTGTTAATTATAGACCTTTGTCACAGTTGCTCCAAAATATCTGTGAGTTCCATAAGTTTAATTGTTGCCAAAAAAAAAAAAAAAAAAAAAAAATTACGAGTTCATTTTCTTTCGACATAAAAATAAATACATTTAATCAAACGTGAACGTTAAAAAATTATAAAAAGTTAAATTATGCATCTCACGAAAATTGACGTCATAATCAATTTAAAGAATTTATACACATTGATAAAGTGCTAATGTAGTTCTATCATAGATATAGTAATATATATAGATCTATCATCCCCATGTTACCGTACAAAGATTTTTGATGCCGAAAAAAATATATCAGGAGTTTTTCATTCACCTTTAGTAAATAAAATATTCACAAATTTTATTTGCTAAAATATTCATACGTATTCCCGCGTGTATTCACTCGGGGAAAGACGGTCATATTTTGGTAAAAACGTTGTCTTTTTCCAAGTGAAAAGGAATCACTTTTTTCTCCCCAATGATCACTCTATAAGGAAAGGGCACGTGACGTCACTCGCAGTCAAGTTATGGGTAAAGTGGCATAACATTGGCATTTCCACCAATACAGGTTGATCTTTTGCCACTCGAGAGTAGCAAAGATTGATTGACAGAGCGTTTGTTTGTAAACATGCCCTTTCCTTATATATACTATACTATATCTATGAGTTCTATACGCAAGCGAAGTGTGACTCACTGACCGTCTGTGCAGCCGAGAAAAAGATTTCCTATGTTAATCGCCCATTGAATTTTTTGTAAAAAATTAAAAATCGAGGAAATTTATTTCCCGATTTCAATCCCTATATTTGGGTATGGAATATAGATATATACTGATAAACCGCGAAAGGGAGATCCCTGGCGTCATCTGCGCATGGGTGAAAAGGACTGGTCCATTTATAAAATAGGAATGTCCGTAGTACCTAGGGATGTGTTTGTTTATGGGTATGAAAAAATTATAAACTCAATGATTGCATTTCTTTTCCTTCTTTGAACGGATTCTTGAATATCTGGTTATATAAATATTTCATGATTAATTAAAAGAAAGAAAAACTGATAATATTATAAAGGGATAATTTTAGATTTCAATATAAATAGTACTCAATTAAAAATAAAAATAAAAGCTTTGTCAGTATTTTGAAACTTTTGAAGTTGAAACACTAATTTAAAAATGTCAATTATTATTTACAAACTAGTATATAACCCCTTCAAAAATGAAAGAATGTGATATCAATTAAGGTAGTCAATCAATTAATGCTTTGCCAGCTTCGCTGGTCACTATATTTAAAGGGGACTAATGTGCAAGTTGTACCTGACGGGACAAATGTGAAAGTTCTACCTCACTGGACTAATGTGCAAGTTGCACCGAACGAACAACCTATTTAAAATTGGATGTTGCTTTAAATATTTGACACTAACTTTCTTTTTAAGGTACAACTTCGATATACACCCACAACGATATTTGGCGATTTTTCTTTGGCGCCGTTTTGAATGATAACGATGTCGTTCTGGACTGTTTGCGATACAATATGGCAGCCTATATGTTGTTTATTTTAGATTTCAGATTTGTGATTTTATGTTTTATGATTTATGATTTAGATTATGATTTTATCATTTATTGTGATTTTATGAATTTTAGATTTATAATTTAGCCATAATCGCCAACAAAAAATCGCCAAAATCGTTGTGGGTGGATATTGAAGTTGTTCCCATTTTAATATTTACTAGCGAGCTTCGCCCGCTAGCGGGTCAGTATTTTCAAATGAATCACTAAAATTAATGAATCACTAACAGAAACTTTAAATGTTAAGAAAAGAAATTTAAAAAAAAAATCATTTCTGATTGGGTAAAAAGTCGGGCCGGGTCCCCACTGCCTTCGGCAGCGCAGTCGCGTGCGCACAACTTAAGGAATACACGCGCTGCGCGCGAGTATTCCTTCCCTGATACTGCGTGCCCCCTAAAAAAAATCATTTCTGTTCGGGTAAAAACTCGCACCAGGTCCCCACTGCCTTCGGCAGCGCAGTACAGTGCGCGCTGCGCACGCACAACTTAAGGGATGCACGCACTGCACGCGCGTATTCCTTCCCTGACCATTTGTGCCCCCTAAAAAAAAATCATTTCTGATCGGGTAAAAACTCACACCGGGTCCCCACTGCCTTCGGCAGCGCAGTCCCGTGCGCGCTGCGCGCGCACAGCTTCAAAGATACACGCGCTACGCGCGTGTATTCCTTCCCTGGGCCTTCGTGCACACCCCCCAAAAAAATCATTTCTGATCGGGAAAAGACTCGCACCGGGTCCCCACTGCCTTCGGCAGCGCGGTCCCGTGCGCTCTGCGCGCGCACAAGTTAAAGGATACGCGCGCGGTGCACGCCTATTTCTTCTCCACCCTTTCAGGCCCTCTTAATTAACCTACGTATGCCAATTTTGAACGATCTAACTCATTTGGCTGAGATGCAAAAGAAAACTAATTCAGGACACCTCAAAACGTGTAAATCTCATAAAAACTTTCGATTATATAAAAGAACTTTAAAATATCTTTCGAATGATGTATTAAAAATAATTTAATCCTAATTAGAAATTGAAATATTGAAATTTGAAAATATAACAGCGCCATCTGGCGGTACGAATTTCTGTATTCCACTGTTCGATTCCAAATGAAAAAAGCGTTCTAATCATGTATTACTTTTGAAAATATTTTAATTAGTAGCTGAGATAAAAAAAAAAAAAATCTAATCCGGGACACCTCAAAACGTGTAAATCGTGTGAAATCTCGCGCGCGGTGTACACCTATTTCTTCCCCACCCTTTTAGCCCCTCCTAATTAACCTACATATACCAATTTTGAACGATCTAACTCAATTAGCTGAGATGCAAAAGAAAACGTAATCAGGAAACCTCAAAACGTGTAAATGAGGTGAAAACTTTCGATAATATAAAAGAACATTAAAATATCTATCTTTCAAATGATGTATCAAAAATAATTTAATCGTAATTAGAAATTTAAATATTGAAATTTTAAAATATTAAAGCGCCATCTTGCGGTAGAACCTAATCAGGACACCTCAAAACGTGTAAATCGGGTGAAATCTCGCACGCATCGCGCGCGGTGCACACGTATTTCTTCCCCACCCTTTCAGCCCCTCCTAAATAACCTACGTATACCAATTATAAACGGTCTAATTCAATTAGCTGAGATGCAAAAGAAAACCTAATCAGGAGACCTCAAAACGTGTAAATCTGGTAAAAACTTGCGCGGTGCACACCTATTTCTTCTCCACCCTTTCAGCCCCTCCTAAATAACCTACGTATACCAATTATCAACGGTCTAACTCAATTAGCAGAGATGCAAAAGAAAACCTAATTAGAAGACCTCAAAACGTGTAAATCTGGTGAAAACTTTCGATAATATAAAAGAACTTTAAAATATCTTTCGAATGATGTATTAAAAAGAATTTAATCATAATTAGAAATTGAAATACGCTTATTAGAATAAAATTTTATTTACAATTAAAATGTAAATTTTTTGTAAATTCGAAGAAATTTGAACAGCAACTATCCCCTGTGCTGTAAACTGCGAACAGAAATTTTCAAAAACTTTAGAAGAGAATTGAAGCATTTTGAAATTTGCAATTTTTATTCCTAGTAGAAAAAGCAAGTGGTAAAATATTTCCTTCTTTTCGGCGGATATGGAAATCTCTCTTCTCTGTCAAGGTCGGTTGCTACGGTAACCCACCCCATGAATCCAAATGCAGAATTTCATTCTGAAAATAAGTACGGAAGGAAACGCGCAGTTTTCAATTCAATGTTTTAAAGGCTAAAATTAAAAAATTTATAACTCATTCAGTTTTTGAAATTTTCTCTCAATCTTTTGGGAGTTAAATTATGAAAGCGAGATGTATATACAAAAAAAAAAGAAATGATTTATCTCTAAACGCTTTTGAGTTATAAAATATTTTGCGAAAAAATCGATGTTTCGTAAAATCTAAAAATATGGATCGGTAATCCGTATTTTGTAAAAATGTTTTTATGGTTCGAAAGAAGATTAAATGGCCTTTCTTTATATACCAGTTGTTAAGAAATGGAATTGTTACCCTGTCGTACAGGGCGTTTCGAAAAAGACGACCGCGAAAAAACGAAATTTTTGACCCTTTTTAAAACTTTTTTTAAAAATATAAAAATTCCGTATTTTTAAAAAAAAATTGTACCGTAAGAATCGGTAATAAATGCTCTTTCTTGTGGTACAGGTGTATTTTCGATATCTCCAACAGATCGGCAGCGATGGATTTAGAAAAACCCACGAAATTTCCTCTTTCTGCTTCTTCTTTAAAGGTAAGCGGTAGCGGGCGAAAATGGCGGACGCCTCCGATTTTGAATCGTTTTTTCGTTAGACAATGGTCGACATTTTAATTAATATCTCAGCTAATTAGGGTCGCATCGTTTAGCAAATTAGATAACCCAGATCTGCGATAAATTCTCTGTCCATCGGTACCTGTTCGAAGTCCGTGCGACCGTTAGCGGCGGAGCCTTTTCTGTTTCAAGCCGTTTCTCACAGACACACAGACACACACATACACACACACACGCGTACAGATTTTAATAATATAAGGAGATTATCAAAATTCTTGAAAAAATAATTAAAATTCTTCAAACAATAACTTCTCCTTCTAAAGCTTATTTATCGCAAAACTTAACGCACTACGGAGAGGTTTAATCCGAGAACTCGTACCAGACGTATAATCCATTGGTTCCAATATAAACAAACTGTTATACAGAAAAAAATAAAAGAAAACAAAGCAGGAGAATAAATGATTCTACTCATAACAGAAGAAACAAGAATAATAGAAAAAAATCCCCTCTCTCTTTCTTCTTCCTTTGCTGTGTCTCCCAGCGAGTGAGTGGAATCGTCCTGGCAATTTGCCAACCAGGTATCAGTGATCCGCGGGCACACAGTATGTATTAGTTATCACGTGCGTTAGATTGAGTTAGTTATTTTACTATCAAATTGACAAAATTTTAATTTTAAATTTCTAAACTCTGTCATCCTTGGCGTTTTTTTTTCTTCTTTTTGTATTTGGCGATCAAATGCGTAACACATACATGCCAGATGTATGTATTGTACGAAATGTAATATGTATTATTCATTGTACGTATGTATGACATTGTACGAAATGTTGTTTCATATTATTCATTACTCTTTTAATATAATTTGTTAAAATAACCATGATTTTTGAAAGGAATTAAATATTTTCGCCAGATAATTTGGCGATATTCTTCGTTTCGCCAAGGATGACAGAAATGAAATCTATTCCGCTGCAAGATAATACTATCTTATATCTGATATTTTATTTAGACATTTGAAAACAAATTTAACTTCAAACTATGATAGAATATTTATCATTTTCCTTTTAATTAGTATATTATTAGTATATTAAAATTTAAAAGCATGGTATATAAAAAGTTTTTTTTATTTTTTTTTTTTTAATCTTATTATTATTCTTAATGTTTCCCATCTTTATTAACTTGAATTTACTATTAAAATTTTAACATACTCAAAACCTTCTCATCACTTCGTTAAAATATACTAAACTTTTCCAAAATCTTTTTCTATTTAAAATGATATATGTATTTACTTTAAGTGTCCAATATTTCATAAGATGTCCTATTTTAAAGTTTTAAAATACTTATCAAATTTACTTATTTTTCTGGTTTAGCCATTTTGCTTTCCTTTTTATAACTACAGCTGTTGCCATCTTTAAAATATTTAAAATGACGAGGTCATTTTATAGTAAAATTATCCATTATAGCATATATTATATTTCACTCCTCCATAAAAATTGATTTTAAAATCGTCTGCTTCTTTTATACTTTTATTTTAATAGAATTTTAATATAATTTAATTTATATATTAGTCATTTTAGCATTTTTATCCTGAGTAGCATTAGAAATAATATACACTGATGGAAAAAAAAATCCCAACACCAGGAAGGAGCTGTGCTAGATAAACGAAATTTGGTAGGCGTGTTTATACATCTGAAAGATGACGTCGATTCAAATTTCGAGCAACGCGCATAAGTGTGGCGCTGTAGCGACACTATGAACATGCAAATGAGGTTTGCTTTAAATAAGCGCTGTAAGGTTCGTGATCGTTATTTACAGTTGAGATTTGACGTAGTGGGTTAATGTTAGTCAAGGATGCCTCTAAGAAGACGAAGAAGCCATTATCAACAGCTCACTGAGTTTGAACGAGGTCGTGTAGTAGGGCTACGAGAAGGTGGGTTTTCTTTCCGCGACATTGCAGAAAGACTTGGCAGGAATGTATCCACTGTGCATGAGTGTTGGCAGCAGTGGTCAAGGGAAGGTACTGCCTCAAGGGCGGCCACGTGGCACTACTGAGAGGGAAGACCGCCGTGTTCGGCGTATGGCTGTGGCTAATCGTACTGCGTCTGCAGCTGAAATTCGAGCTGCAGTTAGCACCACAGTGACACAACGAACTGTTACAAATCGGTTACTTCAAGGACAGCTCCGAGCCAGACGCCCTGTAGCGTGCATTCCACTGACTCCAAACCACTGCCGTTTGCGACGTGAGTGGTGTCAAGCTAGAGCTCATTGGAGGACGGAGTGGAGATCTGTTGTGTTTTCTGATGAAAGCCGGTTCTGCCTTGGTCGCAGTGATAGCCGTGTGTTGGTTAGAAGGAGGCCAGGTGAACGCCTGCTAGCGACCTGTCTGCGGCCTAGACTCACAGGGCCTACTCCTGGAGTTATGGTTACACCGGTTACTAATGTACCAACATTTCACATTTGAAATGGCTCTACCTGTGATCTTGAAACTTTAATCAATTAAATATGTTACCTAGACAAATTGTATTGCTGAAATTTCATTACTGTACAATAATTTTTTCTTGGTGTTGGGATTTTTTTTTTCCATCAGTGTATATCACTTCTCCATTAAAATTTATAAGACCCTACAATAAAATTAATTTGTGCTTAATATCAACTCTACGAAAATTTTTATCAACCGCTTCCAAATTTTGACCTAAAGTTCAAATCTCAATCCAGTGGGTATTTACATCAGCTACAACGTTTTCGTCTTTATTCGTAAATGATAATTTGACTGTATTAAATAGTTCACTGCAATATAATTCAACGTATGACTTAGTCACAGCAACGCGTGACCGGGTCTGATAATATATATATATGTATATGCATAAAACAAATCTTTTAAATAACGTTATAAATGAAAAGAAAAAAATTAATCTGGTGTGTCACTCACACGACTTTCTCTTACCCTGAAATTTAATACTATAAATACAGGTTGGAGATTAAGAGGTAAGATAACGATGTTATGTAAACCTATATTAAATAATCCAAATTAGGCTACGGAAGAATTTTATATGATAATTAATTCTGTGTGAGGGGGGCTACCGCCCTCCTCAACCTCCCGTTTCATTAATGCACCTACATTTATATAGAATTTAATTCGGTTATTAAAAAATAATTTATAAAAATTATTATGTAAAAAAAATTATCTTTTATGATAATGCAGACGATTTTCATATTAGAGAAGTAGTATAACACTAAATATAAAAAAAAAGTCCATTTTATTCTCAATATATATATATATATATATATATATATATATATATATATATATATATATATATATATAAAGTTTTTTTTTTTTGTTAAAAGTAAAAAAAAGTCGATAGCTCTGTTTTAAATTATTGCAGATCGATGGTTCAACCATTCCTTTTAAAGGTATTGTCGAGCTCTTTTGAAAGATACCCATCATGAAAAATTACTCCCCTCGAGGGGGGACTTCCCCCAAGGGGGCGAGGCGAGGCTCCTACACACACAACATTTTTTTTCCCAGTTGACTATCTCTATTGCAAAAAATATATATTCGTTTCATTTGGTTTAGTGCAGTCTATAGACGTTACACTCTACTTACCTGCAATTCCCCCCATACACGTAATGTATTAGAATTCTCTTGATTGTCCCTGTACACGAACCATTTGCTTGATCTTAAGGAAAAACTTAATGTAGCATCCCAATATGATACACATTTAGAATATCAAGTTTGTAATGTCTGCTACTGTTTGTTCTTGAGATATGCTGATAACATACACAATCACAGACACACACACAGACATACACAGAGACCAACCGCTAAAAACATGATTTTCGTATTCAGGAGACCTCAAAACGTGTAAATATAACAAAATCTCACTTTCGAAAATTTGACCCAAAAACAATAATTTCTCTACCTTATGGGTAAGAGAAAGTAAAAATGAATCTTTTTTTCAGAAGTATATCTGCCCATATTTTCATTTTATAAAATTGGGATAGATGGTTAAGTAAGGAGAAAATCAAGATTGACAATTGAAAAAGTATAAAACAAATTCCTATTTTAGTAAAAAAAGAGAATATTATAGTCCTCTGATATCTAGAATATAAAGCTGAATAAAACTTGAATTGGCAAGTTAAAAGTTTATCACATTTATAAAGCTTGTTTAGTCGAATACATTTGTTAGAAATCTCTATTAAAAATTTTAAAAGCTAATTAAAATATAAAACATGACGTAAGTATATATATATATATTAATTTAATTGTTTAATTAGTTAATTATTTAATTAATTTATTGTGTGTGATAGTGTGCATACTCATCAAATTTTTCTAATTTTTAATTAAATCTTTGAAATACTCCTTAAAAATATTGTTTTTATATTTAATGTTCTGTTACGCAAACTTATAAACCCAAAATGTTTTAGCAAAAAATCTTGTTAAAAATTCAATTTAAGTATCTAAGGTTAATCATGGAAGTTTTACATAAAATCTCTTTTCTATGATTTAAACAAATGCTGAATTATAGAAAAAACTATAAATTGGCTTTACATTATTATTTAACAGAAAATAAAAAAGAGGATAAATATAACGTGGAATTAAAATTATAATTGACTGGAATCAAATTATCGTTTATTTTAATTAAGATGAAATAAAATGGGTGCGTTTTTTGCTTTAATTTCAATCTCACTTATAAACGATTATATATATATATATATATATATATATATATTTATTTACTTCCATTACCCGACTACCATGGGCGTCGGCACAGTGAGGACGGGGGGGGGGGGGGAACTCCCCCCACTGTAAAATTATAAAAAGCATTTTTTTTTTAACTTTAAAACTATTCTATCAGAATTTTATTGAAAAACAATTTCTTTAGTTTGTGCTATTCCTTGAAATTTTTACTGGCGTCGCCGCTGTTGACTACCGTAGATTACGGAAGTATTGTATTTGGTCCAAAAATTCAATTTCGAGTTTACACCTGATTTACACATTTTAAAGTCTTCTGTTACATAAATCCATTTTAGATATCCCTTCTCATGTATTAAGTGTTTATTACAGGAAAATTAACAGTCATCCTGCTTCGGTAAATCAGTTTTAGATTTGGAGAATTGGTGTTTCAAAAATTATCTGTGCCAAATTTTTTTCTCATTTTTAACTTGTTATATAAATTGGTTTTACATGTCTTTACAGGAGTATCAGCTTCCTTTTACCGTAAATTTTTAGGTGTCTACTTTTGTTATGTCAATATTATAACTTCTGATCACATTATCCCTCAAAAAATGCATACAGTACGTGTAAAAGCATGTAATGGAAGTCGTGTGGTTGTTTCACATCAGATTGTTTGAATTTACGAACACATATTTGCAAAAAACTCATAAAAATGTAGTTATGCATTTTATATAAATTTTTATTTTTAATATATACATATGTATGTATATATTATTCGATTTCTTATTTTATTATAATATTTATGCTTATTAGCGCACTATTGAAAATGTAGAGACCTAAAAGGTAACAATTTGTGAGGTTAAATACTCTCTTCTAAATTTTATGTTGACATTAGCCTGAAGTGGTTAAATTTATGAAGTGAACACGAAACTTATGGTTCAAAATCCGAAAAAAGCATTTATTGGTTTTAAAGGTGGGAAGACAGAGTCTCTCGCAAATAACTGTTTTTTGCATATTTAAATTATAATAAAACAACTCGACTAAAAGTACAATTAAATGAGCATACTATCTTGCTAGCCTTTTTGATTAGAAGGAAGTCAGGCAACTCTTATTCAATATAATCTCCAACTGATCTCCGTTTTATATTTCCGTTCGCTTAAATGGTATCACTGCAGAATAAATTTGCATACCTTCAAATACTAAACTTCATAATCCTTTCCTATCCATCCATTTCCCCCCAAAAAATCGCCGACAATGAAATCCTCAAACAAACTTTGTAGAGTACTGTTTTTTCTGAAAAGACTCTTTCTCTACTAAATTATATACCTTTTCCATACTTATGTACAAATATCCAGAACTCCTAACTCCTGTGCTTGAAATATGAAATCGACGTTGCCAATAAATTATTGTAAAACTCCAACATTTCTAGAAACGCAATAAAAAGCATTACAACTTTACCGTAAAATAATAATTGTAAAAACACAATTTACAATTTTTCTTAATATTTACGTTTATTAAGAAAATTTTTATTCTTTATAGCATAATTATATAAAGAATTTTGTGTACGCGCATTTATCATTTTAATCAGTTTACAATTTTCAACGTTGATTCTATGCTACATGAATTCCTACAATGTACTTAAGGGCGTAAGGAAATAACATGCTTTCATTCATGTCTCGTTTTCATCATTTATAATCAATTTAAATGTTGCTTTGGATTTGATCTTTCATACATTATATAAATATACATTTGATATAAAAAATGAATATATATATATATATATATATATATATAAGTTGAATAATTTAATTCCTTTACAACACTCAGCAAATGAAAGATAGATGAAAATACCAACATATGAAATTTTAAATGAGATGTATATACATGTATTCAAACAAAGGCAAAATCTGTTAAAGTTGACAAAAGTTTTATTATCAAATATTTAATTTACTTATTCTGATATATTTTATAAAAATAGTTCAAGGTTTATAAGGTAAGTAAAATGCACTCACCTTGTTTATGAGTATCCTCTTTTATTTCAGCTTTCAGTATCAAGATGTAGTATTTCACAAATGAAAATAAATCAGTTGGCGTTTCAGGAACTATCATATGAGTTGACTGATGCTGTTTAAATATATAATTTGAAATAAATTAAATAATGGTTTTAATTGATTAGCTTGGTTTATGAATAAGAAAAAATATATAATATTATATTGTGGGAATAAAAGGATGAACCCACGTGTGTTCCTTTTAATTACATTTTTATTACCAAACTGAACATCGAAGAAGAAAAAAAAAACGAACATACATCATTACATGTACATAGAACACAGACGGCCAATCTGAACAAATGCGTCACAGCGACGCCCTAATGTAGATGTATATATACATGAAGAAATAAAAGAGTCGAATGAAATGTTTTTAGAATAATATGAAAAAGAAAGTTTTTGTAATTATTGAAAGAATGTCATTTGAGTTTCTTTCTCACCAACAAAATCTATAAAAATGAAACTGAAATAACTATAAGAAGGAGCAGAATCCACCACGGAATAGATACTTTATGCTGATTCTGGAAAAGTTTGTGTTCTTGTTAGATAAAAATACTCAGTACTTTATTTCAGATCGCGTGAAAATGTTTCTTATTTATTTTTGTGAGATACAAAAATTAAAATATATAAATAAATAAATAAATAAATAAGTAAATAAAATAAAATAAATGTGTTATAGAAAAACAGCTTATATTATGTCAATTAATAGCTTTAACTACTTGTACTGTTACTTTATGTATGTAATTATGTTCAATTACTTTAAACACCTTAACAAATGTAAAAAAATAAAAATAAAATAAATTAGTATTTATATACTTTGTATATAATTAAAAAGATATGTGTTGAAAAGTAAAACGTGTCAACCATAACATGGATTTGAAAATACAGACACACCACCGTACTTTAGAATGCAAAAAAAAAAAAAAAAAAAAAACAATTAATACCATAGAAAAAACATTGGATGAAAACAAGAAAAACTCACAATGTCAAGTGTGGAAAAAAAAAGAGGCTAACACCGGTAGAAATAAAAGGACAAAATTGTCTAGAAAAAGACATCGAGGACAGGGTTGGGGTACAGGTCTGCATGGGCCGGGCCTGGAGGATATTTTAAACCCGAGCCCGGCCCGGCCCGAATCTTTTTCTAAATTCCTCGTTAATCAACGAAAAAGGAAAATGATAAAATACTTTTTTAGTCATTTATTTTACATAATTTTACAGTCTGGTATGTCACATAAAAGTTTATTTTGTTAAAAGGTATCTGTAACTACAATTTAATTGTCTATCAGCTTGACTGTTCGCGATCTGATTTTCCGCAAATATTTTAAACATGTCTCGAAATTAATATATTTTATTTAAAATAATTTTAGATGCTTTCTATTTCAAAATAATATGCATGTTACTACCAGTTTGCGTACATGTAACAAACAAAAGAAACTAGATACGTTACTGTATATAAGGCTTTGTTTTCTATGGCCTGTAGTGTTTAGGTGGTATGAAGGCTATAAAAATCCTTCCGCTGTATCTTTTTCTCTAAGGCTTCTTTTTCTTTTCTCCGGGACACTGGATGAAAGTAGCATCAATTTTAGCATGTGCAAAAGCATCTTTTCTATTGAATATGGTTGGATTAGCATTAATGTTTTGTTTACCGGATCACATGAAGGATTTGGATACATTACGGTGTATAACAGGAAGTGGTTGAAAGTGTATTTTTAGTACTATTAAACATTTAAATATCCTCCTATATTGTTTGAGGAATGCTAATATTTTCGATTTGACTTTCTGTCTGTCTTTGAGCCTTCTGTACGTCTGTAATAATGAAATACCGTTTATAAATAAATATCTTGTAAACATTCAGCAGTTTTGTTAAAGAGCGTTCTATTGCTTAGCTATATAAAACCTCTGCAAAAAACGTACTAAAAATCTTTTTCGTAGAAAGGAAGGAATGTTTTTTTTTTTTTTTTTTTTTTTTGTAATTTTACATATTTTTTAATCGGCCGGGCCGGGCTTGGACCGACTTTTTCGATTCCATACAGGGCTGGGCCGGGCTTGGGCTGACTTTTTCGACTCCATACAGGGCTGGGCCGGGCTTGGGCCGACTTTTCCTATTCCATACCGGGACGGGCCGGGTAAGCAAACCTTTCCAACGGGCCGGGCCGGACCCGGGCCTGAAAATTTCGGCCCGCGCAGACCTCTAGGTTTGGGCATTACATCTATCATCGAAGGTGTAATACGAATCGCCTAGTATAAGACTCGGGGGTGGGCGGGTGGCAGCCACTGCGCTTTAAAATGCAGAAAACGTGGAAAAAATGCTAAAAATTCATAGAGGAATTCACGCGAAAAAACAGTCAAAACTTCATAGTAAAAAGCATTGGATGAAAACAAAAAAACTCACAATGTCAAATGTGAAAAAATAAATAAATAAATAAATAAAGGCTAACACCGGAAGAAATAAAAGTACAAAGTTGACTAGAAAATGACACCGAGGGGAGGGTTGGGGCATTATATCTATCGTTGACGGTTTAATACGAATCGCCTAGCATAATGCAGACTATTTCACTTATCTATGGTATCCGATCAACACGTGTTTTTTTTTTTTTTTTTTTTTTTTTATTCTTCCTTTAACTAGAGAAGACAACGTTTATATATGTACTATTAAATTAATGTTTATGTAAGTAAGAATATATATAAAGAGAGAGAATTACGAGAAAAAATACAATTATAATTTGAGTTGATCTACTTGTTCTCGATTTCACTAGAAATTTTAATGACATTAATATATATATACATATATACATATGTCTTTATGCAGTTAAAATTAATTGTTCGTAAAATAAAAACTTCCAAAAAACAATATTTTCTGGGTATTTATAATAAAATTACCTATAGTATATAATTATGTAAGATTCTGATTAAATTATCAGAAATATATTTTGTATAATATTAATAATTAAATATATTTAAGAATAGTTTAATATGTTTTAAAACACATTTTTATTCCTTTAACTGGTTCATCATATAATCAATTAAATTCATTCTGTTAATATGCTTTAACATAAATTTTGAGAATTCTCCAGCAAAACTTTTTTGAATGTTTTTTATATTATCTAAGTTCTTCTATTCTCAAAAAATAGTAGTATGAATAAATGATAAATTTATACCACTATAAAAATGTCCAAATCTTATTTACAGCTTATTTATGGCATTAGAATAATTACTCGGAGCGAAGCAGTTCATATAACATATAAAAGAAACTCACATTTCTCTAAGAAGATAATTTCAATTTCCCATTAGAAATTATACTTTGTGAAAACAAACATTCGAAACTTCTGTGATAATATTTTAACTAAGTGAGATTCAGACAAAAAAACAAAAGAATAAAACAGAAAGTAGAAACTAACTGAATACGTAACAGAACATTTTATGTAAAATGAAATATTCTATAATATATTTATTCCAGAAAGTCATTTTGTTATATTTAATATGACAAAGTATATTATGCAACACACATCAGTGAATTTTTAAATGCGCAGTCATTACTAATTTGATATAAAACAAAATTTTGAAATTCAATATTAAACGTAGGAAGAAAATATAATACAAATTACTTTATACACTTCCTTATTATTCATGATTTTTACTAATATTTGTGGAATCCACGCATATGTATACCTAGAAATTCAAATCATTTCTTCACCATTCAATCTCTATACATATCATGGGTTATTTAAAAAATGAAATATATTGCATCGTAAACAATTGGAAATTTACGAACCATGGCTTTCTTATCAGAATGATTAAGTTTATTCTGGGAGAGAGTTTTGATTAAAAATCCCTTTTTCACTATGAAGTATGATGTATGCAGCAAATCTTTCTTCCTCTTTCACTAGTAGCTCCTATACAACGTCTTACTGATTCTACCTTGAATTGAGGGACTGTCCTGATGATGGGCGCAATGATTTTTGTATTAACTATAAATTCCAGCCTCATTTTTATCCTGATATTTATCCTGATTCTAAGTTTTTGCCAAAAGTAATTTTTAATTTTTTGTTCTATTTTCATATCTTCTATTTCATTTTATTTTCCTGCGCATTAAGCATAGGAATATGTAGCGTTTTGATTTTTTGTTTCAGTTTTTTTTTTTTTTTTTTTTTTTTAACATTTCAAATAATGTTCCGCTTTATACGTGGGCATATGTTTGTATATATCAAAAATGTCAATTGCACAGAAATTAACACAGACATTCCACAGAACTTAAACCAGTTGTGCCAGATTGGCGATTTTGGGGATTTTTGGGCTTCTGGGGACAGTTTTGAGGACCGAATGTTTGTGGGAATTTCGAGGGGATATTTAAAATTTTTGGAGAGAAATCTGGGGAATTTTTAAACATTTTTCACTTGGTCTGCCTCTTAGGTTTACAGTGTTGGTAACTGTATGGATTTTTCCCTACGCACATAAACTTTTAACTGTTTTCTTTAGCACGTAGGGGCTTTTGGAGATAGCCCTTTTCCGTAGGATACCCTGGGGATGAAAGTACATCCTCAGTACTAAAGTACTTTACACAGATTTCAAAATTTCTGATAACTAGTGTGTATATAAAAGTTATTTTTGTATATGGGGATTTTTTTTTCAAAAATTAGTTTCATTTAGAGGAAAATTTGGGCTTAAATCTGCTAAATATTTATTTATTTATTTTATTTTATTTTATTTTATTTCATTTTATTTAAAAAAAAAAAAAAAAAAAAAAAAAAACTTTTAGTAAAAATTGGGATGGGGACGTTTTTGGAAAAAAAAAAAAAAAAAAAAAAACTTAATTTGGGGAATTTTGAAAGCCTGTTTGGGGAAATTGACTGTCGACCATCTGGTAACACTGACTTAAACTAGCAGAAAAATAAATTTTTTGACGTTTCAATATCAGAAGAACATAAATTGGAAATTACGTTGGAATGCAGGATATGATCATTGATGAACAGAAATAAATTCTTTAAAAATGTACATCTACTACGATTTTTATTTATTTATGAGAAAAACGAAACACTAAAATACACAGTACAGGTCCCACACCCAAATGTATTTCTTTGCTAAGGGAAAAATTTCATTTGAGTCTTATTAAGACAGGAAATTCTTTAAACTAAACTAAGAGATAACTTAGAGGAATAATTATAAAATTTTAATTCCTAAATTAAATTACAATTTTAATGCATTGAAATATTCGATTTATAAAGTTGTTATCTAATGAAAAGTCTTCATCATTTATTTATAAGAACCACACAGTTTAATTATGATTTATTAGTAGTTACATCTCGCCCCCGAAATATGTTTGAAATAGTGCTTTGTGTTTATGTTAATGTGTTAAATTTTAAGTAGACATTGTAGTGCATTTGAAATTTACGGATGATATAGAAGTGTATAAAAAATTGAGCGAAAACGTCTTTTTTCATTTGACTATAATTCATCAACGTGCTTTAGTAAACATTATTTTGTTCGAAAAAAATGTTTAAGACTGAAAAATAGTTTCTCTTAATTATCATATTGACAAATTTTTGTTGTTCTTTGTAGTTCAAGACCAATGTTGAATTACTGTAACATATTACTGTATATATTTCTTCATTACTACATTCATGACCATATTTCTTCATTACTATATTCATTACTATACTTATTCATTAGTATATTTATTCAATTTTAAATCTTTTAACTCCTATATGAAGTTTCTATGAGTCTGTTTACAAGTATTTTATCGGAATAACGTAAAAAAAAAAAAAAAAAAAAATGAAATTCAAATTAAGTATTTTTAATGCAGTATTTATTAGATCCATGAGTTTCTGAGTTTAGTGTGGTTAGTGTTCTACCTAAATTATATATATATATATATATATTTATTTATTTATTTAATGCCAACTTTACATCTATTGTTATTGTAAGTACAACCATTAAACTGCAGGATGAGTTACAGTTAATGTATGAGGTAGGTAGTTCCCTCCCATAGTATTTCAATATTTAAAAATAGTCCTCAAATTAGCAACGTAATAAAACTAGAGCGAACGCTTCACCAGATTCATATACTAAACACACACACACATATATATATATATATATATATATTAATTTCTAGATACAAAAAAGTATTATATATATATATATATATATATATATATATATTAATTTCTAGATACAAAAAAGTATTATATATATATATATATATATATATAATAGATACTCCAAATCCAACAAAAAAGTATTAATACATATAAGTATGTTTATTTTGTTCTAAATAATTTTAACAAATTTATTTTTCTTTTAAAGCATTTTTTTTAATCTAAAAATAAATGAAAAATATGTGTTGATAAACTTCCGTTAATGAAGCCTGCATTTTTTATGTATAATGGTTTTCATTCAAGTTGGATATTGCTTTTTTTAAAACCGTAATCGATACTCTCTACTAGACAAGTGAATCCCATAAACAAATTTCATTAATACATAAAATAATGCTTTCATTGTAAACATTATCTTTAGATAAGAATTTGCATTAAAATGTACTTAAGGTACTGAAAACGGAATTTTAATAAAGGATAACAATTTTAAAGTAATATATTTTATTTTTTTATGTACATTATTTCTGGACAAAGTACTTAATGATAGTCAACATTTTAAATATATACAATAAAGAAACATAACAAATACACTTTAAAAAAAATGTAAAAGTATTAATGTTATACTTAAGATTACCCCTAGATTTAAAAGAAAAAGAAAACATATTTTTAATATCTATATATATATATATATATATATATATATATATATATATATATGTATATATTTATAAAAGTTGAAATGTATATACTAAGAAAATTTAATAATAATATATTTTAGTTAATTTTTAGCTAAACTTTCATGAAGGTCTGAAATGCAATAACGATCTATTTATTCTGTATTATTATTAAAAATATGCGTGTTATTAATTTTGCACCATTAATATAACCATTGTTTTCTGTATTTTTAATTAAACATTAATAAAACTTCAATAATAATAATAAAGGACAGATATTTTTAACTTAATTTTATTTTAAATAGAACGGGGACTTTTTTATTTATTTATTTATTTATTTATTTATTTATTTTTTTTGTTACATGTTCAATTAATTCCTGTTAATTTTCTTATATTTAGCTTAAACGAATAGATGATTTACACTAAGAAAACAAATATTGTCTTCATCTAGAAGGAATAAGTAGTCATTTTCTGTATCCCTAAACTAGAAATACGGATTATGCGTAAAAGGTAAACAAAGAAAGTGGATAGACGAACTGTTTGGGAAATTTTTGTTAATACTTTTCTTGATGGGGAAACAATATTATAAATATTCTTAATATTATTCATCCTTTGTATTGTGAGAAATTCTCGATCCTACAAATGAGTCATAAACCGATATTATAGTTACTAAAACTCACTTCTTGCCTTCGCATTTATTTGCAGAGAATTTGAAATATTTTCGACCACAATAATATAAGAAAACTCTCCAGAATTTTAATAATAGTTCCTACAAATCGTTCACAAAGAGAACTAGAATTTTTAAGAAAGACCATTCAACCATTTTTATTAGAGAAACAATTTATTTTCTAGATGTCAGTAATAGGTAGGTTTTCTTTTTCTTTTTTTTTTTCAGTGTAATTATATGCTCCTTCATAAATATCATAACCGTAAAAAATAACGTCTAGGATATGCTAAAATTGTTCTCAATTTCTTCGTTATTTCCAACGCGATGAAACTACAATTCCATAAAAAGAAACACTTAAACTAGATATTTTTTTTTCCGAGAGAAAGAGTAAATGTGTAATACAATATGAATTAAATAAAATCACAACAAACGCTTATTCTATCAGAAAAGTCATTAAATGAAATATGTTTTATATAAAAGACAGCATTATCGTATGCAATATACGAATTCTGCATTATTATTATTAAAAAAAAAAAAAAAAAAAAAAAAATCATAGTAACTGATTCTTTTTTAAATTGATCAAAGTTGATGTGTTAAAAATTTAAAAAAGCCGTTTCCATTGTAAGATATATTAAAACAGTATTATGTGTACTTTTTTTTATATAGGGATTATTGTTAGCATTCAAATGATTTTTCTACCCACTGTGTTAAACTTTGTAAATTGCCTAATTAATTTTGTAATTGCCATTCACGTAAATGACATAAGTACATAAACAAATCCATTTTATGCCACAACAATAATGTTTATGATAACGTATTTTCAAAAAAAAATATTATTAAAGACATCCATCATCTTGGAGGGATTCTACCCGTACCTATCTTTCTAAAAAAAGGAATTGTCATTTGACAAAATGACAGTATTTTCGATGGAAGGTTTTTATTATACTCACCTTACTACGTTGCGTTCAGAAAAGGAAAGTTAATAAATTTTAAAGAACACACACACAATATATATATATACATATGTATATGTATGTGTGTGTAAAAAAGAAAAAAAATGTAGTTTTATTTTTTATAATTTAATTAAATATCATACCATTACATTACATATCATCATTGCATATATATATATATATATATATATAATTTATAATATGTTTTTTAATGTCTATTTATAGGTAAACAATTCTGAAAATAATTATTAAAATATTTGTTTTCTCTTTATTTCAATCAAAACATTGTCATACTTACGTAACAAAACCTTAAATTTTAAACTTTGTAAATTTCTTTTAAATTAAATTTTAATAAAATTAAAAATATATATAGAATTATAAATTAAACTTAACAATAATTTATTTTACGTTTTAGATATTAAAAAACACGTTTTAAAAATACAAATAAGTTACTAAAATATATATAATAATAAGAATTGCTTAGCTGAGATTTAGTTTATAGATTTAAAAATTATTTTAAAAATGTACTAGTTTCAGTAAAGCTCTATTTTTTTTTTTTTTTTTAATGTTTGTATAAGCATCCCATTTTAGAGAAAAACATTTCTTTTTTATTTAAAAAAAAGTTCTAACAAACACACATTTTTTTTTTCCTTGAGACTTATAAAATTTTGCATTAAAAAGTACTTTATATGCTAAAAGCAGAGACCATAATAAACGTTGACAGTTAAAGTACATGTACAGTTTTTGTATATTTTTGTAAAAGTTTTAATGGTATTCTGCAGTCCAAAACAAATTAAAATGCTTGGAAAGTTTAAGTATGCTTTTCTGCAATTTGAAATTTAAATTTAGGACAAGGAAAAATAAAATAATAAAATAAGTATTAGGTGGATACATATTCAAGTTAATATTTGAATGCGAAACATTCATTCAAACTTTTTACAGTGTTCTGATAAAGATATCTTAAAGATAAATATTTTATTCACAAATAATTATATAGATATAATTTAAGTTTAAAAAAAAAAATGAAAAAAATATTTTTAAATATTGTAATAATTAAATCACATCGGGTTATGGCTGATTTAAGACAATAAATAGAAAGTTAGAATATATAATTTACAAATTCATTTATTTTAACTTATTAGTTACTCCTAATAGATATGAGACTAATTATAAGGTTTAACATATATTTTGATTCATTATTATTTTTTTTTCACACAAATGTAGTCGTAAAAGTATATACAGTGGAACCTGTCTAAAGTGACCAACCTAGGTATCGGCTATAATGGTCACTATACGCAGGTGGTCACTTTATAAAGTCTCTTTAAAATTGGAAAATGGTCACTTTAGTCAGGAAAATAGTTCTTTTAGTCATGTGGTCACTTTACCAAGGTGGTCATTTTTACAGGTTACACTGTATATATTCCAAACTGAGTTTTCGCGATATTTTAAAATTTCGAGGTGAAAATAAATCTGCCAATGACATTTTTAGTGATTGAACAACATGTTTGTCTATCTATTGTTACGAGTTTTTTTTCGTGGGCTCGTAACAAACATATTTTTTTTAACTAAAAATTATTATATATGTTAAAAAAATATATGTATGTAATTGCTTAGTTTATTTAATTGATTATTTTTATTTTCCTTTTTCCCTCTTTTAAAATGTTATAAGTATTTTGAAGGATCCAATTCCAGCAAATAAATAAGTAATGCAATAAAATAAAAAATCCGTAAAGCGAAATGGTATTTAAGCTTTTGTGCTGAGTCATAAGAGCAGTGGGGAGAACTGTTTTTCATTTTTATTCCCAACAAATAAACACGGCTATTGAAACACGTATGTTTCCTCCTCTGTAAGTACTTTTAGTGGATAATTTCCTGGTGGTCCGAGGTTTAGGTGAAAACGTTATTTTGTACTGCGTAAAAGTAAGAGCAATTAAACCATTTTACTTTTACTCTCACATAGATCTGAAATTTCATGGAGTCGAATCGTAAAGAAATATCTCTTTTGTGTTCAAAGCAATAAAAAAGGCACTTTAGATGCAGTTTATATTTTCCAATACGGATAAGAAAGCTGTATTTATTCCTGGCAGCTGGCTGTTTCTTCTAAGCGTTTTCAGTTCTAGGAATTTAGGTAATATTTATTCTCTGCAACGGTCCGATAAGTTTTACCCAATTAGGCATACGGTGTGTGTTTTTAATTCGGAGCGGATGAAGAGTTGTTAATTGGTATTGGTGACTGGGTCGGCGTGAAAAGTTTGTTTTTTCAAAAAATTCCGCTGTTGCTTTCCCGGGCTCCCGACGTTGATGTACTCTAGTGTCTCAGACGATTCTTGAATTTAGCCAAGTTTAGACCCATTAAATATTGGACAATGTGTGGCTGAAATTCCAAATTTTCACGGAGTATTCCCTTTTGTAACTGACTTTGATGCCCCCCTTGTTAAGCTGTCTGTTTGTGAACTTTGCAAAGAGTCGACATAGGGAGTCTGCCTAGTTGACAATGGGAAGGTCTTACTCAAGCACGCCGAATGAATATTTGGATACTAACGGAAGTGGTCTCAATGTGTTTGGAGGTTAATCCCCTGATCCTCGTGCGAAGGTTTTATAGTCTGGCGGCCTGTTTGTGCATATTTTTGATTCTCTTTTCCTATTTAAAGTCTTCAAGTCCTGGCGCACCTTCTAAAAATCATCAGACCCAAATAGGAAGCCTTAGACCCTAATTTAAGCCTACCTTGCATTTCTAATGCTTCAGGCAGGACCTTTGGAGCACCCACTCATCATGTTCTGTTAGTGTTCCAAATGTTTATTGCTGTTTGATTTTTCATGTATTTTTCTGTAAGTTCTTTGAATAGATAGATTTGTTCGTAAATAACCCCATAAAATTTAAGGACAGATAAAAGAAAAATTGTTATGTTATATATCATTAGATTTCTTTTTATATTGTAAAAGCATTATTTGAAGTATGAAAACCCACTTCTTATTTTAACGGATTATATGTAGCATGCAAAGTATTTAATACTCAAAAAGAAAAAAAAAAAAAAAGAGATAAATAAATCTAGCTGCTCAAAAATGGATTTTTTTTTTTTTTTTTTTTTTTTTAATATAATTTAAAAAAAAATCTTTTTTCTTAATAAATAAATAAATAAAAAATAAAATAAACGAATTAATTAAATAAATAAACTGATTGGAAGAAATCTAAGAGATATTAAACCCTCAGCAAATACGAACTTGGGTATTTACAGTAAATAAATTTGGTTGAGAAAATTAAAAATATAACGGATAACTTATGATGCCAAAAGGGGTACGATTATATCTGAGGAGCAATCGTATCTTAGAAATTATAGCTAAGCATGCTAGAAATTAAAAGTTTAATTGTTTTTTGCGTGAGACAATTGAGCGCAGTTAGCAAGTTCAAATTACCAGGAAACTGTTATTCTGTTGCTTGGAAATTAACGTTTTTGTAAGACATATTAAAACACTAATTTGTTTATAAAGGAAATCTGAGAACAGTTTGAAACTTTTGTCGAAATAATTCCTGGAGTAATTTGGACTGCCGTGTTTGTTTTTCAGGTTTGAAAAGCTATAGAAGGAAAAATCTTATTTAATATATATTTTTCCATGTGATGATTTTTTTTTCTTTAAATGATTTAAGTACTGCATCTTCTTGTCTCAGAAATGTAAACAATGAAATAAAAGAAATAAAGATTAATAGATAATAGAAAATATTTGAATTGTGTGATCAAAGTTGAAGATGGTAATAGTTTAAACTTCTGAAAAAAATAATGATTAGATTATGGGAGCAATTACTCCTTTAATGAAACGTTTTGAAAGAGAGATTAATATTTCTTTGTCATTTTAGTTGTTTGCAAAGCCAGGATTTATTATTTCCTAATTCAGTTTGTTTGGCATCTGGGTTATCATCTTAAAAAATCATCTTCTTACTTAGTTTCTGTGTTACTGCAAATTTTTAGACACCCCCCCCCCCCCAAAAAAAAAGAAAATGAAAATAAATAAATAAATACATAAATAGAATTAAAATAATATATATATATATATATATATATATATATATATATATATATATATATATGTATATATATATATATATATATGACATAAAAAACAACAATAATAATAAATATATTCTACTATCATTAAAAGAGACAACGTTAATTCCTTTTAAACTTGCTCTTTGGGATAATATGAAATATGAAATACTAAGTATTCAAACTAAACAAGAAACATATTGAAAAAAGAAATGCATCGCTTCTTTATTGGAAACTATAAAGACATGCGTTGAAAATATAAGTTCTTAAACTAAGCATTTCAGTTACTAAATGCGTGTATGTGCTTATTTCATATCAATTTTCAAAATGGTAGGTCCTATTTGAAAGGTCTTTCTTGGTAAAATTTTTTTTATAAAATAATTACTAGTCCTTTTATTTTGGAAAAAGAAATTTTCAAATATAACAAATCTGTTAAAGGAATTTTGATATTAACTACAATTATATTATATTGAAGGAATGCTGTAGAATTTCGTTAAGGAGATATACAATTTTGTCCAATAAAGGAAAAAAAAGATGGTTAACCATTTTTTTTCTTCATTTTATAGCATCTTTATACCCGTGTTACTTTTTAAAAATCATTTCTTATCTGAAAAAAAAAATACATCTTTTAATTTTAACTTGTTTATTATAAATAAAACATAAGAGATTATTTTAACCCTTTATCTGTCTAAAGTATGGTTAGATTGAAAATTTAATAAAATACATTGTGAGCTTGGAATATCATCGATACTTATACGTATCATAAGTAAATAGTAGACTTCTTTATTCTTACTAGATTACATTAGGGGTTTTACGAAGTTGTGTTAGTTCATGGGGGCATCTTTCAGTGTCTTGTCTCTATTTACAAATCCCATTGTATGAATTCATTACCTATGTCTGAATTTATTTGTTTATTATCTCAAAAATTGAAGGTAAGTCACGAACGGATTCTTTTTATCACTTGATAATACCTTATTAATAATACTGTTCTAACTAAAATGTCTTTATGAATATCTGGATAATGTTTACTGCCCAGTTTATTGACTGGTATTTATAAATACCATTGAGTCTAATGGATGAAAATTGAATGCAATTTTATTTTCGTAAATATGTATGTGTAATTTTTACGTCTAAAAAAAAAAAAAAAAAAAAAAAAAACTTTCCACATTTTTATTAAACAAAAAAATTACTTACATCTCTTTTAAATGAATTTGTTTTAATAACCAACTTGAGAAAATTACATAATGCAAAAGATTTATCAGTCCTTTAATTAAATACTACTATTTCAAAGAGAATATCTATTTAATCGTTTGCAGTGATTTGCAGTGATTTTTGAAGAAATTCACTCCAAACGATTAATGAGACGTTCTATTAATAAAGTGATATTTAGTTAAGAAACCACAAAATACCTGATAATGATTCCTTTAGATACTTTAGTAACCTAAAAAAAAAGCAAAATTTCAAGTTAATATTTTTCCATATTTTGTTATCATACGGGGTAATAAATTAGAAGCTTTATGAAACAATTTATTTTAATTGAATCTTGGTAATGTTGTTTTAGTCATTAAAATGAAATTTAACTTAAAGGATTTTCACTATACAGCAGTTTTATTGTTAATATTTATGTGAAATATTTTGTATAAAATAAAGAGGGTTAACTTATTACATAACATTATGTAAAAAATATAAATTATAATATAAATAATTACAAGATAAAAAGATCTTTTTATATACCATATTTTTAAATTTTCTGTTCAATCATATAAACGCTACCGAAGGCAGCGGAAACCCGGAGCAATTGGATAAATTTTTTAAAAAAATCATTGCTCTCGTGTTTTGAGCTATTATAAAAGTTTCAAATGTCTAGCTAGTTGGGAAGTTAGTGAAAAATCAATTGCAAGCTTTGTACTGGTAACGCTGCCGAAGGCAGCAGGAACCCGAAACATTTGGTTACAAATATTTAAAAAATGCATTTTCACCGTATTCTGAACTATTCTGAAAGTTTCAAATGTCTAGCTAGTCAGGAAGTTAGTTAAATAAATTTTCTGTTGAATCATATAAACGCTGCTGAAGGCAGTAGGGACCTGAAACAGTTGACTAAACCTATAAAAAAAAATGTATTGTCACTGTATTCTGAGCTATCTTGAAAGTTTCAAATGTCTAGCTAGTCGAGAAGTTACGGAAAAATCGATTGCAAATTTTGTACTGATAACGCTGCCGAAGGCAGCAGGAACCCGAAACATTTGGCTAAAGGTATTAAAAAAATGCATTTTAACCGTATTCTGAACTATTCTGAAAGTTTCAAATGTCTAGCTAGTCGGTAAGTTTGTTAAATAAATTTTCGTTCGAATCATATAAACGCTGCCGAAAGCAGTAGGGACCTGAATCAGTTGACTAAAAGTATAAAAAAATTTATTGTCACTGTATTCTTAGCTATCATGAAGTTTTCAAATGTCTAGCTAGTCGAGAAGTTAATGAAAATTCGATTACAAGCTTTGTACTGGTAACGCTGCCGAAGGCAGTAGGAACCCGGAGTAGTTGGTTAAAAATATTTTAAAAATGCATTTTCACCGTATTCTGAACTATTCTGAAAGTTTCAAATGTCTAGCTAGTCAGGAAGTTAGTTAAATAAATTTTCTGTTGAATCATATAAACGCTGCTGAAGGCAGTAGGGACCTGAAACAGTTGACTAAAACTATAAAAAAAAAATGTATTGTCACTGTATTCTGAGCTATCTTGAAAGTTTCAAATGTCTAGCTAGTCGAGAAGTTACGGAAAAATCGATTGCAATCTTTGTACTGATAACGCTGCCGAAGGCAGCAGGAACCCGAAACATTTGGCTAAAGGTATTAAAAAAATGCATTTTAACCGTATTCTGAACTATTCTTAAAGTTTCAAATGTCTAGCTAGTCGGTAAGTTTGTTAAATAAATTTTCGTTCGAATCATATAAACGCTGCCGAAAGCAGTAGGGACCTGAATCAGTTGACTAAAAGTATAAAAAAATTTATTGTCACTGTATTCTGAGCTATCATGAAGTTTTCAAATGTTTAGCTAGTCGAGAAGTTAGTGAAAAATCGATTACAAGCTTTGTACTGGTAACGCTGCCGAAGGCAGCAGGAACCCGGAGTACTTGGTTAAAAATATTTTAAAAATGCATTTTCACCGTGTTCTGAACTATTCTGAAAGTTTCCAATGTCTAGCTAGTCGGGAAGTTAGTTAAATAAAGTTTCTGTTGAATCATATAAACGCTGCCGAAGGCAGTGGGAACCTGAAACAGTTGACTAAAAGTATTAAAAAAATGTATTGTCACCGTGTTTTGAGCTATCCTGAAAGTTTCAAATGTCTAGCTAGTCGGAAAGTTAGGAAAAAATCGATTGCAATCTTTGTACTGATAACGCTGCCGAAGGCAGCGGGAACCCGAAACAGTTGGCTAAAGGTATTAAAAATATGCATTTTAACCTTATTCTGAACTATTCTGAAAGTTTCAAACGTCTAGCTAGTCGGGAAGTTAGTTAAATAAATTTTCTGCCGAATCATATAAACGCTGCCGAAGGCAGCGGAACTTGAAGCAGTTGACTAAAATTATTAGAAAAATGTATTGTCACCGTGTTGTGAGCTGTCCTGAAAATTTCAAATATCTAGCTATTCGGGAAGTTAGTTAAAAAATCGATTGCAAGATTTGTCCCTGACAAACACACAAACACACAAGAATCGAAGTTAATAAAAACATGGTAAAATACGACAGATTTGCAATGCAATCTAATTTGCCTTAAAACAGATGTATTCAACATTGAAATGAAATTTTCCCCTTAAGTTATTTAGTAAACGTTTCTTTAAAAATATAGTAACAGAAATATACTTATTATAAATAATTTCTAATTTTTTTCCCTAACAAAACTTACTGCGTGGAAGTAAGCAATTAACGAACCGAAAACAGTTGTTAAAATTTTTCATCCTAAAGAAAATGATAATAAATGAAACTAATATATAAGTGTTCTTCTTAACTTATATATTTTTTGACGGAAAAATTGACTTCATATAGCATGAGTAATTCGACTGCTAATGCTAAAAGAATGAAATATAATTCGAAAAATAATTAGTGTAATGAATTTTTATAGATAATTTTACATTGCCTATACATACATAAATTATTTTTAAGAGACTGAGACACAATATAATGAAATTTGGAAGATTTATTTACATTTGTTTAAAAAATAAACAAACACAGTAATTTAAAAAAATTTAAGAATTTAAATGTCCTTTTTTTTCTCTTTTAAATATCTCTATCTTAGGTAAGCAGAATAAGTTAAAAATTTATTTCTTCTATATTGATGATTTTGTCATATTTTCTTTATTTGAAATACGAAATTTACATTATTTAAGATAATAATAATAATAACAGTGTAGAGTGTCCCTTGTGAAGAAGAATATTTTTGAAGAAGTTGAGGATTTGTAGATGGTCGTTGATTATAGAAGTTTACTTTATAAAAACAGTTTTAGAATTCTTGCGAAGTGTCCAACCTATAACAGAGGAATCTAATCCAAATAAACAGGCATTTTCTTGTAGCTATTGTGATGAATTTTATTATATATGAATTGTTCACATATTTTGTACGATTGCACGATTATAGGTGACCAGAAAGGCACTTTACTGTAAAAAGGTAGGTATAATTAAGGAAATTGAATAACTTGGAGTGGGAGCCCAAAAGCGTCGACTTATCAGTTCAGGTCATGATGATGAAGTGACGCTTCGATTTTTTGATTAATTTCGCCAGAGCTCTAGTCGACGCCAAATTCAAAAAGTAGAGAAAAAATGGTTGTAATTATGTTACGTATAAATACATACAATTTTTGAAAAGGTTACCACATGATTATAATTCAAACGGTCCTCACTAAACGCCAAAACACGCCATGAGAATCCGGAACTTTTGAGCAAAATTAACACACCACGTTATGAAACAAGGAATCCACTTATGGCGACACAACAGCATTTATTTGAAAGGTGAAAAGAAACCGAATTAGGAGAAGTCAAAACAAGCTATTGTAGATCTGCATTAACGTTAAAGAACGAATAATATATAATCAAATGTTTCGATAGAGTTGCAATAAACAAAAAATATAAAAGTGGGAAGAGGGAGAATGTAAAAATTTAAAGAATGTATTGTATGTGAATTTACGTTGCAAATTAGAGGTCATAAACATGTGTTCGTTAGCTTAATTTTTCTTTTCTTTTTAATATGATAATATATTTTTTAGAATATGTGATAATCGACATCACATCTCTCACAGGACTTTCTATTAGCCTGCATTTCAATACTAGAAAGATAGATTGTACATCTTAAGATCAATAAGGTAAGATAATAAAGTTCAGCCCATTTTGAAAATAATCCAAAATAGCTTAAGAAGCAGTTTTATTTAAGAAATAATTTTGTGGGAAGGGGCTTCCGCCTCGTGAACCCCCGTCTGTAATAAAGTGTGTAATAAATGTATGTTAAAACTTGCAAATCTTGATAAAATTTTTCAAAGACAACCTAATACTAACTTCAGTACACCAAACTTCAATTCTCTACAGCCATTTATTTTTAAGTTGTGCTCTTAACAGATATACATACAGATCAACCGCTACAAATCCACTTTCGTTATCAAGGTAACTAAGAAGGTGATATTATTAAACAAAAAAAAAAAAAAAAAAAAAAACAGAGTTAAAAATAGAGCTTCAGAAAATGCTTTGTTTTCACTATGGATTAGAAAAAGAATTTTACTTCTTGAGTAGTGTTTGTCGACATAATAAAATGTAGCAGAGTACTTCCATCAATTACATTCAATAGAAAAGAGCTCGTAGCTTAATTTTGAGTAGCCCTGTATATTTTCTATACATTATATGCACATTACATTGTGTATTATATGAAACACAGAAATATATGTGAACTTATATGAAACTTATGTGAAACACACAAAAAAAAAAAAACCACACACAATCAAATACACTTCCAGCAATTTCGAAGTACAACAGCAATATATCCATAATCTTTGGGTAGCCATGTAAACAAATTCAAAATGATTTCCATACCACAATCTAAACGGAACATGCTTCTATGCATATATATATATATATATATATGTATGTGTGTGTGTGTGTGTTCATCCCATTTTCTTTAAAACAGTCTATAGATGTCACACTGTATTACTGGAAAATTTCCTCATAGTTGTAATGTATTTGAATTCTCTTGGATGAGCCTGTATACGAACGATTTTCGTGATATTGACGAAAAGTTTAGTGTAGCATTACTATATGTTATAGGTATGAAATACCGAGTTTGACTTCCTGCACTATTTTTTCTTGTGACATACTGATAACAGACAGACACACAGACACGCAAACAGACACTCAGACTAACTACTAAAACATATTTTTCGGATTCAGTGTCCCTCAAAAAGTGTAAGCATTAATATATATATATATATATATCAATTTCGAAAATTTGACCAAACCAGTACTTTCTCTACTATATGTATGAGTAACAGAAAGTAAAAAATGTGAGGAAAAATATGAAAAAGATTTTGTTTGTTTTGCTGAAATCTGATTTTGAGTTAAAACTATAAAAGTGTTTTCTGTGAATAAATATAATTAAATCTTAATGAAACGTTTACGGTTACAGATATTTGATTTGAAATAGAAAGAGAAACATGTTAACATTCACAGATTGAAAACCGGTAAATGCAAAGTTTTGTAAAACCACATCAATTGCTGTGTCAGAATATTACCGAAAATAAAAGAGATAGAGTGAGGTTCTTAAAAATAAATAAATAAATAAAAATTAAAAAAAGAAGAAAAAGTTGGCACTAATGTAAATTGACATCTTTATAAATCCTGTATATATTTATATGTCAAAATTTATGTTCGAATGCTTTAAAAACATACTCTGTTGATTTACGAGAAATTAAAAAATACAATTTTTTAAACTAATAATAATAATAATAATAGTAATAACCAATTGCACCATTACACTAAATTGAAATTTATCATGCCTGGTGTTGTGCGATTGGTTTGTCATACTTCTTTAATAAATTGTCTTCCTTGTCAGTCAAATTGTTAAATGACACAAAAAAAATATAATATTAACTATAACGGAATCAGCTTACCCTGTTAAATTTATTTCGATTTTTTTAAGCAAACAGTACTCTATCAGATAATAAACTTAAAGCAATTAGAACATATGGATGCAAATAAAAGTTTTTTTTTTAAAGAATATATAAACATTTAATATTTTTAATGAAATTGCACGCTACATTTTTTTTTTTTTTTTGATAATAAAATGTTTAATGCGAGAAGTATTTTTTATCTAATAAATAATTGAACAATGATACAGGCCTTTATAATGTATATTAAGTGTCAGTATATCAAATGTAATTTAAGATAGTTTGACAGTCTGAAATAAAAAACATGTTTTTATTCACTTTATAGTTGGACTCTCTTTGAAGACTATTTTTTTTTCAGACACTTCTAATAGCAGTGGATTGAACCACAATTTCGCTGTAATTTCTTCGACATCATGTACTTTAAAAATCCCTATTCAGTTTGTTCAAACAGCAAACTTTATAACGATATATAGAAACAATTTAAGACGTTTGGGTTAAGTTACAGAAAATAATATAATTATAAGAATACTATTTTCGTATTTCAAACGCATTTTGTTAATTAAGAATAAAAAAATAAAATCTTGAATTTCGAGATTTACAACGTGTGTAAAAATAAAAAATAATAATAAAATAAATGCTTTATTAACCTATGCAACCTATGCAACATCTTCGGTTTCAAAACTATCGTTCCATCCGAGTATATTTAGATTTACATCTTTTTTTCTTTCTTTTTTTTTCATGTTTAATAAAAGCTATATTGTTGTAACGAAAACATATGAATAATAAATATTTAAAATAATGACTTCGAAATGTTGAAAATAATATGCGAATCTACGGAATTTAACCTTTTTTCAATAATGTAATGAAATATTGCGAAACGTTAATGGCTAATTTTTACTTGCAAAAGGCACCAATTTAATTTTAACGACGATGAGTGATTCTGTAATTAGCTTATTTCAATTGCCACTTTTTAAAATAATTTTTTTAAACTGAATATTTTCCTTTTAGTTAATTATAAAACTCAATATTTAATAATATTTTAAACCACCAAATTGAAAGATTCATAAAAGCATTATGATAAATTTCACATATCTTTCATGATAAATCTTCTACTGATAGGTCAGTATTAAAAGTTTATAAGTATATATTCTTTTTTCTATAAAATTATTAAGTAAACGTGAATGTTTAACTCTAAAAATATTATTTGTATCTTGTATTTGACATACATAAAATCCATAGATAAGAAACATTTTTTTTACATTTTAGTTGTTACACACTTATTAAAAAAAAAAAAAAAAAAGACTTCTTTGTATTTTGAACACGTATTTTAATTCTGTACTTGAAGTTTACTTCCAAGTGTTCTGCATTTATCTGAATTCTCTTAAATCAGAAAGATCTACTTGCGATAAAAATATTTTTTTTAAACTTTCTGTCATTAATGGTTTGATTTGTGAGGTACAACATATAACGCGTTTTTAAACACGCTCTTTATGAATCCTTGCGGAAAAGTTTTGATATTTTACTCACTGACGTTTTTAAATGAGTAAATTAGAAAGCGTGTTTTTTTTACTACAATTTTTTTTTTTTTTTAGGAACGTATAAAAAAAAATATTCCCAATGTTAAGAAATGTTAGTTAAGCACAATTTCTAAAAGAAAAAGGCGATGTGAAATATATTTTATGGCCTGACTCGTTTCCTAGTGGTTTGACTCAATAGGTAAATGAGATTTTTTTTTTTTTTTTTTTTTTTTTAACGACTTACATGGGATTTGAAGGATAGGAAAAAAAAAAAAAAACATATTTACTCTATTTTATTACAATAACAAATGCAATTTTTTATTAAACATTTCGATCACATAAGTGAATAAAATTATATATATATATATATATATATATATTATAAAATTTTAATTAAAATATTTGTAAATTTCAGCCGGAGGGTCCAGATTCTATTTAAATTAACATTTAATTTTGCTTTAAAAAACGTTTGATAAAATAATAATATCTGATCCAAACATAATAATATGACAACGAGATTTATAATTCGAGAAAAAAAAAAGGACAAAGTTTTTCAATAGATTTTGTTCAGCAACAAGAAATTATCTCATGAGTTGGAAAGATCATCTGATGATACATATGCGTGACCATTTTAAAAAACATTGTAGAAAGCAGAATTGTAAAAATAATTGTTTTTCTTAACAAATCATTGATAAAAATAGTTTCCAATTTAATACTTATACATTTACGCCACTTACTTTCATGATAATGCAGAATGTATAATTGTTGTGATGAATAGAATATATAAGATATATAGATGTTGTAAGGCAATAATATAAAATAAAATAAAATAAATAAAATTTTCACACATCAGGAATTATATTTGTTTCCATAAATTCTTGCTATTATTGCTACATACCTAAATTATCTAAATATTTTTAATGATTATTAAATTATAACTCTAAATCATTTGGGTCACTGACTTTTTATTTATTTTAATTTTAAATTCTTTAATTTTTTGCTAATAAGGAATTTTTAAAAAACATGAATGCTATCGGAAATTGCTAAATAGATCTATAAAACTGTTTATTTAAACTTTACTTTGAGGAAAGGAAACTTTTTATTTATATATTTTTAATCGCTATATTTATTTAATTAATATTTATGCTAATTATCTTCGTAGCATGGTTTAGCATAACTGGTTTCGTAAAAAACAAATTAATATATAAAAAAAAAACTAGAATTAAAAACCAATTAGATGTTCTGGTGTAAGATTCAAGGTCAATTATCTATGATTAGGACTTAGGCTTCTTTAAAATATCCGCCGTGGAGTATTCTAAGACATTCTAGTCCGCATTTACGAGCGTTTCTCAGAAAACAACAAAACACTTTGAATGATTATACCAAGGAACGCAACATGGTATTCAATCCAGCCAGTCCTCTCTATAATCTCCGAGAACAGAATTTCTAGTCCGCTGTTGAGGGCGCAACCAGGAGACTTTTTTTTTTTTTTTTTTTTTTTTTTTTTGTATTGCGCAATTTATTTTATGTTATTTCATATATATAGATATATATTTTCACCAAAGTAGCGTTTTATATGGAATCTAGGATGATAATAAATTAAAAAGTAATCCATTTTTTTTTTTTTTTTTTTTTTTTTTTTACTTATTAATATATATAATATATATACATAACTTTAATATCGCTATTTTATTAAAAAATGCACAGTTTAAAATGTATAATCATTTTGATTAAGTGTATCTGTAACTAGCTCTTATATAAATACTCAATAGGATATTTAAAGAGAGATTATTTTAAATTACTGTTCTCATATGGTGTCAAGTATTTTATTGCTGTAACGTTTAAGTTTACACTTAATAACAGTGTTATTTTACTTTCAATTTTATTTACTTATTTATTTATTTATTTTTTATTTATTTATTTATTTTTTCAAAAAAAAATGTGAATTTTAAATCCTAGAATAAAATTTTAGTTCTATTCCAATAAAAACACATTTTATGACAAAATCACAAGATTTAAATAAATATTTAACAGGTCTATGGTAAAACTTCAAATTAGAATTGTAGTTACAAGTATTTATGGAAAATATATTTTATGCATATATGTGTATATTACTCAGTATATTACAGTAAGAAAATATTGCTAGTTTTTTTTCATTTTAACTGAAACAAAAACTAGTTAAACTTTTAAAAAATATATAATTTTAAAATGTTTTTTTAAGAATCAAAATAATTAAATTAATTTATTAAATTAATGAACTGAATTTTTTAGAATTCGCATGCTTTAAGAACTTGTAAAAATTTTAACACTGTTATATTCCTTAAAATATCAAAAGAAGAACCCCCTCCTCTCTCTCTCTCTCTCTCTCTCTCGTTCTCTTCTTTCTTTCTCTTTTCCTCCCTTTGTTTTTCTTTTCTTTTTTCTTTTTTTAATACATTCTTCTCTTTACTCGTTTTTCCCTTTAAACATTTCATTATTTTTATGACCTTTTAGAAAATACGGTCGGCTTTTTGTAATTTTATTTACCCGTTTAATCTGTATTAGTGTCAAAGCAATCTTCCTTATTGCTTTGTTTTACTAACATAGTTGTTTTTATTGCTCTGAAAACAGTAAATTATCAAGAACATTTTACTCTTACATTTCGTCTTTATGACCTCTTGTATTTATTCACTAGGCTAAACAATAAGTTATAACACCAAAGAAAACAGAAAATTAAATATTTTTTTTACAAAATTGTAATTACGTAATTTCGCAAATGTAATTTTTCATGGTTATTATTAATAATACTTCATTAAATAAATTAAAAAAAAAACTTTGAATGATATATTATTGCCATTTATTTCTAGATTTGGAAAAATATTTATTTTTACAATTGTCGTGCGAAAATAAATAAATAAATAAATGAAGTCGATAATTGAAGTCCATCACAATATATATATATATATATATATTCTTTTTCTTACTATTTACTGCAAATTTACAGTGTATAATTTATTTTATGACATAGTATATGTCTATGAAAATTATAAATTATCTAATATGAATTTGTTTTCCTCTTAGGAAATTATCGTTTTACTAATATTATTATTATAACTGTTATTTCCACTTAAAAAAAATATGCAAAATACTCCATTTAAAAATTTCTATTTCAAACTATACTTCAACTTTGGATATTACACTTAATTTATTTCATTTTATTTTAACTAATTAATTAATTAATTATTATTATTGTATCAGGATATTTGTATTTGCTTGTAAATGGAAAAAGTTCTTCAAAGTTACAGTTAATACATATCATTATTAAATTTCCCTAGATATTTTGGGTGTCCATTGTACAGCATTAGTGCGACGTGCAATCCAATCATCCAACCAACCAACCCTAGATATCTCGACAAAAATTCAAACTTATAATGTGTATTTTGTCTCATAGCATAAAAAGAAGCAAAATATCAACAAAATAGGTTATCATAAAAGGGATTTTCATGCTCATATATTCAAGAATATTCTGTATTTTCTCAACGTAATACATAATAATACCAGTATTTCTGTAAATATTGTAATCATCATAAAATAAATAAAAATAGATAATTTGTAATGCTAGAAATACAGATTTTCTTTTTCTTTCTTTTTTTTTTTTTTTTTCTTTTTCTTTTTTTTTTTATGAGAGTGTTGAGATTTTTTGAAAGAACAAAGTCTTACTAAAATTACAGAAACGTTAATTTATTCCATACTTATTTTTTTAAGTGAAATTACCTGTAATGCACGTTTAATGTATTCCCTTATCATTTTAATTATATTTTTAGTGTACACAAATGTTCCCAAATTTCTTAACGTAACTTTTAATGTAGAAGATGATATTTTATTAATGTAAGAGCAATCACAATAAAAGTAATGTAAAACACAATACATATCTTTAATTTTAAAACATAACCTGTTTAACAAATATTAGTATAAATACTGTTATTACATTATGTATACTTAATGTTATATATTCAAATGTATCCAGTATGTTAACTAATTTACCCTTGAAAAATACAATTTGAATGAATTTAATTTACATTGCTAAAAATTTCAGTTTGAACTTGAACTACTATATGGAGTAAAGTTATAAGCAATGCCATTAAATGATTCAATCTCACTTTTAAATTTTCCACTTCTTGCGATTGAATTTAAGTTGCACCAAAAACTTGGAGCTGCCATAAATCTACTCACAAAGAAAGTATGAATCAGTAAAATACCTAATGAAACCAAAACAAAGTTTAAATAAAAAAGCGTGGTAGAAAGCATAGGATAAAGTGCAAATGCTGTGCAACAACATGTCAAAGGGCCAAAATAAGATACTGGGAAATTTAGTCCCTTTTATCAAAATCAGCGAAAAAAAATCGAAGACAAGAAAGCGTGGAACAGTGAAGAAGGTCGAGACAAGAAGGTCGAATTTTGCATTGATTTTTTTTTTTATTTCTTTTATTTATTTCTTTATTTATTTTTTCGACGTAATATCAATATTTAGTTTAACATAAAATTACCAAATCATGGTAATCATCATGGTAAAGCGTCGGGTGGTTGCAGGCACTTCAGTACCAAGTTTTCGTTCCAACTAATACCAAATCTTTAACAGTATATGAACTTAAATGAATTTCAAGTTTTACGGAAGAAATACTCTCAGATTATAGAACATTTTTTTTTAAATTGTTTTATTATTAGTATTATTTTATTTGTATTTTTTACCTTTTCGTAAACAACTTTAGATATTTCATCGCATAAAAATTGTTCAAGGCAAGTAATAAAAAATGACGAAATATTCTTGATTAAAAAAAAACAATCAAATACAATTGGATATCGTTCAAAAAATTCCCTCGAATTTGCATAAAATGAGATCTACAAATTACGACAGTTTGCGCATCTAGCAAAGAATTTCCCCATATTGCTTTCTAGTAAAGCAGAAACAGAAACACATTTTCTTGGCGTTTCTATTGATTTATGCGCATTTCTTGCCAACATTTTATTTTAAACTTTATTACTTTAAATGCATTTTACTCACACTTTTAATAGAATATTTTTAAATGTTTTACCGTTAATTTTGTTAAAATACTGCCACGATTTAGGAACGAATATCATATTCTTATTCTTCTTATATTTAAAGGTAATTAATGGATTGCTTTAGTAAAAGATTTTTGATATTTTCAATGTTTCCTTCTGACGCATTTTACATGTAACAGTTATATTATATTTATATATTTTTAATTTAATTTATTTTTTTATATATATTCCCTAAATTATATCATGTTCAGATATGTTATCGTATCTTAAGTCATTTCATTTTAAATTATTTTTAAATTATTTTTAATAGTCATCCTATTCTGTTTTTATATTTATGTAATTCATATGGCTAATATTAGTTCCAATTAGTATTAATAAAACTTCAAGCGATCTCCGTGATTACCATCAAAATAATAACGATAACGGACGTTAAAAGAATTTTAAGTGGTATATTTTTAGTTCTTGTGAACATAAAAATATTTAAAAGATTATTATTAATAATATATAATTAACATAACAAATAATTATGACTGAATGTCTATTGATTGTTAGAAATCTATTTATATATATATATATATATATATATATATTTAATTTTCCTTTTTAATTTATTAGACCTTTATGACGAATTTTATGGCAATGTTGAATAAATTTTTAAAAAAATCGAGAAAATGTGTTTAAATATTTAATGGAAAATGTAATTTAAATAAAAATAAATTTCTACATTATCTGTTTTTATAGTTTTGATAAATGACAATTTATAGATGTATTTTCAAAATATTTTTAATTATAAAAATTTGATTTTATTGTAAGATATAATAAAAAAAAAAAAAAAAAAAAAAAACGTAAAAACACATTAATTTATTAAACATTTTTATTAAAGTGGTATTAAGTGAATATTTTACTGTTACCGAGAGCATTATCATGTGCAAAATCTATCAAAGTAGTATATATATATATATATATATATTTGTAGATATACAATGAAAGGAACATAGCTGTAGTTAAAATTACAAAGTATTCAATGTGTTTATCTTACGACTAATCACAGATCACAACTTCGGAAAAAGTTGGCATTCTGCAATTAGCACTACTCTTACACTGAAACCACGAATCGCATATTTACATAGCATTGAGTCAGTATTCAGATGCAAATATATATATACAGGGTGCATAGGAAAGTCCCTTTAACCTGAAAATAGTTGCGAACGGAGAGTGCTACAGCCACGCAAGTGAGGTAACGGTATAGTAAAGTGACTATGCCCGACCTAACGCAAACGACAGCAGCGCCCCCTAGTGGCGAAATTTGGAAGTTAGCCATTGCAAATCGAAAACGAAAAGAGATAGAGCAAAATTTCCAATTAGAAAGTTTTAGAGCATCAATTAATTAGTACGAAACGATATTTGGTTTACACGGATAAGATAAATTGGCGCCTGTATACCCCAAAAATATCCAAAATCGACGCACTCCATTTTGTGTAAATATTTGAAAGGAATAGCCAGAGGAAAGGAGAAATATGCACAATTTAATGAATAAATACTATGTACTTACATCAATACATTTTGATAACACCACACACAAAAACAAAATAGGTAAACTAAACTCTAAGTCTCATAGTGATAAAAAGTTAATGTTGAGAATGTTTGAAAAGTTCGCCATTGCTCACAATACACGTTTGTATTCGTGTGAGTAATTCTGCATGCACATTTCTCAGCATGGAAGGTGTTACACTATTGGAAGCATCTGTAATACGATGACGTAGATCCAGCAGACTTGTATGTGGAATTGCATAAACCTGATCTTTTATGTAACCCCAGAGGAAGAAATCCATCGGAGACATGTCCGGCGATCGAGGGGGCCATTCAATACAACTACCATACCCAATAATTTGTTGTCCAAAGCAATCTTTTAAAAAGATTCGCACTCCAGCCGGCTGGTGTGCAGGAGCACCGTCATGTTGGAACCACATGTCCCGTAATGCAGACAGGGGAATATCATCCAAAAAGTCGGGTATGATATTCTGTAATAGTTGGAGGTACCTCTGTCCGTTTAATGTGCCTTCGGAGAACACAGGTCCCAGTAAGCCATCCTTCCAGATACCGCCCCACACATTAATGGACCAGTGCACTTGGTGTTTTGTGGATAATCCCCACGAGGGATTTTCCAGCGCCTAGTAGTGGGCATTATGTCGGTTTAGTACTCCGGTACGCTGAAACAGTGCCTCGTCCGACCAAACAATGTTGGACAAAAAATCTGATTTATCTTCAACATTATTTAATGCCCAGTTGCACCAATCAAATCGACGCTCATTATCCCGTGGCAACAGTTCTTGCTGCAGAGTGACATGATAGGGATGTGCATGTTGACTATGCAGTATTTGCCGTACTCGGGCCCGTGTTAAGACACAAGCCATGCTGATTTATCTTGTACTGCTGTGTGGATGGGCTAGTGCATATGCTAAAATACTCTCTGGCGGTATACGCATACCTGCACTCACTGGTCTGCCAGAACGCGGACGACTTTTAGTGCTTCCAGTCTCCATGAGCCGTCGCACTACATTTGCGATGGTAACTGCCCTTGGATGTGGCCCACCTGGAAAACGAACGGCATACTCTCGTGCAGCATGCGTTGCGTTTCGTTGACATTCGCCATAAATAAGCACCATCTCGCAATATTGAAAGTTAGTGTAGCTTGACATTCTCACACAGCTCCAAAAATCTAAATCCAAACGTTTATTTTTAAGAAATGTATCTTTTGTAGTATCTCATTCATTTAGGATCATTCAAAATTCCATTTGTTTTGTCTCTTTCAAAAAATAACACATATTTTCTACGCGTCGCTAAGCAACGATTGAAATTGCCACAACACAGAAAATAAAATTTCTAAAATGAAAGCGCTCGCACATTAGGAATAAAATTATCGTCTGTCATCAATAATTTTATGCTATGAGATTACGTTGTTTGTATTAAGAGAGCGCCAACACCTTTTAAACTAAAATTTTAAATGCATTGGAAATTAAAGTATTCAGACATTACTGTACAGTACAAAGTCACAAACTGCATTTTCACACTGCTACATTTCCGAAATCTGAATATGTAGAGTAGAACAGTCGCGTATAGATTACAGACATTTTTGGGTATACAGGCGTTAATTTATCTGATCCGTGTAAACCAAATATCGTTTTATACTAATTAATTGATGCTCTAAAACTTTTTAGTTGGAAATTTTGCTCTATCTCTTTTCGTTTTCGATTAGCAATGGCTAACTTCCAAATTTCGCCACTATGGGCGCTGCTGTCGTTTGCATTAGGTCGGGCATAGTCACTTTACTATACCGTTACCTCACTTGTGTGGCTGTAGCACTCTCCGTTCGCAAGTATTTTCAGATTAAAGGGACTTCCCTATGCACCCTGTATATATATATATATATACATATAATGAAAAAGCTTTAGATTTCTTACAGTTGGTAGTTGTGTAAAGACTGGGCTTGTAATAAATCGTTGGTACGGCCATTTTTCCATTACGGCTGTGAATTAAAGTAATGAAATGAAGAAACTGAAATTAACTTAACAAAACAACCTATTTAAAGGTTTTAAATGAGGAGGACGGAGAATGGGACTAATTTTTCGTTACGTAGTAAAAATAAATGACCTCAACTTTTACTCAAACATAAAACGATATGATTTCCGTTAATATCGACTAATATATTATTAGTCTTTACTTCTGGTACTTTGAACAGACCAATACATTTAGGGCCATACATTTTTACATGTATTTGCGATTATGAACTAACAAGATTTATTTCTTAAAGAACGTTATCGTCAATTTTAACTGCCAATGTATAGCAACGCATATTAAAGCAAAGACATCGTTTTTTTTCTGAGTCCGTCTGATATTTCGCTGCACCTCGTTATTAAATGTTTCTTCACTGTAAAAAAATAACTATTACCAGCTGCAAGAAACTCTCTGTGATTGGAAAAAATAATTATTTTCTCCAATCACAGAGAGTTTCTTGAAGCTGGTAATAGTTATTTTTTTTACAGTGTATGTATTGAGTCACATTATTCTGTTCTGTTCCTTGGAACCATTACTAACCGCTGGAACGGAATTATATTTTTTTCTCCCGAGAAATAGTTCGCTGTAGAGAAATTTTCCCTGTAGTGACTTTTATTGGGATTCGAAGGGCTGATCCAAAAGGCTCAATAAACTAATTCTAGTTCTCATGTTTTTAACCAACATGCGTAGAAATCTTTTGAATTAAATTTCTATTGACTCTTTCGACCTGATTTGCCTGGACATGTTTTTTTTTCGACATGCTTTTTTTTCGAGCTTGTCGCAAAGCGACTTAAAAATTTTGACTTCTAAAATTACACGAATTCTTTGCAACGCCTTATTTACGAATTTCTCATGTAAACTCTGTGAGGAATTACAACTGCTTTAAAACAAATAATTTTTGTACATTCAGATCGTGAAAATTCAGATTATCAGATGGAGTAGAAATAAATTGAGCGATTACTCAAACACGTATGATAATACAACTAGAATGATAATACAATTAGGATAATAATACAACAAGCATTTTTCTACGTCAGATATAAGATTTCTAAAGCAACACGAATTCTTTGTAACTCCTGGATTACGAATTTCTTACGCAAACTCTATGAGGAATGACAACTGCTTTAAAACTAATGATTTTTGTACATCCAGATAGTGAAAATTCAGATTATCAGAAGGCGCAGAAATAACTTACGCATTTAAGTAAAAAAATATAGCTCCATGACGATTATACAAGAAGTTCACTAGAGCAGAACTAGTTACTCCTTATTTTATTTGAAGAATGACTTAAGATCGCATAAGGTGTATCGAAATAAAGAATAAATTAAGCTAACTGTGGTCTATTCAACATGTCTGCTGCTAGTAGCGAAACTGAACCAGGGGCCTAATTGAATCTAACAAAATCAAAATGACAAAATAATTAGAGCGTACGTAGGACCTATATACTATAAAGGGAATTCAAACAACACTTTTACATCTTAAACTAACGATAGAGCTTCTAATGCCCTTTAAAATACCTTTCTGAACAATAAATTTTCAATACTTGTTTTTGATATTGTCAGAATCACTATTGAGCGAATAGGTTTCAGAAAGTTTCTGTAATTAGTTCCTTTGTTCGTGTATTCATTTGTTCCCTTGTATTTAAATTTTATTTATTTATTTGCTTTTATGCTGTAACTAAAAGTTTATGGGTCATTTCATATCACTCGTCTTGAAATTCCAGGAACTAATTTAAACTAACTAACAACTTCTAACTAAAAAAACAATATATATACATATGTATATATATATGACGTGTGTAACACTTTTTCAAATGACTCATGATTACATTGACGTTTTTCCCCCTAGCAGTTAAATTTGAAATATATAGTATAATTATTTTGAAAAATAAACACAAAACCTCCAATTTCATCAAAAAAGGGATTTCAAAAACTGTAAAACTAAATTCATTTTAAAAGCTAGGGAATTTTAAACACATTATTTTGGAAAACACATTACAATTATATAACAAGAAGTAATAGTTTTAATAACATGTAATCCAAATGATAATAAATTACTTAAAATTAGTAAAACAGATAATTTTTACTCGATATATTTAAAATAAAGTCTAAGTTTTAAACAAATACTTCTGTTTATTAAATCCTTTAGGAAAAAAAAAATATTTTCCAACGATACATTTTAATAAATTATAAGTAAAAATTAAATATTACTGTTTAATAAAGGGGAAAAAAATATTTTTACACGTAATATGTAAAATAAAATGTAAGTTAAAAATAAATGTTACTGTTTAAAAAAATCCTTTAGGAACAAGAATAAAATAAAATAAAAATAAAATACGCAGCAACAAATAATACTAGAATCCATATCTGATATTTGGAAATGCAGCAGTTTGTTAATATCACAACACATTTTCTGAGTCAAAATTCCTTTTTCTATATTGTGAAAACGACACACACGAAAAATAAATAAATAAAAATAAAAATAAAAATCATTTGTTTGGAAACTTAGTTCTCACATTTTGTTCTATTAGTGCTAAATAACCAATTAATTATCAGCATTTCTTTAAGCGATAACGATGTGGTAATTTGAAAGCGAAATACACGGAGTTTAAAGTGCGTAATTTAAAACATCTTAAACAACTATTCTATTGGTTAAAAAATATCCTTATTTCAAATTTTGTGATTGTGATTCCATGTGAAACATATAGATTAGTTACCACATATGGTATTTTGGGTGTGGAATACAGTAAGTTAAAAATGTTTAACGACGAATGTACACCGAATCAGCTTTATAACAAGAACAAAGATCACAGTTAACATTTTCGAAAAATGCATGAAGTAATTTTAATATTAAAATAACTTTTTTCGCAGCGATCACAATGCATATTGACAATGCGTTCTTTCTGACAAAATAAATAGTATTTACTTATTAATTTTTGAAAACGAAATTTTTGTAGTATATGCCTTTTTGTAAATGTAATTTAGTATGTTATTTATTAAACTGATTTATTTTAAATGCATATTCATATATTATAAATTTGTTTATAAATACGCTTGTTTTCTTACATTATTTACAGAAAGAAAAAAAAAAATATGGGCTTAGACGAAACTCTTCGCAGCATTTTTTTTAAACATCAAACCAGTAGCTGATCTGGCTCTCTAGTAAAATAAAATTGAAAAATAAAATTCAATAGACACTATCTTAAATTACCTTTTAAGAGCCTTTGTGAGGGATAGCAATATTAGCGTAACGCTACAAACGAAGTTCGCAATTTATGAACAACACGTGAATGTGAAGTGTTTAGGATTCGGTTGATGAATGGAGTTAGTTCCTAGGATGAGCGAAATTGTAATATGTTAATATTTTGGAAATTGATTTGTATATAAGGAGAAGGAAGATTGTTTTTGAAGTTAGTTATGAGAGATAGAGGTCAGCTGTTAGCGGCTAGAGGTTAGTAGGTATCTGCTTGGAAGGAAGTTAGTTGTTAGCGACTATAGTAGGAGATAGTAGGTCGAGTAGTATAGCGGGTAAGGAAATCCTCCAGCTATCGAAAGATTGCTAAGTCGTGAGAGTTAATGAATTTAAATGAAGTAGTTGAGACTATTGGTGGTTAATTAAGTAAAGTTGAAAGTATTTATGAAGGCTGCCCTTTAAGTTTATAAAAGTGCTAAATGCGATATAGCCCAACGCCCACCTTTTTCCTCAAAATAAAAGCTCTATATTTATTTTATAAATCTGACTTTGTCGTTATTTCATTATCTAATTCAGTAAAGTCAAATAAGCATAATTCAAGTCTCGTGCTCACTGTCATAATTTCATTAAGTAATCTAAGTAATTAAGCTAAAATCCTAAGTTAAAGGATCATGACGACCTTTCGTTCGTCACAGTGGCGCCCAAATCAAGTCGAAACCCGCCCCGAGCCAGAATTCTTTGATGGCACTACTAGTGTGCTTCAATTTTTTGAGAAGCTTGAATATTTTTTTAACTTTTATAAAATTGAGATTGCCGACAAATATGGTTGGTTAAAGTTTTCCTTAAAAGGTGAACCACGACAGTGGCATAATTTAATCGCCTGCCATTCACTTGGCCCAAATCCAACCTATGACGATTTAAAAAGTAGAGTTATTAGTCTGTTTGCCACTCGGTATGATACATTAAGGTTGGAGCATGACCGTCCCACCCACCCCGCTCAAGAACGTCAATGGGAGGTGGTAGTAAAGGCAGTAGAAAAACCACAACAAGTTATTGAGTCACAGGAAGCAAGCTCGAGTACATTAAATCAACCTAAAACTGGCGATGAAACCGTTATTTCTAGTGGCAAAAGCCAAACGCAAGTTTATGCAAACGAGCAAACTTCGCTTTCAAACAGCGATACAGATGAATCTAAGTCTGTTTTTCAGCCTTTGGTACGGATAAAAAATCCGACAAATTATCTAATATTGCGACGGAGGTTGTAAAATACAATCCAATTAAAATTAATGTGGCGGCTAAAACCGTTAAACTGAGCGAGAGTGACAAAACATTAAATATTGCGGTTAATCTTTGTAACCCGCCTTTAGATAACAGTTTTGAATCTATGCAGCCGACAGAGTCGGTTGTTTCTAATGAGAAATTGCACGTAAATGGTCAAAATGACCCGCCGACTAAAATAAAAGAAAATGAGGTTATTTTAAAGAAGGTAATTTCAAAGGTGCATTTAACCTCTTGTGAAGTCTCTAGACCACCTAGCAGCCCTGCGTTCGAAAGCACGGAGTCTTCTGTTGTAACTATGAACAGTGACAAGGTGACGGGCTCGAAACCCCTCAACACAAGGATCAGATTCCAGGTTTAAAACATCCTCCGGAGAGTGACCAGGCGCCAGGTTCGAAGTCTCCTCAGGACAGCAACTTTGCAACGTCTGACCTGAATCTGCAAGCCACCAGCACTGAAATCCCTATAGCAACTCTATAGGCCAGTCTGACCCACATCTCTTATTTTGCTGATATAAAGGAATCTATATGTCAGGTGCTATGGTTTATTACTTTTTCCGTTATAAACTGTATTTCTAGCAGAGCAGTTATGAAATCTATGACATGTAGTAAAGCCTTTTGGACTTTCAACTATCATCTGAAAGACATGAACTTTCTAAAATTTCAAAAATTAAAATTTAAACTTTTAGCATGAACTTTCAACTCCGGAAATTTCATGTTTTGTTTACATGTCATAAATTTTTTTCTGTTATATAATATATGCATGTATGTACTTTAATGTTTTTTTTTATTCATAGCCATCACCAGCAGTGATTAGTACGATACAATTTTTTCCTTATCTCTGTATATAAATTCCCCCCCCCTCTATACATGATCCATATGTATGTACTCTAATGTTTTTTTTTATTCACAGCAATCAACGGCAGGTTTAAAAAACTTTTTGAACATTTTATATATATATATATATATATATTCCTCATCTATGTTTTTTGCTAAATGTCTTATAAATTGTATAAAATGAATATTTCTTATTGTAGACTTTTGCATGCTACAAAAAGTCAATGTATGTATATATTAGTATGGAGTTAAAAAGATTTTTTTTTTAGCTATTTTGCATGCAAAATTGTGTGTGACGACTAACCTTAATAAACTAACAATTTAGTTTTTTTCCGTATGCAAACAGCAAGGTGGAAACTATTGCTTATCTATAAAATTAATGTCATTTATCTATATACAAGTTGTAGTGTACCTTCTATTTTGATTTATACGTTAAAAAGAGTTTTAATTTTAGAAATACTATGATTCTGATGTCCAATCGCTTATTCTGACTCTTAATCCGAAGTCCAATCTGATGAAATGCAGAAGGAGGTATTTCTTGGAAGCATGCCAGCTATTTTTCTTTTCGAAAGCAGAAAGTGCTTTCTTGGAAGCATGCCAGCGGGATTCTTTCAAGATCAATCCGATAGTGGACGACTGGATTCCTTTTTCTTTTTTTTTGACACATTCTCAAGTACTTTGACTAGCTGACTGTTATCTGGGTCTAGACTGACCTTCAGATGGATGAAGAAATAGCAAGTTTTTTGCAATAACAATTATTTTCTTAATGTTGCTAGTTACGTTAAAGCAACCCATCTCCACTAAATTTTTTTCAACTCATAAAATTAAGTTTTTCCTTTCCATTTTTTTAAGGAAAGTTGACTGTAATCTCTGCTGTATATCGTTGGACTATAACTAATTGTGAGCACAAAGGGTTTTCCGTCGTAAACCACCTTAGGCTGAGTGAGCTTAAAATTCTTATATTTTTTTCCTAAGTGGACGGTTTTTTAGCTCGGCGCTCTTAATTTTTTTTCCCTTATTAGATTTTAAAAGCCAATAGTTATTGTTGGGCAGTTTAATTTACGATTTCCCCCCTCTTTTTCTAAGGTATTATGGAGTTTAAATTCCCCGCTCTTTTTCTCAAGTATTATGAAGTTTAATTTTAAACAGTAAGTTACTGCAACTAATTTTTATTTCCATAGCAATATTTTAAAATTTGCACGGGTAAAAACCCGTTGGGGATTTTTACGTGAAATTTTTTTCTTTTGGGGAGAACTGTGAGGTATAGCAATATTAGCGTAACGCTGCAAACGAAGTTCGCACTTTATGAACAACACGTGAATGTGAAGAGTTTAGGATTTAGTTGATGAATGGAGTTAGTTCCTAGGATGAGCGAAATTGTAATATGTTAATATTTTGGAAATTGATTTGTATAAAAGGAGAAGGAAGATTGTTTTTGAAGTTAGTGAGGAGAGTTAGAGGTTAGTTAGGAGAGTTAGCTGTTAGCGGCTAGAGGTTAGTAGGTAGCTGCTTGGAAGGAAGTTAGTTGTTAGCGGCTATAGTAGGAGATAGTATGTCGAGTAGTATAGCGGGTAAGGGAATCCTCCCGCTATCGAAAGATTACTAAGTCGTGAGAGTTAATGAATTTAAATGAAGTAGTTGAGATTATTGGTGGTTAATTAAGTAAAGTTGAAAGTATTTATGAAGGCTGCCCTTTAAGTTTATAAAAGTGCTAAATGTGATATAGTCCAACGCCCACCTTTTTCTTTAAGCTCAAAATAAAAGCTCTATATTTATTTTATAAATCTGACTTTGTCGTTATTTCATTATCTAATTCAGTAAAGTCAAATAAGCATAATTCAAGTCTCGTGCTCACTGTCATAATTTCATTAAGTAATCTAAGTAATTAAGCTAAAACCCTAAGTTAAAGGATCATGACGACCTTTCGTTCGTCTCACCTTTAAAGAATATGTTATGAAAAAAATCTACGAGCACAAACGTAGATTAATTCTGCATTAAATAAGCAAACATTAACATCATACATTTTTTTTTCTTTATTAGCAAACCTGTTATATTTATAAAAGATGTTTTACGAGAGCAATTTGGTAAATCCGTGACTGAAAAAATGTGGTTTACTGGTGGCACTCTTACAATAGAAACATCATTGTCGACCTTTATATTAACACTGAAAACGTTTTGGGTATCTGTGTGTATGAACATACAAATACTGTGATAGTGGACGTACAAATCATCTAAGTGACATTAAAAATGGTACACAAGTTCATCAGCTACGTGAAATTAGCCATATTATTTTTAATGAATATCGGGATTTGTTGTTCGTTTTTAAATATACATCAAAGTATTTTGCATCATTACGGTATAGGAACGAAATTTCTTCCAAGTGTACTTTAAAATTGCTACACTGGATAAATTATAAAGGAAATTAACGGAGAAGAATTACATGATTTTTTTTCTTGTGAATGAACTATTATCTCACTGGTCCAGAAATCAGTAAAAAATAAAATAAATATTTAATTCTCTTAAATTCTCAATTTTCAATCATTTTCGGAGATTTTTGGACAGTTGTCGAATAATAGCTAATCGTACTCAACTTTCAATTTTCTGATTAAATCTAAATTCACGATTTTTAAAACAATTTTCGTTTTAATTCAGGAATAATATGTCTCGCTAACCATTGTCTATGTTTGTGTCTCATAAAACCGATGTTTGCAAAAGTCTACGCTATGGCTTAAAAAATAATTTTTAAATAATATATATATAAATTTATATATATGTAAATATATATATAAATTTTAATATTTTTTCACGGTTGAAATCCTGTAACTCTCTAACGCATTCGACTCTCATTTTTTAAAATCTCCGATTTGCAATATCTGATCTACACACAGTCATACAACTTCTTTCATAATTATAAACAAGTCCTTCCGGCTTATTCGGAAGGGTAGGTTGATTTCTTTTTAACCGACTTCAAAAAAGAAGGAAGGTTCTCAATTCAAACCGTATGTTTTTCTTATGTTTCTTAGCTCATAACTTCTGAATGGATGCTTCGATTTTGGATAATTTTTGTTTTGTTGAAAAGGTCTTGGTCAAAAATAGGTGCCATTGTAATATCTTTACGATCTAAAGCAAATACAGGGTGCCCAAAAAAATCAGTCCCAACTCTTTTAACTGCTAAACGGCTGCAGCTATAGTGATAAAAATGGTATGTAAGTATAGCAAAGTGGCCATGCTGCACAAGGTTAAACCGCTTGCAGCGCCATCTGGTGAAAAATAGCGGAGTTAGTGTTCCTATCTCGAAAACGGTTCTAAAGAAAAAGTGAATTACAAAGCTGAAGAGTATCACCGATTTAGTACAAAAATATAGTTTAGACATTCATGCCAACGTTCCTATCTCGGAAACGGCTCAAGACAGGGGAAAAGGGAATTATAAATTTGCAAAGCATCATCCATTTAGTACGAAAAGATAGTTTTGACATTCATGCTAAAAATACAAGGCTAAAAACGGGAATTTTTTTGTTCGCAATTTCTTTCACTATACACACTTGAGCTACATTGCTCACGTTATAGCGTAGCTGGTGAGACATACGCTATATAGTTAAAAATACGGTTACTTGATACTTTTTGTTTTCTTGTAGAGATCTTGGTCTGAAGTAGGTCCCATTATAACATCTTTACAATCTAAAGCAAATAAAGCGCCGTCTAGTGAATAACAGCGGAATTAGCGCTCCTATCTCAAAAACGGTTCAAGATGGGAGAAAATTTAATTACGAAGTTATAGAGCATCATCGATTTACTACGAAAAGACAGTTTTTAGACATTATTGCTAAAAATAGAACGCTTAAAACGTGCAGTTGTATGTTCGCAATTTCCTACACTGTGCACACTTGAACTACGTTGCACACTTTGCAGCATAGCGGATGACACGTATACTCTATTGTTCAAAGTACTGTTACTGTAAACGGTCACATCGATTAGCGCAGAGTCGTTTTCAACCAACTTCAGAAAGGAGGGTGTTCTTAATTCAAGCTATGTGTTGTTGGTGGTGTTTGTAAGCTTATAACGTCGTAAAAGATGCTCTAATTAACCTACTTCAAAAAGGAGGAGGTTCTGAATTCAAAGCGCATGTTTTTTGTTTTTGTTTTTGTTTGTTAGCTCATAACTTCTGAACGGATGGTCCGATTTTGATACTTTTTGTTTTATTGTAAAGGTCTTGGTCTGAAATTGGTCCCATTGTAAGATCTTTACGATCAAAAGAAAATACAGGTTGCACAAAAATGTCAGTCCCGACTCTTTTAACTGCTGAACAGCTGCAGCTATAGTCATAAAAGTGGCATGTAGGTATAGTAAAGTGGATATGTGCTACGCGATTCAACCGCGTAAAGCGCCACCAGGTGGAAAAGAGTTGAGTTATCGATCCTATCTCGGAAACGTTTCAAGATAGGGGAGAAAGTGAATTATAAAATTGCAGAGCATCATTGATGTAGTACGCAAAGATTTTTTTAGACATCAATGCTAAAAACAGAATGCTTAAAACGTGCATTTGTTTGCTCACAATTTCCTATTTTGTGCACACTTGAACGACATTGCATATGTTGTAGCGTAGCGGGTGACATTTATGCTATGTAAAATTCAAAGTATGGTTATTGTCGGTCACATCGATTAACGCATAGGCGTTTTAAACCGACTTCATAAAGGAAGAGGTTCTCAATGCAAACCATGTTTCTCGTTGTTGTTGTTGAAATTTGTTAGCTTATAACTTCGTAAGAGATGATTTAATTTTAATACTTTTTTTGTTGTCGTAATGATTTTGGCCTGAAATAGGTTTCATTATGATTTCATTAATATATAAACAAATTACAGGATACTCGCAAAAGTCTATTCTCACTCTGAATGCTGAACGCATGCAGCTACACTGGTAAAAGCAGTACATAAATATCGATGTTGAAACTTCTGTCCGTCAGCTGCAATGCATATTTTGCTCTTTGTTTGAACTTTACGCTGCGCAATTTCCAGCGCAGCGGGTGACACGTATTCACTGTAAAGTTCAATATACATGCCTAACAGAATTTTTGCTTGCGAATACAGCGTATTCGTTCTTTACATTTCTAAAGACTTTTTAATTTAACGTATGTTCGTTCAATAGATAGTTTTTTGCTCATATCCGATAAAGGCAAGAAAAGTAACACAACTTAAAAATGCAGCATTTGAGAAAAATCAACTTAAAAATGACTTGACTATAATAAAACTGGCACAACTGTCTCTCGAGTGGATAACTTTCTAGATGGAGATGTAACTTTTTTGTTCACATTGGGTGCATTTCATGTATTTTTGAGTGACATAAACCATTTTTTGAGTAATGTCATTTTTTTTGGAACTTGTGATTTGTGAAACTTCCGTGGAACGTCTTCTGATGCTGTGCTATATAAATAAGTTTTCACTGAAAAGAGAAAAATAAAATATTTTTTTTTAAAAATAGAACCGACTCCAAAAAGGAACTACTATTCAAACAACTAAAAATGAAAGAAAATTGGCAGAGAATAGAACTGTAAATTGCGCCTAAAAGTATAAAATAGTTTCCTTCGCCAAACAACCTATAACACTACAATTAATCATAACTTTTGAAGTCGGCGCAAAATTAAATAAAAATTGATACTTTTATTCAATACAAAAATCAAATCCTATTCAAAATACACATCTCACATTGTTACCTGCAAAACGCAGCCGAGAACTAATTTGATTCAAGAAAACAAATAAGATTTCGTAAGCAGCAAAAGTTGGCGAAGATGCTGGTATCTGACGTCCTTGGTGAAAGAAAAATCGCAAAATTATCTGGCAAACATATTTAATTTCTTTGGGATATCAGGATTATTTTGATAAGGTATATCAAGAGAGTAATCAAGAATATGAAACAACACATCGTACAATATATATTATGAAAATATACATCTTGCGTGTATATTTTTGCCTTACGTTTTGATCGCCAAATCCAAAAGCCCTCAAGGATGATAGTTATCAAAGTTATACCAAATTTGCAAAGGTAACTCTAACTTCGTAGAAACATAAATACCGCATTGTGAAGAATGTTCACTGTTCTATGTAGATGCTACTAATGAACCAATTGTATACAGTGATAAAATAATAAAGGAAACATGAAAATTGATCATTCGAGACAACAGCATTTGTTGCTACCGATCTGAAGATAAAACTTTAAAAACTAATTAAATGTTATTTAATTTTGCGCCGACTTCAAAAGTTATGATTAATTGTAGTGTTATAGGTTGTTTGGCGAAGGAAATTATTTTATACTTTTAGGCGCAGTTTACAGTTCCATTTTCTGCCAATTTTCTTTCATTTTTAGTTGTTTGAATAGTAGTTCCTTTTTGGAGTCGGTTCTATTTTTTTACAAAAAGATTTTATTCCTTATCAAGTAGCCGTCATTTTGTTTCAAAACGGCGGCTACAAATGCTGAATGAATTAGTAGAAATATTGATGTAGGCTATCTACATATGGAGTTTTAAGCAAATCGCTTCATAAATACCTTTTTATGTGATTTTAAAATTTTCAAGTGGCCGATACTTGGAAACAAGATGGTGGGCCAAGTTGACAAATATATTAAATGTATTTGTGAGATAAGACTACTGAACAAATATAGATGGAATTAATTCAGAATCTCAAAATTCATCGTGTTGAAAAATTAAGGGGCTGCCACTTGGATGAAAATAGCAGAGAAAGTTGCTCAGTGAACAAATCAATCTAAGATATTATTGCAAATTTGAAAATAAATCTTTTTTTTTTTTTTGTAGAAATTATTTTAAAGAGGTTTAGTAAGTTGATTGAATGTTAATTTTCTGCATTTCTTGTTTGTTTTAACGTTAAAATAGCCTAATTTTCCCCTTAAAACGCATTAAAAAGCTCCAATATGGCAAGTAATTGATTTGGCGCCAAATTTGGCGAGTTTTCCACTTGGCGACATTTTTGGCGACTTTTGGCAAGAAAATCCATAGTTCATTAATAAACTTCATTGAGACACTTATATAGTCTAAATGTACATCAAAATTCAAACAAATTCGGAATACGCGTTTTACAATTTGAATTTGAAAATTTCAAGTGGTCTCCACCTGAAAACAAAATGGTGGAGCAACTTGGTTAAGAAACTCATTCAAGATATGCATAACACAAGTTAAGACACTGTCCACATTTCGTTCGATTTGGAGTATTATTTCGGAAGTTATCGGGATTTTAAATTTTCAAGTGGTAGCTTGATTTCAAGTGGCCCCACTTAACGTAAGATATTCGCCACTTTGTTAAAAATAGCAGATAAATTTCATTAATAAATTTCATTTAGAACCTTATGTTGTCTAGATTTACGTAAAAATTCAAGCTAATCTTGCTTTAAATACGTTTTTTTCAATGTGGGTTAGAAATATTCAAGTGGCTTCCACTTGAAAACAAAAAGTCGGAGCAACTTGGTTAACGAACTCATCCAAGATATTTATAAGATCAGTTCACTGTCCAAATTTGGTTCGATTTAGAGTATTATTTCGGGAGTTATGACAAAATTTTCATTATAGATAGATAGATAGATAGATAGATAGATAGATATAGATAAACGAAGTGATTGCATTAGGTCGATTTCTAAAGAAATCAACCTAAAATTTTATAAGTTGGATTATTTTATGCAAAACTTCCTCTTTATTATTAAAGATAGATTTCAATAGCTATTACATAAAATCATGATAATCTACATAAAATGAAGAAAAATTACAGCTAATAAATTCCGATTTCACTTGTTTTGACGTTAACTTTCATTTTAAACATTAAGAAAATATAACCACATTTCATATGAGATAAAGAATACTAAAAGTTTAAAACCTTAAAAAAAAAAAAAAACACATTTTCATTAAAAAACATTAAAATACAAAACAGACGTATCGGCTAAACACTAGCCCTCCTCAATGTCAAACATACAAAGCGCAACATTTACAAAAAAAAAAAAAAATCATAATACATCAGAACAAGATTATGTATTCCGGAGGAATAGCTCTAGCATTGTTCAAGGCAGAATGTTGTAAGTTAGTAAAAGCGCCCTCTAGAAAAATACGGGATTTATATATATTTACATTTGAAACTTAAAATAATTTATAAAGAATAGTTCTATTTTTCATATAAATCAGTTTATCCTAAAGTTATAAATTCCACTCACCGTACTACTATCCCTTATTATAAAGGTATATCCGAAAATATCTCAAAATTGCTTAGAACTGCTTAGATATCACTACTAGCTTTAAACTTCAACTCCGTATTAGTCACTTTCTCTCAAACTTTAAATACGCTGCTCCCCCACCCCCACCCTTAAACGTTTAGGTGTAATCTATAGTATCACCTGTAAAAATTGTGGCTATACGTATATCGGTGAAACTGGCAGAACAGGTGAAATTAGATTAAAGGAACGTAAACGCTCATAAAAAACAGGTGATTTAAGATCGAAATTCATAATCCATTCTCTCAATCTCTCATATTCTTGATTTTTATAACTTTAAAATTTTAGCTTAAAATGTAAATATATATGAATTCTGTAATTTTCTAGAGGGTGCTTTTACTAAGTTACAACATTCAGCCAGGGCGAGGCTAAAGCTAGCGAGCTTAATGAGGCTAAAGCTATTCCTCCGGAATACATAATCATGTTCTGGTGTATTATGATTTTTTTTTTTTTTGTAAATGTTGCGCTTTGTATGTTTGACACTGATGAGGGCTAGTGTTTAGCCGAAACGTCTGTCTTGTATTTTAATGTATTTTAATTAGTATTTTTTTAAGGTTTTAAAACTCTAATATTCTTTATCTCATTTTAAATGTGGCTTTGGTTTCAATATATTAATGAAACGTATGGATTATGTTTAATTTTATTAAATTAAGGAAACATAAGTTTTCACTACATTCTTTAGGCCACCCTTATATGATTATAAATATTTCGAATATCTTTAATAAAGGAATCATATTTATTATTGCCAGATAGTAGTTAGCACTTTGAATAACGTATTCTAAATATACATTAGTTCATGTTATTTGAAATCTTTTTGATAGAAAGTTTACTTAATATTCCTGTGGCTTTCATGCCGTTCTAACACAAATTCAATTTATGGCATCAAAGAATATTTAATCGAAATGCTATTGAAGTTCTTGGGTGCGTTTTAATATTTCTAATAATAATATGTGTGAAAAAAAAAAAAAAAAACATGTTATTTTGCCAGGTTCATTGGTTGATTAAAATAGTATCATTAATTATAATAATGACCCTCATCTGTCATGAACGATCCGCCATTACATCATGGAAAATCGATTGCATAATATGATGATATGCAGTGGTGTGATAATTTCACCTTAGCCCACCAGAGAACGAGCATTTCATTACAATCGCGGATCAAAATATTAAATTAGCTCATGCATATGAGAAAATGACATCTATAAAATAATAATAATAATAATTTTAAATTTTCAAGTTGTCGAAGAGATAGAGTGTGAAATTTTCGCACGGTCTTACTAGCAAATGAATAATTGAAGTGAGAAATAAATAAAATGAAATGGTCATTTTTCAACTTTTGGCAGCGATTTTCTTTTTAAAGAAATGCTGTGTATTTCTTTAATTGATATTTCATATATATCTTAACACTTTTGCGGCCGCTGACGTAGATTCACGTCATTTGGATATCTATAACTCTACCAGTGGGCGTTTCTTTCAGGGTTTTTATGTTACTTATTTCTGAAGAATATACCTAGTATTCAAATTTGTACAGTCAAATTTATGCGTACTCGGGGGTTCGTAAGTTGTCCGAGAATGAAAGGCGAGGCTTGCAAATATTCAGTAATTTATTCACAGAATGTTCCGGAAAAATACAGGTATGTAAACCAAGTATCAGCTTCAATTCAACCAGCAAACGCAGCCTAATTAACAACTGTCAACTGTAAATCCACAGCACTAACTATATAGCAATAGCACATAAAGCAAGACTCATTAAACGAGGCTTAGAACTCCTTCAAATGCAATGCAAGCATTAGCGAAACTGCTGACTCTGATTTCAGACTGAACTGAACTGACTGTTTTGGCAAAAAAAGCAGCCCTTATATATCCCTGTAGAAAAGTGTGGAATGTTCCAGAAATTTCTGTATCTCCTCAGCCAATCATATTTCAGCGTCCATATTTGGTATATCACTAATAAGGATTTTCTGGCCAAGATCACCGAAAAAATCGCCAAGTAGGGGAAATGTCGCCAAATTTGGTGCCAAATCCATTACCTGCCTTATTGGAGATTTCTAATGCGTTTTTAAGGGAAAATTACGCTTTCTTATTCTTATTATAATATAATATGTGTTATTTTAACGCTAAAATAACTAGAAATGCCGAAAATTAACATTCTAACGACTTACTAAGCCTCTTTGAAAGAATTTCTTCAAGAATAATTACAATTATTTATAAACTCGCAACAATATGGATATAAATAATTTGATTAGGAAGAATATAATTATAATGTATAGCCATTTGTAATATAAATGTAAACATAGAAAATTTTGTAATGAAATATTGTAACTTGGGAGAATAACGCCCATAGGTGGACCTTACTGTCAAAAAGACAAAAGCATGCGGTCGTGAAATTGTTCAATGATATTTTTAAAAATTTGAAAGAAATTTTTATAACAAAAATACCACCGTGCTTTGCACGGGCTAAACTTCTAGTTTATAATAATAAAAGAAATAAATTAAAAATATATTTGTAATGCATTACATTTTGTAAAATTTAACTTTAGTTCCCACTTATTTACATTTTCAAAGTTTAAAATATAACTTTGAAAACTCCTTAAGTATTTATTTCCCTAGAGTTATTTGTCAAATAAAAGTTTAAAAATGGTTCTTTTAAAACTTGTTTTGTAATATGAGACCAACATTCATTAATAATGTCTTTGTCTGGCATTCCAATTTAAGCTTTTTCTAACCAGAAACTTAGTGATGAACTATTTATTATAATTTTTCTCTAACTGTGAATAGAATAAGTTTGAAAATGCCTATAAAATAATTTGAAATGATAAGATGCAATAAACGTATTTTTAGATTCTAATAATAATAATAATAATAATAATATTAATAATCATTATCATAATTTAGAAAAAAGTTATCATTAAATGAAAGTTAAACAAAAAAAGAAAAATTTGATGCACATTTTTTTTAGATTAATTTTAAAACTTTTATCTTATATATTTTCCTTTTATATTTATCAAAAATAATATACGGAACAAGAAAGAAAAATCATGCAGTACGCATTGATTAGTAACACTTTCCAACTGTACGTAATTGTTGTATAGAATAACTTTTAATATTCTTTGCCTACGTTAACACACAACAGACAGAAGGACTGAAAAATATACAGATAGACTAATTGATTTTAAAATTACTCTTAGGCATTTTGGAAAGTGTTAAAAAGGCTTAACGCAAAAGAATATGCAGCCATTAGATTATAATTACCGCTTTTGATCTCTCTGAATATTTTAGTGTAGCCCTGTAAATCAGAAAGTTAATCATATCATATTCTATGCAAAAGATTATTTTAGAGTATTAACAATAAATTTCAATATTTTTATAATTTTTACAGTAGAAAGTTTTTTAAATATAATTTTCCAAATATTCTGTCCTAAAACGTAATGCATTGGCATATTTTTATTTTTGTCCCTGTAAACAAACTAGTTGTACAGGACCTATTAATGTCATTTTAAATGGGGAAAATTCTATAGGGATAATGTTTATAAAAACAACACTCATAGAACAAAATGCTTTCGAATGCTTTTGGGTGTCCCTGTACCCAAACCAGAAGAGATATTCACTCCATTTTCAATATGGAACATCCGATAGTGAACTTCAATAAAATATATCAGTTTCGAGGAATTCCATAAATAATTACAGGAGTTGGAGCGCGGGCTTACAGACAGACAGACAGATGGACAGATACACAAACTGAAATCATATTCACACTTAAAAATGTTAGAAAGTGTTAAAAACACTCAATGTAAACGAAAATAATATTTCAGCAATTTTTTATTAATAGCTCTTAATATAAATGGACATTTTTCTGTCACCCTGTAAATCTAATGCTAATTATGCTATATTCTATGAAAAGTATTTTTTTGTGCATATAAATAACATATTTCAAATTCCTAAAACTTCGTGGAACGTAAAGTAATTAAAATTTGATTTATAGAAATCTCTCTCATAGAACGCAATGCTTTGGAATACTTTTGAGTGTCCCTGTTTATAAATCGGTGGTGATATTTCCTCCATTTTATACAGGACACATCCAGTAGGGAATTGGAATAATATATTTTAATTTCATTAAGATATGTCTACAGTAAAGGTATGAAAATATGGTTTATAGAAATAGCTCTCATAGAACACAATGCTTTGAAATACTTTCGGGTGTCCCTGTACACAAAGCAGTAGAGATATAAACTCTATTTTCAATAGGGAACATCCGATAGTGAACCTGAATAACATATATCAGTTTTAAGAAATTCCATAAATATTTACTGGAGTTAGAGATCGGACAGACAGACAGGCAGACAGGCAGACGGACGGACAGGCAGATACACAAAGCTGAAATCATATTCACACTTAAAAAATGCTAGAAAGTGCTATAAACGCTTAACTTAAACGAAAGTACAATTCTAGCAATTTTTTATTAATACCTCCTTATATAACTGGATATTTTTGTGCCACCCTGTAAATTTAATGCTAATCATGCCACATTCTATGCAAAGCATTCTTTTGTGCATGTAAATAGCATATTTCAATTTCCTAAAACTTCGTGGAAAGTAGAGTTATTAAAATTTAATTTATAGTAATATCTCTCATAGAGCGCAATGCTTTGGAATACTTTTGAGTATCCGTGTATATAAATCCGTGCTGGTGTTTCCTCCATTTTATACAGGAAACATCCAATAGGGAATTTGAAAAACATATTTCAATTTCATTAAGATATGTCTACAGAAAAGGTATGAAAATATAGTTTACAGAAATAGCTCTCGTAGAACACAATGATTTGAAATACTTTCGGGTGTCCCTGTACACAAACCAGTAGAGGTACAAAACTCCATTTTCAATAGGGAACATCCGATAGTGAACTTGAATAACATATATCAGTTTTAAGAAATTCCATGAATATTTACGGGAGTTAGAGATCGGACAGACAGACAGGCAGACAGACAGACGGACGGACAGGGAGATACACAAATCTGAAATCATATTCACACTTAAAAAATACTAGAAAGTGTTAAAAACGCTTAACGTAAACGAAAGTACAATTCTAGCAATTTTTTATTAATACCTCTAAATATAACTGGATATTTTTGTGGCACCCTGTAAATCTAATGCTAATCATGCTACATTCTATGCAAAGAATTCTTTTGTGCATGTAAATAACATATTTCAATTTCCTAAAACTTCGTGGATAGAAAAGTTTTATAGAAATATCTCTCCTAGAACGCAATGCTTTGGAATACTTTTGAGTGTCCCTGTACATGAACCGATGGCGGTATTTCCTCCATTTGATAGAAAAAACATCCAATAGTTAACTTGAATAACATATTTTAATTTCTTTAAGATATGTCTACAATAAAGGTATGAAAATATGGTTTATAGAAATACCTCTCATAGAACACAATGCTTTCAAATACTTTCGGGTGTCGCTGTACACAAACCAGTAGAGGTATAAACTCCATTTTCTATAGGGAACGTCCGATAGTGAACTTGATTAACACATTTTAATTTCATTAAGATATGTCAACAGTAAAGGTATGAAAATATGGTTTATAGAAATACCTCTCATAGAACACAATGCTTTGGAATACTTTCGGGTGTCCCTGTACACAAACCAGTAAAGGTATAGACTCCGTTTTCAATAGGGAACGTCCGATAGTGAACTTGAATAACATATTTCAATTTCATTAGGATATGTCTAGAGTAAAGGTATGAAAATATGGTTTATAGAAATACCTCTTATAGAACACAATGCTTTGATATACTTTCGGGTGTCCCTGTACAAAAACCAGTAGAGGTATAAACTCCATTTTCAATAGGGACCGTCCGATAGTGAGCTTAAATAACATATTTTAATTTCATTAAGGTATGTCTACAGTAAAGGTATGAAATTATGGTTTATAGAAATACCTCTCATAGAACACAATGCTTTGAAATATTTTCGGGTGTCCCTGTACACAAACCAGTAGAGGTATAAACTCCATTTTCAATAGGGACCATCCGATAGTGAACTTAAGTAACATATATCAGTTTCAAGAAATTCCATAAATATTTACGGGAGTTAGAGCGCGGACAGACAGATAGACAGACAGACAGACAGACAGACGGACGGACGGACGGACAGACAGACGGACGGACAGACAGACAGACAGACACACAGACGGACAGACAGACAGACAGACAGACAAACGGAAGTCATAAACACTTTTCAACCTTGTTGGAAAGTGTTAAAAATTTGAAAGGATCGGATTTTTTTTAATGTACTAATTTCTGAACAAAGAAAAATAAAAATCCAGTCGTACGTGAAAAGGTTAAATAAACTATGCATGGTCAGGCATGTGACTTTTTAAATAAGTACAATAATGCAAATCCTATTCTAAAATCTTTTACATATAATTTTTATGAAAAAAATAATTGATAAATTATTAGTATTTTTCCCAAAACATTAGTATTTTAAGTAAATCAAATATCTGTAAAATACGAAGTGAGACAAATGCGTTTAAAAATTTGCTTCAAATACCAAAATAATATTGTATAAATTTATTATTGCTGCTGTATAATAGTTTGTATAAACATCTGTAGCAAGCATTCTAAACGAAATAATTTTCTAAAATTTTGGTTTGTTATATCTGGATGATTTTAGTACAGAAAATCTCAAAATTGGCAGTTTTGTCAAATTTCGACGTTTTTGAAATATAATGCCTTTCTAAGGAAGCAATAGAATAAACAATTTGTGATTCACATTTACTATTTTTAATAAGCTTAAATATGACACATGTTAAAAATGAAAATTATATCAGAATAGAAAATATCAGAATCCAATATATCGGAATCTAATTATTTAATTGGATACTTTTATATATTTCTTCAACTAACCAATTTGTAATTTTTCTTTCTTTTCACGAGAAAAAAAGTGTCTGCATTATTTAATATTAAGTCGAAGAGGGGTCAGTATAGCAACGTTTTGTTATAATTCGACATTGATCTTATTTTGTTTGTTTGTTTGTTTGTTTGTAAGATTTTATTTTGTTAAATTACAGCTATATTTCTTTAAATAATAATATTATAGTTTTAAAAAATTAAAGAACATGCTTTTATAGAAATGTGAACTAAAAAACACAGAATATCTATCTTAGTATTAAAATGCAGGGTATAAGAAAATCGTGTGAGTGACACACCATAATATTAACATACATTTAAATCTTTAATTAACATAATTTAGAATTAAACAAAATCCATTTTTAAAAAATCTCCCCTGACTGGGATCGAACGCTAGACCTTTAGGTTCGTAGCGTGGAGCTATACCTCAACGCCACGGTGTTCACGTAGGGAAAGTCTTTTTTTTACAATATAGATTTTTTGTTTGCTCCCAGAGCGGTTACAAACATACATACATACAGGTGAAGCTAATAAAAACGTGTTAAAAATATGATCATTTTATAATTCAACAATGTGACAATATGAAGGATTGGTGTTTCGAGGTTCCACTTGTCCCAAGCTTTGGGGCATGTGAATTCAAAGCTAACAATACCATACTGTTAGAACTGAAGGTGATAAACTACTTTGAATAAGTGTTCGCTATAGACTAAAAATCGAAGTAACAGATTTACGTGGGGAGGTTTGAAAAGTTTTTGCATTGTACGGGGGAATTTTAAAACTTTTAAAATCCTTGATTTGACCAATCGAAAAAAAAATAATAAGGTTCTAAACGTTTTTATATCACAAATTCTTTCAAGCCACCATTCTGTTTCTTATATCGCATGTGCCTCTATTGCATCGTAATTGTCACATTACTTTGAAATTTTGTCAAATTGTATCCTTTCCAACTTTATTTTAATAATGAAGATTTTTAATATATAATTTTGTTTCTTTTACTTCCTGTGTCTGTCTTTCATCTTACTTGAACTATCATTTATTTATTTATTTATTTATTTATTTATTTTTTAGGCGATTCTAATTATACTAGGTGTTGCAAAACTAGAGCAGCTGGAATAGTTCTTTCCCCAAGGCCAGCAATAACTGCAGAACAACTAAACTCCGCTCCAGTTGAAGCGGGGAAACCGGAATAGTTCTGTTTTTACCGCTACCAGCAGAAGGAAGTTCAGATCGTTATGTCGCAACTGTGCGAGTATTTTTCGAATATTTGCTTTAATTTTTGAGCCCTCTGTAAATAATATATTCCTATAGCTTGTAAATACAAATCTTTATGTTCAGTAATATCTGTTGATCGTAATTTGTGAAGTATGTGTGCAGTTTGATTAAAAATATTGAAATTATTTTATATTTCTGAATGTTCGTTTTCAAGACTCCAGCCTGATTTATTTATTGAAAAATGGTTTAAAAACCAACATTTGGCGCCCCCGTGTCGGGCGTGGTGTCTTTTACAATATAATGATTAATAATTAAGAGGTAAGACGATTAGAATATTTCCGTTTTGAAGTTTTTCATTGATGATCTGAATAAAGAATATTAAAACAAAACTTACCTAGAATAATTCATAAATGAATACATTTTGTCATAGAATGTATTATGTCATTTATATAGTATTAGATAGTAATACAGAGTGTATTATTTATTGATATAATGAAAATAGAAATACTTATATTTTGAAGTTTACGATTGTCAGTTGAAAGTTTGTAAAACGAAAATATTTTGGTTTTGAAGGTTATGTTGTGGAGATTTCAAATTTATGAAAACGAAATTTACTAAGTAAAATTTAGTAAAATAAATATTGAGTGAATATTGTATTATATTATTTGATAGTGAAAATGGAAATAATCAAAAGAAATAAAACTGCAAACAGAGCTTCCTTCACGAGGGCATATAATAAGCTAGAAAATATACTAGCAGACGAAAATTATTCGTTCGAAGAAGTTGAGATAAGTTTAGTTTTATTGAAACAAAAATCTCACACATTAGAATTAACACATAATACATATTTAGAAATTTTAAAAGAACAGGAATTTGAAACAGAATTTGATTCTGTAGAACAATGTAGGGAAAAGTGATTGAGAATTTAATTAAGAGCTCAACGCTTTTTAGAAAATCACAAAAAAATAAATGTAAAAGAAAGTAATATTCCTTATAATGATAATCAATTAAAGGACGGATTTCTGTGTTATACTCCGACAACGGTACAACTTTTACTGGATTGAATAATGCATTGAAAAATGTGGATCGTACTATTTTCTTGTGAGGTGTTTAGGGCTGTGCATTTAGAATTGAGTCCATCACTTAGTACGAATGCTTTCATTCAGGCTTTACGAAGATTTATAGCGAAAAGAGGACGGATTTCTGTGTTATACTCCGACAACGGTACAAACTTTACTGGATTAAATAATGCATTGAAAAGTTTGGATTGGACTGAGATTCAACGAACGTTTGAAGTAAAGGAAAATAGGTGGAAACGTAACCCACCATCAGCGGGAGGGTTCTGGGAAAGACTTATACGAATTCTCAAAGATTTGCTTCGAAAAAACTTAGGAAGAGCCTCTCTGACACAAGAAGAATTACATACGTTTGTATGTGAATGCGAATCTATAATGAACAATAGACCGTTAATATACATATCTAAAGGTCAAGAACTAAATGTTCTAACGCCTTCATTATTCCTTCAAGAATTACGAACAAGTGATGTACCTGACTTGGATCAAATTGAGAAAACTGACGTTGTTGAAAGATATAGATATATTAAGAGAGTAAGAGAATCTTTTAAGCAAAGTTTCAGAAGAGAATATCTGGGTTTTCTACGTTCGTCGATCCCCAAAAGTCACGACACAGTTCAAGTGGGTGATATAGTCTTAATTGGCAGCGATGACAAGAAACGTTTATGTTGGCCCTTAGCAAAAGTCATCGAACTCTTTCCTAGTAAAGATGGAATTGTTAGACTGGTTAAACTAAGAACATCGAAAGGAGTTTTACTATGACCAATCCAGAGACTCTATCCTCTTGAAATCACACAAAGGCTTGAACAGCATGTGCCAAATCCTGCACCGAAAACAAATGATAACACTGGTGAGAAGCCTAATGATGGAGCTCTACTTAAGACAGGTTTTGGCAGGGTAGTGAGACTAATAAATCGCCTTGCTGTGCAATTTTAACATAAGACTATGAACTATATAAACATTTTTTTTTCTTTAGAAACTGAACTCTAAATATTTTTTTTTTTAGTATTTTCCTTTTTTTTTTATTATTAGATGTTTAATGTAGGTAATATAAACTGTCATTTGTTAACCTCTCTATTACTATTTTTCAGTGTCCTATTTCTGTTGAGCATCTTTCAGAACGCTCGAGTGGGGAGGATGTTGCAAAACTAGAGTAGCTGGAATAGTTCCTTCCCCAAGGCCAGCAATAACTGCAGAACAACTAAAATCTGCTCCAGCTGAAGCGGGTAAACCGGAATGGTTCTGTTTTTACCGCTACCAGCAGAAGGGAGTTCTGATCGTTGTATCGCTACTGTGCGAGTATTTTTCGAATTTACTTTAATTTTTGGGCCCTCTGTATGTAATGTATTCCTATAGCTTGTAAATACAAATATTTATGTCCAATAATATCTGTTGATCGTATTTGTGAAGTGTATGTGCAGTTTGATTAAAAATATTTAAATTATTTTATCGTGCTGGGTGCTTCGTTTTCAAGACTCCAGACTGATTTATTTATTGAAAAATTATTAGAAAATCAACACTAGGTGAGACAGATTAATCCCTTGACGATATCTACAGGCCACGAGTCCAATCCCTTTCGCATCTTCGATGACTTTTTCTAGTAAATTTTATCCTATTATTCCTTGTGGTGTTAGCCGTTTTTTATTTTCCACACATTTGACATTGTAAGTTTTTTTTTCCATTCCATGTTTTTTTCTATGAATTTTTGACACTTTTTTCCCGTTTTTCGATGAAAATTTAGCATTTTTTCCGCGTTTTCTTCATTCTAAAGTGCGGTGGACCATAGACTGTAGAACCGTAACATTCGTACTTTATTTCTTTAATGTCAAAGTTACATCCTGTTGTCAGCTGCAACTTTCTTTCAGAAACCAATTTTCCTATGAGAAATGCTCTGTGCGAATAGCGTCACAGGAGACGATGATGTAACAGACATTGAGGACCTGAACCCAGGATAATGCGGCGTTGAAATACACTGTCGAAAGCAATAGAAATTAAAGACGAGTGGCTGCAGAAAATTAGATTTTCGCATTTTAGAGTTTGTATAAAGCTTCCACTTGAAAATATTGATAAAAATTTCAAGTATGAAGACAAATTAATAAAAACTATGATTTTTTTTTTTTTTTTTTTTTTTTTTTTAATTCAGGCACTATGATTCGACAGTGGGTTAAGGGCACAGCAGCGCGCCCCTAACACATGATTATGTATCGAATAAAACTGTTTCTAAACTTTTTTTGGATTAAAGAAGGGTTGAACTTATTAACTTACATTATTAATCTTACGATTTAATTAGCAATTTATCTTTATAGTATGGAAATTAAATTAATAAAAGATATTTAAATCTTTGACATCTGTATTATAATCTCGAATCCAGGACTTAATTTTTTCCGATGCTAAGTTAGAAAGTCTTAAAATTAAATTACTGTTATATTAAAAATCAAATATTTTCTATAATTTGATGGAATTTAATTACCAAATCAGCATGTATAACAAAAATTCGACAATTAATAAATCTATTTACCAAACAAATTAATAACGTTCTTTCTTTTTATTATGAATGAAAAATCTTTTATATATATATATATATATGATAGATGTCTCCACTACTGTTCTGGCGAATAGCCACGAATAAAGGCAAGACCTAACCTGCTTTAAATTCTTCCAAATAAATTTCAAAATATGTGATTTTGAGCATATGTTTTCGCACAAAATATTATTATTACTTTTCTTTCTATTTCTTTAAGATAAAGTACATTTCATGTGTATTATATTAAATTCTTGTAGCCAAAATCTGTAGCCAAAACACTTATAATATATTTGTGTCTAGCAGACGTATTTATGCAATGGGTCTGGTTTGAATAATCAGATATCACCATACGTCACTATCATATCGTTTCGTCAAAATTTAATCGTAACTGGACCCCGTTAGAGAAATATTATGTAGATGTTTTAAAATGAAATCTGGCGGTATCTCAGTTATAAGAGAAATAATCTGGCGTGTCAGTCACACGACATTTTCTTATCCTGCATGCAATTACCAAAAAGACAGATTGCAGTTTACACTATAAGTTCAATAAGATAAGATAACAAATTTCAATCTATTTTTTAAAAAATCTAAAATATGATACGGAACACTTTTGTTTGATAAATAAATCTGTGTGATTGGCGCTACTGCTCCCTGAACCCCAGTTCATTTATAGAGACTGCATTTTTTAATACAAGGCTGTTATTAATTTGCTTTCAAACTTGCAGATCGTGATAAAATTTCTCAAGTGGCAACCTAATACGAACTTCAAACAAAAACATTTAATTTCCTGCAGTTATGTTATGCTGATAACAAATATACATACAGATCAACTGCTAAACATTTCAATTTCGTATTCAGGGAGCCTCAAAGCGTGATATTATATGTATATATAAGAGTTAAAAATGGAACTTCAAAAAACACTTTTTTTTACAGTATAGTTATGCTAAATTAATTTTTCTTCCTGAGAAGTGATCATCGACATATTAAAATGTTTCAAAACACTTCCATTAATTACATTCAATTAAAAATAAACTTTAGCTTAATTTTCGGTAGCCTTGTATATTTTCCATAAACTATATGTACATCATATTGTATAAAAAAATTAGTCTTACCTGAAAAACACCTAACTTAAAACGAAATACACATGCAGCAATTTCCAAGTACAGCCCAAATATAAACAAATACTTTGGATAAGAAAAGATACTATAAAAGAATGACGAATGATATTCATACCACAATCTACACAAAACATACTTTGATGCATAAAAATATATGTTCATTTATTTAACAATTTCAACAAGGTTGAAAAGTGTTTATGACTTGGGTTTGTCTGCCTGTCTGTCCGTCTGTCTGTGTGCGCTCTAACTCCCGTAAATATTTATGGAATTTCTTGAAACTGATATATGTATTTCAAGTTCGCTATCGGATGTTCCCTATTGAAAATGAAGTTTATACCTCTACTGGTTTGTGTACAGGGACCCCCGAAAATATTTCAAAGCATTATGTTCTACGAGAGGCATTTGTACAAACCATATTTTCAAACCCTTACTGTATAAAATATCAATGAAATTGAAATATGTTATACAAGTTCACTATCGGATGTTCCCTGTTGAAAATGGAGTTTATACCTCTACTGGTTTGTGCACAGGGACCCTTGAAAATATTTCAAAGCATTGTGTTCTATGAGAGGCATTTCTATAAACCATATTTTCATAACCTTACTGTACACAAATCTTAATGAAATTGAAATATGTTATTCAAGTTCACTATCGGATGTTTCCTGTATAAAATGAAATACGTACAACTACTGATTTGTGTACAGGGACACACAAAAACATTTCAAAGTATTGTGTTCTATGAGAGGCATTTCTATAAAACATATTTTCATAGCCTTACTGTACAATATCTTCATGAAATTGAAATATGTTTTTTTAAGTTCACTATTGGATGTTTTGTATATAAAATAGATTACATACCACCACTAGTTTAAGTACAGGGACACTCAAAAGTACTCTAAAGCATTGCGTTCTTTGTGAGATATTTCTATAAATCAAATGTTTATACCCTTACTGTACACAAATCTTAATGAAATTGATATATGTTATTCACGTTCACTATCGGATGTTTTCTGTGTAAAATGGAGTAAATACCACCACTGATTTGTGTACAGGAACACACAAAAGTATTCAAAAGCATTGAGTTTTATGAGAGATATTTCTATAAACTAAATTTTAATAACTTTACTTTGCACGAATGGTTATGAAATTGAAATATGATATTTATAAGCACAAAAGAAAATTCTTTGCATAGAATATAGCATGATTAGCATTAGTTACAGAGTGAAACAAAAATATTCAGTTACATAAAGAGCTATTAATAAATATTCGCTAAAATTGTACTTTCGTTTACATAAAGCGTTTTTAACACTTTCTGACATTTTTAATGCTTCCCAACAAGGTTAAAAAGTGTTAATGACTTCGGTTTGTCTGTCTGTCTGTCCGTTTTTCCGTCTGTCTGTCCGCGCTCTAACACTCGTAAATATTTGTGGAATTTCTTGAAACTGATATATGTTATTCACGTTCACTATCGGATGTTCCTTATTGAAAATGGAGTTTATACTTTTACTAGTTTGTATACAGGGACACCCGAAATTATTTCAAAGCATTGCGTTCTATGAGAGGTATTTCTTTTAATCATATTTTCATACCTTTAGTTTACACATATCTTAATGAAATTGAAATATGTTATTTCAGTACACTATGGGATGTTTCCTGTACAAAAAGGATTAAATATCATCACTGTTTTATATACAAGGACACTCAAAAGTATTCTAAAGCGCTGCGTTCTATGACAGATATTTCTATAAATCAAATTTTAATAACTTTATTTTCCATGAAGTTTTAGGAAATTAAAATATGTTATTTATATGCACAAAAGAATGCTTTACATAGAATAGTGTGAATATGATACCAATTTGTGTATCTGTCCGTCTGTCTGTCTTCCCGCGCTCTAACTCCCGTAAATATTTATGGACTTTTTTGAAACTGATATATGTTATTCAAGTTCACTATCGGATGTTCCCTATTGAAAATGGAGTTTATACCTTTACTGGTTTGTGTACAGGGTCACCCGAAAGTATTTCAAAGAATTTTGTTCTATGACAGGTATTTCTATAAACCATATTTTCGTACCTTTACTGTACAATATCCACATGAAATTGAAATATATTTTTTAAGTTCACTATTGGATGTTTCCTATATAAAATAGCTTACATACCACCACTAGTTTATGTACAGGGACACTCAAAAGTACTCCAGAGCATTGCATTCTTTGTGAGACATTTCTATAAATCAAATGTTAATAACTTTACATTCCACGAAGTTTCAGGAAATTGAAATATGTTATTTATATGCACAAAAGAATGTTTTGCATAGAATATAGCATGGTTATCATTAGATTTACAGGGTGACACAAAAATATTCAGTTATATTAAGATCTATTAATAAAAAATTCCTAGAATTGTACTTTCGTTTACATTGAGCGTTTTTGACACTTTTTATCATTTTTTTAGTGTGAATATAATTTCAATTTGTGTATTTGTCCGTCTGTCTGTCTCTCTGTTTTTTTTCTCTGCTCTAATTCCCGTAAATATTTATGAAATTTCTTCAAACCGATATATTTTATTGAAGTTCACTATCGGATGTTCCCTATTGAAAATGGAGTGAATACCTCTTCTGGTTTGTGTACAGGGGCACCCAAAAGTATTCGAAAGCATTGTTTTCTATGAGAGGATTTTCTATAAACCATATTTTAATACTTTTAATGTATAGAAACTTTAATCAAATTTTGATATGTTATTCAATTCCCTATCGGATGTTTCCTATGTAATATAGAGTACATTTCTAACTGGTTTGTGCACAGGGGCACTTGAAAGTATGCCAGAGCATTGTGTTGTGTGAGAGTTATTTTTATAAACCAAATTTTAATAATTTTATTTTCCACAAAGCTTAATGTAATTGAAATATATTATTCGTATGCACAAAAGAGTGCCTTCTGTGTAATATAGTATGGTTAGCATTAGATTTACAGGGCCACACAAAAATAATCATTTACATTAAGAGCTATTAATAAAAATTTGCTGGAATAGCACTTTTTTTTACATGAGCGTTTTAACACTTTCTAATAAGTTTAGTGGGAATATTGTGCATCTGTCTGTCTGATTGTCTACCTTTCTATCTGTCTCCGGCTCCTATCATCCGTATATATTTTGAGAAATTTAAAAAAAAATGATACACTCTAGTTCCCTATGGAATGTTCCCTATTTAAAATGTCATTAATAGGTCCTGTACAACTAGTTTGTTTAAAGGGACAACAACAACAGCAATAAAAAATAAGCCAATGTATTACGGTTTAGGACAGAATTTTTTAAAAGTTATATTTAAAAAACTTTCTACTATAAAAATCATAAAAACATTGACATGTATAATTAATATTCTATAATATTGTTTTGTATAGAATATGATGTGATTAACTTTCAGATTTACAGGGTTACTGTAAAATATTCTGAGAGATTAAAAGATGTAATTATAATCTAACGGCTTCATTTTCTTTTTCGTTGAGATTTTTTAACACTTTCCAAAATGCCTAAGAGCAATTTTAAAATTTAATTATTCTATCTGTATATTTTTCAGTCCTTCTGTCTGTTTTGTGGTAACGCAGATAAATAGCATTAAAATTTATTCGATACAACAATTGTGTATAGTTGGAAAGTGTTACTAATCAATGCGTTCTGCATGATTTTTCTTTCTTGTTTTTTTCTATAACTGGAATTTGATCGGAATAATAGGAAAAAATAATAAAATAAAATACAACCTGATAAATGCACAATGAATTTGAATATATATATGAGATTTGTGTGTGTGTGTGTGCGTTTGTGCGTGCTTGTACGTATGGTATTTAAAATTGTATTTCATTTTTAATAAAGTATTTTATAGTTGCTCATAAAAATATTGTTATTTTAGTTAATACATTTGTACCCAAACTTTCGTACCCAAGATTATTTAGAAAAGTACACCATATTAACTCATTAAGGAATAATGTTATCATATGATAACAGCATAAAATTATTTATATTTATCTTTTTTCGTAGACAAATATTTTATAATCACTGGAGATTATATTTATTTAAGTTCGATAAAAATTCAAAAGAATCCAGTCTGTTATCGAACATTTTTTAGATGATAGTAAAAAAAAAAAGGAATTATGCATCAAAAATGACGTTTAAATGGAACTAATATGCCCTAATTATAACATAAACGGTATCCTTCTGACAATTCCAGAGACCAAAGCTCTTTGATGTCTTTACCTTAACTATTTTTCATGCTTTTTGTATTAGTATCAGTTTATTTTCTTGTTCTTTTCTCCCTTATGAGTGTGTTTGTGTATCTCCTAATCGTTACCTTTTTCCTTTGAATTTTTCAATGCAAGTTTGCTGTGGTTTGTTCTATTTCTAAGGGTTGTTATTCGAAAAAATAAATCTACATTTTCTATTTTTTAACATCATTTAGAACAATTTTAAATATTAATTATAATATTAAAGAGAAAATAATTAATATTTTAATGGGTTAAGCATAAAAAGAAAAAAAAATCGAAGCTAATTATTAAATATTTTTCTGTATTTTACATTTATGTTTTTGATATTATGGCTTAGATATTATGCTTTTGATATTATATGTTGACAAAGCTTTTACTTTAAAAAAGACTACAACTTCCTTTTACATTATGGTAGAAAATTCTAACACAAAAATGATAACATACAACTACATTCCTAATTGACTGAAATAAATTCATGCTTTTTTCTTTACAATAAATTTAAAAATATATAAGCGCACATTTTGGAAGCCTTTCATTATTCGTAACATTTTGTAAACATTCGTTTACAGAGTTTATTTTACACTTAAAAAATTTTGAGCGTGTGTTTTCGTTATACTTTATCAAAAAAAAAAAAAAAAAAAAAAAAGTCTTTTTGAGATTCTTTTTGAAAAATAAAATAAGAATTCTCAAACCGATCGAAAAATAATCGTGGAAAAACTTTGACCTACATTTTGCTATGCAAAATAAAATTCTCAGTTTATTTCAGTAACGGTTTATTGAAAAGCAATAGTAACAAAATTTTAACTGAAGTAAATATCAATTTTCACGCTGTTATTTCAAAGATACCGTCTGAGTTGTTAAAAAAAGAAATCCTCTATTATTCATTGAATTATTTATTGGATGAAATTCAGTGATACCATATCGTTTCTTGTGTATGAAGTGTAAGATGTTTTGAAACGCAGCATAAATATTTTACAAAATACTAAAGAAACAAGAAAAATATGACATAAGCAAATTTATTTCTAAAAATATTTCTAAAAATAACTAAAAATGTACTATAAATCATTTATTCAATTTGTTAATTATTGTAAGAGGTTTAATTATTCATTATTAAAATATTAGTTAATTGACATGCTATAGAGACATAAATTGGGAGATGTAAAAGTGATATTTTCTTGGTGTTATAATTTAAGTTGTTATTATGTACATTATATACACAAACACACACAGACACACACACACGTATATATATATATATATACATATATATCATCGTCATCAATTTCAGCTGTTATAAATGCAGTACAGATGAAGGCCTCTCCTACGTGATTCCAATCCGCCCTCTGCTATTCTTCTCCATTCTGCTCTTCTAAACATCACAATTTCATACCTTCAACGACAGAGTATTATTCTTAGCTCTCGGTATCCAAAATAGGACATTGATAATCCATCTATCATCAATTCTTCTAGCCAACCCAGCTCCATTTTAACTTCTTAACACTTAGTACTTTTGGACTGCTCCTTAATCAAAGTGTTTCGCTTCCTGTCTCTTCAGGTGAATTCTCACATGTAACTCTCTATGCTTCTCTGGGTTGTTGTAAGTTTTTGTATAGTTTTACACGTTAATTTTCAAGTTTCTAAAGCATAAGTTAAAACAGGCAAAATGTGAGGATCAAAAACTTTCTATTCAAACATATAAGTAGGCTACCTTCGAATATAGCGCTATTTCTTCTGAAAGCTCTCCATTTAAATTTAACTCAGTTTTTTTCTTCTATGATGTTCGCGTTCATCGTAAGGACTTGCCCCAGATTAGTAAAAATGCATACCGTCTCTAATTCTTCCGCATCAACGGTGATCTTCAGTGGCGGAACAAATGATTTCAACATAATTTTTGTCTTATTGTCTTTCCTAATTTAATTTTTAAAAAACTTGTTGAAGTACTGTATTGAAGACTTTAGATTAAATTGCGTCCCTTAGTTTTACACCCTTTTTGATTTTGAATGCATTACTGGTTTTGATGAGTTTTAATTTGACTGTTGTTTCTTTCAGATGCATCCAATAAGGGAAATAAATCTTGAATTAATATAAATATTCTTTAATGCACCTATAACTGCTAGTGATGATGCAGAGTCAAAGCTTTTTCATAGTCTCCAAAAGCCACGTAGAGAGGAAGTTTGTATTCATTACTTCAATAATTTCTCTAATTGTATGAAAATAGTCGACGATACTAAAATCACTTCGAAATCATGCTTGTTCTTTAGTTTGCATTTTGTCTAATTGCTTCTATAAGCGATTTGTCCGAACTTTCATCAGAGTTATATACAAAATTTGTGGCGTTTGCGTTCCTGCAAACTCCATCTTAACTTAAATACTTAGATTACTAAGAAAACCAGAGACGTGAATTGAACAACAATAAAAAATTATTGAACCAGATTAATGGGAGGGCGGCCTGGAAAATAGATCTTAGCTCAGTCAGCGTATTACTAAATCAAAAATATATAAATCAACAATTTAATTATCTTAAATATCTCCCCACAGCAGATAGTCGAAGGCGTAGAGACGGTCGCACTCGTACTCCAATACTACGGCTTCACTAAGGGACAGAGGATTCCCTCCTGACCCAGCTTGAACTTTCCGAAACTAGTAGACACTCACCAACACTCAACACTACTTAACTTCACGCCGCTAAATCTCCACTACGCTACTTCTCAATATCTGTCAAACTCAGATTCATCACAACCACTATAATATCCTCCAACATCCACACCATCTACTAAAACAAACTCTATTTTTATACTTCTTCCTACACCCTCCTTTCACTAAATTTCAATCCGTACTTTTAAAAATCACTTCTAATTTAACTAATATTCAAAATCTAAGTCTTTTAATGCAGCACCCTGCCGACACAAAACTAGCTCGACCTCAACCTTCACCGAGCCACTGGCGACGGAGTGATTTTAACCGTCCCCACTCCCTACTTTGCTGGATCCAGCTTAATTAAAACAACTGTGGTGACGTTCTGACGTCTCAACCTCACAGTCCCCTTCCAAGAAAAAAAAAATAGTCGGGAAAATCTCCAACGGGTTTGATCGAGTAAATTTAAATAGCTTCATTCCATATCTAACTATCACAAATCTCTGAAGTGTGAGTGCAGCCGTCAATGAAATTTTAATCGGGTGAGAAAAACTTAAAATTTTGTTAAGTCCCTGAGCGAAAACTCGGGGACGCAAAAAAAATTAATTTAAAATTTTAAATAAAAGGCGTACTTTTACCCCGAGAACTCCGGGACTCTGACTGAGCTAAAACCAGGCTTACAGTAGGATTTACACATGTCTCCCTGTTAGGCCAGGAAGGCACTTGTATGACTTTAATGATATATTGTAGAATTATAAATAGACTCGCATGTACGAATGCGATAATTTCTTGCTGTAGAATAGAGTCAGGTGCACAGCTTGTTCATATCCCACAAATAATCTTTTTAACATCTCTAAATAAGAAAAAGTCTAATGAAATTTAATGGTATTCAATAGGATGTGGAACTTGAAAATCTATCCTGCAGATGAAGTGGCTAGCAGTGTAACTGTCGTAGTAGACGTCGGAATGTGCAGACTGTCCACATCCAGGTAAAAGAACTTTTTGACATCAGATTAAGAGATCTTTCACTTCAGATAAAAATACTTTTAACATCAGATTAAGAGAAATAGTCCATCAGAGTGTGTATGAAATGGGAAAAACTTTTACAGTATGCATAGTAAAATAAAATAGTTAGAATTCATCTCTAGAAGAAACTGAGGCATGTTCGTCTCTATAAACATAATAGATAGGTTACATACAGAAATATTTCTCCCTCCTTAGCTAAAGCATAAGCGAAAAAACTGAGCAGTTAGTCTTTTTAATGTTATATGGTTAAACACGCTTTTTATGCTTATAGCTAAAAAAAACAGTTTTTTTCCCCTCTAAAAGTACATACAGATAAACTTTTAGACAAATATTCAAAAGTTTTACAAGTACAAATATGCAGTTTATAAATACATCATTTATAAAAATACGAAAGAAAAAAAAAAGGGGGGGGGGAATTTACAAAGGGTAAAAAAAACAGTTTATATTACCAGCTTTCTGCAGGTGATGGCTACAAGGTAAAAGAACTTAATACATACATAAAATAGATATTTAAGAGAGAACAAAAATGTTGACATTGAAGCAGAACATGAATTTTGATTTGGAAGTTCATGGCTAAATTAAATTTTGTATTTTTAGTTTTGGAAAGTCCATAACTTTCGTAAGAGTTCTTAAAATATAAAGTCCCAAAAAGGCTTAAAGGTATGTCGAACATTTTGTACAGCTCTGACAGAAATGCACTTGTAATAGAAAAAAAAATAGAGAACGGTATCACCTGATGTGAATTTGCAGCTGTAACTTCAGGAAGGTTAGAGGTTTTGGTGAATGTGCTCGATGTACTCGTCAGCTAGGCCACAGGGTTGCAGGCTTTCAGACCGGGGTCTAGGGCTATCCCAAAAGGCTTGTACAAAGGCTTGTTCTGCAGGTGATTCATATGGCTGAGCATGTTGTCGGAGTCTGGCTTGACACCGGGTATTGAATCGGTGGTGTAAAGAGAACTCGTCCGTGCCGACCGAGTCAGGTGCTGCTAGGAATTTCTCCATGTGCCGTCCGCTAGCTGATGAAGAGGGTGGAGGTCTTTTTCGAACCCTTGCCTTTCTCTTAGGTCGGAAAGAGTCGGTGTGCACTGAATCTGGAACTGCTAGTACCTTCTGTGGGCGATGTGTTCCAGAGGACTTTGAGGAGGGGGCTTGTGGCCTTTTTAAATATTTATTCCAAGCTTTTTTCTTTTTAATCTGCGGTATAAAAGAGCTATTAGTAAAAGAATAGTCGCGTTTGCGACCAGTTTGCCTAGGAAATTTCACATTAGAATGGTTTGATGACCCACTACGAGCTCGCTTTTGTGCGACGGGTCTGCTAACACTAGATCGATCAGTGGAAGTGCCCTGAACAGATTGTTCGGGTGTTGTAGGAGTAGGTAGTTTATCAGCTGTACAAGAATCAGGAGCACTAGGCTGGGAAGTGAGGTTAGGCGTAAAGACGGACTGTTCGTCAGGTGGGTTTGAACCCTGCACGCTATCACTATCAAGAGTTTCAGCATATGATTGAGTGCGCTCTTTAAAAATGCGTATCTGAGCAATGTTTATGGTTGTTGGGGTGCCGTTAAAATCAATTGTCAAATTATTATTTTCTATCTTTAAAACAGAGAAAGGCCCAATGAGTTTTGGCCCAAATTTAGCTACTTTAGAATCTTTATTTAGAGCTAAGAAAATGTGATTCTAGGAGTATTTTATCTCCCACTTTTACTTCTAAAATTCTACGTTTAATGTTATAATATACAGCTTGTTGCTCTTGAGCTTTTCTCAAATTTCTCTGAACTTCTGGTAGCAATTCTTCAATATTTCGCGTAATAAATTGAGATGCGTTTTGCTGTACTAATACCAGTTTTTGAAAGGTGGTCAGAATCTTTCTGCCCAAAAACAATTCAGCGGGAGTTCTTCCTGTTGCATCACTTACCGCTGTACGAATCGCATAGCCAAAATGATTGAGAAACTGATCCCAATTTTGATGATTTTGACCAATGAACGTCGCAATCATATTAATTAAAGTTCTATTAACACGTTCGGCCTGATTAGCTTGCGGCCGATATGGAACCGTGAAGACATGTTTAATTTCGAGTGTATCGCAAAGTGCCTTAAAAACATTACTTATAAATTGAGGACCATGGTCCGTTACAATTTGAAGGGGGGCGCCGTAACGAGAAATATAATCATTAAAGAAGGCAGTGGCCACTGCTTGTGCCGAAACTTTACGTAAAGGCACAAATTCAACCCATTTACTAAAGTAATCCACCATAACTAACACATAACGAAATCTATTTGGTTTAGAGAGGGGGTAAGGACCGATTAAGTCGAGTCCAAGAATTTGATTTGGAAAATCAACTTTAATAGGAATTAATTTACCGGCCGGCTTTACATTTTTATAATTATATTGCTGGCACAAGCGACAACTCGAAACATATTCATTAACAAACTTACTCATTTTAGGAAAGTAACAGGCATCTTTGAGTTTTAGCTCAACACCGCTCTTCGAGCGGTGAGCCGGGGGCTGTACCGCTGTTCAGGCATCTTTGAGCTTTTTATAAGTTTTCCTAATGCCAAAGTGCCCCGAAATTGGAGAGTCATGAAACTCAAATAGGATGGCTTGACGAAGAGATTGGGGAATTACAACTCGTAATTCGCCATAAGATGATAATAATTTTGAATAAAAAAGCAAGCCATCGTTTAAAGAAAAAGATTGGGACCAGTTTAAGGCAATGGCTGATTCAATTAATGAATCTGACTCAGGATCTTCTAAATACTTATAGATTAATCCAAATTCGGGATCATTTTTTTGTTCTTGGATTAATTGATCTCTCGAATTTAACACAGGTGCTGGCATAAGCGCTAAAGCTACTTTTTCCTGATCAGATACGAATTTATCGTTTAAGGTAGTGACTAGATTTGTAGACGCACCTTGGTTTACTTGTTCACTTTCAATTTCCTTTACACGAGTTTCAGTCACGTTTGCTAATATTTCGGATTGAACCGGTTCAGCCTTTAAATGCGAATGATGAATATATGAGGCTTTAACAGTAGAATTTAACTGATCATTCTTTTCGTTTAAAGCAAGGGATTGATCTAACCCATTAGATTCAATCGTATTTTCTTGAGTTTGAGTAGTACGTGAAAGAACGTCAGCTACGATATTGTCAGAACCAGGTCGGTGTTCGATGTTTATATTAAAGTTAGATAACTTAAGAGTCCATCGAATCATGCGAGGGGAGAGGTTCTTTCCAGTTGTTCACCGAGTTAATGCCGCATGATCCGTAACAACTGTTACTGGAAGTTGCGTAAAGTATAAACGAAATTTTTGCAGTCCCCAAAGCACTGCTAAACATTCACGTTCAGTTACTAGATAATTTCTTTCTGCAGCGTTAAGCGTACGGGACGCATATGCTATTGGGCGGCCTTCTTGGCTTAAAACGGCACCAATGCCGTACGAAGAGGCATCAGTAGCTACTTGAAATTTAATATCATAATTAGGATGAGCTAGTACAGGAGGGGCGCTAAGTATAGTTTTTAACTTATCAAATGCTTCTTGTGCTTCATTTGACCAGTGAAATTTAACTCTTTTCCTTTTGAGTTTAAAGAGGGGCTCGCATATGTGAGCAAAATTAGGTATAAATTTCCCATACCAAGCACACATGCCTAGAAATCTCGAAACTTGTTTGGAAGTTGTAGGAGGGGGCATGTTTAAAACTGGCTGAACTTTTTCATTATCTACAGAAATACCAGCAGGCGTTATTTTGACGCCTAGGTACTTAATTTCCTGTCGTGCAAAATGGCACTTAGAGGAATTTAAAGTTAATCCTGCATTTTGCAGTAGAGTAAAAACAGTTTTTAAATGATCTAAATGCTCATTGTAAGATGAGGACGTGATTATTAAATCATCGAGATAAACATGTACAAATTTATTCAAAACAGGTTTAAGAATAGTTTCCATGGGTTTTTGGAATGTTGCCACAGCCCCTGAACATCCGAAAGGCATTCGTTTAAAACCAAACGTGCCATTTTTAATTATAAACGTTGTTTTTGATATATCAGCGGGTTTCATTGCAATTTGAAAGTAACCCGATGTCAGATCGAGAGTAGACATAAAATTTGTCTTTGTTATATGTGCTAACAAATCATCAATTATAGGCAAGGGATACTGAGGATATTGTGTAATAGAATTTAGCCTAAGATAATCGATTGCAAATCTCCATGCCTCAGGATCAGTAATAGGTTTACCATTTTTCTTACGACATAAAACAACAGGAGATGCATAAGGAAAAGTTACAGGCATAATAATATCATTTTGCAACATTTTATCAATATGCCAATTTATAATATCCTGTTTGGCTTGATCATAACGATAAGGCTTACTAAAGACTGGTTTATTAGTTCCAGTGTCAATTTCATGGCAAACAACATGGGTTAAGCCAGGTGTCTCAGAGAATAACTGTTTAAACTGATTAAGAAAATTAACAAAATCAATTTTTTCAATATGAGTGACGGCTTTTTCCTCTAAATTAACAATTAACTCTGTCGGCTCGACAGGTTTAGAATTTGACTTAGAATCATCAATATGTAAAGATTTATTGGCAAAATTTATTTCAACATTATTTGCTTTCATAAAATCTAACCCTATAATGCAGGGATGCTGAAGATTGTCGATGACGTAAAAAGGCCAATTAACACTTAAATTATGAATTTTAACATTCAGGCTGACTTCGCCTCTATTAACACAGGACTTGCCTTGAGCCGTTGTAATATTTAAATTTGTCCGCTTTAAAGCTTTAAAGTCAAAATACTTTTTATAAGTTTCATATGCTAGAAAGGAGCGTTCGGCACCAGTGTCCCAATAAGTAGGTATAAAAATATCATGAAATATTGCATTAAAAATTAGGAAGGTCCACCGGACTGATACAAATAGTGTCTAAACATATGGAGGTGGTTGAGTTATTCAGTGGCTGTTGACCCTCCTCACAAGAGCCACTTACTCGTTTAACTGACGACTCTGGTTATTACGAGAGTTACGAAAATTTCTGTTATTTCTATCAGCTCGAGAAAAGTTTTGAGACTGATTTTGATTAGAACGATCGTTCCGAGAATTTTGAAAGTTATTAGCCTTGTCTGTGGCGATTGACGTTCTTGTTGATAGCGATTGAACTTTTAAAGGGGGGAATGAAATTTTCACGCCTAGAATTTTGCATATTTCCATTACCCCGTTGGCGATTAAAGGTGTTTTCCGCCCTTGGATGGTGTCGTTCTTGATATTTAGCTAAGGTTTGAAACAGACTGTCGTAAGAGGTGACAGGTTTCAGATCAAGGTAATCTTGAATAGGAATAGTCAAAAGCGGGGTTATGATTTCCATTGCAGCGGCAAAAGATAAAACTAAATCCAGCTGCTTTATAATGTCGAATTTACGTAATAAAAATGTGGTGGGTTTGTCATAAAACGACATCTTTGTCATATAAAGTTCTTGACGGAGTTTGGTTTTATCCACAATAGAAGAGAATGAATTTTTAATTTTGAGCTTCAAATCCTCATACGTAGGATTTTGGCCTAGAGCTCTAGAGGCAATGGTGTCATACCAGATTTTAGCATCTCTTTTTAAGGAGTATTTTAATAAATTAAATTTATCAGCCTCGTCAGTTTTACATATATCAAAATACTGTTCAAGATCTTCAAAAAATTTAAGTACATTGTTTGAGCCAGTAAAATAAACACGAGTGGGGGGGATGTCGAACTGAGTTGGGCGCCACTGTGGCGTTTGCGTTCCTGCAAACTCCATCTTAACTTAAATACTTATATTACTAAGAAAACCAGAGACGTGAATTGAACAACAATAAAAAATTATTGAACCAGATTAATGGGAGGGCGGCCTGGAAAATAGATCTTAGCTCAGTCAGCGTATTACTAAATCAAAAATATATAAATCAACAATTTAATTATTTTAAATATCTCACCACAGCAGATAGTCGAAGGCTTAGAGACGGTCGCACTCGTACTCCAATACTACAGCTTCACTATGGGACAGAGGATTCCCTCCTGACCCAGCTTGAACTTTCCGAAACTAGTAGACACTCACCAACACTCAACACTACTTAACTTCACGCCGCTAAATCTCCACTTCGCTACTTCTCAATATCTGTCAAACTCAGATTCATCACAACCACTATAATATCCTCCAACATCCACTATACGATCCTCCAACATCCACACCATCTACTAAAACCATCTCTATTTTTATACTTCTTCCTACACCCTCCTTTCACTACATTTCAATCCGTACTTTTAAAAATCACTTCTAATTTAACTAATATTCAAAATCTAAGTCTTTTAATGCAGCACCCTGCCGACACAAAACTAGCTCGACCTCAACCTTCACCGAGCCACTGGCGACGGAGTGATTTTAACCGTCCCCACTCCCTACTTTGCTGGATCCAGCTTAATTAAAACAACTGTGGTGACGTTCTGACGTCTCAACCTCACAAATTGAGAGCAGGCTTATTGGACGATAGTTTCTAATATCTTTTTTTTCTCCTTCCTTAAATTGTAAGATTCTGATGGCACTTTTCTAATTTTCTGGAACATCATATAATGTTATACATTTGTCGAGTAATGTTATAAATTTATTCATTAAATATACATTTGTCCTTTTAAAATATCCACAATCATTTTGTCTTCACCTAAAACATTTCTATTTTTCATTACTTATATTTCCATACCTACTTTTTCCTGCAATATTGTAGAATAGCGTCGTTTGTATTTCATGAGGTAGGTAAACCACTAAGTTGTTCTGGTGATCTGTACAATTATGAATGAAAATTGGCTGCCTCTTACAGAATTTGCTATTGTTTTCTTTAAAGTTAGAATTATTTTCCTATCAAGCTTCATATTTCTCTTCGCAGTAATCAAACTTTCATTTTATTCAATGGCTAGCCGGATCATACTACAATAAAATTTCTTGGTGTCTTCTATAATGTTTTTCCTCAAAATTTTTCCTAGTTCTAAAATTCAATGTTTACAGTAATATTTTCCTTGCTATATATCTATATATAAAGTTTTATCACTACATTTGTATTGCATTAAAATGTTTGGTACTTATTTTTGTGAGATACACACACGAAAACATACGTAGACATATTAATAAAAAACTTATATAAAATTAATTACTTGCTTTATTTTTCTTTTATTTACACTGTTTCTTTATAAATAGCATATAGCAATTTATATGTAAGAAAGAACTTAGATATCAATATCATCAATAATATCACATGAGAAAATAATGTATGGCATCATCATATTTTCTTTATACGTATCAATTGAAAACAATAAATGTTAAAAATACAGAAAATGTTTATTAGACATTATTTACTTTTAAAAATTACATTTATTATTATTATTATTATTATTATTATTATTTTATTTTATTTTTTGCAATCGTTTTAAATAATTTGTTTTTTCATTTTATGTTTATAGGAATTTAAATGAAGAAAATATGTAGATATGTTTCCGATAATAAACACTGCATTCATTTAATATAAAGTATTTCATTCAAATTAAATATTTCTTTGCTAAATAGCCAAGAATATTGCTTAATCGATACAAGTGAATCTTTTAAAAAATTTTCCTTGACGAAATAAAATGTTTTCCTTAGAACTTGCTTTTGGATACACAAACAACTTTTTCTTATTATGCAGAGTTACTTTTGCGAAATTTATAAAAGTACGAAGAGCTAAAGCTCTTCGTACTTTTGCTCCTTCTTCATTCATTCAGTTAATTTCTCAAAAAATCTACCCACTTGCTTCTTACTGAAGCATGTCGCCCTCTGCAAGCTAGTAGATTCAGCACTACTTAATCGCAGGTCAGTATGTCTTTTCACAAAATCATAATAGAAGTATTTCGTGGCCTTTTGTTTTGTTTTATTGAAACGGTGTTTTCTTTTCAATTTTTCTGCATATAATCATAGACGAGTTTCAAAAACTCTTCCATATTTAGGGGCATGAGATGGCTATCCAAGCTCTCAATGTGATTGTATGATACCATCTCTTGTTCATCAATGAATGTTCTTGGAAAAATTTTGACATTTCCCAAACATGGTTTTATTTGTACCTCTTTACCTTCTGAATAACTTTTTACTTTATCTCCTAGTGTACTTTTGGGATCAGAATACATTCCACTGGCTTCTTTAATTGCCATTTCCTTCGTTCTAACTTTTCCTACAGCTTCTTTCATATTATTTTCTCTCCCATTTCCGACGTAATTTACACATAATGTCCTGCAAAAACACAGGAATTCCTTGAGAAAATAATTCTTATCAACCTTATCTGTATCCGATACAACCCGAAACACATCTGTCGTATACAACCCGAACATCATGGAATGAAACATCGGTTATCAGTACGTATTAGTAAGTTTAAGGACATTTACAGCTTACAACATAAAGGAAAACTAACGTTGTTTACAACAATACACAAGAAAATAACTTATACTCACTTTTAGACAAGTTATGACAATCCGAAGTTATATTCGTTCATTCAAAACACTGATACAAAAATAAAACTTTCTGCCACTGTTCGTAAGCACTGCTGCTTCTATAAATATGGCGGAATCTCAGCTTCACCCAAAACGCAGGTGTTTTAATAATGCTGCCATATGCAGCAAATGTTAAGAAAGACTCTTGTCCGATACTAGCTGCCGTCCGATACTACTCGACCATCCCCTATACCAAATAGGTTTATGCAACAACTGTAAAAAAAAAATCGTTAGAGCCGTTCTCGAAATACTGTCTTTTACCAAAACTTGGCATACACAGTTGTTGACTGGAAAACATCAATTACATACAAAAGGGTAGATAAAATGGTGTTAGTATGGCGAGTTTTATAAAAATATATGCAGCTGTTTTTAAAAGAACGCACTTGCGAAACCTGCAGTTGACCAAATAATACAGGACGCCTGTCCATTTTCTTGAATTAACCAACTAATTCCTTCGACAGGACATCTAATAGAATGTTTATATAGCAACTTTGAAAATCGTTAGAACCATTTTTAGATAATGATTTAATGTCCCACTTCCGGCTCTCGATGTTCACTTCAAGTTTTCCAATTTTCACCAAAAGTTCAAAAAAAAAAAAATAAAAAAAAAATCTGTACATCACACCTGTCTTAATTCTGAAGTATCATCATTCTATTTTTATTAGTTTTGGAGATATATTCAAAAGCTTCCCTTCATACACACACATACAATTACACACACATACACACGTACTGAGCAATTGCGAAAAACTATATATATATATATATATATATATATATATATTGACTCAGGAGACCTTAAAACATGCAAATCGAGTGAAAACGCGACATCGAATTTTTGGACCGTATACAATACCTCCATTGCCTACAGTAGTCAGGTAATGGAAGTAAATGACGTTGGCTTAAAAAAAAAATAATAATACAAATAATAATACCAAAAAGCATTTTTTCTTATGGTATCGATTTTATAATATCATACCTTTTTTTGATTTTTCTACAATTTTATGTTAAAATTTCCGATTTAATATATATATATATATATATATATATATTAAAAATACTTAAATGAACCACGTATCATTTAAAAATGATTAAAAAGAAAAAACCGTACTATATTCATCATATATAAATCATACATCATCAGTAAAATAAATGTATTCGGTTTTCAGTATATACACTTACTTTTAAAGGACTATAAAATTTTAATGCAAAAATATTTTTCATATTTTATATTCCTTTTATGCACGAAGTTCTCTAAGAAAGTATTTTATTCACACACACACACACACACACATTAAAAAAATAAAGAAAGAAAGAAAGAAAAATGTATTTATTTCCCTGTAAAAATGTACAAATCTTCTTTACAAAATTCTGCATCAGAATTATTAGTCTGAGCGGATAAATGTTAATTATACACATAAGAAAAACTAACACGTTTCCTGAAGAAGATAATTACATTTTCCCATTTCAAATGACACTTTTTAAAAGGAATGCAAAAAACTTCTGTGAGTATATAAAAGCTAAATGAGAAATAGACATGAAATAGGAGTTAAAAAAAAAAAAAAAAAAAAAAACTTAGAACAAAACAGGAATTATACCTAAATGAATATTAAATCATTTAAGTAAAAAAATAAATAAATAAATAAATAATATATTTATTCCCAGAATGGGATTTTGTTTCTGTATTTTAATTAAGTATATTATATTACACCAAATAAATACATTATATTAAAATATACAGAATTTATATAAAATTAAATTGTGAAATTATATATTTAAAGTAAAACAATATATGATACTTAATACTATATACAATACAATTATAACAAGATTATTCCAGATTAAAATTTTTATAAATTTTTAGATTAGTTTTCTAGAGAATTTTATTTTTCAACCTTTAGATGCATTTTCACACTTATTTATATTTCAGTCTGCATATTGATCGTTCGCCGTTTCAGAAAAGAAATATAATGCATTTTACAAAATTTAAATTTAACAATGATCTTTTAATCATATTGATTAAAATTCATTTACTCATTAAGTGCATTTTATAAGCACGTTTTTGTTTAGCTGTAATGAGGCTAAAAAAACTATTTTTTTAAACACCTAAGTACATTATTGACCACTAAAAAGTGAGAAATCGTTTTGTTTGATAAAAGAAAATCTATTTTATCTATGATTGCTGTCATCCCCAAAACCGATTGCAGAAAATTGATAAGACATTTCAGGCTATTATTACGCCTGAAAATGCATCCCAAATCATTTAGAGAATTGCGCCAATTTTTTTTCTAAAACGTACTAGCACTTTTGAATAACCTAGTATATTACCTATAAATTTTAAATGAATTTATCAAATATAAATTTTATATAAATTTACCGGACAATGTACTTACACTTTAAACAACACAAAAACATGAAAAAAAAAAAAAAAAAAAAAAAAAAAAAACCTCTAAGTACATTTAAAATCAATTTTAAGCATCACACCAATGCTCTGGAAATCTTTTTGTGGCTCTGTTAACGATGTTTTGTTTCATAAAAAGAATGTATATCAGTTTCATTTTGTATTGTACTGTCTCACTGTTTAGTCATATACCTAAAGTTTTTGAATAGTTCTGTTAGTCTCCGTTAAAGAAACATTTTTCTTATTTCAATAAAAATTTTCAATTTGTACACCGTATTATACAGTTTCAGAATACCTAGTTTGAAATTGCTGTTTCTATTTTTTCTTCAATCTTCCTGCTAACCTACTCAAACTCACACACTAAGAGATACACAAAGAAACACACTGACAGGTATACAACAACAAAGACAAAAAAAAATCGTGTGAGATCTAAAACTGTATATTAAAATTTCAATTTCGAATATTTAATGAAAAATAAATACGTTACGTAGCATACATGGCGATTATTTGTACATTTAGATACTTTATCTATTAATTTGAGATTGGCTGGACATATGTTTGCATAAAAATTTTCCTTGTTCATTTATTTAATTATTTATTTATTCACTTTCTTTTATTTTTTTGTATGATAAAATTCCAAGATTTGAAAGTTTTTTTTTTTTTTTTTTTTTTTTTTTTAGGTATTAAAACGTATAAAAAACCATTTACATCTTTAAAAGTATAGTAATATTTTAATATTTTTAATTTTACTTGAATTATTTGGTGTGATGGCATCATCATATTTTCTTTATACGTATGAAATGAAAACAATAAATGTTAAAAATACAGAAAATGTTTATTAGACATTATTTACTTTAAAAAAATACATTTATTATTATTAATATTATTAATATTATTATTATTATTATTATTATTTTATTTCATTTTTTGCAATATTTTTATGTTTATAGGAATTTAAATGAAGAAAATATGTAGATATGTTTCCGATAATGAACACTGCATTCATTTAATATAAAGTATTTCAATTCAGAAATTTAATTCATCAACCTGGAAAATTAATTTCTGATAGAATGGAGTAGAAGGCTGATTTTTACCAACTATGTGAAAAATACCAGAGCCGGGAATCGAACCTCGGTCCTTCCACTTAACGCGCAGATAAACAAAATTTTGTCACTTGATATAGCTGCTTTAATGCAGACTCGGTGACCTTGCCAACGTAAATTATGTGAGAAGTGCCGGGCTGGTTATCAGCCAGGGTAGCTCAGTGGTTTGAGCATCCGCGCGTTAAGCGGAAGGCCCGGGGTTCGATTCACGGCTCTGGTATTTTTCACATAGTTGGTAAAAATCAGCTTTCTACTCCATTCTATCAGAAATTAATAAAGTATTTCATTTAAATTAAATATTTCTTTGTTAAATAGCCAAGAATATTGCTTACTCGGGACAAGTGAATCTTTTAAACAATTTTCCTTGACGAATAAAAATGTTTTCCTTAGAAGTATTATTTTTCAGTATAAATTTGCATTAAAATGTATTTTACAGGCTGAAAGCGGAAATTTAGTAAACAATCACAATTTAAAAGTAAAAGTGTTTATATTTTAATTCATTTTCTCGTAAAAAATGCTTAGTGATATTATGCAGTTTATAATAAATAAAAGAAGCACAACACATTAAAAAAAAAATGTGTTTTGACATTCTGCTCTGAGAATAAAAATGATGATATATGTATAAAGTAAGAAAAAAAAATAAGAAAGTGTGACAGAGAAAAAGACTTTCTCTTTTATTATAAATATAAAATATTTTAATTAATTTCAGATATTTGTAAATGTTAGAATAAAAAGTGTATAGATGATTATATATACATATTTTTTTTTCTTATTGATATCAAAGTAAAAATTAAAAAGTAAAAAAAACGAAATAAATAAATAAATAAATAAATCTTTACTGTTTTGAAAATGATTCAACAAAAACATAACAATTATTAATTAAAAGATGTTTCCAGCATTAAGATATAGTCTTTCCGGTAAAGAATGTCGTTTATTAAAAAAGAAAAGAAAAGAAAATGTGGGAATAATAAAATACGTGTTATGAACAAAAAGTTCAAATATTTTTTAAATATATATACATGTCGAAGTTGCGTATGAAAATTCATTAAGCTGCTGTGAAAAATAAAAAAAAATCTTATTCTAATTTGAGATTTGATATATTATAGTTACACTCCTGCTGAAAAGTTTAGCAAAATTTGCAGACGACCAGTTTTTCTCAATTTAAAAACTTGTCTCTCAATGAAATGTTTTCAAATATTGGTTATTAAAAAGAACTGTTATTTTATCATGTTTTTCAATGAAGATTGGTTTAAGACAACATTTAGGAAGTCGGTAATAAATGAAGAAAAATCAATAATATTTGTGATCACCCTGTATCATTAAATACACGAAATGATATGTAACTTTAGGATATGTTAATATAGACCTAGTAAATTGGTGGAAAAATTTGTGTGCCGGGAGATTGTTAAATAAAATAGATATAAGCATTTGTTTTAAAAGTCCAAAAAATCAGCTTGTTTTTTTATTTACATGCAGAGTTTAAAACGAAAATTATTCCCACTTCGAGATAAATTGAAAAAGCACTTTTGAAGCAATATATTGTAATCGGAATACACATGTCTTAAATATCCCATGAAATATGAACATTTTTATGAAAAACGATTTCACTGCTCATGCGTTAAAAATAGAAAACATTTTGTTACTTAGGTTAAAAGCTAGATATTTATTGGCGAACTTTTGTCAAACGTCCATTTGAATAGAGTAAAAATTAAGCAAACTGTCGACAAAAGAAGGAGCTAAATTTTTGGGTATTTTTCCAGAGTTAAAATTGTATAAAGTGTTTTTCACATGTCGCGTAATTAATATGAAGATCCAATTATTTCGAACTCTTTGATAAAGTCCTTTTTTGTGAGAAAACCCTTATGATCTCACAAATCTTAGTAAACAAACAAAATTATGTTAGCGTTACAAACTTATAAGGGGTTGTTAAAGAAAAAAAAAAAAGAAACATTTGGAGCGTGACTGAAATGCTTGGATCTTCAAATTAATTACGGGGCATGCGAAAAACCGCTTAAGAAATTTTAACTCTGGAAAATATCTAAAATTTAGCTTGTTCTTTTACCAACAATTTGCTTAATTTTTGCTCTACTCAATCGAACTTTTGACAAAAGTTGTTCAATATATCAAGCTTTCAACCAACGTAATAATAAAAAAAATTCTATCTTTCGCACATGCAGGGAAAATGTTTTTCATAAAAAGGCTCATATTTCATGACATATTTAAGATATTTGTATTCCGATTGCCGTACATTGTTTCAAAAGGGCTTTTTCAATTTATCTGAAAGGAAGAATCATTTTCCTTTATAACTCTGCATATTATTAATAAAAACATGTTGATTTTTTTTTTCAATTCTTACTATTAGTTCACATTCTCCCTATATATATCTTGTACAAATCTTGCAATCGACTTTTAACTAACTTCCTGACTAGCTAGAAATTTGAAACTTTCAGGATTGCACAGAACACGGTGACAACACAATACATCGAAATCCGATTTTCGAATTTTTTAGTAGTTTTCTTATAATTAATTAAAGTATGAAAATAATAATATCCTAAGAACGTTAATATAGCCATTAAAATATTAGCTATAGTTTAATTGTTGCCAAAAAAAATTACACATTCATTTTCTTTCGACATAAAAATAAATACATTTAATTAAACTTGAATATTAAAAAAAATATAAAAAGTTAAATTATGCATTTCACAAAAATTGACATCATTGTCACTTTAAAAATTTTATGCTCATTTGATAAGAGCTCTATAATTGATCAGAAAGTTTAAAACATGGTATATATATATATATATATATATATATATATATACTAGCAGACCCGGCCACGCGTTGCTGTGACTAAGTTATACGTTGAATTATACGGCTGTAAACTATTTAGTACAGTTAAATTATTATTTACGAACAAAGACGAAAACGTTGTAGCCGATGTAAAAACCCACAGGGTTGAGATTTGAAACTTAGGTCAAAATTTGGAAGCGATTGATAAAAATTTTCGTAGTGTTGATATTAAGCACAAATTAATTTTATTGTAGGGTCCTATAAATTTTAATGGAGAAGTGATATATATTATTTCTAATGCTACTTTGGATAAAATTGCTAAAATGACTAATATATAAATTAAATTCTATTAAAATTCTATTAAAATAAAAGTATAAAAGAAACAGACGATTTTAAAATCAATTTTTATGGAGGAGTGAAATATAATATATGCTATAATGGATAATTTTACTATTAAATGACCTCATCATTTTAAATATTTTAAAGAGGGCAACAGCTGTAGTTATAAAAGGGAAAACAATAAGGCTAAACCAGAAAAATAAGTAAATTTGATAAATATTTTAAAACTTTAAAATTGGAAATCTTATGAAATATTGGACATTTAAAGTAAATACATGTATCATTTTAAATACAAAAAGATTTTGGAAAAGTTTAGTGTATTTTAACGAAGTGATGAGAAGTTTTTGAGTATGTTAAAATTTTAATAGTAAATTCAAGTCAATAAAGATGGGAAACATTGAGGATTAAGATAAGAATAATTATAAGATTTAAAAAAAAAAAAAAAAAAAAAAAAAAACTTTTTATATACCATGCTTTTAAATTTTAATATACTAATAATATACAAATTAAAAGGAAAATGATAAATATTCTATCATAGTTTGAAGTCAAATTTGTTTTCAAATGTCTAAATAAAATATCTGATGTAAGATACTAATATTTTGCAGCGGAATAGATTTCATTTCTGTCATCCTTGGCGAAAAAAAAAGAATATCGCCAAATTATCTGGCGAAAATATTTAATTCCTTTCAAAAATCATGGTTATTTTAACAACTTATATTAAAAGAGTAATGAATAATATGAAACAATATTTCGTACAATACATATTACATGTCATACATACGTACAATGAATAATACATATTACATTTCGTACAATGCATACATCTGGCATGTATATTTTCGTGTTACGCTTTTGATCGCCAAATAATAATAATAATAATAAAAAAAGCCAAGGGCGACAGAGTTTAAAAATTTAAAATTAAAATTTTGTCAATTTGACAGCAAAATAATTCAATCTAACACCCGCGATAACTAATACATATCTATACCCAAATATAAGGATTAAAATCGGGAAATAAATTTCCTCGATTTTTAATAATTTCTTACAAAAAATCCAGTGGGCAATTAACATAGGAAATCTTTTTCTTGGCTGCACAGACGGTCAGTGAGTCACACTTCGCTTGCGTATAGAACTCATAGATATAGTATAGCATATATAGAATAGAGTGATCATTGGGGAGAAAAAAGTTATTCCTTTTCATTTGGGAAAAGACGACGTTTTTACCAAAATATGGCCGTCTTTCCCCGAGTGAATACACACGGGAATACATACTAATATTTTAGCAAATAAAATTTATGAATAATTTATTTGCTAAAGGGGAATGGAAGACTCCAGATACAGTTTCAAATTCATATTTCTTTCTTTCTTTTCTTTTTCTTTCTTTTTTTTTTTTTTTTTTTTTTTTTCAATACCACTTAATGGCTGTTTCCAAAGCTTTTATTTTTTATCTTTTTTCGGCATCAAAAATCTTTCTACGATAACATGGGGATGAGAGATCTATATACATTACTATATCTATGATAGAACTACATTAGCACTTTATCAATGTGTATAAAATCTTTAAATTGATTATGACGTCAATTTTCGTGAGATGCATAATTTAACTTTTTATAATTTTTTAACGTTCACGTTTGATTAAATGTATTTATTTTTATGTCGAAAGAAAATGAACTCGTATTTTTTTTTTTTTTTTTTTTTTTTTTTGGCAACAATTAAATTAATGGAACTCACAGATATTTTGGAGCAACTTTAATAAAGGTCTATAATTAACAAATAATTGCAATAAAACAATATTGTGACAATAAATTGAGATAAAAACTATCCTATCTCTCAAGTTGGATCAAACTGCACACAGTGTGCAAAATTTCATCAAAATCAGTTCCTTAGTTTAGGAGTTTACCCCGGACAAACATCGTGACACGTAATTTATATATATATACAGATTAAATTATAAAGTTTTGATCAATGAAGCACAAATAAGTAAAAAACAGGATTAATTTCACTGTATTATCTTCATTATAATATGAATTCAATTTACACTTCAGTCTAAGTAACACGTGGCCGGCTATGCTAACACCAAAAATTTAAAAAGTGGAAATAATTGAATTATACGAAATTTATTAATAGGTTAAAAAGTTGAAGATTCTTTGTGTAGATGGCAGCACCAAATATATTTCAGCTTTCATTTCAACCCAGTCGAAAGGTATCGACATCTGTTAGAATCATTTGGAGTTAACAGATAATTGTGACTGTCAAATAATAACAGACAAATAATTAGCAATAAATTAGAATTGCGACTATAATTTGAGATTTAAACTATCCTATCTCTCAAGTTGGATCGAACTGCACATGGTGTGCGAATTTTATTATAATCGGTTAAGTGGTTTAGGAGTCCATTGAGGACAAACATTGTGACACGAGATTTATATATATTAAGATTAATAGGTTAAAAAGTTGAAGATTCTTTGTGTAGATGGCAGCACCAAATATATTTCAGCTTTCATTTCAACCCAGTCGAAAGGTATCGACATCTGTTAGAATCATTTGGAGTTAACAGATAATTGTGACTGTCAAATAATAACAGACAAATAATTAGCAATAAATTAAAATTGCGACTATAATTTGAGATTTAAACTATCCTATCTCTCAAGTTGGATCGAACTGCACATGGTGTGCGAATTTTATTATAATCGGTTAAGTGGTTTAGGAGTCCATTGAGGACAAACATTGTGACACGAGATTTATATATATTAAGATATATATATATATATATATATATATATATTAATCTTATAATTATTTCTCTTTAATTTTGGGCGCGAGCTTTTTATTTCCTAATTCAAAATTATTAAGAAAAACTTTTTCTATAGTGTTTGTAAGTAAGAATTGACTTTAATTTTTTTTTTTTTTTTTTTTTTTTTTTTTTTTTTTAAGTACATGCTTATATCTTAGTTATCCAAAATGCTATCGTCACACAAATTCATTCAGAAATTGTACTGGGTTCATATTAACACATTGTAAAGTTACAGATCATTTCGCGCATTTAACTATTTAGTTTGATCAGAAATATTATTGATATTGCTCAATTTGTTACCGGCCCCCTAAATGCTCTCCTAAACCAATCTTCACTGAAAAACATCAGGAAGATCTAGTTCTTAAAATGTCCAAAGTTTGAAAACATTTCATCGAGAGATAATGTTTTAAATTGAAAAAAACTGATCGTTTGCAAATCTTGCTAAACGTTTGTGCAGAATTTTATTTAAAATCGTTTTGAAAGGTTAAAATTAGGTATGAATTGATGCTTGATTTTTTAAAGATATTAATTAATAGAAACACAAGTTACTTATTTTTTTTTTTCAAATTGTTCATCAAAATTGTAATTTCTTTAAGTTACAATACATCCCAAGTTCTGGGGAATAATATTTTCGACAATAATTATCGTTTAGTTATAAAGAAAGTAAGAATGCTACAATATAATTTATAAATGAAAAATTGATTGCTTTCATAAAACATGTATTCCCATATCAAAGAACCTTGGCATAATTTATAAAACTGCCGTGTAATAAGAAATATTTAAAGTGAATTGTCGAATGGGCCTTACATGAAAATCCTGTGTTTATATTCGGTTTCACGAATTTCTCTTTTTTATATATATGAACAATGGTGAAATCTAAATTCTAACCAACAAATTAATCTTTTTTTTTTCCCCTTAATAAACTAAAATAATTTTATAAATATATATTTAATATAATTTTTCAAATACAGAAAAAAAAACAGTAGCGAACACTGTATCAGTAATGGATACTTTTAAATGTAAAATCTATAAACAAAGTTTCGAATTCTTGCATAGGTTCAAGCTGCGTTCATAGCTTATTTTATTCTCCTGTACTATTAACGTCTCGAACCACGAATAATTCAATAATAAGTACACAATTTTGAATAAACACTATAAAATGCTAGAAACACACAACAATTGTTTCGAGTCGAAAGAAAACTCGAACCTGTACCAGGTGAACAAAACAGGCACGAGTGCTACAAAGTGGCAATACAGATTTATTATTACAGATAATTCCACACATCAATTTTAAAATATTTCTTTAACTTTAAAAAAATAACTTTCTGTCTTTTTTCTTTTTCTTTTTGTAGATTTCAGTAAGGAAATAAAATGTTATTTCCTTTGCCTTTACCTATTTTTAACCAATTTCTTCTCTTTTTTTCCCTTTCATATGACTAAAATATGCGGACGAAATTCCTTTATTGCTCTAAATTTTTAATTCTTAACATATACTATTTTAATGGGTTATTTATTTTATTCAATTTATTATCATTAAAGTTAAAGAAGTAAAAAAAAAACATCATCATGAGTAGTAGTGGACAGCTTTTTCATGACTAGCTCATTTGATTTTTAAAACGAGACCAGTAGAGGACACAATATAGTCATCTCCTAAATTATAAAAGCCAAAACAGAATGGAAATTGACATGAATCTTCACATAATCTCGAGACGATACGCGGATGTCGTTGGTGTGCCAAATATGCGCTCTTTCCGTAGAAAATCGAAACTGTAGTGGTATGTCTCTTACCACCCATAGGGACGACACTCACCTTGCTGCCCAGTACGTTGTTGTGCAACAAACTTAATCTCAACCTCAACTGTCTCTTTCTTTTTGAATGGGAATTATGAGCATTCTATAATGTTTTTGCTTTCAGAATCTATAATTGCGAAATTTTTATGATTTTGAATAATAAACGTGCGAATACTTTAGGATAGCGACTGTAAATTACGAAATACAGTCAAAATGGAAATTTCGAACGTTTAGTTTGAGGTTCAGTTGGTTTATTATTGCACTAGAGCTACGGAATCAGAAATTGACGGTGGTCTCGAATTAACCCTTCTTGACGGTCCGTAGACTCTTTCACCGTTCAGTTCTAGTGTGTTCACTACTGCTGCACTTTAAGGCGCCGTGATTTTTTTTTTTTTTTTTTTTTTTTTTTCATATAAAATTAGCAAAACAGCAGAGTCTTGTAAAGAAAGTGATAATTCAGGTATGAAACATTTGTTAATTTTATAGTCTTTAAAATTAATAACAATACACAAAGGGCCGGAAAATTATCGTTAAAGAGTTTACTATTGATGCAGTTGCCGTATATTAAAAATGTAAACCGTAATTCTTAAACTGTAATGCCTAAATTTTACTGAGCTAAATTTTACACTCATTAATAATGAACTAGAGAAAAAAAATACAATGATAGTTTTTTTCTTTTTTTTTTTTAATTTGTGATATTAAAAAAATATATAACGGGAATAGAGTTAGGTACAAATTTTCATTGTGGATTGTGAATTATTTTACTGATTATTTGGAATAATCTTTGTAAAATATATACATGAAGTGTTCAGAAAAAAGTGAAAAATCAAACAAACAATATTTCTAAAGTAATTTAACTCATAGACATTTAAATAAAAAAAAATAATAATTGCCGAAACGTAAGTTGAGGCCTCCCTGTTGAGACTCAAAAAGATTTCGGGTTCTCTCTAAAAAACGGAAAGAGAAAATTCTCTCAAATGGAGCAATTTTTTACTCAATCGACACGTTGAAAGGCAACTTTAAATCAAACTAACATGTTTTACTAGTATATTAGCATTCAAATAAATTAGTGGAACGTTTTTCGTTTTTGAGTACAAAAAATAAAAGACTGACAAATTACTCGTAGAAAATAATCCATACAACCATGTACAAAGAATATGTTTATTTTATTTCGATTTTTATAGAATAAAAATAAACGTTTTTTCCGACATATTAAATTTTAAAAGATATTTAAAAAATATATATATTTATATATTTAAAAAAATCTAGAGAAATGTTAAAATCATTTTTTGATTAAAGACAATAAAGATAAAATATTTTTTTGTTTTCTTTGCCTATACCACGAAAAATAAACCACAGTAAATGTTATAGAAAAGTACAAAAGTAAATAAAATTTAAGTTGTTTATAATATTTGAACTCATTAATAAAAAATAACACTTTCGTATATAAAAAATTATTGTGTTTATAATTATACACCATAGAGAAGAAACTTATTACTGGGAAATATATTTTTTAAAATCATATATAAATGTTCGTAAATACAAGCGTATTACCTAAACTGCACCATTTAAAAATTATAAATTTTCAAAAACAATCAGAAAAATATTCAGAATTTCATCATTAGAAATATTCAGAAAGTACCCATTGAAATTTAGTAAAATCTTTTATAAAACAGTATAATGTTTCATTTTTTATATTTTATAGTTAAAAAGTTATTGTAAAAGTTTTTTTTTTTTTTTTTTTTTTTTTTTTTTTTTCCAAAATTGTTTGCAAAGTTTTAATATAATTTTGGCTTTACAGTATAGGAGAAAGTCTTCAACTTTCAAAATATTTTTAAGCTTTAATAACCCTTTTACATCGTTTTGTAAGAAAATGTCGAACGTTGCTACTTACGTTGGTTCTTATCCGAAACAAAATAGTGTATAGAAAATATATAATAATTTTTCTTACTTCGTAGTTCAGTTAAAAAAAAGAAAAAAAGGTTATGAAACAATCCTTTTTCGTTATTCTATTAGTTCACGAACGACAAAAATTTAATTTAAATTTCTTGTATACTGAACTTCAAATTTCCAGTGAAAGAATATTATATAAAATAACTTACATTTTGAAAAAATATATCCCAAAACTAATTTTCCTTCTGTTAATATTATTAAAGTGAAATTTAGCGTGTTCGACTATATTATGTTTCATGAAATTCATGATTTGGGAACGTTCATACTGATATACCCATATACAGTACACTGAGTTATGCTGCGTTCTAGCCTCCTAAACTAGATGCCTAACGCGTTGCACGTAAAATTGGCAACAGTTCAAGCAGTAGACAGCGTCTTCTGCTACAGATTGTGCGACTTTTTTATTCAACAGCCACCAAAAATTTTTAAAAGTGGGATTTGATATACATACATAAAAGCAAATAGGATCGAAGAAACGTCGATTACATATGTCATATATCACTTCTTTAAATTACTGGTGACAGTTGAATAAAAAAGTCGTGCAATCTGTACCAGGTGGCGCTGTCTACCGCTTAAACTGTAGCCAAGTTTACGAGCAACGCGGCAGGCATCTAGTTTAGGAGGCTATGGCTGCGTATTCCCAAATAATAAAATATGGGGCATTTGTTTTTATTTTTAAATTATTTTCAGTTGTTACAAAGTTGGAAAATTTTCGGCATACCTCCAACTGGCAAGTAACATCTTATTTATTTATTATTATTTTTTTAATTACAATAAAATTTAGAAATATATCATGATATTAGGCTTTATTGAAAATTTAAAGACAGATTTAAAAAAAAATAAAAATTAAATAAAAAATTATGTTATTGACATTGAGATTCTTGATAAAAATGTAAACACCACGGCTATTTGTGCCCGACATATCAATTTCCTCCTCCATTGGAGAAAATCAAAAACTTAAGAAGTAAAATAAACTGCAGTTATATTCAAAATCTGCATAGAAATCTCAGTTTATTTACCAAAAATTGTGAAATTTATTTCTCAATTTATTTCACAAGTACACCAATTGTAAATCTTCTAATTTTGAGATAAGGATTTTGTCAGAGAGAAAAATGTAATAAAACTTCGAAATTCAAAACTATCATTGTTTACTATTTTTTGTAGTTTTTTTTTTTTTTTTTACGGATTAAAAAAATAATAATAATAAAGGTTAAAAAAGAGAGATAAGAGGAAAATTAGGTTCACATTCAAGCTTATCAGTTGAGATATAGGCTGGTTTCACGTACACCACTTATTCTTATATAAACTCTGAAAATAAATACTAAGCAGAACGATTAAAATCTCAATCCTCCTCGACTATGATACCAATATAGCTTTTTTATTTTTAAACTAATGGTAAGACGGAATAATACTATATTTTCAAAATGTTGCTTAAAATAAAATACTAATTTTAAAAACCTTTAAAATAAGTAGAAAGCGTATAAGATATAGTGTGTCGGATTTAATAAACACGGTTTTAAATTTAGAAATGTATATTTGATTACATTTATCTCCGAGTTTATAAATTATGTTACACGTATGCAAACAAAACAAAAGTTACAATTCGGAATTTGGAGAGAGAAGGTTTTATTTCATAAAATCGATGTTACATTAACGCAACTTTATTGATTGTTTTCGAATCAATTACATACATACGCAGTATTCTGAAAAAAAAAAAGAAAGAAAAGAAAAGAAAAAGAAAGAAAGAAAGCTTAGGGGAATAAATTAATTAATCACGATAAATCTTCCAAATACTTTTTTTAGTGTCTGAAACAATAACAAAGCCATTAAGATAATCGCAAATGGCTTATTTCACAATCAAGTTTAGTTAAGTGTTACTAAATATTAAGCTAAACTCACACTGGAAATTAGACAGAAAATAAATAAGATATTCATTTCGCTTTATTTCTATTTATTTGATTATTGATTGTTGTATAATGTATCTTTATTACTAAAATAAAAATCATGGGATATTCATGTAACCATTTAAATGGTTATTTAATGATATAATTAAAAAAAAAATCAGAAGTCCTTTTTTTTTATTTATTTATTTCTTATATTTTTTTCAAATAAAAGAGATAGAAGAAACACTTTTATAATTTTTTTTTTCTGGATTAAGTTTAAGTAGTTTATAATTGTTTATTTATTTATTTTTTATTTATTTATTTATTTATTTATTTATTTATTATTATTATTATTATTTTAAAAATTATACCAACATTTGCACGTTTCAAAAGCCTGGTGATACACCTCCCAATTAAATTTTCTATCCTGACATCTTTTTTTTTTTTTTTTTAATAAAATGCTATAAACCTTTATACTATAGTTAATCAAATGAAACCTCGTACAATGATATCCATGGATAATTATACCAATTCTGCTCTAAGTTAATCGCACTAATCGATTAGAGATATGTTAGACTTAGAGATATGTTAAACTATATTCCGTGTCCTACTCTTACTTCTAGAGCCTGGAATTTTAACTAGTTTTCTAAATATTCATCAATAGGTCAAGTGCATGGATGTGCAACAAAATATTTCAATCGAAGTGTTTTTACAATTACATTAAATGTAGAGCATATATATATATATATATATATTAGAGATAGTATTTTACATAGCATTAAAGCATTAATGAGATAAAAATAAAATATTAAAATTGACTTAAACACACTTTATGACTTGAAACAATTTCTTCAGAAAACAAGAGGTAAAAAATGGTCTTCTTTGGCAAAATTTCGGATACACCACTTCGAAAAATGATATCGTGCTGGGTAATCTCTGAGATGCAAAGTGTGTACTCATGGATATGATATGGACAGAAGGATTCGTTTTGTAGGACACGTTGTACAGAAGATCGAGAAAATTACATGGTAGCAGCAACGACGATTACGCTTTTTCTTGGATTTTTCTTTACGGCAATCAATACATTATCTTCTATCTGATTGTACATGATTGGCCTTTACAGTGTTTCTCATGCCTTACAGGCCTATATTGTCACAAATTACAATGTACGCGAAAACAAATCATGCTCTCGTTCATTTCACTTTTGAAACCGTTCTTGATACATTCTTTCAGCTTTTCTGTATTGCCATCTACCAATGTATATACTTAGCATAAATTTTCCAGTTTTGTATTTGTATAATATTTTATGCATTTCCTCTGCGACTGTTACTGTATTTTGAATACTCTAGGGGCAAAAACACACCTCCAGCCTTCTTGACAGCCACGTAGAGTTCTAATATGCATACTTGGTTTTATATCTATTTATTATTGATTTTTTTTTCTTTTTTATTATTATGAGAAATGGATTTTCTGTTTGCAGGTTTCCCATTGACAGTGTTGTTGTCTGAAAACAATTTCGACCTTTCTAACAGCCAATGACCGCTAATATTATACTAATATCTAAGCACCAGTTTTTTTTCCTAACACTAAATTCCACGTGTGTGCAGAATTTGACGGCTCAGGAGTGCAAAAGTTCGTTTGAATATCTGTAGTTCCACCTACTTTGTAAAATTTATAATCTTGTACGATTCATCATTTCATAAAATATCTGTCTTAACATAATCAGTGATTCTAATGCATCGACTAGGAACAGTATTATTCCCATGTATATCGTTTATGTAATCGTTTATACGAAAAAAAAAAAAAAAATGTTTGTTAAAATTCAACGGTCAAAATCCAAGGCGGTTTCTTAAAGTGTTAAGATGACATATGCGCTGCTGTGTTCCTGTGCTATTTTGAATCCTTATGATGTGCAATATTTTCATTTAAAGTTTGTCGCTGTACCTAGAGCACATACATGAATAACTATAATATTGAAAATCAATATTAAATAAAATTGAAATATTTAAGTAAAAATGCTAGATGTCAGTTGTTTATAATTTATGGTATAAAACAAAAATCTAATCTTATTTAGGGTATAAAGCAGTAATTTTCACAAAATTGATCTGATTTGGGATTAGCTAAATTTTTAAAACAGACAAAAAAACAGAAGTTGTGTGCGTAAAATATATTAGCTAAACACGTTCTCAAGAGATTCTTTAATATGAAAGAAATGATAAAATTCAACTCAAATTGAATTCAAAATAAACAAGAATCAAAAATTTTGTAACAAATGTAAAATAATTGAAATTTCATATATCTTGTAGAATAACGTAAAAAACGTAAACTGAACATTGAAAAAAAGAATTTTTTTTATATGTGAATACAGCCTTACGATTAGAAATTATGTAAAATACTCTAAGCTATTAAACATGTGTACAGGTGTATTCATCATGACGATATCTGAGAAAAATAACATGGCAGTTGTTTTTTAATTTATGCTGACAAAAAACAGTCACACAAGCGAAACATAATAGGCATTATTGTTGAATTTATGGAACTTCAAATTGCTTTTTTTTATATTGATCGCTCGGTTTTGAAAATTTTACTGCAAAAGATTATTCCGTCTAACATATAGATGCTAGTATGTAATTATCATTCATTAGCATTTTTCCTTTAAATGATGTAATGTATGAATGCGTTTTCATCAAAAATCAATCGAAAAGAATATAATTGACTGATTTTGGGTATTATCTTTATTTATATCTTCTTATCGGACGTCCCCTAACTCCGAAAATTGCCTTTTTATCCTTCGGATATTTTAATTCCTCTTTGTACGTCTTTATGCCTTTTTGTACGTGTATGATATCAGATAACAAAAACTCAATCAACTGTAATGTCTAATTCTGTATTCATAATCAAGGCAATCATCATACAGGAAGGTTTTTTAAAATTCTTATTGAGATCTTAATAATTCATTCGTGTATAAGGACACTCAAAATTATTAAAATATTTTACATCAGTTAGTAAAAATAGGCTCTTTTCTGGGATTTAACATACTCAGACTGTACTAAACAAAATGAAATAGTCATATGCTTTTATGAGAACAAAGGCATGCTTCTCTTAGGAAATGATTTGAAAAACTTGTATACCTGACAACATTTCTGAGTTTTTAAATCACTAGTATCTTTAAAAAGGATTCTGTTACATATATTTCCAACGAATAAATAAAACTAAATAAATTGAAAACATTTATAAATAATTTCCGGTAAGGCTTCGTTGAAAAAATAAAAAAAAAGGAGACTTGGAAATTATGAATTTGCGTTTTAATTTATGGTATTTTTGTTCATTACAGTGATAAATTTCAAGTCACTGTGGATGATGTCAAAAACTTTTAATTACAGCAAAGACTTATTTTCGAAAATGTTGCACTGAAAAGGCCCCAATGAAAGCTTACATTTTCCTTACTAGATATGTGCGATAAAAAATAGTTAGTAATTCATTAAAAAGGAATACAATCTATGAGAATAAATCAGTTTAAAAATATATTTAATTTATTTATATACCTTTACTGTTGTAAATCATGTATAATATAAAATAATCTATTTTTCTATACTTTGTATTTTTTTTCTCCTTTATTAAATTAAATTTTATTAAAAATTACGTTATAAAAAATGTAAAATATCTTTGTGAGAATACTGTAAAATATTTGCATTGGTTGTTTCCTACTTAGGCATTATCTTGAATATGCATACACTTAAACTTTAATGATTTCGCTTACTTTTCTTTGTACGACATTTAAATTTCGAATAGGGAAAAAATACTTACATAAACTTCGCAGACATTTTAATTTGTTTTGGACGTTAGAATAACATGGAAAATGTTTTCAGAAATAAACAACAAACTGTGCATATATTTTAACTGCCATCCTTTATTATGGTCTCCGCTGCTAGCATATAAATTATTTTTAAAGCAAACTTTTATAAATCTAAAAAAAGAAAAGAGTGTTTGTTAAAATTTTTTCTAACTTAAAAAAAAGAAAAAAGTATATAATTATACATGTATTAAAAAATGTCTAGCTCATTATTTTGCAATTTTTTGGAGAAACTTTTATATCCCCCCGATTACATGCGGTAGAGACATAAAATTTTATACAGATATACTAGTAATATAACATGCTACAGCCAAATTGCATTTCAAGCATCACCTTTCACAGGGGGATGCGAAACAAAAAAAAATTTCTTTGTTTTTCTTTATTATTTTTTACTGGTCCCATTGCCATTTTCATGGTAAAACTTTAACTGGACTATATGAGGTATAACATGTGTCTTTACACACCTGATGCTTCAAGATGATTTGTCTAGTACTGTTTGAGATATTCTAAAAAAGTCTGTCTGAAATCGAAAGTGTCCGGTCATTTATGGAAAGGTAGTGTATTATTAATTGTATCTTTATTATCATAGTAAAAAAACATAAATTGGTAGTGTCTCAGTGATCGTAGATAAAGAAACATTTTTTATTTAAAAAAAAAAAAAAAAAAAAAAAAAAAAAAAAGTAATAAACACAGACATTTGAAAAAAAAAAAAAGCATGGAGAAAAGAAAAACTTATTCTAAAAAAAAAAAAAAAAGTTGGAGTCTTTTTTTTTTTTTCAGATTTTTGTTTTTCATTTACTCTCCTTTTCACAATTGAGGTCACATACACATAATCCTCAACGATGAAATATCGACCTTGTTAAACAATAAATGTTTGCTTATAACAGTTGGCAGATAGCACCAAATCTTAGAAATCATAGAAGTCTAACGAAAGACAATAATTTTTCGCCGTTTTACATGTCAATGGCATGAGGTATTAAATGGAATGATGATCGAGATTCATTGTTAAATTTTCTGTAAGAAAGTAAGTGGTGACGTAGAGACTCTGGAAAGAAATGTGTTAATAAGAAACTGATATGAATTTTATTGCATTCAATTTTAATAGCCAGATTTCACTTCTCTAGTCGACCATAACACAGAAAATAGACGAGAAGGCTTTGATGCTTTCGACAGCATTTATCACATTTTGTTTTCAATGACTTAGGGAAAATGATAATTTAAGAACGTTTTGAAAATAAACAATATAAATTTCATAAAGTTTCAAGGAATGTGCGTGTGCATGTTTAGTTTCATTTTCAGGGAATCATTTGTAAAATAAATTAAATTTAAAATAATTAATTTTCTAAATTCGTCGAAAAATTATTCCTGCTTGAGAAAACTTTTAATTAATGTAAGAAATGATAATAGAAATAATAATAAAAACCATGAAATTTTCAGAAATTTGAAAACTTTAAAATATAAATCATTATTTCAAATTTAAATTAAAAAATTTCAAAAAATGCACAGTTCTAAAGTACCCAGAGATTTCAGACATATCGGTAAAAACAGATCCAATGAAATAAAGTGAAATAACTTTCAATTTAGGAAATAAATTTTAAAATTAGGAAAATATTGTGAATAATTTTGTCATTTTATTCTTAATTAAATACTGTCGCGAATAGTTATATATATATATATATATATATATATATGTGTGTGTGTGTGTGTGTGTGTGTATAAGAAAAAAAAGAATTAGAAATAGGTAGTTGTGACCAAAACAATGTCAGAAGCCACAATTAAAAAAGGAATTTCATTCATTTTCTCTAAAATATGCTGGAATTTTGAGTTATTTATTTTTCGACTGTGTAAAAAGGGCATATCGAAAGATTAGCAACGTCTTTGGTATGTTTGAAAGATGACCTAAAATTTTACACAAAAATTGAAAAAGCCTTGTGTTAATATCTTTGATGTGACACACACACGCAGAATATATATACACTATGCGACAAAAAAAAGCCGCACTGCAGAAAAATTGACTTATACCTTTTTCATTTGTAATAACTTCAAAACTAATGGTTGTAACAAATAAAACTGTCATGTTTGCATAATATCAAAGAGATGAAATGGTATCTATGCACATTTTTTATTTAATAATTCGCTTTATTACATTCTACGAAGTAATTATTCAAAATCTACATAAAACATTCTTTTAAACGTAATGTAATAAACATATACTTTGTACTGTATTATGATTTATTATGTGATATAAAAAAGTAATATTTTAATATATAAAATAAAACTATTTGTTTGTTAGATCTAAGCAATTTTTAATAAAAATATGTATTCTGCATTGAGTTATTCCACCTTTATATGGAATTACTGCTTTAATGCGCAATGACATAGTATTATGCAGTGTTTTAATATAAATATCAGAAATTTCTCTGTGGTAAATATCATAAATAAATTTTTCTAGTCCTTGCAGAGTCGTAGGCTGCAATTTTTTAATCCTCACCCCTTTCCCGCGCTTTTTATAGACTAAACATTTTCGAGCGGATTGAGATTAGGGCTGTTTCCAAATCTGATGAAAATAAATTCTACGATATTTTTTTGTGGGATTTAACTTAAAGTTAAAAAAGGTACGATTGTTTACATAATTATAGGTGATCATGGGATAGAATAGGTGGTTTTAACAATTTGAATCGAATAAACTCACCACAGACATCCTTTAGTATGGTGCAACATCATCTTGAAATTCTGTTTGAGGGAAAGCATGAGATACCTTCAAAATAACCGATCAGGTGCCGCTTTTGTAATGGTCGCGTTTTATTTCGAGTTAATTGATCCCTTGCACATAAACAAATGTCCGACTCTTTGAAAATTTATGCACCTCCGTACCATAATGCACGGAGAATGTGTCACTGTTTTATGTATGCAATTTTCAATAATTCGGTCACATTTTTATCATCTTACTAGTTTTCTTTATAAGCCCGAAATAAAATAAACTTGACTCATGAGAGAAAACGAGTTCGGCCTAATAATTAACTGATATATATATTTTTTAATTTTTGGTCAATTGAAGTCTTGTTTTTATTTATTTTTTATTTAATTTTTTAATTTTTTTACTTAGTAATAGCTTTTTTTTTTTTCAGATCTACTGGCTTTTAACATACTTTGTTTGATTTTTACCGCACTGTTTTTGAAGAAATTATTTTGCTATGCACTTCTTTTTAATATTTTCTAAGTTATGAACATGTACAAATCGATTTTTTTTTTTTATTATTCCTTAACTTGCCATCATCTCGCTTGGATGGGCAACACGACCGCCTAAAGACCATTTTCCGTTTAAACAGCCAAAAAATTTTATACCTTCCTAAAAATCATCTCAGGAATATTTCGTTAACATTTAATTAATTTGCCATCTCACGTATTAAAATATTTTTTGACTTTAATTCTAAAATTAATACTTTTTGTGGCATCGTTAAACGCCTTCTACTTGCCATTTTTGAAATAATTTCTAAAATTATGTTTTTACTGACTGTTTCATTTTATTTTTAACACTGGGCTCAACGTACCTTTTTATAGTTTATTTTTTCATGAATTTCCTACCAAATAATAGTTTCGTATTAGCTAAAAAATTTCCTTTTCATTTGGGGAAAGACCGTCATTTTACTCTTTAATATCCGCCTTTCCCCGTTTGAATATACACGGATAATTTAGCATAAAAAATTTATGAATAATTTATATACCAAAGTTGAATGAAAAACTCTAGATACAGTTTCAAATTCCTTTTTACTTTCCGAACACTATAGTGAGGAAAGTATTGTAATCATGTCAAAAATTCGAATTCGAGATTTCGATGTTTCTATACGTTTCGAGGTCCAACGAGTCCGTTTTCACTATTTTTACGATGATTTATGTATGTGTGTGTGTATGTGTGTGTGTATGTATGTGTGTATGTATGTGTGTATGTCTGTGAGTGAACACGCTAGCGTCTAAACGCTTTGTTCGAATAAGCTGAAAGTTGGTACGTATATTGTAAGTCACCATAGTACGAACCCTATAGATTTTGGTGAATGTAGCACTTATAGTTTTTTTACAGGGACACAAAGAAAAATTCTTTATCATTATGGCCAAGGGACCAAAATCTTAAAAGTGCGATAGCATCTAAACGCCTTATTCAATTGAGCAAAAACTTTATACACATATTATAGGTCACAGATACTCAATCTGTATAGATTTTGGAGAATCTAGCACTTATAGTTTTTTTACAGGGACACAAAGAAAAATTCTTTGCCAAATTTTTAAAAGTGTGATAGCGTCTAAACGCCTTATTAATCTCAGCAAAGAATTTGTACACATCTTATAGGTCACATTTGAACCAACTGTATAGATTTTGGTGAATCTAGCACTTACAGTTTTTTTACAGGGACACAAAGAAAAATTCTTTATCTTTATGGCCTATGAGACCAGCGATAGCATCTAAACGCCTTATTCAATTGAGCTGAAAATTTGTATGAATATTATAAATCACTGTTGCACTAACTATAAGCATTTTGGTGAATCTAGCATTTATAGATTTTTACAGGGACACAACGAAAAATTCTTTATCCTTAAGATCTAAGGGCTCAAAGTTCAGTAGCGTTAAATAAAACCTCGTGTGATATATGGAGAAAAATATTTAAACACTCTGTTATGGTTTTCTCTTTTTTGTTTGTTTAGCAACACCTCTTTATTTATTTTATCTACAAAACTGTTAGTTACTCAATGTTCGGAAAGTCGAGTGGAGTCACTCCAGATTTTTCTTTCTTCCTTTCTTTTCTTTTCTTTTCTTTTCTTTTCTTTTTTTTTTTTTTGAATAAATGATAAAATTTAAAGAGTTATATATCTATAAACTACTTAAAATTCCTTAATAAATAAAATTAATAGTGAATTAATGGTTAATTAATTAATAATTTAATTAATTGTTAATTAATTAATAATTTATTTAATTTTAATTAATTAATTAATTTAAAATCTAATTTAAAAAATATCTGAATTCTAATAGCAGTATCTATATCATAATAATGACAAAGCAATTTATTATAAAAATCATACTTTAAATAAATTCCTGAAATATACCAGATACACAAAGATGTGTGGAATATAATTTATTTCTGGAAAGTTAGTCTACTTGCTTTAATAATTTTTTTCGGAGATTTAAATGCCCCGCAAATTTATCATTCAGAACATTCATCAACTTTTGCAATGTTTCTATTCTATTATTATCACCAAGTATCAATACCAACTAATGGCTAATGCCAAAACATATTTTTGCCATCAAAATCAAAAAAGTTTGCTCAATAACATGGGGATGAGATCTATATGAATTACTGTATCTATGCTAGTGTGACCAACGAATCGGGTATAGTCTGATAGTAATTTAATGTTTTTAAGTATTGTTTTCTTTTTACAAAAATATTTTCTAGTCATAGTGCACAATAATAAATAGCTTCATCTTTGCGTTCTCTTCATGTTTTGATATCTTGACTTACAGGGATGTATGTTTATCTGTTAATTACATTAGTTAAGACGTGTTCATTTGCTCTATATATGCAATTTTTTAAATACTCTATTGGTTTTAAATTTATTTATTTCTTCATTTATTTAATTAATGATCTTTTTCATTTTTTTTTTTTTCGTGTTTAAAATGTTTTTGTTTCATATTGTTTATGGTTTGGGCATTGATTAAGGGTATTTTTTTAATTATGCACTTTTAACGTATAAAAACCTAATTTCCATGCTGAATATCCAAATCTCTTGATAAAATGGCAAATTCAGACTGATCCCATCCTTTTTATTTTGTCTTATTTTGATATTTATCAATCTTCTCATTTATTACATTCTTTGATTCTTCTTTATTTTTGGTAATTTTCGATAAGATTTAACACGTATGTAGAAAGGCAGTTTAATAAATTTTAACAAGCAATTTTGGCATGAATTTTTATGCTTAAAAAATATCAATCATTTACTTACAACACGAATTATTAATGAAACGATATTCACTGCCGACAAAATTATTTTGTGTATCTGCAGATATAATAATTCATAAAATTTATATTTTTCTTCAGAAAAAAAAAAAAAAAAAAAAAAAAATCCAACAATCCTGCATGTCTCATTTCAAGCTTTATAATGCTTAAAATTATTATTATTATTATTATTATTATTTTTAAGAAATAATTCAATAGGATATACTTCCTTTCTCACACTTATTTTGTATACTTCTAAATTTATTTTTATGATCAAGCAGAATTTTAAGACACGTTTTACCATTTATTCTATTTGTTATGTTTTATTTATTTATTTATTTATTTATTTATTTTTATAAACTGTTGAATACCATTAACCACTTTTACGAGAAAAAAAAAAAAAGTTTAAAGAAAAAATAAACTCTTTTACTTTAAAACTGTCATCCTTTATTAGAATTCCGCTTTGAGCATGCAAAGTGCATTTTAATGCAAATTCTTATCGAAAAATAATGTTTGCAAGGAAAACATTTTTATACATTAAGGAAAATTGTTTGAGGGATTCACTTGTCTTGTGTAAGCAATATTCATCCCTGTTTTAAAAAGCAATATCCAACTTGAATGAAGTACATTATGTAAAAATAAATCAACAAGATTTCATTAACGGAAACATATCTGCATATATTTTTCATTTATTTTCCGATAAAATAACATTGCAGAAGAAATTCACTTTAGTTAAAACAATTTTAAGATTATTATTAGATTTTTTTTCTTTTATCTTTTTTTAAATTCTAAAATTTTTCGTATACGTTGATTTACTTTTATTTTTATAAAAAAAAGAAAAAAAAAAAAGAAAAAAAAAAGGAAAAGAAAGGAAAAGAAAATAGAAAAAATAAGAAAATAAGATGATTTTCTTTCAAAAACAATTGAAAAAAGTTACAATGCATTCAAATATTACAATGTACTTAATTGTTCAACATGTGAAAGATTTGATTTATTTTAAATATATAAATGATTTAATTCTTACAATTGAATACGCAAGAAATAAAAAAATAAAAAATAACTAAAACATAATTATCACGGATTTCAGACTATTTTCTTTTACACAGTTAATTTGAAAAACTGTTTCATCTAAAATATATTGTAAAATTATCTTAATAAAATTGTTCTCTTTAAAATTTCAACAAGAAAAAAAAAAACAAAATAAATTATGCATTGTTAAATCCATATCTATAATTGAAGGATTTGAGGAACAATCTCAAATTAAAATCCAAGAATATCATTGCATATCAGAAGGATTAAACCTCTTTCTTATAGATACGGTGTTATTTATTTATCCTCTCTGCAGTGAGATAGATTTTGAACACAAAGCTTTCCAAAGTTTTGAACATTTATGCGCTCATAACACATCACAAAAACGGGTTTATTTAATTTGCATACAATTGTATACCATGTCCAGTCCATGTCCATTGAAACATTTTGCGTTCAGAACATTTTGAACTGAGAAAACTAAATATGTGAATGACATCTAGAATCAAAGATTCGGCTCTAGTAAAATTAGTTTCATGCCATCCTTATAAATTCTAGCTTGTTTTGCTAGCGAGTTCTGAAACTCCCAATTAGAATTCCATACTGTTTTCCTATATTATGGTGGCCATTCTATGTAAAAAAATCTCTGCAAATAAATGCGAACGCAAGAGGCGAGTTTTAGTAACTATAATTTTGGCTTATAACTCAATTCTAGTAAATCAACGAAAATTTCTCGCATTACAGAGGATTCATAATATTCATAACATATTTTCACAATCTAGAGAATTGTAGACTAGAAATTCTCTCTCGATTATTTCATCTGTCCAGGTTATTTGTTTACCTTATACACATGACTCGTAAATCTATATTTTTAATTTAGGGATTTAGAAAATGATTACGTATTCCTTCTAGATGAAAGGGATATATTTTTTCTTCTCAGTGAAGTAGACGCGTCGTGTTTGCTGAATAGATTCGTCGTAAGTGACACGGAAATTTAAAGTCATTTAGAACGTTCAGAAGACAAAAAAAAAAAAAAAAAAAAAAAAAAAAAAGGTGCTATTAACATATAATGTCCTACCATTGGACTTATTCTACGCCTTCAAAATGAAAAATTATGACTTTCAATTTTTAAAAAAATAAAAAGTGTTATCAAAATTAAGGAAAATTACATAAAATCCAATCCAGTGGAAGTCGAATTGTGTCAGACGAAAGTGTGAAAAGTGCCATAAGGAGTAGAAATGATTTTACTTATTGCACTTATAATTGCATTTAAGTTTTTATATTTTACTTTGAAAATGTGTATAAAGTTTATTGCTTGTAATTCTTATAAAAATCTTCAATTCTGTCATATTAACAAATATATACATAATATAAATAAGCGTGTGTGTGTATATGTATGAGTAAATCTGTTATTTATGTATTTTCTCTTATTAATATAGGTAAATAGAAAGTATTTACTAAATGTCACATAATTACTCATTTTACTTACGTAATTTCAGTTTTTGTTTACATTTACTTAAATGTATACTTTTCCGTTTGGTGAATTACATTCAATTATATATTGAAATTTGTATAAAACTTTTATTAGAAATATTTTTTAAAAAATTCATATTAAATTAATTATCAACAGTAAAATGCACTTAAAAACAGGCTTTAAAAAGTAATACAATAACCAGAAACTGGGTGATTGCTAAATTGTAAATTTTTATAATCTTTCAAAAAATATTTTAACGTCAGTTTCTAAATAATTTGCTAGAGTTCACAGAAATCCACTCTCTTGTTAGTAGCATTCAGGTGACTGTATGAAAGTCGAAATTTTTATAAAACACCCAGCTTTTTTTTATTTGATAACTGATCTGCTAATAATGATGCATACAGCTTAAGATAGTGAAAGTTCCATATTATTAAAGCGCATAAAAACAATTTCTGTATTTAACCAAACATATGTAGATCTAGAATTACTATACATAAAGAATAAATGAGCAAAACTAGTTGCATTTTCTTATACTTGAAGGAATGTTTACAAATGGCATACAATCATGCCAGTTAAATGGAGTTATTTGCGATCTACTTAAAACGGCAGCCATTAATAAATTTTTGAACTTTACGAGTAAAACTGTCAAATGGATGAGCATTTACAACAAAACAGACCAAATTTTCAATAACTCCAAGCACTTTTGTGTTAACTCTTGTATAACTTAATGATGCTAGTTGTTTGAATTTATAAGAATGAACTATACCAGCATCTCTCTTTTTTGAACATTATTTTTACTTCATTATAAGGGGTCAGTTAACTTTGAAAAAAGAAAATATCAGACTTAAATGACCATAACTTTATTTGCAATAACTCAAAAAATAATTACTTCTAAATATTATAAATTTTAACAAATATTAAAAAAAGGATTCTTTTTCTATTACACAACCTTTAAAATAATTCGCTTTTTTTTTTTTTTTTTTTTTTTTTTTTTTTATGAAATGTTAAAGCAATTTTTTTTTTCGATGCTCAATTTTGCGTGCAGAATATTCTCATAGTGGTCTCCCAGAATTTAAGGAAAATTTAACAGCTTTTACATGATATATAAACGTATGAAATGACGAACAATTAACTTTTTAATAATAAAAGTTTTGCAATTATAAGCATAATTACGCCAAAAAAAGCTATAATATTTTCAAAAATAATTATAATAACTTAAGAAAAAAAATAACTTTCCAGCAAAATTATTTTTATCTATTTAATTATTCAGTATATTTCCATTCGCACGATTTTTTGGAGTTCCTGTGATGTATCATTTGTATGTAATTCAACGTGCAAGTCTTACTTATATCGACAAAAAAACCAAGTCTGGTATTATATATATATATATATATATATATATATATATATATATATATAAATGTACATTTATAAAGTTATAATAAAAAATAAATATATAGATATGATATTTTTAATGCAAAACATTGCATGAACACATTAATAATCCTTGAGAACTAAGTGTGACTGGCGTATTATCGTCTAAAATTTTGGAATCATATTAACCGGATTATTGTGTGAAAGGATATTTTGTAACTTAGTCAAGTGCATCCAGTCCTTTCACTGACTTAGAATTACTTTTTTAAATCACAGAGGATGCTTTAGTTCTTACTAAAAATAATACTTTCTGTCTTTTTAATCAGATTATATTTAACAAACTTTTGGAGGCACAACAATCCCTTAGTCTATTATACCTGAGTTTTAGTTAATTAAATTAGAAGAATGTTTTTTAATTACTTTTCATAAAAATTTTTATGAATTTATTATAAGTTGATGACATTTTCATTGCCGTATCTTACAATAAATATTAACATCTTATATAACCAATCCAAAAATTATTCTCCTAACTCAATATCATAAAAATTAACTACCCAGGCTATCTTGTTTTGAGTAACAAATATTGCAATAAAAATATTGCAGTAAGAATGTTTTAGGGTTATAAAAGTAAGGGTAATTTGTATAAATATATAAATAATTAAATGGAATTAACTACTCATACAAGCATATTCCTTTATTCACTTTTGTAGCATTGTTATTAAACTATAATTTAAAATGCATGGACATTTTCACTAAATGTCACAATCGTACCAAAAATATAAGAATTAATTTCAGAAAATTAAGCCAGAGTATTGTTTTCATATGACTTTATTTTTAAACGTTCGCAATACGCTTCATATTCCCAAGAAATAGCAAAGCAATTCTACTATTTAACATTCTTTTTTAATTTTATTTATTTATTTATTTATTTATATTTATTTTATTTTATTTTATTTTATTTATTTTGACGTGTTAGTATTTTTTGGGATAACATTCAAGTATTAGGAGTTTTTTCTATCAGTAAAATATAATATAAAATATTATAAAAAGGAGATTAAAAAAAATAAAAATACTTTTTTATCGGCGTCCTAATATGTAGTAAATAAGGCAAACTTTTCTGTATTCAAACCAATTAAAATATTAAAAGCATTCATTGATGACTACATCCTACTATATAATAATGTTCTTTGTCATCAATAAATGCTTTTGATCATTCAATTGGTTTTAGTGCAGAAAAGTTTGCCTTATTTACTACATATTAGGACGCCGATAAAAAAGCATTATATTTAAAAATATTTTTTTAATTAAAACTAAAACTGAAATTAAATTTTTAAAACCGAAATGAAGTAGGACGTTACGGTTTTGAAATCCTTCAAATACTGTAAAATTTTCTGATATTCTGAGCTACTTACGGGTCACTCACTGATCACCCAGGGGCCACTCTCTGGTCACTCACTGGTCACTCATGGGTCACTCACTGGTCTCTTCAGGGTCATTCATGGTCACCCACTTTCCCTCACACTAATAGGGATGACCCCTGAATCAAAATATAGCAGAAAAGTGGCTCGTTGACAGACGGAATGACAGACAACCCGGGTGAATAAAAAAGCATTCTAAAAAACATACTATACCTTCTAAAAAATAAACATTAAATTATCAGTTTATTAGAAAAGGTATTTTAAAAAATGTCAAGCTAAATTCATTTTAAAAGCAGAGATTGCATTTGAAAGAAACTAAAGAATAATCGATATTCAAATTCTGTTTAAAATAACGTTGGTATTGCTTTCCAATAATCCATTATTAAAATGAACATTCATTTCCTTTGTATAAGAAAGACTATGCTCTGTATCTATAATTTCTTTTGACTAAAGAGACTCTTCAACATTTTCTTTGAGAATGTAATTTTTAATTTTAGAAGAAAATATACAGTTGGTGTTTTCATTTAAAGACTAAAGCTTTCCGTTTATTTTTTATTTATTTATTTATTTACTTAGTTTTAGTTTTATTTTATTAAACGATAAACACAATAAATATACATAATTGCGGAATATATTTTAATAAAATACCTTTTTTTTACAAACGAGAGTAAGTTAGCTTGTTTAATTAAAATATCTAATATAAAATTTGATGGAGATAAATTTCTGTATATAAAAAATATATTTATGACAATAGTTCGGTGTGAACATATACTTAAAGACGTACTCAAATGCAAAATTAAATACAATGATAGACGAAGAAAGGAAATGTGTTCTTTATTATGGTTGTAGCTGCTAAAAACGATTAAGTCTGCAAGAAATTCAAAAGATTTTTTTCTACTTCTAAATGAGAAACATTCGTTTTTTTAGATATCTTATTTTTACTGATTCTTAAAAAAAAAAAAAAAAAAAAAAAAAGTACCTAATATATTTGGAAGGTACTCTCAAATGTCGATGAATAAAATGTATCGACATCTTATATTAATCCGTTTAATCCATTTTACACTAACATTTTGTATTAATCCTGGATGATATATTTAACGCCCCAGCCCGCCCGTTCTCGCTCTTCGATGCCTTTTTCTAGTCAATTTTGTCCTTTTATTACTTCCGGTGTAAGCCTTTTTTTTTTCCGTCCCATGCTATTTCTATGGGGTTTTTAGCTTTCCCCCCTCTTTTTCTACATTCTAAAGTGCTGTTAATTGATAAGTTATAAGTTAACTGATTGCAGCGAAATAATTTTGATTCCCCTAAATAAATAACTGATTTTACCATTCTTTGATTTACACCACTTTTTTTTATTAAATGGTCTTACAAGGAAACATTCAAAAGGTGTCGTCTTCAAAAAATATTGAAGAAAAAAAAAATACATGTGATTCTACTCTTCATAAAACACTAGAAAGTGAAAAGATTATCGGCTGAAATGAATTACATCGACTACAAACAATTATCAAAATTAAGCATTTTTGGCGATTTAGCGCTGTTAGGCGATAAGTTTGCTAGCACCATGTACGAACAGAACCGTATTTTGCTACTCCGCCAAGTATTCAAAATCAATCGACTAACAGTGTTAAATCCCCAAGTATGTTTAATTTTGATAATTTTTTGTGGTCGCTGTAATTCATTTCAGCCGATATATATATATATATATATATATATATATATATATATTCACTTTCTGGTGTTTTATGAAGAGTAGAATCATATATATTTTTTTCAATATTTTTTGAAGACTATACCTTTTGTATGGTTCCTTGTTAGTATAATTAACCTTATAAAAAATCGTAAATAATAATAATAATAATAATAATAATAAATAAATAAATACTTAAATAAAAGTTTACTTTCAAATAACAATTGCTAATCATCCGTTAAAATTAAAAATAGTAAATGCTATAACTTCTGATTTGCAAGAGAGAAATTGTTATAGCTAGGTAAGAAAGAAAACCATGTACCCTAAATCTGTATCATAATTGTAAGTATTATAGACGTTACCGGAAGTATTATAGACGTTGACGAATGTCAGATGCAGTTACCAAAAAATTTGGCGAGCCTTGATTCTAACTATAGCTAGTCTAAAATATCTCTATTGATGTCGCTGGATATCAACAAACTGACTTAATGCGTAGAATTATTGACCCAATCGACATAGGCGCGAATGTAATTACTATATTGATCACGCTATTCTTTCCGACTGATAGTATATTTTCTGAAATACAAGATCTAAGACCAGCAACTACCATAACGTTTTGTCTAATATGCTCGCCGATCTGTCTACTCAACTTGGAAAACACCCTGTGGCATTCTGTCACTCATCCTAAAATTGAACAATGTAATGTCGTCAGAACCTTGGAAAGGCATATATTGGGAAGTGCCGTGTATTGCACTTGTGAATTCTTTTGATCATTTTAATCAAAAAGGATAGCGCGTCTTTTAAATTGTACCCGCGTCACAGTCCACACACCTGCTGCATTCATTGCCAATCCCCAAAGGTGCAACCTATTTTTAAAAAGTGCATATATCCTTGAAAATCATTTTATTCTAAGTTTCGTATTTGTAGCTCAATTGTTTTAGCGTAATGTAAATATAATAACTTGCAAAAGAGTATATTTTCAACATACATGCTTCCTAATACTTAAAACATGGAATGCTACTAAAATTTCAACTACTTAAGTGATTGATTATAACCTTTGGAATTAAGGAAAACAATATAGCTATGAAACATTGTAATAAAAAATAATGATAAGCAAACAGTACCTATATTTATGTAGTTATTTCATTTCTATAATAACAGGAGACTTGGCGTTGGGATTCTTTTTGCACTGAAGACGGTACGCTTTAGGCTACCGAAACAGCTGTATGCACCTCAAATATTTTCTTTGGCGTTTCTGACGTAGTAATTTATTCGGGTTTATTTCATTTCTAGTTCGGAAACTAGTAGATTTAAGTAAATTTAATTCTCTTTTGAATTATCAAATTAGGAGAAATTTTATTAAATAGTTTGAAGTAAAACAAACTGCAATAGAAAAAAAGAATGTAATAAAATTCAGTCTGTAGTTATCGAATTAAAGAATAATGATAAAAGTTGCCTTAAGCCATCGACAGTAAGGAGGGAACAAATCTTAATCAAAAGTAAATAAATAAATAAAACAATCCAGTCAAATCACGTTTAAATTAAGGAAAGTAACTTGGTAAAAATATCATAGATATGAAAATGGAATGCATTAAAGTTATTTCATTGTTACTTTATCCATACCGACCGTGATATCATAAAAAGACACTTCAATATAATACCGAATGCTAATGATATAAGAGCTTTATACATACATATATATATATATATATATATATATATATATATATATATATATATAATTTATTTAAACTGATTCATTTAATTATATATTTGTAATATTGGAAGTAAAGTATATATATATATATGTATAATTTTCTGTAAATAAAATAATAATAAATTAAAATAATAATATAATATATTGTAATACATATGATTCAAAGTCAATAAAAACAATAAATCAATAATAAATATATATATATATATATATATTTCAAAACAAAACAGAAACATTTATTAATAGAATTCATCAAACTTTATCAATTTTTTTTTTTTATATATATATAAACTGGGTTGAAGCATAAAAATTGGTTATTGCAATTTTTATTTATATTTATAGTCTGCCTATTTTATGCCTTATGAGTTGTTTTGAAAAATTATCTAATCTATGTCGTATTTGCTAAGGTTTTAATAATAAATTGAGGAAAATTTGAAGAAAGTATTTTATAATCATTCTTGTTTATAATACAAGAAAATGTTCCTAATACTAATATATCGTCTGAATTTATATAAATAGTATAAATTAGCTCATAAATCTTCAATTTAAAAATAAAAAAAGTATGTCTTTAAGAATCACAAATGTTAAACATATTAAATTTTAAATTAAAATATTTTTGAACCCATTTATTTCTAAAATGTCTATTTTTTATTTTTTATTTATTTATTTTTTAATAATAAAAGAACGCTTGGTAAAATTTATTATCTATATTACTGGATAAAAATAAAAATAAAAATTTTTATTTTTATTTTTCACTTATTAAAAAAACTATTTTAAACGCTTCTTTCCACATAAATAAATAAGAAAAGAAAATTAAAATTATGCTACATTAATACTAAAAAATGTCGTTTAATTTAAAAATATTTTCGTATGCAACTAAAAGCTGTCATGCATATATTATTTAATTTTTGAAATATGGGAATCTACATCCTATCCATTTCAGAAGATTAATGGAGAAAGAACAATAAAGCTTTCTTTAAGTAATATGCTAATGAATCTTGTATTTTTCAATGTTTAATAATATTAAGGTTTTTCATTCAAATTCTAATTTAAGAATTTCATTTTAAAATATTTTTCATCATAAAATATATTATACATGAAAAAATAAAAATAAATAATAATAATAATAATTAAATAAAAAAAAAAATCATTCATACAACATTTTCTTTAAGTAGTACAGAAAATAATCTAAGCTATACAAGGTCTGTCCTAAAAGAAATGCGCCCATTTTCTTCTACCGCGACTATTCGTCGCACAGGGTTGCCACTTGCGCGGAAAGGTGAGTGGAGGCTTGGGAACACAGCGCCACCAGCGCCAGTCGGCTCCGAGATCCTGCAGAATCACAGTATCGGTTTCAGTGAACCCTTGTGTGGGTGCTCGATGGAAATCAAGATGGACAAAACTCTCGAGTAGAATCGTCGCAGTGTCGTGAGGACGATCTGACTATTTCGGACAATGTGGTAAGTGTTGACGAATCTTGGATCTTCCTGTACGACCCAAAAACAAAAAAAAAAAAAAAAAAAAAATGGGCGCAGAGGGGCACACGACGTCGTCCCCAAGCCCAAAAAAGGCAAAAATGAGCAAATTACAGGTCAAAGCGATGCTTTTTTCGATTCCAAGGGAGTGGTCCATTTTGAATTTGTTCCTCGCCAACCAGTCAACGCCAAATTCTACGTCGAAGTACTGAAAATGCTCTAAAGTAACGGGTCAACCGCAACAGGCGCGAGATCAAGAATTCCTGGTAGTTGCATCATGGCAATGCTCCCAGCCTCTCAATGCTGCCTCAGGCGCCTTACAGTCCTGATTTTTTCCCGCCCGACTTCTTTTTGTTCTCGAAGATAAAAAAATCCCCCAAAGGACAGTATTTGGGGACCCTGGAGAACATCAAAGCGGCTACGACGAGGTTACTAGAGAATATCCCTGTGACGGACTTCCAGGATGCATATAAAGCATGGAAATTACGTTGGAACAAGTGTGTTGAAGCAGGAGGGATGCATTTCGAAAAAATACTGAGTAATTGTACGAATCGGTTCTATAAATTTCTTAAAATAAAAATGGGCGCATTACTTTTGGCACAAACCTTGTATATATATTATATATATTAAACAAATTGCTCATAAAACGAAATATTTGATATAAAGTATTCAAGTTTTAAAAAATGCACTTTTTAGTACTGGTGCTGTAAAATTGATGATAGGTCTAAGTAGGATAAATACAATTTAACTATGATATCATAGATGCTATATATATAAAAAATAAATATATAAACAAATAAATTAGATTACTTTCCGAATTCTAATTTGAACATTTTTGTTCACGAAATTATATTCAGCTTCTAAATACTTTTAGAAATAAAATAGTTTTATTTATTTTAAGTTTTCAAATAACATAATAAGAGCAAAATTTAGTTTTAATTCAAGCTAACAATGCTTATGCGAGAAAATGTATCCAGAATATATTAAAAATAAAAGATAAGATAAAAATAAAAAGTAAGTACTTTTTAAAAAAGCTTTTAGAAATGAAACATTTACAATAACCGGCAAAACAGAGATCTTATTCCAATATGTCAAAATATAGCTGGATGTAAATGTCCAAGCAAGCTGTGTAGGAATGATAAATTAGAGCAGAAAATAACTGATTGGCGTATAGAAAGAAATGCTTAAGGAAAAATGTACCATGCCAGTTTAATTCCCTCTATGCCTCGTCGGTCTTATTATGTAGGAAAAAGAACTTAAAACAAGTCCTACCGGCTTATTCGGAAGGGTAGGTTGATTTCTTTTTCCTTATCAAGTAGCCGTCATTTTCTTTCAAAATGGCGACTACAAATTATTAATGCACTTGGTAGAAATATTCATGTAGGCTATGCACATATGGATTTTTAAGCAAATCGGTTCATAAATACCTTTTTATGTGAATTTAAAATTTTCAAGTGGCCGGCGCTTGTGAACAAAATGGTGAGTTAAGTTGACAAATACATGAAATGTATTTGTGAGATAAGTCTACTGTACACATATAGTTCGAATTAATTCAAAATCTTAAAAGTCATCGTGTTGAAAAATTAAGTGGCTGGCACTTCGATCAAAATGGCAGAGAAAGTTCCCCATCTAAAATATCGTTTCAAATTTGAAAATAATTTTTTTGTAGAAATTCTTTCAAAGAGGCTTAGTAAGTTGATAAAATGTTAGTTTTCTGCATTTCTAGCTTGTTATAGCATTAAAATAGCCTGATTTTTCCTTAAAAACGCATTAAAGAGATCTAGCAACGCAGGTAATGGATTTGGCGCCAAATTTGGTGACTTTTCCCCTATGGCGACATTTTGGCGACTTTTGGCAAGAAAATACTTATTATCGATATACCAAAGATGGACGCAATAACGTGATTGGTTCGCGAGTTACCTGAATTTTCTAGATTTTTGTTGTTTGAATGATAAATCCATTTTTCAACTTTGATTTGAATTGGTTAAGTATTTCTAAAGTTACCGTGATAACAAATTTTCCAGTGGCCGCCAGTTGGAAACAATACAGTGGAACAAGTTGCCCAGCAAACATATCCAAGATATTTGAAACATAAGTTCACTGTCCAACTATGGTTTAAATCAGTGCCGTGTTTCAAAAGATAATTTTATGGCAAATTTTCAAGTGGCAGTCTAAGTGGTTGCAACTTGGAAACAAAATGGCAAAACAACTTGCCCAGCGAAACCATCCAGTATACTTGTATAAGTTCCTTGTCCAGTTCTAATTCAAATTAAATCAGTACTTCAAAAATTATCGTCATAAGAAATTTTCAGGAGGCACCACTTGGAAAAAAAAAAGCAGACTGAGATGCCCAGCGACTTATCTGAGATATTTGAAGGATAAATCCACTACCCAAATTTGATGCGAATTGATTCTGTATTACTAAAGATACCATATTGAAAAATTTTCAAGTGCCAGCCACTTGGACATAAAATTGCGGATCAAGTCACCAAGTGAACTTATCCTAGATATTTGAACCATAAGTTCACTATCCAACTTTTATTTGAATTCGTTTAGTATTTTAAAAGTTATTGTGATGGCATATTTTCAAATGGCAGTGTGATTTCAAGTGGCTGGAACTTAGAAACAAGATGTCGGGACAAGTTGCCCAGTGAAAACATTCAAGATAATTATATGATAATATCACTGTCCAAATTTGGTTCCATTTGGAGTATTATTTCAGAAGTTATCATGATTTTAAATTTTCAAGTGGGAGCCTGATTTCAAGTGGTCCCGCTTAACTTAAGCTATCTGACACTTTATTAAAAATGGCGGATATAGTTTACTAATAAACTTCATTGAGATCCTTACGTGGTCTGTATTTACATAAAAATTCAAACAGTTTCGGAATACGTTTTTTACAATTTAAATTTGAAATTTGCAAGTGGTCTCCACTTGAAATCAAAATGGCGGAGCAACTTGGTTAACAAACTCATCTAAGATATTTATAAGATAAGTTAAGACACTGTTCAAATTTGGTTCCATTTGGAGTATTATTTCGGAAGTTATCATGGTTTTAAATTTTCAAGTGGTAGCCTGATTTCAAGTGGTCCCGCTTAACTTAAGATATCCGCCACTTTATTAAAAATGGCTGATAAAGTTCATTAATAAAGTTATTTGAGACACTTGTATAATCTATGTATGCGTCAAAATTTAAAAAAATTCGGAATACGCTTTTTACAATTTGAATTTGATATTTTCAAGTGGCCTCCACTTGAAAACAAAATGGCGGAGCAACTTGGTTAACAAATTCATCTAAGTTATTTATAAGATAAGTTAAGACACTATCCAAATTTGGTTCGATTTGGAGTATTATTTCAGAAGTTATTGTGATTTTAAATTTTCAAGTGGTAGAGTGATTTCAAGTGGCCCCGCTTAACTTAAGATATCTACCAGTTTATTAAAAATGACGGATAAATTTCATTAATAAACTTCATTGAGACCCTTATATGTGGTCTATATTTACATCAAATTTCAAACAAATTCGGAATACGCTTTTTACAATTTGAATTTGAAATTTTCAAGTGGTCTCCACTTGAAAACAAAATGGTGGAGCAACTTGGTTAATAAACTCATCTAAGATATTTATAAGATAAGTTAAGACACTGTCTAAATTTGGTTCGATTTGGAGTATTATTTCAGAAGTTATAGTGATTTTAAATTTTCAAGTGGTAGCCTGATTTCAAGTGGTCCCACTTAACTTAAAATATCTGCCACTTTATTAAAAATGGCGGATAAACTTCATTAAGAAACTTCATTGAGACCCTTATGTGGATTGTATTTACAACAAAATTCTAGCAAATCTTGCTTTAAATATGCTTTTTACAATGTCGGTTTGAAATTTTCAAGTGGCTGCCACTTGAAAACAAAAAGTCGAGCAACTTGGTTAACGAACTCATCCAAGATATTTATAAGATCGGGTTGTAAATTTTCAATATGAGTATATGTTGAAAGCTCTTCAAAATAACTTATCAATACATTTAAAATGAATGGTTGATGATAGATCGGAGATTTTTTTTTTCTAATGTCATCACAAAATTTACTTTCTTTTGACGCTTAATGTTACTTTTCTGTGGGATGAAAATTTTCTGCATTACTCCTGACACATAAATTTAATAAATAATAACTAGATTAAATGTTTTGTACTACTTTTTTTTTAAACACTGAAGAAAGTCTAGTTGTGACTACAGCATATTAGTTATGATTTATTGTGTGTAACATTTTGTAAACATTTGATTGCTTGATAAATTTAATATTTTAAAAAACATTATTTTAAAGTTCTTATCGTTACCTTTCATGAAAGAATATATTTTGAAGTTACTTTTTTAAAAATAAAATAAGAAATGCTCTGCTAATTCAAAATAATATTCAACATAATGTCACTTAAAGTTTTCTAAGGGAAAAAAAAATCACATTTATTTATAAAACAGTTTATTGCAATAAAATACCAGAGTTATTCTAGCTGAAATCGATACTAATTCGCACACTATTACTTTAAAAATACTCTGTTAGTTGTTAAACGGAATTTCATTAATTATTCCTTGAATTTTTTTTATCAGGAGATGTTCAATATAGTCTTATCTCTTCGTGTGTATGATATATAACACCTTTCTGGTTGCAACATATGTAATTTAATACGTAGTGAGAAAAAAAATGCGCATTATCTTTTTAATCATGATAAAAACTAATTTTTTTAATAAAACTAAATTTAAACTTTGAAATTTTCTTTTATTTTTTACTTTTCTTTTTCTTTTAATTTTTTATTTTTTCTAGAAAAGTTTATATTTAATGTTCTTAGAATTTTGACATGTTTATCTTATAAATTTGGAAAAATGTGACACGAAATACAAATTAGAAATTTTATTTGCAAGTAAAAGCTACTTTTAAATAAAACATATGCAATTAAAAAACTTTGAAAGTTGTTTCTTATTATAAATTTATAATTAATTTAAGCATTTTAAATCATCCTTATATGTAATGTATTTTTATAAGAAAATAGGATAGGAGCATGATAGCATTCTACTTCATGTAAAAAAAAATACTGTTTTAAATTTAACTTATTTATTAGACATCTTATATATTTATATCTATATTTATATAGATAAATATAATATATACATAATGTACATACATATACATATATGTAGAATGATAAAGACCCAATATCATTGTTCAAGAAGAAAGAATATCATTTAGAAAATATAACAGGTTTATTTTAATCGGAAATTTGCAAATATATGAATATACTGTAATGTTTATATATATATATATATATATATATATATATATATATATATATATATATATATATATATCTGTTCGAACGGCAAACGATTTTGGTTCTCTATTCCCTGATTAACGATAGAATTACGTTTTTGTTTATTCATATTTTGCAGAAATTATTCCACTTCTGTATTAACACCACTAAATTAGAGAAGATTTGAAATATTTATTTAGATCATGAAAAAAAATGTCTGAAAATTGTATGCTTATTACATCACTTTTAAAAATGTGATGTTTTAAAATGTAAAAAATATATTCAAAATTTCATGGAATACAAATAATCACAAAGAAAAAGATATTAAAACCTTTTACACGACGAATTCAGATCCGGGTGTAATTTAAATTAGTTTTTTTTAAATATATTTTGCTATCTAAAGCTTTACTTTAAAGAACTCTATCATTAATATGTATACATAATACATGTGATTTAAGATTATTATATTTAATATTATTAATTTTATTTTATTAATTTAATATTATTATATTTTAATATTATTTAATTTTAATAATATAAGCTATTTTAAACATGCCAGCCCATTTTTTGAAGCATTTGCTTATTTTTCTAAATTATGTGAATTTTTAAACTGTGAGGTAAAAGGGAAAAAAGTAAAATATGTCATTTTTAAAATTTTCTGTACGTTTTCCCTTTTATGATTGAGTGAAGTTCTATTTCAAAAAATCATGTTACCTTTCTATTATATCTGACAATTTTTTCAAGTGAGTATTCATGATATTTAATTTTTAAATGATTAATTTCTTGACTTTGTTTTATAATTTGTTTTTAAAAACTCTTCTTTTAAAAGCATAAAATAAATGTGTGGTGTTCCGTTATATAGAGAAAATGGGAAGGAGACAAAATATATATTTTTGAATTTTATCTAGAATCTAGATTAATTTTACCTGTTATATAGAATATTATTTATATCTGCAGCGGAATGTGGAAAAAATTTATATTCGAACTTAAATAAATGCTTTTGTTAATTTTTTTAAAGTAAAATTGATAAAAATTTAGTAACGAAAAAAAAAAAATCTTCATCTTGATATTGGAAATGTTTGCATTTTTTATAAGATATCATACTTGTCAAAATACTAAGTAATATTCCGTAGTTTTCTTAGCCCTGCCTTCTTTTTCACACCAGTATCTTTTTACAGTATTTTTCCTCTTATTTAAGCGTAATTCCTTTTGGAGAATATTATTCTAAAAATTTGCTGGTGTAAAAAAGGGCGGAACTAACATCACTACGGAATATTATTTAGGATGTTGGCAATTATGAGATATGAACTTTTAATTTCTAATTGTTATCGCATTAAAATTATGTTTATATTTTATTTTACTTATTTATTTATTTATTGAGATATACTCAGAAATAAAAATATATTTAAAAAGAACTCTAAAAAAAATAAATTATTTACTTTTTTTTTAATACTCTTACTTAATAAATGTAATCTAGCTCTATATAGTTAGATATATTTGTAAATATATTTTTTAAAGTTATTTACCAGTTAATATTTTAAATTTCAGAGTTTGAATTAGTTTGATACACATTTAAATTTCATTAGAAAATATATTTCAAAATTTTAATAAAATTAATTTAAAAATTCATATTTATTTGCTTTAATTCTTATTCAAAAATAGGTGTTTGTTAAATAAAAATTATCAAAAGTCATTTTTTATTTTTCTATTTTTATAATATCAATAGTTTTTGAATTTTCCAGAAATTTCTGACAACGTTATCGAAAATTCATTTTATATAATATGAATACTTTAATATACCATATAATGATTTATTATGTATATAAATATAAAGATTGTACTATGAAGTGACTTATTTTATAATCAATTAAATAAATAAAATTGGTATTATATATTATGTAAACATGATTTTTTGGAATATTTTTATAATTTCTGTAAGAAAATAATTTGTTGACAAGGATAAAACATACAACCATATCTCTATTAAAAAAAAAAAAAAAAAAAAAAAAAAAAATCAAAACCTTATTTACAAGTTTCTGCATTAGCGTTATTACTCGGAGCTGAGCAAAGTATACTACAAAGAGTAGGGAAAATAACACATTTTTCAAAGAAGATAATTACATTTTCTCATTAGAAAGGATACTTTTTTTTTTTTTTTTTAAAGCAAAGCTAGAAAGTTCTGTGATAATATGAAAGCTAAGTGAGAAACAGAGAAAATAGGTAAGACAAATAAAGAAGGAAACATAAAATAGAAACCAAGTGAATACATAAAAGAACATTTTGTGAAAATTAAATAATCCATAATATATTTATACTAGAATGTGTCTTTTTTTCTGTGATAGGAATAATTGTATTATACTAAATAGAGCAGTGTATTTATTTTCTTTCTTTCTTTCCTTTCCTTTTCTTTTCTTTCTTTTCTTTTCTTTTCTTTTTTTTTTTTTTTTGAGAAGAAGTAAAAACATTTAATGCGATATAAAATTAAACCATATAATTAGTTATTAAATCTAAAGAAGAAAAAATGATATAAATTATCATATACATTATGTTACACAGGTCTTCGAAACTGTACTTTTTTTTTCGCTGTTTTGAGTGTCTTTAATGTGTTTTGATTTGCTGAATTAAAAACAAATACTTGCATTTTCTCCCTAGCACGTAAACGATTTTCACAAAGTAAAAATTAACATCGGAATAATTCACACAGAGACTATAACAAATTGGAAACTATTTCTTGTATAAAATACATTAAAATTGTCTATTCTTTGCACATTACATTTTAAATGCATTTTTACTTCCTTATACAAAGTATAAGGAAGTATAGTAATCCCGATTTGCGAAATGGATTTTGTATTTCACATTGCATACATAGGTTTTGGCCATAATGTATCAAAAAACGGTAATAACTTAAAAACGGTTGAACGTAGAAAGTTGCGAATTGGTACATAGGTTTGTTATAACATATAGTTCTGCACCTCCCTTTTTGGACTTCGTATGATTTTCCATTTTGGAGATATTTAGGAAAATTAGGTTCATAATGACCAAAAATACATTGGTTTTGGCCATAATGTATCAAAAAACGGTAATAACTCATAAACGGTTTGGACAAATCTTGCAATTTAACTGACTTCCCGACTAGCTAGACATTTGAAACTTTCAGAAAAGCTCAGAACACGTTTACAATGCGTTTTTTAAATATTTTTGGCCAACTGTTTCCGATACCTGCTGCCTTCGGCAGCGTTACCAGTACAAATCTTGCAATCGATTTTTAACTAACTTCCCGACTAGCTAGACATTTAAAACTTCCAGAAAAGCTCAGAACACGGTGACAATGCATTTTTTAAATATTTTTAGCCAATTGCTTCGTGTCACTGCTGCCTTTAGCAGCGTTTATATGATTCAACAGAAAATCTATTTAACTAACTTCCCGACTAGTTAGAGATTTGAAACTTCCGGAATAGTTCAGAAACACGGTGAAAATGCATTTTTTAACACTTTTATCCAATTGTTTCGGATCCGAAGTCCCCCCCCCCAAGGCACAACTTTGACATGAGTCCCCCCCCAAGGCACATGAGTTCCCCCCCAAGGTACAACTTTGACATGAGTCCCCCCCAAGGCATAACTTTGACATGAGTCCCCCCAAGGTGCAACTTTGAAATAAGGCCCCCTAAGGCCCAACTTTGACATGAGTCCCCCCAAGGCCCAACTTTGACATGAGTCCCCCCCCCCAAGGATTTTAAAATGAGTCCCCTCAAGGCACAATTTTATTTATTTATTTATTTATTTATTTTTTACGTATGCATGCATTTTTTTTTTTTAATATTTTTAGCCAACTGTTTCGGGTTCAGTGACAATATTTTTTAACATTATGTATATTTCTAAAAGTGTAAAAGGAAGTCATGTGGTGCCCACATCAGATTTTTTTACATCGAAATTCTGTTTAGAGCCATTTCTCTTATACACTGCTTGTGGGCCTTCAGTAGGTGTGTGTGTGGTGTATCTTTTTGCATCATCCAACCATAATCTGCTAATATGTTAACACACCTTCGTCCCTGATGCCTCCTATATATTTCTTAAATGAGTAAATATATCTCCCTATTCATTCCCACATCACCTAGATTTTGCGGGAAATAACCTAGATAAGAGTTCAGAAAGTGGAGATATTTACTCAAAAAATCTCATTTTTCACTAAAACTGTACTGATGGAAATTTTTGAATGGTTTTTCCTTAATCAGAATCCAAAAATAAACCAGAAAAATATATCACCTAGAAGAAAACTTTCATCGTAGACTGTGTTATTTGTGAGAATTTTCAAAACTATAAATTTAATAATTCGATACATAAATATTCGTAAAACAAGGACTACAAAATATTGAAATAAATTAAAATAGTGAAAAAGCCTAGTGATGCAAAAAAAAAATAATACAAAATTTCCTATATGAGTATTAGAATTTTATATAAATTATTTAGACTTGGAACAAGTGAAACAATTTGCTTAAAAAAGTTTTTGTTTACTTAAAACTTTTCTGCTAATAGCTAATAATCATTATTTAAAATTAAAATTAACAATGCTTATAACTATAATTTTATTTAAATTGTTACCATAGGGTGACATGTGTAGGAATATGTGTTTACATTTATGTAGGATTTACCTATTTAAAGACCTACTCAACGATTCATACTACTTTTATAAACAAATGATAATAACTCTGGCTCCAATTTCATATACCATTTATTGGCTTTTCTAAGAAATAATACTACAGCTGCATATATACGAAATAGTATAATGTTTTACTCACCTAGCAGTTTAAATTAACTTACATCTTAATAATGTATCTGTTATTTGGACTTTATTCGCACTGCTACATTTATTTAGGGATTGATGATCTTAAAATTCCCATTGTTCACTGTTTTTTTTTTTTTTTTTTTTTTTTTTTTTCACAAGAAAAGTGCGCTATCATAATTTTTATTTAATCCATTTGCTTTTTATCATGTTCAACTATTAATTTATTACTTTTACTGCACTTTTTTCTCGATGATTTCGTTATAAAAATATTATCCTACATTAATAATGTTGGATTTTGAGATAAAAAGTATTATAAACTACAGAGATTTATATAGTAATTTTTTTTTTTTTTTTTTTTATAACATTTATAACATTGTTTTTATAACACGACTTCTTTATATATCAAAAATTAATTAGATTTTTATTCATTTATTTCATACAAGATATTGAGATACAAAATATAGTAATGTAATGTAAAACCATACATGATTAACAATTTACAAACCAGCATTATTTCCTAGTGACTAGCATATGCTGTGGTACTAGTTAACCCATGTTTCCGATTCGACTTTTTTAAAACGAAAATAAAATTACATTTTCTCCATAAAAGGCAGAATTTGCTCGAGCATAGTTTTTATCTACAGCACAGTTCTTAGGAGGTTATTCGAAAAATATTCAGTATATTTTTAAATGCGTATTACATAAATGTCAAAACGTAAAATTAAATTATATTTTTTATTACAAAATTTAGGCCCATTTTTATTTACCTTAAGTACACAGTATCGCACACCATCTAACGAGGATAATAAAAAAGAAGTATTATCAGTAATCAATTACATTATTTTTCTTTTATTAATCTTTTATGTATTATTATTATTTATTATTTATTAAATATTTATCATAATTAATACATTACCTATAATTAATGCTACCATTGAGAGTTTTACACGAGTATATTTAATATAGTCTAATATACGAATAATAATACTGTAGTTTCTATATAACCAGATTTAGATATATTTAAATATAATTTAACTTTCACATTTCTTATATTTTTGTTATTTCTTAATTGTAAATGTATCAATATATTTATTTAATTGTATTTAATACTAGAATTATAATTATCGATACTATATCACTGAATTTAAAAGGTGATTTTAAACTAAAAATCCCATTAAGCCCATTTCTATTCAACGCTTAATTTTTTAATTTTTATTAATATTAATTTTTTTTTTACGATTTTAATTTCGATTTATACCTATACTTATTGTCGACAGCTAAATATATATGTTTGGTTTTATGAAACATGATATCACAAAGAAATTCTTTTGTTAGAAATGCAACAATGTTATCAAGTTAAATTTTGTTTTTATTTTATTTATTCATTTATTTATTTTTTTATGAAAAGGAAAGGATATATTAGTTCATTACATGGCGAACAAGTCTTTCTCATTTCGGTGAAGACATTATAAAGGAATTTTACAATAGATAATTTTATTATTTTAAATTGCTGAAAATTATATCAAACATTTCTATTGAAATATGTATGTATGTTCGGTTTATGGCATCGGGTGTTGCCTTCTGACAGAATCCACAAGTCTGTGCCAGGTCTTCCGGTCATGGGTCCACTCTTCTTCCAGGCCGCTATCCCTTATCGCTTTTTTTACGTTATCCATCCAAGTCTTTCTTGGTCTTCCTCGTTTTCTTTTTTAATATGGTATATAGTTAAAAGCGATTTTAGGTAATCTTTCATTGTTCATTCTTTGAATATGACCAAACCAGATTAATTGCTTTTTTTTAACCTCATCTAATATGGTTTCTTTTATTTTCATCATTTCTCTGATTCTCTCATTTCTCACTCTCTCCATTCTTGATATCCTGCATTATCTTCTCAGGGCATCCATTTCAACAGCAGCCAATTTCTTTTTTTCCGTCTACATAATTTTCCATTTCTCTGCTCCATACAACAATATGCTTTTTACAATGGAGTTGTATATATTATACTTTCTCGTCCTAGATAACTCCTCCCTCCACCAAATCGAATTTAATAGATTTACCACTTTTCTTCCTTGACAGGTTCTATTCTTAATTTCCTGTTAGTCTCTTCCTTCTCTATTAATGTCTAAACCGAGGTATCTATAATGATCACAACTTTCAATTTTGATGTTATTATTAAGACTTAGGTCCGTCTCGTCTCCTCCTATACATAGGTATTTGGTCTTATTGACGTTCATGTATGATCCCCATTTTTCATATTCTTCCTTAATTTTTATTGTCATTTTCTCTAAATCACTTTTACTTTTTGAAATTATGATTTGGTCATCTGCGAATTGTAAAGTAAATACTGACATTCTATTTACATTAAATTCCATTGCTCTGCAATTTTCTTTCCAAATTTTTAATGCTTTATCAACATACATTTTGAAAAGTGTTGGGGAGATACAGCATCCCTGTCTAATTCCTTTATCTGTTATAAAACCCTTTGACAATCTTTTGCCTATTTTTATCTTCGTTTTTGATTGTCAATAAAATTCTTGAATCGCTCTAATGATAGTTGGATTTACGTTTATTTCATTTAATACACTCCATAAATTTGAGATTGGAACATTATCGTATGCACCAAAAATAAATTCAAAAACTAGCGTACAGACAATAGCAAGAAATTAAAACTTCTTCACATACCATAAATTTTAAATCAGCACAACCGGTTTCGAAAGGACGTAGCCTTTCTTCATCAGGTGCAAACACGTGCAACTGCCTTGGAGGCAAAAGCAAGACATGCTTTTAATTTCTTGCTATTATCGTATGCTTTCGTAAGATCAATAAACAAAAGGTGAATTTGATTTCCTATGGCCATTTCCTTTTTCAACAACTTGTTTAAGACAAAATATATTATCCATACATGATCTTCCTGCTCTAAATCCACTTTGCTCTTCATTTTCTTTCATTTTCTTTCTTCTTCAATAAACTATTTTAAAATTCGTCCATAACGTCTACTAAATGTAGCTGTTACAGTAATGCCACGGTAATTTTATACCGGTCTATAGAAATATAGTGGTAATAAACCTTAGTTTAAAAATGTACATTTTTTAGAAGCTGTTTTTCATTAGAATCTTCTAGAATTTTAGGATTAATTTTGCCTACAAGTTTTATTATCATATATTAAATTTTAGAAATTTCTAAAACAATAAAGCTTTCTCCTATACCAATCCGAATTTTTATTTATTAAACTTGCAAATGTTTTATCTAGATTATTTTTCCAAATAATTTAAAGATCATTTGCACTTTTACAATATTTTATGTAATCTAACGGTGAAATTAAATAGGGATTTAAAAAGTATAATTTCTATTTAAGACGAATTCCAGAGATACTTGAATTTTAAAGAATAAATTTAAGAGAAAAAATATGAAACATTTCTTCGCATGACAGAATAAAATACTCATTCAAACATTTTTACGTACAAAACTAAAAGCATTATTTTATAGTTCAAATTACGTTACGTTAAATAGTACAATCAAGACCGTTCCATAATAAAGACAAGGATGACAATTCCGGTAAATGTTTAACAAGCTCTTTTCATTTCAGTAACGATTTGTCGTCTTGACCAAAGATATATATATACCGACTGGAATTGAAGAAAAGGTTAACACATTCCAAATGATGACTCTGGACTCTGGAGAAACTTTTAACTTATGAAATTAATTACGACACTGCACAAATATATTTACAAACGCGCACATTAACACAAATAAAAAATATATACATTCTAAAATTAACATTTAAAAATTAGCTTTTGAAGCCAGGTCCTTCCAACATTTTTTTTTGCCACTACATTTTTTCTCTGTTATTCCCATTCTAATCTCTCCACATCCTCTTCATGCCACTTCAGAAAAACTAAAAGTTCGCAAACAATTCGAATAAGTTTCGAATAAGATCTTTACAATCTCCCACCCTCTCTTTCCCCTCTCCCTCTCCCTCCCTCCACCCCCCCCCCCTCTCTCTCTTCAATTTCAACTGCTGATTTTTTTTTTTTTTTTTTAACAATTTCCTACAATTTTGAAAAGTGTTAATGGCTTCGGTTTTTCTGTCTGTCCTTCTGTCAGTCCGTCTGCCCATCTTTCTGTCTGTCCGCGCTCTAACTCCCGTAAATATTCATAGAATTAATTGAAACTGTTATATGTTATTCAGGTTCACTATCGGATGTTCTCCATTGAAACAGGATTTAATACCTCTACTGATTTATGTACAGGGACACCCGAAATTATTCCAAAGCATTGTGTTCTAAGAGAGGTATTTTTATAAACCATATTTTAAAAACCTTAATTTACACATATCTTAAGGAAACTGAGATATGTTATTCAAGTTTACAATCGGATGTTTCCCATTGAAAATAGAATAACTACCATCACTGGTTTGAGTACACGGATACTCGAAAATAATCCAAAGCACTGCGTTCTATTTGAGGTTATTTCTATAAACCAATCTTGAATAACTTTTCTTTTCATAAATCTTAATGAAATTGAAGCATGTTATTCATCTGCACAAAAGACTTTTTTCAATAGAATATACTATGATTATTTTATTGAAATTTTTTAATTTTTCCGACTGAGTGAAAATAATGCCTGGACCGGGACTCGAACCCCGGATCTTTGACTTACAAGGTCAAGGATCTACCAATTGAGCTATCCAGGCCGACATCCCGGTCAGCATTATTCACTCAGACAACCTTTTAGGCAGGAACAATCTGGTCTATCATTGAGATAGCTCAACAGAAATAAGCCGCAGAAAATGGAAAACACCATTAAACAATGGGAGAATGAAATACAATTTTTAATAAAATCACACATTCAACTGTGGAAGAAAATCATATTTTATTGAAATTTTTTAATTTTTCCGACTGAGTGAAAATAATGCCTGGACCGGGACTCGAACCCCGGGTCTTTGACTTACAAGGTCAAGGCTCTACCAATTGAGCTATCCAGGCCGACATCCCGGTCAGCATTATTCACTCAGACAACCTTTTAGGCAGGAACAATCTGGCCTATCATTTAGATAGCTCAACAGAAATAAGCCGCAGGAAATGGAAAACACCATTAAACAATGGGAGAATGAAATACAATTTTTAATAAAATCACACAATCAACTGTGGAATAAAATCATATTTTATTGAAATTATTTAATTTTTCCGACTAAGTGAAAATAATGCCTGGACCGGGACTCGAACCCCGGGTCTTTGACTTACAAGGTCAAGGCTCTACCAATTGAGCTATCCAGGCCGACATCCCGGTCAGCATTATTCACTCAGACAACCTTTTAGGCAGGAACAATCTGGTCTATCATTTAGATAGCTCAACAGAAATAAGCCAAATATAATGGTGTTTTCCATTTCCTGCGGCTTATTTCTGTTGAGCTATCTAAATGATAGACCAGATTGTTCCTGCCTAAAAGGTTGTCTGAGTGAATAATGTTGACCGGGATGTCGGCCTGGATAGCTCAATTGGTAGAGCCTTGACCTTGTAAGTCAAAGATCCGGGGTTCGAGTCCCGGTCCAGGCATTATTTTCACTCAGTCGAAGAAAATTAAAAAAATTTGAATAAAATATGATTTTCTTCCACAGTTGATTGTGTGATTTTATTAAAAATTGTATTTCATTCTCCCATTGTTTAATGGTGTTTTCCATTTCCTGCGGCTTATTTCTGTTGAGCTATCTAAATGATAGACCAGATTGTTCCTGCCTAAAAGGTTGTCTGAGTGAATAATGCTGACCGGGATGTCGGCCTGGATAGCTCAATTGGTAGAGCCTTGACCTTGTAAGTCAAAGATCCGGGGTTCGAGTCCCGGTTCAGGCATTATTTTCACTCAGTCGGAAAAATTAAAAAAATTCAATAAAATATGATTTTCTTCCACAGTTGATTGTGTGATTTTATTAAAAAATATACTATGATTAGTATTATATTTACAGGGTCACACAAAAAATATTCAGTTACATTAACAGTTACTATTGGAAATAGGCTGGAAGAGCGTTTATATTAATTATTTTTAAAACTTTATAAAAAATTTTAGCTTTGTATATGATTTCAATTGGTGTATCTGTCTGTACGACAGTCCATCTTTCCTTACAAATTTTAAAAAAGACTGATGTAATGAAAAAAAAAAAAAAAAAAAAAACTGATGTAACTGATGTAAACTTGATGTATTGAAGTTCACTATGGAATGTTTCCACCTTAAAATGGAACTAATAGATTTTGTCCAACTAATTTTTGTACAGTGATACCCAAACAAATTCCAAAACTTTGCGTTTTAGGGCAGACATTTTTATAAATCACATTTAAATGATTTTCTACTGTAAAAATTATAAAGAAATTTGACATTTATTGTTTATATGTTAAAACAATGTGTTGTGTAGAATATGATGTGGTTAATAATCTTCAGATTTACAGGGCTATACTAAAATATTCTGATACATTAGGGTCTGCAACTGGAATATTAGGGCTGCATTTTCTTTTCGTTAAGCATTTTTAACACTTTCCGACAATGTTTAAGAGTGATTGTTAATATAGTTAGGTTGTTTGAATGTTTGTCAATTCTTCTGCAGTCCGTTGTGTGATAACGTAGGTAAAGGACATTAAAAGTTATAAGATATAAGAAGTACGTACAGACAGAAAGTGATAATAAGGAATGCGTACCGACTTTTTTTTTTTTTTTTGAAAAGCAGAAAATTTACGCCTTTTTAACATCAAATTTTAAAGCATTTTATTCTTCTGGACATAACCATTTTCTGCCTGTTTTTAAGAAAAATCTGATTAATATGACTTTTTGTATAATCTTTCACAATCTATTACCTTTCTTTGATCATGTCTGATTCTATAAACTTGTCAAGTGTTTCTTTGTGATTTCTTTTATGGATTCTATAAGATTGTCCGGAAAATTATATGATACATCGTAAAAGACAGTCTTAAAACCTTTTAATTAGTATAACTGCGGATCTCCAATAACTTAAATCAAATCAAACTTGATAATAATAATAATAATAATAAAAATAGTTCTCTCTCTTACATTTTATAAGATATTAAGTTTCATTTAATTACCTGACAGATATCGTTCGCATTCGTTTGTAAATTCCTTTAGAAACGTTTCCAATATATGTCACGCGAAGCTCAGAAACCTTTACAAGACAGTCTGTGTTTACCGGGAGAATACTTTGAAAATCTATATATCTACCTTTGTTCACCACACTAATCATCCAAGCATTGTAACGGTTTCTACTTCTTGTTATTCTCAACTTTTTTTTCTTAAACCTATAATAAGACGCAAAGTGACATTTTCTTTCATAAAGTTCATTTAACATACATATATGACACAAATATAATATTCATGGTAAATTACAAAAACTAGTGTCACCCAGTGGTCGACATTCGACCACTTTTTTTGCAAAGGGAAGCAAAGCAAATTAATTGCCTTTCCCTAAACGGAATTAAATTGCAACACAGCTGCGGCAATTTTTTTTCGTTATTCACTCAGACTGAATCAACAAAGTTTCGCTTAATATATTTTTCTAAGTTTGGTACACTGTAGATGCTGAGACATTCCTGAAAGGGGAGGAAATCGAAACGTGGAAGCCCCGTCTTAAGAGTGATATAGCCCAAAAGCCAATCGGCACTATGTCAATCCAAGGTCCAACCAAATGTCAAATTCAGTCAATTTAATTCCATTGGTTTATGAAGTACAGTATTTGAACTTAAAAAGACAGCTATTTTCTAAAAAATGGTCGAATTGAGTTCGGGAAATCATTGATTAGCGCAAAGAATAAAAAGACAAGGTAAGAATTTCTTCAAGCAGATGAATATTAGGCAGCTGAAGATTGAAAAAAGCATTATTTTTAGACGAAACAATGGTTAACCTTTTTGTAAATGACAGAAGGAGATTATGTTCGATGGATAAATAATGCCAGGTATGATTCTAGATATACAATCCTGACTCTAAAACATGAAAAAGGATACATCATGGTGTGGAAACTTTTCTGTATAAAGGCGTTGGTCCTTTAATGAAAATGGAGAGCACTATGGACAAAATTATGTATAAAGATATCTTAACGGACAAAATGCTTCTCTATGCACGCCGAAATGTGCCACCAGGGTGGACTTTTCCATAAGATAATGACCACAAACATTGATCTGGACTCGTACAAAATATTTTTATAGCAAAAAGTTCATGTTATTGAATGACCAAGTCAATTTTCTGATTTAAATAGCATTGAACATTGATGGATAAAACCTAAAATAAAAGCAAGAACTATAAATTCTTCAAACAAAACTGAATAATTGGAAAAAGTTCAAGAGGAAGGCCAAAAAATTGACCATACAAAGATTAATACTTTAATAGTGTCGATGCCCCTTCGCTGCACCGCTGTGATAGATTCAAAGGGCTTGTCAACATAATAATTATATTATTTGATCTTTTGATGCGTTAGATGTTTTATTTTTCTTAAGATCGTTTGGCCCGAAATTTTGGTAAGATAAATTTTATATGATTTGTTATATATTTAATATTATTTTGTTAACGAAATTTGTAAATTGTTTAGTTATACAATAAAATAGAATTATTTTATATGATTATACTTAAGTTTGTTTTTGTCTTTATTCATACAACAATTATTAATGAAAACTTATTTGGCCCGCAACTGTTTGTTGATTAGATGATCACCTTTATGATAGTGTTCAATTATTTTTATTACATACAAATTTGAGAACTTGACTCAATTCAAGAATATTTTTCTAGTTTGTAACGTATAAATATAGCCCTGCAAATATTATAATTTTAAAAGAAAAATACAGTAGTTATATAAAGGCGAATTTTACGTCTACCTGTTAACAAACAATTAACTGTACACGTGAGAGTAGAACTGTGAGCACAAAACATAAAATACGTTGAAGTCATAAGAGATATTTCATCTATAAATTTCATTTTTTTTAAAACTTTATGTTACATAAAATAATATAAATTAAATATACCATTCAATCAAATAATTATTCCCAAATAATGAAAATATATTTTATCTAATAAGGTAATGTATTCGATTTCTTTAACGTTGCCCTTTATGTATCTTTAAAACATAGGCAGCGTAATATGTTAACACTTAACCGTTTAAACGCCGAATTAAGAAAGAATAGTCCCAATGACTTGAAATTTGGTTATTATATTAATTAATATTATATAAATACAATAAAGTTTTAAAATTAGGTGAAAAAAATTTTTGAGTGTGTTTTTAGCCATGTTCCATTATTGGAACATTGGCGTGTTACATGATTATTTTTTGCATATTTTTAAAAGTTCATGAAAATAGTTAATTTAAAGTCTAATAATTATAATATCTTCTTAATATTAACTGTTTTGTTTATTTATCTTTAAATAATGAACAATTAATAAATATTATGACACTATAGATACATTAAAAGATAATTATAAATGATACTCACATAATTTCAGCGACTGTGATACGACAGAAAACATTTTTCATGCAGTCGCTTTTCACAATGAAAACATTTTTTTGTAGTGTTCTTTTTGCAAACAACACAACGACCTTGAGACGTAGATATTATATAATGACCATCAGATTGTCTTAATTCAACTTTTAAATGACTACGAGGTCCAGGATGTTTGGTAAGACGCTCTTTTTTCCGCAAAAGATTCATCGTCAACTGTCTTCTAAATTCCAAATGTGATAGTTTTTTAGAGTTTGCATGCACTTCGCAGTGCAAATTCCAACTAGCTACAACTGCCATGTTTAATGCGTTACTAAATAGATTCCACCACCATTTCTTACTTCGCAACTGAGGCCTGTAACTAGATAAAAGCTTATCTAAAACATCTACTCCGCCCATTCCTTCGTTGTATTTTTTTTATTAGATTTGGCCGAGGTACTTCAATATTACCTTTTTTTGCACATGAATAGCGTTTCACACTACCTATAGGCTCATGTGTGTAGCAGTTTGATGCTACAGTCACTACCGCGTTATCGTTCCAGCTGCAGATATAAACAGATCCGTCAGATCGGAAATCAAAACTTCCTCTATCTTCTTTGGTAAGTTCTTTTTTAGATTTCAACGGGCATTTTTGTGTACGATTTTCACGAATTGTTCCCGTTGCTCGCATTCCTTTATGGGATAATTCCAACAATAAATTAGAAGACGTAAAAAAGTTATCAAAATATACTTCATGATGTGAGTTATCTCCAACAACAGATAAAAGCTCATTAACAACTCTCGGTCCGAGCTGTCCAGAAATACTATTATCTGATTCTGATTTTTTCCCAGAATATATATCCATTGCATATGGATAACCTGTTGAAGAACATAACATCCATACTTTAAAACCAAATCTGATCGGTTTTCCTCTTATGAACATTTTGCATGAGTGACGACCGTAGTAAAGAACCATTGATTCATCGATACTTAACTTCTCATGCCATATTCCAAATTGTTGGAAATTTTTGGACAACGCTTTATAAATCGGGGCTATTTTACCTAATTTATCACCATTTTCCAACTTATTGTTATCCATTACATGAAAAAATTTCTTGATATTTCTGAAACGAGTGCGGGGCATAACAGTTGGAACTATTGGAACACATGTATCTTCCGCAGAATTCCAATACATATCTTCAGTAGGAACTGAATGGTATCCACTTAGAAGAAGAAGACCAAAAAATTGTAAGATATCATTCTTGCAAACATCAATTGTTTCACCTTTTTGCAAAGCATAAAGTGACGTCATATCCGCAAGATATTCGACATATTCTTCAGGAAAAAATTTATGAAATATATCAAGAGGAGTGCAGTCCATGAGTTCTGGAAATTTATGCAATATTGGTACCGGTTTTTCAAATTCTGTTGGATTATCGAATTTCACTTTTTTTTTCCATTTTACTACAGGGTTTTCAGTTTTTCGTTTCTTCTTGGCACTTGGACCCGGTTTCTGAAATTCCTCTTCATTTGGAGTACTTACATCTTTTTTTAAAGTGACGTCGACCATTCCACACACATCAAATGGCGTAACAGCGTCTAAATTATTGTCATCAATATCTTCTTCATCGGTTATATCACCACGTTCATCCGGCTCTAACTGGCAAATATCTACATCTTCCAAATCAGAATCCGAAAGAGTTTCTAGAAAGGCCACAGCTTCTTGTACCGTGAGGCATCTTTTGGACATGATGTTAAATTTATGAAAACTTTATAAATGAAACACATAGAAAGCACACATGCACCTTTTTCACTGTCATCGAACAAAACTAATAAGAAAAACGCTATCTGAAAGGAAACTGATAACTATTTCAGCAAACATATGGAATAAGACACCTTTTATGTGAAACTGCACTTGTCTCCAAAGGCACAGGTGAAATCCCCCCTCCCCCCCAACACACACACATATTCAGCCACCTTATCAAAAATAATTTCTTTCTATTGTTATGACTTTACTAAACTGAACATCAATGTCAAGGGCCAATACTATAATCCTTTCGAAGTTTTGCAGCTTCCATTTGAAAACAGTATTATCTTGTACCTGCTTATTTTTCGAATTTTAGAGGACAAAAGAAGTCTAAATAATCCCTCACTTTCCCCCTATTATCTCTTTTATCTGTTTACTTTCTTTAGAAAAGTTACTATTCTTATCAGAATGCAAAAGAAAATAATGTTTGCAATATCATACAATGCTTTGCACATAAATGAAAAATGAACTCTCGAAACGCCAATGTTCCAATAATGGAACAGAGACATAAAAACGTAAATTTTACCATTAAAATTTAAAAATAAAATTTTGCTTTTGTTGTATTCCCGTAGGATATGTTTTCTAATGAAATATTTTAAAGTATTGCGTTTTTTCAATTTAAACTGGAATTTTGGTAAATTTAATTGTAAGAGAGAGTAAAATTGACAAAATATAGTAAAATTCAAAAAATCGTAAAAAAATAAATAATTATCTAAACAGAATAAAACTTATTGTAAAAAATACTTTATAATGTCATATTCAATTGTATGTAAAAGTGATATTAATAAGAGTTTTTTTACATGTAAATTTTTTATTTTAAAAATCATGTTCCATTATTGGAACATTGGCGGGTAAACGGTTAAAAGTAACAATGTGGCAAATTTCCAGCTTTGTTGCAAATCACATAAAAATAATAATAATAATAATAATAATAATAATAATAATAATAAATAATAATAATAAAAAAAAATCGATACATGAATGTTATGTTCCAATTTCTAAAATATATTATTCGGCTCTTCAGTGAGATTAATCTGCGTGACTTTGCTGAGAACATACATTTACTAAGAATATTTGAGAAGAAAATGAAATGCAACGATTAAATAAGACATTAAAATAACCAATTAAATTGTAAACAAGGAATAAAATTCATGCAATTTTAAGCACTTTCCAAATATATTTATCTACTAAATTATTTAATATTCAACAAATTTTACCCAAGTCATGGTAAGTTGAAACATGTTTTGTTTGTAATTAGAAAAGTGTGAAATGTCAAATCTCTCTTAACTTTATAACTTTTTCTTAATGTTGAAGAAAACAAAAATACAATAGATTGATTTTGTGTAGCCCTTTATCCAAAACCATCATGGTTATAAAAACATATTTTATTTTTATTTTTCGAAGAAATAACCCTACAAACGTACCTTTGTAGTTTTATACAAAAAAAGAAAGCTATAAAACTTTCTTGTGGCAGCCCTGTATCGTCTAAAATTTGCATATGCACTATAAAATATACATTCCCCATAACACGAAAATTTTACACTGAACCAATTTCTAATTATATATTCCATAATATTTCAAAACGTAAACCCATGAACCAAGAGGGTTCGCTAAATTTAGGAGATTGGACCCAGGGACTTGGTGCTAAATGATTAATCCCAGAAAAATCTTCGATGTCTTGAACACCAAAGAGAAAAATTAAGTCGTAGGCAGCTGTTCTAATAGCGAAGGCGGTACGGTAAATACCAGGACTAGAGAAAGAGAGAATCTCTTTCTCTAGTCCTGGTAAATACTACCGAAATATTAAATTTTTCTCTTTGACGTTCAAGACGTCCAAAGATTTTTCTGAGTTTAATGATTTAGCGCCAAGTCTCCTTTTAATATATAAACACAAAACCACTTTGTGGTACCCCGTGAATCAGTCAGTTATTCTAATCGCATCTTATTCTACAGGGAATAACACGATTTGGTTTATATTAATAACAAATATTACTTTCATTATGTTGTGTAAAGTATAAATATATTAGGTTATTTCGATTATTTAACATCTATCTCTCTATATCTATATTTATATACGAATCATATGTAGTTTCTAAATTGTTTGATTCTTTTTTCATCAAAACTTTCATCGTCACTTCTATATTTATTTTCTGAGAAATTTTAAACGAAATTTAACTAATATTAAAAAAAATTATACAAACTATAAACTATCCTTTGCATTGAAATATTTTAAGGTAAATTTGTTGATTATTAGTCTTCAGCTGGTTCAGATAATCAAATAAATTCCTATAACAACCAGGCTTAAAATCTATTTAATAAATATGAATATTTTAATACATACTCTTTTTTTCGGAATAAACACTCTTTTAATTATATATTTTCCATTTTAAATTAAACTCTTAAAGAAATTCAATAACTTGTTCAGCTTTCTAAAAGTAAATCTTATATTTCATTTATGGATATAAGTATAACGTTGTAAATTACAGTGCTTTTACAGAATTTGTCAATTACGTATTCTGTTTTCCAATGCGTTGACACTACCTAAACTCACCGCATAAAATAAACTTAATTATGATTGATCATAGAAAAGTAAGCGCAAAAGCTAAAATGTATGTTTAAGAACACGTTCTAGCGTTTAAAAATTTAATACATAATTATACGCTTATTAGCTTTTAGAAAGACTATGAAACGAAACGATCATAAATTCTTTTTGAAACTTGTAAAAGGTACTATATTATCTTGCCCATAAATCTTAATAATTGTTATGTGGTGACTTAAAATGTAATGAAATAAATAGTTAGCGATAAAAGGTTACTTTTCACAAATTATTTAAAATGTTTATTTAATACACAATCTTCTTATCATATTAAAAATATTTGGTAGTACACACAATTTATAAGTATTCGTAATATTAGTAATATTATCATAGTTATTCTTATATTTAAAATAACAGTTATTTTTGTTATTATTATTTCTAGTATCAACATTATTTCAATTTTATAAAGTATTTTTTTTTTTAAGTTTTCAGCTTGATTTATTAAAAACAAATAACACATAAGAAAAAAATTAATCATGTTGCCAGTTTTTGGTTTTTATAGTACAAACACAAAATAAAATTTTAGGTAATTTTCAATTATCTCTAATAACAATATAATATATTATAAATATATTTCTTAAATGGTATTATTTTATACCGCATTTTCGCATATTTTAACAAATATATTCTTTTCAAACTTACTATAATCCCCTTACATGTTCCTAAAATATATACAAATGTCTATAATAAATGTAAGCATAAACTAAAAATATAAATTTTATTCAAAAACGTAAACGATCATTAAGAAAAAAGTAAAAATACAGCTCAGTTTTTGGAATTTCCCAACGATTTCACAAAATTTCTGTAATGATAATAATTTTTGAGAATAATTTTTGAAGAATAATTTTGTAGAATAATTTTTGAATTTAAATAATTAAAAATATTCTAATAACTAGTTTCCAGTTAATATTTACAAATTGAACTAAATTAGATTTTTTTAATGCAATATATATTCAGACAACAAATCTTAATCTTGTGCTTTTTGATACATATTTTTACAGATTTGAAAACTTTAAATTGCATTTTCTCTGTTTGCATTTTTTTTTTTTTTTTATGAATTCAAGATCTTCAAATTGTTAAAACTTCTACAGATATATATTTTTTTAAATATTGAATATTTTTTGGGTGTTTAACAGAATATTAAGTGAATCAGGTATGTATTAAATATTTTCTTAGATATTAGAAGTTTTAGCATTTTGGAAGATAATGAATTTAAAAAAATTGCGAACTTTAAAAACGCAATTTAAAGATTTTGTATCTGTAGAAAATGTATCAAAAACCATAAGAATTGCTGCCCGAATGTACATTTTATTGAAAAATTTCTAATTTAATTCAATTTATATATATTAAATTGAAATAAAACTTTTGTATATCCTACTTCAGTTGTGTCAAGTCAAAAATGCCAAGCCCCTGTAACAAATCTTCTTAATGATATTTTGAATTTTCATTATTGTTCCTCTCCTTATCTTAACAAAATTTTTGTAAGAGAATAGCAGATTCTTATCACTAATATTAGGAATTTCCACTTTTAAATAATTTTAAGGAAATTTGCACTGTTTATTTTCTTAGACTTATTACATTTTCTTTTCATATTTCGGGGGAAATTCTTAAAAAAAAAAAAAAAAAAAATATATTTTTTCTTTTTTTCATTTCTTTTTCTCTTATTGAGTAACTGCAGTTATGTAATATTTAGAAAAATTCAAGAAAGTGTGCATTGGTAGTAAAAATTTCGACAATGCTTCTGATTTCGCTTTGCCTCATTTGTGTGCAGTTGTAAATTGTACATTCAATTCGCACTTACTGATTTTTTTTTTTCGACAATTTTCTTTCATGTTCATCGTTTCTTTATTTACTATTGGAAAACTCCTTGCACTGCACCTAATTCTGTTGGATTATTGAACATTCGCAGAACCCAATTTCTTCCTTATAGTACGTTAAGTAAACAAAAAAAAAGATGCAGCTTTTGATTGGAATATGCTCTGATCGTAGTAGATGCCAAAAGATGGGAACCATTTGAAAATCCGTTTAGATCCGTTCATCTGTCGTATAAGCGCACTAATTTTTTTCTTTCTTTTTTCTTTTTTTTCTTTCAACTTTTAATGGTCCGATTTTGATTTTTTTTTTTTAAGTTTTCGTATACAGGATATATTTTGTCTAATTACATTTCTCTTTACACATTTCATATTTCACACTTTTTTTTTTCTAATCAGTCTTTTAAACGATATTTTTGTAAGTTGTGGCGTACTCTTGAAAAAAAAAAAATCATTATTACTTATTTTCATTTTAAACATTGAACTTTCTTTGTTTGAAATTGAACAGTTTTGAAATCTTTTTTAAATGCCTTCAGTGTGTTTGCGATTGGTAGATATTAAATCCGAATTTCGTCGCAATTGCATTGACTTGACAATATGTTGCTTATGTTAAAAACATAGCGATGAAGAATTTATTTGCCCTGTTACACATACTTTTGAATCACTTGTTCAAGGAGACTTGAAGAAAATTTAATGAAATTTTACAATATATGCTCTGTACTCCTTGATTTGGATTTTAAAAAATTAAAGCAATAGAAGGAACATTTAGAAAAAAATAAAGCACAAAAGTGACACAAACTGTGTGTTCGTAACTTTAATAAAACAAATCTTGACAAGGCAACAAAATGCAAACATTCATCGTCCTTGCCCAATGTGTCATTTCAGGAAAATTTACAGTCTTTATTAGAACTGCATGAAAAAAGGACTTTGTGTTGTTACAACGTTATCTATTAAAATGAAAGATTAAATGTGTTTCAACTGGAATGAGAAGGGAACTACTCGGAGGTCTTTGTACAAAATTGCTTCTTTACAAGACGATCAACTTAAGAAATATGCCAAAAGTATAAATAATATTAATCTTGAAGCATTCCTTGAAGGTGAAGATTTAGTTGCTAAAGAAGTAAAGTATCACTCAAAATGCTATAGAAATTTATAAAATTGTCTACGACCATCAAATGAAGTAAAGAATGCTCCATCCGTGAAAGTATGGCTTTTACTTTCGTTACAGGATTCGTAAGAAAGAAAATCCAGGTCTTTGAATCTGAAAACACTGAAATTGTTTTCAAAATGTTTCATATTAAAATTCTTTATACAAATTACTTAGTAAATCTTATGTGGATGGAAAATAAAGTCCTTCCAAAAACACATACTGCTCGTTTACGAGAGATAATTCTCGATCACTTACCGTAATTCAAAGCTCAACTTTCAAGCAGAGATTGTATCCTGTACCTAGATGGTGATAATATAATTCAGAATGTTCTGTCTGAGAATCTTGATGATGATGCTGTTCCATGCGAAAGATACAAACGAATTAAAAAAGTAATAATCCAGAAAAAAATTACTTTTGATGGTCCTGATCGATGATCGATAACCTGAAAGCCTCCCTCCAGAACTTCAAGCTCTAGTGTGTTATTTACTTCATGGTTACACTTCAGCACCGAATGCAACTAGAGCAACTCAAACTGCATTGACTATCAGCCAATTAATACTTTTCAACCATAATGGACGTATTTCGAAAGACAACATTATTCTTCATAAGAAAAGTCATGAACCACCTATTTCATAACATTACGGTTTGAATGTTTTTGGGAGAACACAAAATAATATATATTAAATTGAAAGCATGCGTTAAAGAGACCTCTTAATATCATATCACCAAACAGAATTAGGGTGGTGACAGGAAGTTTTGCTTACTTGGATATTCTCAGAAGAATAGGTCGTAGCATGCAATAGAAGAAAAAAAAAAAAAAAAAAGTACTACATTTTTAATTCACTGCAAACTCCTGTCATATGTGTGGAACAGCCTCTATTTGCTTTGAATAAATCTATGTTGTGCAACTGGCCTGATTTTTTCAGTGAATCCAAGATTTTAGCCATACTTAGTACTTTTCATATTGAACAGGCCTTTTTGAAAGTGCTTAGCAAAATTGTCGAAGGAAGTGGTCAGACTACTTTGACTTCAAACTCTGGAATCAAGATAGAAGCAAGAGCAGGAGCGTATCTTAAAGTTAAACAAGTAACAAAAGCAAGAAATATCCATAAGAAGACTGCTGTGGTTTTATACAGTCTACTTAAAGAAGCATCTATGCAAAGAAATCCAAAGACTTCGTTTGAAGAATCGATTGATGAAAAATGTTTAAATTACGAAACTTTTTGATTATTATTTCTAGTGTTAAACCTAGAGAAACTTTTCCTGTCTTTTATTCGGTCAGTTAAAGACGAAATGTACAAACAAACGCTAAAGAAGATAGAACATTTTTTTTTTTGATAGACCATGCCAACTATGCTCGCTGCCTACCTGTCCATAAAAAATACTTCAAAGAAATTAAAGACACAGAACCCAGTGCACACGATTGCTTTTGCAAAGGTCAATTTGTTATCCACAAAACCAACAATTATTTTTTTGCACTCGTTGTTGTAGACCAAGATCATAAGCAAAACAATTCCCTCATAAAATGAAATATGGGTACTGTAGGTCTATTGCAAGATATATGCATGCTGATGACATGGATTCTCTCTCAGCCACATTTAGCTATTATTACTGTCACGCTTGAGTCTACAAGCATAAATAACAGTACTGACCGGCCTATTCAACATAAAAAGTATGCTTCTTATCAAAACAAGTTTTAGGACCAAAGAAATGATTTAAAAAGAAGCTTTTATGAGTAGTGTGAGTGTCATACCATATAATATATGTAGATAAATGTATAGGAGTAAAAAAGTATCTTATTCGCAAGATATTAAAAAAAATCAAAATCGGACCATTAAGAGAGTTTAGATACAAAGTGATTAGTACACCTATACGGCAGTTGAAGGCGGTCATCTTTAATGCCGCATTTGGGGATGTTCTGCACGCATTTTCAAGTGGCTTTCTATCCGGAAAATTTATATTTTGATATCGACTATGACCACTGAAGGTAGTATATTCCAATCAAAAAACGCAGCTTTATTTCTTTTTTACTTGTGTACCCAACGTACTATTATATGTAGGAGAACTTAAGTTTTGTTTCTTTTACGCACTAATGATAGTACGCTAAATATTATCAAAACTGCTGCCTGCTGTAAAATTATTTCCTTTGGCGTTCATGGGGTTGTTTATTTTCCCAGTATTTAAATTATGTTTCATTTGTATCTACTGATTTCGAAGTGATTTTTTTTTTTTTTTTTTTTTTTTTTTTTTTTTTACACTCTGCTTTAATGTGACTGCAAAAAGTATAAAAATTTGGCGTACTTCTTTAAAAATCTGATTTTTAATTTCTATATGACGTTGTTATACTGTGAGGTATAGCAAAGTTAGCTACAATTAAAATTCGCACTTTACGAGTAAAACATGAATGTGCAGAATTTAGGATTCAGTAGATTAATAGAGTTAGTTCTCATCCTAAATTAAAATCGTAATTTGTCATATGCTAATAAGTTTGGAAAGTGAGATGGATAAAAGGCGATGTATTTCATACTGCAGATATAGTTGAGAGGTAGCCGAGATGAAGTGAAGTTAGATGTTAGCGGCTTAGAAGGCGGTTTAGAGTAAGAGGGTTGTTGGGGTAGCTGCTTAGAGTAGGATGGTTGAAGATAGTAAGTCCAGTAGTATAGTGGCGTCAGGGAATCCTCCCACATACGAAAGATTACTAAGCAGTAAGAGTTTATGAATTTAAATAAAATAATTGAGTTAAATGGTGTTTATTTATTGATGTTAAAGTATTTAAGAAGGCTGCCATCTTAAGTTATAAGTTATTAAATGCCATTATAGTGCAACGCCCACCTTTTCTTTAGGCTCTTAATAAAGCTCATTTATTTTATAAATCTGACTTTGTCATTACTTCATAAATTTAATTAAGTAATTAAGTTTCAGCTGCAATCAAAAGTTAAATGAGCATGGCGACGACATTTTGTTCGTCACAGTGGCGCCCAAATTTGCTCGAATCTCGCCCCGAGCTAGTGTTTTTTGATGGCACGACCAGTGTGCTTCAATTTTTTGATGAACTTGAATATTTTTTCCATTTTATTAAAACCGATGTTGCAGAAAAATATGCTTGGTTAGCATATTCCTTAAGAGGAGAACCGAGACAGTGGCATAAGTTAATCGCCTGCCATTCACTTGGCCCAAATCCAACCTACGACGATTTAAAAAGTAGAGTGATAAGTCTCTTTGCCACTCGGTATGATAGATAAAGATTAGAACATAATCGTCCCATCCCCCCTCACGAACGTCAGTGGGAAGCGGTAATAAAAACAGTGGAAACACCACAACAAGTTATTAAGTCGCAGGAATCAAGCTCAAGTATATTAAATCAACCTAAAACTGAAGATGAAAACGTTTTTTCTAGTGGCAAAAGCCAAACGCAAGTTAATGCAAACGAGCAAACTTCGCTTTCAAACAGCGATATAGATGAATCTAAGTCTGTTTTTCAGCCTTTGACTACGGATAAAAAATCCGAGAAATTATCTAATGTTGCGACGGAGGTTGTAAATCCAATTAAAATAACTGTGGCTGCTGAAACCGTTCAACCGAGTGAAAGTGTAAAATCAGTAAATGATTCGGCTAATCCTTGTAACTCGACTTTAGCTGTCAGCTTTGAAGCTATGCAACCGAAGCAGTCGGTTATTTCCAATGAAAAACTGAACTTTAATTGTCAAAATGACACGCCGACTAAAGTAAAAGAAAATGTTGAACCGGTTCAATCCGAATGTAATTGAATCTCGTGAAAGTAATACATTTCAAAATGCAGTCTTAACTAACTTTAGTTCTGCACATCCAGTACATAAATTCAATGATAGAGTCGTAAATCGAACGAAAAAGTCAGATAACTGGGTCGCTAGTTTAAATGATACGCCGACTAAACTAAAAGAAAATGATGTTATTTTAACGAATGAAATTTCGAAAGTGCAACTAACCTCTTCTGAGATTTCTAGACAGTCTAGCAGCAATGCATTCGAAAGTACGGAGCGACAGTCTTCGGCTGCTGTGACTGTGAACAGTGACAAGGTGCCGAATTCGAAACCCCCTCAACATAGCGACCAGATTCCGAGTTTTCAACCTCCCCCGGAAACCGACCCTGCAACGTCTGACCTGGATCTGCGAGCCACCAGCACTGAAATCTCTATAACTACTCTACAGGCCAGTGTGACCCGCATCTCTTGTTTTGCTGCTATAAAGGAATCTATATGTCAGGTGCTTTTTCCATTGTAAAGTGTATTTCTAGCAGAACAGTCCTAAAATCTACGACATGTAGTAAAAAAGTCATTTGGACATTCAACCATAAGCTAAAAGCCATGAAATTTCTAAAATATCAAAAGTCAAAATTTAAACTTTTAGCATGAACTTTCAAACTCCCGAAATTTCATGTATTGTTTACATGTCGTAATTTTTTTTTCTGTTATATAATATATGCATGTATGTACTTTAATGTTCTTTTATTTTATAGCCATCGCCTGCAGAGCGGGTAATATAACATGTTTTTTAGCCTTTGTAAATATTTCCCCCTTTTGTTGGTATTTCTGTACATATTGTATTTGCATATATAAAATGAAATTTGATAAATTGTATAAAATGAATATTTCTTGTTGTAAACTTTTGTATGCTAAACTAAAAGTCTATGAATATATTATTAGTATGGGTTCAAAGGAATTTTTTTTTCGCAATTTTGCATGCAGATTCGCGTTTAACGACTAACCATAATAATCTAACAATTTAGTTTTTCCGTATGCAAATAGCTAGTTGGGAATATTGCTTATCTATAAAATTTAATATGTCATTTATCTATCTACAAACAGTAGTTACTTTCTATTTTTGATTTATACTGTAAAATGAGTTTTTGTATTTTAGAAGTACTCTGAGTCAAACCCTCAGTACTGTCGTTAAATCTGAAAATCCAGGCTGATTCCTTTCATTGTTACTTTTGAAATGCTGAAAGAGGTATTTTTGGAACGGTGCCAGCTAGTTTTCTTTTCTGAAGTAAAAAGTGCTTTCTTGGATGCATGCCAGCAACGGAATTCTTTCAAGATCAATCTGATAGTGAATAACTGGAAATTTTTTGATAAACTCTTCGGATGGCTCAAGACATTTCAAGATTTTGTGTTTAATAAAATTATTTTAATGTTACAAATCTTAAAAATCAAGTCAAGTACTTAATGTTAAAAATTCATAAAATTAAAATTTTTCCTTTCCATTTTTTTAAAAGAAAAGACGTTCTTGTAATTCCCCGCTGTATATCGTTGGACTTTAACTAAGTTTAAAGCGCATAGGGTTTCTGTCGTAAACCACCTTAGATTGATCTTACAACTATTTTTATCATACATTTCTCCTAACTGGACAGTTTTAAGCCCGGCGCTCTTAATTTTTTTTTTCACTATTCGATTTTTAAAAAACAAGTACTTATTGTTGGGCAGTTTAATTTAAGATTTCCCCCCTCTTTTTTTTCTAAAGTCTTATGCAGTTTAATTTTAGCAGTAAGTAACTGCGGCTATTTTTTAATTAACATAGCAACGTTTTACTTTAAAAATTTCACGGGTACAAACCCGTTGTGGATTTTTACGTGAAACTTTTTCTTTTGGGGAGGAACTGTGAAGTATAGCAAAGTTAGCTACGATTAAAATTCGCACTTTACGAGTAAAACATGAATGTGTAGAATTTAGGATTCAGTAGATTAATAGAGTTAGTTCTCATCCTAAATTAAAATCGTAATTTGTCATATGCTAATAAGTTTGGAAAGTGAGATGGATAAAAGGCGATGTATTTCATAGTGAAGATATAGTTGAGAGGCAGCCGAGATGAAGTGAAGTTAGATATTAGCAACTTAGAAGGCGGTTTAGAGTAAGAGGGTTGTTGGGGTAGCTGCTTAGAGTAGGATAGTTGAAGATAGTAAGTCGAGTAGTATAGTGGCGTCAGGGAATCCTCCCACATACGAAAGATTACTAAGCAGTAAGAGTTAATGAATTTAAATAAAGTAATTGAGTTAAATGGTGTTTATTTATTGATGTTAAAATATTTAAGAAGGCTGCCATCTTAAGTTATAAGTTATTAAATGCCATTATAGTGCAACGCCCACCTTTTCTTTAGGCTCTTAATAAAGCTCATTTATTTTATAAATTTGACTTTGTCATTACTTCATAAATTTAATTAAGTAATTAAGTTTCAGCTGCAATCAAAAGTTAAATGAGCATGGCGACGACATATCGTTCGTCACAATACGTGTACAGTGCTGGTCAACACTATGTCATCATTGCCACAATTGCATAGTCTTACCCACTAATAACTCATTTGAAATATGCGTTAAAAAAGTAATAATGCACACCGGACAATATAATCTCTAATTATTTATGTTGTACGCAATGCCATTTCATTTCACTCAAAATTAGGTCTTAATATTTCAATATAACCACAAGGGTTAATTTCGAAAAGATATTCTCATTTTGTTTTTTAAATTATACGCAGAATTTCTTTAAATGTTTTTGAGAAAGACTGTCTAGCCTTGGTATTTTAAGAGTATGACGCGAAAGGGGTAATAGACATCTTACTTATTCAAAAATTAAGAATCAATTTTGGGAGAAAAACATGTATGTTTATAAGGATTTTTCCGAAATAAATGTACAAAATAAACAAATTTTATGTTCTTTGGAATACTAGCTTTTTGATTACAAAAATGTGTCTGTTATTATTATTATTTTCATCGTACAATCATATAGGAAAAGAGACATTTGGCGTAACAAACATTGGTTATAATTACAATCTAAAAAAGTGTTTAAAGTGTCCATTAACGATACAGTTATCATTTTCTTTTTTTCTTTTCTTTTTCTTTTCTTTCTTTCTTTCTTTCTTTTTCTTTCTATCTTTTCTTTTCTTTTTTCTTTTTTGGTCATTTATGGAGACAAAAATCTCAGTAAAACAGTTTTACTATTTACGAACAAGAATTAAATGATTATCTTTTGTGTAGCCTCGATACATTCATTTATACCTCATCATTCTCATTTATACCCCAGATGTAATCTGAATACTTTAGAACTAATCTGAACTCAAGACGAAAACAGAAATGTAAAACACAAAGAGTATCCTTTTATTTTTATTTTTTTAAACACTCAAACTAATGTTCAATAATTGCAGTTAATTTTTTTTTTCTTTCCTCTTTTTATGTAAGAACCTATTAAACAAAATAACCATTAGTTAATGGAAAAATCTTATTTTATTATAAAACATGCGATTTTTCTCTCAATAGAAATAAGATAATCAGTTGAGCCTCATTTAATTCTAAAGGTAAAGATAAATGGATAATTATTTAAATTGGAACATATTTTAAAAAATTATTTTTTAGTTTCAAAAGGTACAATTGTGACATATATAATTCTTTGTTTAATAAAATACTTTTCTCTATCTTGTGTCATTTATTTTAAAAATCAGTTTATCTTTTTAAAGATTTTCTTTCTATCTTTCTTTCTTTTTTATCTTAATAATTTTAGCAAAGCCATTAAAATAATCATAAACAATAAATGTTTTCAATAATTATATATTTTATAACTTTAATATTACCGATTGGGATTAGAATTAATATTTTCAAAATGGATATGTTTTCTATAATTAAAAAAATCTGGAGTGACTCCACTCGACTTTCCGAACATTGAGTAACTAACAGTTTTGTAGATAAAATAAAGAAAGAGTAATTGCTAAACAAACAAAAGAGAGAAAACCATAATAGAGTGTTTTTTTCTCTTAATATCATACGAGGTTTTATTTAACGCTACTGAACTTTGAGCCCTTAGATCATAATGATAAAGAATTTTTCGTTTTGTCCCTGTAAAAATCTATAGATGCTAGATTCACCAAAATACTTATAGTTAGTGCAACAGTGATTTATAATATTCATACAAATTTTCAGCTCAATTGAATAAGGCGTTTAGATGCTATCGCACTTTTAAAAATTTGGTCTCATAGGCCATAATGATAAAGAATTTTTCTTTGTGTCCCTGTAAAAAAACTGTAGTGCTAGATTCACCAAAATCTATACAGTTGGTGCAAATGCGACCTATAACATGTGTACAATTTTTTTGCTCAGATTAATAAGGCGTTTAGACGCTATCACACTTTTAAAAATTTGGCCCCATTGGCCTTAATGATAAAGAATTTTTCTTTGTGTCCCTGTAAAAAAACTATAAGTGCTAGATTCTCCAAAATCTATACAGATTGAGTATCTGTGACCTATAATATGGGTATAAAATGTTTGCTCAATTGAATAAGGCGTTTAGATGCTATCGCACTTTTAAGATTTTGGTCCCATAGGCCATAATGATAAAGAATTTTTCTTTGTGTCCCTGTAAAAAAACTATAAGTGCTAGATTCACCAAAATCTATAGGGTTCGTACTATGGTGACTTACAATATACGTACCAACTTTCAGGTTAATCGAACAAAGCCTTTAGACGCTAGCGTGTTCACAAACATACACACATACACACATACACACATACACACATACACACACACATACATACATCATCGTAAAAATAGTAAAAACGGACTCAGGGGACCTCAAAACGTATAGAAACATCAAAATCTCGAATTCGGATTTTTGACATGATTACAATACTTTCCTCACTATAGTGTTCGGAAAGTAAAAATATGAGTGTTAAAAAAATAAATAAAATGCATACAACCATTTTATGACACTTCATAATTACACGTGTTAATGCGGTTAGTTTTTACTTTTTCTATTTTGACATTTTCTGTGTTAAGAAACAGTGTTATATTTAATCATAGAATAATAATTCATATTTTCTACGTTTATTAAATATATTTGCAGTAATTTTTGATATATTATGCTAGAAGGATTAATTTTAAATTATAATATAACTTTTGCAATAAAAATATTATTAACGAAGTAGAAATTTTATATTGTTTTAATTTATTTGCCTCAGGGAAGTTTTTTATTGGTGGCATGTAATACTAATATATATTTGCATAACAAATAAGACAACTCGTAAAATACATTTAATCTCTTTGCATCTCATAAATTTAGTATAAAAGCTAAATATTTTAAAAATTTATAAATATATATATGTAATTATGCACATATATAAGAAGATTATAATGAAACTTCGTCGTTTAAAAGAACTTTGTAGCTGTAACTAAGGTGCATATTGAGTGGAAAATTTGTATAAACAATTCAAGAAATGCGCTGACAAATTCTGAGAAGAAAATAAGTACAGTATTACAGTCGAAATGCTTGAAAATATATGTAGTAAATAACTGTGGTCTGTTTTAACATTTCTGAACATTACGCCAATGGAAAATGTAAATTTTACATTGTGAAGCATTATGGCAATACGAAAAATGATATTTGTGGTACGACAAGTGAAGAAGAATACATTTGCATAAGCAGATGGTCTGAGAGTATGTTCTGGTTACAAAAAAGAGATCGAGCGAGTAGCATTCTTTCGGTTACAGTGGCTATTAGTATGCAAGAACATGAGTTTATCATGAAGCTGTTTAAAGGTAACCAGGGAATGCTGTAGTAGTTCTTCGTGCATTTTAATGCCGAAAGATGTCTAAACATAGACCAATATCTAAACAATCTGTGACAGGAATGATATGTATATTAAGCAGTCTAGGTATTGATGACGTTGAAGGTAAACAACGGCGACAGACTATCATTGTAGAAAACGTTATTGAGGTAGTGACAGTCGTTGACGAGCAGTGACTGTCGAATGATTATCGAATCAGTAGTACACGTTCAGTATTTTGAGAATTAGATTCATGGAATGGAATAGTGGGAAATGAACTGAGAAAAATAATTCCTTTTTTAGTATAAAATTCCTGTATTCCGAATTTCCTTGTTATCAATATTGGCCTTCATTTATCTTTCGCACTGACATTTTTTGGACAAATTGAAAATCATGGCTTCTACCCATGGAACATCCTATGGAATAACAAGGCAGATGCTTCGTTCAACAGAACAATGAACAACCAAAATTGCTGAATTTGGTCCATGAATAATCTATCTGCTATCTAATTAGTCTCATTACACTCATCTAATGTTACCGTCTGGTATAGGTTCATTCCTAATCTATTCATGTTTCATTTTTCTTTGAACAATATGACACTAATGACTAGTAATATACTTTGTAATGGCTCTGTGATATCATAGAATGGTCAGCAGTTTCGACTTAAGTCAACTTCAACAGCGACAATACGCTAGTTCTATCGTTTTTTATCATTTATTCAAAAGTGTACCCTCCTCATAATGCCCTATCTATGCAGGCATTATTTCTAGAGTCTTTTGATGCATTGGTAACAGCAAAACTGCCTTACTTAAACATAAATAACAAGTATAATATCATTTTTAGGATCTCAAGTTCATAACATTAGTGTAATCTATTGGTCTGAAAGCATAGCTTGTGAAAGAAAATGGTAAATTTGTTTCTTTCATATATATTATATGTTTACCCACTGTATTTAAGAATTATATATATTTTTTTCTCATTTAATAAGATAACTATCATTATTATTATTTACTTAGATTAAATGACTGTCAAATACATGAATTTATCAATTATATATTTTTTTCTGCATTTAATAACTTTTATTGCTAGGTATTTTTATTAAAATATATAGACATATTTTTTCATGTATTGTTATTGTTATTATTGTTCTTATTACTGAACATATATGTGAGAAAGCAAACCCAGCTAAAAAAAAATCTGCAAAGAAACTATAAAAAAGGAAGAAAAACAGTAGATAACCTGTATTTGGAACAACAATAAGTTTTAAGGGGGAAAAAATATAAATATATCTGCATTTTTTTTTTTCTTTTGCTCCCAAACTACATTTATTCTTTAGATTTTATGATTTTTGTTCCAAATACCTTCTGATTGTTGGCATTTTCTTTTATAGTTTTTCTGTAGATTTTTTTTTAGCTAGGCAGGGAGGTCATAATTAAATTTGAGTTAAAAAGCTCCTTCGGTATTCATAAAGGTTATGAAGATAGTTAACAAATTTGGTATCATAACTTTTTCTACAGGAAATGCGTTCAAGGAATTTAAAAATAATAATATATTTCTAGTTTACGATTTGCATGAAAATAAAATCACACATGCGTACATCACATAAATTTTAAACATTTTTACTTTATTTTACCAATATATATGATAGAGAAAGTATTGTTTTTGGGTCAAATTTTCGAAATTAAGTTTTTGTTATTCTCACGTGTTTTGAGATTCCCTGAATCCGAAAGTCATGTTTTTAGCGGATTATCTCTGTGTCTTTCTTTCTGTGTGTATGTCATCAACATACCTCAAGAAAAACAGAAGCAGGAAATTCAAACTCGGTATTTTACATCTGTATGATATAGTGATGCTAATGTTTCGTTGTGTTCAAGCAAATGGTTTTTGTACAGGGAAATTCAAATTCAAATACAAGAAAATTCACATACATTACGTCTATGGGCGAAGTTTCTCGTAAGTACAGTGTAACACCTATAGATACCTTAAAGAAAATGGAATGAATATACTCTTATATGCATAAAATTATATCATAAAAAACATATTTTATCTCAATTGTGGTTAGGAAATTATTCATGATTCGTTTACAAAGCTACTGAAATCTTTTGGATAAATTGGTGTTATATTTGGAAACCACTGGAAGTGTATTTGATTGCGTATTACGTGATTTTCATGTAAGACTAAATATAAGAAGGTACAAAATGGGATGCGCATGTGGTTTATAGTTAATATACAGAGCTACCCAAAATTAAAGTAAACGTTCTTTTCTATTGAATGTAATTGACGGAAGTTCTTTGTAACGTTTAACTATATCAATGAGTCCTGATACCACAAGGCGGAAAATTATTTTCTTATGTCCATACTGTAATCAAAATAACATTTGAAGATCAGTATTTGAAGATATCTGTTTTATTATATTATTAGGCCCCCCTTGAATACAAAGTCAAATTTTTAGTGATTGATCTGTATGTACGTATATGTGTTACCAGTATAACTTAAAACCAAGTTACCGCAATATATTCAAATTTGGTATTTTGAAGTTGGTATGCAGTTGCTATTTTAAAAATTGATAAATATTGGTAAATTTCAAGGCAAATTAATAACAGACTTGTATATATATATATATATATATATATATATATATATATATATATATATGTATATGTATATATATATATATATATATATATATATTTCTCTATAAAACTCACTATAAACGAACAGAGTTTTCAGAAAACGGTAGCCTCACTTACACAAAATTATATGTTAGATAGAAATGTTCTTAAACCGATTTTAAGCTTTCTTAAAACTGGATTGAACTTTATTATCTTACCTTGTTGATCTTACGTCTTATTCTGCAATCTGTTCTGAATGCAAACTGTTCTGAATGACATGCTGGGTAAGAGAAAATCGTGAATATGGCACAAAAGATTATTTGATTAGTTCATGGTCTCGCTTATGTCATGCATTATTCTATTACTGCCATTTTTTCATGAAAAATGCAATCTGGTGAATATATGTAAACAAATTATACCATGATTTTTTATGCTATGTGTACACCTCATGGATAGTACACATAATGAATCTGACGGCTATCTGGATGCTCATTTTACTTGCAACAGTTGTTTGCAGTAGATGTTTATATATAATTACCCTATATATTATGAAATTGTTCTAACCTATAAATATAGAAAAAATATAAGCCTTATGCATAAAAAAAAAAAAAAGGAAAAAGGAAAAAGAAAACAAAGAACTATATTTTTTTATAGATTGGACGTGAATTTAATACGTATAAAATTCAAATTTTTTAATGCACTCGCTAATGTAACATATCTAACGTGTTTCATCTGTGAACTTACCAATTTTAATTCTGTTAAATTTTCTTATTATGATTTTTTTTACTGTTGAACTGAAGTGAAGCTATTCTTCTTCGCATGATCTTTCTTCAAGGGTAAATATTATTTTTATTATTATTATTACTATTTTAAGAACTGTAACGATTATATAGTGTATAAATCGCACATCTTAACAAATAAATTTAAAAATGTCATTTTATTTAATTTTTGCATGTTTTAAGACTAAACCTTATCTGTAAATGTTTGTTATTTTTATAACATTACTTCAGAATTTTTATGCTAACAAAAATATTGCAACGAGAAAAAAAAAATGCCTAATAATAATAGATCTGGTGTGACTCTACTCGACTTTCCAAACATTAAGTAACTAACGGTTGTATAATAATATTGTGGTTCAATGTTACAGAATTACATTTGATTACATTTAAAAATGTATTTTGTTTTTTAAATTTGAAACAAACTAGCTACCCAAAAAGTAAACAAAACAATCCTATACATAGCATTTTATAGCTTATAGAACTGTAGAAATCTGTTTGATAAATTTCTTTTTATAGTTTATCTCTTAAAAAAAAAAAAAAAAAAAAAAAAAAAAAGATAATAATAATAATAACTGCATAATCACTAATTTATCGTTTATGGAATCTCAAATTAATAATTTTAGCAATTAAATTAGAAATTTTTTGTTTGTAATCTAGAAAAAAAAAACTTTTACGATGCCTTTATAGCCTTACTGACCAAGCGGTTCTGCTTTGAAAAGTGGAAAATGGCAGGTCCCGGGTTCAGTCCTAGTTCGTGCACATCTATCAAGCTGTTCGGAGTTTTATTCGAAATTAGAGTGAATACAGGCTAAGAAGCCTTAACAAAACCTTAAGGAGGGCAATTTTGCATGCCTAGGTTTCTCTTGTAGTTAGTAGGCATAACCCCAATGCCGAATGAATCATTTCACATAGTCATTTTTCGTGTTAAATACTAGCCTACACATTTTAGTTTATAACAAACTCGAAATATTTCAATAATTTTTTAGTGAAATGAGTAAAAAAAACTTACATTAGAATATCAATTATTTCAAACTTTTAAATGTATCAGAAATATATTTTTATTATATAACTATGCCAACTATAATTAGAAACATATCTATATTAATAAGAATTATATTTTAGCAGAAAATTAAGAGATTTCATTAAACATCTTGAGCTAAAAACCCTCAGATAGTGGTAATGGAATATTGCAGTTATTTTTTTTTCCCATACGAATAATAAGAAAATATCTTTATTAAATAAATAATGGCATAGCACATATTTCATATATTATTTAATAAAACTATATTTTAAATAAAAAAAAATTAAAGAAATGTTTATATAAAAAAAGATAATGTTAAAGAAAGAGATAATCTTACGAAAAAAAAAAAAAAAAAAAAAAAAAACCTATTAAGAAAACATTATGAGTAAATTAAGTCAAAAATTTCATAATAGTGTTATGTTAGTTCACAAGAAATTACTAGACATGTTCACAGTGTTGCCAAATTTCGGAACATTTTATTCAATATGCACCATTAAATTTTAGTTGTAATGGTTGGCTAATCACTTAGAAGATTAATCGATTATTATGTATATCAAATATCACTCCTCAAAAAGATTGGTGACAGTTGAATAAAAATATTCCTAATTTTGCAATGTTGAATATACCGCATTTAATTAAATATTTTCTTATAAAATGCGAAGTTCATAGCAATATACTGAAATTTCTTCTAGAGAAATATATATATATATATATATATATATATCTTAATTAAAAATTCATTTTTTTAATAAATACATATTTTTATCTGATATAAACATCTACAGGTCAATATTAGGAATTTTAAAGAATACTTTTTTAAACATTAATCTTATCACCAATAGAATGTAAACTATGAATTATTTATTGCATGATCTAAATCAGTGATATAACATTAATAATAATATAGTTTTAAAAAATTAAAGAACACGCTTTTATAGAAATGTGAACTAAAAAACACAAAATATCTATCTTAGTATTAAAATGCAGGGTAAGAGAAAATCGTGTGAGTGACACACCAGAATACATACATACATTTAAATCTTTAATTAAAATAATTTAGAATTAAACAAAAACCATTTTTAAAAAATCTCCCCTGACTGGGATCGAACGCTAAACCTTTAGGTTCGCAGCGCAGAGCTATACCTCAACGCCACGGTGTTCACGTAGGGAGAGTCTTTTTTTTTTACAATATAGATTTTTTGTTTGCTCCCAGAGTGGTTACAAACATGCAAACATACATACAAACATACATACATACATACAGGTGAAGCTAATAAAAGCGTGTTAAGAAGAAAATTAAAAATATATGCTGACCCAATTTTTGAATAATTAAATATGTAATAAGTATATTGAAATTTATTTAAGAAAAGTACTAGGGAATTATTGAAGAATACTTTTTGAAACATTGAGCTTATTATTCATAAAATATAATATGTGAATTATTTTTTGAATGGGTTTATACAGTGATGAAATACAAAAAAAAAAAAAAAAAAAAAAAAAAGAAAGCAAAAATACATGTCCACCATATTTTTAATAAAAAAATTCCTTAATAAAATCAGTCTTTAAAAAGTCATTGGACTGTATTAAATTGCAATTAGTTTTCGAGATCCTTTCACGTATAAGACTGCAGCATTTGGTGAATGCTTAAATGAATATAAATTGCATCTTAAAACTAATAATGTGTTATATATCCTCCAGGAATGAAATCGACAAATATTTTATTAAATTATAAACAGTATAATTTTTTTAATTATCTGTAATCATTTGCGCGTAACATATTTTACTTACGATGTAAATTTATATTTAATGAAAATTCTTTAAATTTTAATGTTATTTCTTAAGGCAATGCGACTTTAATTAAAATGACTTCTACGATAATATAATAAAACACAATCATACGCATGTCTAAATATACCGAGTAAATTGTCTGTGTTAAACTATTTAAAAGATCTTATTAAATTGAAACGGTATTTAAAAATTACATGTATTAGTAAATAACTACAAAAGAGTATGCTGATATAAGCTTAAAAACCAATATTTTTTTTTTTTTTTTTTTTTTTTTAATCTGATTTTTTTTTTTTTTTTTTTTTTTTTTTGGTTTCTTTAGTTTTCAAATACAGTGCATACATAAAAAAAAGGAAAACTAAAATAGTTTATTTCTAATTATCTTGTTACAGATTTTATAGTTTTTATGAAATAATGAACTTTCATTAACCCGTTAGCGCCCAGTGTTCTCATTTGAGGACAGCTAATAAAATGGCACGTATATTTTTGTGCTTTCTTGGAAAGATTTCTGCTTTTTAATGACAGTTTATAGCGTCACTCTGAATGATCCCTGAAGGTTTTATGTGCCTACTATTAATTATTATTTCATAATTTGGATAGTCGTTTTGTGATTTTTCATTCGTCGCACATACATTTGCTTTTTGCGCAGGTATACTAACTTAAACCAAGTTGAATAGTAACATCTGTTATAAAACTTCCTTTTCGAGATCTTTTTCAACATATAATAGGAAATTAATCTGTTATCTCAAAGTTTTTCTATTTCGAAATTTCTCGCTTCAACAATAAACGTCAATAAATGAAGATAAGATTTAAATTTAAAACTACCAGAAGAATTGTTTAAGTTAATATATTTTACTACCAGTTACCTATATTAATTTAGAAGTGAAATAACTAGCTAATAATAGTTTGCAAAATTAATTCGGGCATTAACTGGTTAATGTCAATAATATAGATTATTTGGATAGTTTTCCAAAGGATAACACGCAATTTTCTTTAATAATCTAGTTGATTTATGGAATTGGCAAGATTCTAGTGTACACTAAAGAAATTTTTATGAATTGCATCTAGAAAATAAATTACGGCTGCAGTAAAAATAATTCCATGTTATCCTTATAAATACTAAAAGCAAACACGTTTCATTTATGAGACAAAAATTTTTTTTAAGTTAAAATACATTTAACAAACAAAAATTACATATAAAAACAATCAAAATCAGACGTTTCGAAACCCGTCCGGGTTTCCTCATCAGTAATTACAACACAATATGCAAACAGGACATGAACACTCAAGGAATTTAAAGGAGTACAGAATATTGAGGAGCCAGTGCGCATGCTTCATTGATAGTGTGGAGATGCTTGGCAGTGTGCCAGCTCTCAAGGAAAATACGCGATTTATAATTATGAACACCAGAATTTAAAATTTTTATATTATCGAAGTCAGGAATATGATCGGTTTCTATTGAATGGATTACAATTTTAGAATTTTGGTTGCAATTTTTAAAAGATCGTCTGTGTTCTTGTAGTCTAATTTTTGCTGTACGGCCAGTTTCACCTATATAAACAGATTTGCAATTTTTACAAGGAATTAAATATATTACACCAGTTAAATCCAGAGAAGGGGTTATGGGTTTAAAGTTGAAAAGGACGTTTTTTAATTGTTTAATTGGCCGGAAAGCAGTATAAATATTATGTTGTTTAAGTAATTTAGAAATAAATTCTGAAGGAAAACCAAAATATGGCATAGAAATATAACTGTTTTTATTAATAAGTGAATTTTTCATTTTCATTGGAGTAAAGGGGGAATTTGCAGGAGGAAACGAAGGAGGGGGGAAGCTGATAATGTTTTCACGATAAATTCGTTTTAACCAATTAAGAGGGTAATCGTTATTTATTAAATCCTGGAATTTTTTTTTAATTTCCAACTTAAAAAGTGTCTCGTTACTGCATAACCGAAGAGCTCTATAAAGCTCGGAAGACTGCAATTTTATGCGAATTAGGATTAGCGGAATGAAAATTTAGATATTGACCTGTAAATGTAGCCTTACGATAAATTTTTTAAGTTGGAAATTAAAAAAAATTTCTAGGATATAATAAATAACGATTACCCTCTTAATTGGTTAAAACGAATTTATCGTGAAAACTTTATCAGCTTCCCCCCTCCTTCGTTTCCTCCTGCAAATTCCCCCTCTACTCCAATGAAAATGAAAAATTCACTTATTAATAAAAACAGTTATATTTCTATGCCATATTTTGGTTTTCCTTCAGAATTTATTTCTAAATTACTTAAACAACATAATATTTATACTGCTTTCCGGCCAATTAAACAATTAAAAAACGTCCTTTTCAACTTTAAACCCATAACCCCTTCTCTGGATTTAACTGGTGTAATATATTTAATTCCTTGTAAAAATTGCAAATCTGTTTATATAGGTGAAACTGGCCGTACAGCAAAAATTAGACTACAAGAACACAGACGATCTTTTAAAAATTGCAACCAAAATTCTAAAATTGTAATCCATTCAATAGAAACCGATCATATTCCTGACTTCGATAATATAAAATTTTTTAATTCTGGTGTTCATAATTATAAATCGCGTATTTTCCTTGAGAGCTGGCACACTGCCAAGCATCTCCACACTATCAATGAAGCATGCGCACTGGCTCCTCAATATTCTGTACTCCTTTAAATTCCTTGAGTGTTCATGTCCTGTTTGCATATTGTGTTGTAATTACTGATGAGGAAACCCGGACGGGTTTCGAAACGTCTGATTTTAATTGTTTTTATATGTAATTTTTGTTTGTTGAATGTATTTTAACTTAAAAAAAATTTTTGTCTCATAAATAAAACGTGTTTGCTTTTAATATATACAATTGAGACGGTTTGATGTTTGTGTACGTTAATTATAAATACTAGTTCCTCTTACTAGTGAGTTCTAAAAAAAACTGTTAGAATTCTAGAGTTCTCCTATATTATCGTGTACAATCTCATTTAAAAATCGCTACAAACCAATGTGAAAACAATAGGCGAATTTTAGTCACTATTATTTTGTTTTTTAACCCAATTCTATGAAATCGAACAATAATTTCTCGCAATATAAAGGATAATAAAATATGCATAAAATATATAATATTATAAAGGATAATATTATAAATGATTGTAATATTCATAATATTGTTTCACCATCTAGAAAAGTGCATAACACAAAATCTCTATCATTTCGGCTAACCAGGTTATTTATTTACCTTTGATGCATTACTGAAAAATCTGTATTTCTAATTCAGGGATACAGAAAATTACTACTTATTCGTTCTAGATTAAGGCGATATATTTTTTTCCCTCGGTGAATAGAACGTCAGAGTTATTAAAGCGAAATTGCTTTCTGAATTATAATATGTCGAATTGGTTACCCGATTTAGCACAATTATTTACGAGTAATATTTATTTATTTATTTTTAGCGGAAAGTTACTAAAATAAGCGGCTATAAGGTATTAGTAATACTAAATTCTGCGTCCAATGTAACCTCGGGGTATAATGCGCATAATGTTTTTTCGTACAGCATTTAAAATATTACACTGTAAACGAAAACGTCTTAAATTCAGTTACATAAGTGTCTTAAACGGATGGTCATTTTTTAAGCGAAAAAAAAAGTGTCTTACTATTTTAGACAACTTTCCGCATCTGAAATTAAGACCCTGTAAATGTCTTAAAACACCGCCATCTTTTAGTTCCCCATCATACTACAGGTATGGGGGACTTAGGTAATCGTGAAAATTTTCGACCTCGGTTTACTGACTTTTTTACACGTTTTCAGGTGTGAGGAATCCGAAAATGACAAAATTTCTATGGTGTCTGTCTGTAGGGTGTCTGTTAGTCTGTTATTCTGTTAGTGTGTTAGTGTGTAAGTCCGTTTGTCCGGTAGTTTGTTAGCCTGTGTACACGATATCTCAAAAAAAAAATAGTCGCAGAGAGGTCAGATCAGATTTAAAATATTACATTCGACACTGGCAAGAACCCTATTCATTTGCAACATTCGAATTTAAAAACTTCGTAAGTTATTAGAAATTTACGATTTTCTTAACATGGGAGAATAGGGCAAAAATTCACTTAAACGTGCATTAAATGGAAACTTTTTCCTGAAAAAATGTCAGACCAGTTTTAAAATATCAGTTTTGATGCCGGAAGGAACATCAGTAACTTTAAATATGCTACTTTGAAAATTTCGCAAGTTATTGGAAATTTACGAATTTCTTAACATGACAGTATAGGGCAAAATTTCACATAAACATCAATTTTCAGAAATTGTTTCATCGTAAAGATGTCAGACTACTTTTGAAATATTATTTAGGACACTGGTATGAATATTAATGACTATGAATTTTCCAATATAAAAATTTCGTAAGTTATTGGAAATTTACGAATTTCTTAACATGGCAGAATAGAGCAGAATTTCACATAAACGTCAATATTGAGGGATATTTTCATCGTAAAGATGTCAAACCACTTTCGAAATATTATTTAGGATACTGGCATGAATATCATAGACTACGATTTTTCCAATTTAAAAAATTCGTAATTTATTTGAAATTTACGATTTACTTGAGATGTCAGAATAAGGCAAACTTGAGCATAAACTTCCATTTCGAGGATCATAAATGTATTACACAACTTCAAATTTACATTTATGATATTTGTTTGAACATGATTGAATACAAATATTCTAATAGGAAAATTTCGTAAGTTATTCGTAATTTACGATTTTACCAACATAGCGAAATTGTAATTTTTTCATATAAATATGAATTTTGAGGATTATTGCATTGGAAATAGTAGCATGAAAACTAAACAACGGAATTAACCCTGATAAAATAAATTAATAGATTAGAATAAGATAAATATATCGAAGTGAACGGTGGATAGCCGATTAGGCGGGGATTTCATTCTGTCACTGTATCAAGCTTTTGTCAAATTCATTTCTTTTAACGTGATTATACACTGATGGGAAAAAAAAAATCCCAACACCAAGAAAAAATTATTGTACAGTAATGAAATTTCAGCAATACATTTGTCTAAGTAACATATTTAATTGATTAAAGTTTCAAGATCACAGGTAGAGCCATTGGCGAGAAGAGCCATTTCAAATGTGAAATGTTGGTACATTAGTAACCGGTGTAACCGCCGGAATTTTGAATGCAAGCATGCAAACGTGCATGCATTGTGTCGTGCAGGTGTCGGATATCAGTTTGTGGGATGAATTTCCATGCCTGTTGCACTTGGGCGGTCAATGCAGGGGCGGTTAATGCTGGTTGTGGATGACGCTGGAGTTGTCGTCCAATGATGTCCCATACGTGCTCGATTGGAGAAAGATCTGGTGATCTAGCAGGCCAAGGCGACATGTCGACACTCTGTAGAGCATGTTGGGTTACAACAGTGGTATGAGGGCGAGCGTTATCCTGTTGGAAAACACCCCCTTGAATGCTGTTCATGAATGGCAGCACAACAGGTTGTATCACTAGACTGACGTACAAATTTGCAGTCAGGGTGCGTGGGATAACCACGAGAGTGCTCCTGCTGTCATACGAAATTGCTCCCCAAACCATAACTCCAGGAGTAGGCCCTGTGTGTCTAGGCCGCAGACAGGTCGCTAGCAGGCGTTCACCTGGCCTCCTTCTAACCAACACACGGCTATCACTGCGACCAAGGCAGAACCGGCTTTAATCAGAAAACACAACAGATCTCCACTACGTCCTCCAATGAGCTCTAGCTTGACACCACTCACGTAGTGGTTTGGAGTCAGGGGAATGCACGCTACAGGGCGTCTGGCTCGGAGCTGTCCTTGAAGTAACCGATTTGTAACAGTTCGTTGTGTCACTGTGGTGCCAACTGCAGCTCGAATTTCAGCTGCAGACGCAGTACGATTAGCCACAGCCATACGCCGAACACGGCGGTCTTCCCTCTCAGTAGTGCCACGTGGCCACCCGGAACCCGGTCTTCTTGAGGCAGTACCTTCCCTTGACCACTGCTGCCAACACTCATGCACAGTGGATACATTCCTGCCAAGTCTTTCTGCAATATCGCAGAAAAGAAAACCCACCTTCTCGTAGCCCGTCGTTCAATCGACACACGACGTCGTTCAATCTCAGTGAGCTGTTGATAATAGCTTCTTCGTCTTCTTAGAGGCATCCTTGACTAACATTAACCCACTACGTCAAATCTCAACTGTAAATAACGATCACGAACCTTATAGCGCTTATTTAAAGCAAACCTCATTTGCATGTTCATAATGTCGCTATTAGCGCCACACTTATGTGCGTAGCTCGAAATTTGAATCGACGTCATCTTTCAGATGTATAAACACGCCTACCAAATTTCGTTTGTCTAGCACAGCTCCTTCCTGGTGTTGGGATTTTTTTTTCCATCAGTGTATGTCTCAAACTAGAAATTTATGAGAACATAAATATGATGGGGAACTGAGCAGAGTTCACCTGTGCCAACTAGTGTATGTTTAAAAACACCGCCATGTTAAGCTTAAAAGATCTGCCATTTCAAGGCTTTTTAGTAAATAAATAAATAAATAAAGGTGATGTGGTGATTCTGATTTTCTGTTTAAAACATATTTTATAATATTCTAGAGCATAAATAAAATATAATAATAATAATAAATAAAAAAAATTCCAGCCCCTGGAGTTGAACCTACTATCTTCGCTACCGTAGACAAACGCACTTGCCAATCGCGCCACGATTTCACACAAAAAAATATGGTGATAAAAAATGTAATATTCGCGAAGGGATTGTAGTTTTATAATATAATCGATATTTTTTCCCTTAAAACTATCGAGATTAAATCTAAAGCTCAATATGTATTAATTCTATTAAATTTTAATTGTAGAAGTAAAAATTTTGTAAAATATAAATAAATATATGAAAATCTAAAATTGTAATGTTTAAAAACGATTTCTTTCTATAAACTGTTATTAAAAAAAATAATAATGATAATATGTAAACTAGAAAAGTTTTGTTTTACGTCTAGGTACAGGTAAAAAAGTTAAAGAAAAGAGTTTTATATCAAAAGAGATAAAAAAAAAGAAAAAAAGGAAAAGGAAAAAAAAAAAAAAAAAGAAAGCAGCTATTTACAACTTGTGCGTAAGATTAGTTAGAAAATCACTTTCTTAGCGATGAAATATTCTTCGCTGCAAATTCGTCTTAATCTTTTTCATTTAATTAAATGAACGAGCTTTAAATAAAAAGTAACTATTTTAATAATAGAATTAAAAAAGTGTCAAACTAGGAGTAAAATAAGAGTGGCTAGCTTTACTCATTTGAAATGATTTTCAGAAAAATCTCATCAACAAAAAAATTTACTGAAAAATTTTATTTATTTATTTTGTCTTAAGAGATTTAAATTCTTGATACTTGATTATAATTTTAATTTTAAAAAATACTTTTTTTTCCACTGCTAAGTTGTGGCGTTTGCGTTCCTGCAAACTCCATCTTAACTTAGATTACTAAGAAAACCAGAGACTTTAATTGAACAACAAATAAAAGTTTATTTGAAACAGATTAATGGGAGGGCGGCCTGGAAAATAGATCTTAGCTCAGCCAGCGTATTACTAAATCAAAAATATATAAATCAACAATTTAATTATCTTAAATATCTCACCACAGCAGATAGTCGAAGGTGTAGAGACGGTCGCACTCGTACTCCAATACTACGGCTTCACTATGGGACAGAGGATTCCCTTCTGACCCAGCTTGAACTTTCCGAAAACTAGTAGACACTCACCAACACTCAACACTACTTAACTTCACGCCACTAAATCTCCACTACTCTACTTTTCAATATCTGTCAAACTAAGATTCATCACAACCACTATAATATCCTCCAACATCCACACAATCTACTAAAACCATCTCTATTTTTATACTTCTTCCTACACCCTCCTTTCACTACATTTCAATCCGTACTTTTGAAAATCACTTCTAATTTAACTAGTATTCAAAATCTAAGTCTTTTAATGCAGCACCCTGCCGACACAAAACTAGCTCGACCTCAACCGTCACCGAGTCACTGGCGACGGAGTGATTTTAACCGTCCCCACTTCCTACTTTGCTGGATCCAGCTTAATCAAAACAACTGTGGTGACGTTCTGACGTCTCAACCTCACAGTCCCCCTCCAAGAAAAAAAAATTTAGTCGGGAAAATCCCCAACGGGTTTGATCGAGTAAATTTAAATAGCTTCATTCCATATCTAACTATCTCAAATCTCTGAAGTACAAGTGCAGCCGTCACTTAAATTTTAACCGGGTGAGAAAAACTTAAAAATTTGTTAAGTCCCTGAGCGAAAACTCGGGGACGCAAAAAAAAAAATTAATTTAAAATTTTAAATAAAAGGCGTACTTTTACCCCGAGAACTCCGGGACTCTGACTTGAGCTAAAACCAGGCTTACAGTAGGATTTACACACGTCTCCCTGTTAGGCCAGGAAGGCAATTGTATGACTTTAATGATATATTGTAGAATTATAAAGAGACTCGCATGTACAAATGCGATAATTTCTTGCTGTAGAATAGAGTCTGTTGCACAGATTGGTCATATCCCACAATTAATCTTTTTAACAAATCTAAGTGAAGAAAAAAGTCTTTAATCAAATTTAATGGTATTAAATAGGATGGGGAACTTGAAAATCTATCCTGCAGATGAAGTGGCTAGCAGTTTAATTTTCGTCAGGAAAAAGTAGACGTCGGAATGTGCAGGCTGTCCACATCCAGGAAAAAGAACTTTTTGACATCAGATTAAGAGATCTTTCACTTCAGATAAAAATACTCTTAACATCAGATTAAGAGAATTAGTCCATCAGAGTGTGTCTGAAATGGGAAAAACTTTTACAGTATGCATAGTAAAAAAAATAGTTAGAATTCATCTCTAGAAGAAACTGAGACATGTTCGTCTCTATTAACATAATAGATAGGTTACATACAGAAATATTTCTCCCTCCTTAGCTAAAGCATAAGCGAAAAAACTGAGCAGTTATTCTCTTTAATGTTATATGGTTAAACACGCTTTTAATGCGTATAGCTAAAAAAAAACAGTTTTTTTCCCCTCTAAAAGTACATACAGATAAACTTTTAGACAAATATTTAAAAGTTTTACAAATACAAATATGCAGTTTATAAATACATCATTTATAGAAATACAAAAGAAAAAGGGGAGGAAATTTACAAAGGGTCCAAAAAAACAGTTTATATTACCAGCTTTCTGCAGGTGATGGCTACAAGGTAAAAGAACTTAATACATACATAAAATAGATATTTAAGAGAGAACAAAAATGTTGACATTGAAGCAGAACATGAATTTTGATTTGAAAGTTCATGGCTAATTTAAATTTTGTATTTTTGGTTTGGGAAAGTCCATAACTTTCGTAAGAGTTCTTAAAATATAAAGTCCCAAAAAGGCTTCAAGGTATGTCGAACATTTTGTACAGCTCTGACAGAAATGCACTTGTAATAGAAAAAAAATAGAGAACGGTATCACCTGATGTGAATTTGCAGCTGTAACTTCAGGAAGGTTAGAGGTCTTGGTGAATGTGCTCGATGTACTCGTCAGCTTGGCCACAGGTTTGCAGGCTTTCAGGCCGGGTTCTAGGGCTATCCAAAAAGGCTTGTACAAAGGCTTGCTCGGCAGGTGATTCATATGGCTGAGCCTGTTGTCGGAGTCTGGCTTGACGCCGGGTATTGAATCGGTGGTGTAAAGAGAACTCGTCTGTGCCGACCGAGTCAGGGGCCGCTAGGAATTTCTCCATGTGCCGTCCGCTAGCTGATGAAGAGGGTGGAGGTCTTTTTCGAACCCTTGCCTTTCTCTTAGGTCGGAAAGAGTCGGTGTGCACTGAATCTGGAACTACTAGTACCTTCTGTGGACGATGTGTTCCAGAGGACTTTGAGGAGGGGGCTTGTGGCCTTTTTAAATATTTATTCCAAGCTTTTTTCTTTTTAATCTGCGGTATAAAAGAGCTATTAGTAAAAGAATAGTCGCGTTTGCGACCAGTTTGCCTAGGAAATTTCACATTAGAATGGTTTGATGACCCACTACGAGCTCGCTTTTGTGCGACAGGTCTGCTAACACTAGATCGATCAGTGGAAGTGCCCTGAACAGATTGTTCGGGTGTTGTAGGAGTAGGTAGTTTATCAGCTGTACAAGAATCAGGAGCACTAGGCTGGGAAGTGAGGTTAGGCGTAAAGACGGACTGTTCGTTAGGTGGGTTTGAACCCTGCACGCTATCACTATCAAGAGTTTCAGCATATGATTGAGTGCGCTCTTTAAAAATGCGTATCTGATCAATGTTTATGGTTGTTGGGGTGCCGTTAAAATCAATTGTCAAATTATTATTTTCTATCTTTAAAACAGAGAAAGGCCCAATGAATTTTGGCCCAAATTTAGCTACTTTAGAATCTTTTTTAGAGCTAAGAAAATGTGATTCTAGGAGTATTTTATCTCCCACTTTTACTTCTAAAATTCTACGTTTAAGGTTATAATATACAGCTTGTTGCTCTTGAGCTTTTCCCAAATTTCTCTGAACTTCTGGTAGCAATTCTTCAATATTTCGCGTAATAAATTGAGATGCGGTTTGCTGTACTAATACCAGTTTTTGAAAGGGGGCCAGAATCTTTCTGCCCAAAAACAATTCAGCGGGAGTTTTTCCGGTTGCATCACTTACCGCTGTACGAATCGCATAGCCAAAATGATAGAGAAACTGATCCCAATTTTCATGATTTTGACCAATGAACGTCGCAATCATATTAATTAAAGTTCTATTAACACGTTCGGCCTGATTAGCTTGCGGCCGATATGGAACCGTGAAGACATGTTTAATATCGAGTGTATCGCAAAGTGCCTTAAAAACATTACTTATAAATTGTGGACCATGGTCCGTTACAATTTGAAGGGGGGGCGCCGTAACGAGAAATATAATTATTAAAGAAGGCAGTGGCCACTGCTTGTGCCGAAGGTTTACGTAAAGGCACAAATTCAACCCATTTACTAAAATAATCCACCATAACTAACACATAACGAAATCTATTTGGTTTAGAGAGGGGGTAAGGACCGATTAAGTCGAGTCCAAGAATTTGATTTGGAAAATCAACTTTAATAGGAATTAATTTACCGGCCGGCTTTACATTTTTATAATTATATTGCTGGCACAAGCGACAACTCGAAACATATTCATTAACAAACTTCCTCATTTTAGGAAAGTAACAGGCATCTTTGAGCTTTTTATAAGTTTTCCTAATGCCAAAGTGCCCCGAAATTGGAGAGTCATGAAACTCAAATAGGATGGCTTGACCAAGAGATTGGGGAATTACAACTCGTAATTCGCCATAAGATGATAATAATTTTGAATAAAAAAGCAAGCCATCGATTAAAGAAAAAGATTGGGACCAGTTTAAGGCAATGGCTGATTCAATTAATGAAACTGACTCAGGATCTTCTAAATACTTATAGATTAATCCAAATTCGGGATCATTTTTTTTGTTCTTGGATTAATTGATCTCTCGAATTTAACACAGATGCTGGCATAAGCGCTAAAGCTACTTTTTCCTGATCAGATACGAATTTATTGTTTAAGGTAGGTACTAGATTTGTAGAAGCACATTGGTTTACTTGTTCACTTTCAATTTCCTTTACACGAGTTTCAGTCACGTCTGCTAATATTTCGGATTGAACCGGTTCAGCCTTTAAATGCAAATGATGAATATATGAGGCTTTAACAGTAGAATTTAACTGATCATTCTTTTCATTTAAAGCAAGGGATTGATTTGTAAAATTAGATTCAATCTTATTTTCTTGAGTTTGAATAGTACGTGAAAGAACGTCAGCTACGATATTGTCAGAACCAGGTCGGTGTTCGATGTTTAAATTAAAGTTAGATAAATTAAGAGTCCATCGAATCATGCGGGGGGAGAGGTTCTTTGCAGTTGTTAACCGAGTTAATGCCGCATGATCCGTAACCACTGTTACTGGAAGTTGCGTAAAATATAAACGAAATTTTTGCAGTCCCCAAAGCACTGCTAAACATTCACGTTCAGTTACTGGATAATTTATTTCTGCAGCGTTAAGCGTACCGGACGCATATGCTATTGGGCGGCCTTCTTGGCTTAAAACGGCACCAATGCCGTACGAAGAGGCATCAGTAGCTACTTGAAATTTAATATTATAATTAGGATGAGCTAGTACAGGAGGAGCGCTAAGTATAGTTTTTAACTTATCAAATGCTTCTTGTGCTTCATTTGATCAGTGAAATTTAACTCTTGTCCTTTTGAGTTTAAAGAGGGGTTCGCATATGTGAGCAAAATTAGGTATAAATTTCCCATACCAAGCACACATGCCTAGAAATCTCGAAACTTGTTTGGAAGTTGTAGGAGGGGGCATGTTTAAAACTGGCTGAACTTTTTCATTATCTACAGAAATACCAGCAGGCGTTATTTTGACGCCTAGGTACTTAATTTCCTGTCGTGCAAAATGGCACTTAGAGGAATTTAAAGTTAATCCTGCATTTTGCAGTAGAGTAAAAACAGTTTTTAAATGATCTAAATGCTCATTGTAAGATGAGGACGTGATTATTATATCATCGAGATAAACATGTACAAATTTATTCAAAACAGGTTTAAGAATAGTTTCCATGGCTTTTTGGAATGTTGCCACAGCCCCTGAACATCCGATAGGCATTCGTTTAAAATCAAACGTGCCATTTTTAGTTATAAACGCTGTTTTTGATATATCAGCGGGTTTCATTGCAATTTGAAAGTAACCCGATGTCAGATCGAGAGTAGACATAAAATTTGTCCTTGTGATATGAGCTAACAAATCATCAATTATAGGCAAGGGATACTGAGGATATTGTGTAATAGAATTTAGCCGACGATAATCGATTGCAAATCTCCATGCCTCAGGATCAGTAATAGGTTTACCATTTTTCTTACGACATAAAACAACAGGAGATGCGTAAGGAGAAGTTACAGGCATAATAATATCTTTTTGAAACATTTTATCAATATGCCAATTTATAATATCTTGTTTGGCTTGATCATAACGATAAGGCTTACTAAAGCCAGGTGTCTCAGAGAATAACTGTTTAAACTGATTAAGAAAATTAACAAAATCAATTTTTTCAATATGAGTGAGGGCACTTTCCTCTAAATTAACAATTAACTCTGTCGTCTCGACAGGTTTAGAATTTGACTTAGAATCATCAATATGTAAAGATTTATTGGCAAAATTTATTTCAGCATTATTTGCTTTCATAAAATCTAACCCTATAATGCAGGGATGCTGAAGATTGTCGATGACATAAAAAGGCCAATTAACACTTAAATTATGAATTTTAACATTCAGGCTGACTTCGCCTCTATTAACACAGGATTTGCCTTGAGCCGTTGCAATATTTAAATTTGTCCGCTTTAAAGGTTTAAAGTCAAAATACTTTTTATAAGTTTCATATGCTAGAAAGGAGCGTTCAGCACCAGTGTCCCAATAAGTAGGTATAAAAATATCATGAATTATTGCATTAAAAATTAGGAAGGTCCACCGGACTGATACAAATAGTCTCTAAACATATGGAGGTGGATGAGTTATTCAGTGGCTGTTGACCCTCCTCACAAGAGCCACTTACTCGTTTAACTGACGACTCTGGTTATTACGAGAGTTACGGAAATTTCTGTTATTTCTATCAGCTCGAGAAAAGTTTTGAGACTGATTTTGATTAGAACGATCGTTCCGAGAATTTTGAAAGTTATTACGCCTTGGCTTCGGCGATTGACGTTCTTGTTGATAGCGATTGAAATTTTGAGGGGGGGGTGAAATTTTCACGCCTAGAATTTTGCATATTTCCATTACCCCGTTGGCGATTAAAGGTGTTTTCCGCCCTTGGAGGGTGTCGTTTTTGGTATTTGGCTAAGGTTTGAAACAGACTGTCGTAAGAGGTGACAGGTTTCAGATCAAGGTAATCTTGAATAGGAATAGTCAAAAGCGGGGTTATGATTTCCATGGCAGCGGCAAAAGATAAAACTAAATCCAGCTGCTTTATAATGTCGAATTTACGTAATAAAAATGTGGTGGGTTTATCATAAAACGACATCTTTGCCGTATAAAGTTCTTGGCGGAGTTTGGTTTTATCAAAAATAGAAGAGAATGAATTTTTAATTTTGAGCTTCAAATCCTCATACGTAGGATTTTGGCCTAGAGCTCTAGAGGCAATGGTGTCATACCAGATTTTAGCATCTTCTTTTAAGGAGCATTTTAATAAATTAAATTTATCATCCTCGTCAATTTTACATATATCAAAATACTGTTCAAGATCTTCAAAAAATTTAAGTACATTGTTTGAGCCAGTAAAATAAACCCGAGTGGGGGGGATGTCGAACTGAGTTGGGCGCCACTGTGGCGTTTGCGTTCCTGCAAACTCCATCTTAACTTAAATACTTAGATTACTAAGAAAACCAGAGACTTTAATTGAACAACAAATAAAAGTTTATTTGAAACAGATTAATGGGAGGGCGGCCTGGAAAATAGATCTTAGCTCAGCCAGCGTATTACTAAATCAAAAATATATAAATCAACAATTTAATTATCTTAAATATCTCACCACAGCAGATAGTCGAAGGTGTAGAGACGGTCGCACTCGTACTCCAATACTACGGCTTCACTATGGGACAGAGGATTCCCTTCTGACCCAGCTTGAACTTTCCGAAAACTAGTAGACACTCACCAACACTCAACATTACTTAACTTCACGCCACTAAATCTCCACTACTCTACTTTTCAATATCTGTCAAACTAAGATTCCTCACAACCACTATAATATCCTCCAACATCCACTATACGATCCTCCAACATCCACACCATCTACTAAAACCATCTCTATTTTTATGCTTCATCCTACACCCTCCTTTCACTACATTTCAATCCGTACTTTTAAAAATCACTTCTAATTTTACTAATATTCAAAATCTAAGCCTTTTAATGCAGCACCCTGCCGACACAAAACTAGCTCGACCTCAACCTTCACCGAGCCACTGTCGACGGAGTGATTTTAACCGTCCCCACTTCCTACTTTGCTGGATCCAGCTTAATTAAAACAACTGTGGTGACGTTCTGACGTCTCAACCTCACAAAGTTAGAAAATTCTTAAAATAAATTATCATTTTATTAAACTAAACCTGCATCTTGCTATGAAAAAAAACGAGCCAAAGAAGATGATTTTGATTTCCATTCACAGATGGCGCCACTACTAATAGTCAACGATGAAATGTGAAATGCATTTAAGACTTTTTTAAATGTCTTATTTTAAGACATCAGGCTTTTTTAAGATACTTTACATTAGTTCTTTTCATCACCAGTTTATTAAGACACAAAAGTGTCTTAAATTAAGATATCTATTATGTCTGAGCATCATTTTAAGATATTTACGTGTCTGAAATCCATTTTAAGACTTTTTTTGTCTTACTTTAAGACGCCTTTATTTGCAGTGTAATCATGTGTAAATAGAAAAGTAAAACCCTTTAACACACTAAAATGAATTATTTAAGATTTTTAATAAAGATTTAATGAAAAAGTACTGCTTTTAATTAAAAAAACATAGTTTTTAACTAACTTTTTCCTTCGTAAGAAGAAAAAAATCTTTTGTGCTTTATTTAATTGTATATATAGCAAGTGTGAAACCTAACGCATACATAATAACTCAAGATTTTAAATCATTTTTTAAAGAAAGAATTTCTTTAATTTACGTTAAATTATGTGCAAATTTTTACTTTGAATTTCTTCGATAAATTTTAACGTAAATTTACAAAAATAAATAAATAGATAAATAAATATATAAAAAAAGTAAAATAAAAAAATACCAATTACTATATCTATTACTTTTTAAATATTTTTTAAATTAATGTATTTCGATTGTCATTCTACTGTCCATTTTTGGACACAAGTTCTAATTTTGACACTAGTGAGAGATTTCTATTGCTAAAAATGCATTACAAGTTGCTATTAACATACATAACTAAACTAGCATAGAAATATAGCTGTAGACAACAACACTGACCCTTAAATCCCCAGGTCGTCTAAAAAAACACAAAAACTGCGACCTTTTTTTTTTTTTTTTTTCATTGAGACAGCAATTAAAATCGATCCTATTCGTTAAATGGTTTTAAAAAACTGGGAATAACTTGTTTATATATACATATATATATATATAGTAATATATAAATGCAGAAATATATAAACGAATGAATGAAATTAAATGTAGAAATATATAAACAAATGAATGAAATTATACCCCAAAAAACACTGAGATCTTCATCAGGGAGGCCCCTCAGTGTAGGGGTGAACGAGAAGATTCTGAAAGGACAGTAGCTATAAGCTAATAACTATCCTTAGCCCCCAACTTCTCACCAAACAGAAAACCATCAATAACTGAAGAGAAATCAAACATACATATAATGTATAAAACTACTAAAAATATTTTATAAATTTATCAAATTGTAAAAGTTACAAAATTACATCAATTCATTTAAAAAAATACAATAGAAAAGAGAATTACTGAAGGTAAACAAGAAAGTATAAAATGAAATAAAAATACAACCCTTCATATGGAACACAAACTATCTTCGGCCGACGGGGCTACTCGTCGGTACTTCAATATCGCCCTTGAATGAGGAAGTAGAACAGACCGAGATAGGAAAACTCTGAAAAGTCACAGTTAAAAATTGTGACGGGTAGCAGTTAATTTGCAAGGTATTTTTTAAGTCTTCAAGAGCATATTTTAAATCTTCTTCATTATTGCAAATAGTATGAATTCTTTTAAGCTGTGCGAACATAATATTTTTTAAAACTTTTCTACTGATATTTGAAAACCAGTTAGTAAGACTATTAACTTTAAAATTAAAATCCTTTTTTTTATCATATAATCCAATGAGCCATTTATCTTCATTTCTCTTAATATTTAAATCCAGGAAAGAATTTTATCAGTATCTGTGCGGTTCAAAACCAATTCTTTAGGATATATATTTTTAGAGATATTTTCGAAACAATTACAGTTAAAAACAATTAAATCATCAATATATCTGAAGAAAGTAATATTTATAATTTTTTTTTCGAAAAAATATAAAAATAAATTTGCGAAAGCACTCGAAAAACTCGTTCCCATTGGGATCCCCCTCCGCTGTAAAAAGTAATCTTTTCCGTTAAACAAAACGTTTTCAAAAATGCAAAACCTGATAAGATTAGTCCAGTAATTTTTATCACAATTTAAGTAGCTGTCAAATTCCTCATAAATGCTTTCAAGAACTTCTATTACCAAGTTATGTGGAATACTGCCAAACAAATTTTCAAAATCATAGGTTCAACCTATGATTTTGAAAATTTGTTTGGCAGTATTCCACATAACTTGGTAATAGAAGTTCTTGAAAGCAACCTATGATTTTGAAAATTTGTTTGGCAGTATTCCACATAACTTGGTAATAGAAGGTAATGAAAAAAATATTATGTTCGCGCAGCTTAAAAGAATTCATACTATTTGCAATAATGAAGAAAATTTAAAATATGCTCTTGAAGACTTAAAAAATACCTTGCAAATTAACTGCTACCCGTCACAATTTTTAACTGTGATTTTTCAGAGTTTTCCTATCTCGGTCTGTTCTACTTCCTCATTCAAGGGCGATATTGAAGTACCGACGAGTAGCCCCGTCGGCCGAAGATAGTTTGTGTTCCATATGAAGGGTTGTATTTTTATTTCATTTTATACTTTCTTGTTTACCTTCAGTAATTCTCTTTTGTATTGTATTTTTTTAAATGAATTGATGTAATTTTGTAACTTTTACAATTTGATAATTTTATAAAATATTTTTAGTAGTTTTATACATTATATGTATGTTTGATTTCTCTTCAGTTATTGATGGTTTTCTGTTTGGTGAGAAGTTGGGGGCTAAGGATACACTGTTAAAAATTTTTCTGTAAATTTACAGAGAATCTATTGGTAATTAATTATATTAAGTCTTACGTAAATTTGCAGAGAATTAAAAAAAGAGATTCTGTCAAAATACAGAGAAACTATTCTGAAAATCAATCATAGTCTCTGTAAATTTACGTATGTCGGTATACATAAGTCTCTGTAAATTTACATAAGTAAAAACATCAAAGACTCAGTAAATTTACATTATTAAAAATATCCAAGTCTCTGTAAATTTACATATGTAAAAACATCCAAGTCTCCGTAAATTCACGTTCGTAAAAACATTGAAGTCTTCGTAAAATTACATTTGTAAAAAAAAAAAAAAAAAAAAAAAAAAAAAAAAAATCTAAGTCTCTGTAAAATTACATATGTAAAAATATCCAAGTCTCTAAGTTAACATATGTAATATTGTGAAATCTCCGTAAATTCATCCAAGTAAAAATACTTAACATTTGAAAGCCCCCACCAGCGGACGAGAAACTCTGATCTCAAAGTTTAAAGGAGGAAGGTGCCGGGCTCGATCAGGTCACGCTTTTCGGCCTGTTTAGAATTTTCCATGGTTTTCTCCAAAACTCACGTAAAGTCGGCAGCAAAATTATTCGAGAGCTAGCAAAAATTCCTATATGAAAAAGGTACACTTAATATTGCTTTGTTAAATAAATCTTTGTCGAGCCATGTTCTTAGCCAGTCTAAGAACATGATTCGACAAGGATTTATTTAACAAAACAGTATTAAATGTACTTTTTACATATAGGAATTATTGTTAGTGCTCGAGTAATTTTGCTGCCAACAGCAAATACGGAATAAGACACCTTTGAAAAATCTTCATACAAGGCATTTTCACAGAGGTTTAGTACCCTAGTGTACCCAATCGGCTTGAACTACCCCATCCCCACTGGATTAATATTAGTATATTTACAAGCGTATTCAATACACTGTAAACCGGCATGTATTTAAAAATAAATCCCAAGATTATAAATTTACAAGTACAAAAACACCCAACTGTAAGTTTATGTTCATGATTTTATATAAGAATCTAGTGAACACTTTGTATAAGTACGGATTCTTATATGACTTAATGAAGAGAAACTTAGAGTTTGGAGTTTTTATACTTTAAATTGATAGATTTGGGATTTAATTTAAATACGTGTCAATTAAGAGTATCTTGAATAGGCCTTCTAAATGTAATATTAAGTCGGCGTGGTAGTGGTAATTAAATCCGATTAGCTACACAAGGATTCTAGGTATATGCGAAATACCTTGTACGGAGATATTTCTAAAGGTGTCCTATCCAGTATTCATGTGAGTTTTGAAGAAAACCGTGGGAAATTCCGAATGAATAAACCGAAAAGCGCGACCTGGGATCGCGCCCGTCACATTATGCCTTTAAACTTTGAGAGCAGAGCTTCTCGGACACTAGTGGGGTCTTCAAATATTAGGTATTTTTATCTGGGAACGAGCCCAGCACCTCCCACCTTCAAACTTAAAGAGCAGAACTTCCCAGCTACTGATGGGAAGGGAAGACCAGCCATCCTGTATATTTTTTGTCAAAAGTATATTAATATTCAGATATATGAAATTTGTTAAATTTGTAAGTATACTCTGAATGTATTTTAAAGATGCTCCTTAACGCACCTGTAAATGCATTTTTTTCTTACATAAAATGATCAGAATTTTTTTCTAAAATATGCCATGTTTGTTTAATATCGTCTCGATAATATTTGGTCCACAAGTTAAAAAAAAAAAAAAATCCTTTTTTTAAGGGGAATAAAATAGTGAATAGATCTACATCTAAAATTTTCATTTGATAATTCTGGCTGATCGTTATGGTTTTTTATTTTTTTTATTTGTTTGTTTGTTTGTTTTCTGAAACTGAAACTGAAGCCAGCTTTTTTCTCTATCACGTATATATTTTATTTTAATACAGGGTGTTTACCGACACGAGTTCTGTATATGGCAACTTTTATAGTACGTTTTCATAATTAATTATAATTAATCACGGAAATATACTAGAAACTAACAAAAATGAAATAATTGCGTCGGAAAACATGCTATATGACAAAAACTATACTTGATAGAGAAGAATTGGCTTCATTTTCGGTTACAGCACACCAGAAAACATATGTATCAGATAAACATATTTTAACAAATTTTATTTTTGTAGACCTGTGTTATCAATAACTTCATTTAATTTTTTCATTCAAAAAATTCATCAACTTTGTAAATATACTTTTTAAAAATTTATTACACATTTTGAATATTTTATTAATGCATATATATATATATAAACGTTTCATCGCTTGCTAAAGTAAAACTTAAAGCTGTTAAGAATGTAATGAAAACTTTAATCGTTTAAAATGTATTATGTAAATATAAAGATGTAAACTTTCTGAATGAAAAAAAAAAAAGAAAAAGAAAAAAGAAATATTTAAAAAATATGTTAATTACTAAATACATTCGAATTCTTAAGTACCGTTATTTTCGGTGTATTATCTGCATGTAAGATAAGGCATTTTGTCACCAGTAATTTTCATTAACAGAAAAATCTTTATTCTGTAAGACTTCGGAAAGAGAACATTTCCTACAAATATAACTTTATTTGTCAATTAAAATTCCCGGTGCAAAATTGACTTATCTGACCAGCGAATTATACACGGAAAATTACAGTATATTCATAGAATTTTATTTTGGCTAAATAAAAGAAATTACTAGTGTATCTCCATATGAAGACTCTAAAGAAACACTAAGTATACAAAATTGGTAGTTTATTAAGTGTGTATATCTGTATAACATGTTAATGGAAATATAGAAGATCCATAAAGCGTATTTTAATTTATTGACCAAAAGTAACAATTCAAAATGGGACATTTAAAAATAATTTACCCAAGATTTATTTTTTACATTGAAACTTTACATACTTCTAAACTCCTTTCTCCATTCATCTCTATGGGCTAAACTTGCTCTGTAAATTCGTAAAATTGGTGAAAGTTTCTTCTTGTTTCTATTTACTACTGTAGCCATTTTAATGTAATGTAAATCAGAAAAACTACCTCCCCCCCCTCCTCATTAAGTGAAACAGAATAAAGGCAAATATTATCAATTCATATTACTGGCAGCCGCTAAATCAAAATGATGTCGATTATGCCGGCTTTCAATTTCTATAGAAGTAAAATTTTAGCAGCAGGAAACAAAGCCAGTAACTTTTTCTTTTCTTTTCGGCTTATACTTGAATATATTGGCATCATGTAAATGTTAATTAATTTTATCACAGATAAGTATTTAACAATTTTTAAATTCTTGAAATTTTTCAAATGTTTATAAAGATTGATATTTTATTTTAAATTAGATTCCAAACGTTTTAATCTGACATTTATTTTTGTAATTTTCATGTAAAATTTCTCAAGTGATGACATTTTCCAGTATAAACAAATACATTAAAATATTACTGAACTGAATAACTGAATGTTTTTATAACTGACTGTATTAAAAGCTTACTACGCGTTATTTAAACCAAGTTTGATGCACATTTTATTGTAAACTGTGACACTAAGAATTTTCCAAATATTCCGCTTTTAATACCACAATTGTTTTTCGAAAAGTGGTTTCTTTTGAAAGTAAAAAAAAAAATATTTCAGATCAGATTTCGTAATATGTAATTGTAGAAGCACTTGTGAATTTAAATGTTTTATACCTAAATATATACTACTGGCCATTAAAATTGCTACACCAAGAAGGAATAATAACAACGGAATGAAATTTGTTGGGCACATGCATTATAGTAGAAAGAACAATTGATTAAAATTTCAGGAAATTTGGAGTAATATGTACTGAGAAAACAGTACATAAAGCAGCGACCTCTGTGAGCAATAACAGCACATATCTGTCTAGGCATTGAATCGAACAGCGATTGGATGACATGTAAGGGTAGAGCACTTCATGAAGTTTTAACATGATGCCACAATTCATCGATCGAAGTTACTGGTGAGTGGTGGGGAGGCAGTCGCTTTTCAACGATTAAACAGTCATTTTCGTTGGTGCGAGATCAGGAGAACGCGCTGGCCAGAGCAACAATCGAACACATTCTGTATCAAAGAAGGTCCGGACAATACAAACAACTTGCGGTCGTGCATTATCTTGCTTAAATTTTGCGCTACGGAAGCCTCGAATACAGAGCAGAGGGGCGGGCCTTAACTCATCAGAAATTTAATGGCCGCTGTTCAGAGTGCCAGGAATACGAACAGGAAGTAATCGAGACGTGTATCCAATGGGAACACATAACATCATTGCGAATGATGGACAGTATGATGATGTCGAATCCCAGCTGGCAATGTGCATTATTCATAATGCCGTTAAATACGGATAAGGCAATCTTGATATTGTGATTTGTCTGAAAATTGACTTCACGCCATTCCTGCGTCCAGGTTCATCGTTGATCACACATTAATCGCGCCCATATCAGTGATGCAGTTTTGAGGGTAATCAGAATTTTGGTAGCCGCATACTGAGTCACTACCTGGATTGATGGTATGTGGTACCATTGGATACACGCCCCGGTCACCTCTTGTTTTCATTCCCGCCACTCTGAATACCAGCCATTACATTTCTGACGAATTAAGGCCTATCGCTCTTCCCTATGTTCAAGGCCTCCGAAGCGCAACATTTAAGCAGGACAATGCACGACCGCAAGTTGCCCATATTCTCTGGACCTTCATTCATGCCGAATGTGTTCGACTGTTGCTCTGGTCAGCGCGTTCTCCTGATCTCGCACCAATGAAAATGACTGTTTAATCGTTGAAAAGCGACTGGCCCCCACCACTCACTAGTAAATTCGATCGATGAATTGTGGCATCGTGTTAAAAATTCATGAAGTGCTCTACCCGTATATGTCATCCAGGCAGATATGTGCTGTTATTGCTCACAGAGGCCGCTGCTTTATGTACTGTTTTCTCAGTACATATTACTCCAAATTTCCTGAAATTTTAATCAATTGTTCTTCCTACTATAGTGTATGTGTCCAACAAATTTCATTCCGTTATTATTATTCCTTCTTCGTGTAGCAATTTTAATGGCCAGTAGTGTATATATAATATTTTTCTCCATTATTGCAGTTTTTGGTTTAAATATTTCTTTTATATAAATAGCAAGTGGAGAAAAAATGCGAGTACGTATTAAACTGCAAATAATGAAGTCTAGTGCTTTTCCTATTAAATATTAAGTGTAGGATTCAATGCAGATGAAAATAGAGTACTATTTCGGTCTTTTTCACTAATTAAATTTAATAAATTCAGATCTCTAAAAATATTTTTAAGATTTGAGTTGTAATTTGCAAACAAAGTAATTTCTCTAGTAAAACTTTTTGTTGAAGAAATCATTAAATAAAGATTAATTGCTTAGTTTAGAATTTAAATAGTTTCGATCTGTCATTACAAAAATTATTTTTCTACAAAAACAATATTTAAAACCCTTTTCTTCTACAAAATGGAGAAAAAAAAAAAAAATCTGTATTGGTACCCCAGGAAGAAGTATTCCCATAATCCGGATACATTACCTGAGAATAAGTGCGAAAAGCTCGTTGGAAAGAAAGAAAACTCTGCTGGAAAGAAAAATTATAATTAAAAATGACTAAAAATAAAACACTATTATAAATTAAAGTTATTTATTTATTTAGTTTTTTGCAAATATAACGATAAACATAATTATTTTTTCAAACATGATTATTGAAATGAAAATTGCGATAAAAGTCTGTAATGATGAGGAACTTATAATCCATTTTCTTTTTTCGTTAGATAACCTGTTTCTTTTGTCAGGAGCAATTTCCATTATAACTATTAAAAAAGAAAAAAAAAAATGAAAAATTACTTTTGCGGGAAATTTTTTTAATATCAAATTAAAAACAATATCTTATGACATTTTAAACAAATAATGAATAGTGTTACAAAATTGTAAATAATTGTGTTTATTTTTGTATAAGTTCTTTCAAAGAGGCTTAGTAAGTTGATAAAGTGCTAATTTTGTGCATTTCTAGTCGTTTTAGCGTTGAAATAGCCTTATTTTCTCTTAAAAACGCACTAAAAAGCCCCAATAAGGCAGGTAATGGATATGACGCCAAATTTGGCGACTTTTCCCACCTTGGCGATTTTTTTGGCGACCTTGGCGAGAAAATCCTTATTAGGGATATACCAAATATGGAAGCTCTAATCCCATTGGCTGGTGAGATATGGAGATTTCTGGAACGTTCCACACTTTTCTACAGGGGTATATAAGAGCGCTTTCCCGCCACGGCTAGTCAGTTCAGTTCTCAGCCAGCTTCGCTAATGCTTGCATTGTTTTGAGCCTCTTTGAAAGAGACTTGCTTTAAGTGTTATTGCTATACAGTTTGTACTGTGGATTTGCTATTGACAGCTGTTGTTTAAGCAGTGTTTACTGGTTGAATTGAAGCTGATACTTGGTTTATAGACCTGTATTTTTCTGGAACTTTCTGTGAATAAATTACTGAATTTTTGTAAGTTTCGCCTTTCATTCTCGGACAACTCACGAACCCCCAAGTACGCAAACGATCGTTATTCTTTAAAGGGAAATGACTATACTAAAGCGAATTTCAAAGAGTATGCTTCTTCTAAATAGCATGCTAAAAAATAAATATAATTCGGTAAGGTGAATTGGGGGAAATTGCCATATATAAGGATGTTTTGCTTAACACTTTCGCGACAGCATATTTTTGTCTTTTTGACAGTAAGGCCCGTCTCAGGGCGTTATTCGCCCAAGTTACAGTACTTCAGAATAAAAGTTAACTGTATTTACATTTATATTACAAATGAATTTACATTATAATTATAACCCTTTCAATCCAAATACTTGTAATCTTGTATCCATAGTATATGGATTGTAGAAATATGAATATTGGGTATATTCTTAAGAAATAAAAAGCATACAAATTTTCAAAGAAACTCCCACTGGCGGAGTTACAGATTTTCAAATGACGTGAATGTACGTCAGCGGTCACGAAAGTGTTAATACAGCCAAAAATTCAAATGATATGATAATGAAAAAAATCCACCATGTTCTTCAATGTTTAATTAATTCCTTTTCCAATCTGCACATAATTGACAAATTTAATGTTAAAGTTGTGCAATTGTGGCATCTTACCCCATATATAAGGGAAAGATGCCACCAATTATCAGGCAAGATGCAACTCCACAATAAATAAGACAAACATTGGATAATTACCTGTGAATTAAGATTAACTATAAAGAAATAAATTTTTAAACAGATTTATTTTATTTCTTTATTTCAAATTTACTTTGGTAAAACTAATAAGGGCACAAGTTTGAATGTTAGACTGCACAACATTGAATTTAGTGCAAATGATAACCATTGCAATCTTATTGTTACCATTTCTTGCATTCAATGCGTAAGGCTAGTGGAAGCAATAGCTTTTCTGTTCTGGTGAAGGCAAATGCTGGTGACAATCGACTGCCTCTTGCTCTGATGGTGAAGGCAACTGCTTGCGACAGTCGATTACCTTTTGGTCTGCTAGTGGAAACAACTATTGGTATAGGTCAATTGTCACATGCGACGTTTGTGAAAGCAACAACTGCATCATTGCTGGAACCAACAGAGATATATACTTGCCAACATCCTAATTAATATCTCGTAGTATTGTTAATCCCGTTTTTTTTTTTTTTTTTTTTTTTTTTTTTCACACCAGTATATTTTTGTAGTATTTTCTTTCTTATTTAATCGCAATACTGGTGAAAAAAAAAGGGCGGGACTAGCGAAACTACGGAATAATAATCAGCATGTTGGCAAATATGGAAATAGCACACGCATGATCTGGGATTGCTTGTGGGTTATAAGGATAAATCCCAGAAGCTCCATTGCCTGCCTTGCTCCGAGCTGTATTCGAGAGAGATCCTCACTGAAGACTTGAAAGTTTGTTAAAGTATTACAAAAATTATAATATTATAATTATTAATTCCATATATATATTTTACACTATAATATACAGTATATATATATATATATATATTTAAATGTTTCATAACTATGTTGCATCTTCCACCAAGTACGGGGTGAAAATTCCCCGCGTTTTTACTTACTTATTGCTGCAAGGTTAAGACAGCTTGTGCTTACCTTGTGTAATAGAATAAAAAACTCAACTTATATTGTTAATATCTTACTTAAAATAAAACATCTATTTATGAACTTTAAATATGAGCAACCGAATATTTGTAAAGAGCTTTACTCACAAGGTAAATGCTCACGAAAATTAAAATAACGGCGATTAAAGGCAGTAGATTGATACAAATTCTCAATTCACGCGCTCACTGGGACAAGGCTTCTCACAAATGCTGGCCAGTATTACCATCTGTTGACACATAAAAGTAGTAGGAACAAACTTGCGTCTTCCCCGAATTACCTTATACATAGTATTTTAAATAATTAATATAGGGAAAAAAATACTTTTTTGAAATCATAAGATATTTAAGTACCTTTTTATGAACTCCAACGTCACAGAAATATATTTACTGTATTTTATAAATAATAAAAATAGGAACAATTGCACTTACGGCAGACACAACATCTTGTGTATCCAGCATCTTTAATACTATCAGAACAGTTATGAGAAATTCAAGCGCCATAAATATAGATTAACCTAAAAAAGGAAAAGAAAAGAAATAGAATTTAAAGCTGGGATATGTGGCTAAAAAACGATATTATTTTTAAGCGGGGTGTACAATGTATAGATTTATAATATATAAAGAGATAGAAAGATAACTTATTTTTGTTTACTTGGTAATAGAGATAAAATTCTGCACAAAACAGAATTTAATTTAGTGTGACAAATTTTTTTAGCTTATTTTTCCATATAAAGGCATTTGATAACTTTGTTGCTTCCCTTAGCAACAGTTAGTATATTTCTTAAAATTTCCTTGTTACAATTTAGAATAGGACCCCCTTAGCAACATAAATTTTTATTAACATTTTGACGATAAATTAAAATGACTATCCCAGTTGCGTAAGTAATGACCTTAGCGAAGTTGGTTGGTTGTCTTTTAATGGCGCAAATGACCTTGGCGAGAATCTTCCAAGCTACTTCGGTGACAAATTTCAAATTTCACGAAGGAAGTCCTACACTAAAACTGTTCCGTTTCTTTGATAAGATTTTTTTTTCTCAATTTTAATCTAAGTATTTTTTTTTTAACCTTCATGTGCGATAGAAAAAAAGGAAAAATATTTTTTAACTGGGAAACATATAATAGATACTACCAAATATACAGAAAGCGTAATAAAAATTGTCTTATCCCTCAATGTAAGTAAAAGAAGAATTTTAAAAGTTGATTTTTTTTTTCGACATAAAAGTAAATATATTTTCTTATTCACATGTAAATTAAATTTACTTTTATGGGGAAAAATAATCTGGTATCCCCCCCCCCCCCAAAAAACTACTTTTCTTTTTTTAAATATAATAAAAGATAAAATGCGGTTTTTATTTAATATTTTTTTTAACCAGTTATCCGACTGAACTAAAAAATATGGCGTTCAATAGATTTTTTTCCCGATTAATAAGTGTAGCGATTTTTGTAGAAATCGGTTAAACAGTGTATCCTTGCATAGCGAAAGACCTGACATTTTGAAAGTGAAACACCGCAAATGACTGAAAACGTTGACTGAAAACAATCTTGTCCCCCCCAAAAAAAAAAAAAAAAAAAAAAAAAAAAATGAAAGAAAAGAAGAAAATCTTAACATTTTTATGAAATAATCATTGAAGGCTTGAATAGTTTTACACTCACTTTTCTACAATGGCTAATAAGATAGATAAAACTTAAAAGTCCACTAATAAAAATCTGGCAACTTTAACTAACCATTATCAACAGTTTCACTTCGGATTTATTCAAAACATTTTTAGTTCAATGCTATTTAACTTACTAAGTTTTCATTCAGTTCCATTTTAAATGAACCTTATGTAACAGTTTCTTTTTATAAACATAATGCATATAATATCCCTGAAAAATTTAAATATAAGAATAACTTGATGTAGATATTTAAAAAAAAAATTCTTTTTTCTCGCCCCCTCCCCCATCTTTAAGTTGTGGTGAAGCTAAAAGTAATGTGGCTAACCCCGAGCAACTTTTGAATAGTCGGAAGAATATTATGACATGATACGCAACATTTCTATAAATTATCTCACACTTTCAATTTCAGACATCTTGTGAAATATCTGAAAAAGCGTAAAGAACATGTTACACCTCTTATTTCAATGTAAGTTTTTCCTCGAAAGCGGAAGGTGAACTAGTAAAAAATTTGAGAAAAATGAAAACGCTTCAGATCTCCCTGTAAAATGTAATGCTTGAAATACGTTTTGGCTGTAGCATGTGAATATGAGGCTTATTTTTAATATCTCTCTATATATTTTTTTGTTTTCCTTAATGAGGTTACATCATATCACAATTTATTTACTTATTATTTATTTATTTTAAGAAAGAGAGAAGTTACTTTATAAATTACACTCCTGTTCAAAAGTTTAGCAAGATTTGCAAACGATCACTTTTTTTTTAAATTAAAAACTTATCTCTCAATGAAATGTTTTCAAACATTGGGTATTTAAAGAACTTGGGTCTTCCTCATGTTTTTCAGCGAAGATTGGTTTAAGACAACAATTAGAGGACCGGTAACAAATCGAGCAAAATTAATAATGTTTGTGATCACCCTGTATCGTTAATAAACGAAATGAACTGTAACTTTAGGTTATGTTAATATAGACCCAGTTAAATTTGTGTATGAATTTACGTGACGATAGCATGTTAAATAAGGGAGATATAAGCATTTATTTTATAATAAAAAAAAAAAAAAATCAACAAGTTTTTTATTTATAATATTACCTCTAAACTGTATAATCCTCTGAACAATACTTTCTGTTTTATAAAATCCCCCCCCTTAAAAAAAAATACAATTTAATTTTATCTATGCAAAAATTTTAATATTTTATGACACTGTGGTGATAGGGGAATATCCATTTGACTTATTTTAACAAACTGTAGTTTTAAAATACAGTCAATCCACTTTCGGCTGTTTCTTCCTCACTACATAAAAATATAGACGTAGTATTGTCATGCCTGTGAATGCGATAATTCGATAATCAGATGAATTTGTACTTGGGATTTATTGTTAAAAAAGAAATACTGTATGTTTTTTAGTTATAGTTTTGAAAACTGAAATTTGAATTTGATAAAAAAATGAAGCCAAGATAAAATTTCGTTTTGTTTTGATTTAAACATTTCTTTATACAACTTCATACATACGTTATATTTTCAATATTTAAATATCAATTTGTACATAGAAAAATAACCAGTTTGAAAATTTAATTTAACTCCCCGACCCCTTCTTTGCCGTCTATTATCACCGCTTAGAAGGAAATATTTTTATTCGTTTTCCTGCATTGTTGGTTTCCGGTTTGCATATAAAGTATATAAATGTTGTACATACGAGTAGAATTTATTAAAAAAAAGAAAAAAAAAAAAAAAAAAATCAAAATAAAATCAAAAAATAAGACTGAAATTATTATGTGAGTTACTATACAAATCATTCCCTTCAGCCCTTAAGCCCCCCCCCCCCCAAAAAAAAAAAAAAAAAAAAAAAACAAGTTTAGAGTCAAAGATTTATGTAATTTGTAATAAGTTTTATGGGTGTGTTTAATATTTAATTTTATTCTCAGACAAGTAACAAATTGCGTTACTCATTTAACTTTTAATCATATACATATATATATATTTATATGGCATTATATTCAAATGTTTCTGTTTACTGTAATATTCCAATCTGTTTTCAATTTTTTTTTTTTTTTTTTTTTTTTTGGTGGCGGTGCGGAGGGAGTTTATTTTATTTTATTTATTTATTTTATTTACTTGGGAGAAAATACCTTAGTAATATGTTTAACTCATTTTTAGCTACAGTCCAGTACACAGGACTCAATAAGCATAAAATGTATTCCCTGTTTTAGAAGCTTTCACGTTGTCATTTTGAATTAAAATCAAGCTGGCAGCGAGCCAACAACATCTGTCCGAATGTACCATAAACGAAAAAGAAAGAAGAAACTTTACTGAGTGATTATTAGAGACTAATAAAGAATATATTACGTTGAGTTGCTTGAAAAAATAAATAATAATGAATGTTTGGCCAAAAATGGGTTAAAAAAGATATTCCTTTAAAAATTACAGACAACCAATAACTCAGCTATATACAAGGCGGTTCCATCTGGGTAAATAACTTTCAGAATTTAAATATATATAAAAGAAGAAGAACCGTTAACATAAACAATAATTATTTTTGTAAATTATTAAAATAAGATAATCATTTTACAAGACTGAACTTACCTAATTATGATTTTCACAAGAATTTTCTCATATACAAATGGATTAATTTCCTCATCATACTATCACAGTCAGCCATAAGACTCCCTTCATAAGCAGGTGAGAAAGGATAAACAATCCGCTGAAACAATCTAATTTTCCCTAACGTACGGGGAAAGAAAAAAGTATTCCCTTTTTAAGTAATAGTGCAATGCTGTGAAATAATTTATTCAGTATATTTTTACTTTCAGAACTTTTAATTAAATATTATAAAAATATCTTATGTAATTATTTTAGTACAAAATTATTTTCAATGTTATGTATATGTTTATTTATTCATTCAGTATATCTAATTAAAATCCCTACCGGGAAAAATCTTTCTAGAAAAGGGAAATATCTGTAAACTAATAATTGAGTTCTTGATTCAAAGCTTTTTACAGAGAACTTATGTAAATTTACGAAGAGTCTCAATATTTTTTCTGTACTTTTACAGAAATTTTTGACAGTGAACCGAGTTTCTTGATTCACTGCTTTTAACAGTGAACTCATGTAAATTTACGGAGATTCTCAATAATTTTTCTGTATTTTTACAGAAATTTTTAACAGTGTAGTTAATAGCTTATAGCTACTGTCCTTTCAGAAACTTCTCGTTCACCCCTACACTGAGGGGCCTCCCTGATGAAGATCTCAGTGTTTTTTGGGGTATAATTTCATTCATTTGTTTATATATTTCTACATTTAATTTCCTTCATTCGTTTATATATTTCTGCATTTATATATTACTACATCTAAGTTTTGCATTTCCTTTCGCTGCAATCTTGCGCATTGGTTTGTAATTCTCCTATTGTTTTTTCTATTCTGTAAAACTTATATAATTATAAATTTTCCTGTCAATTGTTTGCTATATATATATATATATGTATATATACATAATTATAATTTTTATATAATATAATTTTTATATATTCCTACATTTAAGTTTTACATTTCCTTTCGCTGCAATTTTGCGCTTTGGTTTGTAATTCCCCTTTCGGTTTTTCTAATCTTTAAACTTATATATATATATATAAATTCATTTCAATAGTTTTCTATATAATTTTATATATATAATACTCGAGAAATATGTGTGCTAGTAAGCTTTAAAGAAGATTATAAAATTATATTTTCAGAATAATAATAATATTGTATTTATATCATTGATATTTAAAAATAAAAGTATGTACATCTTTTAATTTAACAAAAAGAAAAAACAATAAATCTAGCTATATGTATTTTCAAGATCCGAATTTCCTTCACCGGTAGTTTTTTATAGAATATTTTTGTAAGCATTTGTAGCAGTTTCATATGAATAAATAAGAGTAAAATTCCAAGAATCCAAAAATCGGTACGGCTGACAGTTAAGAATTTTTATTTTTATTGTTATTATTTATTTTATATTGATGAAATATATTGACATTATAATAACAGGAGACTTGGCGTTGAAATATTAAAACCCAAATAAACTACTACGTCAGAAACGCCAAAGAAAAATATTGGAAATGCATACAGCTGTTAGGCTACCGAAACAGCTGTATGCATTTTCAATATTTTTCTTTGGCGTTTCTGACGTAGTAGTTAATTCGGGTTTTAATATATTGAAATTATTTAAATATACAATTATATTCAAATAATATTTAATTATGTCTATAAACAATTTTTATTTGAAACTGTATTCAATTTAAAGAGTTTACTTTTAGCATTTAATTTAATCGTTTAATATTGTTAGATTTTCCAATCAGAAAAGCAACAGTAAAAAGATTTTTTTTTTTTTTTTTATGAATCAAGCACAACGAATTTCAGGTTATCTGGATTTCAGTTATTCTCATAATGATTTAAAAATAAATATTACTCTAAGGAACAACAATTTAATGCCTTTTATATAAAGATTCTAGTACAAAAAAAGGTATTTAATATCATGCTTTTGAAATACGTATTTTTCTGTCTTGTAATTTAAAAAAATATATCACTTAAAGTACAAATATATCAATCAAAATACTTTCTATTAATTAGAAATGTATTGAGTTTAAAATGCTTTTAGAGAAAGTTTTCATTCTAATAATCATTTTAATTTAAGAAATGGATTTATTATTATTATTATTTTTAAATAATAAATCTACTATTAAAACATTTTTTTTTTTCACATTTAGTAATTTAATCTCCAATTTGAAATATTTTATTGTATTTTAATGAAACTGTATACACACCAAATAACATACATATTTTATATAATATTTTTATAAGAAACAAAATAAAAAGCTATTTTAAAAAAAAGACTTAGAAAGCTAACAATAAATAAAAAATGCTGCCAGCTTTTCGGTAGCACTAAGCGTACCGTCATCAGTGAAAGGGAAAAGTAAGGAAAGCACTCCTGTATAAATGTCCTATTTCTTAGCATGGCTGGGAGATAAATCCTAATTTTAAATTTAATGCAGATAAATTAATTTGCCGGTTTAGATCTACAAAAGAAGATCATTTATTTGAACTTCTTACATTTATCAGGACTTTAAATACCTAGTTAAGACTGACATGTAGCCCTTCGTCTAATTGTTGGAAATTTTACATTCAAATTAAACATTAATTTTTTCTACATTTTTCACCAAAACTGTTTATTAATTTCATATTAGCGAAGCCCTACACTCAGTTCAATTATATTGGTTCATAAATAGTAATAGAATTCCGTACTATTATTATATAAATGAGAATTTTTTTTTGTTCATTCTGCACTGGTGACGGTACGCTCAATGCTAGTGGAATAGCTGTCTTCATTTCTCTCTAATTTTTTTGGAGTGAGAATGTCTCTCCTTAAAAAAATGACCTTTTTTTTTTTTGGTAGTAGATAAGGTGAGAAATTACTTTTATCGCTATTGAAATGTGACATTTCTCACTTTTCGTGAAAGAGTTGCGTATAGTCACTCTGTCACAAAAAGTGAGGTCATCATCTATTGCAAGATCAACCTTTTATGGAGTGCGCCATCTATTAATTATATTACCCTGTGTTCCATTCCCGACAGATACAAATAACATCCACTCCAAAGCTGAACTGGAATCAATTTGCAAAGGAAAATAAAGTATATCGTCTAGTTTATATGACTTTTTTATAAGGAAAAATAAAATGTCATACTCTTTGAATTACTTTGAATAATATCACTCTTAATAAAGAGTGTAAATTTTCACTCCTTTGAAAAGTGACTTTTCACTCTTTAAAGGTTGACTCCATTTTGTCATGTACAAAGAGTGGTATGCCACTCTTTTAGAATCAGATCTTACTCTTCGCATTTAAGAGTTGTCGCTCATTATTTTCTTTTGTGTTATATACATTAAAAACTTTTCCTATGTTTGTTAATTCAATCAAACATTTAGAAATATTTAAAAGAATTACGCGATCACATAAAATGAATCATCATACAGTCGATGTTATAAATCAAAGGAGTACATAGAAATAAATTATTGTATATAATTTTCCAATTACTAGAATTCAGATATAGTTAAGAAATACGAATTATTATGCTGTACATGGTTTTAAATAATAAACAATCCATTATAAATAATTTTCGGTCAAGTAACTGCATCTAACGCAGCGATCACTGTAGCATCGTCCTCTACCGAGACCAACAATCGACTAACAAACCAGAATGTAAATAATGGCGGAGCATAGAAAATGTTCTGTCTTGAATATTTTATTGATGCCTTATTTTTCTGAAAAAGAATTTAGCGTATCAAAATAGTGTAACAGACATTTTTAAATTATTTTCGTTTTCTTTAAAATAAGATCTCGAAGGAGAATGTAAAAATAAACTTGCAAAGATTTTACGTACCAGATTTTATTTTCTATAAGGAGAAAATTTGTTTAGACAGTAGCCCATAAATTAAAAGACAAAAAAAAATGTATCTGTTGTGGAATTAGGAATTCGTTTTATTTTTGGGTTCACTTTAAAAAAAAATATATATCAAAGAACTTTAAAATCTGTAAAATATATTTTAAAAATAATTCGAAAAATAAAAATTAATTTGAAAAGATAATCTTTGCTTTAAAAAATATAGATCAATCATTTTTTATCTAAATCGAATAAATATTCCTTCCTTTCCTTCTTTTTTTTTTTTTTTTTTTTTTTTCAAGCGTTCAAAGTTTCAATTTTTTTTTACATATTCGGCGTTTCCTGTCATTTTTTTAGAACTTTATCGAAATAACTTTTTAACCAACATTAGAAAAAGTGGTGTTTAAAACGGATTAAAAACAAGAAAGAAAAATCATGAAGTACGCACTGATTAGTAACACTTTCCAACTGTACGTAATTGTTGTATCGAATAACATTTAATATTCTTTCCCTACCTTATCACACAACAGACAAAAAGACTGAAAAATATACAGGTAGACTAATTGATTTTAAAATTACTCTTAATCATTTTGGAAAATGATAAGAAGGCTTAACGCAAAAGAAAATGCCGCCATTAGATTACAATTACAGCTTTTGATCTCTCTGAATATTTTAGTGTAGCCCAGTAAATCAGAAAGTTAATCATATCATATTCTATACAAAACATTATTTTAGAATATAAATAATATATTTCAATATTTTTATGATTTTTTCAGTAGAAAGACTTTTAAATATAACTTTCAAAAAATTCTGTCCTAAAACGTAATGCATTCGCATTTTTGTTGTTGTTGTTGTCAATGTAAACAAACTAGTTGTACAGGACCTAATAATGTCATTTTAAATGGGGAACATTCTATACGGAAAATATTAAAAAAAATAACACTCATAGAACACAATGCTTTCGAATGTTTTTGGTTGTCCCTGTACACAAACCAGAATAGATATTCACTCCGTTTTCGATATGGAACATCCGATAGTGAACTTATATCAGTTACGAGAAATTCAATAAATATTTACAGGAGTTAGAGCGCGGGCAGACAGAGATAGACATACAGATGGATAGATAAACAAACAGAAATCATATTCACACTTTAAATTGTTAGAAAGTGTTAAAAACGCTTAAAGGAAACGAAAGTACAATTCTAGCAATTTTTTATTAATAACTCTTAATATAAATGGATATTTCTGTGTCACCCTGTAAATCTAATGCTAATCATGCTACATTCTATGCAAAGAATATTTTTGTTCATTTAAATATCATATTTCAATTTCCAAAAACTTCGTGGAAAGAAAAGTTATTAAAATTTGATTTATAGATATATCTCTCATAGAACGCAATGCTTTGAAATACTTTTGAGTGTCCCAGTACATAAACCGATGATGATATGCTCCTCAATTTTATACAGGAAACATCCAATAGTGAACTTGAATAACATATTTCAATTTCATTAAGCTATGTCTACAGTAAAGGCGTGAAAATATGGTTAATAGAAATACCTCTCATAGAACAAAATGCATTGAAATACTTTCGGGTGTCCCTGTACACAAACCAGTAGAGGTATAAACTCCATTTTCAATAGGAGACGTCCGATAGTGAACTTGAATAACATATATGAGTTTCAAGAAATTCCATAAATATTTACGGGAGTTAGAGCACGGAGAGATAGACAGACAGACAGGCAGATACGTAAAACCGAAATCATATTCACACTTAAAAAATGTTAAAATGTTAGAAAGTGTTAAAAATGCTTAACGTAAACGAAAGTACAATTCTAGCATTTTTTTTATTAATAGCTCTTAATATAACTGTATATTTTTAGAGCCACTCTGTAAATATAATGCTAATCATGCTACAGTCTATGCAAAGCATTCGTTTATGCATATAAATAACATATTTCAATTCCTTAAAATTTCGTGGAAAATAAAGTTATTAAAATTTTATTTATATAAATATCTCTCATAGAACGCAATGCTTTGGAATATATTTGAGTGTCCCTGTGTATAACCCGATGGTGGTATTTCCTCCATTTTATACAGGAAGCATCCAATAGTGAACTTGAACAACATATTTCAATTTCATTAAGATATGTCTACAGTAAAGGTATTAAAATATGGTTTATAGAAATATCTCTCATAGAACACAATGCTTTGAAGTACTTTCGGGTGTCTCTGTACACAAACCAGTAGAGGTATAAACTCCATTTTCTTTAGGGAACGTCCGATAGGGAACTTGAATAACATATTTTAATTTCATTAAGATATGTCTACAATAAAGGTATGAAAATATGGTTTATAGAAATACCTCTCATAAAACACAATGCTTTGAAACACTTTCGGGTGACCCTGTACACAAACCAGTAGAGGTGTAAACTCCATTTTCAATAGGGAACGTCCGATTGTGAACTTAAATAACATATTTCAATTTCATTAAGATATGTCTACAGTAAAGGTATGAAAATATGGTTTATAGAATTACCTCCCATAGAACATAATGCTTTGAAATACTTTCGGGTGTCCCTGTACACAAACCAGTAGAGGTGCAAACTCCATTTTCAATAGGGACCTTCCAATAGTGAACTTGAATAACATATATCAGTTTCAAGAAATTCCATAAATATTTACTGGAGTTAGAACGCGGACAGACAGACAGACGGACGGACAGACAGATAGACAAACCGAAGTTCTAAACACTTTTCAACCTTGTTGGAAAGTGTTAAAAAAGATAAGCATAGCAGAAACGTATAGTTAATAGCATTTTAAGTTATCTGAATATCAGAGACCAAGAACAGTACAGTATCATGGAATATTTATTCATCATATTATCTGATACATTAATTTCGACAAATAACGTATATAGGGTTGTATTTCTACAATTAAGCAGAGGAATGAATTCTTCATGATAAAGCATTGTTTATAGTAAACCATAGGGTGATCGTCCTAAACGTTATACTCGAGAGGTTATTGATACACTTGAAATTTGAAAATTTTGAGCATCTGAGTTATTGCTTTAGCAATTTTTAATTTCCTCAGGGAAATATTAAAGACATTTTACGAAATATAGATCTTGATTTAATTTTAATGAAACAAGCTCAAAGTTTACATGTAAAAAAAAAACCACTCGGTGTTAACAGCATTTATAAACACTCAGTTGGGTGCTTATCACAGAATTATAAATGTGTAGTTTCGATTACCAGTACAGATAAATGTTTATTTATTATTTTTCCCCCTACAAGTCTCTTAATATAGCAAAAAGCACTAAATATTCTTAATTTTAAAAGAAAATGTTGATTACCATTGGGAAAACGTAAAATTTTCTATATATCTTTAAATCTACAGTGCATATTTAAGATTGGATTTATTAACACTAAACTGCAATTATAATTACTAAAGAAGTTTATAAAAATGTATCAAAAAGTTATAGAAAATATTTTTCCTGAATTTTTGTTTCAAGATAAAACAGTGTAATCTAATAAGTCCAATAATTTTTTCATCTTAAATCAGAAACAATTTATGATACTAATTCAATTTTACATGTATGTATGAATGTCATTAACCTAATGGTTCTCATAACATAAAACAATCTTCTTATTCTACTTAATCACAGATTTGCCTGGAGTAACAATGTTTTTTCAATTCTTTGTATATTTTATCAGTTGGCACGTTTAAGATAATACTTTCGAACTAAAATATTTTTAAAAGAATGCGCAACATTACACTTATCTAAAGTACTTCTGAATGACTTGAAATATAGTTGCTTCATTTCCGATACAGAATGGAATGCCTTTTAATTGTCCTTATCAGTAATCGCTCTGGAATAATCGTTCTACTTTTCTAAAAGAAACACATTTTATATTTTCATATCTAATGTTTTCTGAAATAATTTCCTATGCAATGATAAGAATTGCTGCGCTAAATATTTTTATCTATTAGTTGTTTAAAAGAACTGTTATAATTTATTATTTCTGGAACATCTAAAATTAATTACATTATTAATAGTAATTACTGTATCGTTAAGTATAAAATAAACAAATAACCTTTAAGAAGAAAAGTTAAATACATATATATATTAAAGTATGAATATCACAGTATGACTATCACGATATTATATTAACGGGATAAGAAAATTTCTAACTCATTAATTTTGATTAATCGCATGATTCCATTTTGTTAAGTAATTACACTTATCAATTGGTACATTTTCAACTTTACGTTAATGCATCTTTCTATAAAATAAAGAAGTAAAATAATAATTTATGTGAGCATAATTTGTATATAGAACGCATTTATCTGACTAAAATAACTATTACATATTACCTTTTTCACCTCATATATATATCGAATAAGATTAATATAGTAACAGTAATATTGTATTAATTTTGAAATAAATTACACAGTATAAGGATTGTACATTGAAACAAACAAACAAACAAACAAAACAAAATAATAATAATAATAATAATAATTTACAGCTAATTATTTCAAAATTAATTTATATATCTGTACTTTTTTTTTTTTTTTTTTTTTTTTTGGTAAATTTATTTTACACAATTATTATTTTATATTTATGGAATTATAGGGAATGTTCTTGGATATTTGTAATATTTTACGGTAAAACACAAACTAAACTTTCAGATATTTAAATAATTTTTGTATTTCAAACATACATACATATTTACACTTATACATATCTTTTGTTATTATTATTATTATTACGAGTTACGTTCGTTTAATAATAGACATTACTGCGTTTATTACTATCTTTTTTCAGAAAAAGGACTAAGTTTCCTGAAATTAATTTTTGAAACTGACAACATTTCTAAATATATGTATTGAAAAAAAAAACAAAAAAAAAGTAAATAAAAAATAAGTAAAAAAATATTTATCTTCAGTTTCAATGTACTAATTTAAAAAAAAAAAGAAGAAGAAGTAGAAGAAGAATTATTTAGAAAAAAATAAAATAAACAAATAAGTAAAATAATAATGATATCAAAACTGCAACGGTGTATTGATAAAACATTATCTTTTTTTCTTCGATTTGAAACAAAGAAAAAAGAATAAAAGATAGTTTAAAATAATATAGTAATTCTATTCAAAGACATCCAGTTGATGATTTGGTGTTTTTCCTTTTCGGCTACATTTATAAACCTTCAAATTATGGTAAATGTAATTAGCTGAATACAGATATACAAAAGATTATTTAAAATAATTATAATAAAAAATAAAAAATACATTATTAACATTAAAGATAATATAAATGAAAAATATCCAAACATACAAAATAGGTAGTTTTCAGTTATCGTGGTGGGATTTCGGTCGAGTTAAATAATAAATAAATAAATAAATAAATAAATAAATAAATAAAAGAAAATGAAAATGAAAAAAAATAATAATAGGTTAAATTATAAATTTGGAAAATGGTTGATTTGGAAATATCAGTCGCTAGGTGGGCAAAAATAGATTGGAAGATATAGAGAAGAGTAAATGTTTATTGTTTAAAATTGATTTTAATGGCCTAATCGCAATGGGATGTTACATCTAATTTAGAGTACCAAGCTGAATTTGAATTGTTACCCTTATGTATATGTTTTAAATAAACATTTATATATGTATATATATATATATATATATATATATATTTAACAAGCTAATTACTTTTATTTCAGTTATAGTATGGTCAACTACTAGGTAGCTAGATAAGTATCAGTAGTAGTAAATGATCAAAGTGTTCAACTACCTAACTTTTTGTTTATTTCATTAATTCACCAATTTATTTACTTACGAAATATGTGAATATATATATATAGGGGAGAACCGTGTAATACGGGCCATCGTGTAATACGGACCATGAGGAAATTTATGAAATCGTCTGAGTGTTTTTAGTAAATATTATTGTTATCCAAAGCAAGAAGTGAATTGTACATGTGTACCTGTAATTGGAAGATTATGAAATTGAGTTTTTAGTTTATATGAACATTGGTGTAACAAGTATGTTAAAATGAAAGTATTACTTTCTACTGCTAGGTAATTGTAATACAATTTTCGGCGTTATAGTAGCAAACGTACTTATTGTCTGAACAATCTAGACATGTGTTTCATGAGCATAGCGATATATGATTGGAAACAACGTTGCTCTGTTTATGCGTGTAATATGAACCATGCTCTGTTGTGTAATATGGACCAGTGGTCCATGATAAAAACAGAGAGTCTTTGTTAATGCTCTGTGTACTTACGCTCACACTCAAAATCATGAAGCTACAGAATAGGCAGAAGAAGAAAGGAAAATCAGGCTATCACTTTCTTCGCATACTACCCATTGAATATAACCTTTGGAACTCCCTTTTTTTTCTTCCATTAACTTATTTTTTACGTCCATTTTTACTATTCACAAGAGGTGGACAAGTGCATGACGGAACATGCCGGACAGTTCATATCACATTTCCAAGTGTGTCAACTGTTCGGACAGGACTGCTTAGGGAAGGACCACTATGGACCATTTGGTCTATATTACACAAATTCATGTGTAATATGGACCACCGATACATAAAAAGAAAAAAAAATATTTCATGCAATTATTAATATGTAACAGATTGATTTACGAAACTTGAACCATGCAACTATACAATTAAAATGAGCAGCCAACAAATTAAATCTTTTATTGTAATAATTTTAGTTTTATGAGCATTCTTGCTTAGGGGGTTCATATTACACGGATCTCCCCAATATATATATATTTGCAGATGCAAATAAAAAATAAAATAGATACATAAATATTTTTAAAAAATATTATATAATATAAATGTTATGTTATTAATAGCAATACTTATACGTAATGCTAAAAATAGTGTAAACGTTATGAACTATAATTCATGTATATTATGAATTACTTCAGCATGTTAAGAAGTTTCTGTTACTATTAAGCATTTTGAATTATTTAGGAATAATAATTTTTTTTTAATTAAATTTTAAGTCACCACGAAATCATTTTTAATATTTATAATCAAGATAAAGTATCTTTCAAGACATTTCGATAAAGAGAATTTACGATGTTTCGTTTCATAACATTTCTAAAGGCTAATAAGCATGTAATTCTGCATTAAAATGTTAAAACACTTTTGTAAGTATTGAAACATAAATTTCAGCTTCCTCATTTACTTTGCTATAAGCAAGAATAATTAAGTTTATTTTATGCGTTGAGTTCAGGTAAAGTCAAACTATTTAAGAAATGAAAATAGCGTTCAGAGAATCGATGAAAAGACTCCACATCGAAATGTTATATCTTACACTTTTATTAACAACGTATTTTTTTAATTAATAGTTTTTCAAACCAATAGTTTTTCAAAAATAGTTTATAAAATCAATTGAATTTCAATTATAGCAATAAAAAAATCATCGATTTTATAGAAGAAGATTTAGACATTTTTATTTTAAAAGTTTCCTATAAATATAGCTGGCCTTTTGAAGACTTTAAACAATGGAAATTTAAATTTTTGTACCTTTTTAAGAAACAATTGCTTTTCCTTAGAAATTACTATAGTAAATTTAACCTTGATGAGTTTAAGTACAGTGCTGAACTTAAAAAAAGTATTGAAAATATAAAAGATAAATTTATTATTGCTACCGTAGATAAAGCTAATAGTAATTTTGCTATTATTTGTAAAGTTTTTTATAAAAATCTTCTTTTAAAGGAATATTCCAGTAATAGTTCGTTCAATAAGTTAACTGACCACCCCTCTATTATCAAAAAACGTATCTTGGCCTTTGATAAAAAACTAAATTTAAGTAGAAATTGTTTTAATTTTCCATATCTATTCGTTACAGTAAAATTTCATAAAAATCCAGTTAAATTTCGTTTTGTCACCTGTGGTACTAATAGCTATAATGATAAAGCCGGTAAAATCTTGTTTAAATATTTAAATTCAGTTTTAAAGGTAATAAATTCTGCTAAAGATTGTAACATTATAAACAATAACCAGAAAGTTTTAGAATATTTTAAGATTAATTCAGAAAGCATTACTTCCGTAAATACATATGATTTTGAAAATTTGTTTGGCAGTATTCCGCATAACCTGGTTATTGAAGTTTTTGAAAACATTTATGATGAATTTGGCAGCTATTTAAATTGTGATAAAAATTACTGGATTAATCTTATCAGGTTTTGTATTTTTGAAAACGTCTTGTTTAACGGGAAAGATTACTTTTTGCAGCGGAGGGGGATCCCAATGGGCACGAGTTTTTCGAGTGCTTTCGCAAATTTATTTTTATATTTTTTCGAGAAAAAATTTATAAATATTACTTTCTTCAGATTTATTGATGATTTAATTGTTTTCAACTGTAACTGTTTCGAAAATATTTCTAAAAATATATATCCTAAAGAATTAATTTTAAACCGTACAGATAATGATAAAATTTCTTTCCTAGATTTAAATATAAAGAGAAAAGAAGATAAATGGCTCCTTGGATTATATGATAAAAGAAAAGATTTTAATTTTAAAGTTAATAGTCTTACTAATTGGTTTTCAAATATCAGTAAAAAAGTTTTAAAAAATATTATGTTCGCACAGCTTAAAAGAATTCATACTATTTGCAATAATGAAGAAGATCTAAGATATGCTCTTGAAGACTTAAAAAGTACCTTGCAAATTAACTGTTACCCGTCCCAATTTTTAACTGTGAGTTTCCAGAGTTTTCCTATCTCGGTTTGTTCTACTTCCACATTCAAGGGCGATATTTAAGAACCGACGAGTAGCCCCGTCGGCTGAAGATTGTTTGTGTTTCAAATGAAAGGTTGTATTTTTATTTCATTTTATTCTTTCGATTTTACCTTCAGTATTTCTTTTGTGTATTATATATATATATTTTTTAATGAATTGATGTAATTTTGTAAATTCTAAAATTTGATAAATTTATAAAATATTTTTGTAGTTTTATGCATTATATATTTGTTAGATTTCTCTTCAGTTATTGGTGGTTTTCTGTTTGGTGAGAAGTTGGGGGCTAAGGATAGTTATTAGCTTATAGCTACTGTCCTTTCAGAAGCTTCTCATTCACCCCTACACTGAGGGGCCTCCCTGATGAAGATCTCAGTGTATTTTCGGGTTTTATTTCATTCATTTGTTTATATATTTCTACATTTATAAAATTCCTATATATATATATATATATATATATATATATATGGGGGTATACATATAAATTAAGTATAAATACAGAAAAACAGAAAAATTAATAATAAAATCAGAAAAACAATTGACATAAAACGCATTGAGGCTAACATCAGGGAGACCCTCAAATACAGGGTGAAAAAAGAACTGCAAAACTTTTCAAGAGATGCTAGCAAAATCTAAGTGTATCTTGGTCCCCTATATCTCCCCCCCCCCCCCCAAAAAAAAAAAAAAAAAATCATAACTTCTATAGCACGAAATTACAAATAAAGAATATATAAAATAAAAAATAAATTTTTAAAGAATCACAAATATATTTAATATAAAAGTGTCTTATTATTTTTTAAGTAAAATTAGAGTGTAAAGGTTGATATTTTTATGTACTAACTATGTGCAAAATACCAGAGCTGGGAATCGAACCCGGGCACCTCCGCTTAACGCACGAATGCTGTACCACTGAGCTACCCTGGCTGATAACGGAGGTCCTGCGTTTGATTCCCGGCTCTGGTATTTTCCACATAGTTAGTATATAAAAAATATCAACCTTTACACTCCATTTTGACTTAAAATGAATATTCACGGTTGATGAATTCATGAGTGGAAAAGAAAAAAGAAATCTAAAGTGCTTTATTTTATTTTACTTTATTTTTAATTTTATTAATTGTATTTTTTTAATTTATTATTTCATAATTTATTTTCTCTGCATCTAAACAGAGTTTATACTGATAGACAACCAAAAAGTGACCATACCGACATTTTTCCAATAAATAATTCAACGAATGATAGATGAAATTCAGTTTAACAACTGAAAGTTTTACCATACGAGAATTGATGTTCAACTTTCTTTAAAAATTTTTGGTATTGCTTTTCAATAAACCGTTATGGAAATAAAAGGAAGATTTTCTTGTATAGAAAATTTTCGGTTAAACTTTGTCTGCAATTTGCATTGAATCTGCGTTACAATTCAATATTTCTTTTTAATAGAGAAATATAGGTACAAAATATATTGTATAGAAAGTTTTATAATTAAAACAATAATTAACATTTTATAATCATGTATAAATGTATTATTAGTTTATTAAGGTATTATTATATTTACTTTCGTAAATTTATAAATGTATAATTATTCCATTATGATGATTTCGCAAAATATTTAAATAACTTATTATAAAAAAAAAAAAAAAAAAAAAAAAATCTAAATAAAAAAATATATTACCATAATACAGTTCAGTTTTTTTTTTCTTTTTTTAGATTGTTCAGTTATTAGTATTACTATTTTTTATAAGGTTTAACCCGTTAGTAGTCGCTAGTTGGTCGATTTGCCGCCCATCCTTCAGTGTTGCCAGATTTTTTCCTTCAATAGCCACCAAAAATTTTTAGAAGTAGCATTTGATATATATAAAACGCGAATAAAATCGAAGGAACGTCGATTACATCACTTCTTAAAATTATTGGTCGGAGTTAAATAAAAAGTGCGCAATCTGTAATAGGTGGCGCTGTCTCTAGCGACTACTAACGGGTTAAAATTTGATTCGGAAAAAAAAAGAAAGAGAGAGGAAGACATCCCTCGACCATAACATTTTTGCCACTGATTATGAATCAAGTCTACTTTCTTTTGATATCAGTATTGGTAGTTAATTAAGCTAGCTAATTAAAAATAAACTTTAGTCCATTTCATAACAACACAGAATTTATTTAAAATATGTCATTATATATATATATATACATATATTGTGGTGTACTCGGGGTTCGTGAATTGTCCCTGAATGAAAGGTGAAGCGTCCAGAGGCTTCAGATTTCATTTACACAATAATCTAGATGATTACAGTTCTATAAACCAAGCACCATCTTCAGTTTCACCAGAAAACACAGCTTAAAAATCAGCTGACAACATCAAATTCAGAGCATAAACTATAATAAAGCGTTAACACACAGCAAGAGACTGTATTCAATGAGGCTCAGTTGGGATCTATTTACACTAAGCTGGTTGGCGTGAAACTAACTGACTTGGCTGATGCGATTTCTTATATTTCTGCGTAGAAAACGGAGATAAATTATCGCGTAGAAACCAGTAAGTTCGGTTCTGTTTGAGTTAAAGCTTAGATATTTCGTATATCGATAATAAGGATTTTCTCTCCAAGGTTTTCAGAAACGTCGCCAAGGAGCGAAAAGTCATCAAATTTGAAGCCAATGCCATTACCTTCCTTAATGAAGGTTTTAACGGATTTTTAAAGCAAAATAAGTTATTTTAACGCAAAAGCAAGGTAGAAAAGAAGAAAATTAACATTTTATAACCTGACCAAGGCTCTTAGAATGAATTTACATAAAAATAACTACCAGTATTTGCACATTGCCCCCCCCTCCCAAGAACTGTACGTCCCAGGCAGTACAACCCTTGGTCAGGAGGCGAAAACTAAACAAACTATACAATCTAGAATACAAAAACTAAGTTGCATATAACAATAAAATAACAATATAGATTATAAACATAAGTAATTGAATTATTTTACAAGATTTACAAATAAGTAAAAATATTTATATACAGATATTTATATTACACATATACAGATTTAAACATACCGTCATCCGCGGTATGTAGCTAACTGATCATAATGTGCTACCTTCGGTTTTGATGACGGTGTTCTTATAATTCTCACATTCAGACTTTTGATGACTGTATAGGGACCATCCCCGTTACACTGTAGCTTGGGATAGAGACGCTTATGTCGAACAGGGTTCCACAACCAAACTTTGTCTCTTTCCTTGAACTCATGTTTTGTAGACTTTAGGACATATCTCGTCTTAATTATGTCCGTTTCCATGTGAATCCGCTCCTGAGAAAAGTTGTGAACGTCTTCAAATCAGGCCTGGAGATTTTGGATGAACTCCTCTGGCGACGAAGGTGCATCTGGTGGACAACCAAATACTAGATCACATGGGAGACGAAGCTCACTTACAAACAGCATCTGAATTGGAGTATAGCCGGTGGTTTCGTGGACAGCACTTCGATAAGCCAGCATGAACAAAGGTAAATTCAAGTTTCAATCTTGTTGGTTACTTGATACTAGAAGAGAAAAGTTATTCAGGATGATGTTGTTAAATCTATCAACCATGGAGTCCGACTGGGGATGTAAGGTCTGAGTTTTGTCTATGCCGAGTAACTGTCATAGTCCTTTGAATGCAGCAGAATGACATCTGCGCTGATCCTACCGAGACTGCAGTCTGCGCTTAATGATTTTACATTGAAGTCTTCGTATATTCGTGTTAATATTAATATTTATATTTCTGTTACATGTCATGTCTGGTTAAATACATTCTCCCTCTCTCTCTCTCTCTCTCTCTCTCTCTCTCTCTCTCTATATATATATATATATATATATATATATCTGTGTGTGTACATTACTCCCCGCAAATTATCTCTCTTATTTAAATTTTATTTTCATGCATTGAAATTTTTATTTAAGCACAGTGCAGCTTTTTAATAAATAACAGCTCTTTAGTAAATAAAGGTCTAAAAAATCTTCCAGATAATGTAATAAAGAAATATAAATCAATAAAACGGATTTTCTTTTTCTTTTTTTTTTTTTTTTTTTTTTTTTTCACAGACGAAATATATTTGTTTATTTATATATTCATTTATTTATTTATTTATTTTAATAAATACCAAAATGATAAATGTAGACCTATTTTAAGTTTCATCATCTAATATAGAGTAAAATCCAAAGTGTTAATGTGTTTATTTTGTGTACAATTTAATGGAATGCAATAACAGATAATGTTGCACTGTTTATGCATATGCAGATTTTTTCATATATGTGTGCACCAAAAAATATTATTCAGAAAAATCGAATTAAATTCAAGTATCTCCAGCTATATATCTTTTATAACAGATATATATATATATATATATATTAATCTAAAGTAAAACATTTTCAGAGTTTTAATTAAGTAAAATATAAATAAATATGAAAATATTAGAATGCATAATATATCTACATGAATATTATATTAATATATATACGTGTATATATAGATATATATAGATATATATAGATATATATATTTCCGAAATTCGAATAGTTTACACATATGCTTTACACAATTTTTGAAAGAAGTGAAAATATATGTAGCATAAATCAGAAAAAGCGTCAAGAAAATGTGTTTCCTTTATTCTTTTTGTTCCAAACAGAAAGTAAAAATTTGAAAATATATTTCCACGAGTGAAAGAGTTCATAGTTTATAGAATTTAATTTTGCCAAGAAATAATAACATTTTCTGAACTGCGTCCAAAAATATTTTATTTTTTCAAACGTACAGAAATAATATATTTTAATTTCTTTTCTTTATGAAATATTTATAGTTTTTTTTACAATGTGTAATATATATGTACAGAATATTTACTTAAGTTTTAAGCGTAAGTGATTAAACAATAATTAACATAAGTTTTATCCAATTATAAAGAAACAATAGATACAATAATAATAATAATAAATATATATGTATTGAGTTTTTAAGATAATTCGTTTACTTGTAATTTGTTAAATTGCTGTTCACTTGTAATTTTTATGCACTTATACTCTAAACTGCTGTCTTCACACTTAATAAGCATAAGTAAACAAACAAGTTTTAGTATTAAATATTAAAAAAAATTCTTTTTAGATACATATTAATTTTTTTTCGCTCGTTTTTATAAAATATATTTTATTACTGGTACTATCTTCTTAATTAGTATACCAATCTTTTATTAATGTTTTAAACATCGCTTTATATAATAAACGATTTACTACAACAATTTAAGCAATAAGACGTAACATGAGAAAACTATTTAAATACATTTTAAACAGATTAAATAATGATAGTAATGATAGTTTCTTTTTTTATTAATACGTAATCTGCTACAACGTTCAAATTAAAAACCCTTGGAAAATTAATGTTCATATTATACTCATAGCATTAGCAGTTCGTAGTTTTATCATATTGTGATTGTTACATACGTACATATCTAAAATTCTTCGTGATTAAAGATATATAAATTATATTGACTGAAATATTAAGAGCTTGTATATGGCTTGTTCATGTAGTTTTTGATTGAATTTGATATATTTCTCACTTTTTTGAATCTGTTTAAAATATGAATTAAAAAAATGATAAAATTTGGTAAATTTGACAGCTATACGTCATAAGAAAGTAGATCGTTCTTTTTAACATTAATTTATAAACAATTAGCAAATATAAGATGAATTTTTTTATTAAAACTAAAATAAGAATAATATTAAAAATTCAGAATGAAAGAAATTAGAATATTTGAATGACTTTTCATTTTTAGTCTTTAATTAAAGAGATAAAACAATATTTTTATTCTTATTTATCTAAATATATTTTTGGACTTATTTATCTAAATTTATTTTGAACTGTTTTATAAGCATTATATTTAAAACAGTTTAAAAGAAGAATTACACACACATCAAACATTCACTGGGAAAATATTCTGTAACTAGACATCTAGAATCTAAATTGTGGCTCCAGAAAAAATTGTTCCAAGTCATCCTTATAAATTCTAGTCCCCTTGGAAAGCGAGTTCTAGAAGCCCCTATTAGAATTCTAGAGCGTTTGCCTATATTCCCGAGGGCATAATTATTTAAAATTCCCTGAAAATAAATGAGACTAAAAGAGGCGGGTTTCTGCAACTATAATCTTGGTTTATTACCAAATTCTAGAAAATCAAGCGAAAATATATCGCAATGTAAATGTTTCAGATTATTTAGAGTATTGGGAATTTTGTTTCACCATCTAGAAATGTGTGCATTAGAAATTCTCGACAATTTCGTCTATTCAGTTTATTGGCGTGCCTTGTGCGCATAGCTAAGAAATCTATATTTCTGGTTAAGGGGTTTAGAAAATGGTCACTTATTCATTCCAGAGAAAGGCGGTATTTTTTTTTTTTTTTTTTTGCTTTATTCTCTGAGAAACATAATAACATGATTAGCGCATTTTAAAATTCTTGAGTAAATTGAATTTAGTTTTGTTCAAAAAATAGCGGGAAACCGTAACTGACTATTCAGGTTCACTACTTCAATTTATAAATGAACTAAGCAGTTAAAAAATCTTTAATTGCAGTTCCGAACTATGTAAGTTACTAATGATTGTTGTTCTCGGGACACGAAAGTACTTTTAAAACATCCATTTTTATCTTTTATTTGAAAAATAGGTCTTGGGAAACAATTATTTCTGGAATTGGAATTCCCGGCTGATAATGTTTTAAATGAAGGAATATAAATAAATGTAATAAAGTAAAAGTAAGCCTTTCTAAAAATATTCATTGTTTTCTAACTATTATGTGGATATTCAAATAAATAAAGAAAGAAAAAGTAATAAAAGTTAATGTCAAACATATTTAAGAAAAAAAAAGTAATAATACCAATATCGCAATAGTTATAAAATAACTATTATTTGTAGTTCTTCAATTTTAGTGGCACGCTGTTCAAAAAATTAAAAAAATAATAGAAGTATTTTATTTATTTATTTATTTTCAATCAATATGTGGGATTTTTTTTCATTATTATTTTAGATGTTTAATTTTTAAACTTTATATTACTTTTAAGAAGACAAATGACGTTGGAATAAATTATTTTTGTTTTACATAGGTCGCTTCTTATACGATAAACAATAACAAAATAATGCATTTTAATGTATATCGTGCTTTTTCAAAGAAAAAAAAATAATTTTGAAAATTAAAAAGACTCATTTATGTAGAAAATAACAGAAACTAATTCCAAGTTTGAAAATACATCTTGTGAGTTCTAAATTATTTTAAATATCCTGTTCCTTTGCTCTGCGTTTCTTCTATGTAACTACATATATAAGCATATTAATTTTCTAGTACATCGATTACAGAATCAATTTCAAACAAAAAGAGTGTTAAGAAAAATAAAATTTCCTGATTTTTTTTTTCATGTAATCGAATTTAAATATTCGTAATAAAAATCGTATCGTTTCCAGATTTCAAAATGAATGTCCAGTTATGTGACAAATATACTGACTCTTATACACACATTTATACAAAAAAATTAAAAAATTTGGGTGAAAACAAATTCACAGGGAGAATTACTGATAATGTGCTATTCTCGAAATTTGGAATCAAATTTAATGTTTAAAAGTTTGTAAAAGCTATCTTCTCTTTTCTTTCTTTCTTTCTTTCTTTTTTTTTTTTTTTTTTTTTTTTTTTTTTTTAAATAATAATTTAGGATCTGCAGAATTATATTGTAGTTTAAAAATGTTATGTAACTTCATACAATTCATAATAATAATTTGAATATTTTTACGGTCTAACTGTACAATAATTATTATATTTTTTTATTTTTTTAGCTTATATCCCCCCCCTTCCCGTCCTACCTGGGGCGGATTTCTGAAATTCCAGAAATTGGTTTTTAGGTATTTGTGTGAGCTATATTTTAGAGAAAATATCTCACATATATTTGTTTTTTGTTTGCGATATAAAGGATTATATGACACTACATTTTCCCCCCTTCCTCCCCGAATTTCTAAAGATTCAGAAATTGGTTTTTCTGTATTTGTGTTAGCTATAACTTAGAGCAAAAATTTCAAGTACCTTGTTCGAGATATATAGAATTATGTTAAATGACGTTATGCGCCCTTCCCCGCTTTGAGGACTGAAATTCTAAAATTCCAGAAATTGGTTTTTAATAATTTGTTTTAGCAATATTTTAAAGCAAAAATTTTACTGATATCTGTTTTATTGTTTGAGATATAAATAACATTGTGAAATCACGTTTTGTCCTCCCACTCCCCCCCCACCCCCATAGCGGGCGAATTTTGTAAAAAAAATAATTTAAGCTGATGTTGCACGTCATGTTAATGTTATTCTCTCGCGGTCAGTTCTATATTCTTCTTCTATCAGCATAGAAATTTCTAAACAGTTTTATGTTTAAGTTTTATGTTTCTTCAGGAAAAAATATATATATATATATATATATATATATATATATATATATTTCCTGCAGAATTTCTGTAGATCTATCAATATGTTTCATAGAGCTCCAAAGTTGAGTTTCGAATCAATGTAACCAAAGCGTACAGTCGTAATATCATAAATATGTAAGATTTTTAATATACTTTCACCTTTCTTTCAAAAAAACTACAAGCGCTACACCTATCTGTACAGGATCAAGTAAATCTAATCGTAATACATTCAATTTTCAAGAGAGAAATTATAATGAAAAGAACGAAAATTTATGTGATTTCCTTAGATTATTAACACCTTCCAACTATAAAAAATCGTTTAATCTTTTAACCTTCAATGTATTTTGCCTAGGTAATCACACAACAAACAGACAGAAAGATAGACAAATAGACTAATTGGATTCATAATGACTTTTAAATATTATTGGAAAATGTTAAAAATGCTTTGCATGAAAGGGATTGGAATTCCAGCAATTTCAATATGTAGCCATTAATATATCTGATATTTTTACTATACATCTTAACGCTAAACATACCATGTTATATAGAAAAACATTTTTTTTTTTCATTTGAATAATTAATGTCAATTTTACCATAGTACAAACTTTTTAAAGTAAGATTTGTAAAAATGCCTCTAATAGAACGCAAAATATTCCTATAATTTTGAATGTACCAATTGTGCCTCAAACCAATTTTGCTATTTATACCATTTTAAATGGGAACATGTCATATTGAATTTGAATAATATGTATCATTTTGAAGAAATTCTGAACATCTTTAGGGGCTCTAGATGCCGAAAGATAGACAGAAAATTGACAAATACTAATCATCACCCTTAAGTATTATTAGAAAGTTTTAAAAAAATAATATAAACGAAAATGATACAACAGATATATTTAATTATAAACTTTATTATATTAGAATAATTTTGTGTGTCAATGTGAATGCAATTCCAACTATTTCAATTTGTAGCCGTTAATGTATCTGATAGTTTTTTGATAATTTTACGGACAGACAGACAGAAAACGGAAGTCATAAACTCTTTTTATCTTCATTGAAATGTTTTAAAGGACCATTACTTTAACTATTTTTTATGTATGTGAGAGTTAAAAATTTCAAAAGACTTCTCCTACATATAGAAAAAATACTCTGACTATTGTATTTAGTTTAGAAAGTAAAATCGATAAATTAGCTCGCTTTGAAATGATTTTCTGCTTAGTTGGACAATAAATTCTTAATTCTTAATTTGTGTTTAAAGAAATGTTTGTTGAATAATTAGAGATTTTATCTGATTTTGAACTCTAGCGACTACCTCTTACTGTGTACATCAATCATATAAACACAAATCGCATATTAATGTTTAATATAAAAAGTAATACATATAAAAGTAATTTAAAACAATTTGATGAACAGTGTTATTTATCATATAATTTTGTGTGAAATGAAAATACCTCTCCCTTTTAACCCGTTGTTTGAATATAGTTTCTACATTTTTAAAGAATTCATGGGCGTTATTTAATTTATTTATTTATTTATTTATTTATTTTTTACAAATTATATAGATAACTTTCTCTCGCACCATTCCTTGAAATTTACAACTGTTGATTACTTATTTTAAGTGGCAACTTCATAACAACAACCAATATAACTTTCATGGATTTTTTTTTTTTTTTTTTTTTTTTTTTTTGTGTGTGTGTGTGTGTGTGTGTGTTAAATTATGTTAATAACAGGTATACTTACAGATCAACAGCTAAAAATTTTATTTTTATATTCAAAAGACCTCAAAATGTGCAATTATGTAAAAAAAAAAACAGGACTGAAGACTGAATTTCAAACACTACTTTGTCTACCCTTGTGACGACCTTGTGGACGTCATGATCCTTTAACTTAGGATTTTAGCTTAATTACTTAATGAAATTATGACAAAGTCAGATATATAAAATAAATAACGAGCTTTTATTTTGAGCTTAATGAAAATGTGGGCGTTGGACTATAATCACATTTAGTACCTTTGTAAACTTAAAGGGGCAGCCTTTCTAAATATTCTAATTTAAATAGATAACCACAATTAATCTCAACTACTTCATTTAACGTCGCTTACTTTCACGACTCTATTAATCTTTCGTAAGTGGGAAGATTCCCTTACGCCACTATACTACTCGACTTACTATCTCCTACCATAGCCGCTCGCTACTAAGTCCTTTAGCCTCCTACTACTTCTCTCTAAGCCGCTAACAACTCACTTCCTTGCGGCTAACAACTAACTTCCAAAAACAATCTTCCTTCTCCTTTTATACAATTCACTTTCCAAAATATTAGCGTATCGTGAATTACAGTTTCGTTTATCATTTATCATAGGAACTAACTCCATTAATCAACTGAATCCTAAACTCTTCACATTCACGTGTTATCCGTAAAGTGCAAACTTCGTTTGTAGTATTACGCTAACTGTGCTATACCTCACAGTTCCTCCCCAAAAGAAAAAATTTCACGTAAAAATCCACAACGGGTGCAAATTTTAATGCATTGCTATACTATGCAAATAAAAATTAGTTGCACTAACTTACTGTTTAAAATTAAACTGCATAAGACTTTAGAAAAAAAAGAGGGGGAAAGCTTAAATTAAACTGCCCAACAATAACTACTTGCTTTGAACTCTAATATTGAAAAAAAAACATTAAAAGCGCCGGGCTGAAAAGCCGTCCACTTAGAAAAAAAATTATAAGAATTTTAAGCTCACTCAGTCTAAGGTGCTTTACAACGGAAAACCCCTTGCGCTCCAAAATTAGTGAAATAGTCCAACGTTTTACAACGGGGATGACAGGTCATCTTTCTTTAAATGGAAAGGAATAAATTTCATGAATTGAAAAAATTCTAGTACAATTAAGTATAAAATTCAAATTTAAATGGTGCAAAATGATAAGAAAAAGAAAGTCTTTATTTTGCAGAATTCATAAAAAAAATCAGTTTTCTATCAGATGTATTTTTAAAGGGATCTGCTGCCGGCATGCGTCCAAGAAACTGTTTCGACTTCAGAACTCAAAGAACGCTGGACAGGTTCCAGTAATACCTCCTTTTTCATTTCAAAAGTAACAATTGAAGCAATCGGAGTGTATGTTCAGATTAACGACTGGACTCAGGGTTTTAATTATCATAGGATTTCTAAAATACAAAAATTTTTAACGTATAAATCAAAATAGAAGGTACACTACAGCTTGTATATAGATAAATGACATATTAATTTTATAGATGAGCAATATTCCCACCTAGCTATTTGCATACGAAAAAAAAACGAGATTGTTAGTTTATTAAAGTTAATCGTTAAACACGAATTTACATGCAAAATAGCTAAAAAAAATCTTTTTAACCCCATACTAATACATATATAGAACTTTTAGTGATACAAAAGTTTACAATAAGAAATATTCATTTTATACAATTTATAAGACATTTAGAGAAACATAGATGAGGAATATATATATATATATATATATATATATATAAATGTTCAAAAGTTTTTTCGAAAACTGCATGGCTAAAAAATAAAAAAACATTAGTGTATATACATATAGATCATGTAAAAACTATAGTGTGGAAAATGTATATACAAAGAGGAGAAAAATTTATCGTACTAGTCACTGCTGGTGATGGCTATGAATAATAAACATTAAAGTACATTCATATAGATCATGTTAAAACTATAGAGGGAAAAATGTGTATACAAAGAAAAAAAAATTTCCTGACGAATCACTGTTGGTGATGGCTATAAAATAGAAAACATTAACGTACATACATGAATATATTGTATAACAAAAAAAATTATGACATGTAAACAATACATGAAATTTCGGGAGTTGAAAGTTCATGCTAAAAGTTTAAATTTTGAATTTCGAAATTTTAGAAAGTTCATGTCTTTCAGATAATAGTTGAAAGTCTAAAAGGCTTTACTACATGTCGTAGATTTCATAACTGCTCTGATAGACCAATACTTGAGAAAAAATAAAATAATGAACGATACGACCTGGCATATTGTCCTGGCATCCTTGATATCAGCAAAATTAGAGATGCGGGTCAGACTGGTCAGTGGAGTTGCTGTAGAGATTTCAGCGTTGGTGGCTTGCAGATTTAGGTCAGACGTTGCAAGGTTACTGTCCTGAGGAGACTTCGAACCTGGCGCTCGGTCACTCTCCGGATTGGGTTTTATACCTGGAATCTGATCCTTGTGTTGAGGGGATTTTGAACCCGTCACATTGTACTTGCCCATAGTTAAAACAGAAGACCGCGTTTGCTCCATGCTTTCGAATGCAGGGCTGCTAGATGGTCTAGAAACTTCACAAGAGGTTAAATGCACGTTTGAAATTACCTTCTTTAAAATAACCGCATTTTCATTTACTTTATTCGGCGTGTCATTTTGACCATTGAAGTGCAATTTCTCATTAAGAATAACCGACTGTGTCGGCTGTATAGCTTCAAACCTGACTTCTAAAAGTGAGTTGCAAAGGTTAGCCGCATCAGTTATTTTAAGCGTATTTTCCTTCACACTTCCCGTCGCTACACTAGATAATTTCTCTGATTTTTTATCCGTATCAAAGGCTGAATAACAGATTTAAATTGGTCTGTAGTGCTGGTTGAAAGCGAAGTTTGCTTGGTTGTTTCAACTTGCGTTTGACTTTTGTCACAAGAATTAACGTTTTTATCGTCAGTTTTAGGTTGATTTACATTACTCGAGCTTGCTTCCTGTGACTTAATAACGTGGTGTGGTGTTTCCACTGCCTTTATTACCACTTCCCACTGACGTTTTTGTGGGGGGTGGAGCGGTCATGCTCCAATCTTAATATATCATACCGATTTAGCAAAAAAACTGATAATTCTGCTTTTTAAATCCTCATATGTTGGATTTGGGCCAAGTGAATGGCAGGCGATTAAATCATGCCACTGTCGTGGTTCACCTTTTAAGGAACACTTTAACCAACCATATTTTTCGGCAATATTAATTTTATAAAAATCAAAAAAAAAAAAATATTCAAGCTTCTCAAAAAATTGAAGTACACTAGTAGTGTCATCAAAAATTACTGGCTCGGGGTGGGATTCGAACTGATTTGGGCGCCACTGTGACAACCTTGTGGACGTCATGATCCTTTAACTTAGGATTTTAGCTTAATTACTTAATGAAATTATGACAAAGTCAGATATATAAAATAAATAACGAGCTTTTATTTTGAGCTTAATGAAAAGGTGGGCGTTGGACTAAAATCACATTTAGTACCTTTGTAAACTTAAAGGGGCTGCCTTCCTAAATATTCTAACTTTAAATAGATTAACCACAATTAATCTCAACTACTTCATTTAACGTCGCTTACTTTCACGACTCTATTAATCTTTCGTAAGTGGGAGGATTCCCTTACGCCACTATACTACTCGACTTACTGTTTCCTACCATAGCCGCTCGCTGCTAACTTCATTAGCCTCCTACTACTTCTCTCTAAGCCGCTAACAACTCACTTCCTAGCCGCTAACAACTAAACTTCCAAAAACAATCTTCCTTCTCCTTTTATACAATTCACTTTCCAAAATATTAGCATAACGTGAATTACAGTTTCGTTTATCATTTATCATAGGAACTAACTCCATTAATCAACTGAATCCTAAACTCTTCACATTCACGTGTTATTCGTAAAGGGCAAACTTCATTTGTAGCATTACGCTAACTGTGCTATACCTCACACCCTCTATGTATGAGACATTAATTCTCATTCCTAAAACGTTTTCCTTGACTAGATAATATGCCGTAAAACAATTGCATTAATTAGATTAAATATAAATGAATATTCCAACATAATTTTTGTTTACTCTGTACATTGTTTATAATCTATAGTCAACCCCATTGTGTACTGAAATTTAGTCCTGCGTGGAAAACATTTAACACAACCTTATGTGTACTTTCATCAATTTCCAAGTATAGCCCAAAATATCCAATTTTTTTAGTTAGCATTATAAACGAATGGTAAATAATTTCCATACAAAAATATATAGGAAAAATACTTTTACTGAAAATGATGTGCTCATTTTGTTTATTTCAGTGCAGCCTATACATATTAAACATTACTTATTAGAAATTATTCCCATATATATAATGCATTTGAACTTTTTGGATATCCTTAGACACGAACTCTTTACTCGATTTATAAAAAAAGAAGTTTAGTGTAGTATCCTTAAATGACTTAAATAATCCTTAAATAATCCATAGTCTATTAAAATGGTGACTTTCAGCTAATTGCTAATATTTGAACTTGATTTACGTAATAACTGACATAAGGATTGCCAAACAATTCAATAAGAAAAGAAACTTGATTCATATATTCAAGGGACCTCAAAATGTGCAAATAGAACAAAAATTCTAGTTGGAAAATCAGGCCTAAAAATAATACATTCCCTATTATATATGGAAAATAAAAACTCTTTCAAACAATTCAATTTAAAAGAAATGAATTGCCAATGGGCTTTATAAACTGTACGGTCCATATTCAGTTATGAATATCCCACATATGACTATGAATTTTGCTAAACTAAGGTAAACAAACATCATTTTCCAGATATATTTAAAATATATTTAAAGTCACAAGTAAAGATAGTTCAAAAATACCAAAATGCATCACAATAATTATTTACATTCTAGTAACTTAATGTTGCAGTATAAACCATAAGCATATTATTCTCAGGTATGTAAACAACAATCGTCAGTTTGTTATTAATCAGATTTGTTATCCATAAATAAATATTTGAGGTTTTTGGTATATGGAGTCGTTCTACATCGAATAAAACATGAAATAAGATTATGAGGGTATAAAGATTTATTTGTTGAATGATTCCTATGTAAACACGCTAAGGTAAATATTTTTGATATGAAATTAATTAGTTAATTAAATGAGTTTATTTGTATAAATAATCCTTCTATTGATATGTTGAATGGTTTTAAATAACGACAGCGCTGAAAGGAAAAATAAATATGAAGAAAGAAAAAAGTGAAAAGTACCAAGAACTACTTATAATCTTAATATTTTAAACATAACTAGTGTTGTATATCAACTCAGTGCTTATTTAGAAATATTTATATCAATGAAATATAAATAATTCTTTTAACATTTTGTGAAATAATTATTTTATGAAACAAATTAACTCTCTTTCTTATAACTGTATTTTAAATCGTCTCAAATGTATAATATAATTGTAAGCACATTAAGTATTTTAAAAAATGGACAAAAAATGTCCTTAAAAAGTATATTGTAAATTTAAATATTTAATAGAATAGAATGTTTTCAATAAAAGATTAGAAAAATTAGACTATAGAAAACTAGATTGCACCATATGTTTAAAAATGTTGTTTATTTTATTTATTTGAAATTAAAAGTTGTATTGTTATAATGAAATAATATAATCAATTTCAATAGTATCTTTAACTTTTTAGGAATATATTGAGTACTATACTATGTAACAAATTTTTTAAACAAAAAATTAGAACATTGATAAATAAAAAGTGATTAAAATTAAAATTTACAAAAAGCTGTACCTATAGAACCACTGGTCATAATGACATGAAGTTTAACCAGAATATTTGTGAATAAAAGTAAATATGCAAGGTAAATGGAATTAGATAACATTTTTAGAAATGGATATCGCTTTATACATTACGCAATGTGAATGGATTCAGGCACCAATCACACTGTCAAAGTAATACGAGGGCCTAAAGCTAAAAAGTGGATTTCCACTAACTGTATTGTCTAATATACTAGACCGTGGTGCTCTTTTGTACTTCAAAAAAAAAAAAAAAAAGAAGAAGAAGAAGAAGAACGAAATTACACTTAAACCATTTACCAATTCTGACACAATCATTGAAAATCTATTAACGATAACAAGGTGTTGCCAGAAATAGGTTTTTAATTGCCCTAAGACAAAAGTTCACGTAAAAGGAAACACAAAGTCTACTTTAATTAACCTGATGTGAAAATTCATACAAAAAATAAAACCTAAATCCGTTTTTTACTGTTCTTAAGGAAAAAAATCAGAAGAAAAGCGAAACTGAAATTGGATGTTAGCGTTTCTGAAACTTTAATTAACAATGGAATCGGCTTTGAATCATCACTAGAAATACTGAAGAAAAGTTTAAAATGCTGTTTTCTGGTTTTTCTCTCAGGATTGAACTGATGTATAACATATACTGTAATAGACGGGGTGTAGGATAGGGTCTGATTATTTGCACAGCTTATTCTTCGAATATATTTTTATTTATAACTCAACATTTCAATTTATTTTACTTAACATTGTTAATGTAATTTTAAGAAGTCATCTTTGTAAAATGTGGAAAATATTAACTATCAGTGTTAGTTTAGTAGATCAAACCACAGACTAAGGAATTACTTAGACCTGGCAAGACGACTATCTGGTATGAGGAAAAGTGAAGTAACTGAGATGCTTGTACTAATATGGCTGCTCAGTTACAGTTGAGACTTTCCTTTTAGAACCGTCTTGCCGGGTCTAGTTTAGGCTGACCAGATCATAATAGAGAAGCGTTAAAAAATGCTACAATTATCCAATTACGGATACATTTTTTCATTCTTAATAAATAAGGACTAAAAATAAATTATTATTGATTAATAATTTACTTTCTACGATTTTTTTAAACTTAGGTAGGTAGGTTGGTTGGGTTTAATGTCGCACTAGTACTGCGTTATGGGTAATTGACGATGGTCTGGGACGCACAGCTAGGAATGGTCCAGAGACATGCCATCACAATTTTGATCCTCCACGGAGGGGATGGCTCCCCCACTTCAATGACTCCCAGAAGTATAATTTTGATGGGAACATGGAGAACATTGTGGCCACGACGGATTTTACGTGCAACAGTCACCATTAGTGTACACGGCGGTCTTTTGCTGGCTCGAGTATCGAACCCGCAATCTTCCAATTACGAGCTCGGCAGTTCAAAATAGTTTCAGAAGCAGTTTTATTTGACATATATTTTTGTGTGAGAGGGGCCAGCCCCCCTTTTGAAGCAGATAGTTCTTAGTCTAAGAACATGATTCGACGAGGATTTATTTAACAAAATAGTATTAAGTGTACTTTTTTCATAGAGGAATTATTGCTAGCGTTCGAATAATTTTGCTACCTAATGTACTTCTTTTTCTCCCCATACAAAAATAGTCGTCTTGCGGGTCTAGTTTATTCCTGTTTTTGCTCTTCCTAATACGGCTGCTCGGTTACAGTTGAGGCTTCACTTTTAGAACCGTCTTGCCTAGTCTAGTGATTTCAGCTCAGTGGTCTGTGGTTTTGCTTGTACCAATATGGCGGCTCGGTTACAGTTGAGACTTCACTTTTAGAACCGCCTCGCCGGGTCTAAGTGTTTCCTTAGTCTGTGGATCAAACAGACACCAAGTCGCTTGGGTTTAACTGATACGATTGCAGTTAATTAAGTTTGTACACGTCACTTGTGTAGAAGTTTTTAAAAATGTAAAATTGTAACGTAGCGCCGGAGTTGAGGCGAAAGAATGTAACCAGTAGTGAAATGTGAAAGTAAATCGGAGGTCGAAACGCGAAGACTGTGCCCAGCACAGAATGACTGAATAGTTTGGAGTTGGGATGAGTTTACGCCGGCAGGGAGTCACTAAGAGGAAAGTATGACTCACGCAGTTTGCGTAGGGTGTGTGAATATGTTTAGTTATTGAAGTTGGTGAATTGAAGTGATGGAGGTTCTCGGTTTTCAAGGTAGTTAAATAGCGAAGCGGGGTAAAAGAGTGTGTTGTTGGTGGCGTATAGAGAAGGGGATTATAACGAGATAGAGTGTTGAGCGAATCTAGTGGTTGTCGAAGTGTTGTCACTGTAGTGTGGAATAAGTAGCGTGGCGGTAGAGAATTTCTCTTCATTTGACGGGGCTTTGGTTTGACTGTACCTCTTGACTGTACCTCTTTTTGCCGGATCTATCACCAGTGGTGAGATTACTCTTTATATATCTTTTTTTATTTCTTTATCTGATTAATTACTGAGTTTCTCCACGAGCAATTCCTCCCAATATTTCGAGTCGAAAAAAATTTTTTTTTTTTCACATTTATATAAAGATTTTCGTAAAGTCAAGCGCTTAGACGTTACAACTTGACGGTAATAACAACTTAATCTGAGAGGAAAGTTTTAAAAATATTGCGATTGAGACAATGTGACCCTTCCGCTAACAAACTCTGGTCTACCCTAATTGTGCCGATGTCCACTGTGTGTCTTTAACTCAGGTATTTTTCAATCAGACCTCTGAACAAAATCTGGTTTAGGCAACCCTATTTAAAAATCTTAAGGTGATCCCAGCGACTAATATGTAGAAAAATCATATCTAATGTGTTTTTAATTTCTAAATGCATGCTAAGTAACAGCTTAAAAGATTTGCAATGTGCGTAAGAACGCCGTATTCCGTGCAGTTTTACTACCTACACATACACGTAATTAAAGTGTTGGAATGAAGTGTTTTGCAAAAAAGAAAAAAAAATCATAACATATCACATTGATGTCACAGGTAACAGGACTCGTAGAACCGTTTCGAATGGCGAGAAAAATAAAATTACGTTTCTCTAAAAACACATACATGATTCATGTATGTGTTTTTACCATTGACATCAAAGCAAAAGCAAAGTTGCTTTTGTCTTTTATTTGCTTTTGCATTCAAGGTAGTTGTATGTGATTTGTACCTGAAGAAGAAAGACCACATCCTTTTGAAACCGGTAGTATTTTCATTAGTTTTATGGTGTATGAAGAAGTTCTTAAGTTTAAATATTGATTGTTCACCAGTTATTTAATTTAGTATTGTAAATAAAAGGAGAATTCTGGAAAAGAAAATTATACAATAAACTAAAAGTTGAATTGTTCTGCATAGAATTTTTCAACTAAATCATTTGTGATATTTTGTTTAAATTTATTAAAATATTTTTTTAGGATTTTTTTGAAGTGGAAATAAATTAAAATATTGAATGGAATTTTTCTTATATCCTTTCCCTCTACTTCTCTTTACTATTCACGGATAACATTCATAAAAACCTAACCTGGCCACTGATTTCAAACTGAAGAAGCTTATGTTCTTAACGTTTATAAAATAAAAGATAATTTTAGAAGAAATTAAGGATTTCTTTAACTAAATACAGTTGGTTTTTTGGAAAAAGAATACATTAACGCTTTAGGTGCTTTGCCATTTTTAATGCTAATATCATGATGTGTTGTATCCATAACAATGGAAACTGCGAAATAAAAGTTTGAAATATGAACTAGTTCCGTTAAATTATAAAATTACTTTTATTATTATTATTATTATTATTTGCTAATATTTGAGAACATAAAATTTTTTCGTTTTTGAAGAAATTTTTAACAGGTGGTAGGATGTAAGGAATTCATCGCAAATGACATTATGCCCTACGTCAGATCACTTACATCTCTCATGATTAGATTTGATTAGATTATCTTCTGGATTTGGTCTTAGATCTTTTGAAGGATAAATATTTGCCTATAGATCATACATTTTAAAGTCACACAAAGTCTAAATTTAGGTGGTTCACTTGGCCTATATTGCTTTTATGAATTTGCAGCTTTCGTTAAAGTGATTGTTTCAGCATTATGGTATCGTAACTTATCCCTGTATCTACGTTATAGCCTTTAATGTATCTAAATATTTTAGTGTCATCCTGTAAAACTAATAGAGAAACATACTATATTGTATATAGTTTTTAGGATATTAAAAACAAATGTCAATTTCATCCTAATTTTTGCAGAATAGGGTTATTTAAGTATGATTTATGAACATGCTTCACATGAAATGCAATGCATTAGCATTCTTTAGGGTGTCTTTGCACACAAACCGGTTGTGTTATTAATACCAAATAGGGAAATAGGAAACTTGAAAAGTATTATGTATTTTTGAAAAAAAAAAGGACAGACGAACAGATAGACAGACGAAAAGAAATACAGACAGACTATTTCAAATCGTAATCACTCTTAAAAATCGCTAGTTAATGTTAAAAATGCTTACTAAAAAGTAAAATATTCCTGTATTTTCCAATTATAGTTCTTAGACTATCTTAATATTATCATGTAGACCTGTAATTTTTAATGACAATGATACTCTGTACTATAGAAAGCACTTTCGTGTAAATAAAATTCCATTTCATTGAGATTGATGCAAAATAAAGGGATTAAAATATGGTTTAGAAAAATACCTCTCATAGAATGCAATGCTTTTAAATATGTACTTTCGGGTGTCGCCGTATAGAAACAAGTGGTGATGTTTACTTCATTTTCAATATCCAACACTGAGATTGAATCACATTCATTTTCAAGGAATTCAAAAATATTTACGAGAATTAGAGCGGAGGCAGACAGACTAACCACAGTTATTGCACTTATCAACTTTCTTGAAAATAGTTAAAAAAAGGGACTTGTTTTGAAATTTTTATATCTTCATGAGTATATGTACGAGTATTAAAATAAAAATAGATAATTAAAGGAAACTTAATAGTAACAAGGTTCAAGCATTTTAAAAATGTGAACACTAAATCACAGTCAGCGATCAGCAAAATTGTTCCAGTAACTGCCTGTAAAAATAAAGTTATGTTAATAAAGATGTTATGACATTTTCCCGGGAAATTACTCTTAAGAAGCGGTGAATACTCTACATTTTACAGCAATTTGTTGAAATAGGGGTATTAGACATTTTTTTGGTATAAATAATCTGGTGTGTCACTCACACTACTTTCTATTACCCTGAAATCTAATTCTATAAATACAGGTTGGAGATTAAGAGGTAAAATAACGAGTACTGTTATGTAAACCTATGTTAAACAATTCAAATTAGGCTAAGGAAGAGTTTTATATGATAATTAGTTCTCTGTGAGGGGAATACCGCCCCCCACAACTTCCCCGTTTTATTAATTTACAAAAAACATGCGATGAATATTTTGCTGAAAGCACATTAATTACCATATTTCTATGAAGAATTTATTTCAATTCCCGAACAGCTTTCCTGGAAATGGTAAAATATTATTAGTAAAGCACACACACTAACAACAAATAACTAGTGTTTTGAGGCCACCACACGACTTTCTTCTATATTTTGCTATACAAATTCGCTCAGTAAAAATAATTTATTAAAATTATTATTTAAAAAAATTATCTTCCATGATAATGCACACGGTTTCCATGTTAGAGAAGTAGTATAACACTAAATATCCAAAAAAAGTTGAATGTATTCTTACATTTTTTTCTTTTTATATTACACATATATTACATTTTTTTTCTTTTTATTAAAAATGAAAAAAAAACATTGATAATTTATTTTAAATTATCGCAGATCGATGGTTCAACCATTCGTTTTAAATGTATTGGCGAGCTCTTTTGAAAGATACCCATCATGAAAATTTACTCACCCCGAGGGGGGACTGCCCCCCCCAGGGGTGGAGGCCAGGCTCCTACGTACAGAATTTTTTTCTAGTTCACTATATCTATTACAAAAATATATATATTCGTTGCATTTGGTTTAGTAAACTCTCTAGATATTAAACTCAACTTACCTGCAATTTTCCCCATAGACATAAAGTATTTGAATACTTTTGAGTGTCCCTGTACATGAACCATTGGCTTCATCTCAACGAAAAGCTTACTGTAGCATCCCTATATGATACACATTTAAAATACTGAGTTTGGAATTTCTGCTACTATTTGTTCTTGAGATATGCTGATAACAGACACAGAGACCACTCGCTAAACACATGATTTTCGTATTCAGGGGACCACAGAACATGTAAATAAAACAAGAACTCACGTTTGAAAATTTGACCCTAAAACAATATTTTCTCGACCTTATGGGTAAGAGAAAGTAAAAAACTGGTCGTATAATTTAACCGCAAATTTTCTGAAATTTATTAATATTTCTTTGAGTGCATAACCGCACTTCAACAATGCTTTTTACTTTCTTCTATATGTGATATAGAGAAAGTATTGGATTCGCGAAAATTTTCGACCTCCGTTTTTTGATGCATTTACAAGTTTTGGGATGTCCAGAACACGAATTGATAGTTTTTAGAAAATGTCCGTCTGTCTGTCTGTCTGTATCACTTTTTTGTGGACGCTGTATCTCACGAACCAATGAATGAAATTTAACCAAACTTGGTATTTAGTTGCACCCTGACATAAACTGGTGCTGATTAGGTTGGGGATCAATCGCTCAACAGGTGGTGCTGTGATCGCATTTTATGCAAACTGTTAACATGGCAGCATTGGACAAAATTTCGTAGATGTGCATAATGAGACTTATTTTAAACTTGTGATTGTAAAATTAGTATGAGTTATTGATAATAAAAAGTAGTTAAGTAGGAAAAAAATCTTGTGCATGTGGGGCATTGGTACTTTCCCCTGGGGGGAAGTACCCCCCGGAGGAGTAAATTTTCAAGATGGGTATCTTTCGAAAGGTCTGGCCAAAACCTTTAAAAGGAATGGTTGAACTATAAATCTGTGATAGTTTAAAACAAAGTTATCGAGTTTTTTTTTTTTTTTTTTTTTTACCTTAAACATAAACTGGTGCTGATTACATTTGGGGATTAATCACTCAACAGGTGGTGCTGTGATCGCATTTTTTCTAAATTTTTAACATGGCAGTATAAGACAAAATTTCGTATAAATGTAAATAATTCGAGTTACCTTTAAATTGTGATTGTAAAATTAATATGAATTATTAATACTAGTAGTAGTTAACTAGGAAAAGAAATATGGGGGCATCGCTTCCCCCCCCACCCGGTGTGTGTGTGTGTAAATTTTCTTGATGGGTATCTTTCAAAAGATCTTGTCAATACCTTTAAAAAAATGGTTACTCTATAAATCTGTGATAATTTAAAACGAAGTTATCGATTTTTTTTTTTACTTTTAACGAAAAAAAAAATTAACGAAAAATCGTTTTTTTTTTTTTTTTTTTTTTTTTTTAAATATTGTTACTGAGTTAATATATATATATATAAGAAAATATAGAAGAAAGTCTTCAACACACTAGTTTACATTGTGATACCAAATGTTTTTCTTTTACTTTTTTTTTTACTGTTTATCTTTTTGCTTTCTGGATGAAACTTTTGCTTAAATATATGAGGTATAACATGTTTTGTAAAGTCCCGAAGTTTCAAGATAAATCAATTAGTAAATTTTGAGATATATGAAAAAATCTTTTGAAATCGAAACTGTTTGACTATTTGTGGAAAGGTAGTGTATTTTTCAAGTAGGCTGAATTGCACTATTTAGAAAATAGGCTTTGAAACCTTCTGCTTTTTTTTTTTTTTTTTACAATAAAACTGTTTTTAATTTTTTTGTCGGCATTATTTATTATTATTTTTCTTGGTGAAAATCGATACACACACACACATATATATGAGTATATTAATGTCGGATTCTGTATACTGAGTCTATTATTTGTAACAAACATGAACCCATTTTTTTCTGCAATTTTTATCATTATGTGAAAATGACATAATGATATCAGCTTATGGAAAACTTTGCACATAATAATTTGTAGATATAATAAAATTATAAATTAGGGGAATCGTAGTTCCTAAAATTTAATGAAACACACACACACGCACACACACGCACACACACACACACACATATCTGTATATATATATAAATTACGTGTCACGATGTTTGTCCGGGGTAAACTCCTAAACTAAGGAAGCGATTTTAATGAAATTTTGCACACTGTGTGCAGTTTGGTCCAACTTGAGAGATAGGATAGTTTTTATCTCAATTTATTGTCACAATATTGTTTTATTGCAATTATTTGTTAATTATAGACCTTTATTAAAGTTGCTCCAAAATATCTGTGAGTTCCATAAGTTTAATTGTTGCCAAAAAAAAAAAAAAAAAAAAAAAATACGAGTTCATTTTCTTTCGACATAAAAATAAATACATTTAATCAAACGTGAACGTTAAAAAATTATAAAAAGTTAAATTATAAATCTCACGAAAATTGACGTCATAATCAATTTAAAGATTTTATACACATTAATAAAGTACTAGCTAATGTAGTTCTATCATAGATATAGTAATATATATAGATATATCATCCGCATGTTATCGTACAAAGGTTTTTGATGCCGAAAAAAGCTTTGGAAAAAAAAAAGCATTAAGTGGTATTGAAAAAAAAAAAAAAAAAAAAAAAAAAAAAGAAAAGAAAAGAAAAAAAGAAATATGAATTTGAAACTGTATCTGGAGTTTTTCATTCACCTTTAGTAAATAAATTATTCATAAATTTTATTTTTTTAAATATTGGTATGTATTCCCGTGTTTATTCACTCGAGGAAAGACGGTTATACGGTTATATTTTGGTAAAAACGTCGTCTTTTCCCAAGTGAAAGGAATCACTTTTTTTCTCCCCAATGATCACGCTATATATACTATACTATATTTATGAGTTCTATACGCAAGCGAAGTGTGATTCACTGACCGTCTGTGCAGCCAAGAAAAAGATTTCCTATGTTAATCGCCCATTGGATTTTTTGTAAAAAATTATTAAAAGTCGAGGAAATTTATTTCCCGATTTGAATCCTTAATTCCCTTTTAATCCTTTGGGCATAGATATGTATTAGTTACCGTGTGCGTTAGATTAAGTTATTTTGCTGTCAAATTGACAAAATTTTAATTTTAAATTTCAAAACTCTGTCGTCCTTGGCGGTTTTTTTTTTTTTTTTTTTTTTTTTGGTATTTGGCGATCAAAAGCGTAACACGAAAATATACATGCCAGATGTATGTATTGTACGAAATGTAATATGTATTATTCATTGTACGTATGTATGACATGTAATATGTATTGTACGAAATATTATTTCATATTATTCATTACTCTTTTAATATAAGTTGTTAAAATAACCATGATTTTTGAAAGGAATTAAATATTTTCGGCAGATAATTTGGCGATATTCTTTTTTACGAAAAGGATGACAGAAATGAAATCTATTCCGCTTCAACATATTAGTATCTTATATCAGATATTTTATTTAGACATTTGAAAACAAATTTGACTTCAAACTATGATAGAATATTTATCATTTTCATTTTAATTAGTATATTATTAGTATATTAAATTTAAAAGTATGGTATATAAAAAGTTTTTTTTTTTTTTTTTTTTTTTTTTTTTTTAAATCTTATAATTATTCTTATCTTAATCCTCAATGTTTCCCATCTTTATTGACTTGAATTTACTATTAAAATTTTAACATACTCAAAACCTTCTCATCACTTCGTTAAAATATACTAAACTTTTCCAAAATCTTTTTCTATTTAAAATGATACATGTATTTACTTTAAATGTCCAATATTTCGTATGATGTCCTATTTTAAAGTTTAAAAATATTTATCAAATTTACTTATTTTTCTGGTTTAGCCATATTGTTTTCCTTTTTATAACTACAGCTGTTGCCATCTTTAAAATATTTAAAATGATGAGGTCATTTTATTGTAAAATTATCCATTATAGCATATATTATATTTCACTCCTCCATAAAATTTGATTTTAAAATCGTCTGTTTCTTTTATACTTTTATTTTAATAGAGTTTAAAAAAAAATTAAATTATATATTAGTCTTTTTAGCATTTTAATCCAAAATAGCTTTAGACATATTATATTTCACTCATCCATAAAAATTGATTTTTAAAATCGTCTGCTTCTTTTATACTTTTATTTTAATCCGCGATTGTAATGAAATGCTCGCCTTATGGTGGGCTAAGGTGAAATTACAATTGACATGATAGCTTTCGGCTTTCGAATAGACGCCATTGCTTGCCGTTGTTTACTTTCACATATATTTATTGAATAAAAATCAATAAATCCGGTAAAAAAGATAACACTTACTGTTGTGTGCCACAGTGTAACGCCAAAAAATCAAGAAATCCAGAATTAAGCTTCCATTTATTTCCAAATGACAAATTTAAAATTTCAGTTGCTTCGGCTAATGGAAGTAAAGAATGAATCAGATGATTTGGAATTAATATTTGTTCAGCTTCAGTTAAATATCTACTTCCGATCGAACTTTGAATAAACTCAAATATTTTTTCCAAAAGCAATCAATCTTCCATGATGTAATGGCGGAGAAATTATAGCACGAATATTAAGTAGTAACACATATAGAACAAAAAATAATACATGTGGCTATTATATTTACTAACAACAAAAGCTGAAAAAGCGCCACCTATCGATCATTACAAACGCGAATAGAATTTTAATATAATTTAATTTATATATTAGTCATTTTAGCATTTTATCCTAAGTAGCATTAGAAATAATATATATCACTTCTCCATTAAAATTTATAAGACCCTACAATAAAATTAATTTGTGCTTAATATCAACTCTACGAAGATTTTTATCAATCGCTTCCAACATTTGACTTAAGGTTCAAATCTCAATCCTGTAGGCTTTTACATCGGCTACAACATTTTCGTCTTTATTCGTAAATAATAATTTGACTGTATTAAATAGTTTTCTGCAATATAATTCAACGTATAACTTAGTCACAGCAACGCGTGGCCGGGTCTGCTAGTATATATATATATATATATATATATATATATATATATATATGCAGGGTGATCCAAAAGTCAGGACAAACTTTAAAAATGAATAATACGAAAACAAATCAAGATACAAAGATACGGTTTGCACCAAACGGATGAAAAAGAAACCGGGTTTTGTGTGGCAAAGGAAAATTTAGTTCTGTTGGCGACCAACAGATGGCGCTATAGCGTTTTATTTCACCAAAAGATGATTTACAAATTAAATAAAATTTTGACAACTTTTAAGTCAGCTTAATTACAGTTAATTAGTACTACTACAGTAACTGTTAAATGTCCATCATTCAGAAGTACAGCTGTGAGATGATTCACCACATCGATCATAGCATTTAGTAGCATTTCTTGTGTTATGGCAGAAACATTTTGGCGGATGGCATCTTTCAGTGCTGCTAGTGATGCCGGTTGGTCGCGGTACACTTTTGACTTCCAAGAATCCCCACAGCCAAAAGTCACAGGGTGTCAGATCAGGAGATCTTGGACGCCATGCGTGATTAAAGTAGCGACTGAGAATGCGATATTTCTATGCATATAAGCTTCGACTACCATTACCTGCTGTAGTTGTTCCTTTTTATATCGTTTGTTGCTTTGCATAATCCTACATAAGAAATACGACAGCGCCATCTGTTAGTCGCCAACAGAACTATTCTTTTTTCTTTGCCACACAAAACCCGGCTTCTTTTCCATCCGTTTGATGCAAACCGTATCTTTGTATCTTGATTCGTTTTCGAATTATTCGTTTTTAAAGTTTGTCCTGACTTTTGGATCACCCGGTATATATATATATATGCATTTATAAATTGTCGGATTTATAATACCTTGTAGTTACAAACCGCTGAAAATATTATACTGTATTATAAATAATATAAAAATTATAATCGTCATTAACGTAAGGAATATCATACATAATTTAATCAAGCACATAATTTCAAAAGATAATTGAAATTTAAAACAAAATAATAAAATAAATTTTGTTAAAGTATTGAAATTTAGATTTAAATGTTTAAAAAATATATAAAATAGGTAAAGTAGGTAAAACATTAAATTATTCAATTCTTTTAACACGGCATTAAAAATAATATACGATATTATGTGCCTGTATAATTTAATATTTGTTTGGACTACTGAATAAATATATGAGTCATTAAAAAGAAATATAAGGCTCAGTAAAATGTTCTTGATAATTTCGCTGTTTTCAGAACAATAAAAGTAACTATCTCAGTGAAAGAAAGCAATAATGAAAATTGCTTTGACGTTAATAGAGATTAAAAGGGTTAATAAAATTACAAAACTTTTTCCAAACAAAAAATACCATAAAAATAAGGAAATATTTAAAAGATATAAACTATTAACCGAATAAAATAAAAACTATTTATTTGCTAAAACAATTAGTTTTGATATTTTAACTAATATTTTACACATAATTTACTAAATAAGAATTTATTCACTTTTATGAAAGTTTTCTTTTTTATTTTATACGGCAAAACACATAAATTTCAAAATAATATTCATTATACGTTTTTGGAATATTTAATGGTTTTATTAGAAATTTATAAGTTTTAACCGATTTAATTATTTATTATATAAAACACTAAATAAACGAATTTCATTGGTACATAATAATTAAAAACAAATAATAATAATATTAAATGGATGCGTAATTTTGTTTGATATCAATATAAAATTTATCAACAAAAATAAATTAATTTGTATTCTAATATATTATTCGAAATAAAATATTATTTTGAAATAAATGTAGCTCAAAGAATAGGTTTCCAAAGTATATGTTATATATTAATTATTTTATTTATTTTTATTTAAGTAAATAAACAAACGTTTAAAATAAGCATATTCTCTTTAATCAGGTTTACTTGTTTTTATATTATAGCCATTCTTCTATACTTATTAATAAAGTCTTCTAATTCTTAGTGATGCTTATATATCAAACGGTAAATGAAATTAACCCTTATACCGGAACATCGGTCTCTGAGACCGCTAATGATTAGGCTTATTGTAGAGACTTGCGGATGCATATTCCTAGAACAGAATACCGGCACGTTTGGCGATAAATGTCCAAGACGCCAAAGGTGTCTAAATGAAGCATTAGTGCGACGTACGATGCACACAACCTGTACAGAATGGCACGTCTCAGAACAACCCTTTGAGGTGAGTCCCGAACTGTCGTCATTTGTCCGCAACGTGGCACTAGTGCAACGTAAAGCCCGCTTAACAATGGAAGCTACTCTTGGGGGTTGGCAGTGAGCTGCGGGCGGATCCCCTTAGTGTTGAAAAGAATCCTGTAAAATGTTATTAGAATATTAGGAATTTCAATATTTGAGCTCTAACAGACACATTACGTAGAAATATCAGTAATTGAGAATTCTTTCTGAAAGTTTAAGTCGATTGGTTTTGTTGGTATTTGGTAGAATTAGAGTGCTATGAAGAAAGTTGCGAATGGAATTACGAGTTTTAGAGAAGTTGTAAGTTTCTATCGGAATTATGGTTTTTGGCGAGTTTTGGTGTTCGAGTTGGATTGGAAAGTATTTTAGGTAAAGTTTTGTTTCGATGATTTATTCAAAGTTTTTTCCAGTCGTCACATACATTTAAGTAGTAAATCTTTCAAAACAAAGAAGACTTATTTGTAAGAAGTCTCCCAGAGCCACTTCATTCACAAGCGAGTCATTGAATGGAATTTCCTTGAGGAGGTATCTGCCCTTTGAAAGGTATATTTTGTCAGCAGCTATCATTTTTACCCATTTTTACAGTACTAATGCGACATTAAATCCAATTAACCATATAATATACCCTGTCGCTCCTATGATACGTCATGATTGAGAAAGTAAATTTATGGCTGCAAGAATTCATACTTTATTGCCACAAATTTTCGCCAAATACATTCAGTACCTTTTTTACAAAAAGCGGTCTATCAGACCGATGTTTCCGATAAGCATGATGAAAACACGTTCCGGCCAAAGGGTTAATTATATATAGCGAAAATTCAGTAGACATTTTCGTCTGATATAATAAGCGAAAGAGTATTTAAATTTATCTGTTTCCCCCGACTTATTAATTGAATTATTTACTTTGACAAATTTTGCTGGCTGCACTGATTTTTTTAGTAATAAAATGAATATGATTGGTTGTACAGTATTAAAAACATATTATTAAATTAAATAGACTTTCAATAAACCTATTTCTTGTTATTTTTTCTTCTTTTTTTGATTATAAAATAGTGTTATTGAAAATGCGCAAATAAAAAAGTTATTTGTATGTTTATACATATTTCGAGCCCAAATATCTCGATTCTTCGATTCTTCATGAAGTGTCTGTAAGAGTAGTTGAGTAGTGCACATTATTTTAAAAGAAAATGATTTAGTTGTACATTCGATGAATTATTTAGATAAAGACTCAAATCATAAAAGAAAAATCTCAAAGCTTTACTTTGAGAATTGTATGTTCTTCTTACTATCCTTAACATATTGGACATGTTCAAAAATGTTTCTTCCAAAAATAGTTAAAATAATAGACTGTTAAAATACTCATTAAAGGTATCAGCGAGTAAAACAGCAAAACATTACTTGGAGGCATAAATCAAGAGAACATTTAAAAAAGTCTTAATTGCTGTTCCGAACAAAATAAGTCATTAATGACTGTTGTTCACAGAAAGTTGTAAAATAACTATTTTTCTCACAAAGCTAAGAAAATATCTCTAAGGAAAGAAATATTTCAGGAATTCGTTCATGAATCTTTTACAGTTGAAAGAATGTAAATAAGTTGAAAACACTTCGAAGTAAACTTCAGACAGTTACTTAAATTAATTGTTAGAAATAGAACAGATTTTTATTTATTATTATTATTATTATTATTATTATTATTTCTATTTCTATTATTATTATTATTATTATTATTATTATTTTTTTTTTTTTTGGGGGGGGGGGATATATAATTTAAAATTGAATTTTATCCAAGCATTTTAGGATATTGTAAGCCATATATGTAATATGTGATTTAGAGCATATCCTACACTTAAAAATTACATAATATATAAAGATATAATATGTAATTGTATATTGCATTAAACGTATTTTAATATATATATATATGTGTGTGTGTGTGTGTGTGTGTGTGTGTATGTTTGTGTGTGAATCACTGATTTAAATCATTTAGTAAGTTAAAAAATGTTTTTTTCTGAAAATTAATACCTAATGGATAAGTGGGAATAGTACTTTTATTTAGTAAAATATTCTTCCTCATAATCTAACACTATCAAATGACGATTGCCAGAAGTATATCCTGTAAACATCCTGTGAGATTTTCGTACTCCATCCACTGTCTGAATGTGTACAGAAGACAAATCGTTTTTATCGACCGAAATAAATAATAGTTCGAAAGGGTTATGTCACGGCTACACGCTGAGTGCTCAAAAATATCCCAACAACGTATTGTTAATGTGTATTTGACGACTTTTAAAATATGCGGCCTTGAGTAATGGTGGGGGAATATTACGAAATTCAATTCTTTAACAGTAAAGATATGTATTTGATCGATTTACCGATTAAATCAAAATAATCAATTATAATAGAGTTCGACAATTACTACTGGGCTACTGGGCTCTAAGAGTTAGAGCCTAGGACAATAACTAGTTTTGCAATGAGTGTCTAGGTTTTGAGCAGATAGTGTTGCTTTGCTGGGTTTTAAAAGTTTCTTGCACTTCATATTCTTATAACATATCCATTTTCATCTCTCATAACTTTAGCATAATAATTTTTAAACAAATAATTATTCAATTTTTCTCAAAAATAAGCTTTAGAGAAAAATAAAATAGAAATTAAAACTTAATGCAAAATTCTCCTAAAGATTATTATAGGTAGATGAACATGCACATGAATCCATGTTTTAGCTTAAAACCGGATTTTTTCTTGTATTTACTTTTCTGTTTCGTCTTTCTTGTTCTGTTTTTTTTCGAGTATGAATACCTTTTTGAAAATTATATATACGAGTATGAAAATTATAAAATATGTTCATTTTAAAATTATTTATTGAAATTTTTATTATTTTATGATGATAATAGTCTACAAATTAGTGATAATATTTTTATTAAAAAAAACGTTATAGAAGTAAATGAAAAGTGAAGAAAGAAAGAAAAATCGGGATTTAGTTTAACACTTGAAGGTATGTGCGTCCTCATCTAATTATAATGCACCCTTAACAACATTTTGCATTAAGTTTTCTTTTCTAATATTGTTGATTTTTTTCATTTTTTCTAAAGTGTTCTGAAAAAAGGAAAAAGAAAAAAAAAAAACAATTATTCCTTTAAAAATTATTACTTATGCTAAAGTTATATAAAATTTCATTAACAATATGGTAACATACATTTCATCCAAATTTTATGTTCATGTGTTTTAAAGTTATGCCTAAAAGAAGAACACGAGAAAATAGGCTGTTGTTTAAATTTTGAACTCACGTGTATATTCTTTGTTTTATATTTCAACTAAATAAAAGTTTAAATGCATTTAAGTTAGCTTACACTAAATAAAATTTTCTATTAATCCTCTCTAAATTTCGTGAACTAATAAAAAATAATTGAAACATATTTTTAACAAATCAATGCAAAATTTAAAATCCCTTTTATTTATCATAATTTAACATAGAAGTTGCTTTTTTTTCTTATTTAAATTATATTTCAAGGGGGAAAAAATAAAACGAAGGGATAAAAATTTATTAAGTGGCAGCACAAAATTGGAAATTCAGAAAATTATTCTTCATGAATACAATTTAATAATAAAAAGCTCTTATACATTTGTTCAACATTTGTGATTTTCTTTTTATTTCTAATGAAGTAGAAAACAAAATAGTCATTAGTTAATGGAAATAAATCTTATTTTACCATAAAACCTAAAATTTATTCATTGTTTTGAAATAAATTATCCAGTTGAGAACCATTTAATTTTAATACAAAAATAAATGGATTATTATTTAAATTGAAAGATATCTTTTAAACTTAATTTCAATTTAGGAATTCTGTGTAGGAATTCTCTGTAGGAATTCTCTAACATATTTATTACTTTTATTTTGTAATACTGATTTTATTTATTTTTTTACTCTCAATTACTATTTTTTATTTTGTGTCTTTGTCAATTTCACAATTTTCATTTTTTGCCTAATTTAGTAGTTTTAGTAAAGACATTAAAAAAAACCATTAATAATAAATGTGTGCAATAATTTCCCATTTTATTACTTTACTAATTCCAAATGGGATTATAGTTTACGCTTGAAAAATTATATGTTCCATATTTAAAAAAACAAAATCAAAATGAGTATTATGAAAAGAAAAAAAAAGTATATAAACATTTTATGACTCCTTCTAATGACAAGTATTATTACTTTTATGTTTAAAAGAAAAAATTCTCGCGTTAAGCAGAAAAGAAAGTTGTTTGTAATAATAGATTAACCATTTATATTTTTTCGGTTTATTAGACATTTTCTAAGTGCGTTTTCATAAATTATGCTATACAGATTAATTTTCGTCCAGAAAATAATTTTAATGATAAAAATGTATAACAGATATGCAAATACATACGTTTTGATTAATATACTTGAGGAAAATTTTTAAACAGAAATGTAAGTTTAATTTTTTTCTCAATAGAAATACACTATATATATATATGTGTGTGTGTATATATGTATGTATGTATAGGTATGAAGGGATTAATATTTTAAACTATTTTTTTTTAATTAATATTAAGTGATAACTTAACGTACATCCCATTAAAAATCCTTAACTTAATTCCATTCTAGAGTTGCCCCTGTAAAGTTAGTATCGTGGCAAAGCACGTTCTTAACGCAGGAGTCAGATTTGAGGACAACTTTTAGAGTAAAAATTAATTTGTCTTACACAGTCTTCCATTTTTATCAGATAATACAGACCACATAATGCAGATTAATTAACCCTAGATGCCCGGGGCTCAGCTAAGCTGCCCAATGAGATACTGTAGGAGGAAACTGACTCAGCAAACTGCCTAATGAGAAAAAAATAAGAGGAGTCTAGATTCGCGCCGAAAAAAAGCGATATATAAGCCAGAACTCACGAAAATAGGTCCTTTTTGTGTGTTGCTTTGCTTTATAAACTTACCTCAAATAGCGACCCTCGGAAAGGGGACAATTTGCGGCTCCGCGATGTAAACGGCAAAAACGCGTCAGCAGTCGTACTCAGCTTGTGGGAAAATATGTTCAGCTTCTTTAGTCTCCACGACTTGGTATTTAAACTGCAGTCTGCTCAAAGACCGCCAATAAAACGACTGCGTAAACCAAATGGGTGTGTTATTGTGTGGAAGCCTCTCTTCATCATGGATACTAAGTGACAGCAAATAATACCGTCACATATATATATATACTTATATATATATATATATATGTATATATATATGTATAAAGGGTCCGTCAAAATATAAAACCTACTGTGTAAATTCTGAAAACTTGTAAAAAAAAGCACTCAATAAACTTTAGAGAGACTTCGTTTGCTTTTAAAGAATTGGTGCTGAGGAAAATATGGGGCATACAGGAGTGCAACGTTGCAATTTTAATTGGTACATGAAATTTCAAATCTGAAGGGTATTTTTAACTCGTTTAAAGATTTGCTTAGGGGACGTTAAGTTTTCAATGCTTTGGAATCCGCCCACACATAACTATTTAAATTCTAAGCGAGTAGCTGTCCCTCTACTTTGAAGTAACAAAAAAGGCAATTCATGATATTTCAATGTATCACTTGTTCCCTTTTTCATCATTAGTGTGGTTCACACGATGGGTTAAACATAAATTATTATGGCTATCATATTTACTTATGTTTTTCATTTCATTTTAATAGGCTACGCTTGAAGTTTAAAAATATTAGGTAAAAAGGCAGTTGATATTAAAGTTTCGAGTTACATATTTACATTTCAATGATAATTTATAAAGTACGCTTTAAATTTTTAAGCAAACGAGAAAAATAAAAACGTTTTAAATAAAAATAAAAATTAATTTTAAATTAAATTAAATCCAAATTTAAATTAAAAAATTAAACAAAATTAATCCTTATATGCAATTTCTTACTTGTAGAACAGTTGTTTGAATTATAGCATATTTTATAAATTTTATTATTATTTTGTTTTATTGAATAGTCTTTAATTTAGCAATAATGGAAGTTTTATAATAATAGAAGCAATATGTATACTAAGATGATCGGATTGTATACCTGAATAAAGTATCTTTTGCTATAAATGTACGCAATGTTGAAAATAACATGTGATATATATATAAATGTATTAGTTTTTTTAAGAAAGGATAGAGAAAACTCAAAATTTTTCAAATTCTGTATTAAAAAAAAATAATAAAAAACATCTTTTATTAAAAGTTATAAATTAACTGCCTGAAAAAAAAAAAAAAGAAGTTGTTATCTTTTTTTATAATGTCCCATAAATAAAACTTTAGGTGTCACTTATTGATGTGTACATTGATGTTGTTTATCTGAGTCTACATATTTAAATTTCTAATGAAACTTATCACTTTTAAAGAGAGACAGGGTTTGAAAATCAAGAAAACATGGCATAAGTTTTAAGAATATCACTTAAATATTCGTAACTGAATTCTTGTGAACCAAATTCATCATATACATTTACTATACTTCAGTGTAACTTTATCCTATAATCAGTCAAAAAAGTATTTATCTCTAAATTAGTCACATAAGTATTTGGATAAACATACAAATCTAAACAAAAACCGATTAGGAAGAATTTTTTTTTTTTTTTTTTTTTTTTTTTAATGTAAAAAATTTTTTAACTTATTTTCTATATTAAATCTAAAATATTTTTGAAAAGAAATACACCCGAGAGAATTATCGGAAAAATAAAATAGTAATAATATTACTAAAATGTAAAATTTAAGCTTTTTTTTATATATTTTTTCAATTGGAATATACTATTCATAAATTCCTATTAAAAATTTAATTAATTGCGGAATACTATATAAATTTATTGCCAAGAAGTTTACACAATGTTTAATTTTAAATATGTTGAATAGGTGACATAGAGTATTCAAGGAAAATTTTAATAACATAAGCATACAATTTAAAGAAAAATAATGATGTCTTATTCTTTACAGTTTTGTAATAAACAAGTTTATTAACAAAATCAATTTCTTGTTTATCAATTGACCACATTAAAATGTAAATTAATTTTTCGCATTCTCTATGTACGAAGCTGCAGAATTTATAGAATATTTAAAAAAAATATGTCTGACACCTAATAATATGTTTTCTAGCCCTAAGAAATCAATCTGACAAATTCTATCTTAAAGTATAAATAAAGTAATTTTTCAAATCCTTTATAACCATTTGTTGACTACTTTTTTTTTTTTTTTTTTTTTTTTTTTTTTTTTAATGAGGACGCAAATTTTTAATCAATGAAAGAAAATTATTTTTAAATTGAAATTGCTATTTCTTAAGGCAATATATTTTCTTTAAAAATATTTATTCAGAAATAAACGAAAAACACTTCTGCAAATCCAATTTTAAGTAAATGAATTAAATTTATTACCATATTTAAAACATCTTATTATATGAAAAATATCTCTAAAAATGATTTTTTTTATTTATTAAATATGTTGCATATTTTGAAAGCAGTAATTTCAAAATTAATAAAATGTAAATGTTCTTTTGAAATTTCTGTTTCTCAATCTAGCATTTTAATGCTAATAAAAATACTATGAAAATACCTATAAGAAATATAAATGTATACTAGTACCATCTAGTAGACAAAACACTATTTTTTTTTTCTAATGATAAGAATTAAAATAGTAATAATAATAATAATAATAATACAGTAATTCTAAATTTTCGTGTAAGCAATAATATTAGAATAATTATCATATTTTTCAAACCAATGAAGTTATGAATGAATAAAAATCAATGTCAATATCTTTATTTACAAGGCGATACATATCAACTTAAACTTCTCTATCTATTTGTCTCTCAAACGAACCGATGAATGTTCTTTTTCTAGATGTTTGAATCGCAAAAAACATTTTCTGTATCGAAACAATATTTCAGCAGTTGAATATATATATATATATATACCATCTTCTGTTTTCAGAGAAAAAAAATAGATATGTAATTAAAATTAATTTACTACTGTCTGTTGCAAAAGTACAACATATAAAATAACGTTATTTTAAAGCAATGTGTATATTTCTTATGTGACATTACGTTTAAGCTTTTTGAAAATAAGTAGAAAAATATCAACCAAGAAAATAATACAAATCACAATCTGTTGCATTAAAGAAAAAAAAAAAAAAAAAAGAACGTTCAGATTTAACGGCATTTTTCATAAGGAATTTAAATGTAAAAGTTTGTACGTATATAATTTAAGAATGTGTAAAAATAATGCATGCCCGTTTGATATCTTTAAGTGATTTTATTCCTGCAATGATCATTTCGTAAAAAAAAAAAAAAAAAAACTATATTAAGTCATTCTTCTTATTTAAAATATGTCTAAAACGTAGAACATATTTTATGCTTATATATAACTATGTAAATATTCACATTTTCGTAATTTACTATGATTACAATGTTTGCCATTTATTAAATGTAACTTTTAATCATGAATTCACAATATTTTGAAATTTTTCTAAAGAATAACATATACCTTTATTTTGTAATACATATAATTTATAAGACAAACAAGATTTTGTGGAATAGAATACGCTTTATTAAGATTTCAAAATATTTTCCATAGTTGAATTTTGCAGATTGTTTTACAATACCTGATTCAAATTATCTATTCTGTTTAAATGGAACGAAAGACGTGATTTTTAAATTTCACTAAGGTTAGATTATTTAATATGATTAATAAAAGTGTAGTAAAGAGTTTTTTATTTATTTATTTTGACCTATTATTATTAATTGAAATTGGTAAAATGTACTAGGCGACAACATCACTCTTTTAGCAAGGAACACCTTCTCTACATCATTTTACTTCGCCTTTCTAATTTATGGAAAATTTACAATTTACGAAGCAGATTAATAACCGAGAAAGAATTAAAATGGAAAAAATTATCGATCTGCATGAATCTGAATTTCCTCAAATTAAATAACGCAACATCCATAATCCATAATGAAATTATATCTAGAACAATAAAGCTGTTTCATGAGCTAAGCCATCCTAGCTCTCTTTAAGGAAGCTGAAAAACTGTACTGCAATCATACCTCAAGTCCGACAACTCATACTAAACATAATATCAAAATTCTGATAATTTCTATACGAAAGATAGCCTGAGAGTTCTGTGAATATTTGGAATCTATTCTAAATATTTATCATCACAATCTAAATTTTACATCATACAGTCGGTAACAAAAGTCTCCGAACATTAGCAAAAATTCCTATGTAAAAAAAGTACACTTAATACAGTTTTGTTAAATTAATCCTTGTCGAATCCTGATTTTACACTGACTAAGAACAAAATTCGACAAGGATTTATTTAACAAAACTGTATGAAGTGTACTTTTTTCATATAGGAATTTTTGCTAGTGTTCGAAGACTTTTGTTACCGACTGTACAAACTGAAATATCTAGAGGCGGCCTGAAAATAACAATAAGGTAATAACAATAAAAAAATTAAACTATACTTTATGGAATCGCGTATCAAACATAAGAGATTATTTTGCCCACAGTTGAAAAACTTTTCCAACTGTAATAAACCTATAATCATAAAAATGATAGATGGTAGTTTGCATAGAACCTGGTAATTCTTCAAGGGTAGAATGTCGTCAGGAAATTTACTCCGCAGAATTTGTTACGCATATGTTCCCCGAATAAAGCTTTCTGTGTTTTAATCGAAAATAAATTTAAAATAGGGAAAGAAAAAATATCGATGGGATATTCAAAGGCTGTGATACAGTCGGCAGCAAAAGTATTCGAGCACTAGCAACAATCCCTGTACTCTTAATACTGCTTTGTTCAACAAATCCTTATCGTGGCATGTTCATAGTCAGTTAAAAAACATGATTCGACAAGAATTTATTACAAAAAGTAGTTGAAGTGTACTTTTTTGATATCGAATTATTAGCTTGTACTCGGATACTTTTGCTGTCGACTGTATGTCCATGCTTTCAAAAGTATGTCACATAACTTTCATTAAGACGTCTCTACTTTCTACCGATCCAGTTCAATATAGGATTGATGCAGAAGAAATCTTCCGTAGCAATTATATCCTGTATTAGAATGACATTAATCTAATCGATTACAGTGCGCGGTACATTCTTCATCTCAGAGTTAGCGCTTATCATACAAAAATATGGCATCCCTTAAAAAGCATAATTGCTAATATAATGACAGCACGATTGGAGTTAAACATTGAGAAACTTATTGAGCGTTAAAAAATTTGCAAGTAAGACGTAACTACATTATTATTTTAAGAAATAAGATAACTTTTTAAATGATTAATTTTTTTTTTTTTCTATTTATAATAATATCGTTTGGCAACACGATAAATTTGCTTCTCTGTATAGTGTATCCTCAACACTTATTATAAAAAAATACCAGTAAAGAAGCTGATAGGCATGCACATATTAAATTTATAAAAATTATGAAAATAAGCTTAATAAAAAAATTTAATAGCGCTCTGATATTAAATAGACCTAAACATAACCAAAATTTGTCAGTTTTTAAAACTATGCTCATGCAGTGAAAATTACGATTACTGGTGTTATTTAGAAGTTATGTTACCGGATATTCTTGATTTTTTACAAAACTTTACATTGTAACAAAAATATATTTTGCTTAAATAAATTTATAGACTAATAAACTCGTATAACTGTCCAATTATTACAAATAAATCATGTTTAAATTAAAACTTAAAATACAATAATCTTTATGAAAGTGAGTAATAATATTTAAAAATTTAAAAATCGAATTAATATATTTCAGTTTAGAAAAATATTTTTTTTTTTAATGTTAATTATGCGTAGAAATAGTTATTTCCCAATAAATCATGTTCTTCAAAACTTAATTTAAAAGGTACATTAATCTCGATATTTCATAGTTCAGTTAGAAAAGAAAGATAATCTTTAACTTAATTTTATTTTCTTTATTAACAAAACCAAATGAATCTCAATTTATTTCGTTTTTCTTTACAAAAACAACCATATGCTAAATATTTTTAAAATTTTAAATTAACTGTGCACTAATGAAGATAATATTAAAGGATTTTGTATAATGTTTTAACAATAAAATGACTCCGATTAAAAGAATCAATCTCTTTTCAGTTGAAAATATCTTAAATAGCATTTCATTAAAATATGGATTTAATAAACAAAATATTTTTCTTTAATTACAAAGCTATTACGTTATTGATATTTCTGAGAAAAAAAAAAAACCTAAAATGGGAATTGAATCTGGTCATTATTTCTATTTCTTTTATAATATAAATATTTTACAAATTAATAAACTATTGCCCTTTTTAAAATTCTTTTATTTGTTTATCCCTTTATTTGAAAATAAAATCATATATAGTAATTTTTTGCAACACATGTAATAAATTGTACAGTTAGATTAATAATATTACACAGTAAGAAATAAATAGTAATAAATTACACAGCTAGTTCCAGCTGGGAAGTAAATTACACAGCTAGTTGTAATAAATTACATAGACACCCTTCAGATACTACAAGCCATTGTAAAACTCCTATATTATACAGCTTATAAACGCATCTCCAGATATCTAAATTGTAATACAAATAAAATAAAACTACACACACACACATACATACATACATACACACACACACACATATATATATATATGTGTGTGTGTGTGTGTGTGTGTATACTTTGTTTAGTTTCCGAATAATTATAAGGCCCGTAGTAATGGTCATTATAATAATAGCATATAATATAATAATGTTGTATTTGAGAGTATTTGACCAAAATGTAGAAGCTAAGGTTTAAGTCTGGAGTTTAAATCAAAACTTACTGTTGGGAAACTTGAAGAAACAATGAAAACGAAAATACTTTGCTCAAAATTATTTTATGCAAGAATAAAAATAAATAATAAATAAAATCATTTAATTTTTAGCCTAATTCAACGTAGTTATTGCACCATATTGAGCAAAATTTTTTCAATTCACATTCACTTTTGCATTCACATTAATAATTTTAAATAGCTAACCGATTATTTTCTTTTCTGGAATCATATTTAGCGTAGAAAATATACCAATATATAAGCTAAGGATATTAGAAATGAGTGTTTTTTACCCAATTTAGTTGATAATTATCTAAGACTGCAAAGCAGACCAAAAGAAAAATGTACTGCGTTACTTAACATGCCACATTTTTTTTTCAGAAGCTTATTATATAATCTTAAATTAGTTAACTGTACAGAAAAATAAATATGTAAAATAACAATCAAAATATTTTGTAAATGTTTTGTAATAAAATTTTTTGTGTATTTTACTTACAGTATATATATATATGTATATATTTCTTAACGCCTGCATTGTACAAATAAATCAAAAAGACCACAATACAGCTTTTATATTTAAAAAATTTAAATTTTAAAACGTCTCTACAAGAAACATAATGTAAGATGCGAATATAAAAATCACAATAATACTGCAGAAGTGATTACTTAAACAATCATTTCGGCCGCGAAAATTAGTCGCTCTTGTTTTGCGGTTTGACATCTAATGTACAGATATACTAACTGCTTTCGAACACCAGATGATTCACAATCCTTGAAAATTCTGACTGTACTAAATTCTTACTCGGTGGTATCTGCAGCGACCTCTCCTCACTTTAGAATCAACAACATCTTGTTCTATCACCGCGCAAACAAATTTGAAAATTCAGCCCATAGCAAACTGAAGCTTGAACACAATGCAAACGATAATTGAAAGTTCTATCCGTACAAAATTCCCACTTGGTTCTATCTGAAACGCCCTTATTCTTTTTTGATCACATAACAGTCTCGTGGCCCGCTTTGCAAACAATCTTAATTTCTGGCAGTGACAAATTCTCATCTTACTAAAACACTAGTGAAAGAGAAGTCTTGGTAGGATCTCTAAATGTGAAAACCTTTGAAGAGTCTGAACGTAGCGAATTCCCAATCGGTGACACCAGTAAAACTCCCATCGGCCGCCCTAATAATTTTTCGCCTTCGAAAGTATTCACAATACATTCCTCACCATCAAGAACACTAAAACATTATTTTTCAAAAGAGTAGACCTACTTTATAACTTAGTATACAGTTTGCATACCTTTTTTTAATATCTATAGAGTTATACCCGTAAATGTGTTAGGGTTTATCTGTAAATCTAGAAAAATATAATTAAGATTCTACAAAAATTACACAAAATTTTACTCTTTCACGCAGGAAATTTTTTAAGAAAAAAAAAAAAGTATTATAAAAATTAATAATGATAAAACGTTATCACTTTTACAGAATCTTGGCTCTCTCTGATTTTTTTTTTTAACGTATATATTTAACCCTCCGCGTACGGGGAGATTATTTTGTATTTTCTGTGTTTACATACACAGGTTGCAAATAGTCGTACTTTTAACACCACTATTTGTGAATAAAAACATGTTTCATTAGTTTTCAAGATTTATAAATATCAAATAGTGCATTTTACAATTAGGGGTGGAAATGTAATTTAGTGGGATAGTAATCTTCAATAGTTTATCTGTTAAAAATAGTATTTTAGAAATTGTGGTGTAAATGAAGTTTAATGTAAAAAGTTCTTTTGTCCGTTGAAATCACGGACACCGTACGCGGAGGGTTAAATACTTCATCAGAGAATACATTTTAGATTGGTCAAACAGCGCTCTTCGAAAAATGTGCGATTTTTTTTTTTTTTTTTTTTAATTCAACTGTGTCATTGTGTCTATACTGATCAACAATAAAACTTAAAATTTCCTTCACTTTATTTTGTAGGTGTTACATAATATACGATCTGAAATAATTGATGCATAAACTAAATCTTTTCTGGTAAATTATTGTAAGGTATCATGAAGTAAACATTAAACAATTTTAATCATACTTCCAAGTTTTGATTAGTTTAACTCTTTGAAACTGTACGATTTGTTTTAGAATTTCTATGAAATAATAGTTTATTAGATAAAATATATTTATAAAAGCAATTTTTAAAGACTAGTGTACCCTTAAAATAACCCCACCCCTCATAAAAAATAAATAAATAGAAAAAATAAGGCAATATATTAACTAAATGATTAATCTTATGATTATGACACTAGTTAAGCAGCAATTTAACAAGTCTGCATTGCATTCCAATACCATTCGGGTTTTTTTAATTGACGATTTTTACTTTCTACCTATTTCCCTAATTTAAACAGTAATCCCCGCCCATACAGTTGATTCTTTTTCATTCTAGTGTTCGTTTAAAGGATTCAAAATTTATCACCAGTAATCGATGAGGAAAATGTACAGTCACACACAAAAAAATAAGCCACCCCCCCCCACACCTAACTTCGACATAAATTATCGTAGAAACATGCGTCTGGTACCTATCGATCTGTAATAACGTCTAGTTTTTAATGTTATAGTTAGATTTGGCTCAAGGGGTTATCTACATATTAAAACAGGCATAAACTTCCTTTTTTTGTCCTCATATTCAGATTTCTGAGATCAAGGCTGTTCGGAAAACTTACCTATTTATATACTTTAAATCAATTCTAAACAGAGTTACACGTGAAAATGTGTTAGGGGACCGTCTATACATTTAGAAAAAATAAATCGTGATCTACCACCCAATATACATTATTTATTAAATTTCACATCGGAAAAAAAGTTCAGAAATGTTAATTATAAAATAAAAAACGATTCTAAGTCGCCGAACTTTCTACATTAGTTTGTGAATTAAAAGATTTTTATTGGGTTCTATTTATTAAACATGGAATAGTTAAATACATCACTTCATACAAAGAACATTAAATAGCTTGAATCATATGAACCCTACAATGTTGAATTCCAAAAATCTAGATACCAAGGTAAAAGAATAATAGTAATAATGATAATAATATTAATAGCGGTAAAAAAATAAAAAATAAAATAAAAATAAAAATAAAAGTGTTTGGTATTTAAGAAAAAGAATTATCTACATCTTGTTGGGTATATTTTTATTTTATACAGTAAGCCCCGCATGAAAGTGTTACTATAAAGTTTTACTTTTAATTTTAGGCGTACAAACCAACAATAGATAATTTACAAAAATATAAATAACAAGATTTAAACTAAAATCTGAAAAAGGATATTTAACATTTTCGCGACTGCTGACGTAGTTTCACGTCATTTGGAAATCTGTAACTCCTCTAGTGGGCGTTTCGTTCACAATTCCTGTTTTACGATATTTCTTAAGAATATTCCTTATATTCATATTTATATAAACAAAATATTAGGGGGACCGGAAAATAATGTCGTTTTGAATTAAAATACTGACATCGGAAATTTATCCTAGATAAAATTTAAGATATTCTTAGGTTACTTATCAGATGGTTATTTGTAAAGTACCATGTAAACACTGTTAAACAAAAATTTCCGGTTTCATTTTATTAATTCAAAACGACATTATTTTCCGTTCCCCCTAATAGTATGGATATAAATACTTTCACTAGAAAGAGTATAATTATTATGTATATTCATATGAAAATAAATATGGATATAGAAAAAACGATTTCCTATTGCTTAGAACGAATATCCCCCTTCTGCAGGCGTCTACTGTACTTGAATTCTTAATTTTAAATGTGTAAAATCTATATCTTTCAAAGTAATAAGACATATTACTTTGTTTTAAATTCTTTTTCCGTGATAAATGTGATGCCAGTTTTACGCCGTGATTAGAATAATCGAAAATAAATAATATTGCGATTTGTTTCAATAATATATTTTAAAAACTTTAAAGATAAAAAAAATGCCACTATATTATTCAGTATTTAAAAAACATTTAATAAAAATTTTATATTTTATTATGTTACGTCATGCGATAAAATTTAAACAGCATAAACGGTAGGGTAAACGAATGCGAAAATGTCACAACAAGATTAAAACAGAAAATTTGTTTTAAAAAATCTGATAAAAATGAATAAAAGTTAATTATATTAATTTAAAAAAGGAAAAAAAAAGAGTATTGTTCACAGCGTATTGCTCTTTCAAATAATAATCCTCGTCTTACCGCATTTTCTAAATCATAATATTTAACTTGAGATGCAGGAATCCTAGAATATTCAAGTTAACAACAAAAGACAAAAGGGATAAAATAGAATTTTAGCAGTGAGAAATTAGGAAAAGTTATGTAATATTTAAGAACAAAGACTTAAAATTTCAGAATCGAGTATACACCTCATTGCAACGGAAGCCACGCCTTTACACAATTTTTCTAAAACTTTACATTATAAAACAAATTATATTACATACTTCTAATTAAATCATATATAGAAACTAGTTTTTTTTTTTTTTTTAATATTGTTTCCGCAATACAGAGGCGGGGCTTCATTTCTTTTGGAATTTTTTCACAATCTCTCGCTTGCATTGCGACAATTTAAAAAAAAAAAATAATCCAATTTGTATCATAAACATCGAAATGTTGCTTAGAAAACAATTAGAATAACATTAAGGTAAATTTAAATAGTTTTTCGCCAAAATATATACAAATATTTACTCACAGAGAATACAAATTATTAAAAGTGACTGCCCCCTAACACTTGTAAAAAATGAAATATCAAAAATGAACTCAAAAAATAATGTTAAGAGCTGTAAATTTGGAAACCCATGTTTTTGATGATGCCCGTTGTGTTCATGCAAAAATTAACATAGGTCATAATTCATAATTTTTTCAAATATGAAATTATTAATAATTTTCATAATTCAAAAATTTTTTTTTATCAAAAATATGCATGGAATGTGTTTGGGACACTTCATTCTATTAAAAAAAAAAAAAAAAAAAAAAAATGAATAGCATAATTATTTTGGAAGATATGAATTAATGTTTGTCGCATTCATTTAACATTAGCGCCCGCATATTTTGGTAGCTTATAACTCTGGGAAAAATTGAGCAAAATATATAAACTATACCATTTTCCACGATGATTTGATCCAAAGAATTCAAATAAATTATAAAAAATGGGGGTTGCCATTGAAAAGTGAAGTTGATGCCAGTTTTAATAAGTATACTACCCCTTAAGCAAAATCTAACTATACCATTATAAACTAGACGTTATTACAAATCGATTGGTACCAACCACATGTTTCTACGACAACTTATGGCGAAATTAGATGGGGGGTGGCGGTTTTTTTTTTTTTTTTTTTTTTTTTTGTGACTGTACATTAATAAAATTACGCATAGTCACTTATTCTTTTTCTTTTCTAAATTCTTTTGTTTCAGTAAACGATGAAAGGATTTCTTTAAAGGATTGTTAAGGGGATTGGGGAATAAGGGGATTGTTTAAAGGATTGTTTTATTTAGAAAACAAAAATTCGTTTGTCAACATTAATGTCTAAAAATTATCTTTTTTGTTTCATTTCTTTGCGTTTGACATTGTTGTTACGTAGTTTGACCCGTAAATAAAAAATAAAAATAATTTGTTTAATTTTCTCTGATATTTTTAAAGATTTTCTTCCTTATCACATGCAAAACTTTATAAGAGATAGCCCCCTAAGCCTCTCCAAAAGAAAGATTTAATTATATCTTGAAAACTAATAACTGCAATGTGCTACAAATTTGCACACCAACATTTTTCAGCATTAGGATTCATTTTATGTAAAAATCAATATTGGTCATAATTTAATGAAATTTTATTTTTCCGACTGAGTGAAAATAATGCCTGGACCGGGAGTCGAACCCCGGATCTTTCACTTACAAGGTCAAGGCTCTACCAATTGAGCTATCCAGGCCGACAACCGGTCAGCATTACTCACTCAGACAAACTTTTGGCAGAAACAACTGGTCTATCATTTAGATAGCTCAACAGAAATAAGCCGCAGGTAAAGGAAAACACCATTAAATAATGGGAGAAAGAAATACAATTTCTGATAAAATCACAATCAACTGATTGGAAGAAAATCATATTTTGAAATTTTATTTTTCCGACTGAGTGAAAACAATGCCTGGACCGGGAGTCGAACCCCGGATCTTTGACTTACAAGGTCAAGGCTCTACCAATTGAGCTATCCAGGCCGACAACCGGTCAGCATTACTCACTCAGACAACCTTTTGGCAGAAATAGGTCATAAAACATAATTCTTTTGAATGTGAATTTATTAATATTTTTCATATATATTTTTTCTTTTCATAATTAAAAGTGATAATGGATTATGTTTGAGTTTCTTCACTGTATCTCGTAAAAAAAGAATATATATATATATATATGTGTGTGTGTGTGTGTGTATATATATATATATATATATATATGTATATGTGTATATATATATAAATCGATTAAATTATTTTTGGAAGATAATAATAAAAGTTTGAAATATGAATCTAGTATTAGCACTTTCAAACTTTGAACGCTTATAACTATCTAAAAAAAAAATAAGTAAAATATACAACAAATATACTTTTTCGCATCGTCGCCGCCCTAGGAATTAAAATATAAAATAAAAATAGAGTATTATTATTGAAAAATCAATGTTGGTGCGCGTTTTAATATGTAGACGACCCCAATTCATAATTTCACTTGATTTTCTAAAATTAATCAAGATTCCCAGTTGAATGACACTTATTGCATTTTTGTTCATCGATTAGTAACGAAATTACATCGAATGTTGCGTTTACCCGACTGTACATTTTTTTTACCGGTTCAATAAAACATTTAAGACGATTTTGAATACTAGAGTGAACAAATGTTTTATATAATCTTTATATTTATTCTATGTATGCAACATACCGAAACTAAAATACTATTTGCTAAAGGTTCCACCTATCTCTATTTCTTTATAAATACGAAAGTTCCTGTCATATTTCTCAAACATTTCATATACTGATATTAAAATCCGAGTTTCTATATTTACATCAAATATTTATAAGCGAAAGAGCACATCATTACTTATTATTTATAGTTTGTTCCTTGACATATTAGATTAAATAGTTTTACGTGAAGAAATGTGTATCTTTAAGACAAATGTACAATATATTAGTAGTTAAACAATGAAAAGGGGCTGATTTAAAACTGTATTGACATATCATACAGAGTATATATTACATATGAAAGAATGATATCTAGAATATTTAATTTCAACAAATATATCTAGATATCTAGAATATTTAATTTCATATATATATATATATATATATATTGTTAAATCTCTACTGCTGAAGCTAGTATATACTATCGCTTTTTCTTTAAAAAATATTTTTTATTTAATTATTCTCATTTTTTACTATTTCATAAAAACATTGTCAGAAAGTTAATTATACGTTTTTCGAAAAGTATTTCTACATGGTCTTCGAATTTCTTATCATTGAAAAAATATATTAGATTTTACAAATAATTACAATTTGTTGATGAATCAATTGATTAATTAAAAATAATTAAACGTCCTATAAGATCATTTTAAAATGCAAATTATATATATATATATATTAATTTAATTTGAGCATTTTCCTTTAAAATAAGCCAAATATTAAACTTTATTAAATAACATACATGTAAAATGCAAACGAAGAAGTAAATGCTATTATAATAATTAATAATTCAGCATAAATATTACATAAATAATAAGCTATTACAGAAAAGGCGGTATACATCTTTAATATTCTAAAGCGGTGTTCTGGTCTAAAATTTAGAAAAAAAAAAAAAAAAAAAAAAAAAATGTTATTATTATTATTTTGCATATTCTTAAAGATTTAACCGTTAAGAATCCATCTTCAAGAGGAAATTTTAGAATCCTAATAATTGACGAACTGATAGCTATTTTAGTGACGCAACAGTTAACCCCGACCTTGCAAATCCATCTATAAATGAAGAAGTAATGATAGTAATAAAGCATTTACATGAAAGTTTGTTATCAGAAACCTTATTGCGTAGATGGTAGGGCCAGAAACCTAAAATAATAATGAATCTTTCGTTAATCTAGATATTTGCACAAAAATATATATGCATGCAGAATAATGGACAGCTGAAATTGCAAAATATTAATTGTTTGCATTTTCTATGAAGGATTTTTACAAATTAAAAAAATAATTGGAAGTACTATTATTTCTGAATTATGTGCGTTCACTACTGAACGGTACGATACTGGAATTGAACGCATCGCGCAACGAACTTCTGATGCTTCTAAGGAACATAGAACTGCGCGCAAATAAGAACGAGCCTCCGATATTTTATATTTTGAGATCAAAGAAGGCTGACTCTAGTTGTACGGATTCGCAGATTAATAAAATATAACGCACCGATGCTTGACGTGTGCTGCTGTGGTTGCATGAAACTTTCCCTTACAATTTCATACGCGATTTTCTCAAAACTACTTTTTTTTTTTTTTTTTTTTTTTTATTTATTTACGTGATCGACACGCCATCTCAAGTTCTGTTGAACTATATTACTTTATATTTTGTACCAACCTTCAATGCATAATATCTCTCTCTCTCTCTCTACTGTAACCCCTACCACTTATGTATCTTTTTTTTTTTTTTTTTTTTTTTTTTAAGTAAAATATATATATATGTATATATATATATGCTTGTTTCTTTAGATAGCCGCCATTTTGACATTTTTTATTGTCTCATGTAGGTGTTATAGCAATATTATTTACAATTAAGAATACTTTTTTATATTTATTTAAGATGATCAGAAGGGCTGCAATTATGTCAGCCAGAACACTCACTTTTTTACCCTCCTCCCTTCAGTTTACCAGCTTATAACTTTTTATTATTTTTTCCTTCGGATATTTTATTTTCTTTGTATATTTTAAAGATATTAATAAATACTTTGTAGAAAATAAAGAATATATAAATATATTTCTTTTTATTATTTTTATTATTATTTTTTTTTTATCGAGCTCGACAAGTACCCAAAATGTATATATCTATATCTAAATCCCCCTTAAGCGTATAATTATAAAAAAAAAGTGCTTAGTGAGGCATTTACAAAAGCATTTAAATGAGTAATACAGAGCGGTACATTAACAAAATAGTATAGTTATGTAATAAGACTTCAATAACAATAACGGACATAAACTTAATTAGACCGTATTAATTTAATTTTTTCTACTTTTCTGTAGTACGGTGTGGACGTAAGGAATTAAAACTAATGGTTTGCATTAGGTCCTTGGCTGGCGTAGTGCCTTCCTTAGGAGAGGGTCTTTCTAAAGGTTTCAGAACGCATTTCCGTGTGATTTCAGCAGCAAACCACGGTAAACGGCGAATGATGGGCCGACGACCATAATCTAGTATTAAATCTAATACCTCCCGACCACTGGTAGGGCTTACGATAGTATGAAATTTGTACATTATGAGGATACACGATTACTTAAGAAATTTAATAAAGTATTTTCCAACCCTGCGGAAGTTATCGGAGAAAACCCTTATTAATAAATAAATTGTATTTGCCAAATATGTTGTGACGTTTTGTTGTGTACTTTGCTAATTTTGAAAATGATCTGCAAAAACAAATATTGTTATGCCTTTTTAATAACTAAATTAAGGGAACTTGGCACCTTTCCCTGCACCACTGAAGTAAGTTTGATATAAAAGCTTACATTTTATTTTAGAATTTACAAATTCAACTGTATTAGGTTTGTTCAATAAAATATATACTCAGGCAACAATTCTTGTGTGTTTTGAAATATTTTTTTTAAGGACTTAAAAACAATAAATTACGTTTGCTCAGTTTGCATTATTTCATGAATTCATTTTATTAAAAATAATTAAACTTCTAAAAATATTTAGGAAAATACTTTTTTTTTTTTTTTTTTTTTTTTTTTGTTTTAATGGTTCATAGAACATACTTAACAGAATTAGGATTGGGTTTTTACAATATCTTTAAAAGAAAATACAATACAAATAAAAATATAACATAACAAAAACCATGTATTTATTTTATTTTTTTCCCTTTCTAATTTTTTCTCAAAAACTAATTAATAAACTTTAAAATCAAGGCAAAATTATTTTACGTTGGTTCGATTAAACATACAATACACGTATAGATCAAGTCCTTTCTTAAATATCTGTAGACGTTTTAGTATTTTGAAGAAATGCATAAATTCATGAAATAGTAAAACTTGAGAAAACGAAATTTAAAGATTTCAAATCTGTGAAAATCTATCAAAAACCACGATGATTGTTTTCTAAATATATATTCAATTAAACAAATTTAATATAGATTAATTTATAAATATTATATGGAAATATAAACTTTTACATGGAACGAAATTTGGTGATGTCATCAAAGGTGCCAAGTCAAAAGAAGACGAAACCACTTTAAGGAAACAATATTAAAATAATTACAAGATAAAAAGAACTTTTTATATATACCCTGTTTTTAAATTTTCTGTTGAATCATATTAACGCTACCGAACACAACGGGAACCCGGAACAATTGGCTAAAAGTGTTTAAAAAATTAATTGCTATCGTGATTTGAGATATTATAAAAGTTTCAAATGTCTAGCTAATCGGGAAGTTAGTAAAAAATCGATTGCAAGCCTTGTACTGGTAATTCTGCCGAAGGCAGCAGGAACCCGAAACAGTTGGTCAAAAATAATTAAAAAATGCATTTTCACCTTGTTCTGAATTATTCTGAAAGATTTCAAACTAGTCTGGAAGTTAGTCAAATAAATTTTCTGTTGAATCATATAAACGATGCCGAAGTCAGTAGGGACTTGAAACCGTTGACTAAAAGTATCAAAAAATGTATTATCACCGTGTTCTGAGCTATCCGGAAAGTTTCAAATGTTTAGCTAGTTGGGAAGATAGTGAAAAATCGATTCAGAGTTTCATACTGGTAACGGTGCCGAAGGCAGCAGGAACCCGAAGCAGTTAGTTAAAAATATTTAAAAAATGCATTTTCCCCGAGTTCTGAACTATTCTGAAAGTTTCAAATGTCTAGCTAGTCAGGAAGTTAGTTAAATAAATTTTCTGTCCAATCATATAAACGCTGCTGAAGGCAGTAGGGATCTGAAACAGTTGACTGAAATTATTAAAAAAAACGTATCGTCACCGAGTTCTGAGGTATCTTGATTTCAAATGTCTAGCTAGTCGGGACGTTAGTTAAAAATCGATTGCAAGATTTGTACTGGACAAACAAACAAACAAATATATTACATGCAAACAAAAAATGGTTTAAAAAAAATGGTAATAACAAGGAATTTTAAACGTTTTTAAAGTGTTTGATAAGAATTTACAATGATTTTCCTTTCATTCTCAATCTTGAAAAATATATTTTATGTAAGACGTTGCGTATTGTTTTATCATATTAAATATAAAAACATTAAAATATTAATATCAATATAAATTATAAGAGAAAAATTATTTGATTCAATTTTAAATTATGTCTATTCTGTATTTTCTAAATGTATCCGAAGATAATTTTAAATAAATAATATGATCTATATCATTTTTTGTATGTGCTTATACGATTTACTTTACTAAAAACATAAAGAAATATTTTTATTTATGTGTTTAAAATCCTTAATAAATAAACAATATTTTCATCTAAACACCGGAAAAAAGCTTTAAATGTATTTTATAGATTTAGTTCAGTCTATAAATTATTCATACGGGATTTTCCGTAATGTTTCGCCTTTCAAGTTATTTTCAAAACGAGGTACTTGATAAAATATTTGTTTAACTTACGAATTTTGTTTCTGAAAATTTAACATTTGATGTTTTCAAGTTGTACGTTAAAATAGCTAAATTCTTATCTTAATATCTTGAATTTATTTTAAAATGATATTTAATAAATTCTAATAAATGAAATCAACAGTAGCGAATACATTTTTTTTTTTTTTTTTTAAGATGCGTTCTGATAGAAATTACGTAACATTACTCAGTTTTTTTCCCCCCCATAGAAATATCTTTAACTAATACTTTAAAAGTAATTTTTCTTTCATTGACTATTTTAAACTAGTATGTTGTGGCCACAACATGAATTTCTTCTATATTTTCCTATGCAAATTCACTCAGTAAAAATAATTTATTAAAATTATTATTTATAACAAATTAACTTCCATGATAATGCAGACGATTTCCATATTAGAGAAGTAGTATTAACACTAAATATCCAAAAAATGTCCATTATTTTCTCAATATATATTAAAAAAAAAAATAATAATAATAATAATAATAACTTTATTTTTATTTTATTTTTTTATTTATTTTATTATTATTATTATTATTATTATTATTTTTTTGTTGTTGTTAAAAGTAAAAAAAATCGATAACTTTGCTTTAAATTATCACAGATCTATAGTTCAACCATCGTTTTAAAGGTATTGACGAGACATTCCGAAAGATGCCCATCTTGAAAAATTTTTCCCCCGAGGTTTCTCACATGCACAATTTCTTTTTCCTAGTTAACGACTACTATTATTAATAATTCATATTAATTTTACAATCTCAGGTTAAAAATAACTCTCATTATGTACATTTATACGAAATTTTGTCTTATACTACCATGTTAAAAATTTAGAAAATGCGATTACAGCGCTACCTGTTGAGTGATTGATCCCCAAATCTAACCAGAACCAGTTTATGTCAGGGTCCAACTAAATACCACGTTTGGTTAAATTTCGTTCATTGGTTCGTGAGACACAGCGTCTACAAAATTCGTCATACACACACAGACATACATTTTCTAAAAACAATGAAATCGTGTTCAGGACATTCCAAAACGTGTAAATCCATCGAAAACCGGAATTCGAAAATTTTCACGAATCCATTACTTTCTCTATATTACATATAGAAGAAAGCAAAAAAATATATATTTCTACTTTTCAAACCAGAAACTCAGAAAATAATATATCAAGCATATGTTTAACCATAGCCTCCTAAAGTAGATGCCTGTCGCGTAGCTCGGAAACTTGGCAACAGTTGAAGCGGTGGACAGCGCCACCTGGTACAGATTTCGCTACTTTTTTATTCAGCAGCCACCAAAAATTTTTAAAAGTGGGATACAATATACATAATTGGCGCATAGAATAGATGAAACGTTGTTTATATATATCATATATCACTTCTTAAAATTATTGGGGATAGTTGAATAAAAAAGTCGCGCAACCTGTACCAGGTGGCGATGTCGACCGTTTCAATTGTTGCCAAGTTTTGGAGCAACGCGCAGGCATCTAGTTTAGGAGGCTATGATTTAACACTACTTGACATTTATGACTCGAAAGTATTATAACGATGAACTTTTATCATTTGTATGTACATTGTTAAAACGATGTCTTAATGATTTAATAAGATTGGCGCTTAAAATATTTTAGCATAGCCGGTAAATGTGAAACTGTGCATTAAGTAAAATTTCTGTAAATAACTACGAAATATATATTTTTCGTAGGTGCCTAATTGTATGTATTTTCAGCATCACACTTGCCTGAATAAAAATATTCACATTACTTAATCATGGAAAACTCTCAGAAAATATTTTTCTTTTTAAATCTGTTGAATTTTTCCAATAGCAATAATAATAATAATTAAAAAAAAAAAAAAAAAAAAAAAAAAAAAAAAAAACTTACAAGTTGGCTGCTGAGTTACTCTCTTAAAATGAAAGAATGAAAATAACTCAACTTGTTAAATATTTCTGTTAATTCTTTTCTCATTTTACTGTGACAAACAAATAACTTTACGCTTAGCAGGCTTGTTAATTGTAACAAAATATATAAATTCACTGTCTTTAGTAGTGTATTTTAGCATACGAATTAATCACTACCTTTTGTTGAATACCTTAAAATCGAGATATATGTTTCGTCATATATTGTGGAGTCCTCCACTGCATGGGCCAAATTCAGGTCGGTTTTACTCCATTATAGTTTGATAAATATGAAAATATTTTTATATAGTTTAAACATTAAAAATGCATAGATTTCGTTTTTTTTTTTTTTTTTTTTTTTTTTTTTAAACGTAGTAGGTACGGATTTAGTGGAACCGCTGACATGCAAAATGCTATAATTGGGTCTCAAAGGTCTAAGATATATCCTTGTGGTAGGAATTTGAAATATATGTCGTGAATACATTTATGCCCATTTGAAACAACCAATAAGCTAGTCATTGACGTCCAGAAAAACGATAGATGATGCATAAACTTCGCCTTTGACTTCTGGGGAAATACCAGCTTATTCAAAGCTTTAGATCTCGATTTCGGAAAAAGAATCATATAATGCAGAACCTCACCATTAACGTCTGTAGATGTATCACTTGCAAGGCGACTACAAGTCCTCTTCACAATGAATTATACATAACTCATAGATTTAGAAAAGTTTCAACTGTGTAAAATTTCGTGTGAATTACTGATGTCTTTCCCTTAGCAAACTGAACAACTTAAAAGAAATAAAAAAGTAAAAAGAAGCAGGGAAATATTTCGATTTCAACATCATCAGAATATAAGCATTTTAGAACTAAAATCTGAAGCAAAGAAAGCAAATTAAACAAATTAAAAGAAAAAAAAATCAGAAACCAGCGGAAAAAAAAAGAAAGAAAGAAAGAAATAACGGAAGAGAAATAATAGTAAAAATAAAATCATTAAAGAACAGTAGCTTTTATATCGACGAAATGAAATAAAAAAAAAAAAAGAAAGAAAGAAAAGAAAAAAAAAAAAATGGAAGAAGTTTAAAATAAAGAACAGCACAAATTAATATCAAATATTTTTAAACCAATAACTGCCAAATGTAACTAACCTATATTAGGAAAAGCGAGATGAAGAAAATGTCGGTACTTTTGCATTGTATTCTGTGCTAATTCAATCGATAATTAGGGGTGGGCCCTGTGTTGTAAACATGGATGGTGGAACTACAAAGCTTCTTCCGATTGTGAAGAACAATACGCGATTTTTACTTTAAAAAATTAACTTTTTGGTGTTTGCATACAGACACACTTGTATTCTTTTGTATAAATTTATTTATCTGTATTTTGCTTTCCTTTTTTCGTAAGACTGTAGCAATAAATCTTTTTTCCTCTGAATTTATAAGGCATCCAGTTTTACCTCACAGAGCGGGGAAGAAAGGGCTTTTACAGAGGTTGAGAAAAATAACAATAATAAAAAAAAAAAGTATAAAATATTCCATTTTATTACTCGGACGATTGCTTATTACACATATAACAAACGACACCAACTGATTTTTGCAAAGAAACTTGTGTCGATGACTATCTTCGCCCATTTCTTCAAAAAATTAACGAATTGGTACCCTCTCTCATTTTCCCCTAAACCTATTATATCAATATCGGGAAATTCGATGTAATAATAATAAATAATTCGAAGAGATTCCTACAAACAATAAGCAATTGACAAAAATTTAATATATCTCAAAAAAGAACACATTTTTCTTTTTTCTTTTTTAACAGAATTCCTAATTAGTGTTGTTACAAGTGCTCGCGTATTTTACCTTACTATATATATTTTTTTGAGGGAAAAAAGTATTAAACATAAAAGTAATATTACAATGGTATTTGGTAACAAGAAATACATTTAAAATCATACAATATATTTTAATTTATCGATACGATATCTGTAAAGGGTTACACTTAAGTGCAGAACTGATGGCGATGTTTTGAAATATGAATTGTTAAAAGTATTTGCACAGAATGAAATAAATATGCCTAAGATTTTATTTGTCAAACAGAAAAAAAACCCCGAAAAATGAACAAAATATTCGAATTAGATACCCCTTGTTACATTAATAAAATAATTCAGTTTGAAATTAAACATTTTTTATTTTAGTAATTTGTTTCGTAAGTTTTACTACATTTCCATAATTTTATTTTAGACTTAATTTTAAATTTTCATGCAAAAGAATTTTCTAAATATCCATTTTTAAAAAAATAGTCTAACACGGTCTTTCTGTTATTCATAGAAGAGATTTACGTTATTAATGACCTATTTTTCAAAAATTATGCTGATGTTTTCTGTGCATAAAAGACAAGTTTACAAATTGTCATTGTAAGATGTAATTCAACCGTGAAGTTCTACTAAAAATTCTACTTCGTTAGAAACTACTTTAGAGATAACTTTGAATGTGTGAACTGCAAAATGTTGTTTAAAAGATTAAAAAGAAGTTGATGCAGAACGTGACAATTATTTTAACTAGAACTATGTCAGTTTTTTAAGTGTTATGTGTATCAGGGATCCTGCAAAATTTCTTTTTTAAAAGTTTTACATTTCTTATGCATAAAGTTGAGTTTACATTTTAATTATTTTAATAAGCATGAAAGCATAATTAAAAAAGACGAAATGTTAGCCATTTAAGAGTACTTAGCACTTTTGACTGGACACCACTATAGGGTGCATATGAAAGCGTATATTTCCATTTAATTTTTACAAGCTAAACTATATTAGGTTTATTCAATAAAATTATATTTAGGCAACTTTTCTTATTTTTTTTTATTTTTTTTTAAGGACTGGGGGCCTATTAGTCACAATCTGGGATTTTTGCGTTGTCGTTTTCGATAGTTGGACATTTGTCGAAATTATTTTTCGATAGTTGGACATTTGTCGAAATCTAAAATTTATCGAAAATATAATTGAATAATTTGAAAGCGATGTTATAATTGGGAAGAAAAAAAAACTAATAGTCCTCCGTCCTAAACTAAATTCTGCTTTTGCCAGAATTTCATCAAATTCTTTTTTTTTTATTATTATTATTGAAAGAAAAAGAAAAGAAAATTAATAATAATCAGTATCGTTACAAGTAATATCGAAAAAGTTTTTTTTAAATAATTTTGAATTAGGAAATGAAACGTGCGCGTGAAATAATGTGAAATAAAAATAAGTAAAAAAATTAATTTAATGATTTTTTGTTTTTCGGGGGCTGCTCATGCATATAAAAAAATGCGTATTAAAACGAGTCGATGAAGGAAGCGAAATAAGTATTGAGTTATATTACGATAAATACGATATATAATATGATACGGTATATTAGACCTATCGTCCAGGGTTAGTAGGCATTTTCGTTGAAAGAAATAGTTTGTTCGTTCGGTGCAACTTGCACATTAGTCCCATGAGGTACAACTTTCACATTAGTCCCTTGAGGTACAACTTTAACTTTAGTCCCGTCAGGTACAACTTGCACATTAGTCCCCTTTAAATATAGTTTTTTTTTTTTTTTTTTTTTTTTTTTTTCCGATTTTAAAATTGAAACGTTCATAGCTCATTATAATTGGAAACATCTTATACATAAACAAATCATCCAGTGTTGATATCATGCCTAGATAAAGTTGAATGTTTAGATTGACGTATGCTTATATTTTGCAGACGTATAATTTATTTCTCATCTGCATTTTTTTATAAAAGCGAATTATTAATTCATTTTAAGGAGCAGTTTATGTCGTCCTTGTCAGAAAAGAAAAAGATCGACGAATTATCTGGCGAGCATACTTCATTCCTTTCAAAAAGCATGGTTATTTCAAGAACGTATATTAAGAGAGTAATCAGTAATATGAAACAGTAATTCGTACAATATATATTACGAAAATATACATCTGGCATGTATATTTTCGTATTACGTTTTTAATGATCGCCAAATACAAAAAACGCCAAGGACGACAGGTATCAAATCTATGTCCATTTGTTTCTAGAGTTTTGAAATTTGAAATTTCATCAATTTGACTGTAACACGTAACACTTAACGCAACTTAATCTAACACATGTGCACGATAATTAATTTGTAATTATACCCAAATATGGGGATTAATATCGGAAAATAATTTTCTTTCTTTTTTTTTTATTATTTATTTATTTATTTTATTTTATTTTATTTTTTTTTTTTTTTTTTTTTTTGTACGACAAGACTATTTCTTTCAGACAGCAATTTTGTGTTATCGTCATATATTATGTACCTTAAATTTACCAAGATGCTCGCCAATATCCAATTTTACCATTTAATTTCTTAAACTATCTTAATTTATTAAGTCAAATTTGTAAAAAAAATACATTTTTCGAAAACTAGTGATACGTAAGAAATGCATCCTTGAATGTACATAAAAACTCATTGCCGATTTCCCAATTATCCATTCAATAATAATTATTTTTATTTTCAGATTTGAAATTTTTAATTTGTGTTTTCTCAGTTTGCATTCTTTTCCGGAAATCATGATCTTTAAAATACTAAAACATTTACAGATATTTTAAACAAGATTTATTTATTTATATTATTATTTTTCGAATGCAAACTTTAATGAAAAAAAAAATCATAAGAATAAAATTAAAAACTATTTGAAAAATACAAAATGCAATAACAATATTTTTTAAAAATAAATTTAAATAAAACCAACTGCCATCCAACCAACCATAAAACACCTCAAGAACAAAAATAATACATTAAGAATATGATTTAAACATAGAACATAGAAATTGTTAAATATAATCATATATTTAAGCCTGTAGATAGATGGATTTTATGTTTTTACTTTTATATATATCTATCTGAGCAAAGTTTTTTTTTTTTTTTTTTTTTTTTTTTTTTTTTTTTTATTCCACGTAAGAAATTAATTAGAATATTTTTATAAACTGTTCTATGTAATAACGATTTAAAATGAGTAAGTAAATTAACTTTAAATGAAAATCCTTTTCTTTTATCATAAATATAAAATTATAAATTTACGTTATCAATATTGATTTTTACACAAAAAAGTTTATTTCGTTATTGGTCATATAGTTTTTAATTAATGAAAGACTAGGATAAGTGACTGTGAAGGACTTAGTATTACTGTCATAAAGTAATAAACAATATTTTCTTTTTTAAACTATTTTGATATTTATAAAAAAAAAATAATTAGTTTTATGTAATTTTATATATGTATGTATACGTGTGTGTTATTATTTCACACATCAATTAAGTTTATTTTCAATGTCTAAGATGAATATTCCAGTAATTAAATTCAATATGAATTTTTTCAAGCATGATGTATATTATAAAAAAAGAAAGAAAGAAAAGAAAACAGAGACATGTCGTTTAAAAGCAATGAGTGCAAAACTTTGAATAAACGCCATAATTCAAAATTTTGTACTCACTGACATGTATATGATATTCATATCTAATAACATATAAATGTCTATTTTCATGTAATACTGATAAAAATATAAGAATAATACACAAGCTAATATTTTAAAAATTTTGAATTTAGTAGCATAATTTTGAGCACCATCTTGAATTTATCATTAACCAGAAACTTCTTTGAAATTCTGAAGCTTTTCTTAGGCACAAAATCGAAGTTTTAAAACTTGAACTAGGAGGCGTATTTCGAGTATCAAAATTCTCCTTCTGCACACGTTTTGTTAGAAATGAATTTTAAAATAACTAATTCTAAATCCTAAGAATAGTGAAAAATGGCTTTAAAGGATTATCTATAATTTAACGAATGTGTGTTGTGATTATTTGACAGCAAACATAGAAAGGATTAGTTAAGTTTATGAAGGTGTATTTTATATATGAATTCTTTTGTCTTTGCATTTTTCTGTAATTTTCTTTTCTTTTCTTTCTTTCTTACTTTTTTTTTTAAATAATTGTTGGTATCATAAAGGGCAAAGAGTTGCTGTAAAAACCCGTTAGCACCCAGTGTCCTCATTTGAGGACAGCTAACAAAATGACACGTATATTTTTTGTGTTTTCTTGGAATGATTTCTGCTTTTAATGACAGTTTACAGCGTCACTTTAAATGATCCCTGAAAGTTTTATGTGCCTACTATTAATTATTATTTCATAATTTGGATAGTCATTTTATCATTTTTTATTCGCCGCACTTATATTTGCTTTTTGCGCAGGTATACTAATTTAAATCATGTTGAATAATAATATATATTATAATACTTTTCTTTCGAGATTTTTGTCAACATATAATAGGAAATTAATCAGTTATCTCAGATTTTTTCTATCTGGAAATTTTCTCGCTAGAACACTAAACGTCAATAAATAAGGATAGGCTTTAAATTTAAAACTATCAGATGAATTGTTTAAGTTAATATATTTTACTGTTAGTTGTCCATATTAAATTAAAAGTGAAATACTCAGCTAATAATATTTTGCAAAATTAATTTGCGCGTTAACGTGTTAATATAGGATTTGCTATTGTACATAAAATGATCTAGGAGCAGTAAATGTAAAAATATTAATTATTTTCTAAAATTAAAGCTCTACATTATATACAAAGAAATGGTTTTTAATGGAAAGTTCAGCTATCAAAAATTATTCGCGTTAAATATTGAATTTTAGATTATATAAGAAAGTTTAAATTAATTGTCTGCTTTAGCATATTTTATAGTACTTCATTATCGTATTATTATAGTTTAATTCGTTTTATTTTATAACAAATGTGATTTAAATTATAATGAGTAATGAAAATTTTTAATCTGTTAGGGGATTAATATATAGATGTATTTAAAGATTTCCTTTTGTAATACCCGAAACCATATCTACTAGCTCAAATCTTTTTGTGAGGTTTTTCTCCCATCGAAGGCCAATGACCAAACGTTTACATAAATCGTTCGTCATCAAAAACTACGTGACTTCGCACCCAATGAGACATTTTCAGTCTGTAGCTGTCTCTCTTTCAGAAAGGATCGCAGAGTTTTATCTACGTTTTATTTCTTTTGAAATGTTCTAAAGTATAATATGTGACGCCGCTTTTACAGCGCTGTTCATGCTATTATTTAAAATATGCTTCATCTACTCTGTAAATATTGTGTTGATTGTTGTCATTAAATTATGTCATGCCCCACTGTCGTTGGAGAATAATTGTGTCCTATTCTTTCCTATAGTCATTTTGATTTAAAATTGGTTTTATAGGAAAACAAAATAATAAATATTAGTTTCATTTTACGTGCTGTACCAAGCTAGCCTCCAGCAACATATTTTGAAATTCCCTTCTGTCAACATGATAAATATGGCATAATGTAGAATTTCAAAATTTAAAAAAATGGTCAGATATAATAATTTATCATTTAAATTTAGTCTTTTTTCAACTTAAATCTCAATTCTAAATTTTTAAATAATTGAGCTTCTTTAGAAACTTTACACGAATTTTTACGTTTTTATTTATTGCATTTAAACTGAAATGGACCAAAGAAATGATGTTTCATAATATTTTGAGAAAAAAAAAATGTATTTTAACAAATTATCCTCTAAATTAATACATAAATGTAGAATTTTTGTCTGAAGTACAAATATTTCGTTTTAAGGAACGGAATGCATCGCGTAATAGGGAAGATATTTTTTTTTTTTTTTTTTATCACATTTAATTATATTTTGTACTAGTAGGCTACGCCCGCTTCGCTGGTCACTATATTTGAATGAATTTTCGAAAGAATTGAATTAATATTTATTTTTTTACACCACATTACAGACAAAAACTAAAAAAAAAGTAACTGAAATTGCTCCAAACCTCGCTTCGGGTACCCGCTGTCTACGGCATCTCTTTTTCCGCCCGCACTGCATCAGGTCTAGGTTACCCATGCCTGCAGAAAGATCTTTTCCCGGCATTTCAATCTGGACATTTATCGACGACAGGGGTAATCTGCTACTATTTAAGAACTACGATTTTAAAGATGACCGTATCTCAGCATCTATTAAATATTTTAGTTTTGAACCATGTATTTCATAGCCCATGCTATTTACACTATATTACGATTTGATTCCAACCAATATAATAAAATAAAATAAAATAAAAAGTAGATTGAAAAATAAATATACATATATATAAACAAATAAATTTTAATAAATTTAATCCTTTTTACTATGCATATACTACCATTTTTTTCGATAAATACTGTAAATAAAAAAATTAATAAAAAAAAAAGTTTTTTCTTTTAAAAGAATTAATTAAAAAATGAAAAATAAGAAGTTGTTCTACTATAAAAAATTATTCATAACTGTTATAAATACGTTTTTAAATTTAAAACTAATTATACTTAATTTTTTCTACTGCATTACGATTTTATTTTCAATAAGTATAACAAATTAAAAAAAAAAAATCGCCCTCAAATGAATGTATTAAATAAGTTTCGTAATAGCCGTTGCTAAGATACGCAGACGATTGAAGCAAAATAATAAATCTATGAAAAATGAAACAAAGAAGCCAATATTTAAAATCGGAAAAACATTAATTTATAAAATTCAAATTCGAAATTCGAAAAAATCTCGATGAGGTGCACACTTGCAAGGTCCCAGGTACCTATATATCAAAATCTAAAAATTTAATATGTTTCATTTTTTCTACTGTATGTGTATAACTATTTGATTTCAATAAATATAATAAAAAAGATTTCTTCCTCAAATGAATTTAAATAAATAAATAGTTTAATAGCCGTTGCTAAGATACGCAGACTTTTGAAACGAAACAAATTTCTGAAAAATGAAACATTGAAGCCAATATTTAAATTCGAAAAAACATTAATTTAAAAAATTCAAATTCGAAATTCGAAAAAATCTCGATGAGGTGCACACCTGCAGGGTCCCAGGTACCTATATGCCAAATTTGGAGGCTCTGCGATTAGTAGTGTGAGCACCAGAGCGCAGACACACACACAGACACACAGGCACTTCTCTTTATTTATATAGATTGTACAACTAAAAGATTTTGCCTGTTTGCTATTCACTATATTTAAAGGAACTTTCAAAAAAATTATTTTAAATCACTTTTCAAATAAAAAGTAAAAGAAATTTTATTGAAATTGCTTAAAATATTGGTTTGGGTCCCCGCTGCCTTCGACATCATAATCCCAACTTATATATATAACGGTTCCAGTTCCCCGCTGTTTATATTTGCGCTTTAATTGGACATTTAAGAGTACTAACTGATACGTGGCTCTGCAATTATTGATGTTTTTTTTTTTTTTTTTTTTTTGGACAGACATTTTTCAGTCACATTAATATCAGATAGATGAGAGGAGGGTATTATGGAATACCATTTAAATTTCTTAAAATAATTTTATTTGCTTTTAATAAAAATCCCCAATATCATTATGAGTACATAGTGTAATTATTTGTAAAGAATTGTCAATGAAAAAAAATCCAAAACAATTTTTTTTTGTTATAAAAAGTTTACTTTAAAAAAAGTTACAAATGGAGGTTTAATATGAAACAGTCGGGTAATATGGAATAGGTGGTTTAAACTGTTTAAATCATAGAAAAACTAATTAGAGTTCATAAAATCATCTTCGGAGAATTTTTTGTGACAGAAGATACATTCGGCATCTTTGTTTTCTGTTCCTGTAGTTGAATACATGAAGTTAATTTCAGATGATACTGTGAAATACCAAGTATTCCATAATACCCGACACGCCATCTTTAAAAATCATTTAAATTGATGGACGAACTATTTTCAGCTAAAAAACGACCAATGTATAACAAAATACAATCCTTTGCGCATACATTATGCTTAAATCAATGTTCAAATCACATGTGTACTAGTAAGTTTAAATGTTTGAAAACTTACCTGCAAAAATTTTTAAAAATCACAAAACATACTTTGTTCTATAGAGAATGGTACGACAGCAACAAGCGGTTGCTTCTTACTGTATTGCTTCATGGGAATCCTTCTTGAGTAATTCATAGCATTTTGAAGAGATAGCAGCACCAATCAGAGCCGAAACCTCCGTATTCCATATTTCCCAACTATTCCATAATACCCTCCTCTCCTCTAAAATATCATATACATTATTTTCCAGGTACATCTTCGCTCTATGACAACTGATGATTGCTCCAGACAATCTTCCCATATTCAAAATTAATTATTAATTAAAAAATAACTAATCAAAATTCGAAAATAGGGCTTCGACGTGCATCAGGAGTGGTCAAATTCTTTAATAAAATATGTTAATATTTTAAAAAAAGAATTTTTTAAACAAAAGTTTTAATATTATTTTTTTTTTCAGTTTAATTTTGCAAAATGTACATCCAAATAAAAAATTCAAACATAATATTGAGAACACAGCATTATGATTAGCATATATTCTATAGTAGACAAATGATACAATTTAGTAAGTATCATTTATGTACTAATATGAAAATAGTTGATAAGTTAGACGATTTCACACTCAGCATTATAATTATTGTTACTATTATTATTTTGAGCAATGAGAATCATTATAATAAAACAAAACATATCATAATCAACTAATTAAAACAAAATTCGCGAACTTTACATTTTGAACAAAATGAACTATAATTTGTATTATTTTTAGACAATTTAACGCATCCTTTAATTACGTTTGGACTTAAAAATACATATATATTGCAAGAGTAAATTTGAAAAAAAAATCGCTCTTAAAAATAGAATATAGAAATTTCATTAGTTTAACTTATTAATATACTTCTACGGTTGAAAATAGATATATATATATACTCATATGTATGTGTGGGTGTGGGTGTGTGTTACATGATTATTTTTTAAATAGAAAATTTTTAGTTTTATATTATGATAATAAAATATTTCCAGAGAATTTATATTTTCCCATTAAACTGAAAGTTCTTTTATTTTGGCTTGAAAACATAATGTCTTTTATATTTTTTTAAAAAATACATAGATGTATCTTTAGTATTCAATAATTAAAACATAAAATACATTGAAATATTTCATAGAATTATAGAAAGATAGACATCAAGGAGTGAAACTTGTTGTAAAAGTTCTTTAAAGTCTTTCTTCTCTAGTGTTTTTTACCTAATTATTTTTATCATTAAATAGGGAGTTTTAGAAAATATTTTCTTATCCAGAAAACAAATTTCGGAAAGCATGCGTAAGAAGTTTACGGTTTCTGAACAAATGATGTTCGCATTATTTATAATAAGAACTAACAAAAATTACAATTTTCTTTTAGCCTTAATAAAGGTTTAGCACGTTTTTAAAAAGAAAGGTTGTGACAGAATATTACTCAAAACATTCTTTTCGAAAATATTCTTTATAAAATTCACGCTTTTTATTATACTTCTGAAAATAGGCAATTTTTAGAAAACGTAATGCATTTTGCAACAAAACACTGCTTAAGTAGTTTTATATTTTGAAAGTGAAAGTTATGGACAAAAATAAACTAAAAATTATACAGTATAGAGATTTGAAATTATAGTGTATTTTGCGCAATATTTTTGTGTTAATAAAAAAATTAATATATTGAAATTTTCTTTCATATATTTTATTTGCAATTTGATATAAGTTTAAAACTACGCTCTGAACACTGTGAAATAATTTTTGAAATTTATAAATCACAATTCAGTGTTAAAAATATTCTACAAAGAATTCGATGAAAGCAACAATTTAATACGCTTAATTTTTTTTTTTTACATCATACAGGATATACCTTATTACATGATTTTTTGTACTTTTCATAAAACGTAGAAAAAAAAAAAAAACATGTCGTTTGCAATAGAAATAAAAAGCTGCCGAAAAATATGGAAATTAAATTAAAATAAGAAAAATGCATCTAAGAAAGGAATAAGGTTTGTAAAGAAATTAATTTGTAAAATCCTAAACTGAAATGTTCCAACTAATGTCATATTCCTACACAAAAATAAGGGCTTTCTACATTTTACGATACGAGTTTATTATTATGATTATTATTATTATTATTATTGACTAAACGGATATCCCTGTTTACCTATCACAATTCCATTTTCGATCTTTTTTTTTTTTTTTTTTTTTTTTTTTTTTTTTTTTTAAGGGCACAAAAAAAAAAAAAAAAAAAAAAAATCTTTATCGTTTTGAGCTAAGGATTCAAATTGTTAAAAGTGCGATAACGTCTTAATACCTTATTCGATTGAGCGTTAAGTTTATATACATGTTGTAGCTCCCCATTGCATGAATTGTGTTGATTTTAGCACTTATATATTTTTACAGGGTCACAGCGAAAAATCCTTTATAAATACGACTTATGGTTTCAAATATTTTTCAGGTCAATAGCGTTAAATGCCTTAATTAATTAACCTTAGGAAAGTCGAGGGGAGTCACTCCAAACTTTTACTTTTCAAACATAAATTGTATTGTAACAAAGTATTTTACTCATGAAAATTTTGACTTCGCGATTTTGGTGTATGGAAACTTTTTGTAGATCCCTGAGTTCATTTTAGCGATTTTTACTGTAATGTATATATGCATGTGTGTGTATGCATGTGTACGTGTATGTATGTGAGTAAACACGATAGTGTCTAAGCGCTTTGTTCGAATGAGCTGAAAGTTGTTATATGTGTTACAAGTTATTGAAACATGAACTGTACAGGTTTTGACATATCTGTTACTTTTTTTTTTTTTTTTTTAATAAATTTCATTATGTCCTACGGACTCAAATTTTTTAAAGTTCGATAACTTATAAATATCTCTTTAGATTGAGCTGAAAATTTATATACATGTTACAAGTTACCATCTAACAAAATTGTATCGATTTTTATACAATTCATATAAAACTGTAAGTGATAATTCTGTAATTTATCACTTACAGTTTTTTTACTGGAATATAACGGAAAACTTTTTATTATTGTAGCCCAATGGCTAAAATTATTTAAATTTCGCTAGCGTCTAAATACCTGGTTCAAAATTTCTATATAAGTTAAAGGCCCCCATTGCCTGAATTGTATAGATTTCGGTGAATTTAGAAATTATTGTTCTTTTACACAGACACAAAAAGAAATTCTTTATAATTACGGACTGTAGATTGGAATTGTTTGAAGTGCTCTAACGTCTAAACTCTATACTCGATTGATATATAAATTGGTAAGCAAGTGATTATCTCAAAAACTAGACAGATATGTATAAGTGTAGAACTTATATATATATTTTTTTCTTTCTTTTTTTTTTTTACCGTTATACGAAATAGAATTTTTACACATTACACTCTGTCAACGCAAACGTTTTAAAAAATCACATTAGTGACGTTGAAAAAAAAAAAAAAAAGATAAATATTTGATATTACGAGAATATATATATTTTATATTTTTTATCTAGACACACGAAAAAAAAATGAATACATTATGTTCATTAAACAACATGCTATTTGGGGGAAAATACACAAGCAACCAAATTATAATTTTCTCTTTTGTTTATGTAACAACTTCTTTTATGATAATTTATATGAACGACCGTTGATTGCTTAACATTCGGAAAGTCGAGTGGAATCACTCCAGATATTTCACTTTTATAACATAAATTTGTAATACCTGGCTATAGGATAATGAAATTTATTAAAACATTTTTGAAACGAAACTTTTAAAACTTACAGCAAATTAACTTACTTATTTATTTATTTTTTTCCATAAAAAATATGCATACATTTTCTATTCAAAGTAAAGTTCGGAAAACTTACTTTTAGACTACATTTTATACTGCATAGAGAAGGTTGGGACGAAAACTAAAAGAGAATTAATTTGCAGTATCAGGATTAATCAGGATTCTTTTGTATGTCAAATGATGTTCCTTTCATTGCAGTAATTGAATATTGGAAAGTATTAGTAATGCTATTTTAAAAAGAGCATGTTTCTGTTTTCATTTACCCTCCTTGAAGAAAACATAATTCAGAATGTGGAACTGCTTTTTGCTGACTTTTAAAATTTATGTGGCGATAAATTTTAACTAAACTTAGAAAAAAAAATCAATATCCCACAAGTTTTTAACTATGAGCAATTTGTTGAAAATAAATCACAGAAAGCCTCACTAAATGAGTCACAAATGCATCATTTTTAAAAGTATTCTTATGTGAAAAAAAAGACCCTCTATATTGCCATATAAATTGTGTAAATAACACGTGACACACATTATTTCTTTACCAAATATATTGCAATAAATTATTAATATATTTCTGTGATGTTTAAGGTATTCTCTTTTCTTTTGTCTCAATCATTTACTCATATTGCTTATTTTCTTTTTTTCAACCTTGTGATTTAAAAATAAACTTAAAATGCAACTTAAATCGTTTAATGATCAACGATAAAAAACGTGATGAAAGTCAAAAACTGGCAATTTTGTATGTCTATCATTGAATAATATATAAGTGCCTCTACGAGCAAAACTAATATATATATATTTATTTATTTATTTCTCGGAAATTCCCGAGTTCAAATTTGCCAGATTCCCCAAATTAAAAACAATGGCAAAATGTCGCGGAAAAGCCATATATATACATATAATTTAACTGTGGTATTTATGAAAATAATGGAATTCTATAAATGCAATATAAAATTATTTATGAAAATTAACTTCATACCAAATTCACTAAAGAAGTTGCTAGTATTTGTCAAAATACTCCAATTTATACATATATATATATATATATATATATATATTATTACTCTACCAAAATCTGTTTCCGACAACAGTACGTATATATATATATATATATATATATATATTTTTATTGATATGAATTTTTCAGTATTTTAATATCTTATATATATTATAAATGTGAATGTCCGTTTATTTGAGTCAGTTTCACGCTAAAACTGCTCGATGAATTTCGATAAAATTTGTTATGGAGATAGCTTATACCCTAACTTAAAAAGTTGATTACCTTTTATTCCGAAAAAAAAAATTGTTTTTGCGATTTTTATGCATAAAATAGCAATTTTGTAAGCTAATAATAGCAAAAAATTAGCCATTTAAATTTATCCATAATTTAATTGTTGCCAAAAAAAAAAACGAATTTATTTATTTTTTTTCAACAGGAAAATAAATACATTTATCTAAACGTGAACGATAAAAAATTATAAAAAAAAATTATGCATCTCACAAAAATTGACGTCACTTTTAATTAAAAATTTCTTTTACACATTGATAATGTGCTAATACGCAAGCGAAGTGATGACGCCACTGGCCGTTCGTGGATGAAAGAAAAATATTTCCTATGTTACCAATGGACGTTTAAGTCCATTGGATTTTTTGTAAAAAATTATTAAAAATCGAGGAAAATTATTTCCCGATTTTAATCCCCATATTTAGGTATAGGTATGTATTAGTTATCATGTCCATGCTTTAGATTAAGTTATTTTTGTTGTAAAATTGACAATATTTGAATTTTTAATTTCAAAACTCTAGGGGGAAAAAAATGGCAAATTTCCATATTCGATTGAAAACACAAACATTTCATTTCAAAAGATGATATTTACACAATAAATATCCAACTAATATACTAATTAAAAGGAAAATGATAAATATTCTATTATAATTTGAAGTCAAATTTGTTTTCAAATGTCTAAATAAAGTATCTGATATAAGATGCTAATATGTTGCAGCGGAATAGATTTGATATCGGTCATCCTTAGCAGAAAAAAAAATATCGACAAATTATTTGGCGAACATAATTTAATTCCTTTCAAAAATCATGGTTATTTTAACAACTTATATTAAGAGAGTGATGAATAATATGAAACAATATTTCGTACAATGCATATTACGAAAATATACATCTGGCATGCATATTTTCGTATTACGTTTTTGATCACCAAAAAGAGTTTTGAAATTTAAAATTAATATTTTGTCAATTTGACAGCAAAATAACTCAATCTAACGCATGCTGGATGTTTGTTACTCAATCACGCCACAACGGCTAAACGGATCTGGATGAAATTTTGTACAGAGATAGATAATAGTCTGGAATAAGACATAGGCTACTATTTATACCGGAAAAAATTTAAATTTTTAATTAATCTTCTATATAATATAAATATTTCTTCTATAATAAAACTTTAAAATAATTTATTTTAGTTTTTAAGCCAAAGTGTTGAGCCAAGTAGTGTTAAAGTGTTAAGCCAAGTAGTCCATAAAATATGTAAACAAATCTGTACATATAAAAGAGTAAACTCAATGATTCACTGACTCAACACTGCCATGACAATTCTGTGGGAAAGAGGGTCACAAATTTTAGTGACCAGGTTGGTTTTCGGAGCCTGACCCCCCAACTAAGACGAAATTTTGCAAAATACCCCCCCCCCCTGTCCCCCTTGGGGGGCAGAAGGCTTAACTCGGCTCCAAATTACTTAGCGGTGAAGAAATTGCAGATGGAAAGACCAGACTTGAGTACCAAAATATTATTTTCTGCGATTTTGGAATTTTGGATTTTTAACAGGGGGAGGGAAGGGAAAAGGTTTTGGAAGAAGGGTACTCAACACACGAGGAAATCGAACTGAACACACACTACAAAGGGATTTTATGAAATTCCACCCTACCGCCCTTTGGAGAATGGGGGGCAAAAACATGTATTCATGCGTAACGCTGCACTAAATTATCTAAGGTTGGACATTTTTTATGTAAGGGACGATTATATGTATCTAACTCATAGTATGAAGAGATTTTGCGAAATTCCCTTCTTTAAGAACGGGGGGAGAGATTAAAAAAAAAAAAAGTTTTAAAGCATAGCTCAGCTTTAAATAATTTCATGATCTCAATTTTTTTATGTGTCGGTTAGGTATGTGTATGCAACATGCAATATAAAGTAATTTTGGAAATTTACTCCCCCCCCCCCTCCTCTTGGGGCGGGCGGGGCAAAAACCACATTTTGAAGCTTAAATCCGTCCAAATTACCTAAGAAAGGCGAATTTTGGTGTGTGGGTGTTAATTAAGTGTGCGAAATATGCACTCTGATGAGATTTTGTAAAACTTTCAACTGTAACCGCGAGGGAGGGGGGAGTAAAAAGCTGGTAAAGGACTGCCGAAGGCATTGGGAAACTTAAAATTAGATTTTGACGGATTTCAATGATTTTTTTTTTTTTTTTTTTTTTTTTTTTTTTAAGATATTTTATTATTATTAATGATATGCTGTTTTGGGGATTCATTTCAATATAATGACCAGCGAAGTGGGCAAAGCCTGCTAGTTATTAATATTATTAATTTATTATTAGTGCTAGAGGCCTATTTCAGTCGGTACAGTTGTCGAATTTTTATAATACACTCTTAATTAGTGCTAAGGGCCTATTTCAGTCGGTTTATTGAATGGGGATTTATTGAATGAAGTCCCCCCAAGGCACAACTTTGACATGAGTCCCCCCCAAGGTACCCCTATTTCAGTCGGTACAGCGTTGTCGAATTTTTATACGTCACTCTTAATTAGTGCTGAGGGCCTATTTCAGTCGGTTTATTGAATGGGGGTTTATTGAATGAAGTCCCCACAAGGCACAACTTTGACATGAGTCCCCCCCAGGCCCAACTTTGACATGAGTCCCCCACAAGGTATCCCTATTTCAGTCGGTACAGCGTTGTCGAATTTTTATACGTCACTCTTAATTAGTGCTAAGGGCCTATTTCAGTCGGTTTATTGAATGGGGATTTATTGAATGAAGTCCCCCCCAAGGCACAACTTTGACATGAGTCCCCCCCAGGTACAACTTTGACATGAGTCCCCCCCAAGGTACCCCTATTTCAGTCGGTACAGCGTTGTCGAATTTTTATAATACACTCTTAATAGTGCGCTAAGGGCCTATTTCAGTCGGTTTATTAAATGGGGATTTATTGAATGAAGTCCCCCCAAGGCACAACTTTGACATGAGTCCCCCCCAGGCATAACTTTGACATGAGTCCCCCCCAAGGTACAACTTTGACATGAGTCACCCCAAGGCCCAACTTTGACATGAGTCCCCCCCCAGGCCCAACTTTGACATGAGTCCCCCCAAGGCCCAACTTTGACATGAGTCCCCCCCAAGGTACATCTTTGACATGAGTCCCCCCCCAAGGCACACCTTTGACATGAGTCCCCCCCAAGGCACACCTCCCCCTCATTGGGAAAAAGAGAAAAAACGTTGTTTTGCGGCTATAAGACAGTTTGGACTTCCAACGTTACTTGTTACAATATCTGCAGCTGAAACACATTTGTTTGATTTAATGAAAACTTTATCATGGTATTTAGATCGTCACGAATTAACTAAAGAAGAATTTGTCGATATTTACAAGTTTAGCAGTAGGCCTCTGGCACTAAATTAAAATCTGTCAATGTCAGATTTTCATGTTTGTTTTTTTTATTATTATTATTATTTACTATAATCATTTTAACAATCTCTTCGCATTTACCAGATATCAATCTAATTGTTCGACAATAACTTTTCAGCTTACAGCGGCGGCCGAGAGAGAAAACTGCTAAATTTCTAATTTTCGGTTCTTACATAGCATTTCATCGATTTTTAAATTATATTTCAGAATTTTTTTTTATTTGTTTCAAACAACGGTAAAACTTTTTTTTTCGCTATACATTTCTGAAACCGAGACGTATTTTTTTTTTTTTTCTTTTACAAAATCTTCTTCATATATTATATTTATTTCCCCTAACCAAGGAAAATGATTTATTTATTTTGATTATTTCAATACGTTTTAGCAGCTATGACGTTAATTTCAAACCTAATTCTTTAGAATCATAGAATTTTATTTTTAGGAAGATAAAAAGTTCATTTCTTTTAACACTGTTGCCTAATTAAAATTAAACTAATGTTTAATATTTTCAATTAATCATGTCGATTACCCATATTTAAGACTTATAGATCAATTTAATTTTATCAGTTCTGTATCTTCTATTAAAAAGAAAATAATTTTTAATTGAACTTTGGTGTTAATACAGTTTAATCACTGTCTTCTTTCTCCTGAAGTTTTAGCTAAATTAGATATATTGAGTACAGAAATATACTTTTAACATACACAGAATAATATATATATATATATATTTATTTATTTATTCATCTTTAGTTAACCTAATGCATAGTAAAGTTATATTAATCAGAAAAATTTATGTGTTAAAATATCTTTAGTAGTTTAAATTAAAAAAGTTACACCAATTAAATTATTTACACTTATGTTTTATAAAAAATAATTTTATACCTAAACCAATTAATTTCGAAATGTTTAATTTACCATTCTTTTGAAAGTTCTTTTTACTCATTTCTTTCAATTATTTCGTAATCAACCCCGAAAATGATTAAACAAATGTTGTACATCAGATAAATTGAAACTAATTCATAAGTGGGTAATTATGCGATTTTACTCTAGTGATACTTAACTAATGTTCAAATAAATTTAATATAATGCTTTCTTTTTGCAAAAACATCATTAATCTTACATCCATATGATTATTATTTTTTAATTTTTTTAACATAAGTAAAACCTATATCAGAGTAAGGAGAATTATTTCTACTTCAAATTCTCAAAGGTTAATTTCCATTTATAAAATGCAGTCTTAGTCTATTTAAAATTTTGCATTTATAATTGCACAGAGCAGCACATTTGGCAGAAGGGTATAAAATATTCAAATGCGTTTCTCATATGCATGTTACAAATTAAAGAAATGGTGTGCAATAAATATTTAAACTTTATAACTTCTTCGCCCAACAAAAAATAAAGAGAAGAACTAAGGGCTTCGAAAGCACGTGGCATTTCTTCTTGTGGTGCAAGGAACACGCTCTACAAACTTCGAAGCAAAAGAACGATTGAGCTTAGTCTTGCTTTTGCCTCCATGGTATCATGTGTTTTTTAAAGAAAAAAATAGGGAAAAAAATCAGTTATAAAAAAGACAGAAATGTTAAATACATTCATTTCCAAAAGTTTAAGACCACCCACAGGGAAATCAGATTTAATGGAATTCCGCCAAAATAACATACGTACGAGTGTTTTATATATAAAAGAACAAAATATACAGTACATGGTTATTTACTGTAATTATGGTCAGTATTTTGTAGGAGCTCCTTTATTTTCAGTAACTTGTGCAATCCTCTTAGACATGCTATAAATAAGAGACTTCCAGTAAGCTTTAGAAATGTCTGTGCACCATACATGCTTTATTGCTTCAACAAGTGCCGTAGCAATGGATTTGCTATTCAGCGAATTTATTTTTTCAGCACATACCACAGATTCTTTATTGGATTCAAATCGGGGCTGTTACCTGGCCAGTCAGGCACTTCGATTTTCTGTGCCTTCAGATATTTCTTGACAATCTTCGCCCTTTTGTACGTAGCAGCATCACGCAAGAAAATTGCACGGAACATTTATGCCTGAAACCATCATGCCTATCACGAATGAAATCCCACTATGCATGAAACATTTATGAACACGCGTGTGAAGCTTCAACTTCTCACGTAACAAATTAAGGTACCGCATTCCGTTTATAGTGGTTTTAGGTGGCACAAAATACAGACAAGCAGTACTGGACACAGACATTGCACAGTTTGAATCGTATATCTCTCATCATAACTTTTTCCCCTTGGGCGGCGAACACTTGTCGCACGCGCAGAAAATTACTACACACTTGACTCATACAAAAATAAGACCCTACTCTTCTACTGTGCTGTTCAATTCTGATGCTGTCTGGCAAAGTTCAGTCATTTCTTTTTCATACATGTAGTAAGTCGAGGATTCATTGCAGGTTTATGGGATGAAAAACCAAATCTTTGGTCAAACGTGTTCAAATAGTACTCAAACTAACGTTCGTGCCTCTTGCAGCCAGAGGATGTCTAATCGTATTCCAGGAGGTTCTTGGATTTCGTACGATCATCCTTCTTATCACTTGATTTCCACTTGCACTCGTTTTTCTAAGGTAACCGCTTCTCTCAAGGTCCACAATATTTTCCGATATTTTAAATTTACTAATAGCTCGATGCACAGCTGTGTTATGATGTTCCATAACTGTTTGTTCATTTTTAATATTTCATAATTAAAATTTCTATTCTGTAAAAGAAAAAAAAAAGAAAAGATAGGTTTTCTTAACTATATTTTTGGTTTCAAATCGACTTGTAATCTCGTGTATTGCACGTTAAAAAGGAAAATAATCCTTTCTTGAAAAGTATTTTTGTTGAGAGCCCCTTTGTATATTTCTTTTGTGATATCTTGAAGCAAACTAAAGGAAGCATTGCCCCGTGCATTCCCTTTCACAAAAGGTGTTTTTTTTTCTCTCTCTTTTTCATTCCTTACAACCGTGAGAGAATATCAGTGTTTCTTGTTCGTAGGTGGAGAAGAATGTTACTTTTCTTCCGCTTTTTGACAGTTTGATGGCTGTGTCGTGTTCAGAGCAGTGTGGGGGCGTGGCTAGGCCGAAGGTCAAACAGCTGTGTCTCTCAGCTGTTTTGTTGCTCGGTCGCAGTGATGAGTGAAATAAGGAAATGTCTTAGAGATTATAATTTCGGTCTTTACCTGGGGGGGTGAAATTGGGTCTTGCAAGGTTAGCTTGCAAGGGCGTGAGAATTTTGGTTTGAGAAATATTTTTAAATGAGGGCGTATTAATTTTTAGCAGGAGTGACCAGGGTGATAGTTTCGGTTAGTTATAGCGAATCAGACTCTCCTTTCTTTTTAGCTGAGGCGAGTGGCAACGAATCATAGGTTGGTTATGTTTGCTCAAGTGATTGCGTAGTTCAATCGTGCGACGGGGTACTGAAAGAGTATTGGCTTTTCGAGAGGTATTAAGAACTTTTTTTTGTGCTGAGTTTTTTTAAAGGGAGAGGGGCCTTTGGCCCCCTCTCAGATATACCTAGAGCTCTCTCTGAGATTCACCTTGCCTCTCGCTGAGAGGCTGTTGGAGTCTTCATCTCTCTTCGATTTACCGACCGAGTTTCTCATCATCGCTCTCTTGGCCTGATGTTGGTTTATATCAGAGGTAGTTCAATGATACAATAGAATGATAAGATGTATCCTTCGAAGCGTACTCGTCGAAATTCTGCAGCTTGCTGTTAGCATATTTGGGACTTCTTTCTGATCGTTTTCTGCCGATAGTTAGAGGCAGAACACCTAGAAAAAGTGGAAACAGGAATGTTGGCGGAAAGGTCATTCTTCAAATGTTTCCTTCGATTTTTTGTTCCTGTGTGGTCGGAAATGATGTGACTCCTCCTGGCAGCCTGTTAAGTAGTTTTTGCTCATTTTTTTCTTTACTCCTTTCCTTCATAACTTATTAAGTATGTGCAAAAATAGAATTAAAATACTTTACCTATGTTCTGTTGTAATCAGTATTAAAGCCTTGAGATATGTTATTTAGAGAAAAGAAAAAAAAATATCACTGCCTTGTCCGCGTCACTGCTTGGTGATTGTAAGAAGGAGTTATAAGTTGTAAGAAAAAAAAAACTATCTGTTATCCAAAGGAAATTTTTTGTATTTTGAATGTGACTTGACTATAAATAATAATTAACTAGTATGTTGTGGCCACCACAAGACTTTCTTCTATATTTTCCTATATACATATTCAATCTGTAACAATATTAGAAAAAAAAAAAATACGATTTTTTTTCTACGTTTTTTTTGTTGTTGTTAAAAGTAATACATATTCAACCAGTAACAATATTATAAAAAAAAAAAAAAAAAAAAAAAAAAATTACGATTTTTTTTTTTTTTTTTTGTTAAAAGTAAAAAAAATCGATAACTTTGTTTTAAATTATCACAGAATTATAGTTCAACCATTCGTTTTGAAGGTATTGACGAGATCTTTCGAAATATACCCATCTTGAAAATTTACCCCCCCCTGGGGGTACTCCCCCCCAAGGGGGAAGCGATGCCCCCACATGCACAGAAATTTTTTCCTAGTTAACTATTACGATTATCAATAACTCATATTAATTTTGCAATCACAAGTTAAAAATAACTCTCATTATGTACATTTATACGAAATTTTGTCCTATACTGCCATGTTAAAAATTTAGAAAAAATGCGATCACAGCGCCACCTGTTGAGCTATTGATCCCCAAATGTAATCAGCACCACTTAATGTCGGGGACCAACTAAATACCAAGTTTGGTTAAATTTCGTTAAAAAAAAACAAAAAACAATTACGTTTTTTTTTCTAAGTTTTTTTTCGTTAAAAGTAAAAAAATCGATAACTTTGTTTCAAATTGCCACAGATTTATAGTTCAACCATTCGTTTTAAAGGCATTGACGAGATCTTTCGAAAGATACCCATCTTGAAAATTTACCCCCCCCCCCGGGGGTACTTCCCCCCAGGGGGAACCGGTGCCCCCACATGCACAAAATTTTTTTCGTAGTTAACTACTACTATTATCAATAATTCATATTAATTTTACAATCACAAGTTTAAAATAACGCTCATTATGTACATTTATACGAAATTTTGTCCTATTCTGCCATGTTAAAAGTTTACATAAAATGCGATCACAGCGCCATCTGCTGGGCGATTGATCCCAAAATCTAATCAGACCCTTTCCATGTCAGGGTCCAACTATACACCAAGTTTGGTTCAATTTCATTCATCGGTTCATGAGATACGGTGAAACATATGAAATTTTGCGATCACAGCGCCACCTGCTGGACGATTGATCCCCAAATCTAATCAGCACCATACCCCGTCAGGTTCCAACTATATACCAAGTTTGGTTGAATTTCATTCATTGGTTCGTGAGATACGGTGAAAACACTAAACCACAGACACAGACACACAGACAGACAGACACACAGACAGACATTTTTTAAAAACTATCAGTTCGTGTTCAGGACATCCCAAACCGTGTAGATCCGTCAAAAAACGGAGGTCGAAAATTTTCGCGAATCCAATACTTTCTCTATATTACATATAGAAGAAAGTAAAAATATATGATGTGTGTAATATGTTAAGAAAAATCAAAATTCTACTTTTGAAATAAATCTTTTCAGTTTTAAAAACTAATATTATTTGTATGTTTTATTTACATACTTCTGCCTATTTAGTGTGTGAAGTAAAATGAATTTTACTGATATGGGGATTTTGATAGAATAATTTAAGTTTAAATTTTTGCTTAGAAAACTAAAAGAAATGAAAGGAAAATTCTTATGTGAAAAGTGTTATTTCGCCTCGAAGGTGGGTTATAAATTTACGGTGCTCATTAGATCTTAGTAAGGGACCAAAAGGTTTTAGAGTTAATTCTCCTGTAGAATATTATTCCATATATTTTATTTTTTATTACCTTTTGCTTGTGTGGTGAATATACTTACAGTGTAATCTGGAATACAATTGGTTTGAGATAAAACATTAAAAAGTCAGTCCTGTTACTCTAGTGAATTACTTTGAAAATTGAATTGGAAAGATAAAATTAGATTTTAAGGCAAGAAATGAATTGTTTGTCCGGTGAAGTAATTCCAGATTATACAAGGTTTTTGATTATTTAACTATTAATTTTAGATGTAATGATTTTAGAAGTAATACTTTGTAACGTAAAAGTTTAAATCTTTATTTAATTTTCTTTTGGGTCAGGATTTGGGTCTTGTGTTGTTTTGTATATTCACCAACTGTTTTATTTTTTAAATTTGAGGGATGTTGTAATTAGTTCTGGGATTTTTAATGTAACTGGGTTTAATGCTAAGTTAATTATTCCGGGTTATCTAATGAGTACTGAATGGGCGTTTTTGTACTAAATACCTGTAATAAATAAAATTTCTCACTATACGATCGTTGCCGTTGCAAAATATTGTAGTTCAAAAATATAATTTAATTTAAGAGTTTTTAAAAAAACTAAACTAAAGGAAAAATCATAATAATGGTGCCTCTGGGAAAATGTAAGGTAATTTTTTTTCGGTTTCTTTCAGTTGTGGTGCCTTTTAAAATTGTTGTTAAAGTCATTTTCTTTTTTTACTTAGCTCTCTTATATGTTGGTATATCTGATTATTTGTATTCTTATATGTGTTTTTGTTTCCATTTCTATGTTCTATACCGAGACCTGAAGGGAGTGGAAATTTAGAAAAATTTCGTGCTTAGTGGTTGAAGTGAACCCATGGCCCAATTTAGATGTAAATTTACAATGGTGATTTTGGGAGGTCTGTTTTATGGAGTCAGCGGTGGTGAGTTGCCACTTTTTCATTATCAATAATCAGTAAAATTTCTTTTTCTTCTTTCTTGAATATAACTGTCTCATATGCTTTCAAATTTTTTTTTTTGAATTTTATAACTTGCATGTGTGAAATTGTGTTTTAAGGAGGAATTTTTGTATTTAAGTAGATGCTATTAATTGTTTGGGAATAGAAAATTTTTGTGGATGTTTAACACTTTGAAAATAGAGTATGAGTAATGTATGTCGACAATTTTCAAATTTTGTGCAAATAAAAAAATAAATTGGCACTGAAGTAAGATAAAAATCTCTCCTTTAATAATTTTTTTTTTTTTTGGTTTTGTTTGACAATTGTGATATATGCAAACAGTATTGTTGGTATTTGTCTACACATTTTATTACATACACATATTTTTTTGGTGACCTTTAAAAATTTCTATGGTGAAAAAACTGTACATCTAATACTCGGTTTAAAATCTATAATTAGAAATGTGATATATATATATATATTATTTTCACCTTTTTGATATATATACATTATTTTCACCTTATGAATTACATTTTACTAAATTGGTTGATCCCTATAATTAATGAGTGGTAATTTCAAAACAAATTGTATGTGAAGTTTCTTCCTCTTTTATGGAAATTAGGGATATTTAAAAAAAAAAAAATTGGAAAATTTTTGTGAAATTTGAATTTTTTTTTGAGACAACAAATTAAACGAAAAAAAAAAAAAAAAAAAAAAGAGAGAAAGGAGTTATGATTGAAATTTTTGTCTCCTTTGGTAGAAATTAAAAAAAAAATTTCCTTAAGCTTTTTTAGAGTTAAATTGATGAATTTCAGTGGTATGAAAAACAAAAGTGTTTATGGTTTGACTTAAGGTGTTTTTGTTGTAAATTTTATTTTTCAAATTTTTGTCAGTATTTTGAAATTGCCACTATATATATATATACACATATACATATTCATATTAATTTCTATACAAATAATGTTGTTTACACTTTTTACAACTAAATTGTCTGTATTTAACACAAATTATAAACGAAAATAATCTGGTGTGTCACTCACACGACTTTCTCTTACCCTGAAATTAAATACTATAAATACAGGTTGCAGATTAATAGGTAAGATAACGTGTACTCTTATGTAAACCTATGTTAAACAATTCATATTAGGCTTCTGAAGAGTTTTATATGATAATTAGTTCTGTGTGAGGTGGGCTTACGCCCCCCTCAACCCCCCGTTTCATTAATGCACCTACATTTACATAGAATTTAATTCAGTTATGAAAAAAATTTTCTCTTTTTAAAAAATAATTTATCAAAATTATTATTTAAAAAAATTATCTTTTATGATAATGCAGACGATTTTCATATTAGAGAGGTAGTGTAACACCAAATATTTAAAAAAAAGTCCATTTTATTCTCAATATTAAAAAAAAAAAAAAAAAAAAAAAAAAAAAAAGGGACGGTTTTTTTTCAGTTTTTTTTTTTTCGTTAAAAGTAAAAAAAATCGATAACTTTGTTTTAAATTATCGCAGATCGATGGTTCAACCATTCGTTTTAAAGGTATTGGCGAGCTCTTTTGAAAGATACCCATCATGAAAATTTACTCCCCTCGAGGGGGGACTTCCCTCCCAGGGGGGGAGGCGAGGCTCCTACATACACAAAAAATTTTCCCAGTTAACTGTCTCTATTACAAAAAATATATATTTGTGTCATTTGGTTTAGTGCAGTCTATAGACGTTAAACTCTACTTACCTGCAATTTCCCCCATTGACGTAATGTATTAGAATTCTCTTGATTGTCCCTGTACACGAACCATTTGCTTGATCTTAACGAAAAGCTTACTGTAGCATCCCTATATGATACACATTTAGAATACCAAGTTTGAACTTTCTGCCATAATTTGTTTTTGAGATATGCTGATTGAACTTTCTGCCATAATTTGTTTTTGAGATATGCTGATAACAGACAGACACACAGACACACACACAGACACACAGACCATTTGCTAAAAACATGACTTTCGTATTCAGGGGACCTCAAAACGTGTAAATATAACAAAATCTTGCTTTCGAAAATTTGAGCCAAAAACAATACTTTCTCTACCTTATGGGTAAGAGAAAGTAAAAAAATTGTTTGTCAAGTTTTCAAAAGATCCTACATATGAAAATTTTTTGTGTCATTGTGAAATTTTTATGGGCTATGCATACTTGTGTGAAACATACAATTGCAAGGACTTTGATACAAAGCTAAGCTACAAATAAATATTAGAGACATTTGAGGACAACTAACAATTGTGTTGTTGTAATTTTATGGTATTAGTTTTTGTGTTTGTAAAAAGGTAGCATCACTGTTAATATTTTTTTTTGTCAAAAAAAAATGGTTGTAGAGGAAAATGCAGATCAAAGTGGGGCAGGTGGGCGGACTAACACAAATGGCCCTAAAAGTTTGATCGGTGCAATTATTGCACAAGACCCCGAGATAGTTACGTCCCAGAGAAGGGGAATACTCTTAGATAAATTGTCTTTTATCCCAATTTTCACGGGAGGTGACCCTAATTTCGGTGTAAATGACTTTTTGGCAAAAGTTAAGGAGATAGCAAATTTTTTGCTATGGAAGCCGGAAGACTATGTCTTCGCCGCATCTCAGAGATTGGCTGGGTCAGCCTTGCAGGTGTTTAAGACACACCAGGACAAAATCAAAACTTTTGCTGAATTCGAAAAATTTTTGAAGGACAGGTTCGGGGAGAAAAAGGATATCGGTGAAATTTTCAAGTCTTTTTGGAATGTCATGCAGGATGACAAAACGCCGGTCGCCGATTATATCGCGAGTGATCGGTGTAAAGCTCGTCAAATTGTCAAAGCTCAAAAAATTCCTGAGGCGAGTTGGTCTGACACCGAAAATGAGTGGTTAATGGCTATGCTGATGAATAACCTTAGGCCTGAAATTAGGCGCGGAGTTGTTGCCAAGGCGCCATTAACCGTCGAGGAACTTGAGGCGGTCGCATTGGCGGAGGAAAAGGCATTTAAGGCGGTGCAGATTCAGCATTCACCCCAAGAATTTGAGCTGGCTTGTGCAGCTCAGTCCTGTGCGCAGCAAACTGCGTCGGAGGCACAAGCGCAGCAGCTAAGCAGCCTCACAAACATTATCGCTGAACTCACCGACCAAATTTCGAAACTTAGCACTAAAGTACAAAATTTAGAGTCTAAAAATCAGTCCAGGCCTTCGCAAGAAAATAATAGACCAACCCAGCGAAGTAAAAGAGATGTGACCTGCTATAACTGTGGCCATAAGGGGCATTATAGTAGAGAATGCCAACTTCCCAGGCGTCCTCGGAATAATAGGGAGGATAGGCGGCTAAGTGGTAGGGGTGGATACAGTGGTAGAGTGCATGAAAATAGGGGGCAGCAAAATGACAGTAATGGTCAAAATTATGGGTATTTAAACCAATAGGGGTCTCGCCGAGCAGGGCAGATGTGAGAGAACCTCTTGATGAAAATTTACTGCCCAATACTAAGGAAGTGTCTTTTAGCAATTGGTCTAAAGGGGTTCAGGGGAAACTTCCTGTAATTGAATTAAACTATAACCAGCATAACTACTTAGCTTTGGTCGACTCGGGTTCGTCTTGCAATTTAGTTGCAGAAAATGTTTTAGTAGGGTCATATGTACATACACTACCATGTTCTGTTGGGTTGAGATCCTTGTTAGGTGGCGAGGTAGCCTTGAGGAACAAGTGCAATATTAAATTTAATTTGGGTGAAAAATCATTCGAGGATTCTTTCATTATTAGGGACGGCGCTTTGTCGCCAAATTTTCAAATCATCTTGGGTGTCCCATGGCTCATCAAAAATGGTATTAAGATTGATTTTAAAAATAAAATATTGGGGAATGGGAAATTTGAAGTAAATTTTATGGCAAATCAGTTTGAATCTGTACATTTTTGTGAAACTCTGTATAAACCGGTAAATATTTATGCTAAAAGCAAGTATGTTGTCCCGGCTAGGTCGGAAATGTTTGTAAAAGTAAAGTCTCAGGGTATTAATAATTTTTCTTCAGATTTAGTGTTTTTGTATCCAAGCAGAGTGATAGCAGATGCTGCTTTAATTGGAAATGCGGTTTGCCCAAATAATATGAATGAGTTAGTGGTTAAAATATTTAATGGTAGTGACTCCCCTGTACATATCAACAAAAATACGCATGTTGGCTTTATGGAACCAATTTTCGAGAGTCTAGAGGAGACCTCTTGTTGTGCGGAAGTTACCGAAGTTGGGGATGTTGACCAAATTAACTTAGAATGGAGCACAAAATTTAATCTTGAACATTTGGATGAAAACTTAAAAGCGCGAGTTAAAACTTTTTTAGACAAAAATAAAGATGTCTTTGCAGCTTCGGTGCTCGATCTTCCCGGATGCGATACGGTGATGCACAACATCAGAGTAGCTGATAATGTGCCGGTTAAGTGTAGTCCGTATCGTATACCATACAACCTTCGTGCTGAAATGGATCAGCAAATCAGTACCTTAATGGAGGCAAATATTTTGGTCCCGTCAAATTCTAATTATGCATCCCCCATTATTTTGGTAAAAAAAACTGACGGCTCTTTTCGGCTCGCGTGCGATTTTCGCCGCCTCAACAAAAAAATCTTAAGTGACAACTATCCCTTGCCAAATATTAGTGAAACTATAGACTCACTGGCTGGCGCCAAATATTTTACGACATTAGATTTAACAAGCGGGTTTTTTCAGCAGAAAATCCCGGAGGAGCAACAGCATTTAACAGCCATCGTCACTCACGACAAATTACTTCAGTGGACCAGGAGCCCTTTTGGATTAAAATCTTCTCCTGCGGCATTTCAACGGTTGATGAATTTCGTTCTGAGTGACTTAAAAAATTTAAATATTCTTATAGATGATATCTGTGTTGCTTCCTCCGACGTCGAGTCTCACTTGCACAAATTAAATTTAGTTTTTAATCGTCTCAGAGAAAATAATCTAAAATTAAAGCCATCAAAATGTAATTTTTTTCAATCAGAGATAACATTTTTAGGTTTCCGAGTCTCAGACGGAAAAATTTTTCCGGCTAAGAAAAATGTCCAGGTTATTGACAAATTTAAGCGACCTACAAATCGTAAACAAGTGGGGTCTTTTCTGGGCTCAATTGGCTTCTATAGGCGTCACATCAGTGACTATTCGAAAAGGACCATTAACCATACCAACTTGACTAGAGAAAAAAATAAATATGTGTGGAATGAGGAAGCTGAGGCAGAGTTTTGAGACCTTAAGTAAGCACTTGCTGAGATTCCTTCCCTTCGTTTCCCCGACATGTCAAAAGAGTTTATTATTTATACTGACAGTTCTGCGGTAGCAATGGGGTCTGTTTTGTGCCAGGAGGATGAAACTGGTTTTCCACATCCTGTAGCCTTTGCTAGCCGAAAACTTAAGGAGGTTGAGAGTAGGTACTCGGCTACTGAAAGGAAGTTGTTGGCGGTAGTTTGGGCAGTACAATACTTCAAGTGCTATGTTTTCCACCGAAAGTTTATAGTGTATACAGACCATGCCGCACTTACTCATGCTCTAAAGTTAAGGGATCCCACGTCTAGGATTGCCAGATGGTTGTGAGCACTCAGTGAATTTAACTTTGAGCCAAGATACATAAGGGGAAAATGCAATTCAGTGGCTGATTTTTTGTCCAGGTATGTTGATCACACTTTAGAATTTGTCAAAAATGAGGATGTTGCTGAGTGTAATTTTGTAGATAATTCGGGGCAGGATATACATACTTTGAGCAACAGTTCATTGTTGAGTGAAATTCAGTTAGCTCAGGAAAAAGATCATTTTTGTAAATATGTTAGCGCGCGTCTGTGTAAAGATTTAACTGTAAAACCTGTTACGTATAAATTTTTTGTAAAAAATGAAATTATAATGTGTCAAAAATTGTCGCCAAAATCAAAACGTAAAGCTGGTGAAAAAATTGTTCTACCTAAGGCTTTGGTTCCAGAAATTTGCAGTTTGACGCATGATTCCGCTCTTGCATGCCATGCCGGTTTTTATAAAACTTTCAATCGTATCCGTGCAAATTTCTTTTGGCAAGGCATGTATACAAATGTAAAAAGACTTTTGGCCTCTTGTCAGTCTTGTTTGGAGTTCAGAGCTCATAAACCCCAACGGTTAGCCGAACTCCAAAGGTTAGAAATCCCCGACGCCCCCTTTTCGACCATACACTCAGATATTTGTGGGCCTTATCCCATCACTGAGAGGGGAAATAAATTTGTAATTGTGTACATCGATAGTTTCTCTAAATGGCCTGAAGCATTCGCAATCCCTAACATAACTTCTGATACCAACGCCGATACTTTGGCTGAATTCATTTGTAGGCACGGTACTCCCGCAAAATTTGTTACTGGCAAAGGTAAAAATTATATGAGTCAAGCCATCGCTCAGGTCTATAAACAGTTAGGTTTAACTCATGTACACACGTCCAGTTTCCACCCAGCTTCAAACGCGCAGGTTGAACGAATCACTCAACAATGAACCGCGCCCTTGCTCACCTAGTAAATGCTCACCATGACGATTGGGATATAAAGTTAAATTTTGCTTTATTAGCTTTGAGGTCGAGCATTCATTCCACAATTGATGAGTCTCCTTTCTTTGTAACTTATGGTCGTGATATTAGGTTGCCTTACAACACTCTGATAGAAAATATTGTTATCAATTATAATGACCAGCCATCTTATTGCGAGAATTTGATCCCCACTCTAAGACAGGTGTATGCACGAACTCGAAATTTGTTAGAACAGGCAGCTAGTAAACAAGAAAAATCGCGCAGTAAAATAGCCTGTGATAAGAAACTTAAAGTTGGTGACCTGGTAATGCTATTTACACCAACTGTAAAACCTGGTCTTTGCAAAAAGTTTGTTAAATGGAATAGTGGTCCTTTCCGTGTTCTTAGAAAATTAAGCTCAGTTAATTTTGAGATACAACAACTAAGTAACTTAAAAAAAATTCAGATAGTTCATGTCGACAGACTGTCAAAAATCGTAAACAAACCAGTTTTCCCTGTTTTAGAGAGTTTGGATCAAATTGCTGCAAATCCCAGTGATAATCATAATCACCATGTCAATTTAGGTCAACCTGAGGGTAGTATAGATCAGTACAAAAACCCTTAACGGGTTAAAAGTTTGTGACGCAGCTACTTTATCGCTATAAAATTTTGAAATATGGGTCTTAAAAATAATGATATAAATTTTAAGTGACGCTTTACTATTAGTTAAAATATACGTAGATTTTCTTATTTGATCATTTGCTTTTTTCTTTTATTTATATTTACAATGCAAACATAATATTTTTAACTTCAAGATAAGACAAATATATTAAATATACTCACTGATACTTTTTCATTTGCACTTCAATTTCAAAATAACAGTTTTAAAAGGAATGATATAAAAATTCCAGTGACTCCTCGGTGTCATTTTAAAAGATTTGTTTTTTGATTCCATTAAAATTACCTTTGTTTTGTCTATTAAAGTATATTTACACATTGAAACAGTGCTTTTAATTTTCAAATATACTGTCAAATAATCACACTTTCACTGAGTTTGCATTATAAATTGAAATTATTTATTTCAATAAATTGATTTGTCTTTTGCGTCACGCTATCCAAAACTGCAAACAAAATTTGTGCAAATGTATTCTTTGCATCACACTATCTCTTTGCACAAATTTTCACTTAGTTGGATACTATGATACAAAGTAACATTTACATAAATTTTATTCACAGTTTTGGATAGCGTGACGCAAAAGACAAATCAATTTATTGAAATAAATAATTTCAATTTATAATGCAAACTCAGTGAAAGTGTGATTATTTGACAGTATATTTGAAAATTAAAAGCACTGTTTCAATGTGTAAATATACTTTAATAGACAAAACAAAGGTAATTTTAATGGAATCAAAAAACAAATCTTTTAAAATGACACCGAGGAGTCACTGGAATTTTTATATCATTCCTTTTAAAACTGTTATTTTGAAATTGAAGTGCAAATGAAAAAGTATCAGTGAGTATATTTAATATATTTGTCTTATCTTGAAGTTAAAAATATTATGTTTGCATTGTAAATATAAATAAAAGGAAAAAGCAAATGATCAAATAAGAAAATCTACGTATATTTTAACTAATAGTAAAGCGTCACTTAAAATTTATATCATTATTTTTAAGACCCATATTTCAAAATTTTATAGCGATAAAGTAGCTGCGTCACAAACTTTTAACCCGTTAAGGGTTTTTGTACTGATATCATTACTTTTTAGAGGTTATTGATCAAAAAATTAAAACAAGTCCTTCCGGCTCATAGGAAGGTTAGGTTGATTTATCTTTTATTAAGAAGTTGCCACCATTTTTTCAAAATGGCAGCTACATTTTATTAATGAATTTGATGGATTTATTAATGAGGGCTATGTATACATGGAGTTTTAAGCAAATCGGTTCAAGGGTTATTGTGATAATTTTCAAGTGGCCACCATTTTGAAACAAAAGGACAGAGTGACTGAGATGCCCAGTGAACTTATCAAAGGTACTTGAATGATATGTCAACTGTGCAAACGTGATTCGAACTAAATTCAGTATTACAAAAGTTATTGTAATAAAAAAAATTTAAGTGGCCGCCACTTGGAAACAAAATGGTGGAGCAAGTTGCCTAGCAAACTTATCCAAGATATTTGAATTGTAAGTTCACTTCCCAACTTTAATTTCAACCAGTTTAGTATTCTAAAAGTTACTATAGTGGCGCATTTTCAAGTAGCAGCCTGATTTCAAGCGGCTGCAACTTGGAAACTATAATATTGGTACAAAATTCATCCAAGATATTGGTGTGATAAGTTCAATGTCCAACTTGAACTGATTCAGTATTTCAAAAGGTATTCTGATGATAAATTTACAAGTGGTATCCTGATTTGAAATGGCCGTACTAAAGATATCGGTCATTTTGTTAAAAATGGCAGATAAAATTCATTAATAAATACTTGGTTGAGACCTTTATGTGGTCAATGTAAACATCAAAATTCAAAATGTGGATTTGAAATTTTCACGTAGCTGCCACTTGAAAACAAACTGCAGAGCAACTTAGTTAACGAACTCATCTAAGATATTTGTACGATAAGTTTGCTGTATAACTTTGGTTCAATTCAATTTTGAGTATTATGTCAAGTTATCGTAATCACAAAATTTCCATTACAAAAAAACCCAATTTATACATCTTTTACATTTATACGACCTTTTAGTGAAGTCCTGATTCATTCCTATTCATTTGAATGAAAAATTTCTTTGTTTATAAGTCACACAATATTAGTTATGTCTTTTCCACTTTTCTAAAATTCACAAAATTTCTTGACTGGTCATTATTTTACCATTCTAAATATAAATTTTGATGAGTATGTGAACTTTGATATTATATCATGACTTTGGAGTTATTCACAATCTATTAACTAATTAAAAACAAATTGTCTGATGCTAATTTAAGTGATAATGATGTAGAATGTGAAGAAGTTATTCTTAAGAGAGGACAATACCTATACTCTGTGTAAGAAAAATAGACCTGTCAAGGCCACCTCTGAGGGTTCTTCATTCGCCCGTTACCATGGTATTACGGGACGCTAACTTCCCCGCATCTTTTTTCCTACATAACTCTGTTATCTTAGCAAAAGTAAATGGGGAGCAGATTAGTTCTTTGAATGTTAGTAAAGGATACATATATAAATATAAGGTTATCTCTTGTGCTATCTCTTGGTTATCTCTTTCTTCTCACCATAAAAAGAAAACATATAATTATGAATTTTTCCTTTATTAGCTTAACAAAGTTAATTTTCTAATATACTTTGAAAATTTTATTTCTTTATGAGTTAAATCTTCAAACTTGTTAATTTAGGGACAAAGCGTTCTTTATTTTTTTACTTATACCTGTGTTTACACCGGAAAGATATGTAGAAAACGTTTGAATATAATTAATCTCATAATCAAAATTTCATTGTGATAGCTGCATTTTCCAGACCACATATTATTATATATTACATATAAGAAAAATAGGTATATTTTCATTTTTACTTCATGTGTAAGAACAATAAAAAGTATAAAATAAGAAAATAAGTGTTTCAAGATTAAAAACCAAGAAATACTCTCAGTTTCACATGATATACGCAAAAAGAATATAGCAGTTAAACACATTCTCAGTTATAAAGATTAGTTCCTTCTATGTTTATCCTTGACTATATATAGTTTTTAAATTTCATGTATCATTATATCATATATAGAAAAAATTATAGTATCAGTTATTTATCTGATATTGTTATTGTTTTCAGGATCAGTTAAAACAAGACGAAATCAAAAAAGAAAAATCCTGCGATTAACATAGATTATCAATGCCAAGAGGTATCAATGATCAAAAGATTCTGCACTCGAAGCTAGTAGACTGGAGGTGCCGGGTTCGAACCCAAGAAACGCTCGTAGTTCTATTCATTCAGAGTTTTCCTTGTTTTTCTCCGAAACTGGCTAAATATCTGAGTAAATAAGGAACAATTTGGTCTTAACCCATGCACCGCCACTTCACTGCATTTTTAAGGTTTGAAAAAGCCTGCGGCCACGAAATTTTAATATAATTTTAGGATAACCTTTGATTTATTTAATACCTAAAACTATATGACTAGCATCAGCAATTCGTTTATAGAGCAGTGTAAAATAATTTTTGTTTTCTTAATAATCATACTTAAATACTTTTTAGCTATAGAATTATTTATTCTTATTATAAAATAGCTTTGTAGTCAAAATGACCATTCCAGTCGTTCTAATCTTAAAACACTAACTTAACTGTTAATAGCAAACAATACAAAGAAATTAATTTTTCAGCTTTATTCTAATTTAAAATTATATTTTTAAATAATAAATTTTTAAATAATATTTTTTAATTGTATATTAAATATTTTTAATTATCTAAATTTAAAATAAAAGCGAGTTATTTTAAACCAAGAGTTAAGAACTATATCATGAATTTGAAAATTAAAATTTAATATAAATGATGATGATTGTGTTAAGTTTAAATTCGATTGTTTTTACAAAAGCCTGGTTGTCCTTGAGAGGTATTTATTAGGAATCCTTGCTAAAACTCACAAAATTTTCGAAGAAAACCATGGTAAACTCCAAATAGCTAGGATAATTACTGCGAAATGGATCCGACCTCGACCTTGCCCATCTGCCAGCTTGGAAAGCAAAACCAAATAGGTAGTAACATTGACATTTCTCTAAACACAGTTATTTTAGGAAAGTTTTCTTTATTTTTTTTTATTTTTTTTTATCCCCTTCAAAACGTAATTTAGTGTATTATTTATCTATTTAATATTATTATTATTATTATTTAGCCTTGGATACGGCTTAGCCCTAAAAAGAGCTTTCTTAGCCCTTAGAAGGGTTTTTTTAGTCTTTAAAAAACTTTTTTTAGAGCTTTGATATTTCGACCTGGAGATAGAACTGATTCTTCCCCCTTATATTTCGTCAATTCTACCGTAATTATAAACGTGATAAATAATCATCTTAGACTGTTTCCTTATATCAAGACTACCAGTAATAGTAAATGATATAAACACTAAACGATGATAAAAACTAAACGCTACGGATCCAAAGAACAAGTCTAAAGAAAACTGTATTGTATGTGAACGAAATATTCTCCTGGTCAAACAATTGCTCAAATGGGGTGGGAAAAGAATGAGCGATAACGAGATCACATGGGTCATTTCTAGGAAAGTTGACGAGGGTCTAGTGACCTTGACAGGCCAATTCAGTTTACACGGACTATAATCTTGGCAACAGCTATGGCCTATCTTATGGGAAGATCTATTTTCATAACTAGGGGGCTCTGCCCCCTGCTCGCTCCGCTCACCAACCCCTGAGGGAGGCTTCGCCTTCCCCCGACTCACTTTACTTGTTAACACATGCAGAGCTCTGCCCGCCTATCCGCTGCTTTCCTTTCACTGAATAGGAATGTTAATAGTGCATAACACAAGACAAAAGCAGAAAATTTTGAAATATGTAATATTTAATAGCACATTATTTTATTTTTATAAAAATCATGCTTAAAATCAATTTTTTTTTTTTTTTAATAGAAAGAAATCCGTAATATCCAGACTATTTTCTATTATAGCTTTAGTATATCACCTTTGCTTTTTAACTATAGATCAGGACCGTGGCACCCCAGTCGATAGCACGCCGACCTTGTAATTGGAAGATTGCGGGTTCGGTACTCGAGCTGGCCAAAGACCGTTGTGTACACTAATGGTGGCTGGTGCACGTAAAATCTGTTGTGGCGACAATATCATCCATATTCCCATCAAAACTATACCTTTTTGGGTCACCGAAGCGGGGGAGCCATCTCTTCCGTGTAGGATAAAATATGTGATGGCATGTGTCCGAAACATACCTAGGGGTGTGCCCCAGATCGTCATCAATTATCCATAGTGCAGTAATGGCCAATGTCATATCCAACCTATCTAACTACCTATCTACCTACAACCATGGATATTTTAATTTTCCCATGTAAGAAAATTTACATTCTAAAAGTAGAGAAAAAAAGTTATTAATAGCAACACTGACATTTATTTTTTACAACCATGGTTCCGAGCAGCGGTATAGCCAGTCCATAAAGCACCGAGCTCATAATTGGAAGATTGCTGATTCGATACTTGAGCCGGTCAAAGACCGTCGTGTGCACTAATGGTGTCTGGTGCACATAAAATCTGTCATGGCCACAAAGTCCTCCATGTTCCCATCAAACATATACGTCTGGGGAATCTCCTCCATGGGGGATCAAAATTGTGATGTCTCTGGTGTATGTCTCTGGAACATCCCTAGAAGTGCTTCCCAGACAGTCACGAATTACCCATAGCTCAGTACTTGGGCGATGTTAAATCCAACCTACCTACCTACCTACAACCATGGATCGTATTTTATTTTTCCCGTGTAAAATGACTTCATGACAGAAGACCAACGTCACTGGGAGAAACTTTTTTCAAGGTGGCAAATAGAGTACTTTCATAAATTTGTCGTTTATAGCTAATAACTTCTTTAATTAAAATGATAGAAATTTCTAAGCAGCTGAAATGTCTTCCTTGAAGTATTCGGAACACATTGATACCTCTCATGATGCGAAAGACCCTGCCCTCCGCGAGAAGATGCTGTCGCAGACAAAAAGAATTTGACGCCAGCGACAGTAATTTTTTTTTTTTTATATATAGAGATTACTCATTACCAAATGTAGTTTTTAAATTCTGTTTTCACTTTCAGAAAATTCACAACCATTAAATTGGTACTGATTTTCGAAGAAATTGATTTTTAAAAATTTTTATATATTTTTTTCGTTCAAAAATGCAAATTTTCATACAAATTGCTTTTTTTAACCACAAAATGAAATACTAAAAATTTAAAAAATCAATTTTTGGAAAATGGGTACTAATTTAACGACTTTGAATTTTCTGAATATATTTCTTATTTTAATTTTGTAAAAAAAAATTATTACTTGGTAATAGAAATTCCAGATGAAAAAAAAAAAAATTAAATTTTACTTCCACATAGAAAAGTTATTTATTTATTTTTCACAAAAGTAATGTCTTTAATAATATAAATGTGACATGTGTATGACTGTATATATATATATATATATATAATCAATTTGATAAATATGCAGAAACTTAAAGAGAAATAATAAAAATGTTGAGTGACTCCAGTCGACTTTCTGAACATGAAAGTAATTCACTGTTGTTTAAATAAAATAACGTAAGAGAAGTCATTAAATAAACAATCAAGAAAATTATTTGATTATTTGCTCACAAATAATATATTGTTTAATGGAATGGAATGCATCCGAATTATTTTGTGTATATCTGTAAAAGAACTAATAGTGTTAGATTCACCAAAATGTATATAGTTTGTGTGACATATACTTATAATTTGTATATGAATTCAAAGCTCAATCAAATGAGGCTTCAGACGCCATCACATTTTAAATAAATTCAGACTATAGGCCATAATATTACAGAATTTTTCGTTATTTCCCTGTAAAAAAAACTATAAATGCTAGATTCAGCAAAATATATCTATACGATTCATTCAACAGTGACTGATAACATGTATATAAAAGTTTCAGCTGAATTGAATAAGGAATTCAGATGCTATCACACTTTAAATTATTTGAGCCCATAGACTATAATGATAAAGAATTTATCTTTGTGTCCTGCTTAAAATAAATAAATAAAATTGTGCTAGATTCTCCAAGATGTATACAGTTTGTACTACGATAACCTATAACATATGCACCAACTTTTAGCTCATTTGAACAAAGCATTTAGACAATATTGTGTTCACTCTACTCATATATGTACATACATTATCGTAAAATAGCAAAAATGAACTCATGGAACTTCAAACATGTAGATACACCAACTTCACGTCAAATTTTTGTTATAATTACAATACTTTCCTTACCTATGTGTTTTCAGAAAGTAAAAAATTCCATGAAATATATGTGAATCATTCATTTCATCATGCTTAATAACAAATTTTTTAAAGGTGTTTACGACTATGAGGGAGGAGATGATAATGTAGTTGAAAGCAGTGGGGGGGGGGAAAGGAGGGGAATTAAAATTGAAACTATAAACTATACTTTTGCACCCAATTCACCCTTAGAAATAGATATATTTATTTATTAAATATTGTTAACTTTGCATGCCTATTTCAATCATTTATGTCTATTTTGAAATATTTAAATTGATTTTATTTACATACACAGGTTTAACCTGGCAAAAAAATTACTTTAGCATTTTAGCGAAAATAGGCAAGCACTATTTTAGCTTTTTCGAAAGTTAATTAATTCTTTGGATACCATTGATTTCTTTTACTTACAAGGAACATCACCCAAGCGTCGGATTTCAATGAGAGAGAGGCGTTTCTTTCATATTTGATATGCTATCAAATTTTACTCAAAAATATGCGAAAAATTTGTATTTATACAGCAAGTGAATACTCAAATGAATAATTCAGTTGAAATAATTTTCAGTACTACTATAAATTTTCATTTGTAACTTAAACATGAAAGCGCAAAATCATTTAGTATTTTTAAGTCACACCCAAAGGCGGAGCTTACTGTTGATATGTGGCTGATGTGGTTTTTAACATTTTAAAAATTCAATAAATAGAGAAAACATGGATGATAGCAAAAATTTCTGTGATAAAAAATATTTGGTACATGCCCTCTATCAGAAATTAAAGTTTCATTAAAATCACAGCCAGACACGGTGTTCCTTGTTAGCTTTGTTATCCTCAGTTTTGTTTTCTATTCCTTTTGTTCATTGATGATTTTAACCAAGCATCCATATTTGTGACTTTAAAAATATGAATCAGGAAAACTATGTTTTGATTTCAACAATAGAAAAAGAGGTACTCATATCATACATGTAAAATGAAAAAGCAATTTAAAAATTAAATAAAGTGTAGTGGTAGATAATCGTGAAATAATATTGCTAAGAATGCTTCTATGAAGCAAATTCTGACATACTTTTAAATATTTTTGCATTTAAATTCAATCATTAAAAATAAATCCAAATTACTATACAAATAATGATTCCCAAAAATTTCAGTTCTTTCGTAGTTTTTGCCTGCAAATATTGCAAAAAAAAAAAAAAAAAATCTGAGTTATTATATAGAGATATTTTATATCGTTATCCAGTTTTAGCTTTTTAGTGAAATTCTGACCAACATTTTTTAGCAAAATGCTAAAAAAACTTATGGCAGTTTAAACCCTGCACAGGGTTCAGGAATTTATTAAAAAATATGGTCGCCAACAAAAAATTATGGTAGCCCATAAAAAAATATTCTCCAACATTTTCTTTCTTTCTTTTTATTCCGTTTCAAAATTTACTTGAATATACGCAGGGGTGCAGAATATGTCCGAACGTGCGAACGATGTTCGGGGGAAATTCTGGCTGTCTGGGGAAATTTTGAATAATTATTATCTTAGAATAAAATAAAAATGAAAACGGAAGTAAGAAAAAAATACTGAAAAAACAAATTTTCGAATATTAAACTACAAATTAACAGCTGTATTCTTCTTTTACAAGTGTATTCCCTTTAAATACCCGTTACCCCCCCCCCCCCCAAAAAAAAAAAAAAAAAAAAAACTTTCTGATAATAGGTTGATGCGTTATTTTTGGGAAAATTTCAGAGGTCTGAACATTTTCTGCACCCCTGGAATATAGAAATTAAGATTCTATATACCAATTATTATACCAACTAAAAATCAATTATTTATTAGGCTGGAATGATTTATTTTTTACATCAGGAAACACTTGTTTAAATTTAACATCATGAAACTGGTTTTATTATTTTCACTAAATTAATACACCATCGGCAATGGTACATCATTACACAGGTACAAAAATTCAGCACCAGATCGATAGCATGCACAGACAGGAGCAGTGTAAACCAATTCCCTGAAACGGTGCAATAATTTAACACAGAGTTGTGAAACATGCACGGAGATATGTAAATTCCCTAATTCAACACAGTGTCTCAAAAAGTGGTGAGGGCAAAACAGCGAAAGTAGAATTGGAGCCCGATTTCGGGACCAATTCTTTCACCAAAATATATATATTAAAAAAAAAAAAAAATCCTTAAAGTTGAAAACATTATTACTAGTTTTAAAAAATATTGGTCCCCAATGGCGACCGTATTTCACAAGCTCTCACATACATATATATATATGGAATATATATATATGGAACATATATATATATGGTTTTATATATATGGAAAGAATAAAGGTAATTTTTAATTTAGGACTCGCAAATAATTAATAGTGGACAAAACGGTATTTTGTCCGGGGCGATTTTAACCAGGTTTTTTCCACTATGGAAAAAACCGAACAACCCTGACCCAAAGTACCCCATGTTTTAAAATCATTAATTACATTAAAACTATTAAAACATAAACGAGGACATTCTACGAAAAACATTCAAACCATGTTTTCACCTTTAGATACAATTTTTCAGACAAAAAAAAAAAAAAAAAAAAAAAAAAAAAATAATAATAATAATAAATAAAAAAAATAACTCTTTTTTTTTTTTTTTTTTTTTTTTTTTTTTTTTTTTCTTTTTTAAGAAAAACTTGATTAGAACATTTGCTCCCCAAATGTTTCAATTCGATAAAATGTTAAAGTAAACATATATAATGTGCAGTATATACCTAAATTTGGAAAATATATAGCAGCATGTTAATTAGCAACACTGTTTGAAAGTACTTGTTTTGATTGAATTGCCATCTTCAAAAAGTAAAATATTTTTTGTGTCAATTTCAATTTCAATGTTGCTAATATATTTTCAGTATATAATTATAGGTAATGATGATGTATATAAATGTGAATTCTTGTAGGCATATGAAATTATTAGTTTTCATTTTATTTCATGAAATATAATTCATACCCAAATCCAAAATTATCCCTATTCTATTAGCAATTCGTGAAATGCATAAGATTTGCAGCTACAAGGAAAATAAATTACAAATATACACTTCCATTACTATGATTTAGAGGCAAGTGTTTTATAGTTTTACTTTCTAAAATGTAGTTATTCATATTTCCGAAAAGTAAATAAATGTCTGTTGATCTGTTGGCTAAAACAAAAATATCTTCAAGTATAAACAAATCACTTGTAACCTCTATTTTTCGAATATGCCTGTTTTAAAGTTCCACACTTCAATATTCAAACATTTACTTGAGAAATTAATCTTCTAAAATACAAAATATTAATTTAAACTAAATGTAATTTAATTCACTTTAATTAATAGTAAATTCTGTTTCTAAACAAAAAAGAAAATGCAGACAACTTATTCATGCACTATGTTCCAGTGGCAGATCTAAAACTTTTTTTTTTTTTTTTTTTTTTTTTGGTGGGGGGGGGGCTAAGATTTTTCAAGATGTTATTCCATATCAATGAAAAATTTCCAATTGTAATATTCAATTATGAATGTCAGTACTTTTAGCCTAGCCCCCCCCCTAGATCTGGCGCTGCTATGTTCTTGCATGCATGAGCATACCACAGCTAAAAAGAAAAAAGTGGCAGAATGGCTCTTTTTGCAATGTTTACCGCAAGAGAGTTTTCTGTTTTCAGTGGTGTACAGAATGAAATTCAAGAGGAAAAGAAAAAGTAAAGATATTAACAGACATGTTACTTTTCAGCCTTTTTAAGCTTGAAAATTATTATTCTTGGGATCAATGCAAATCTGCATTAAAATTTTTTGGACATGTGTAGGGGGGGGGGGGGTCAGCCTGAATTTGTGCAATATATTATTAGCAATTTCTATGTGATTGGCTTTCAAGAAATGTCAAATTCAAACTTTGAGAAAATGAAAAAGAAATAGCTCTTCAACTGCATTTTCCTAATAAACTAGAACTACATTATTCTGCTAATCAATTGCCCCAGCAAACAATGCTTCTACAGAATAAACTTATTTTCAAGTATACGTAATAATTTTGTCTTTTTTTTAAGCACTTACAACTATTTTAATTATAATTAATATGATATTCAATATGAGATTTATTGTTCTGATTTTGTTATTGTGTGTGCATGTATGCAATCAAATTTAACATTATTTTTATTATTGAAAAATTTATATTGTGTCAGTTGCCTGATACCACTTTTGAGGGGGGGGGGGATCGGGAAAATTTCAGCCTTTTTTTCTGTAAGATTGTACCATGTCTGTATTAATTAAAACTTTAGCTCTACGAAAATAATCAGTTTTAGACACTTTTCATGGTTAATCTGTTTATTTAATGATTTTGGCCGAATGCCGAATATTTGGCCAGCTAATTACTGACAATCAGCTGTCAACTTCCTAATTTTTTTCGAACTTTTTAAATAGTACCATTTATATTTAGTAATATTTTACTTTTTTAATTATGAGAAATTAACATAAAAAATTCCTTTTCAGAAATGGTGATTGATTTAAATGTAGAAAATTACTAGAAAATATTACAATACACTGTGGCATGATGCTGAGCTCACAGCAAAGAAAGTTATTAACTGTTAGATTCCTCAATAAATACTTAAACTTTCTTAGATGACAACATCATGTTGCACCCCAGCGATAAAAAATAATCTTTGAGAAAAATCAACTTAAAGATAACAATAAAGCATTGACTTGCTTACAATAAAACTAACAAAAATGCCTCTCACTCAGGTGGATAAACTGCATGATATAGCTTAGGTGGGACACTTTTCATCCCAGTGACATAAAATTTTGTAGCTGTCTGCGACAGGTTTTTAAAATTTCGTAATCTGTACTCAAAAAGCCTGAAAGCTGAAAGCGGCAATCTGGGAGGAGGGGGGGGGGGCGTTAACAACAGTGGTGATCTCGTGCAACAATACACAATACAATTTTACTACAAAATAATATAGTATAAACAATTATAAAAAAATAAGTTTAACTCATTCAATTAAATATTTCATAGCAATGTTTGACACAACACAATATAAATAATTATAAATAATAAAAGTATTAATTTTAGTTTTGATACAGAAATTTTTATAAGTGAATTTTGAAGTGGAGGAGAAGTTTTGGAGCAGTTTTAAATGAAATTAGCACTTTCCTACATTCCCGTAGAATCTCAGTAACAGGTAACAGGAGAAAAAGAATACATGCATAACACTGCCTATCAAGGGAGATCTAGGCTCCTAGGTCGCCCTTGTTAAGCACTGTTTTGTGTGTTCCTACCAAGGCACCTATAGGGAGTTCAAGAGTTCCTACCACAGAGCGTCTAAAACGTCATACATCAGTAGCGCATTGTCGTGGGCAAAAATATCTAAATTGCAGACAATTTTTTATGACTGCAGACAAAAACTGTCTTAAAGTTGTGGGAAATTTTTTTTTAGTAGTACAGATAAAGAGTGTCTGAAAGTTAGGGTCAATTTTTTTTATTAGTGCAGACAAAAACTGTCTGCAAGCCGTTTTTCTGTGTCCGCGACTATGTCGCCGTGTCGCGGCGTTTCTGCCACTGGGCTTTTCATATGACATAAACTCAAATTCACTATTTTTTTACTTGTATCATGTATCACCTTTTTTAACGGGGGTGGACATAATATTTGTTTGATCTCCTAAAATGTCCTAGATGGCAACATTATCTAAAATACGTGCACTCCTTGTTAACTCGATTTTAAAGATATAATCTTTATTTAAGTACTGTTGTTAACAAAAACAACTTTTGTTAGATATTAGTGCTACACCAAATAGCACTTTGATCGAGTAGTTGCTGAGTGCTTGGACGAGCACCTAATACCAAGTAGTTGCAAGAAAGAATAATTGAAGCATATATGAAAATTTGCACATCTTAAAATTTAAAAAAAAAAAAGGCTTTTGAACATAAAATTTAGTTAAATGGTAAAGAGCACGCTTTCATGCAGAACTTTTGTAGTGTATATACATAATTAGGTTCATTGCTACATTTTGATACTTACAGCATAGTGAATTACTAAAACCAAAACTGATAACTTTATTCTTAACATCTTTTTTAGATGCGAAATTATCATCCTCAGATAATTCTTAGAGAATATAAAAGTTATTATGCTCTAAGACTTAATTTAAGATACATGAAATTTACATATGAAAGGGGAACATTAAAATATTTTATAATATGGCCATAATTGGCAAAATAGCAGATTTAATTATGCAAATACGTTTTAGATAACGTTTTAGTGTATTTACCTTTTTTATATATACCGTAAAATACCATAAAATCCTTTACTCAGTTAAATGCCCCTCCTCTTTTCACATTTTTTTTTTTTTTTTTGTTCTTTAAATACTAAATAAGCACACCTTTTGCTCGACGGTTGACTGTATCTGAACAGATGATAGTTTTTTACATTATTTATTTTATAGTATAAAATTCAAAATCAATCTTTAGATTCATCTAGCCAAATAATTTCATATTCAGCATTACGGTCGAATTGTCGAATATCGAATATATATACTGAATATTCAGTACATTCCTAATAACTAGCTAATTATTTTATAAAAGCAAATTTAGTTCTGCATTTTGGGGTAAAATTCTGTTAGGCTTGATTTCATAAATAATGCCTGTCTTGAACTGTTAGCGGCAAAATGCTTGTGCATTTTAATAACAGATTACAAAATTATTGCATATTTTGGTAAACAGAATTGAAAAAAAAAAAAAAAAAAAGGAAAATTTTATTGATAGGCAACAAAATAATGATGAATTTTGGCAATTATTTATATTATTAAACATAAAATTTGATGATAGATACAGAAAATACAAATGATTCTGTATTTCAATAACAGGCCACAAAATTATCATGGATTTTGAGAAATAGCTTTGGTGGAAAAAAAAAAAAAATTATCAATTTGCAATAAAATACTCTATTCTTAGTAATTATTTGTATTGTGAAAAATAAAGTTTCTCAATAAGCAGCAATATGATTCCATATTTTATTAACAAGCTGTAAAATTATCGCTCAATTCAAAATAGTTTTAAAAAAATCGCAGACTTTATAGATAAAAAATAAAAATAATTGTGTATTATGGCGAAATGTAAGAAAAAATATTTCAGGAATGGCTAGAAAAAGAAAAAAAAAAGTGCAAATTTTATTGATAAGCAGCGAAATAACAGCATGTAACAATTGTGATTAAGCTATTAAACTGGTAATCCAAAAAGCATACTTTACTGCTGTCCATAATAAGTTTATCGGAATAATCTGCAGCGCTTGCTGCTAGAAAGCTCCCTCTTAATTATTAAAACAAAAGTATATATTATTATTATTTTCTAGGTTACCGAGCAATACATAAACATGGAACTAAAAAACAGGCATATTTTGAAAATTACAGGCGATTATGAGTAATAATTTGTTTAGGCTTGGCAGTGCAAACAGATCAAAGATAAGATATATAAACATATTTATTGACTAATCGAAAAAAAATATGTAACCATAATAAAACACGTACCTCTAGATGCAAACATAGTATTAAATTTTGCTTTTCTCAAATCATTTATTTAAACCTTCCGGTATCAATTAATTTAGGGTTTTCAACTAGAATATCTTCTTTCTTGATTAAATAATGCTCTTCGAAGTAATAAATAAAATAGAAAAACGTAATGAAACTGAAAGCTTGATAGGCGGAATGGGCGGAATAATACAGTGCAAACCTCGATGGTAAACAATTAGCGCCTGTCTACAGCGAGTCAGCGAGCGCCAAAAATTTTGGATGTACGCATGCGCTCCAAAGATCATGAACCATGGTATAAATTTGTGTGCATGAGTGATAAACTTTTTCGCTTTAAAAAGAAATTAATTCATTATAAATAACGATGAAATAGAATATCTATGATTACAAAATACTTCTTTTACTTTAAATATTATCTAAATAATTTTTTGACGAAATGGGAAATTTTAAAATTAAAAATATTTTCTTCATAACAAAAAGTTATTGACTGCATTCACGTTGGTCAGCCAACCACCAAAGCCTTGCAAGCAAGAAGTAAGAACCGATTTACGGCCATTTTCGCCGAAGAAAAGCATGCAATTGGCGGAGTAATATAGTTCTATTTTTAAAACAACTTTTATGAAAAACAAGAGTTTTCCTGAAAAAAAACGAAGACGTTACTAGATTAAGAAAGATCCTATTAACAGCATATATTAATTATATGAAAATCCTTCGAGCCGTTTTAGAGATATTTTTCAGAATTTAGTCCATTACACCAATCGTTTTCCCTTTTTGGCTTTAAATTGAGATTCAGATCTCAAAACATACTGCATGTAGAAATGTAAAATTTTAAGGATAGATTAAGACCGTAGATAAAAGACTATTTTTAAAAGATCAGAACAAAATATGGTATATTTGCTGAGATATTAAGTGTCGGCTTTTACAAATCTCTCTGATGTCAAACTAGCCATATATATGAGTTCGCAGCGTTCAGTTTGGGCTTCCGCTTGCGTCACTCGAAAAACTGCCGTTTTTCATGATAATTTACTGGAAAGTAATCAGTTTCAGTGTGGAAATTATGGTGGGTTTAGTTCAGCAAATTTTTATAATGTTTTTATAACCACAGATCAGGGGCAGGGTAGTGAAATTTTTGTTCAGGAGAGTCAACCGGTTCCTTCTTCTTTTGATGCTAACTTAGTAAGCCCAGAGGTCTCTCACCCTATGCCCTGTCCTGCCCACATTGAACAAAGTGTATCTCCGACAGTAAGCGAAGCCGAGCGTGGAAATGATAATATTGAGGAAACTACTCCAAAAAGTGTTCGGACAACAAAAAATGAACTGAGTGTAGGAACGGTTTCCAGACCAACACATGATTACAATCTTCGCCCACGTAATACCCTTCGATTTTGAGGTACATTTTGGGGTCAAAATTTGAAATAGTATTTTTTTTTCTCCTCTTTTATTCTACATGTTCGCATGTATATGTTTAGTTTTGTTTTCTTATTGTTGTTGCTCCGTGTAATTGTTAGCATTCGTATCAGTATTTTTTTCTTGTAAATGTTTATTAGTAATTTACATATGTACATATATTTGCCTGCATTGTACTGTGTTATCATTTTAGTGTTAGAAATTTTTTCTTTTATGCGCATGCGTAGTACCTTAAGGCTTGATGGATTTTTTTTTTTTGTTCGTTATATCATGTAAGCGGATTTGTCTCAGTCATAATGTAGTAAGCTAGAAATTCTTTAAAATTAATTGGGGGGTAGCAGGTCATGTTTACAATAAAATTGCAGTTAGATTTTTTTTCGCCTTATGTCTTCGATACCTCGTCCTTCACAAAACTGGTGGGTGTTTTCATGTAAATAATTTAAGTTAGGAGGATATTGTTGCTGTGTTTGTGCCTGCCTCTCGTTATGATCTGTGTTTTCTGGCTTGCCTACAAATTGTGATATAATTTTTTTATATGTGAAAAATATGCTTGTAGGTGAACATACCTTTGTTTTTTAGTATAAAGTGTATTTTTATTTCTGTATATTCTGCATTTGAGACAGTGTATATTCTCTTTCATGATTATTGATGGCTATTCTCAGTGATAAGTACAAATTTACAAAATTTTTGTTTAGAAAAATTAGAACTCTCGAGGAAATTAAAAACAAAATTTTGCTCTAATCTCTTTTTACATCACAGTCCTTTATGATTGATGCTTGTAGAGAAAATTGTTTCTTCGTCGTCGGTAGGCGCGAATCTTTTAATCTAGTTTCCTCTCTCCCTAAAGGTTTAGTAGGTGTGTATATGGCTCTCATGGGGCGTATAAAAATTTTTATGTATCAAGATAAGAAAAAAAGAAGCCGTGTATTTGATAAAAAGTTTTCAAATGTTGTCTTGTAAATTTTATCATGTAATGGTTTTGTTTATTTGTATGTATATTTGCTGTATTTATGTATATATATTGTTTTTTCTAAAATTGCATTTGAGTCGCCAGGAGTGCTCATGTTGTCCCAGTTTTGGTAGTGGTTTATTTAAGAATAAAAGAATGCTACTCATTGCCCACCCCTATCGTTAAGTTAGGTGGTCCTAGGGAGTTGTGTCAATTCTGTCTGTTAGGTAAATGATGTATAGATGGCAAATGTTAAGGGTGCATGTCAAGGCTGGTTTGGTTGAATCTTGTTGTGGTCCGACTGGTGCGGTATTGTGAATGCCTTCGTGGTTAAAAGTTTTTGTGCCGTGCTATGTCATCTGTGAATTGCTAGATTTGTTTGAGTTTAAAATTGTCTGTTATGCTTGTGCACGTTTTCCTTATGCTATGTCATGTGGTTTTGGTTTAGATTGCAATTGAAAGTTATGCCTGTGTGGGTGTGTTGAGTTCTTTGAGGGTCTTGAAGCAACGTTAATGCTTTTCAGGGAAGGTTTCTTGGTTCATACAATAGCTGTTTTTCAGGTTTATAATAAAAATGTCTTTGAAGGTGGCAAGTTCGATTTGCAGATGGAGACGTCTGTTTGCGGATCGAGGAAAGTTTGGGGTCTTAGCTGTCTTCTGTCTTAGGGTCGATGTTGACTTTTTGATGGTTGGTCACTTTGCCTTTTAATTTTCGGCTGCTTTTCAAAAAAAAAAAAAAATTGCAATTTTTTTTTTCATTGGGGTAACGGGGTGTTGTTATGATGTTTCATAACTGTTTGTTCATTTTTAATATTTCATAATTAAAATTTCTATTCTGTAAAAGAAAAAAAAAGAAAAGATAGGTTTTCTTAACTACATTTTTGGTTTCAAATCGACTTGTAATCTCGTGTATTGCACGTTAAAAAGGAACATAATCCTTTCTTGAAAAGTATTTTTGTCGAGAGCCCCTTTGTATATTTCTTTTGTGATATCTTGAAGCAAACTAAAGGAAGCATATCCCCGTGCATTCTCTTTCACAAAAGGTGTTTTTTTTCTCTCTCTTTTTCATTCCTTACAACCGTGAGAGAATATCTGTATTTCTTGTTCGTAGGTGGAGAAGAATGTTACTTTTCTTCCGCTTTTTGACAGTTACATCGCTGTGTCGTGTTCAGAGCAGTGTGGGGGCGTGGCTAGGCCGAAGGTCAATAGCTGTGTCTCTCAGATGTTTTGTTGCTCGGTCGCAGTAATGAGTGAAATAAGGAAATGTCTTAGAGATTATAATTTCGGTCTTTACCTGGGGGGTGAAATTGGGTCTTGCAAGGTTAGCTGACTGTATGGGCGTGAGAATTTTGGTTTGAGAAATATTTTTAAATGAGGGCGTATTAATTTTTAGTAGGAGTGACCAGGGTGATAGTTTCGGTTTGTTATAGCGAATCAGACTCTCCTTTCTTTTTAGCTGAGGCGAGTGGCAACGAATCATAGGTTGGTTATGTTTGCTCAAGTGATTGCGTAGTTTAATCGTGCGACGGGGTACTGAAAGAGTATTGGCTTTTCGAGAGGTATTAAGAACTTTTTTTTTGTGCTGAGTTTTTTTTAAGGGAGAGGGGCCTTTGGCCCCCTCTCAGATATGCCTAGAGCTCTCTCTGAGATTCACCTTGCCTCTCGCTGAGAGACTGTTGGAGTCTTCATCTCTCTTCGATTTACCGACCGAGGTTCTCATCATCGCTCCCTTGGCCTGATGTTAGTTTATATCCGAGGGAGTTCAATGATACAATAGAATGATAAGATGTATCCTTCGAAGCGTACTCGTCGAAATTCTGCAGCTTGCTGTTAGCATATTTGGGACTTCTTTCTGATCGTTTTCTGCCGATAGTGAGAGGCGGAACACCTAGAAAAAGTGGAAACAGGAATAATAGCGGAAAAGTCATTCTTCAAATGTTTCCTTCGATTTTTTGTTCCTGTGTGGTCGGAAATGATGTGACTCCTCCTGGCAGCCTGTTAAGTAGTTTTTGCTCATTTTTTTCTTTACTCCTTTCCTTCATAACTTATTAAGTATATGCAAAAATAGCATTAAAATACTTTACCTATGTTCTGTTGTAATCAGTATTAAAACCTTGTGATATGTTATTTAGAGAAAAGAAAAAAAAATATCACTGCCTTGTCCGCGTCACTGCTTGGTGATTGTAAGAAGGAACTATAAGTTGTAAGAAAAAAAAACTATATGTTATCCAAAGGAAATTTTTTGTATTTTGAATGTGACTTGACTATAAATAATAATTAAAAATATATGATGTGTGTAATATGTTAAGAAAAGTCAAAATTCTACTTTTAAAATAAATCTTTTCAGTTTTAAAAACTAATATTATTTGTATGTTTTATTTAGATACTTCTGCCTATTTATTGTGTGAAGTAAAAGGAATTTTACCTACATGGGGATTTTGATAGAATAATTTAAGATTAAATTTTTGCTTAGAAAACTAAAAGAAATGAAAGGAAAGTTCTTCTTATGTGAAAAGTGTTATTTCACCTCGAAGGTGGGTTATAAATTTACGGTGCTCATTAGATCTTAGTAAGGGACCAAAAGGTTTTAGAGTTAATTCTCCTGTAGAATATTATTCCATATATTTTATTTTTTATTACCTTTTGCTTGTGTGGTGAATATACTTACAGTGTAATCTGGAATACAATTGGTTTGAGATAAAACATTAAAAAGTCAGTCCTGTTACTCTAGTGAATTACTTTGAAAATTGAATTGGAAAGATAAAATTAGATTTTAAGGCAAGAAATGAATTGTTTGTCCGGTGAAGTAATTCCAGATTATACGAGGTTTTTGATTAATTAACTATTAATTTTAGATGTAATGATTTTAGAAGTAATACTTTGTAACGTAAAAGTTTAAATCTTTATTTAATTTTCTTTTGGGTCAGATTTTGGGTCTTGTGTTGTTTTGTATATTCACCAACTGTTTTATTTTTTAAATTTGAGGGATGTTGTAATTAGTTCTGGGATTTTTAATGTAACTGGGTTTAATGCTAAGTTAATTATTCCGGGTTATCTAATTAGTACTGTATGAGCGTTTTTGTACTAAATACCAGTAATAAATAAAATTTGTTACTATACGATCGTTGCCGTTGCAAAATATGGTAGTTCAAAAATAGAATTTAATTTAAAAGTTTTTAAAAAAACTAAAGTAAAGGAAAAATCATAATAGCTGTCTTGCTCACATTTATCCTCGAACTTATTTGACGTTCAGAAAATTCAATTTTATGCAGGGTCAATATTTCTGACCTTTTTGTAATAGTAGGTGAAGGCTTCTTTTACGCATTACAATAGTTGCACAACAGCACTGTCTACCACAAAATCCAATAAACAACTAAAAATAAACGGGCCGGCCACCTTTATTTATAGAAGTAGAATGAATATGATGTAATCAGCACATGAGATGACGCAATAATCTGCACAAAGGATGCAATGTGTTAAAATATTTAAAATCGGCTACTGGTCTTAAACTTTTGCATATAGCAGTAATTTATTTTTATGCAATGCATAAGTTTCTTTTTTTGTTGTTCTTTTATTTATTTATTTGCATTTTGCGTATTAAATAATAAATGCTTTTAATATATAGAGTTGTAAATTTCTTTTAATTTATAAGTATGTTTGTGTTATTTATTTAACTAATATAGTTTATGCTTAAATTTTAAGAGACTAACGTTTTTAATTAAAAGGCCCACATTCTTTTTGTCTTCACCAGGTAATTGGGACTGAGCTTTTTTTTAACTGAGTGTGTACGATTATAATGTGCCTACAAAGGTTTAGCTCAATCCATAGCTGTCGATATCCTAGTTAATTTTCCATAGTATTGTTATCACCCGCCCCTTTTTCTACACAATTTAATTTTTAGAATAATTATTTCCAAATTTAATTACCGTTAAATATGAAAAATAAAACTAAAAAATGACTGTTGTGAAAAAAAAGAATAATAATAGAAGTGGATACTAGCAATACTTCAGATTATTAAATAAGATGTTGGCAGCTATGTATATCGGATAAATGATTTATACGCTAGCGTGTACATTCATACACCAACATCGCTGAAATAAATAAACAAAATAAATTCAGGCAACCTCAAAAGAATAAATACAAAAAAAAAATCCCATGGTAAACTTTATTTTAATGATTACAACATTTTTGTTACATAGAATATGTTCGGTAAATAATTCATAAGATTAATGTATGCAGGGAAGGACCATATTCACAGATTTCACACTCGTGTTTCTTTAAAAAAAAAATTCTCTCTCTATAAAATATTTGGTTTAAGAAGAAGAAAATTTAGTTTCATTAATAGCAGTATGAGATTAGTATAAATCTTTATCCCTGTGTATGGTATGCAAATATAAACTTAAAACTTTAATGTGGTCTAAATGTTTTTTTCCTTATTATTTTGTTAAAAAAACAAAAAAAAAAATCATTTATCGGAATAAAATATTTACTTATACTTAGAATATGAAATAATTTCTAGAATATGTTAAAAATATAAATAGTACGCCTTTTTTAATAACAATGCATAAAAATAATCGAATTTATACGCTTCAAGAGTTACCCGTGTTTATGGAGAATTAAAAACAAAACAAAAAAAACAGTGCTTAAAAAAAAAAAAAAAAAAAAAAAAAAAAAAAAAAAAAAATTAAAATTATTTCAATTTATATAAGTATATTATATAACAAAAATAGTGCGTGTTATACAATAAAATTGTGTAAGTAATTTATAGGTTTCCTTTTAGAAATATGCTTTGGGGTATTAAACTTTGCTTCTCTGGTGGCTATTCTTTAGAATATTACATTTATGCACAAATAAATTTTTAATTATTAAAAAAAAAAAAAAAAAAAAAAAGCTCTAAATAGTTTTTTTCTTAATGATTCATACGATGAAAACAATTACAAACTCATTCATCTTCATTTAAATTTTCATCGTTTAATTTAATTTTTGTTTGTTACTATTAAACAAAAATTATGATTGTAGAACATATAATTTGTATTATTGCAATGCGTTTAAAAACAGTGAAGAAGCAAGGCATGTTGTTAGATGAACTTTTATTGAAATTTACGCAAACATTAACGCAAGTATATTTATTTTACTTTGTGCCTACTATTTTTAATATTTTCTAATATTAATTTATATTGAAGATCGTTACTCTTTGGCGGAATAACGATATTGGAAATTCCCTCGTATACGTTAACGTCAGCCGCACAAAATGATGATATTGTTGTTTTATTTTATTACTACTATTACTATAAAGGATTAATTATCATTTATTTACAGCAGAACTAAAAAGGACTGTAAATACTAAGATGGGTTATAAAGTATTGGTGGAAGCGGAAATATCTCTATGTGTGACTCACGATAAAAGTACCATGGAACTATTCATATTTGTTGATAATCAAGTTGAATAATAATTATGATAATATTAATAATAATATATATACGTTTAAAATACCTAGTTATGAATTAAAAGAAAATATTTTATGACGAATATTGAGTTACAAATATTATGTTTTATTTGCAGAATATGATTATTTATCTATTATTTCATTATAACTATTATTTTCTAAATATTTTTTATATTTTTATTTCCCTTACTAATTTATGTAGAATAGAAAGTTACATTTTATACAAGAATTCATGTGTAAAACACTGGCACATATATACAAATTATTTTCTGCTCTGAGAAAGAATGTTTTAAAGTTGCTGTTTTAAAAATTACTTTTTTTGTCAATGTTAATTGAAATATTTATTTTATAAGAAATATTGCATCTTTTTACACTTAAAATAAAAGTCTTCGTTTAAAATAACGCTGTTTTTGGTGAAATTTAAATAGTATAACAGAGCAAAAAAAAAAAAAAAAAAAAAAAAAAAAAATCTAGTAATTAATTAAATTATTTTACATTTTGTTTGTTTTATTTATAATCAAATATCATCTGTTTTTAAATACTTGAATAGACCATTTCTAATTTATGTCAAAAAAAAAAAAAAGAAAAGAAAAAAAAGAAAGAAAAAGGAAAAAAAAAAAAAGTATATTAGCATTTATTACTCTCTACCTCAGGTTTACAAAATAAATATATCAGTAGCTTTTATTACACAGAGCTTTCTCCTCTAAACACTAAGTTACTGAGACGAATAACGTTTCTAGATATATTCGTATTTAAGTATGAATACTCGAGAATATCCATTCAATATTCAAATTATTTAACATTAAATAAATCAACATTTAATTTTCATAAATGATTTCTCAGTCAAAGGAAATATTTATTAGAATGTAACGAAATGTGTTAAAAAAATAAAATAAATAAAATAAAACAGAATAATTTTAAAAATTTCCTTTTAAAATATTGTTACGTTCTTAAAATTTTCATATAACATATAACAAAGTTTCTATAAGCAATCTAGTCAACTTTTGAATTCCTTTATTTACATTAAGTTTTTTTCCCCTTATTTAATTAAGAATTCCAGGATTTAAGTAAGTCAAAATATATCTTACAAAAAATGTAGTAGCCAAAAATAGTTGGCAACTATGTATAAGCTAAACAGCTATTATTATTTTAGTTTGACTGCAAGATGATCGAAAATATAATACAAAGAAAAAATAAATAAATATATTTACAGTTTTTGAAATCACAATTTTCACGAAACTTTAAATATTAGAATCATTCATGCAAATTTTATTACTTCAAATTTCAAATAATATTTTTCATTTTAAAGCTGCGAAGACTTCCGGAAATTAACACCTCCTGTGGACACCTCCCGGCTTTATGTTTCTATGACTCTTTTAAAAATGGGAAATTTACACATTTATCGACACTTCTATTTTTATACCATAAATTCTACCTTATTTAATCATAAGTCATTACTAAAAACACACGATAATGGTTGCAGTATAAAAATAGTAGCATATTAAAAGGCAGAAAATTTTCATTTCCGAAAATGAATTGAAAAAAAAACTGAGGAGTACAGCTCTCGAGTTCTGATTTTCTCATACCAATACCTCTTTCTAATTTTAATTATAATATATAAACAGCTTTCTATGATTGAATAAAGTTGAAATTCCTTTTGTTTTATTTACTTTATTTATTTATTTATTTTTAACTTTTCAGAGAGGGAATTTTGATCGTGACGAAAAAAAAAAAAAAAAAAAAAAAAAAAAACATACATTTTTTCGTTTTATTGTGAATTTTTATCTTATATTGATAAGAATTCAAAAAGATTATAAAAAACAGAGAGAGAAAGGAAAATAATAAAAAATTACAGAAAACTTAACGTCCATGTTTGTGACTCCTGGTCATAAATAGTAGTTCATAACTGAAATGGTTTCATAAGTTTCTGGTACACAGATTCTTTCCATTTCACACAAATGTAACTAATCGGTCTTACACAAATTTTGTCGTAACATCTTCGAAGATTTTTCGATTACCTCTTTTAGAATGAAATATACCTTCTAGTCTGATTTCAGAATCAAATGTAGACCAGCTTTTAAATTTTTAGGTTATGGGTGCAGCCAAAGGATAACATTTGTTTTGCTTTTTTCTTGTTGAGCGATTTTATATAGAGTAATCATTGATTAAATTTTTGTTATTTTTATTAATGGTAGTAAATAGAATTGTGAAAAAAAAAAAAAAAAAAAAAAAAAAAAAAAACTAAATTTGCACAAATGTGGGTAGAAACTTCAAGAGATTAACAGTAATTTAATAAATGTTACCTCTTTTAAAAAATGTAAATGAATTGACTATTTCTACTAACAAGCAAGGAACGAACGTAGAATATCAGGATACTTGACTGTTTCTTAATTGAATACCACTTTTTCAAATAGAAAATCAGCAATTGTTTGCAGTGATTTTATTTCAAAATTACTAAAAATCATTTAAAACGATTAATGAATTTTTGTATTAAAAAGCGGTATTATTTAAGGAATCCCTAATTGCCTTTTTTTATGAACGCCATCTTTTCTCAATACTCGTTTCAGTAGCTGTTTAAATACGTTCTTGTTCCAAATTCTCTGTTACCTAGGTAAACAATGTTATTGGATATAATTATATTTCCGAATGAACAACTCATTATAGCGTTTTCAGACTAAATACTTCGTATTATTCTGTTTCCAAGGAATAAATTTACATTTTGAATGAATTTACATTTTATTAAACTTTACCGATTTATGCTTATGGAAAAACTATAAGTATTTCCAATAATAGCCATTACATTTGAATTAATTATACATGTATAAAGGCTGAGAATAATATTCAAATAGTCTTTGAAGAATAATCAAAGTTGAAATTGCTTGTATTGAAGAGTTATAGGATTTATTATTATTATTTTTTTACATGTATGATTGCTAGTTTTCATGTATATTCTTACTGCAAAATCTTAAAATAATATGCCAGAAAGCAAAGTTAATAAACTTGCAGTAAAGTTTATATTCTTTATATAACAGCACGTCGTGTTTTTGTACTGTTTTAAAAACTTTTAAAACATTGATTCATATTATTGAGAAAAAAATGTATAATAATGATGTAATAATAATAGTACATATAATAATACTATAATACTTCACTTTATTACAGAAAAACGTTTAAGCAGTAATTCAGTAATTTAGTAATTCTCATTTCCTATATATATAAGAGGGGCAGGCTTTCTTTATATTTATGTTTGCCAATTCATATGTAAATTAATATTAGAAAATATTAAAATAATAAGGCGCAAAGTAAAGTAAATATACTTGCGTTAATGTTTGCATAAATTTCAATAAAAGTTTATCTAACAACATGCCGTGCTTCTCCGCTGTTTTTAAACGCATAGCAATAATACAAATTATATGTTCTACAATCATATTTTTTGTTTAATAGTAACAAACAAACAAACAAAAAAATTATTTAGAGCTTTTTTTTTTTTTTTTTTTTTTTTTAAATGATTCATACGATGAAAACAATTACAAAGTCATTCATCTTCATTTAACTTTTCATCGTTTAATTTAATTTTTGTTTGTTACTATTAAACAAAAAATATGATTGTAGAACATATAATTTGTGTTATGGGAATGCATTTAAAAACAGCGAAGAGGCACGGCATGTTGTTAGATAAACTTTTATTGACATTTACGCAAACATTAACGCAAGTATATTTACTTTACCTTGTGCCTTATTATTTTAATATTTTCTTATAGTAATTTACATAAGAACTAGAAAACCTAAATATAAAGAAATCCTACACTTCTTATATATATAGGCAAATGAGAATTACTGAATTACTGCTTAAATGTTTTTCTGTAATAAAGTTAAGTATTATAGTATTATTACATGTACTATTATTATTACATCATTATTATATCTTTTTTCTCAATAATATGAATTGATGTTTAAAAAGTTTTTAAAACAGTAGAAAAACACGTCGTGCTGTTATATAAATAATATAAACTTCACTGCAAGTTTATTAACTTTGCTTTCTGGCATATTATCTTAAGATTTTGCAGTAAAAATATACATGAAAACTAGCATTCATACATTTAAAAAAATAATAATAATAAATCCTATAACTCTTCAATACAAGCAGTTTCAGCTTTCATTATTCTTCAAAGACTATTTGAATATTATTCTCATCTTTTATACATATATAATTAATTCAAATGTAATGGCTGTTATTGGTAATACTTACAGTTTTTTCATAAGCATAATTCGGTAAAGTTTAATGGAATGTAAATTCATTCAAAATGTAAAGTTATTCCTTGGAAACAGAATAAGACGAAGTATTTAGTCTGAAAACGTTATAATGAGTTGCTCATTCGGAAATATAATTATATCTAATAACATTGTTCACCTAGGTAACAGAGAATTTTGAACAAGAACTTATTTAAACAGCTACTGAAACGAGTATTGAGAAAAGATGGCGTACATAAAAAATGCTGTTTCAAGGCAATTAGGGATTCCTTAAATAATACCTCATTTTTAATACAAAAAATCATTAATGGTTTTCAATGATTTTTAGTAATTTTGAAGAAAATAAACGATTGCTGATTTTTTCTATGCAAAAGTAGCATTCAATTAAAAAAACAGTTAAATATCCTGATATTCTACGTTAGTTCCTTGCTCGGTAGTAGAAATAGTCAATTCGAACATTTACATTTTTGAAAAGAGGTAACATTTATTAAATTACTGTTAATCTCTTAAAGTTTCTACCCACGTTTGTACGCATTTTTTTTTTTTTTTTTTTTTTTTTTTTACAATTTTATTTACTACCAATAATAAAAAGAACAAAAAAATTAATCAATGATTAGTCTATTTAAAATCGCTCAACAAGAAAAAAACAAAACGAATGTTATCATTTCGCTGCACTAACCTAAAAAATTGAAAAGCTGGTTTAAATTTGATTCTGAAATCAGACAAGACGGTATAGGTCTTTCTAAAAGAAGTAGTCGAAAACTCTTCGAAGATGTCACGACAAAATTTGTGTGAGATCAATCAGTTACAGTTTTACCCTTTTTTTTTTTTTTTTTTTTTTTTTATTATTAATCTTTTTTGAATTTTTATCAATATAAGATGAAAATTAACAATAAATCTAAAAAATAAGTCTTTTCTTTCCCTCACTATAAAAATTTCCTCTCTGACTAGTTAAAAATAAATAAATAAATAAAATAAAAGGAATTTTAAATTTATTCAATCATAGAAAGCTGTTTAAAATCTTATAATTAAAATACAAAGACATATTGGTATGAGAAAATCAGAACTCGAGGGTTTTACTCCTCAGTCTTATTTTTTTACTTCATTTTCGGAAATAAATATTTTCTGCCTTTTAATATGCTACTGTTTTCATACTGCAAACCATTTTCGTGTGTTTATAGTAATGATTTATGATTAAATAAGGTAGAATTTATTGTATAAAAATATAAGTGTCGAAAAAGGTGTAAATTTTCCATTTCTAAAGGGGTCCTAGAAACAAAGAGCCGGGAGGTGTTCACAGGAGGTGTTGATTTCTAGAAGTGATCACAGCTTTAAAATGAAAAATATAATTTGAAATTTAAAGTAATAAAATTTACATGAATGATTCTAATATTTAATGTTTCGTGAAAAATTTTATTTCAAAAACTATAAATGTATTTATTTATTTTATCTTTGTATTATATTTTCGATCCTCCTGCAGTCAAATTAAAATAACAATAATTGTATAACTTATACATAGTAACCAACTATTTTTGACTACTACACTTTTTGTAAGAAATACTTTGACTTACTTAAATCCAGGAATTCTTAATTAAATAAGGCACAGAAAAGTTAATGAAAATACTGGTATTCAAAAGTTGACAAGTATGCCTATAGAAATTTTGTTATATATTATATGAAAATATTCAGAACGTAACAATATCTTAAAGGGAATTTTTTTTTTAATTATTCTTTTTTTTTTCTTTTTTTCTTACACATTTCGGTACATTTTAATAAACACGTCCTTTGATTGAGAATTCATTTATGAAAATTAAATATTGAATTATTTAATGTTAAATAATTTGAATATTGAATGGATATACTCGAATATTCATTCTCAAATACGAATATATCTAGAAACGTTTTCGACTCAGCAACTTAGAGTTTAGAGGAGAAAGCTCTGTGTAATAAAAGCTACTGATATATTTATTTTGTAAATCTGGTATAGAGAGTAATAAATGCTAATATACGTTAGCTTTTTTTTTTTTTGACAGAAATTAGAAACAGTTGATGCAAGTATTTATATTTTTAAAAAGAGATGATATTAGATTATAAATAAAACAAACAAAATGTAAAGTAATTTAATTTATTACTAGATTTTTTTTGGCTGCGCTATACTATTTGAATTTCCCCAAAAGCAGCTTTATTTTAAACGAAGGCTTTTATTTTAAGTGTAGAAAGATCCAATATTTCTTATAAAATAAATATTTTAATGCACATTGAAAAAAATAAAATACTTTTTTAAAACAACAACTTTAAAACATTCTTTCTCAAAACTTTGTATACATGAGCCAGCTATTTACACATGAATTCTTGTTTAAAATGTAACTTTCTATTCTACATATATTAGTAATGAAAATAAAAATAAAAAAATAATTAGAAAAAGTTATGAAGAAATAATAGATAAAATATTTATAATCATATTATGCAAATAAATTATAAAATTTCTAACACAATATTTGTTATAAAATACCTTCTTTTAATTCATAATTGGGTATTTTAAATGTATATATATATATATATATATATATATATATATATATATTATTATTATTATTATTATTATTATTATTCACCTTGATTATAAACAAATATGGATAGCTCCATGGTAAATTTATCGTGAGTCACACATAGAGATATTTCCGCTTGCACCAATACTTTATAACCCTCATTAGTATTCACTGTCCTTTTTATTTCTGCTGTAAATAAATGATAAATATTCCTGTATGGTAATAGTAGTAATAAAATAAAACAACAATATCATCCTTTTGTGTGGCTGACGTTAACGTATGCAAAGGGATTTCTAATATCGTTACTCTGCCAAAGAGTAACGATCTTCAACGCTATTTGTTTCATATAGTTTCATTAATATTACGATTAAATGAAAAAAAAGTAATAATTTGAAATAAAAGGATTTTGTATTAATATTCATAATAGCGTTACATCAAAATAATTCAATTTATGAATTCAAAATCTGTAACTAGATGTGTGTTTTTGAAATTTATCGTTTCAGATTATTTTCGTTAGTAATAATGCAGTTGATAAATTCGTTGTAATAACGTAGTAATTATAACGTAGTTCAAAAAAGAAATATTTATGTAGCTTAGTCAAAACGTTTTAAGAGTTGCAATCAAAATATTTAAACATTACAAGATTTTAAAATATGAGAGATTTTAAAAATACTCTCTAATTTTTATTTTTCAGAGAAAAAAAGTAAATACTTCCTTCGTCAAGAAGTTCAATTTAGGAATTAACGAATATTGTTACTTTACATAAATATTGAATGAAAGAAATTTTTAATCGAATTATTCAATGCGATTAAGAAATCACTGAAATCATATAAACAGAAAACAACCGTTTTCTATAAAATCGTGTAATCGTTTAACTTTACCCGTTAGAGCCCTGTGTCCTCATTTGAGGACAGCTAATAAAATAGCACGTATATTTTTTGTGGTTTCTAGGAATGATTTCTGATTTTTAGTGACAGTTTATAACGTCACTCTAAATTATCCCTGATAATTTTATGTGCCTACTATTAATTATTATTTCATAATTTGGATAGTCATTTTATGAATTTTCATTCATCGCACATATATTTGCTTTTTGTGCAGGTATACTAACTTAAATGAAGTTGAATAATAATATATATTATAATACTTTACTTTCGAGATCTTTGTCAACATATAATAGGAAAATAATTTGTTATCTCAAAGTTTTTCTATGTCGAAGTTTTCTTGCTAGAACACTAAACGTCAATAAATGAGAATAGGCTTTAAATTTAAAACTATCTGAAGACTTGTTTAAATTAATATATATTGCTGTCAGTTGTGTGTATTATTTTAGAAGGGAAATAATCAGCTAATAATATTTTGAAAAAAATAATTCGGGCGTTAACGGGTTAAAATATCTAAATTATCTGAATCGACAGATTCCTGTTATACTAAAATGAACGCAATTAACCAGCAAACATATATTATTAATTTAATTTATGTTACAATAATTTAAAATTCAAATTTATAAAATCACAGCATGCGAAATTCTCCGTACACATCATAACCAATTTTATTATTATTATTATTATTGTTTTATTTCGAAATGTATATTTTTATATGAAAACATTTTTCTAAATCAGAGTTACAGGCACATTTTTGCACAATCTATTTAAGTCGCAATAAGTCACAGAAACATGTTCTGAAGAAAACAATCCGCTGACGGTTCCATTGATAAACAAGAAAAAGTACGATAAGTTAGTCCTTATTCACGGTAAGCGGATCTCAAAACTCTAAACGGAAAAGAATTTTGGAACATATTGTTTTCAAACTTCTCTTATGCTTCATAAAAAGAAACAAAATTCTAGAAATACGAAAAATAAGATGTTGCATAAATTTTATCAGTGTTCTGAGAAAAATAAATACCATTATCTTCTAGAAATGTTTTTCAAGGTTTCATTCCTTTATATATTTTGTAAACGTTTAATGTATGCAAGGCGTTCGTGAGTTAAAAAAAAAAAAAAAAAAAAGTTTGCTATTTATTTTTGTATATTATGCAGTTTAGATGATAAAAAGTAAAATGTTTATTGAAATAAATACAAACGTATATATGTTAAGTATATATACATAATCGCAAATAAGATACACTGCAAATGTATGTAGTTTTTTTTATTTCTGTCAATAATTTTTTACGTTATTATGCCCTCAAAATTTGAGTTCTTACAAGGACATCCTTATATCTCAAAAACTAAGAAAGCATAATTTCTGTAGCTTACAATAATAAGTGTTAAATAAATAGTCTTTAGTTTGTAAAATGATACATATACGTTTATATATTTTATTTTTAACGTATCTATTTGAAACAACGGGTTTTCCATTGTCCTTCTTTTTTATTTATTTATTTATATTTAATTTTTTACCTGTTTTTTACCATGCTAATATTAGCTTCTTGGAATAATATTTTGTTAAAAATAAATATAATAATAATAATAATAATAAAATCTAATACCATTTTACTTTGTAGAGAAAATTAGTCATCTCTCCAAAATCTAAAACACTAATAAGAAATTTCTTTTCAATAAAAATATTTTTATAATAACAAAATACTGATTGTACGAGGTTGTGCTCAGAAGTTCCCGGTTTTACCCAGAATGAAAACAGACAGAATTATGAAATGTACATTTATTTAACAAATTCTCCCTAAGGATGAACTGACAGAAGTTACATTTGGACCAGCGTTATTTCAACTTTTGTAGTTCGTTCAAATAAAATGCATTTAAACGTTCCTGAAAGCAGTGGGTTTAACATCATAAATTACATTAAAACGGTAACTTTCATCCTTGTCACCGATCTAGATAGAAATTAGTATGAAGCTTCAAAAACAAAGCCAAAATGGCTGTGGATGTTTCAACTCGTTCTTTTTTCTGATCATTCATTAAACATTTCTGCACCCACTTTCCTGTAAACTGATGTGTCAGCCTAAAACACTTGCGCATGTCCAGTATATTTGCGATAATAAACTTTTTGTTGGACGACGTCCAGTGTTAAAATTACCTTTACGGCGGATACTAGCCATGAGTTACTGAACACCAATTCATGTTTCCAGGTCAGTTGGCGTCAGAAGGCGCCCGTTGTAACTTTCGTCATAAGCTGGAGAAGGACCAGTCTTCGAACGTCATATTGTTTTGACAGTCACCGCAAAAATCAAGCTATTGACGTCCAATTTTTGCCGAAACGTCAGTGGAGCCGAAACGTCTGTTGAGACTCAAAAGGATTTTGGGATCCGTCTGTCCGACTGTCTGTCTGTCTGTCTGTCGTGCGATAGCGGCCGCAAAATTCACGCTATTGACTTGAAATTTTGTACACATGTTCATGATCCCCACGAAATTAGCTGTATAGTTTTGGGTGTGCATTCCATTTGTTGTTCTGTACAGAACACGCCAAAGTTTTTTAATCATTACGGCCTATGTTAAGAATTTGTATGTAACGAGATAGCGGCCCTAAAAATAATTCTATGGCTTGCAATTTGGTACACATATTCATGAGCCCAACAGAATTAGCTGTATAGTGTTAGGTGTGTATTCCATTTGTCGTTCGTGTAAAGGGGCACGCCAAAGTTTTTCTTACCTTTACGGCCTATGGGAAGAATTTGTATGTGCCGCAATAGCGGCCGCAAAAATCCTTCAAATGACTTTCAAATTGGTGCACACGTTTCAGCTTTGCATATAAGTAGCTGTATAATTTTTATTGCTATATTTTTTATAAACTGTGTACAGGAACACGCCAAAATTCTTAACGTTACGGCGTATGGGGTGAATTTCGTTTAAAAGCATTTTAATATCATTAATTTGCAATGAAGAAAATGAAACTAGCGTACGTGAGTAAGATGCTTAAACTTATGTTGTTTGAAGAAAATATGTGCTCTTAAGCTTTCTAATTAATGTACAGGAGCTTACAAAAGTGTTCTGACAATGTCACGTAGTCATCCAAACGATGTTAAATTTGGAACAATTATTAATTTGAAACGCAAAATAAATTGAATAGTTTTTGCTGGTGTATACAATGTTTATGGTTCGTTTACAAAGACACAAGGAAGAATTTCGTAACATTAGAGCCTATGGACAAATTTTTAACTTAATCGCGCTTAAATTTGATAGTTATGAAATTTGGTATTTATGAATTTCAGGGATACTCTTGTATTATTATACAAGACCGTCGTTTATTAAGAATACATATTGTTGCATACTTGGGGGTTCGTAAGTTGTCCGAGAATGAAAGGCGAAACTTGCAAAAATACAGTGATTTATTCACAGAAAGTTCCAGAAAAATACAGGTCTATAAACCAAGTATCAGCTTCGATTCAACCAGTAAACATAGCTTAAACAACAGCCGTTAACAGCAAAACAACAGTACAAACTGTTTATCAATAACACATAAAGCAAGTCTCATTCAAAGAGGCTCAAAGCAAAGCAAGCATTTGACGAAACTCACACAGATCTGAGATTGGCTGCCTTGGCTAAAAAAAATGCTCCTTTTATACTATTCTATCGAACACAGACTTTTCTGGAAAATTCTCGTATCTCATCAGCCAATGAGATTAGAGCTTCCGTATTTGGTATATCCTTAATAAGGATTTTCTCACCAAGGTCGCCAAAAAAATCACCAAGGAAGGAAACAGTCGCCAAATTTGGCGACAAATCCATTTCTTCCCTTATTGGAGTTTTTAAATGCGTTTTTAAAGGAAAACTTGGCTATTTTAACGCTAAAACGACTATAAATGCACAAAATTAGCATTTTATCGACTTACTATGCCTCTTTGAAAGAGTTTATACAAAAATAAATGCAATTATTTATAATTCCGTAACACTTTATATGATATACAAATAGGTATACAAAGAGAGATACAGCAGGGGGTTGAGGGGGGCGACAGCCCGTTCAGGAATGTATCTGATTATGGTAATCAGTCGATCGAATCAATATATACTATTCTATAATAAGAAATAAGTAAAAATAACCTATTGAATAATGTCTGATGCAAATAGGACGTTGAGGCTCCTGATCTGCAGATCCACTAGTTACGTTAACTCTCATCCGTAACTGTTTATCTTTTGGTATATAATATTTCTATCTATTAACGCTTTTTATTATTATTATTACAATAATTATTATTATTATTAACGACGCAATTATTAGTTGGTAATTTACTATTATTATTATTATTATTTTACAGTTTATGCATTATATATAAATTATAATGTATTTTATAAGTTTATCTTTTATATATATTTTTTTTTTCTATTCTAAACTGCAGGGTTTCGGTTAGTTTCTCATGGTAAGATGTATGGGGTTAAGCTATTTTTTTATTCACTAGTAGCCGTTGAAACATCTTATTGTTTCTACTCTTCATTAAGGGTATCACTTGACGATGGCTAAAAATTTTTGGGGATTAATTATAACTTTCTGTCTGTCTCTCTCTCTTTTAAACCTAATTTCATTTTAAGTTTTTTGCTTGAATCCATTTTCCTTGTTTACTTTATTATTCTGTTTAAATATCATCTAATTTGCTGCATTTTCTTTCACATTAAGTATATAATCGTGTTGTCTTTATAATATTTATTTCAGTATTTTTACTTCCATTACCTTACTACCGTAGGTAATGGAAGTATTGCATTTGGTCCAAAAATTCGATATTGAGATTTCACCTGATTTACACGTTTTAAGTCCACTGAGTCCAAAAAAGTGGTTTTTGGCAATTGGTCAGTGTGTGTGTATGTGTGGAATCTTCTTGCTATCATATCTTCGACACTAATAAAGATAGAACTACAAAATTTCAGAATTATGACAGTTCTGGTGTATAGATGAATTTTCCAAATTTTGGTGAAAACTGAAAAATCGGAAGTCTGTATCTCAAAAAAAGCTTAAACAGATTTTCTTCAAATGTGCTATATAAACACTCTATTAGATGTCCTTTCGAACGATATAGTTGGTTAGATCAGGAAAATTGATAGGCGCCCTGTATAAATAGCTCAATTTCAGGTCTTGCAAACGCGTTCCTTTAAAAACGGCTCTACGGATTTTCTTCAAACTCACCATATTAACTCACTTTCATATATACTTTGGTATGTAATTATTGTTTTCCGGTCAATAATTGATTTTTTGTAAATGTTGGTATCTCAAAAATGGCTCTAACGATTTTCTTGAAAATTGTTATATAAATCGATTTCTTTCTCGTGTATTACGTGTTTATTAGAAGAAAATTAATAGTCTTCCTGCTTAGGTAGGTCATCTTGAAATCTCTGAAATTTGTGTTTCAAAAACTAACTCTACCTTTTTTTCCTCTTATTTTTTATCTCGCTATACGTAAGCTTTGTTTTATACGTCTTCATAAGTTTCTCTTATCGGAAAAATTCTAGATTTCTACTTCTTTATGTCACTTTTATGTTTTATGATCACATATTCTCTCAAAATTGTATATAATAAGTGTGATAGTGAGTAATGGAAGTCGTGTGGTTGTTTCACACCAGATTCCTTTTTTTTTTTTTTTTTTTTTCGTTTATAAACAATTTTTAAATATATTTATGTTTGCATGCATTTGTTTGTATATATTTGTTTGTAAGTATGAATGTATTGTAAAATTCGAGATTTTGACGTGCTGTATTTAATCAGTGGTGAAACATTCTCTTGTTGTCCATCGAAAAAAAAAAAAAAAAAAAAAAAAGATGTTTTTCATGTTTAACTTACTTTTTAATGATTTTAAGAAACCGAAAATGTGTTTTCTGTAGGCAGCAAGTTGACAATTCTCTTGCGTACGTTTTCTGATCCGGTTGGTTTAACCAAGCAAATGTTTACTTGGTTGATCAAATTTTCAATGTTAACTTATCATATTGTTTTGATATGATTATACTCTATAGAAAATCTTACAACAATTTTTAAAGTTTGTTGATATTTCCTGTTCGTGTCTAAGCATTTGAGAAGAAGTAAAATATTATAAATGTACAGCTGCCAGTCACGCCGTTTTGGATACCGGTGATTTGTTTTATAAGTTTTACCTATTTAATCACAGAAAACTGCGACAAAAATTTATAAAAAAAATTCGTTAAAATAAATGAGAATTTTAAAATCTGAATGATTGGCAGCTGTATAAACAATGTATCATAGAATGGGACATTATATAAAAATGTTTAATTGAAATATTTTAGGGAAAATTTCCTTTAAAGACATTTACTTACAATAGAATTCTGAGAATGAAATGAAAAAAAAATAAAAATAAAAATAAAAATAGGTTACACTCATTTTCTATTTAGAAACTTTACTAACTTTATCCTTTTTAAAAATCAGTTGCAAGTTTCACTTGAGCAGTTACATGATGGAATAAGAAAAAAAGAAAAAAAAAAGAAAAAAATATAATGCAGTTGATTAATCTTTCATACGTACGTAACATTCTTTTAAATTTTGTCCCAAATCTTGTTGAACACAATAACATCAATTAAGTTAAGTTTAAATCAGTCGAAAATTTCTGTAAAACCTTGTACTTATCTCAAATTAAAGGCAATTTGAATTAATTACGAAAAGAAAGCTTTACATTGGAAATAAAAAATAAAATAAGTAATAATTAAATGTCTCCACTTAAAGGAATTCAGGCATAAATATCTTTAAAGTAAATTTCGGTTCAGTTTAAATACCTCTTTAAGAATGCTACATTATGCTTTAAAAATGTTTTTAAAGCGTAGTTTAGTATTCAATTTCTAAAACATGGTTAAAAATATAAATTTATTAAGCATTAAACAAATTAAAAACGTGTTTGAAACATATGCCTAATTTATATTTACTATTTATTGAATCGATAATAGTAATATTTAATACAATACAAGGAGAAAATAACAGTAAAACATCAAAATATTAATAGTATCTGTTTCCTATTTTTATTATTTTGTAGTATTAATATACTGTTAAAAGCTTCAGTTCACACTTGAACCACTATATGGAGTAAAGTTATAAGTAATATCATAATAGAGTTCAACCTCACTTTTAAGTTTTCTACTTCATGAGATTGAATTTAAGTTGCACCAAAACTTGGAGCTACTATACATCCTCCCACAAGGGAAGTATGAATCAGTAAAATTCTTATTGAAATTAAATCAAGCTTAGATAAAAATGGTAAAGTACACTTTTTAATCTAGACAAAACTTATCTAGCACCATATTTTTTAGTTCAACCGGATAATTGGTTCAAAAGGTATTAAATAAAATTAGTAAAATTTTTATCGAAATTAAACAAAGCTTAAATTAAAAAACCTGGTAGAAAATATAGGGTAAAATGCAAATTTTGTGCAACAACTCATCCACGGACCAACATAAGACCTTAGAAAATTTAGCGCTTTTTATCAAAATCAACGAAACAATATGAGCGGGCAAGAAAGCGTGGCACAGTGCTAGGATGTTTGACTTGATACAAGAAGGTCTTCAGTTCAAACCCTACCTCGGTGGAATTTAGATTTTTTCCTTTTTTTTATTTTTATTTATTTATTTATTTATTTATTTATTTATTTATTTTTTCATAATACCAATATTTGGTTCAACATAAAATTACCAAATCATATCATAAAAGTTTAAACCATCGGGTAGTTGTAGTTACTTCAGTACTAAGTTTTGGTTCAAACTAAAACCAAATTTTTAACTAATAATAACAGGAGACTTGGCATTGGAATATTAAAACCCGAATAAACTGCTACGTCAGAAACGCCAAAGAAAAATATTTGAGATGTATTCAGCTGTTTCGGTAGCCTTAAGCGTACGGTCTTCAGTGCAAAAAGCTTCTTTTTGCACTGAAGACGGTACGCTTGAGGCTACGGAAACAGCTGTACGCATCTCAAATACTTTTCTTTGGCGTTTCTGACGTAGTAGTTTATTCGGGTTTCAAATTTTTAACTGTATACGATAAATGGTTTCACGCGTAATAAATAAATTTAAATTTAAATAAATAAAAAGTAAATGGAATTTTTTTTCTTCTTCTTATTTCAGTTTCTAATTTTAGTTATAAGTACGACGGATCGTATTATTTCTTTCAGATAGCCTCGTAACCAATTTTTGGTTCAACATAAAATTACCAAATCATATCATAAAAGTTTAAACCATCGGGTAGTTGTAGTTACTTCAGTACTAAGTTTTGGTTCAAACTAAAACCAAATTTTTAACTAATAATAACAGCAGACTTGGCGTTGGAATATTAAAACCCGTATAAACTGCTACGTCAGAAATGCCAAAGAAAAATACTTGAGATGTATACAGCTGTTTCGGTAGACTTAAGCGTACCGTCTTCAGAGCAAAAAGCTTCTTTTTTGCACTGAAGACGGTACGCTTGAGGCTACCGAAACAGCTGTATGCATCTCAAATACTTTTCTTTGGCGTTTCTGACGTAGTAGTTTATTCGGGTTTCAAATTTTAACTGTATACGATAAATGGTTTCACGCATAATAAATAAATTTAAATTTAAATAAATAAAAAGTAAATGGATTTTTTTTCTTCTTATTTCAGTTTCTAATTTTAGTTATAAGTACGACGGATCGTATTATTTCTTTCAGATAGCCTCGTAACCAATTTTTACTTATCAACTTGAATAAACAATCGTACATTTTTGTTTTTATGTAAATACTAGCAGGCTATGTTCGCTTCGCTTGTCATTATATTTAAATGAATAATAATAATAATAATAATAATCACTGTTTTCACTTTATAAACAAAATCTTTAAAAAAAATCTATAAATTCACTCTAAAATTTATTACTTAAGAATAATAGTGAAAAAATAAATAATAAAGGATAAATAATTCTGTTTTATCTTTTTATGAAATTTTAGTAGCGTAATACTTAAGAAAATATAGAAATATCACTGCATTCTGTTTATTTTAATTGTAATATATATACTCATGCTTAATAAAGAAATAATTCAGTTATATCACACCCCTATTAAAATAATGATGTACGTTAATGCAATATGAAATTTTGGTTTCTCTTTCCTTAAATATGGAGATTCAAATTACCGTATTTGAATCTGCTTCGAAATTAACATGAAAAAAAAAAATCATCACACTGTCACAAAAACGACGAAAAATGAAAAGAAAAATCCCTTCAAATTATCCAGATATATGGTTCAACCATTCATTTTACACCCCGCGACAAAAAGATAGATAGCGGTGTGTAGTCTTATATTAGAAAAAATTTATTCTTAAAATTTTTCTAAATTAGTCTTAAAACAAAAATTAGTCCGGGAATAGTGTTATTTTGTGATAATAATAAATGATAAGCTCAATTTAGATAATGTTATTTTATGAAAAATCAAAGAAAAAACCCTTTGTACCTATCTTTTTGTCGTATTGTAAAGTATTGATAACTGTTTTAGAAAAAAAAAAAAAAAAAAAAAAACTAAAATGTAATTTTTTTTTTTTTTTTTTTTTTTTGCTGTATTACACAAAAATACTGAGGCAGCCTACATGCCACAACTACGCAGAGAAATGTTACCAGCTGTAACCTTTCACGTTATGCTACGGTTATACCAGTACAGCTGGCATTTTTTCTCGTTATAGTTGTGGTATTTCTCTACATGATTAAACTGCATCAATACTGTTGTGTAATGTTACACACCATTTTCTACAGTGTAATATTAAAATTTTACACTGCCAGGGATAGCAATGAAGAAAAGCAGAGAGAGAGATGAGTATAGAAATTGGAGATAAAAAAATCACAAGGAAGAAAAAATCGGATTATATATGGGATTTCTAGCCAAAAATATTTCTTTTTTGCAGGTTATTTTCAAAATACTTAATAAAATATTTATATAAGAGATCTCTTTTTGTGAACGCTACCAGCTTATAACTAAAGATTGTACTTTTAAAATAAATGTAGTTGTAGCTTTTTATTTTAAATTTATTTTAAAATATTGATTATAAAATTCCAGTGATTTAACGATAACCTGAGGTTAATATAGATTATAAGTCTGTTGCATTAAAAATATACTATATTATATAATTTTACCTTAAAAATTTATTATAATATAATATAGTAGTATTAATGCGGATTTTTTTATTTGTAGTTTTCAAAAAATAAATTACGTACTGAATAATTGATCAAATTATTTTTTTAGTTCGATTAACCATTTATTTATATTTACTTAACAAATAATGAATATTAAGGGGACTCTCTATTTATCGTCTCCGAAAGCCAAGCCAACGTTTATCTATGGGGAATTTTGCCCCGTTAAAACTTTTTAACTAATACGTATTTTTAAATGTTTTCTTCACACTTAGAAATCTCCCAACTGTTAAACTTTCTATCGTTTTCTAAAAACAGATTTTCTTAATTTTTAATATTTCATTTTTAAGCTTAAAAATGCAAAATTTCACATTGAAAAAATTCGCATTTTTCAACATCAAAATAAAATATTGAAAAGTCAAAAAGTCAATTTTTAGGTAGTGATGACCTGTTTAACAGTTGGAAATTTTCTGAATGTAAAAACGGAACATAAAAATATGTATTAGTTAATGAGTTATAAAAAGGGACAAAATTCTCCACAGAATAACATTGACTTTGGCTTCCGGCGACGATAAGTAGATAGTTCTCTTAAGTGGCGTTCTTAAAACTAATCGGTATATTTACTCATTCAATTATATAATAATATACAATACACTGTAACACTTATAAGATGTGTGTATTTCTGCCAAATGTTCAAAACGACTTTCTACATTTTTAAAAATAGTTTTTCAAGTTTATTACTCAAAAAATGTCCAAACTACATTAAGAGCTGTTTTTTGTTTATTATTGTAGATCAGAGATTCCGCAAGGCATGCAGTCTGCCGCTGAATTAACAAAATTCATAAATTTATATTTTCAGAGAAGAATTAAAAATGTAAAAAAAAAAAAAAAAATATATATATTCTGATTTTTTTTCTTCTTGAGTTAGCACAATATGGTGATAACAAAATTATTAAACAGAAACATTTGTGACGTCACATCTTCTGGTTGTGAAGAATAATTGTACTAGTAAATTTATTCATTTTATGTATTAAAAATTTCATACAAACATTTATACAGAAATACATACATATATACAGGGTGATTCCCCTAAAAAAAATATATAAATAAATAAATAAAGCAATATATGAAGTAAAAGATTAAGCCTTTATCTATGACGGCAGTTAAGAAACGATTTTACAAGTCTGTCTTGCATTCCAATTCCATTCGTTTTTTTAATTGACAATTTTTACATTCAACCTATTTTCTATTTTAAACAGTAAACCCCGCCTATTTAGTTAATTTTTTTTTCCAGAGTTTCTTTAAGAGATTCTAAATTTATCACCATTAAACGATGAAGTAAATATCACTTGTGTAAATTTTTGTCAACGTAAAATAAAGTGTTTTCACGAATACTCAAAGTCACAATTACTTTTCTTTTCTGTATTGTTTTGTTTTGAAGAACGATTAAAGGCGGGGCTTTAGAAAACAGGAATTATTGATGCTAATGTCTAAAAATCATCATTTTTGTTTCATTTCCTTGCGTTTGACGTTGTTGTTATATATTTTGATCCGTAAAAAAAAAAAAAAAAAAAAAAAAAAAAATATTTTGTTCAATTTCCTCTGCTATTTTTTAAGATTTGCTTCGTTATCTCATGCAAAACTTTATAAGAGACGGCTCCCTAAACCACTCCAAAAGAAAGATTTATTTATATCTGGAAAACTAATAACTGGAATGAGCTGCAAATTTGCACACCCATATTTTTCAGCATTAGGATTCGTTTTATGTGAAAATTATTATAGGTCATAATTCATATTTTTATGAATATGAATTTATTAATATTTTTCAGAATTAAAAATATTTTTAAGAATCAAAAGTAATGATGGATTATGTTTGAGTTTCTTCACTGTATCTCGTAAAATATATATATATATCGATGAAGTTATTATTTGTGAAGATATTAATAAAAGTTTGAAATATGAATTTAACATTAGCACCTTCAAACTTTAAACGCTTATAACGCTGAGAAAAAACAAGTAAAATATACAACCAATACACTTTTTCGCATTGTCGCTATCCCAGAATTTCAAATATAAAAAACTAAATTGGGCATTACCATTGAAAAAATCAAAGTAATCGTTTTAATATGTAGACGACCCCCAATTCAAAATTTAACTTCTTTTTCTGAAACTACTCACAATTCCCCGTCGAATGATAATTATTACATTTTTGTGCATCGATTAGTTAGGTAGAGTGTTGCGTTTTTTTTTTTTTTTTCCCCAATCCGTACATTCCCAATGTGATAACACAGCAAACAGACAGAAAGACAGAAGGATAGTCTAATTAAATTTAAAATCACTTTTAAACGTTGTTGAAAAGTTTTGAAAATGCTTAATAAAATCGAAGAGGCAATTCCAGCAATTTCCTATTATAGCCCAATACATATATATATGAACTCTCTAAAATTTCTGGAGTGAGAATCTCTTAAAAATGTTACCTCTATTTTCACAACAATTAAGGTGAGAAAACATTATTATCGCTCTTGAAAATGTGACATTTCTCACTCTTCGTGAAAAAGTGACGTAAAGTCACTCTCTCACAAAGAGTGAGGTCCTCATCTATTTCAAGATCAACCTTTTATAGAGGGAGAAATTGCTGGTGCCATCTATTAATCATATTTCGAATAAAATATGAAGGACAATTTCTGAGCGATCTCATGCATGTATTTGTTTGACAGAACTTATAGAAGAATTTTGATAAACAGAAAAGAAAAATAATTATGTTAAAAGATATTTAGGTTAATATGAATATATATATTTATAAGATTAACAAAATCGAAGTAATATTATTGGTGTAGAATGGAAGTTCATAAGAAACAGACCGAGATACGTATTAGAATGTAAACAGTTTTATTCAGAATTATATAAAGTATAAGAGAAAATGTCAGTGAAAATATTTAAGGCATTACGCCTTAAAATATATAACAATTCATATTTTTATTATATTCATTGACAGCTAGCATATGTGAAATATTAAAAAATTTGGCGATAATATTTTACTAATATTTAAAATCAACAGCAAAATTTATACTCTTGAACAGACGAGATGTACATATGTATGCGAATATTAAACTTTATTTTATTTATTTATTTTTTAAACATGTACACCCAAGTAACTTCTTTCCCCCCTAAGCGACTTTAAGTAACTGTTTGGCTTTGGGAATTTGTTTTCAAACATACATTTGCATTTAAAATATTTCTAATTTTAGCGATTTAAAATATAATTAATTTTAAATTGTTCGTTAGAATTCTCTATTTTTTCATTGTTGATAAATGGAGTAAAAATTTAAAAATATGATTACTCTCGTATGAGAATTATTTAATAATGTAAATTAAGAAACTTGTGTGTATACTCAGTGGTTCAGTGGCAAGACACTCGCCTGCTTCAGAGACGGCCTGGGATCCACACTGCATTCTTTCCACCATTGAACTGGAGTCAATTCGCAAGGGAAAAAGAAACAATATCGTATAGTGTATACGATTTTTATAAGGAAAAATAAACAGTCAAATTCTTTGAATTGCTCGTAATAATCTCACTCTTACTAAAGAGTGAGAAACCTCATTCTTTCGAAAAGAGACTTTTCACTCTTTACAGGTTGGCTCCATTTTGGCGAGTTCAAAGAGAGATATGCCACTCTTTTAGAGTCAGATCTCACTCTCCATATTTTAGAGAGAATATTTTTGCATGGCGCTGTAAGTCTTAATGCTATTCTTACTGTATTCATACTATATTATATTTTTTGAGCTTAAAAGTACGAAATGTCAATTTATGTATCATCTTTGTGAAATTAAGATATTAAAATACGATTTATAGAAATATCTTTCACAGAACAGAATACATTGAAATTATTTCTTGTGTCCGTGCACACATACCAATGGTGGCATTTACTCCATTTTGAAAAAAGAATCATACCATAATGAACTTGAATGATATGCATTAGTTCCGAGAAACAGCCATGAATATATAAGAAATTTAGTCGCAGATAGGTATATTAAGAGACGGTCAGACAGACGGACTGATATATGAGCTAATTCAAATCATAATCACTTTTAAATATTGCTAGAAACTCTAAATAAAAGTAATAATAGTTAAAAATGCAATTATCTCACTTTCAGGTCATAGCCCTTAGCATATATAAATATTTTTTCGCCCGATAACCCTTAATGTAAAATATACTGTATTTTACAGAAAAAAAATTCTGCATACGCATAATTAATATCAATTTCATGAATATATCTGCAAAATAAATGCATTAAAATGTGGTTTACCGAAATTCCTCTCATAGAACACAATGCTCTGGACTTCTTTTTCGTGTTGCTGTACACAAACCGGTGCTGATATTTATTCCACTTTCATTAGGGAATGTCCACCGGTATTTTTGAATAATATATATCAGTTTTGTCAAATTCCATCGACATCTAAAATAATTAGCATGAGGAAAGTCGGATAGAAGGGCAGACGGACAAACAGACATACAAATACACAGACAAACAAACCGAAGACATAAATATATTTCAACTTTGTTGCAAAGTGTAGAAAAGAACTCTGGAATGATTCTACTTGAATTTCTGAACATTCAATGAATACGGAAAGTTTAAATACCTTTAAATTAGAGAATAAGTTAGTTAATAATCTAAATTGGAAGCTGCAACGGGATGTTTGAGTATTTCTTGACAGGTACTGTAACAAATCTAAGTTTTCCTGTACTTTTCTATAAGGAAGTTTAAAATTATAAGTATGAAATATCTGAGTACGAACCATGGAGTAGCAAAATTTTAAGACATAGATCAGATTCATTCTCTTTTCAGTAATTTAATGTCATTAAAATAAATAATCCTACAACGTATTTGTCAACCAAACCATTCTTTTTGTAAAAAAAAAAAAAAAAAAAAAAAAAAAAAAAAAAAAAAAATGATTTTATTTGTTTATTTTGGCATTAAATATTTCTTTCTTTTTATTAAAGACTTCTTTATTCACTTTCATAAACCGCCTGCCGATTTTTGCCGAATCCGGTTTAAAAAAGGAAAAATAAATTAGAAATGTCAGTCCTATCGTTTCAAATTTGCTATCAAATGAAATAGGCGATTTTTGTTAATCCTGGGGTTCAAACAGATTTTTGACACGACAATTAGATTTTTTTTTTAGTTAACTAAAGTATGAAATTTAGGTGGAAACACTTCATTTTAAATTCTTCATGTTTTTTTATATGAATAAAGCTAATACAAAAAGTCTTTAATTAAATTTATTTCATTTTATTTTATTAATTGTTTTAAAATTAAAATGGGGTTTTTATTTAATATTTTTTGATGCAATTATCCGGTTGAATTAAAAAATGCGGCGTTAGCTAGAGTTTAAGTGTCCTGATTAATAAGTGTGCCACTTTTCGTAGCGATCGCTTAAACGGTGTAGATTTGTATAGCGAACTAAAAATCTGAGCAAACAAACACATCAGCTTTATATATATATATATATAGATTTAATGATATGCTGCATTCTTAAATTGTTTTTATTCTTTACAGGAATACTTTTTACAATAAAAACTCTTAAAATGCATTCTAAATTATTTTCTTTTGAAATAGTTTAAAATGTCGAAATTAATACATATTTCACTAATATTTAATAGTGGTCTTGTAAATGTAAAACGAAATTTATACCAGACTTTTTTAGGTGCATTTTATGTTTTTTATGAAAATTTCTAACATTTCCAGATAAAGTTGAAAATTAATTTATTTTCATATCTTGAAAGCAATCAACTTACGACATTAAACATTTTTCTGTAGAAATAAAAAGATAAAGCAATTAATCATGGTGAGAGAATCTGATCTGTTACTACGTTAGTTGATCCACTAAAAGAGAAAAAAAGTGCAATTAAACATTTAATTCGCATTAATGAGCTTTAAACCAGTTTTTAATTAAATGGTGAATTTCTGCCACAGTATGTACTTTTTTAATTATTTCCGTCCTTTATAAACGCGTAACAGACCAAAAAAAAAAAAAAAAAAAAAAAAAAAAAGCGCAAAAGAGAAAAAAAAAGTTATGGAAAAAGAATTTAAATTGCTAAAGAATATTTAAAAAAGTTTTTTTTTTTTTTTTTTTTTTTTTTTTTTGGGAGGGGGGGGGGGCAGTTATCAAATAAACTAAAAAATCTCCTTTTAAATAACTTGCTAAATAGTAAATTAAAATAAATCTTTTTTAAGTAATCAGTGGCATATGTCTCAATCATATACATATATTTATTAGAATTCCGTAACTTTATAGAATTAGAATTCCGTAATTTATAATTTATTGAAAGTTATTTTGAGTTATAATTTGAGAAAATAAAAACAAATATTTAGCTTTGCATATGTCATTGAAATGTTTTTTTTTTTTTTTTTTTTTTTTTTTTTTTTTAGAGTTGTTACAGTCATCTTTAACTCCAGAAAATGCAATGTTAGTTAGTTGGGTTTTATGTCGCACTAGTGCTGCGCAATGGGCAATTGGCGAGGGTCTGGGACTCATCCCTAGAGTTGGTCTGGAGACGTGCCATCATAATTTTGATCCTATACGGAGAGGATGGCTCCGCCGCTTCGGTGTCACCCCCGAAAATGCAAGAAAAGTGACTCTTCAAATGAAATATGTTTGTATTATATAAATATGATTATCTGGATTTATTAATTTGTACTTAAACCTGCATGCACTAATAAATGTTTACAAATGCTCCAATGTTACAAAAATGAAAAAGTAGGGAAATCACTAAACTATTCAATTGGTTTTATATTTTTATCGGCAACTACCTGTTGAGTTAATAAATGACAATATATATTGTAAATATACCTATAATATAGTTGTAGAAATAGAAAAATATTTTCGAATATTAAAGCTTTGTAAAATATTGAGAAATGAAATGTGAAAATAATTTTACATTAAAAGTATATCATAGAATTATCTATATTTTGTTTTAAAAACTAGAGGTATGCATGTATGTTCCGGAAAAAAAAAATCATTTTATATTGATTTATTTAGAAATCGACTTATTAAAAGCACTTAGTTTATCTATATTATGTATAAATGCATAAAATAGAAAATTTGTCGTCGTGGTAACTTCTAAATAATGAATCAAATCGAACGAAAATTGGACAGCGACTTATCCTATGAATATTTTGGATAAGTTCATTAAACAAGTTGTTCCGTCATTTTGTTTGCAAGAGACAACTATTTAATAATTTCAAATCCACATAGTAAAAAGAGTATTTAAAACCGAATTTGCTTGAATCTTGATGTATATATAGACCATACGAAAATCTCCACCAAAGTTATTAATGAACTTGATCTGCTATTTTGTTTCAAAGTGGCGATACGTTACATTTAGGGGGTTACTTGAAATCAGGCTGCAACTTGAAATATTGTTATTACTATAACTTTTAAAACACTGAATTAATCGAAACCAAAGTTGAATAGTTGACTTATATTACAAATATGTTAATGCCTTCGCTGGGTAACTTGCTCCACTATTTTATTTTCAAGTGGCGGCCACCTGAAAATTTATTATCATCACAACTTCTAAAATACTGAACTAAATCCAGCAAAAATTGGACAAAGAACTTACGATTTTAAATCAGACCTCTGAGAAAATTTCGCCGCCATTTTGTTTCTAAGGGGCAACTAATGGAAAATTTGTCACCAAGATAACTTTTGAAATACTGAATAAATTCGAACCAAAGTTGGGTAGAAATACATTTAATATATTCGTTGGCCACTTTCATGTGCCATCATGTTTACAAAAGCCGGCCACTTGAAAATTTTTATTTCCCCCAAAAATATATTTATGAATCGATTGGCTTAAAACTGCATTGGTACATAGCGCATATCAATGTAATTGGTCATTAAAAAACTTTATCCGCCATCTTGTTTCAAATTGCTAGCGTCTTATTGCAAAGAAATAAATCAATCTATTCTTCCGACTGTACTGGAAGGACTTGTTTCATTTTATATTATTTATTTATTTTATTTTATTTATTTATCTAATTATTTATTTATTATTTATTTATTTATTTATTATTATTATTTATTATATATTTATTTTTTTATTTTTTTATTGAATCAATTTCTATAAACTTATTATGAATATTTATGAGCATTAAAAATATTTAATTTTCATAAATATAAACTGTTTCAACATATTTGGCTTTATAAACTATTCATATGCATAGTGAATGTTTGACTACATGTTATAAGAAGACTTATATAACAAGTACTTAAATAACTTGTTTTAAAAGTCTGATCGTCTCATGGGATATTATAACACATCACAAACAGGTATGAGGTAAAATAATTAAGAAAATAATAAGCAGAATTTGCTTAAGTAAATAATAATTAAACAGCGTCAACATAAATATTCGTACTATTCTTTCGACTCTAGCAATTATAATTCTCAACACGCTTTGCACATGAATATTTAAATAAATGTTTCCTATATAAATTAATTTTATTTTAACTACACAAATGCTGAAGTTTTACGTTTGGTGAGACAAGCATTTAATTTTGCTATAGTTAATTATGGTAATATTATATATATGAGTATTAATTTAACGTTTATTATTATTATTATTATTATTATTAACTGGATTTACAATTTAAAAAAATATTTTTTTAAATAAAAAATTAAACATATTTTCAATAAATCGTATAACGTATGTTTATAAATGATTAAAATATCGATATTTTGAATCTATCAATATTTGGAATCTATTTAAATTTTTTTTTAAATATATTATTTATATACATAAATAAAAAGAGGTGTCTAGGTGTTTTCCTGTTTGAGCGCACTTTGGTGTGCAGAACATTTACACTCATGTTCATAAATTAAGGATAATTCAGATTCACACTGAAATCGAACTTTAATGTAAAAATTTCACCTGTAGAAATACCACACACATTTTTAAGAATACTATGCAAATTATAGGAAGCCATCAGATGACGCCGATATGATGTTACAATGATGAAAGTGTAAGAAGGGGGTAGATAAGGAATGGGAGCAAAGAAGGAAAACTGTTCACAAGCGTTCTGTGTGCAGTTTAGTGCCACAACCGAATAGTTATGAGACAGAGGACGCATGCAGATGATTTTTTACGCGGTAGAATTCTCGGCCGACTACAATGTGGGCGTTCTCAGATAGAAGTATCGGGGGAACTTAGAATTGCCCAAAGTGTCATCTCTAGGCTTTGGCAACGATTCCAAAATGATGGAAATGCTAGTCGACGTTACAGTACTGGTCGGCCACGAGTTACAATTCCGAATGACCACCGGTATTTGGTAGTAACTGCCAAAATAAGCAGATAAAGCGCAGCATCAGACCTGTCTCGTCAGCTGTCTGCAGCCACGAGTGCCACAGATTCAAGACAAACTGTGGATAGACGTTAAGGAGATATTGGTCTATATGCTCGCAGGCCTGTTAGATGTGTTCCACTCACGGCAATGCACTATGCCAGCGGTTAACTTGGAGTAGAGAACATGCAATGTGGACAGTGGCACAGTGAGCTTGTGTGATGTTTTCCGACGAGTCCAGGTTTAACTTGCAGTGTGATTCACGCCAGACTTTCATATGTAGAACGTCAGGTACCCGTTAACACCAAAACAAAGTCATTAAACGGCACCGCGTGGGGTAGGAGTGCTCGTTTTTTTTTTTTTTTTTTTTTTTTTTGGGGGGGGGGTCATATTGGGCAGCAGAACAGATCTGCATGTTCAGATCGGAAGAATGATAGGCACAATTTATCGGGACATCATTCAGGAACAATATGCACGTTTGTTTAGGGTTGCCATAAGCCTAGAATTTGTGTTTATGGATGACAATGCGCGTCCTCACTGTGCAAACGTTGTACACAGATGCCTACAATATGAAGCTATCACTCGCATGAAATGGCCAGCATTCTCACCTGACTAGAATCTGATAGAGCATGTGCAGGGCATGCTTTTCCAATGAGTTGTAGTCCGTCAACCACCTCCTACATGTGTACCGGAACTTCGGAGAGCATTGCTTACTGAGTAGAGTAACCTTTCCCAAGATCAGATCAATAATTTAATACTCAGCATTCCTAGGTGTTCTAAGGACTGTAGTTCATCATCTGAGAGACATACAATGTATTAACCATCATACCAACCATGTAATATTGAGTTTTTGTAAGGGAGATATTTTTTGTAATTGCTTCCGGGAGCAAAAATCGTAGTTTTTATAAATGGTATTCTACATAAACCACCTTTTTTTGTTCTTGATCTTTTGTTTAATAAATGGACTTTATGAATAAGTCATGTTTGTTTTGATTCTGAACCTTTATTTGCCTTAGCTAGCATTATCCTTAATTTATGGACATGAGTGAAAATCAGAGGAGCCATGCGAGATCATACATAATCCAATTTTTTTTTTTTTTTTTTCCAAATTCCGAATTTTAATTTTTTTTTTTTTTTTTTTTTTTTTAACAAATAAATAAATAGCATAATGTTTTTCGGTTTTTAAACTGTTCTATCAAATCCGTTTAATATTGGATTTTGTTTCCTGCTGGACGTTATGCCACCATTCAATTAATATATTTGACTTAAAAAGTAAAAAAAAAAAAAAAACTTCTCGGTGAATAAAAATTGTAACGGCTTGCCTCCGAGCCATCCCTAAAGTTGAATAACAAATTCTCGCCAGTTGGACACTGGGAAACTGTAATGCGACATTAAAGGGTTTCACCTTAAATATATTCAAATTCGAACTATTTTTTTTGTCAGTTTCTTTTCATTTCAATATATAAAAACTTTTAAAACAAATCTTTGTTTTGATGTTTTAAAAATAAAGCTGGGTTTTTCCTTAGCAAGGATTATTTATTTATTTATTTATTTATTATTATTATTATTATTATTATTTTTTTTTTTTTTTTGCGTATTTTGTAATTTAAAATTCTTTTAAATATATATCCAGTTAAAAGTCATAACGTAACTTAGGTTATATATTTCATTTTCTTAAATTTTGTTTTAAAAAGCGGGTTCTTTCATTTCAGTCGTTTGCGTTATTTAGCAATGATTAATATATTTTATTTGAATTTTTTTGTGTTTTTAATGTATTATAGTTGTATCAATTAGACTTTGAGGTAGAAGTTACAACGTGCTTTATTTTACCAGTTATATTAGTTGTTTTATAAAAAAGGCTGTCCAGTTATAGGCTAATTAACTAAATAAATTCTTTGTTTATATAATTATAAAAATATTGTCGATTCTATTATTACTCAAAAAAAAAAAAAAAAAAAAAAAAAAAAATAGTTGTAGGGTTCTATAGCTGTGTACCTCAGCAATATGAATGAAGTGAAAGTAGATGGTTTAATTATAAGTTTAAAATAGGTTTCTTAAGGATGAAAATATCAAACTACTATCTCTATCAAGAGTGAAAAGTCTATTTTTTGTCTATTTTTTGTTCCTTCTAAAACAGTTCCTTTTTTTCACACACACGCACAAAATAAATAAATAAATAAATAAAATAAAGTATTCAATAAGAGGGTATCATAACCGATTACAGTATTTAATATGTAGAAAATGTTTTGCCTTTAAAATTATTTTTATACACTTTAAGTTTTTAGATTTTCTTATAAGTGAACCATTTGAAATGTTCATATTTAAATTTAATGTTAAGAGGAAACTTCATTTTGTCGTTAAATAAATGTCTCATTTGTATGTTTATTAAATCTAATATTGTGTTATTTTCATGAAATATTGTAAATAAATATGGGGCCATGCACGATGTGTGGAATTAAAAAATAAAATAAAATAAAATAGACAGATTTCCGAAAATTAGATAGATTATGCAAGATTTTAATAAAAGTTTTTGTAAAGAGCTATTTAAACATAAGCTTAAAAAGATACTTGATGTCTGAATACATATACATAAACATGTTTTTCTTTGCTCCCACCCCTCTCTCTTTCTTTTAAATGAATCTGTATATTGAAAAAAGTATTCAATGAGTTCCATTAATAAATGCAGACTCTATAGAGAGTGTAAGTGTTTTTATTTTATGTTATTTTATTTCTTTATTGTAGGTTTTAAACTACTGAATTTGTAAAAATAAATTTTTGTTTTCTGCATAAAAGAAACATTGCGTGTGAAGTGTAGGGTAAATTATCTTTATAAGAAATAGATTTCAGCATTTTAAATTAAAAAGACAGATAAATAAATTCTTTTATGAGTTATGCACATAATGCGTAAAATTTATATTAAATAAAAATTTAATACAATTTGAAACCAGGTATATATATATTTTTTCAAATTATTATATAAATAATATAATTTTATGATCCAAAAAATTAGGTTTATTCTTAATAGTAATATACATTTACTTTTATTTATTTAAAAAGTATTACATACGAAAAATTATTCATGAAAAATTAAGTTTACATCCAGTACTGGATATTTGCGCATGTTAAAGATATTAAAAAAAAAAAAAAATAACGGAACGAGTAAAGTATCTAAAAATATGTAATGCGTTAATTCCTATCATGTAGAAAAAATAATAATACGATATCATTTTAAATATTTAAATTGAAAATAAATAAATAAATAAAGCATACTTCCTAAAGTGATTTTCTTCAAAGGTGTAGAAAAATAATTAAAACCAATATATAGTGCAATTAATTACTTATTCCGCATAAGTTTAAGGCATATATTGAGGAAATTTTGTTTTCTAGGAATGTTAACGTAGTAAGTTATGTACAGTTTCTATATGTTATACTAATATAAACCTACATTATATCTGTTTTCTTTAGTACTATAATAACATATAACTTGTTTATGCTTAGAGTCAAAATTGTCTCCTTCATTCTTGTTAATTTAAAGTATATATATGTAACAAAAGCTAGTGACAGAAATTTTTTAATACAAAAGGAGTATTTTTTTTTTTATTGCAAAAATAATAAATAAAATATCTTGAAGTAATTACCACATTACTGTAATTCACTATAAACTTTCTATTTTTACTTATAAGATAATCTTCCGAAATATTGCAGAACTAATACTTTTAAGGATCTTTAAAATTGATTTTTCTTTGAAATTTTATTTAATATATGATAGTAAACAAGTCTTTTTTTTTTTTACGTGAAATTTTAATTTGAAATTTTCAAGTATGCGGTTATAAAATTATTGCGTAGACAGATTATACATATATATATGTATATATTGGAAATGTGATAATATTTATTTTTTATAGTTATTAGGTTTATAATACTCAAAAAGATATTTTTCAGGTGAAACATATGGAAGAAGCTTTTTTGAAATAGTGTTCTGTCACTGATACTGAATTTAATTTATATATATTTTTAAAATTTGAAGAGTTTAATTGAACTTTATTCCACTAATAGTAAATCTGTCTTAAAGTTATCTGTTTTATAGATTTTATATTACATACTAGTTTCTTTATCTGATTTAGTTTTTTTTTTACTTTTCCTTCATTAAATCCCTTTTTACTCTTACTCCTTTTTACTCTTACTTTACAAATGCGATAAATATCTTTTTTTAATTAATTTAATTTTATGTCTTCTATGTTTAATAATTAAAAAATATATTTATATTATGAACATTTTTCTTGGTTTAAGCAATATTTAAATTGTTGAAGTGACATTATGCATATATTTATAGTTCATGCGTAACTAGCACGACTTCAGACAGATTTTTTGACCAATTTTAAATACTAAATATCAATTTAGCTCAATAAATTTAATGTGCTGGTATATTTATATGTTATATTTATAAATAATACAAATCTTGTAACATAAGGAAAATAATTTACGTAATAAATATTTATTTTAAACGTCTGTAAAATGAATCATAAATTTTTATTTCAACTAAAATATCAAGAAGATTAAAGTAATACTTGTGAAAAAAATTTCTTCCCAACCTCGGTTACTTACATTACAGAAAATTGTTAATCATTTGGATCGTCGTATTTAACAAATATAATCATATCAGCTGGGATATCTTCTGTATGTAATATTTACAAAAAAAAAAAAAAAAAAAAAAAAAAAAAAAAATATTAATAGGCTTTAATATAATATTTATTTTTTACCTTCTCCAAATTGTATTTATAATTGCAATAAGGTGATTGCAATCTTATTACGCAGAACTATAAACAAATGATTATAATAAAAACTTAGGTACCATTACAAAAATGTCAACTTACTTGTGTAAAAAAAATTGTTTGTAAAAAAACCGGTAGTTTATAGTCGATGAATGAAATTGCATATTCAGTGAACATTCCAATGAATGCTCTCTAAACAGTTCAATAAAACTATTAATTTAATGAATTTTCTCGAAATAGTTCAGTAAAACTGTCACTTGTACTACAACATTCACTATTCATTATTCGGAAAACAATCTAATTTAACGGTCCCTATTCACAGAAGAGAAAAGCAAACCGCATTAAATACTCCACTGTAAAAGAAGTTCTTAGATTCTTTAACAAAGGTCAATCGTTTATAACACTTTCTAGAAGATACTTTCACCCAGAATAGTTCTCTAAACACAACTACCCCTCAGTCTTAGTTCCACTCTTATTTATAGTCTTTGGCGACTGGAATTTGCCGTGGTTCTCCCGAATTCTGCTAAAAACCCAGCTAAAAAAATCTGCAAAAAAACTTTAAAAAAAAAACTGCAGAAAAACTGAAGGCAATTGGCACAAGTTTTTTTAAAGTTTTTTTAAAGATATTTTAAAGTCAAAGTTTTACTGAACAGACTTCAAAATTTCAGCGAAAAAACTTTAAAAAAACTTGTTCCATTTACCTTCAGTTTTTCTGCAGTTTTTGAAATTCTGCAAAATTTCAGTGAAAAAACTTTAAAAAAACTTGTTCCATTTACCTTCAGTTTTTCAGTAGCTTTTGAAATTCTGCAAAATTTCCATGAAAAAACTTAAAAACTTGTGCCACATGCCTTCATTTTTTATGCTTCTGTGAAAAACTGCTTATTCCTGTTACTTTCAGTTTTCTGCAGTTTTTTAAATTCTACAAAATTTCTGTGAAAACCTTAAAAACTATTACTGTTCCCCTGCCACACATAAAAGTCATTTTTTAAAACTAGTTTGTCATGACCAACAGATGACTCTCTTCTGTGTTTCTATACAAATTCCCTCAGTAAAAAATAATTTATTAAAATTTATCTTCCATATGATGAATGCAGACAATTTCAATTCTAGAGAAATAATATTAGGAGCAGTCAATAAATAACGAGTCAGAGGCAAATTCACAGTAATTATTTAATAAAACTTAAAAGTATTGTCTGTAGGTATTTAGTAGGGCTGGATTATTTATCAATATATCCCTAAATATCGATATTTTTTTAATATCCTGATAACAATATTTAAGATCTAGCTCCGCCGATATATCCCTTTAACGATATTGCCTAGTGTGCACCCGAGTGAACGAAACCCGATCAGCCAACATACAACAGCGAACGAGACCCGAAGAAAAAAAGCACCGAATATCTTATTCTAATACCCATTCTCTACTTTCCTCTAATTACTCACTGATAAACTCGAAAAAATAACCCCACGCCAAACGATCTCTATTGCAATACATATACTTCCTCATCCTTCATAACCTCAAATCTAAACATCACTGCTTTAAAAAGGTCACCGCATAATAAAAAAATAAACCAGTATTTATTGAAAGCCATCTGCTTTGATTATCGCGTGAATAAGCTGACTTTGTTCAAGGTCATGGTTCTACCCCTTCAGAAGATCAGCCACAGACATACTCCAATATCACAATCCATTCACTATTAATGCGTATTCATACCTATAATCAGCAGGTGTGTTTACTAGGAAAGACATTTGATGTTAGTCGAAACGATATATCCCTATCCGAGACATCAACTATGGGTTCTGATCTATCACACTATATTGACTTCCCACTCCACATTCATGCATATCGTAGGTGCATGAAAACCACAGACAAGGCGATATAAAAACAAACGCTATTCCATTGTGACAACAGTTGCATAATGCCATGCTCGTAGAAATCCTTTGGTTGCTGTTTGAAGCAATTGTGCACACACTCATTGACTTCATCATCTATTTGAAATTGGTGTCTCTGCAGTGCTTTTTTTAAGTTCAAGATGTGGAAGTCATATGCGGACAGATCTGGACTGTAGGAGGGGTGGCTCAGGTCTTCCCACTTGAACTTCTGCAGACATTCCTGTGTTGCGTTGGCTAAGTGTGATGGTCTAGCGTTGTCGTGCAACAGGATGACACCTCGAGATAGTTAACTGGGACGTTATGATTTGATTGCATCCCTGAGCTTCAATAAGGTTTTACAATACCGCTGAGCATTGACCGTAGCTCCATGCTCCAGGAAATCGATGAGGAGTGGTCCATTATGATCGAAGAAGAATGAAAGCAGTACCGTGCTGGCACTAGTGTGGAGGGGAATCTGTGTGCTTCCACTAAAGACTTAGCCATTTTGACTCGGGCTAAAAGTTGTGGCACTAAGTTTCATCACCGGTAACAATCGCTGAATGAAATTTGTCCCCATTGTTGTTGTTACGCTGCAATGCTTGCAGACACATGGTCATGCGGCAGCCCTCTTGTGCCGGTGTCAAGCGATGCGGGAACCATTGCGTGCACACTTTACAGAACTTCAACCTGTCCTTGATGATTTCGTGAGCCGTACCATGGCTAAGCCCCACTGATACAGAAATCTTGTCTACTGTTAGACGACGGTCTTTCTTTATGAGCTCATCCACTTTTGCAACATGTTCTACTGCAACACACTTCGGTGCTCTAGTCATCACTGATCGATCTGCATCCTTCGCGAAAGCACTTATTCCACTCCTGAACTCTTGCCCGTGACATACAGTACTTGCCATAGATCCTTTCTATTCGTCTATCAATTTCACGTCCTACTATACTCTTTCCGCTGCCAAAAAACGCACAACACCACACTGCTCAGCTTTGGATGCCTGCATTCAGTGTTGCTTTCAAAAATGAAAAGACTGGATGTGGCTGATGCTGGGTTATCCTTTTTTCACTCCTTGCCAGACAGTAACGGCATTTGGTGAGAGAAATGCACATGAATCATTAGGCTGCACTTTTCTACATACTATACTTTTTGTGAAATATTCACTGACTCGTTATTTATTGACTGCCAATATAATAGCACTAAATATGCAAAGAAAAACCAATTTTTTAGATATGACTTTTTTTTTTCTTAATTTTAACCACAAAATAAAAAGCATAAGTTTCTTTTAAATTACCGCACATTAATGGTTCAGCCATTTATTTTAAAAGGTGTTGATGAGCTCATTTGGAAGATACTCATAAGGAAAATTTGCCCCTCTTGGGAGGGACTTTCCTGTTTTTTTTTTTTTTTTTTTTTTTTTTTGGGGGGGGGGGAATGCTTGCACATTTAAAAAAAAAATTCCCAGCTGACTATCACTAATATAGATACTTCTTTTTAATTTCATAATGATTATTAAAAAACAATTCACTTTATGTGCATTTACATAAAATGTTTGTTCTGCAATGTAGAAAATTAAAGAAAAAAAAAGCAAAATGACAACCCCATTTGTTGGATGATTTTTACCAAAAGTTTCTAGGCATTAATTTAGGTATATCAAGTTGCAACAACATATCAAATTTTATGAAATTCTGAGTAGTATAGTTCCTGAGATACAGTTGTTACAAAATTTTGTCACACAGACATATTTTTTAAAAATAGTCAAATCATGTTCTAGACATCTCAAAACATGTAAAACCATTGAAAACCTAAAGTCTAAGATTTCTACGAATCCAATACCTTCTTCTGTTGAATATAAAAGAAAGTAAAAACAAGTTATGCATATTTTAATCTATATATTAATACGTGAAGCAAAAACTTTGTACCCCTTTTTACGAAAATTGCGCGGACGGAGGATTATGAAATTTCGCACACTTACAGTTTATCTATATATTAATACGTGAAGCAAAAACTTTGTACCCCTTTTTACGAAAATTGCGCGGACGGAGGATTATGAAATTTCGCACACTTACAGTTTATATAGAGAAGAAGTGCAGAATGCTAATATTTTTTAAAAATACAACGACAAAGACGAGAAATTGGAACATTTGTGAAACGACAAAGGTGCAATTCAAAGCCTATATTATCGGGTTTTATTTCCAGATTAAAATTAGCATTTCCATTTTTTTATACTGTTGCCAAAATTTTGAAATTTCAATTAATAATAAAAAGTTAATATGTTAATAACAATAATAAAAGTTAATAACAATGAGTTACTTTTTTAAATAGCCAGTTTCATCTGAAAGAGTTATCGCAGAATGCTAATATTTTTTAAAATTTTGCAAGTTCAAGTTTTGCATTATATATATACTAATTAATCAACTCAACTCAACTCAACTCATTCAATTTGTATAGATCAGTTTCTAAAGAAATCAACCTAAAATAAAAAAAAATAACGATTTTTTCTACTGACGATGAAAGTTTTTTTCTACTTTTATTATGCCTCGACATAGAACATTAACGGTTCGGAGTGAGAGACAAAGAAGAAGGAATCTATATTTGCGGACACATAATAATAATAGTAATGAAAATACAAATAGTGTTAATATTATACAGAATGAAGAAGTGAATTTGACAGATAAATTTAAATGTGCACGAAATGTCATTCCAAAAGTTTTTTATAGTTATGATTGTGGATTAATGGATTTGGAATGCAGGTTTTGCAATGCGAAACATTTTGAATCTGAAGTCACTTTAGGTGACAGAACTGCATTCACTTCATGTTGTCATAAGGGTAAAGCAATATTACCGCCCTTAAGTCAAAATGAATATTTTAAATCATTGTATGATGGACTTATTTCAAATGAACCTTCAATAAAAAGTAAGTCAAAAAATTATTTTGAAAATATTCGCAAATACAATTCATCATTTGCTATGGTTAGCTCAGAAGCTCAAGTATCCGAGGCAGTTACAAGTGGAGTGTATCATTTCAAAATACATGATGTTTTTTATCACAGATCGGGTCCAATGACTGCTGCACATGGTCGTTCACCATGTTATGCGCAATTATATTTTTATGATGTTGACACTGCTATCAATTATAGATTCAATGGACAGCATTTTTTTTTAATCGCATGTCTTTTTGTTTCAATAAAAAAAAATTAAAAAAAGGCATTCTTTATTTTAATCATTTTTTGGATTTTTTTTATTTAAATTTCATATAATTTTTTGAAAAAACTAGGTAAATTAACAGTGTAGCCTTGGCAAAATCTGTGATTATAGAAGTATAGTCTTTGACAATAGAACCTTAATAATGTTTAAACTTATAATTTTAATTAATTATGGTCGAATTTCGACCACTGGACGACCACTAGTTTAATTTAATTTATAAATTTATTCATCAACCATGAAAGTTCATTTCAGAAAAATTTAGAGTAGAAACATGATTTTTATACCAAGTATGTAAAAAATACCAGAGCAGGGAATCGAACCCGGGCCTTCCGCTTTACGTGCGGATGCTCAAACCATTGAACTGCCTTGGCTCAATACCAGATAGGTATTTCTCACATAACATTCATTGGCAAAGTAAAGTCACCGAGTCTGTAAACACAGCTATATCAATTGACATTATTAATCATGGCACAACTCCAACAGACTACGAAATTTTAATTTAATTTAGAAATTTATTCAACAACCATGAAAGTTTATTTCAGAAATTTTTGGAGTGGGAGGGGATATTTTGTTCTAAAAGTGATTGCTGCAAAACAAAATTTTGTGCCTTTTAAAGATTCATGCAGATTGCGAGTGAGGTATTTAGTGATTTTTTTTTTTTTTTTTTATGTGAAGCGTAGACATACGTATTACTGATTGCTGCAAAACATTGCCACAGCGCAGTGCTAGTGCGATGTTAAATCCAACCTACCTGCCCGTGTACCTCCCGTATTGTCTATAATTGCCCATAACACAGTAGTAGTGCGACATTAAATTGAATCTGCATATCTGCTAATACACTTATTCAGTTATTTATGGTATTTTTGTTTTGTAATGTTTAATATTTTTTAGTTTTTATTTTCTTTTGTTCAAGTTTTTGAAAAGCTACTTTTTATGCTTTATTTTTAGGCACTTGATTTAAAACACATAAAATCGGCCATTTTGAAAAAATCACGAGACAAAACTGCAAAAATGTGCCAAATTGGCGATTTTGAAAAAAGTCACCAAGCAGTGTGGTAAAGCACCAGGGCTTGAAAAATCACAAAATTTTTACATGCCCTGCTGGGCATGTTAGTCTGGACAATACATGCCCGAATGAAATTTGTACATGCCCAAATATCTTATTAAAATGCATATTAATAAAAATATTCACATACCTAGTGAAAATAATTTAAGGACATTATATATCTATATTGACATTATTTCAATTTAAGTGAAAGTCTTAAATAAGATGCTGTATTTTAAAATTCTTTTTAGAAAGTTATTTTTGTTTCAGTATGCATGCCTAGCTGGGCATGTAAGAGAAAAAAGTACATGCCCACTGTAAATTTTTATATGCCCCGCGCAAGGTTGGCCAATTTTTGCCGAAGTGGAAAAAACCATGGTAAAAACCGCGGAAAAAACTGCCCCGGCAAAAATAGTTTTTGCCACAATTTTTGCCAGTGGCAAAAATTACCAGTATTTCAAACAGGGTTTTAAGGATTTTAATTACACGACTTTAATGTTTAAATCATAATTTTAACAAATTAAAACCAGAAATTTAATTACACTCTTGATCAACTGATTCTTATGTAAATCATTAAAATAATGCATTCTAAAATTTCTTTAAAATTAAATTTTTAACATCAACAATTAACAATTTTTTTCATTTTTAAAAATATTTAAATTGCCTATCTAAAAAATATTCATCAATAATTAATTACTAGAATATTTGTGTTTTTCAATGTATTACATATTTTTGTTTACAGTTGGGGAAAAGTCAAATATTGAGTCAATTATTGACTCAGCTGTTCTAAAATTTGCCAGTCAGTCACTGATCATGGATTTTTTGGAATTGAAATATAAATTGCAAGTAAACTCTCTCTCTCTCTCTGAAAATGTCTTACTTAAGATTTTTTTACTTCAATAAAATAAAAATATAATTTTAAAGTTTTATTTTTATGGTTATGTTCAGGGACTGACAAAGTTTCAATATCTTAGTAGCCAGAAATAGCGAATTATTTCTATGACAATACTCATAGCAAAACTTAATAATATTTCATAATTGTATAATTAATGCAGGTCATTCACATATCATTTCACATTGAATAAATGAACTATTCAGTTAAAAATGTGAACTAAGGAAATTTTTAAGAAAATAACTATTTTTTATTTATAAAGATAAAAAAAAATTTTGGGGAAAAAAAAATTCACAGAAAAAATATTATTTTTACCTTTAATATAATCATCAAATATATTGAGAGTGTTTTTAAGTTTTGGCTTTAAAATACTATTTGTCTAGTATTAATTTTTTAGGGCAGAATTCCTTTAAAGAGAATCCATTTGATAAATATCATACTATTTAAACTTTCTCATTGTAAATTCGAACATAGTTTGCTTTAGATAGTGTTTATGATGCTTGAATCTTGTTTAACACAAAGATGTTGACATGGAAAGTATCAGTATAGTAGTAAGAACATTTATCAAATATGGGAATTTATCTTTCATGGAAAAACATTTTTCAAAAACAGAAATAATTGTTAAATTTTTTAGAAAACATTAAACTTGTACTATTCATTCAATACATCAGCAATGTCATCTTTTATACCAAGACAAGAAGGTGGGAGGAAAAACAAAAATATACATAAAAAATTTTGTAAATACATGAAATTTTTTTTGTCAGTCTGCCGTAACTGGTCGCCAATGGATATTTATAGTCACCCTGGTACCCGGAATTTGTCGGACACTGGTTATATATTATTACTAATTAATTAATTATAATTACTTTTTAAATTAAAAAATCTTCAAACATTTTTTCATTGAGGTGCCAAAGTGTAAAGGGTGAAAATTGAAAGGGATTGTGTTGTTCTAATTTTATTTTTCCACTTTTCCTAATTTTTTCCATTTTTGCCAATTTTTTCCACTTTTTGCCGCTGTCCTGGCAAAAATGCATTTTTGCCGGCAAAAACCCAACCCTGGCCCCGGGCATGTTGGGCAATATAATTTTCGAGCCCTGTAAAGCACATTATCACCTATTTCTTTTCTGGAAAATAATAATAATAATTAATTGTAAATAATTTTTGGCAGGGATTCAATCAAATAGTGGGAAAAAAAAAAAAAAAAATCATATATATATATATTAAACATTTTGCAAAATATGCATTTTGTGATAACAGCAATATAGAGTTCTGTGTGGGCCGAGAAAACTTGACCCGCAGGAACACTTTCGACCCACAACCAGCACAACCCGACATGAACCTGCAGCTTCTGACCCGCAACAAAGTATTATTCAATTTACATTATATAAGAAACCAAATTAAAATTATATTTCACAAAAAACAATTATATTATTAAACAAATCTTTCAGAAAATTATAACATAAATAATTCAAGTACAATTAGAACCTCAATCTATCGTTTTTCACGGGACGGAAGGAAAAAAAAAAGATGAAAACGGAAAAACAACAAATGCAGTCAAAACACGAATAAAACAATGTTTATGAATTAATACACACAATGTATATACTGATAAAATTAATTTCCAAGCGGTCAAAGAAATACATCAATGTTGTACAATATTAAGTAAAATTTATTTTTTAAAATCATTAATTTTATGTAGTGCTGGCCAACTTGGCAGGGGCTCCACCCTGCTGCCCTTTTAAAAACATTTTAGCACCAAGTAGCTTTTTCTAACATTTTAAATGAACAGAGGCCTTTAGATACTTTTCTTTCTGATTTTTTAACTTTCTAGAAATAGTTCTACAGCATTCCTGGAAGAACAAATGCATATAGCCTATATATATATATATATATATATACAATATATATATACACGTAAAATTAGTATTTTACTTTTGTCATGTACAAAAATCACAACATACAAGACCACAATTATCCAAATAATGTCGATTTTTAAAATAGGTTGCCCTTTTTACTGAATTCCGCCTGGCGGCCCTTTTATTCTAGATTCTATTCCCCAGCATTATTATGTTGGGTTTTTCATTATTTTATAAATTAAACAAGATATTTTTCAGATTTAAAACTTTTTTTTTGGTCCATTTATGTAATTTCATACACTTGTATAACAGTTTGTGCACTTTAAAACCCCATAATTATGTCATCAGTGTGAAAATTATCCTCAGTTTTTTCTGCCATTATTTAAATTTTTTTAAATCACACATTTCTTCTATACTTTAGGATACCGCATGTTGCAATATCTTGATTTATGCAAATATTATCACTAAATTTTGTACCAGACAACCAGACACATCCTCTACTACACGCAACAACGCTTCATCCGCATAATCAGCATCATTTTCTTGCCTTTCTGTTTGGTATTGTACCTCATTTTTCCGCACTTCCTGAAACAATTTTCTGGAAAACTGAAGAGATTATTTCGTGGTATGCTGAAATTACAGTAATGAATAAAGAGACAGAGACATGGCATTACAATTTTGATCCTTTATGGAAATGGGGAAGAGAGTTATTTTACGATTCACAAAGTATCCAGTTTGTATAGAACCGCTTGACCTTCATGAGAAAATTTTTACAAAGTCAGACGAAAGACTTAACAACAAGGAATGCAAGAAAACGACTTTTTGAAGCATGATACATGCGGGTGTCATTAACATTATATAAATATAATTTATGCAGGGACTATAGAAATAAAATTATCAATGCGGTAGCGGGAAAGCAATAGATGCAGGAACGATAGACCAGGCTTTCACTGCATATATAATTAAATTAAAACTAGAATATGATTCAAATTATATTTAAAATATCTTGTCTAAATATAAACAAAACTTCAATATGTAATACAAGAAAGTTTCTTGTATATTACACAGCAACTTTTAAAAAATCCACTGTTTTAAATATTCACAGTCTATTTAAAAAAAAAAAAAAAAAAAACATTAAAAATTGTGTCAATGACAGAATTTAGTATAATACGGAGGACTATTAATTTCAATCTGTAAAATTTTTTTTTTTTTTTTTTCTCATTTTTTTTTTACCGTAAAACTGGGCCACATACTTTTCAAAATGACTGAAATTAATTAAAATGAAGTGCTGCCACCTGAATTTCCCACTTTAGTTAATTAAAAAAAATCTATTTGCCGTGCCATGTCCAAAAACTGTTTGCACCCCTGGATTCAGAAAAATCGCCCCTTTCGTTTGGTACTGAATTTGTAACAATAGGACAGATATTTCTAATTTGTTTTCAAGGTTTACATAAAACTGGTCTACAAAAAATAGATTGAAACTAATAGTTCTCCATCATAACAAAAAGTTTCGTTAATATTTTTGAATAACAATGCCTCATTATGCATTTTTACATACAATTTTGCCCTATGACTGGCCATGCTAAGAAAACTGAAATGTTCGAAATAAATTCGAAGATTTGATTGAACTTTTAATATAAAAGCAGGATAACAAAGATTTCAAGGAGATACAATGAAAATTGTTTTTCGGGCAAATGCTAGGGTTTGCAAAATTGATTCATTAAAAAATGGTTCAAATATTTAAAATATATTTAACTGAAATATAACATATTCACACACACACACACAAAAAAGAGAACTCATTTCCGACTCTTTTTTTATCATCCAACTCATTTACAGAAAAAAAAAAGGTACCAAATTTTCTAAACAAAATGTGGGGACAAATTGGCAAGATGACTAAAATTTCAAAATAAGAAATGGCGACAAATTAAAAAAATGTGCAGCATTATCATCAATTTTAAATCGTAAATTGCAACAAAAGCTTTACTTCGAAAAAACGACTATGCAGAAAATAATAATACCAAAAGTGGGGATTTTCCCCACAAAATATGACGTTTGGTGGCTTTATCCTAGAATTGATAGTGACAAATAAGTTTGTTTAATGATCCAATTATCTTTTTGAATAAACATTTCAATTTTTGTTTTAATTACACAGTATCGACTATGTAAAGTATATTTTTAAACAATTCTTTCAAATTTTTATTTAACAAATGCAGGAGCTATTGAACAACTCAACTTACGAAAACAAACATTTGTTTTCTACTATGAAATACAAGGCTGCCAACCTCTGGGAGTGCTAAAGTGTAGTTAAAAAACAAGAAAAAGTGTAGTTTTAAGCTACAAAGTGTAGTCGCTAAAAAAATAAGAAAAAGCTTAAAATATAAATAACCATAAAATCTTTTGTTAACATTAAAACTTATTTTCTGAAATTTATTTGACTTTTAATAATCTAACATACAAAAATAATACAAATTGGCTTGTTGCAATATAACACGAACAATCATAAAATCCACCATGATTTATGCGAAAATTGCTGTTACATATTGTACAATAATACGCCTGATGGGGTGATGAATCAACAGATCGCAAACATGGCCATTTAGCAGAATACTCAGATAGAAATTTTTGATCAGGAACTTTTTTCTTCTTTGGATTATCACCATAATCGCTCATTTTAACTTAAAATACTATTAAATAAAAAACTAAACAAATTTGTCCACTTTTAAGTAAAAAAATAAATGCAGAAATACGAGTCCAGCCGATAAGACATGATACCGAAAAACAAAAGTAAATAGATTAGCATTAGACCTCTAGTGATAGAAAAGAACTTCTCCAAACATCCAATCACCGCACGTACACAGTCATGCTATTGTCATAGTTTATGAGAAGGAAATGAAACAACCTACCAACCTCCGGAGTTTTCAAGCTACTTCATCCGCAACTGCAATTTGCATATACGGTGCGAAATCGGAGTTAGCTTGTTGTAAACAAGATAACGATGAGGAAAGGAAAAGCGTAGCTTTAAATATGCGATGCGTAGAGTGTAGCAGAAGCACAGTTACTATGCCAATTGCGTAGTTGTTGGCAGCCCTGCGAAATACGAAAACGATTGTGTGCTTTTTTGAATTGAAATGCATTGTTATTTCTGGTATAGTGAAATACATAATAAAAGTTATTACGAGATAAATAATTCTGAGTAAAATTCCATTTAAAAGAATATAATAATTTAATAAATGAAAATTAATGCGCTGGGAAGTTAGTGCGGGCTTACAGCTGAGCTATTTCCAGTAGTAGTAAAAGCGTAGTATGGCAGTGAGCGCTGCAAATTGTTTAAAGTTCTGCAGATCAATTTAACAGCTAAAGAAAGAAATGTTTAGGGTTAGTTAAAAATATACATATAATTCGTGTTATCTCTCTGGATTACTGTATTTGTTGCAAATTTTACTGTTGTTTTTAGAGACGCCAGGCTTAGCTCGGCAGATGATTTTCAGATATTTATATTATTTTGCTGTAGTTAGATTCAGAAAATTCTGCTACAGGGCTGTATTTGATTTTTCATGAATTTTAATTAAATGAAAATTTAACTTTTTATTCAGTAAAATAATTTTTAAAAAGTTGAATAGAGCAATGAGCTCTTAAGTATAATAATTTTTGGAAATTATAGAATACAGGATACAGGTAACTTTGTCTTTTTTTAATATGTTTTTCATTTCTGCTTGCATGCATGTAGTGTAATTTATTTGTTTAGTTCATTGTGTTCTGTGAGTTTCTAAAGCGAGTAACCCACGGGTACGCAACCCAATGCAGAACTCTAATATGAAGTCAACAAGAAATCTGGATGCATGGTGGCGTTGCCTAATCACGCTGAAAAATGCTAAGATACAAACAAAACAGATCATCAAGTCACTTTTATAATTAAGATTCTTAAAAAATAAAAGTTAATGGAAACATTTTACTGTTTTTTCTTTTTTTACAATTATTTTTTCATCCAAAATCAATTTTTTCTTAAAGTTACTGAATTACTTTTATTTGTACATCTATGTATTAACTAAAATTTTGTGTTATTTTACATAAAGGGTTTTTTCTAAAATATTTTTATCTATTTCATAGACAAAATTTTAGTTTGGAACAGCTTTACTATAAGGAACCCATAGCTATTGCCGATGTACAGCACACTGGATGAATCAATACTGCAAATCGCATCACAAATCAATACTCTGAATCATTACAAAACATCAAAAATACATTTTAATAAAATAAATTTTTTCACTCCGGTGCTTGTTTTGAAATTCACTGAAATAAATTAAGCATATTCAAGATAATTAAAATAAACATTTAAAACAGCAATAGAAATTTGAGCTACTTCATCACAAAAAAAATTTCGGAGGGCTTTCAAATTTTAGCACATAAAATTCAGTGTTATGAATTATATAATTTGAAGATTTTCCACAAATTTTCAAAACTTGCATGAATCTGAAAATGCATGAAAATCTGTACAAAAGCAATCACAAAAAAGTATAAATAAAGTCACTGGATGCAGCTTATTCGTTTTGCACGAATCTGAAAATGCATGAAAATCTGTGCTACAGCGGTTAGTATTCTAATATTAAAACCAAAAAAACATCACTGGATCCAAGTGGCAGAAAGTTTTGTAGCTGTCTGCAACAGGTTTTTAAAATTTCATAATCTGTCTGCAAAATTTGCGTGTAATCAGGGGTGAAAATGGCTTACACTCAAAAAGCCTAAAAGCTGATTGGGGGAGGGGGGGGGGCATAACATCAGTGGTGATCTCGTGCAACAATACAGGAATACAATTCTACTGCAGAACAATATAGTATAAACAATATTGTGTATTCATTCAGTAAAATATTTTATAGCAATGTTTGACACAACACAATATAAATAATTATAAATAATAAAAGTATTAATTAGTTTTAGTTTTGATAAAGAAATTTTGTTTTAAGTGAATTGTTATTCAAAAGTTGCAGACAAATTTTTTTATCAGTGCAGACAAAAACTGTCCACAAGCCGTTTTTCTATGTCCGCGACCATGTCGCCGTGTTTCTGCCACTGGATACTCCTAATTCAAAGTCCATGAATCAGAAAATGCATAAAAAACTGCACTGCAGCAATCAGTATCCCGATATTAAAACCAAAAAAGCATCCGTGGATACCCCTATTTCATATTCATAGCAAATATTAGCATTACTGGATACCCCTATATCATATTCATAGCGAATATATATGAATCCCCTATTTCATAATCAGAAAATGTATGAAAATCTGTACTGCAGCGGTCAGTATGCCGATATTAAAAAAAAAAAAAAATCTCTAGATATCCCTAAATCATAGTACATGAAACATAAAATGCATAAAAATCTGTACCGCAGTAGTCAGTATACCGATATTAAAACCAAAAAACATTACTGGATACCCCTAATCTGTGGTGCATGTGCATCGGAAAATGCATGAAAGTCTGTACTGCATCAATTACTACCATGCACTAATTTTCCCTAAATAATTACATTTAAAAAAAATAATAATAATAAAATACACTCAAAAAATTAATATTTAAATTTTTAAAAACACATTTAAAAAAAAACATTCAGCTGGACTGCATTATGATAAACATACACGAATTGTTGGTGCAAAAAGAGAAACAAAGTTCTGAGACAGTTAAGGAAAGTTTCAATACAAAAAAGTTACTATTAAAAAGTGTCGATACACTGAATCACATCACAGCGTCACAAATCGCCAATGGGTGCCCAATAGTAAAGCTTAGCCTTTAGTTTTTGTTTTAATAAAATATTGCATGCATCACTAACTTATCTATATACTTACAAGATGGCTATAATTAAATTTCTACTGTAAACAGTCCTTTTAAGCTAAATTGAACAAGTGCATCTCAAGAATCACAATCGTCTATGTATAGCAAATTAGGTGGCGCATTCACTTGACCATTTTAACTACGGAAAATTGTTTAAAGCAAAAGTTTAATTACAATGACACTTTCAGGGCCAATTTATTAAATTTTTTGGTCCAAAACAGGTTATTCATAAAAATCAATAACCTTGAAATGAAAACCTTTTACATCAAAATGGGAAACATAGCAGCACTACTAGGCCTGCAAGTTTTATCATAATTTCACATACTTTTAGGTAATTTAAAAAAGGAAATAAAAACAAACAAACAAAAAAAAGAACACTTAGTTTAGATAGAAACTCACAGAACACAATACGGAAATAAACTAAACAAATAAATACACTACATGCATGCAAGCAGAAATGAAAAACATATTAAAAAGGGACAAAGTTACCTGTATCTAAAATTTTTAAAAATAATAATACTTAAAGCTCATTGCTCCAATAAACTTCTTTTACTGAATAGTTAGATTTTCACTTAATTTAAATTCATGAAAAATCAAATACAGTCCGGTAACAATTTTCTGAATCTAACTACAGCAAAATAATATAAATATTTGAAAATTATTTGCCGAACTAAGCCTGGCGTCCTTAAAAACAACAGTAAAATTTGCATCTAAATAATAGAAAATAAATTAACCCTACGCAACAAATACAGTAATCCACAGACATAACGAGAGTTATATGAATATTTTTAAGCCTAACATTTTTTTTCTTTAGCTGTTAAATTGATCTGAAGAACTGCACGCGACGCGACGCGACCTCGCGACCATTCTCGTACTCGTACTTTCGTTAGTAAACAAATGTTTGTTTCTGTAAGTTGAGTTGTTCAATAGCTCCTGCATTTGTTAAATAAAAATTTGAAAGGATTATTTAAAAATATACTTTACACAGTCGATACTGTGTAATTAAAACAAAAATTGAAATGTTTATTCAAAAAGATAATTGGATCATTAAACAAACTTATTTGTCACTATCAATTCTAGGATAAGGCCATCAAACGTCATCATTTTCTGGGGACATTCTCCATTTTTGTTATTGTTATTATTATCATTATTATTATTTTCTGCATAATCATTTTTTTTAAGTAAAACTTTTGTCGCAATTTATGATTTAAAATTGATGGTAGTGTACTTTTTTTGAGTATTGTTTTTGTTGCAATTTCTTATTACTTTCTTCTATAGTATAATACAATCAGCAGCAAAAGTATCCGAGCTCTAGCAAAGATTCCTATGTAAAAAAAAAAAAAGTACACTTAATACAGTTTTGTTAAATAAACCCTTGTCGAATCCTGTTCTTTGTGAGTGCAAGATTCGACAAGAATTTATTTAACAAAACAGCATTAAGTGTACTTTTTTTTTTTGCATAGGAATTTTTGCTAGTGCTCGGATAATTTTGCGGCGGACTGCATATACAGTCGGCTGCAAAATTATTCGAGCACTAGCCAATAATTCCTATATTTAAAAAGTACACTTAAGACTGTTTTGCTAAGTAAATCCTTGTCGAATCATGTTCTTAGACTGATTAAGAACATGACTCGACAAGGATTTATTTAACAAAGCTGTATTAAGTGTACTTTTTTTTGGCAAGGATTATTGCTAGTGCTCGAATAATTTTGCAGCCGACTGTAGAGAAAGTATTGGATTAGTGAAAATTTTCGAACTCCAATTTTCGATGGATTTACATATTTTGGGATATCCTGAACATGATTTGTCTGTTTTTAGAAAATATCTGTCTGTCTGTGTGTATCACAAATTTTTGGGCGCTGTATCTCACGAACCAATGAACAAAATTTAACCAAACTTGGTAATCAGTTGGATCCTAACATAAACTAGTGCTGATTGGATTTGGGGATCAATCGCTCAACAGGTGGCGCTGTCTTTGCATTTTTCCTAAATTTTTAACGTGGCTGTATAGAACTAGATTTCGTGCAAATGTACATAATGAGAGTTATTTTTAACGTGTGATCGTAAAACTATTATGAATTATTGATAATAGTAGTAGTAAACTAGGAAAAAATTTTTGTGCATGTGGAAACATCCTTTTCCATCTGGGAAGGGGGGGAAGGGAGGGAGTAAATTTTCAATATGGGTATCTTTCGAAAGATCTCGTCAATACCTTTATAACGAATGGTTGAACTATAGATCTTTGATAATTTAAAACAAAGTTATCGATTTTTTCATTTTTTAACGAAAAAAAAACTTAGAAAAAAATCGTATTTCTTTTGATATTGGCAAAAAATTGACTTTCTTTCGGAATTTAGTGATATACTTCAGTCAGATAAAAATCATCTTCATTTATAATGGAAAATAATTCAATAATTTAATAAATAATTTGTCTTGCATGAATTTTTTGTAAAATTATACACAAGAAAGTCTTGTGGTGGCCACTTCATACTAGATTTGAAATTGGAGTCATCTCGCCAATTTGTTCCCACATTTTGTTTAGAAAATTTGGCCCCTTTTTACTTTCTTCTATATGTAATATAGAGAAGGTATTGGATTCGTGAAAATTTTCGACCTCCGTTTTCTGATGGATTTACACGTTTTGGGATGTCTAGAACACGAATTAATAGTTTTTAGAAAATGTCTGTCTGTCTGTATCATTTTTTTGTGGACGCTGTATCTCACGAACCAATGAATGAAATTTAACCAAACTTGGTATTTAGTTGCACCCTGACATAAACTGGTGCTGATTAGATTTGGGGATAAATTGCTCAACAGGTGGCGCTGTGATCGCATTTTACCTAAATTTTCAACATGGCAGTATAGGACAAAATTTCGTATAAATGTGCATAATAAGAGTTACTTTAAACTTGTGATTGTAAAATTAATATGAATTATTGATAATAGTAGCATTTAACAAGGAAAAAAATTTTGTGCATATGGGGGCATCGGTTCCCCCGGGGTGCAGTTTCGAGATGGGTATCTTTCGAAAGGTCTCGTCAATACCTTTAAAACGAATGGTTGAACCATAAATCTATGATAATTTCAAACAAAGTTATCGATTTTTTTTTACCTTTAACAAAAAAAAAAAAAAATAATAATAATAATAAATTGGAAAAAAATTGTATTTTTTTTTTTTTTTTTTTTTTTTTTTTTTTACGAAATTTGGTATTTAGTTGGTCCCTGACATAAACTGGTGCTGATTACATTTGGGGATCAATCGCTCAACAGGTGGCGCTGTGATCTCATGTTTTCTAAATTTTTAACATGGCAGTATAGGAAAAATTTTGCATAAATGTACATAATGAGAGTTATTTTTAACTTGTGATTGTAAAATTAATATGAGTTATTGATAATAGGAAAAATTAACTAGGAAAAATTTTCTGTGCATGTGGGGGCATCGCTCCCCCCCCCTCCCCGGGGGGGGGTAAATTTTAAAGATGGGTATCTTTCGAAAGATCTCGTCAATACTTTTAAAACGAATGGTTGAACTATAAATCTGTGATAATTTAAAACAAAGTTATCGATTTTTTTTTTTTTACTTTTAACAAAAAAAAAAAAAAAAAAAAAAAAAAAAACTTAGAAAAAAATTGGTATTATTATTTTTTTTTTAAGTATTGTTGCTGATTAAATATGTATTACTTTCAAAAAAAAAAAAAAAAAAAACTTAGAAAAAAATTCGTATTTTTTTTTTTTTTAATATTGTTACTGATTAAATATGTATAGGAAAATATAGAAGAAAGTCTTGTGGTGGCCACAACATACTAGTTTTGTAAATAAGTTGGATGATTAAAAAAATAAATAAATAAACAGATTCTGAAATGAGTTTTTTTTTTTTTTGTGTGTGTATGTATGTTATATTTTAGTTAAATATTATTATATTTTAAATATTTGAACCATTTTTTTCAATGAACCAAATTTGCAAACCCATGCATATGCTCGAAAACAATTTTCTTTGTATCTCCTTGAAATGCTTTTTATCCTGATTTTATATGAAAAGTCAATAATAATAATAATAATAATAAAGGAATATTTTAAAAATTCTATCAAAACTTCGAATTTTATTCGAACATTTCAGAGTGCAAAATTGTATACAAAAATGCATAAGGAGGCTTAGTTATTCAAAACCTTAACGAAACTGTTTGGGGGAGGACTGTTAAGTTTCAATCTATTTTTTGTAGACCAGTTTTATATAAACCCGAAAACAAATTAGAAATATCATTCATATCGTTACAAATTCAGTACCAAACGAAAGGGACGATTTTTCTGAATCCAGGGGTGCAAACAGTTTTTCGACACGACAATTAGGTTTTCTAGAATTAACTAAAGTATGAAATTTAGGTGACAACACTTCATTTTTAATTCATTTCAGTCATTTAAAAAAAGTACGTGGCCCAGTTTATTACGGGCAAAAAATGATATAAAAAATAAATTAAAATAAAAAATTAGAGTCTATAACCCGCCCTTACAAAAATGCAGTTTTTTTTTTTTTTTTTTTTTTTTTTTTAAGATTAATATTTAATACTATTCTTCGCAAATTTTTATAAAAATGCAGTTGTTTTATAGTTACCATTTGTCATCAAGTTAACTATGAAAAGTCTGAGATATTTTTGAAGTCACATCACTTCTTTAAGAATTCTGCAGTTTTTATTAAGTCGTGACTTTTACTTTAAAATCGCTGCAGTTTTTATTAAGTCGTGAACTTTACTTTAAAATCGCTGCAGTTTTCATTAAGTCGTGAACTTCACTTTAAAAACTCTGCAGTTTTTATTAAGTCGTGAACTTCACTTTAAAAACTCTGCAGTTTTTATTAAGTCGTAAACTTTACTTTATAAATTCTGCAGTTTTTTTAAAGTTAAAAGCACATTATTTGAAATACTGCAGAAGTTTTACAGTTTTGGGATTTTGCTGCGGAAAAACTGCAGAATTTTTTAGCTGGGAATCCAAAGACTATTCAGTAACTGGCAAGCCTCGAAACTTTAAAAATCCTAAATTACTACTTTTCGCCAAATTGTTCACCAATTCGCCAACATTGTCACCAAGGCCGACCTTAATCCAAGTGTATAAAATGTCATTTTTACTTTGACTGTAATTCCAGTACTTTTACTGCAACGGCCTATTTCATCTTTATTTTTAGATTAAGGAGAGATTTAATTCGTTGCAATAATATGGATGCCTCTAATAATAACCGTTTATTCTTTTATATAAGTTAACAGCATAAATATTATAGCAAAAAGAAAAAACCACCGATAGTGTTGTTTTACAATCTGTAAAGATGTGCAATACGAGGTGTACCGGTTAAGACTAGAGTATTTTGTAATCAAATAAAACACAATAACTTTAGCAAAAAAAAAAAAATAATAATAATATATATATATACATATATATATATATATATATGCTTTATTCAAAGTGATGGCTGTGAATAGCTATACATTTCTTCGACCTTTCAGGTATTTTGTGGATACCTCCATAAGCAGACCATTGGAGGGTACCTCTTCGTAACCAAACCTATCATAGATCCCCTTTTCCACTTCTTCATACATTGTGAAATTCTGTTTAAAAAGTGCGTGTACCATCGAGCGAAACAAACAGTAATCTGATTGGACAAAGTCCGATAAATACAGAAGGTAAGCTAATCTTTCCCGGGCAAGGTATTTAACGTGTCTGTCTTTAAGAAGTGTTGATTTGTGTTATGGAGTGTTGTCTTGAAGCAAAATTATTCTCTTATCCTGTAGTCTACTGTTGTCATAGGACGATCAAAACATGGTTCAGTTCACTATCTATTACCATTAGCGACCCCTGTTAACTGTTTTAATGGGTTTTTGCAGCCCATAAATTTTGCAGTTGTTTGTCTTCAACCTTTTTATGTTGACTAAGCCGTTCGTTGTCGTTCACACCAAAATCACCTCTTATAAAATGTTTGAACCATCGTTCACACATATCCTGAGATGGAATATATTCATTATAAGATTTCAGGTATATATGATAATTTTCAGCAGCACTTTTCGTGAAAATAAGGTAATGATTCACCATCTCTCGCATATGTTCTTTTTTATCACGAACTTTACCATATTTTAGCGTAAATATATTTATGAGGTATCACTTTCGCCCAACTTGGCTTCTTAGAATTTGAAGCTTCGTGTCAGTGTAATGAAATATCCCATGTATCATCTTGCATCTAAACAATTAAATCTATTGAAAAATATCCCCATTATTAACCGGTGTACATAGTAATATCAGTGAAGATACTAATCCTAATGATAAAACAAAATGCCTTTTTACATTGGATATAAAAAATATCTGCTTCTGAAACTGATATCTCTATTACCTGAAAACTGACCAAAAACTGACTTTTTATTTGTCATAATTTGGTGTTTCCTTTATAAAATAAAATTTAATGACATACGGGTAGATGAAATGACCAGAGATGGTAAAGTAATCTTTGGGTAAAGTACACAGAACTTTCTTATATTTTGTAACCAGTTTTGCCTTAATTTCTTAACAGATAACTTGTGTTACATTTCAAAACGATTAAATCAAACCTAAATTACTACTGTAAAATATTTATACTGAAAATTCGTACTCCATAGACATCAAGTTAATTCAATTTAATCGAGTAAATAATCCAATTTTAATTATAAAGTCGAAGAATTTTAGAATGTTATTCAGGGTACGTGAAAAGTAAAATATCTCTCTATATTTTATTCATATATTTACAAACTCTCTATAATACATGGATTTTATTAACCGTTTACCCGCCAATGTTCCAATAATGGAACATGATATTTAAAATAAAAAATTTACATGTAAAAAAACTCTTATTAATATCACTTTTACATACAATTGAATATGACATTATAAAGTATTTTTTACAATAAGTTTTATTCTGTTTAGATAATTATTTATTTTTTTACGATTTTTTGAATTTTACTATAGTTTGTCAATTTTACTCTCTCTTACAATTAAATTTACCAAAATTCCAGTTTAAATTGAAAAAACGCAATACTTTAAAATATTTCATTAGAAAACATATCCTACGGGAATACAACAAAAGCAAAATTTTATTTTTAAATTTTAATGGTAAAATTTACGTTTTTATGTCTCTGTTCCATTATTGGAACATTGGCGTTTCGAGAGTTCATTTTTCATTTATGTGCAAAGCATTGTATGATATTGCAAACATTATTTTCTTTTGCATTCTGATAAGAATAGTAACTTTTCTAAAGAAAGTAAACAGATAAAAGAGATAATAGGGGGAAAGTGAGGGATTATTTAGACTTCTTTTCTCCTCTAAAATTCGAAAAGTAAGCAGGTACAAGATAATACTGTTTTCAAATGGAAGCTGCAAAACTTCGAAAGGATTATAGTATTGGCCCTTGACATTGATGTTCAGTTTAGTAAAGTCATAACAATAGAAAGAAATTATTTTTGATAAGGTGGCTGAATATGTGTGTGTGTTTGGGGGGGAGGGGGGATTTCACCTGTGCCTTTGGAGACAAGTGCAGTTTCACATAAAAGGTGTCTTATTCCATATGTTTGCTGAAATAGTTATCAGTTTCCTTTCAGATAGCGTTTTTCTTATTAGTTTTGTTCGATGACAGTGAAAAAGGTGCATGTGTGCTTTCTATGTGTTTCATTTATAAAGTTTTCATAAATTTAACATCATGTCCAAAAGATGCCTCACGGTACAAGAAGCTGTGGCCTTTCTAGAAACTCTTTCGGATTCTGATTTGGAAGATGTAGATATTTGCCAGTTAGAGCCGGATGAACGTGGTGATATAACCGATGAAGAAGATATTGATGACAATAATTTAGACGCTGTTACGCCATTTGATGTGTGTGGAATGGTCGACGTCACTTTAAAAAAAGATGTAAGTACTCCAAATGAAGAGGAATTTCAGAAACCGGGTCCAAGTGCCAAGAAGAAACGAAAAACTGAAAACCCTGTAGTAAAATGGAAAAAAAAAGTGAAATTCGATAATCCAACAGAATTTGAAAAACCGGTACCAATATTGCATAAATTTCCAGAACTCATGGACTGCACTCCTCTTGATATATTTCATAAATTTTTTCCTGAAGAATATGTCGAATATCTTGCGGATATGACGTCACTTTATGCTTTGCAAAAAGGTGAAACAATTGATGTTTGCAAGAATGATATCTTACAATTTTTTGGTCTTCTTCTTCTAAGTGGATACCATTCAGTTCCTACTGAAGATATGTATTGGAATTCTGCGGAAGATACATGTGTTCCAATAGTTCCAACTGTTATGCCCCGCACTCGTTTCAGAAATATCAAGAAATTTTTTCATGTAATGGATAACAATAAGTTGGAAAATGGTGATAAAATAGGTAAAATAGCCCCGATTTATAAAGAGTTGTCCAAAAATTTCCAACAATTTGGAATATGGCATGAGAAGTTAAGTATCGATGAATCAATGGTTCCTTACTACGGTCGTCACTCATGCAAAATGTTCATAAGAGGAAAACCGATCAGATTTGGTTTTAAAGTATGGATGTTATGTTCTTCAACAGGTTATCCATATGCAATGGATATATATTCTGGGAAAAAATCAGAATCAGATAATAGTATTTCTGGACAGCTCGGACCGAGAGTTGTTAATGAGCTTTTATCTGTTGTTGGAGATAACTCACATCATGAAGTATATTTTTTACGTCTTATAATTTATTGTTGGAATTATCCCATAAAGGAATGCGAGCAACGGGAACAATTCGTGAAAATCGTACACAAAAATGCCCGTTGAAATCTAAAAAAGAACTTACCAAAGAAGACAGAGGAAGTTTTGATTTCCGATGTGACGGATCTGTTTATATCTGCAGCTGGAACGATAACGCGGTAGTGACTGTAGCATCAAACTGCTACACACATGAGCCTATAGGTAGTGTGAAACGCTATTCATGTGCAAAAAAAGGTAATATTGAAGTACCTCGGCCAAATCTAATAAAAAAATACAACGAAGGAATGGGCGGAGTAGATGTTTTAGATAAGCTTTTATCTAGTTACAGGCCTCAGTTGCGAAGTAAGAAATGGTGGTGGAATCTATTTAGTAACGCATTAAACATGGCAGTTGTAGCTAGTTGGAATTTGCACTGCGAAGTGCATGCAAACTCTAAAAAACTATCACATTTGGAATTTAGAAGACAGTTGACGATGAATCTTTTGCGGAAAAAAGAGCGTCTTACCAAACATCCTGGACCTCGCAGTCATTTAAAAGTTGAATTAAGACAATCTGATGGTCATTATATAATATCTACGTCTCAAGGTCGTTGTGTTGTTTGCAAAAAGAACACTACAAAAAAATGTTTTCATTGTGAAAAGCGACTGCATGAAAAATGTTTTCTGTCGTATCACAGTCGCTGAAATTATGTGAGTATCATTTATAATTATCTTTTAATGTATCTATAGTGTCATAATATTTATTAATTGTTCATTATTTAAAGATAAATAAACAAAACAGTTAATATTAAGAAGATATTATAATTATTAGACTTTAAATTAACTATTTTCATGAACTTTTAAAAATATGCAAAAAATAATCATGTAACACGCCAATGTTCCAATAATGGAACATGGCTAAAAACACACTCAAAAATTTTTTTCACCTAATTTTAAAACTTTATTGTATTTATATACTCTTAATTAATATAATAACCAAATTTCAAGTCATTGGGACTATTCTTTCTTAATTCGGCGTTTAAACGGTTAATTTAATACTTTGGATTACAATACTTGCAATTTTCGATGACTATTTACTGATATTTAATATTATTCTTAAAGAACATTTTACAAAAAAGTTAAAAGTATATCACAATAAAGACCAAGCTTTTCAGTATGAATTAAAATTTTGTAACGGAAGTAATGTGTCGTACAAAAAGGAACATAATAATTACAAAACATGGATTAGTTTGAATTAACTTGGAATAGGCTTTTAAATATCATTTAAGTAAAAAAAAAAAAAAAAAAAGTTAACCCACTCTTTCTGTCATCAGGAGAGAAAATTACCTTCTAAATGTCCTTGTTCTTAAAATTATGTGGCTTTATTCTAATTATAAAAGTGAAATTTAATAATTTTCTACTTCCAAGGTGTAAAAGAGCGTAAATATCACTGTTTTTATAAAATATTTTAGAGAAAGTTTTGAATGTTTTAAATTAAAAGATTAAAATACAATTTTATGCATTACATGACTATATATATGTGTGTGTGTGTGTTTGTGTGCGTGTGTGTGAATAATACTGTCTCTTTAATTATTTAAATGTTTTGAAATTTTCTGATCTGTATAGTTTTTTTTTTTTTTTTTTTCATTTCTTCTAAAGAGAAAACATAGGGACAGGGGGTTATAGCCATACGGCATGTAAAATTAACTAAAGTAATAATAAGAAAAACGTTAAACATGATAAGAAAATTTAAAATTGGCTTAAAAAGAATTATAAATGTCTTCTATCGAAATAAAATATTTATATTTTGAAAACATAGAAGCAAATTACAAATAAGACAGGTATGAGAATTCATATTATTATTATCACTATTATTATTTTGCACTGCTTTAAGTGTTTATATTGTTTTTTGATACTCCAAAATCTGAAACGCTTGTCTTTTCTTCCAAACACGTGAGGGTCTTTCTCAAAAATTCATTATGTATAAGATACACTAAAATAGGCTATTATTTACACATTTTTAGATGGTTCTGCATCTTTATACCAAAGCTCTGTTTACAAATTTTTCACCTGTGCACGGTTTGAGGGCACTTTTATGTACTATCCAACAATAATATTCTGACATGTTCACATTCAGTTAACCCTGATACCTTCTTTACATTTTTTTTTGACGTCTTGATGAAATCGCTTTCTTTTTTCTCTTCACTCATATCGCTTAGACATTTTTTTTTTTTTTTAAGTATCTGAGATGGATGTTGAGAATTTGGAGCTTTTACACTGAAAATAAAGGCGTCTTAAAGTAAGACATAAAAAAACTGAAAAGGAATTTAAAACACGTAAATGTATTTATATAGAGAATAGACGTAATAGATATCTTAATGTAACTCACTTGTATGTCTTAAAGGATTCACTATAAATAGAAGCGTTTTGAATTAAGACAAAAATGTGCATAAATGCCAATTGCAACGCAAAAATAGCTGAAACACGTAAATATGCTAAATTTTCGACAGTAAAGTAAACACGTCCAAATTTGCAGACGATTTAGAAAATGAGACACTTGAATTACTTAACAAGTTTTTCTCATGGAATCTTTTTTAAGCAACATGCTTATCCTATTTACGTTTCTTTTTTACATTCAATAAATATAACATTGTTTTATATAATAAGTTTTTAAGCTATTTAAACTATGTCAACTTGATGAACGTAAATATTCAATAATTATACTTTATAGATGTGTAAAATATTTGCATGGAATTGCATTTAATGTAATTCATAAACCAACGTATTTAGATGCGAAACTTATTTGGTAAAAAAAAAAAAATCTTTGTATATAAAGATTTATCATATTAAAGGAAAAAGTGTTACGATAAGCTTAGCAAGTAATTTGAATCGAAGAAAGCGAATTTTTTACTGAACAACCCTGAATAATTTGTTCATAGCTGCTTTTATTTTTTATTTTTTTATGTTTATTTTTTAGTATTATTTATTTATTTATTTATTTCAAAATTGTTTTCTTTCACATATTTACCAGCACCTAACAAATTTTCTGGTATTCATGTTCAGGGTTTGTTTTGTTTTAAATACCAGTTTATGGAAAGACAGCGTTATCCAATCATCGAGGGCTGAAATTTTAACTTTTTTGTTACACATTTTACAAAATTCAAAAAATTCTAAATATTAAATTTAATATAATAATACATATTAACGATAGTATTATGGCAAAAAAAAGCGATTAAAACATAAAAGAGAAATTTCTTTCGTGAATGTATATTATTATACAAACAAGCTTTGACGTGTGCCATGGTAGCATGGTTAATAGAACACTAGGCTTACAAACCTTTGGTTTTTTGTTCGATTCCAGGGCCGAGAAAAGTATTTTTTTTATTAATGATATATATTTATGCTCTAGAAATTTTTAAGATCTATTTTTAACAAAAAATCACAATCATACCTTTATATATTTATTTATTAAAACGTCTTAAAAATCGCGGTTTCAACCCCTTAACTGCCCGAGGCGTATATATTCGTCTTGCTATGCCGGCGTGTTAACTACTCCAGGCGTATATATACGCCTTGTCAAAGTACGATCGTTTATGTTACGCTGCTACCAGTGGAACTAATCTAACGGCTTTGGAATGCAATTAAATGACCATGACAGTGTTTCGAAGGATTTACGTATTTCAGAGAAGATGGGAAGTGAGATGAATCAGAAAAGGAATGTTTCTGGAACAGTAAACGCATACCTACACGCGCTTGTGTGAAAAATGTTGGCACTGGGAAGCGAAACTCGTAATTTTTCGTCGGCAGATAAAGGGTTAAGTATAAAAAAATGGCGCAGTTTTAAGTCAGTGGCAATATCCTTATTTCAGATGCAAAAAGGTGTCTTTAAAAAGTAGGGCCTTTTTTTCTCGCTAAAAAAGCCATCAATAATTTAAGACACTTTTTCAACTGAGTTTGATTCATTAACTTTTAGAGTGCATCTTATTTCTGTCCAAAAATGTTCTATTCTGCCAAAACGTTTCGATAGAATAGGGAATTTTTTTCGTGTACCGTACGGTACACGATGAAAACTGGGTATTTTACCTTTAATCAGCATTCAAAAACACATTCAAAAACACATAACATTCACTGAGAAAAAATATATATATATATGTATACGTCTTTCATTTAGAACGAATAAATGATTCGTATAGGGCACGCCGACAAGCTGAATAGACGAAATAATAGAGAATTTCTAGAATATACATTTATAGATTGTAGAACAATATTGTAAATCCTATGTATTGCCAGAAATTCTTACTTGATTTCGCAGAATCGTAAGAAGCAATGACATTAGTTGTGAATTTTAGGAATCAAAAAATTGAAACTAACAATATAGAATATTAAGAGACAGTTTATGTAAAAAAAAAAAAAAATAATAATAAAATAAAATAATAATAATAATAATAATAATAATTTGTCATGTACATAACCTATATTAAGTTCTGAAACCAGTTTGTAAATCTACTATATTCACCATTTTGTTTCAAAATAGTGACCATTTGAATTTTTATACTAAGGCGAAAAAAATATGTATTTATTACAAAATTCGTATTAAATTCTTTAATTACATATAACTCATATTAAAGTCTGAACTATGTATATTGAAGAAATATGTCTGTGGAAAAAACAAAATGTCATTTTAATCAACAATATTTACTAATTGTATGGTAAGTGATTTCGCTTACGTGTGTTGATGATTTTTTAGAATCTAAAAGTCCCGTAATGTATGGAATTATACTTTAATAAGGAGCTAAAATATTATTGTAAATACTGAATTAATTTTCTATTTATTAAAAAAATATTGTTTTTTTATGAACATTTTTAATTTTCTGGTTGAGAAAACGTTACACTGAACAAAAATTGAAGAGAGATGAAAAGACTTTGTATGTGTTTTTTTTTTTAAATAATATTCAAGTTTTTTTTTTGTGTGTGTGTGTGTGTTTCGATTCATATTATTAACCATTTTAGTTGTTCAAAAAGTTCTGGAAAAATTACGGATCACTAGTTAAGAAAATAAATGTTTCTTTAGGTACATATCTACCTATTCTGCCAATACAAAAGACTATCGCTTACTCTCAATTACTAGATTAATTACTCTCAAATCGGCCGGGTATGAAAAACAATTTTTATCAAAATCACATTGTTAACATCCGTTTATTTATTTAAAAATTTTAACAAATTAATAAACTTAATTTTTAATATGAATAACAGTAATTTTAGTAAAATATGTTCTGTTACAAATTTATTATTGAAGAAAAGATAATCTTCCAGATTTTTATTTTACGCCTAATTTAAAAATATCATGGGAAAAAAAAAAAAAAAAAAAAAAAAAAAAACTTGAAAATAATTTTCAAAGAAAACAATTTAAGGCAGGTTTTCTGTTATTCATGTTAGAAACTAACCTTATTAATGACCTTATTCTTGAAATTATGCAGATGTTTTCTGAACATAAACGACAAGTTTTAAAAGTGTCATTGTGAGGTGTAATTCGAGCGTAAAGTTCTAGTAAAAATTATGCTTCGTTAGAAACTATCTTAGAGATAACTTTGAATGTGTGAAACGCAAAATGTTGCTGAAAAGATTAAAAGGAAGTTGACGTAAAACGTGACAATTAATTTAAATGGGACTATGTAATTTGAAAGATTTCAAAATATTAAGACTAGCTCGAGTCTCGCAAAATTTGTTTATGCCAGATTTTTTTTTCTTTTTCTTCCACAAATTTGAGTTTCTAGAATATTTTACCTTTTTATTTTTCAAACAAGAAATCCTATTCAAAAACAATAAAAGTTATAAAGAAGAAAAATCGAGATAAAACATTATTCTTTTCTTGTTAAATTATAAAAACATCTGAAATACAGTCGGTTACAAAAGTGTCCGGACACTAGCAAAAGTTCCTATATAAAAACAGTACACTTAATATAGTTTTGTTAAATAAATCCTTGTCGAATCTCTTAGACTGACTAGAAACAGGATTCGACAAGGATTTATTTAACAAAACAGTATTAAGTGTACTTTTTTAACATAGGTAATTTTGCTAGTGTTCGGACACTTTTGTTACCGACTGTATATGTTTAATATATTTGGAATTTAATACATGGTTCAAAGTAATTTTAAATACAGAAAAACCAGAAGATTAAAGTTTCAAGGTAATTATATTTTTTAGAAAAATGTTTTACATTGAAATTTATAAGAGTTTTACACATTCTGATTTTTTTTTTTTTTTCAGTTGATATGTGTTATTTGTTTATTTATTTTTACTTTTTTTGTGTAATACTTAAAAAATATTTTATATCTCTATGCTTATTAATTATTTTTTGTAAACAAAATTTTCTTTAATTATTGAATTTAGCTTTATTTGTAATTTAATGTACAAGGTTGTTATAATTAAATTTTACCTATTCAAAGGGCTCTAGAGTCAGTTCTATGGCTCCAGCTAAAACAAAATTTCACTAGTATGTGGCACGTATTGATTGCACTCTGCTAAAATAGGAAAAACAATAGTTAAAACTTTCGTGAATAGATGGCGCTGCGCCAATATCTAATGCAATTTTTGTGGATTCGTTCTATCAATTTCGGTCAATGCAAATGAAACACACGGAATTTATTTTGAGATTTTGTATAAAATATGTAAAAATCATCTTAGATAGTGACACAGCGCCGCGTATTGTCAAAAAATGTTTTCTTTTTTTTTTTCAGAACGCAGCGCCATCAAATGATTTTCGTCACTATGTGGCGTCACTGTGCTCTGCGAAAATCGAAAAAAAAAATTAAAATTTTTATCAATAGGTGGCGTTGTAACATCTCTAAGACGACCTTTGCAGATTTTTTAAAAAAAACAAAATAAACTTTTTGGTTTACTCATGGATTGACAGAAATTGATAGAATCAATCTAAGAAAATTACCAAATGTGAAGTAAATTTCTCCTTCTTTAAATTTTCCTTTATTTTCCTTTCTTTCTTTATTTATTTTTGCATAAAATCTGCAGAAATTGGCTTATTTATTGCCACTCTGCTCTCTACTGAAGAAAGTTATATATATATATATATATATATGTATTTCCTAAAGCTCCTAGTGGAATTTTTATTTCGTTTCGAGCCACAGAACCGGTCTACCGTCTTCTGGAAAAGCGAACTTTAATTATAGCAACCCTGCTTATTCTAAACTTTGCTAAATAATGTCTTAAAAACACTGTTTTTAAAAGATATATATCAAAACATTTATATCTAAAATCGTTTGTCCAGACTGAGTGAGTGACTGTTCCTCTTCGCTCAGCCCAAACGTCTGCACCTAGAAGCATGAAACTTAATGAAAACACTTCCTCAGTGACGTATACACAAATTAGAAGACGATTTTGCGAAATTTGCCCAACAAAGGAGGAGGAAGGGCAAAACGTGATTTCACAAAATCCTTTATATCTCAAAATAATATTAATAATAATAACAGATATACGTGAGATTATTGTTTTAGAATATAGCTAATGCAAATATCTAAAAACCAAATTCTGGAATTTTAGAAATTCGCTTCCCAAGGTGACGGGAGAAGCTAACACGGGATTTCACATAACCCTTTATATTTCAAAGACAAGCACATATATCCATTTGTCTTTTACCTTAAAATATACGAAACATATATAGCTTAAAAACAATTTTCGGAACTTTAGGTATTTGCATCCCCCCCCCCCCATCAAGGAAGTGGAGGAGGAGGTTGCAAAACGTGTTTTCACATTGGTCAAAAAGTGATTTCCCATAATCCTTCATCTCTCAAGGAAAGAAAATAAAATTCGCGTGGTTCTTGCTTTTAAAAAGAGCTAACTCAAATACCTAAAATCCAATTTCTTGAATTTAAGATGTTTGGCCCCAAGGGGGAGGAAGGAGCATAATGTGATTTTACATGCGCAAAACGAGATTTCACATAGTCCTTTATACATACATATATATATATATATATATATATTTATATATACGGTAAATTTTTGCTTTAAAATATGGCTAACACAAGTATATAAAAACGATTTCCTGGAATTTTAGAAAATCGGTCCCCTAGAGGAGAGGGCTGGAGGCAAAACGTCATTTCATATAACCCTTTATATCTCAAAGGAAAAAAAAAAAACCAGATATCCGTGTGATTTTTATCTTAACACAAATAACTAGAAACCAATTTTTGGAAGTTTATACATTCGGCCCCCAAGGGAAGGAGAGGGAAAACGTGTTTTCACATAACCCTTCATCTATACATATGAAATAGTAAATTCATTGCGCAGACAACTCTGCTTTATCGATTCTACGTGGGATTGAGTTACGAATTTTGGTGTGAAGGTTTGTTTCGTGACATACACATTTGGCGGATATTCGCAAAATTCCTCTTTTTCCCCTTGGAGGGGGGACGGAGAGCAAAAGCACGATTGAGAGCATAACTAGGCCCCAAATTGCCTCACGGTGAAGAAATTGCGTATGAGAAGACTAGAGTCAAATGCAAAATAAATTAATAAAAAAAAAATCGTCAATTTTCGAATTTTCTATTTTAACCCGGTAGCACTCGCTAGGGTGACTGAGTCACCCCAGCAGGGACAATTTATTGGAATAGGTAGCCGGTTTCGAAAAATCGCCATCGTGGCGCTTTTCTTATCGTGTCGAAAATTGCAACCCTCCACAGCCTACGTAAGAGAGCGAGAGTTACGTGAAACAGAACGCTGAATACATGTGGATTAGACTAGAAAGGGTTTATTAGTGTCGCTCTAGAACAGCATAGTGAGCTATTGGAGACAATATTGGTTTCAAGCCTAGGGTTGAAAATAGGTATGGAAAGAATTTATTACATATACACATACATGTTTTAAGTACAGTGAAACTTGAATAATTCGAACTTGTTTAATTCGAAATTTTGGATAATTCGAAATTTTTACTCGGTCCCTTGAATTTTGTATTAAAATAACGTTAAAAAATCATGGATAATTCGAATTCTATTTTGGATAATTCGAATTTTTCATATGATTACCTTTAAAATATTACAGTAAAATTTGTTCTCGAGATTTTTCTCAGGTAAAGTGCATTTTTTTTTTTTTTTTTTTTTTTTTTTTTCAACAGTCTTTTAAAAGAAGAATAAGAAAATGCAAGAGTATTTCGATTTCCTAACTAGTGCATAAGAAGATATGATCCATGTACATGAATTTCGGTGGGTTTTTTAATTGAAAGTCATGTCTGATGTATAAGATTCTATTTTTGTGTCAATTGATAGGTAGAAGTCATGTGGCATAACACAAAGATTGTACTTAAAGAAGCAATAAAAAATATTTGACTATTTTTTAAAAAGTGTTGAATAATTAAGCTCGTAAAAAATATTTATTTAAGGGGGCGGGGATGTATCAGTATTCTTAGATATATAGTTTATACGTTAAATCTTTGATCGTAGAGTTTTATTTATTTATTTTTTATTTATGTCTTCTTTCTGACAAAATAGTATATAATTCGAATTTTTGGATATTTCGAATTTTCCTCTGGTCCCTTCAACTTCGAATTATCCAAGTTCTACTGTATATATATATATATATATATATATATATATAATTTAAAATTATATACATAATTTTAACATTGTATATAAAAATTAATACACATAATATTATATGTAAATAATATAACATTTTAACCCATCCCTTATAGTTAATCACAGACTATCGCTAATATCCCACTGCGCAGTTCTAGTTAGACGTTAAACTCACTCAACCTCATTTTTAATGGGGAAAAAAAAATAAAAAAATAAAACTCCTAAGAAAACTTTGTTAGCGTCGAAAGTCTCCCTACTTAAATAGGTCGTACCGTGAGTGAGCAAATTTTACGTAGCGCAAGTTCTACTCTACGGGCAATTGGAAATGTCTCGGATAATGGTGGTCAAGAGGCATACAGTCGGTAACAAAAGTCTCCGAACACTAACAAGAATTCCTATATAAAAAAAGTACACTTAATACAGTTTTGTTAAATTAATCCTTGTCGAATCCTGTTTTTAGACTGACTAAGAACAGGATTCGACAAGGATTTATTTAACAAAACTGTATTGAGTGTACTTTTTTTATATAGGAATTTTTGCTGGTGTTCGGAGACTTGTTACCGACTGTACTATCAAAATTTTCATCCTCCACGGAGAAGACAGATCATGCCAGAGATACATTTTGAATGATCGTCATAAAAGAATTTCAGGTAAAATACTTTTCAGTCCAACTACAACGAAGCCATAATTTCGATAAAACTTGTAATTCGATTAAAAGTCGCATTTCCATTTAGAACTTCCTTTATAATGTTATTATTTCATTTAATACCTTCATTTAACCAACAGAAAAATTCAAACTAAGTAAACCTATACAGATTTCATATGACAGACGTTAATTTCAAAATACACCTTCAACACTATTCCATAAATATGATGCATTTACTAAATCTGTTTGCGAAGAAAACGATGACGTAAACTGAACGGAAGGAACAACCAGCACGAGAGTTTGCTATGGCGAGTTAGCACAGTAATGGCATGAGGCAGCTCCAACTGAATTCCACCTTTTCGAGGGCTAGTGCGCGCCTTCCACCGGGTTAAAGGAGAAAGAAGGATGATTTTTTTCTGCGGGGGGAAGGTGGTAGTTGCAACATCCTAATTTTACAGCAGAACTTTTCAAAAAACGGAACGTAGATTTTGCAATTGGCTGTGCGTCATTTGAAGTGTGTTTCGAAAAACCAATTTTGAGTGTTTTGCTATTTTTTTTTTCATTTTTTTTTGCAAGTCACCTTTTACGGGGCGAGGATTTAGAAGCCACCTTTTTACGTTAAATTTATCCTGCGGAATCTGTGGGAGCTGGATTCATGAACTTCGATGTGTGGGCTGGTTATTTGTATAAAACACCAACAGTGACGAGATTTTGTAAATTTCCTCCCTTTTCCCCTTAAGAAAGGGGGGGGGGGTAAACAATTTTTCAAGCGTAACTCCGTTCCAAACTATCTCAGGAAGACATTTTTTTGGTATCTGTGTCTGCTATGTTTACCCAACACGCATTGTAAATTGATTTGTGCAGTGTTTCTCATTTTCCCCTTTGGGGTCAGGGGGGTGTAAAGAACACGTTTCCAATACTAACTCTCTTTTAATTTATGTCAGAAAGGCAAATTTTCAGTGTATTGATTGCTTATGTGTACTTAAGACACTCTATATAGGTTTTTTCTTTTTTCTTTTTTTAATATCTTTAATTTCCCTTTGTAGGGGGTGGGACAAAAACACGTTTTTAAACATAAATTCATTTTAAAATATTTTAGAAAATCTATTTTTTGTTATATGGGTATGCTATGTGTACCCAAAGCGCTCTTTAATATAATTTTGCGAAATATTCTTTCTCCCTACTTTGAAGTCACGTTAGGGGAGAACACGTTTCTAAATGCAACTTTGCTCTAAATTATCTTAGAAATTCGATTTTGTAATGTGTGTATTGATTATGTGAACCCAACACACACTATAAAGGAATTTTGCAATTCCCACCTTTTCAAGGTAGAGAGCAAAAAGACAGAGTTTTTTTTTACCGATTTGAATTGATGCTTTTTCTTTAATTTTTTGATTTTATGTGATTTTTATATTAATAAGTTATATGTAATTTTGAGAATTCATTTAGTACAGTGACCAGAGACGTGGGCAATTCCTGCTAGTCTAACTAGAAAATACAGAATAAGTTTTAAAGATGATAGAAAGTAAAAGGCTATGAAAACAGAAGCAGAATTGAAATTTTAAATGTCAGTGATAATGTTTGGCAATAAAAAAAAAGCGTCTTTTAATTTATAATGGAATTTGAGTATAATAGGAATAGAAATCTAGTGCATAAAATATTAATACAATTATTTAGTCCATTTTATTTGTTGAAGAAATCTGGTGTAATCTGGTGTAACGAAATTCAACTGATTATATATATATATATATATATATATAAGTGAAAATTAGAAATGAATACATTCAGAAATTTAAAAATAAAATAAGACAGAAAAAAAAAACAAGAAATAAAAATCATGCGGTGCGCATTGAATATTAACACTTTTAAAGTGTATATACTTGTATCGTATCTACGTTACTACACGGTGGACAGACAAAATGACTGAAATGCATACAGATAGACTAACTGAATTCATAATAAATCTTAAATATCGTTGGAAAGTGTTAAAAATGCGTAACCGCAAACTAAAACGCAGCCCTTAATGTATTTGAATATTTTAGTACAGCCCTGTATATCTGAAGATTAATCATATCATGCACAATACATAACATTATTTTAGCATTATAAAAATTTATTTCAGTTCCTTCTTGATTTTTGCAGTAGAATGTTATTTAAATGTGATCTGTAAAAATGTCTGTCATAAAACGCAATGCACTGGCATTTTTTAGTTTGTTCCTGTACACAAACCAATTGTTTAGAACCTATTAATGCCATTTTAAATAGGGAAAATAACTTCAATATCATACATCATTTTAAGAAATTCTGAAAATACTTATGGACATTGGCAACAGTAGACAGACAGTCAAACTCACAGATACATTAATTCAAATCATATTCACTCTTAAACATTGTTAGAAATTGTTAAAAATGCTTAAAGTAAGCGAAAAAATAATTTCAGAAAATTTTCAATAATAGCCATTAATGTAACTAATTATTTTTGTGTGGCCCTGTAAATCTTAAGGCTAATCATGCTATATTATATAGAAAGCATTCTTTTGTCTATGTTAATAACTTACTTTAATTTCATTAAAATTTATGCAGAGTAAAGTTATTAAAATTTGGTGCATCGAAATATCTCTCATAGATCGCAATTCTTTGGAGTACTTTCGATTGTCCCTGTAGACAAACCAGTGGTAGTATTTGCTCAATTTTCTATAACAAACACCCGATAGTAAACTTGAATAACATATTTCAATTTCTTTAAAATTTGTGTAAGGTAAAGAAAGGTATTAATAATTATAAGATAAAAAACTTTTTATAAACCATGTTTTTATATTTTCTGTTGAATCATAGCTGAATAAAACTACATTAGCACTTTATATACGTATAATTTTTTTTAAGTGATAATGATGTCAATTTTTATGAAATGCATAGTTTAACTTTTTACAATTTTTTAACGTTCACTTTTATATATTTATTTTTATGTCGAAAGAAAATAAACTCGTAATTTTTTTTTTTTGGCAACAATTAAATTATAGCTAATATTTTAATGACTATTTTTATAACTATTAGAAAGTTATTATTTTCATAGTTTAATTCATTAAAAGAAAACTAATGAAAAATTTTAAAATCGGGATTCGAAGTATTTTGTTGTAACCGGGTTCTGAGCTATACAGAAAATTTCAAATGTCTAGCTAATAGGGAAATTAGTTAAAAATCGATTGCAAGATTTGTACCGGACAAACAAACAAACAAGAATCGAAGTTAATAAAAACAGGGTAAAATATGGTTTATAGAAGTACCTCTATTAGAACGCAATGCTTTGGAATTTATTTCCGGAGTCACTGTACACAAACCAGTAGAGGTATTGACTCCATCTGCTATAGAGAATATCCGATTATGAACTTAAATAGAATATATCAGTTTCAAAAAAATTCCATGAATATTTATGGAATTTATAGCGCAGACAGACAGACGAACTGAAGTCATTGACTCTTTTCAACCTTGTCAGAAAGTGTTAAAAAGAGACAAAAATTTACAACTAACCAAAAGAATTTTGAGATCATTTTAAGGGAAAATCATAAATGCATGTTTGAAGCAGTAAAATGTTTCAAGAACTACTAATGTAAAGAAAAATCAGCTTTGCCTCATACATCTTACAAAGAGAAAAGAACAGAACTATTACACTTCAGAATACTAATATCGAAAATGTATTAGATACAAAGCACTACAAAATATTGTATACCATGTAAATTTATACAAAAGTGGAAAAAACAAACATACCAGAATAAATGAATTAATGAGTACGACGTACAGAAGAAACATTAGCAGAAAAATAATTATAAGTTAGAAAGAACTTTTTATATACCATGTTTTTAAATTTTTTGTTGAATCATGTAAACTTGTCAATTATATGTGTTAATAAATAATTTATAGAAACGTAAGATAGTGACAATAAAATACGTGAGGATAAAAAAAAAATATTGAGGCAATATTTAAGCACTTCGTGCTAAATTCAGTGAACTAATAATAATAGTAATAGTAAAGGTTGGTTTTAAAAATAAAATAATAATCCTTGTAAAACAACATATAATATCACCATGAACTACATTACCATTTTATCAATGTGTAGAAAATATTTATAGTTATAATGACGTCAATTTTTGTGAGATGCCTAATTAAACTTTTTTATATTTCTTAATGTACACGTTTAATTAAATGCATTTATTTTTATGTCGAAAGAAAATGAACTCGTAAAGTTTTTTTTTTTTTTTTTTTTTTTTTTTTTTGGGGGGGGGGGGGAGGGGCAACAATTAAATTATAGCTAATAGTGAAATGACTAATTTTAAAAATATTGGACGGTTATTATTTTCATATTTTAGTTAATTAAAATAAAACTAATGAAAAATTCGAAAATCGGACTTCAAGGTGTTGTGTTGTCATCGTTTTCTGAGATATTTTAAAAGTTTGAAATATCTAGCTACTCGAGAAATTAGTTAAAAACCAATTACGGGATTTGTAATGGCGAAACAAACCAACAAACAGGTTAAGAAAACATGGTAATAATACAGCCACACAACTTAGCTGGTACAAATTAACATCTACGGATGGCAGTTAAAACGAAAGAGAGGTAATCATTTAATATTGCATTATCAAACAAATCTAGAAAGAATATAAGAAAAATTGTCGAAAACAATACAAAAGAAAAAGAAAAGAAAATGAACCGTGGGAAGCAGTAAACATTTTTTGTAACAATTAAATTATAGCTAATATTTTAATGGCTATTTTATAGCTATTAGGAGGTCATTATTTTCATATTTTAATTAATTAAAAGAAAACTAATCAAACGTTCAAAAATCGGACTTCGAGGTATTTTGTTATCATCGTGTTCTGAGGTATTCTAAAAGTTTAAAATGTCTAACTAGTCGGGAAATTAGTTAAAAATCTATTGCAATATTTGTACTGGGCAAACAAACAAACAAGAAAGGACGTTAATAAAAACATGGTAATAATACACCTACAACACTTAGATGGTACAAATTAACATCTACGGATGACAGTTAAAACGAAAGAGGGTAATCATTTAATATTGTAGTATCAAACAAATTTAGAAACAATATAAGAAAAATTGTCGAAATAAAAGAAAAAAAAAAAAAAAAAAAAAAAAAACTGAACAGTGGGAAGCGTGAACAAAGGGACCTGAAGCTACAGATATGTCTTGCTACGCCTTGTTTAATATGTGACTATGAATATTAAGTGATATTTACAGTATACAGTTTAATTTTTTTTTCCATTAAAATTTTAAATATGAACTATAACATAGTAAAATTTATGTATGTGTTATACGAGACAACAACTGTAAAATTTAACTTAAAGTTAAGAATAATTTTTGTTAAAAATGTTTATACTCGAAAGTAAAAATTTGTATAAACAACATAATGTTAAGAATGTATTTTTAATAAAGTTAAAAAAATAATAAAGAAAGAAAGAAAGAAAAGAAAAGCTATTTGTGCAACTAACTAAATTGAAATTCTTTTGTATGTCAAATGATGTTCCATGCATTGGAGTAATCGAATATTGGAAAGCATTATCAATGTTATTTTCCAAAGAGCACGGTTGTGTGTTTTCTTTTTTACTCCCTGAAGAAAACATAACTCAGACTCTTGAATTGTTCCTTTGTTGACATTGAAAATTTATGTGGTGATAAATTTTAGTTGACATAGAAATAAAAGTACTATCCCAGAAGTCTTTAAATGTGAAGAATATGTTGAAAACAAGTGTCACAGGTGCATTATTTTGAAATAGAATTTTTATTTATCTAGTATTTCCCGTCTAGAATTTTCCATATAAATTGTGTTTATAATGTATAATATATTGTATATTATCTTAACATAATTATTTTGTAATGAGACATGAAAACTGTTCTCTGGTTTATTTGAAAAACCTCTTTATTTCTTGCAGAATTAATATTCATTGTTATTTAAGATGATTTTAGTTTTAATTTACTCCTTTTGCGCTGTCTTTCTCTAAATAAAATGGTTGTACAATAACTAAAAGCTTCTGGAAAATGACGTAATTTTTATTACTGCTAGCGCATGCTTATTCAAGGTGCCTGCCTACTGTCGGAGGTGATTTTTTTTTTTTTTAATAATTGAAAAATTGCCTATTTATGCGCATTATATGATAGAATATAGTAAAAACAGTGAATAACCTGAAAGAAAAAACGCAAATTAAAAAATACTTTGATATTTAGGCTCAAAATATGCATAAACAGCTCAAAACATGCATAATATGAAAAAAAAAAACTCTTGTACAAAACATCGTAAGTCAAATTTAAGTAAAGATATTTTTATTCTGTAAATTTTATTTAGATTATTGAAAGGTCCTTAAGGGAGTGAACTACTCTAAAAACCATAGCTATGATATTTAATATTTTAGAGAATATAACATTTTTACATGCTGAAAAATTTATGATATACATGACAGTTCATAACTTCTATCCACAAAATAATAATAATAATAATAATAATAATTCAGATAGATTCATTGTCGTAGTTAATACCTAAAACAACTCCTCAAAGTTTCATAACATTTCAATTATAACTTTTGGAGTTATGATGTTTTGGGATAAAGCAAAATGCTAAAAATCTCATTTTGAGAAAAAAGCAGGAAACAGATTTAAAAACAAGATTTTACCTATTAAAAAAAAAATAAGTTTAATAAGTTCCTGAATTATTTCAAAGCTTTTTATTTTCTTTTTTTAAATTCATTTATCGATGCTTATATTGAGTAAAACATTTTTGTTAACAAACACATACGGGTCATTTCCAGTCACTTCCGGTTTCAAAAACTAGCGAGTGAGTAATATTAAAACACTTGTAACTCAAGTTCTAAGCAAGATAGAAACAAAATTCAAATTGATTTAGAAAGCTAAAATGCCAGGCTTTAATACTAATCCAAAAATAGAAAAACTGAATTTTGACCGAAAATTGTATTTTAAAGGTAGGCAGGCACCTTAGAAATAATTTCGTATAAATGTTCGTAAAAATTCAGGTATTTGATATTTTTACATTATAATCACTGTATGCTGTGTGTAATGTAGTGTATTAAGATTTGTAAAATTGACATTGTTTTGGCTTTAAAAACTTGCTTATTATAAACAATATAATTTATGATAAAATTGTCCACATTGATAAAGAAATATATCTCCGTACATGTACTCGCAATTTTCATAAAAAATATATTTGTAATTCACAATCATATATTATAGCTGAAATTCGTTTCAAGCATTATTTTTTACAGGTTAATTCCATGCAGCATACTCATTGTTACAGATCACCATTTTTGGCTTTGAACAAAACTTTCACTAGTACATGTGTGGTGTAACATGTTCTTTTTATCCCTTAAGTTTCAAAAGAAGGCATAAAGTATTTCTTCAGATATTCCACAAAAAAAGTTCTGGATTCGAAAGTGTGCCTCCATTTATTTTAGTGACTACAAATCTGTTAATAAATTGTTAATATTTGTAGAATTTTGCTAATATGTCTTTGGAGAAAAGACAGACATGTCAGAACAACTGGGGTGATGGCTCCACAGAACTGCCTCAAACAAAGGGCTGCCCTCAGGGTTCCTGCCTGGGTCCGGTTCTGTGGAATCAAATAGCAAATGATATCTTAACAAGAATGAATACAGAAGGATATGACACATATGCTTACGCTGATGACTTCTCGCTAATTCTCTCGGGAAGGGTGAGGACTGACCTGGAGAACCAAGCCAAGGGCGCACTTTCCTTCTTCAGTAATATTCTCAACGAACTCGACCTAACTTTATCTACCTCAAAAACACAAAATCTGACCTTCGCGTTCCCCAAAGCTCTCAAACGGTCTCCTGTGATGAGCATCAATCGCACCAGTGTTTGCCACGTCCAAAACCTCAAAATCTTAGGTATAACCGTCGACAGGAACCTCAACTGGACGGCTCATATAAACGACCTAAAACTGAAAACTATGTCCCATTATCATAACGCCACAAAAATGGTAGGAAAGAGGTGGGGTACCTCTACCCCTTTCCTCAAAATATGGTACTGTTCCATCATAGACAAGATCTTGTCATATGGCGCGGGCGTCTGGGGAGGTCACCTGTTGGCGGCAAACAAAACCAAACTCGACTCAGTACAAAGACCTTTCATCCTTCAAATCACCCGAGGTTATAAAACTATCTCCACTGACGCCCTGACCGTCGTCACAGAAATTCCTCATGCCCACCTAGAACATCAATACTGCTATCAAAAAACTAATATTCTTCAATTAAATAATACTCATCTTGCAAACTCTCTTTTCCCTAATCTAAAAATACAATCCCTTACAAACAGATGGAATATCCATCCGGCAAAGGATGTTGCATCTTCTCTCACCAACTGTAACATTAATAGCTTTTCACTCCTAGCTCCTGTGGCGATCTTCACAGATGGCTCCAAGACTGAACACGGAGTAGCAGCTGCACTCTGTGACCTTAACAACAATGAAACCATCTTCCAGTGGTCCTGCAGGCTCGAAAACCACAATTCAGTCTTTCAGGCGGAATTATTTGCCATCCTTAAGGCTGTCGAATGGGCTGAGGAAAATGCTCACTCTTACCCAAGTATTAACATCTTTAGCGACAGCCTTTCGGCCCTGCAAGCTATTGCCTGCTACAGGAGCAGGCACCCCATGGTATTAAAAATTAAACTTAAACTCTATAACCTAAAATCCATTATCTCCCTGGCACACGTTTCTGCCCACAGGGGTGTCGTCGGGAACGAAATGGCAGATCATTTAGCAAAAACTGCCACAGAACATGCAACGATTGATTTTCACTTGCCCGCCCCCCCTTCCTATGTAAAATCTAGACTCAAGGACAAATTAAAACAAAATGGGCAATCCTTATGGGATAACTCCATCAAAGGCAGATATACTTATAACCTGATCCCAAATCCCACTTCAAATACTTGGACTCTTACTCCCCCTATCACGGCCTTTCTCACAGGTCATGGCCCATTTCAAGCATACCTTTATAGGTTCCACCGACGACGTTCACCCCTGTGCCCTTGTGGTGAGGAAGGCACTGCTTCCCATTACTACTTCAACTGTCCTCTTACCTCCAGTTTTCACCTACGAAACCCATCCCCAAGACCAGTAAACTGGTTAGATAATATCATCACCAGACCCTCCCTAATTCAAAAACTAAATAAAATCTACTCACTTTTAGAAGATATTACTAATTTAACAGATTAACATCCAAGCTTCTTCCTACTGGCTCAGGTTGCAACCTACAATTGTGATCATCCCAAGCCACTCAGTTATGCAGCACAACTCCAAACTAGTAGAGCAACGTTACCAAATTAACCATTGTTGCCCTTTGTCGCGTGGGGCGAAAGCCCGGCAACAACATGCAAATGTAAAAAAGACTTTTATCAATGCTCTTAAACCAACTCAAAGACTAAAACGAATGAACTGAAATACTTAATTATGGACTCAGCTAATGAAATCATAGTTTAAAGTTCTCATTGCAAAGTCTTAACAAAGCTTTACTCCTCCTTGTGCCCTCTGTCGCGTGGGGTTTAATCCCGGCACACCTGCTATAAATAAATTATCGTCCTCTGTCGGTTGAGGCTCAATGCCTGGCGAATTTTGTAAACGCTTGTTGAATTCTCAATAAACGTTCGGAGCAGTTCCCTCTGTCTCGGACACTTGTTGCCCGAGACACTGAAGCGCCCAACATCGCTCGAACAGCGAAGAGCGGGGACTGTCCCCCTGTTCAGACATGTCAGAAAATTCGTTTAATATTAGTGAAGAATTTAACATTATGAAAACAGAAGTTTTAAATGAAGAAAAAAAAATTACTTTTTCGAAATCATTTTCGATTTCCAGTGGTGAATATTTGAAAATGCTGAATTATTTAGAACTTCTCTAAATCACGTTTCAAGGTTTCTCTTATATAAAAAATCTAAACTAATGCAACCGGATATTGGATACACTATGGTTAGCCTTCCCAAAAAGGATAACGTTCTCATAATAGGTGCATTATACGCATTTGCATTTAAAATAAAACAGAAATAAAAAATAAAAAATATATAATTTTTATACACATTTTTTGATATGCCTCATATTTAACAATTTAAGTTTAAATTGCGCAATATTATTTAAAGTAATTGGTATAATATATATATTATATTATAGTTATACATTTCTAACAAATATTTCAAAATATATAATTTGATATATTAGTTATTGTGAAAATACTTATATAGCGTTGGTAGCGTCACAAACGAGTTAATTATTTCATATTGGCAGACAGGTATACTAATATTTATTCTCATCCCTCTTATCAGCTGTTCCGACAGCGGTAGGAATAGTAGTTAAAGGTGGTCGAAGTCGTAAAAAAATAAATGTTAAAGTTATTTCATACTGCTCAAAATGTTTTGTAGAGGAATATTTACACGATAAACACTACGAAAATAACCGTCAGCCACCCTGGAAGAGGTAGATTCTACGTCAGTCACTAATGCAAACCTGCAAAAAATCTTAAAATATAATATTATACCGCACATAAATCATACTATATAGGATTTTTATGCATCAAATAACTGAAAAATAACAACCAGCTGCTTTGATAGCGGTGAAAGACCGTCAACTGAGACCATTAATGTACTATGACGTAGAAAATCTGAACGCGGTCTAATAATTCGCATGGCTAATCTAACGATTTTACCCCGTTCATAGGTTAACATTTATTGATAAAAGTATTGAAGACATTGTGTATTAATCAAAAAATTTACTTAACTTTAAGGCTGATTTTAATGTATTAAAATATCTTCTTTTTCTTCACTTATTTCAATATCATTAATGTTTTCATAAAAAGGGGAAGAATGCTTCATTAAAAAAAGTATCAACGTTAGTTACGTATCAATAAACAGAGAAATGAAAAAATAACTTTCAGAATGTACGTGTGAAGTAGTCAACGATGTTTGTTGTACTGCTACTGGTTGATGGAATTTGTTTACCATCAAACTATTTAAAGCAATAATTACTTCCCTTTAGCTGCCATCCATAATCCAGATGTGATAAAGTCGATAGATTAGACTTCTTAGAGTTGGTATTATATTCTTCACAAATTGAAAAAACATATTTTACGTGAAATGTTTTGACGCAATCCAGATTCACATATAAGAAATGTAATGCCATGAACTGTTGAATTTATCTTTTTTTTTTTTTTTTTTTTTTTTTTTTTTCAATATAGCAACCGTTGCTGAATTAACGTCAACAATGTTTTTTAGATTATACATTTTACAACTAAATTCTTCTATTGTATATTGCAGTATTAGGCAAGTTTAATGCCGCATCCAGTGAAAACATGAAACCTGAGCAACGCTGCACACAAATTTTCACTTAAAGCTGCATATAATTTAGTCACATTCACATGTGTTTGCCTATTTCCTATCCAAAGCAGGATATGTATTTTCAAGTTATCTTGAATAAGCGTCATATTTCCTAGTAATCTAACAAAAATATCGGTATCAGAGTATCGTATAGTAACATTCGCATCAAAATTCATTTGTCAAACAAAAAATACTATTTTTGTATCTGCTTTTTCGTGTTATTAACTATTCAGACGTTATGCGCTTCTCACTATTCTTTCATTATCTTTCAAATGTTTAAAAATGATTTATAATTAGCTTAAAAAGTTTCTCTTACCCATAAATGAAGCGTAGTGATAATTTTGCCACTCGTTGCATAAAAAGGGAATTACAGAAGCCTTAAAAATTATATTCTACAATTCACAAGTAAAATTCCCAAGTCGTGTTTGACCAAGCGACTACCAACTGCTTTCGAATACTTTTTAGTGTCCCTGTAGTCACACCATTGGTGGTATGTACTCCATTTTACACAGGAAACATCCGATAGTGAACTTGAATAACATATATCAATTTCATTAAGATTTGTGAACAATGAAGTTAGTAAATTATGGTTTATAGACATACCTCTCATAGAACACAAAGCTTTGGAATATTTTCGATTGTTCTTGTTCTCAAACCAGAAAAGATATGCACTCTATTTTCAATAGGAAGTATCCGATGGTGAACTTGACTAACATATATCTGTTTCAAGAAATTCCATAAATATTTACGGAAATTAGAGCGCGGACAGACAAACACTTTTCAACCTTGTTGGAAAGTGTTAAAATTGGAAAGCTAAAAAAAAATACTTTTCAATGAGAATTGTCTAGTTTTTTTTTTTTTTTTTTTTTTTTTTTCCCATGATTTGTTTAAAAAAATTTAAATCGTAAAAATCATATATATATGGAAAATTTCAAGAAAAAAGGTGACAAAATTAGCGCATCACAAGAAAAAAAAAAATAACGCACATAATACAATCTTCACTTTTTAGAGTGGGGTGTAAAAAATAGCGTGTTCTATCAACACTGTTGTATGAAACTGGGGAATGAGCCTGCGATATGCATGCGTTTCAACACTGATTATGATTTTACTATCGCCAGTCTTTTGTTCAACGTGCTTAAAGTCGTTAATTTAGTCATGTAAGTTACTTGACCGCGATGGATTTTCTACGCCTGAATACATTTATGGCCTCGACTGGAGGCCGTTCCTCCTCTACCAAAGTACGTGATTCATATTTTTCTATTATTTGATATATGAAGAATCATATTTATGAGTTTCGTGCGTTATTAAATATCTTTAAAGATATTTTAAAGGTTCGGCCTAGAGACTGACGTATATAAAGCAATCTACCATTTTCTAAGGTGGTAACGGTTATTTTCTTATTGTTTATGCATAAATAATCCGCTACGTCCAGTTTGGTAAGGTATTAAATAACTTTAATTTGTTTTTCTTTGACAAGTTCGAGACCCTCTTACTCCTTAATCACACCGCACGCACTACGATTGACGCTCATTTTGGTTACTGTTGATACCTAACAAATTACTAGAAAGAGGAACTGGCCAATATGAAATCGCTATATAATGTGACGCTGCCTCCTGTTCTATAATATGAATAATATCAATGGTGCTATTTTTAAATAAATTTAAACACTATATTAACTTAAATTTAGTATAAAATAAATTTAAGTTCTTATTTTATTTTATAATAACTTTTACTCTTTGTAGTACCTTCTTATTATAAATACGTATAAAGCACTAAAAAATCCAAACTTTGTATCATTATTGTGAAACAGATTTTTTTAAGAATGTGAGCTACAAATAATAAACAAATCATTTAATAAAAATGCTATGTTGTATTAACATCAATTAACTTTTCAATAAAATTTTGAGGTTTTTTATTTTTTTCTTTTAAGTAGGGGAAAATATCTCGAAACTTGTTTTTTAGAAGAAATTTATTAAACTCCAGTCGCTAATAAAATAATGCTACATGAATATCCAACCGATAACATTATTATTATTTTTACTTTTTCAAAAATGTTCTCTCAAGCGGCGCCTTAAGGCTGAAAACAAAACTTTCTTCAACAAAAGAAAAATGTATCATGTCGTGATTAAAAGCCTTCATAATTCAATTTTCACTTACCTGTGAATGCGTCCCAATTGTACACTTTATCTCAATCCTCCCACCATTCCCCCATCCCTAAAAAAAAAAGATCAGTGAGAAAAAAGAATCCATAAATAATCGCTTCTCCCTTAGTGTCTGTCTTAAAGATAAAAAGAAAAATTTTTGTTTTAAAGCATCACTTACGTTTCGGAGAAAAACGTTCATTAATAATCTGTGTACGATTAATGGTTTTGATTGATTCACACATTAAAATCTAACACGGAAAAAGTTCCACCGCAGGCTTTATTTTTCTCCTCCCTTTCGGTTTTTCTTTTCAGCTATTTGTACATATATTTATAAATAAATTTTTAGAAACCATTAATTGATATTTATTAATAGAAAAGTAGTTGAATTTAAATGCTAATAATATGATAAACATTTGAATGTTTTTCATGTATGGGTTTATTTTTAACGGTATTATAAACTTAATGATAACACAGATTTACAAAAAAAAAAAAAAGGCAAAATTTGAAATTGATAATTTTAGCTGATACATACGTTTTTTTTTTTTTTTTTGTTATACTAAGAACCAAAATTTCGCCAGTTTTTCTCTATCACTTATACATTTCCATCAATACAGAGTATCTACTAACACATTTTATCCTTTTTCAGTAGTTTCTAATATGTTTTGATGTTTATTTGTAATTAATTATAAAACTTACTATAACAATTACCATATATTTATATTGCTGGAATAGTCACGAAAGAATTTATGTAGCCAAACATCCCTGTATATAATCAGCGCCAATTTATATAAAATTACAAACAAATATAAAGTTTTATGGCTTCCCTCTTTTATTTCGTGAGATAAAACGCCTATATAATTTTGATATTAAGGACATACCTTTTTTTTTTTTTTTTTTTTTTTTTTTTTAATGTTCATTTAATTTTCAGCAAATTTTAAATATTGTTAATTCCATCAAAATCCAAAAATCGAAAATTTTAAAACATCTAATACTTCTTTTTTACCTATTGTTGAAAGCAAAAATCCTATTTCTTCAATTATCTTTGACTTTTATTATCAATAATATGCACTTAATGTACATTAAATTCAAAGAATAGACGGCTTTCATATTATTTCAGAAACGTTACATCGAGAAGAATTACAGAAGTTCTTTATTTTATTAACAACCTTTTTTTATTAACTAAACTGGAAATCTTGTTTTTATAATCTAAAAAATAATATACAATGCGATAATTTAAAATTTATTTTTTACAGCACTAAAATTTTATAAAAGTACATACGAAATATATCAGGGAATATAACTAAGAAAACATTGCTATACGATAATCGTATTTGTTTTTCTTGGAACTAGCATAAAATTTAGTATCCTATTTTTTTTTCTATAGGGAATTTCTATTCTGGAAACACTCGACAAGTTTGAGAACAATATGTTCCAAAATTCTTTTGTGTTAAGATTTTCGAGATCAGCGTACCATAATAGAAAACTAAATTCTCGTACTTTTTTTTATTTATTAATGGAATCAGTTAGTAGAATGTTTGCAGCAGCGTTTCTATGACTAACTGTTGCTTTCTTGATTGCACGAAAACATGTTTGTAATATTGTTTGAAAAAAAAAAAAGTTTCGAGGAAAATATCTCAAATGAATAGAATAAATACTTTAAGATATATGAGAATATATTAGATAAAATAAGATATTTTAAGAAATAATAAATTACAAAATAAATAAATAAATAAATAAAAATAAAATAAGTAAATAAATAAATAAATTTTAATTTTTTTCAGTTTCATGAAAGCAGTCATTTGGCTATTTTTATCATTTCGCCAGAGAGCATTTATTACTAGGTGAAGCCGGGGTAATAAGAGACAAGGGTTATAAGAGACGCAGTCAAAAAACCTACCAAAAAATATACTTAGACAACTTTAAAAATATGTAATATTAAGTATAATGTATATTCTTTACTACAATACACTTATTGAGAAGTTTATAACACATTTTGAATTATTTTTATACGACGAAAAAAAACCTTCACTTTGAACTTACCCTGAAAGTTCGTGACTTTTTCTAAATTTTTCTTTATTTTTTTTTTTTTTTTTTTTTTTGTAGGTAAGATGTTTGGGATTTATTAATGTGTAACCTTTTGACCAAGACTATGACTTTTCATGTAAAATTTTTTTAAACCTTGAAAGCATGCTTTATTTACATGTTCTAGGCACATATCTTATTACCCCATTTTTATTTTTAGTAGGGGTAATAAGAGACGTGAGTCTATTATTACCCCCACTGTTAATTACTGTGCCCCCACCCCCCATTGTAGTTTCCGTTAATTGTGCATGACTAGTTTACGAAGAGTTTACCAAGTGTTAGGCCCAGTCTAAGTTTACCAAAAGAACATTTTTTTTTTCACTTTAAATCAAAAAGCAGTTTTACTGATTTGGCTAGACCATATTTAGTTTTTATGATTATGTAAATTTATGTTTAGAATGTGTATAAGTTAGTATTTAGTCATTAATACTTCATTATATAATAAATAAGTTCACTTATAATTACTAGAAAAATCTTTTATAACATTTTGTTCGCTTGTACACACTTCAAAGATACGTCTTTTTTGCCTACACTTTAGAAAATGGGTAAAATATTTTCTGCTCATTTTAAAAATTATATTCATGTTTTTGGTTAATCCCTAGGTTATATTGATTATGTAGAACTATCATTAAGTACAATATTATATTATTTAAGACCTAATATTAAAATAAATGAATTTCACAAATACATTTATGACAGTTAATTTTCGAGAAAACATATTTTTTGGATGGATGTAAATAATAAAAATTAAAAACTATTGGCTGATTCAGAATTGTTTCCAGATGTCTTTTATTATCCCACATGATTTTACATTGTTATATATGGGCAGTTACAAGCCTGGTCTCTTATTACCCCACGTGGGGTTATTAGAGACAAGGATTTAATGAAAATTAAAAAAACAAAATTAACAAAAAATTTAAATTCAAAAATCACCTAAAAAATCACGAGGAGTCCATTTAATGAAATTAATACGAGACATTTATTTCAAGTTATTTAGATTAATAGTATAGATTTTATTAATATTTTTTGTCTCTTATTACCCCTTTTGTCTCTTATTACCCTGACTTCCCCTACTTACAAAAATGTACTTTTGGCAGTCTCATTAACCTCTCGTCAGTCGTATTGCACCTATGTGGTGCTTTTTTTTTTTTTTTTTTTTTTTTTTAAGCCAACAGAAATTTATTCTAGTTTCAATAGTTCATAAGTATCTATTTCAAATTCCTTGGAGATATAAAGTATAGGAATCAGGTAAAACAATATTAATTTGATTAGTAAAATTTGTTTAAATATAGTATCACAATTAATTCAACAAGAACAACAACAACAAAAAATGTAAACGAGTGCAAATATGTAAAAAGAAAAAAAAAAGAATTTCTCACAGCCTTGCATAGAAACTACTCCTTCTGATATCACATATTCAAGAGTTATAATTATTTTAAAGATACACCTTTGAGGCACACGCGACTAACGGGACGTTAAAAGTGTTCATGGACTAATTCAAATGATTAGTTACAATTCATAAAGATTTTCGAAAGTTGTTCATGGATGATGATTTTGAAAGTCCTTTAATACTATGTAATAAAGTGAATCAATTTTAAAGAATTTCAGTAAATGGCATCGAAACATCTCATGTTTAATCCTTGATGTTTTCCCTAAGGCTCTAATATATTTATAACAACAAAACGTCATATAAAAGTCAACAATTTTAAAACAGTATAACCGCCAATATCTATGTAGTCATGTAGTACTATCAGAAAGTATTTTTAGAAAGTATGCGACACGTTAGTTATAATGCATTTCTGTTAATACCCCCCCCCCCCAAAAAAAAAAAATAAATAAAATAAAATAAATAAATAAATAAAATACTAATAATTATTATTATAATAAAGTGAAATAGCAAGTAATGAAATGCAACGCGTAATAGTTTATTATCAAGCTACATGTTAAAAAAAAAAATGAAAAAGATAAGATAAGATAAGATAAAAAAAAATTAAATTAACGAAATAAATATTGGTTATATTTATTGCTTTTTCAAATTATTATCGAGTTTACATTCCGTTTACTCCTGTTCTAATAAATCATAGCAAAAAATTCTCTTTCTCCTTTTTTTTTTTTTTTTTTTTTACTGCTATATGTTTTCATTAATTTCTACAATGCTAAATTCATTGAAATTTATGCTTATGCAAAGACATTTTCATAGACTGTTGTATGTTTCAATTTGTTCTCTCTTTTCCCTAAAGAAAAATAACCTAAGTATATATATATATATATATATATATATATATATATATATATATATATATATATATATATCTATAAAATGGCTTTAGTGTGTAACTAGATAAATATTGAGTCATATTTTACAGTTGTTATGCATAGTAAAAAAGTTTAAAATATGTAGAGAATTTTTTAAATATTTTTTCATGTGTGTTTTTTTATAAGTAAATAAAAAAAGATGTTTGTTATTATTTTTTTTCCATATATGTTGTAAAACTGATGATTAAGAAAATTATTTTATGAATGTTACACTAAAACATTTATTTTTGTGGAAATTCATAATAATCCAAAAAACAGTTTATGCTTTTATGTAAAAATAATATATATATATCGGTATATTTTCAAAGTTGTTTTATAATTTATATATAAATATATATATATTATATTTATATATTAATAATATTTATATATTAATATTTATATATTAATATATATATTAATTTATGTTATATATATATATATATATTATATTATAAATATATAACTAATTATATATTTTTTATTTTATGAAATATTTAGCAACATTTATTCCTCAAAATAAAGTATTAATAAGTACATTTTCAACAAATTTGACAATCTAATTTAGTAATCCTTTATTATTACTCCTGTAAAATCATTTTGTGTATTCTTGATTATGTACGCTGATCCTGATATTAAACCGGTATACTAATTTGGAAAATTCTAGTTAGTAATAAAACGTAACGGGTAGTTAATTAATGAGTCAAATAGTTGTTTATTCATGCATATTTATAGCTAATTTTTAATTTACATGGAGGAATAAGGAATGGAATTTTTTAGTTTTCCAAATACTACAGAGACTGGGAATTGAGATGCTCTCGAAAATTTTTAAACTCTGTTTTTTTTTTTTTTTTTGACATAAATATGCATTCTAAATTATGACAAATTACAAATCTGATGTGACATCTGTTTTTTCGTTTGTCAGTTTGTTAGTTTCTAAATTAGTTTATTAATTTGTCGAGACATTATCTCGAGAAAGAAGCATTGTGCGGAAAATACTATCCATTTTATAGCATTAAATTCTGTAATTTTCTGTGACAGTTTACTTTGCAGCTAATTTACAACAGTATATATATATTTTTTTCACTTAAAAAGCAAATGTATAATTTAAAAGAATAAAATTTAACCAATAGAAAGCGAACCTCAGCTAATCAGCAATAAAGTTACACCTAAAACAGAGAATGCAAAATTCCTAATAAATTTCGACCAAGATTAAGAATAACATTTTATTAATTTTCTCTTCATTTAGTTCTCTTCATCAAAAAGATTATAGGCATCCATAAAGCATTTTGTGTGTGTGTGTGTGTGTGTGTGTGTGTGTGTGTGTGTGTAAATGAAGAAAATTATTTTAATGTAAATCCTCTGTGAAAAATAAAAGTTATTAAAAAACTTTTAAATAAGGTCTATACAATTTAACGTGTTCAAATATAGTTAAATTCGTGTGTACAAAACGAAAAAATTCTTCTTATCCTGAAAAGGAAAAAAAAAAAATCTGACTGACTCTTCTGAGACCTTGGATTTATCACTAAATTTTGAAAAATAATAAAATTAAATATTACCTATAAATAATTAATGAATGGTGCTAATTTAAACATTAACAAAGAAAAAAAACATTGGTTTTCCAAAGGATATAAAATCTTTAAAGCTGTATTAATAGTTACGTAGTTTAATCTTCAATATATTTTACCTACATGGTGACGTTTAAAATACTTTTTCCTTTTAATTAGAATGAATAAAACTCTCGAAAATTGTCTTTATCTCTTTTTGTTGTTGTTGTTGTTGTTTAAATAAAAGCTATGCGATAGGTTGTATTTGTGTTGCTCTGTACATTATCTAATTAAAGAGAGGTTAAAAAAATATATTATGTTTTTAAATCAACAGATAATTTTTTCCTGCCTAAATTTTGTTGTATTAAAAGTAGATTTAGACTCAAAGTAGAAACAATGGCCGTCTTTTCATATAATTAATGTAAAACATGCTTATTTCGTCCCTGTTGGAAGCTCCTCATTACTTTAGGTCTAGACTGTGAAATATATATATATATATATATTTAATACCGTCATCCTCTAGAACGAATAAGTAGTCATTTTCTGAAACATTAAACTAGAAATATAGTCGATACTTTTCTAGATAATGAAACAATATTATGAATATTATGAATATTGTAAGTCCTTTGTGTTGCGAGAAATTCTCGCTTGATTTCTACAATTAGGTCATAAGCCAGGATTATAGTTACTAAAATTCGCCTCTTGAGTCTGAATTTATTTGCAGAGATTTTTAAATAGTTTGACTACGATAATGTAAGAAATGAATCTAAAATTCTAATAGGGTTTTTTAGAACTCGCTATACGCAAGCGAAGTGATGACGCCACTGGCCGTTCGTGGATGCAAGAAAAATATTTCCTATGTTAAACGCCCTTTGAATTTTTTGTAAAAAATTATTAAAAATCGAGAAAAATTATTTCCCGATTTTAATCTCAATATTTAGGTATAGATATGTATTAGTTATCCTGTCCATGCGTTAGATTAAGTTACTTTTGTTGTAAAATTGACAAAATTTGAATTTTTAATTTCAAAACTCTAGAAAAAAAATGTCAAACTTCCATATTCGATTGAAAACACAAACATTTCATTTCAAAGGATGATGTTAGCGCAATAAATATCCAACTAATATACTAATTTAAAGAAAAATTATAAATATTCTATCATAATTTAACGTCAAGTTTGTTTTCAAATGTCTAAATAAAGTACCTGATATAACATACTAATATGCTGCAGCGGAATAGGTTTGATATCGGTTATCTTTGGCAGAAAAAAAATCGCCAAATTATTTGGCATAATTTAATTCCTTTCAAAAATCATGGTTATTTTAACAACTTATATTAAGAGAGTAATGAATAATATGAAACAATATTTCGTACAATGCTTATTACGAAAATATACATCTGACATGTATATTTTCGTATTCCGTTTTTGATCACCAAATACAATAAGCGCCAAGAACGACAGAGTTTCGAAATTTAAAATTAAAATTTTGTCAATTTGACAGCAAAATAACTCAATCTAACACATGCACATGATAACCAATACACACATATACCCAAATATGGGGATTAAAATCGGAAAATAATTTTCCTGGATTTTTAATAATTTTTTACAAAAAATCCAATGGGCGATTAACATAAGAAATCATTTTCTTGCATCCACGGACGGTCAGTGACGTCACACTTCGCTTGCGTATATCGAAAGAAATTAGAGTTTATAAGACTGAAATGGAACTATATTTTTCTTAGAGACACTATTTAATTTCTAGATGCCAGTCACAGATTTTTTTTTTTTTTTTTTTTTCAGTGTTCGACTTCTGCTTCATATTAACTAGCATATATTAATTACATTCATATATAAAAATATATATATATATATACCAAATTTTCTATCATTAATTATAGTTTTTTATGCAATATTTTTTCAGGTTTATTTAACCCTTTAACCATTGCAAACGGCTTTTTCCGTCACTTAATAGTTGAAATAAGAGGCTAATGTGGCAAATTTCGGTAAAATATGATATTTCAAAACATTTTATAAAATGATACTGTATTTATTCAAAAAAATGTTGTATATATATATATATATATAGATAGATAGATAGATAAATAGATAAAATATAATGATAGTGAAGAACAATAGAGGAATAATTTATATTAGAATATTAGAATAAAGTAATAACTCATTGAACTAAAAACGTTAAGATCATCCTTAATTCGCTGAAAAATTGATTTATTATGGGATCTGAATAAATCATGCCGTTAAAAAAATATACTCACTGTTTTTAAAATTTTAAGGAATATTAATCTTTTCTTTCTTTTTTTTTTTTAGGACTGAGGACTATTAGTCTCAATTTGCGGGTTTTTACGATACCAGTTTTACGATAGTTGAACATTTATCGAAATCTAAAATTTATCGAAAATATCATTGAATAATTTGAAAGCAATGTTATAATTTAAAAAAAAAAAAAAAAAAAAAAAAAAAAAAAAAAAACTAATAATTCTCCGTCCTAAACTGAATTCTGCTTTTGCCAGAAATTCATCACAATATTTTTTTTCCTTTTTTTTTTTTTTAGAAAAAGATAAGAAAAGAAAATTAATAATTTTCAGTATCGAAAAAAACACGATACCGAAAAAGATTTTTTTTTTTTTTTTTTTTTTAATAATTTTGAATTCGAAAATGAAAAGCGAGCGTATAAAATGAAAAAAAAATAATAATAATATAAATTAAGTTTTAATTTGAGTTGGTAATTAAAGGATGCTATTGATATAGTAACTTTTTTGTTGTAAATTGTTTTTAATAAATTAAAATGCGGATATCATAATTGCACTAGTAAACACCTTTGCGAGAAACGTCCGAGTTTACTTCGGTACTAAATTTCAAATTTCGCCAAAGGAGTCTTATAATAAAGCTTTTTTATTATTATTATTTATTTGTATTATTATTATCATTATTATTATTATTATTATTATTATTATTTTACCATTTTAAGAAATGATAACAAACCAAACAACATAGCTATGTAACAACATAACTGTAACCGAAACATTGTTAAAAAAATAAAAAAATAAAATAAATAAAATAAAGCAACTTTTCGAATAAAAAGAAATATCTATTGAAATTCCATTTAACTATAAATATTCCACACATGCAGTGCTTACCTCAGTACAAAGAATACCATCCGAAAAATAGTAATAGTTATGTCGAAGTTTCTATCTTTTGGAAGAAGAAAAAAATTTGTTTAAAAATCCGCTTGCTTTTCCTAAAAAAACTGCCATTAACATCTTACATTTATGAATGCTGGAAGTAAGTTTTTTATTGCGTTATTAGTCGTAAAAAGATGTATGTGAGTACTTCAGTGAAGTTCTAATAATTACAGGATATTAGTTTATAGGGTATCTTATGAAATATATGTCTCAAAATATTGTAAACAAAGAACCAGACCTTATCTGAAGAAAAAAAAATACGATGTTGTTTTGAGAATATATATATATATAACTATATTCTAGAGAGAGAAGTCAAATTAATTATATTTAATGATAACTTTTTTAAAAATATTCTTTTAAAAATATTCGAAAAAAAAAAAAAAGAATATATATATATATATATATATATATATATATATATTTGTATTTCTTTATTTTTTTTATTTGTTAAAGTTCTTCAAAAATATTTTGTTTAATGCTTCAAATTAACATGTTTTATTAGTATAGAATTGGCTTAAAATATACGTATATCTAAAAATAATTATGTCATACCATATATATATTAAAGTTCATTTTATTTTTTTCTTAAAAACTGCTATCATGAAAAAGTTAACAAATGTATAACACTGTGAATTGCTATCTAGGTTGTCCGACCAATTGTTAACTTTAGGCAAAGTAATTTAAGGAAAACAGTATTTGTAATAATGGAATTTCATAGAGAAAAAATTTAATTAATTGTAAAAGTTTCATTGCAATATTCATACGCCATAAGAATAATGTCATATACTTCAAAACATTTCGAAAATTAATGACATATATATAAACTTAGTACTCCATAATAATAATGGTTTTACTTATATTTTATATTACATGAAACAGATAATAGAGCCACCTGGTGGCGAAATTCGGAGTTGGCTTTCTTATCTGAGATTCGGAAAAAATATTGTAACGTTGATTAACATCATCGATTCAATAAGGAAAGACACCTTACGCAAATTAATGTTAAGAGCAAAAGGTTAAAATGTATAACTGGGATTTTAAAAATTGTAACGCGACCGGATGCGAAAGAAAAGTACAGATCCGGCCACACTCCGGACCAATCCTTATGGTGTAACAGTGGTAGCGTGCTTTATTACCAATCAAAAGGACATTGGTTCAAGATTCGCCTGGAACATGATTTCTTTAACATTGTTTATAAATTTAGTAGACTATACAGTTTGTTCAATACCAATTAGAAAGCGCACCAACTAATTTCAGATGTTGTTTGGTACGTGAATTGCATAAAATTCTGCAATATGCAAATAAATATGTAACGTCATACTCATTCTCCAGTGATTACTATAAATGAAATATTTACGGGAGGGGCTGTATGTTAACATTCGCATTAAAGGCTAACTATTTTAACAATGAACATTGCGAGATAGTTCTCATTTACGGTGAAAGTGGGCGCCAGTCAAGAGTTACACATGGACAATATCTTAGTTTTTTCCAGGATGTGCACATATTTCATGACAGACCACCTTAAATGCAGTGAAACGATTAATAGATACTGACAGTGTGACCAGCAGACTTCGAAACGGCAGACCAAGAAATATAGGACAACGGGGCAATCAGATATATTAACGTATGTTCTCGCCATCAGAGTAGCACAACGGAGATAAATCAATACTGTGACCTCACAAAAAGTTGCGTTTGGAAAGTCTTGAATGAATTATTTGTTACTTGCCAATACCTGTGCACGCACTAATGACAGGGGAGCATAGAGACACTATGTCTTGTTCAACTTCATCATGAACCGTTTAAAGGTTCAGCTTACGCTCCTTGAGGACACCATATGAACACTAATGCAATGTAATCGCAGGTTGATATTTTACGAGAGCAAGTTAATAGGATGAAAATACTTCTCCAGAACGTCATATCCGATTTTCTAGAGGACTTGCTGGTGATTGATTAAATTTGAAATGTATGGTTTCAACATTGCGGTGTACCTCCGTACAAGATATCACACGTGAAACATTATGGGGAAAATAGAGCAGCAAATAATTGGTTACGTTGGGTTGGTTGATTAGAATGGCGTCATGCTCTTCTGATTTGGCCACATTGACTTTTTTATATGGGGATACAGCAAGCAGCAGATATATGAATCTCCTAAACCAGCATTGCAGAAACTTTGAAAGTGTATTATAGGTGCTTGTGTCAGTACGTCACTTGCCCTTTTTTATGATGTTCAGCGATACTTTCAAACCAGAGTCCAGATGTTTATTGTTACTGGTAGGAAAGCAACATGAAGAATAAATGAGTCTAAATTCAGGCACATGCAGTTTGAAAAACGCTACCTTTTTGCCTTCTATCTGTAGCATTAATGTGCGCATTATTGTGTACAAAATATTTTTAGGTAATAAATCGATAATCACGAACAACTTTGCAATAGATTTTTTCCCTTTTATCTCGTACTGTTTTTGAGACAAACAAGCTATTTCCGATTTTATGTGCTAAATATTCTACAAGCGATTTTCATTGCGAGTCATAGCTATTTAACAAAGTATAAACCCCACTTATGCGATTATAATTCTCGCCATTCTGAAGTTAACGATGCACAACAGTCAGTTTTCTCTTTCTTTTGTGAACGCAATAGCCTGGTCGGTAGAACATCAAGCTCCCATTTAAATGATTTCTGATTAGATATTTGAGTTAATTGAAGACCGTCGTTTGCATTAATGGTGGTTGATGTGCATAAAATCTGTCGGATGTTATTATAATGTCCTCCTTGTTACCATGCTATATTACACCTCTGTTGGTAATGGAAGCGGAAGAGGCATCCCCTCCATACAGAATCAAAAATGTGATGGCATCTCGCCAGGTCACTCCTAAGAGTGAGTCTCAGACCGTCACCATTTTACATCATATACTGAAGCACTAGTGAGACATTATGCTCAACAAACCAAACTTCTGTCGTCCTTCCCATGTTATTCTATGTGATTTTTGTTGCTTCGTAATATAAATATATGTCATTTAAAAATGATTTTTTTTTTTCGGATTCTATATATATATATATTTAATGTTACTCTTTGATCATGCCTCCTTTTAGTTTAGTGAGTATATGTTTAAAAAAATAAAATTTAAATATTTCTTTTGAGATTGAATATTACAGTTGTTATTTTACGTATTAAAATATTTTTTTATTTTTTTATTTATTTTTTAAATATTGCTCACTAGTCTAACAGGCGTCATGTTCAAATAGTAATATTATAAAAGCAAAAATCGAATAGCTTTAGTTTTCAATGAGATATCCTTACAAAACAAAGCAAAAAATAAATGAATAAATAAATAAATAAAAGTTCATAGAGTAACATTGGAAAGAACAATGAAAGGACTTTAATGGGCGCATTGCATAAACATTATACCTTAAGCGATTAATTTTCGTAATTTTATTTATTTTGTGGTTCTTATTTCGTTAAACTCTAGTATACTATTATACTTAATTAGTTTGTGTGCGATTTCAGTTAAGACCCTAAAGAATAAAACTCTAGTCTCATTTAATTAAATCCCAATTGATTGAATAAACACACAGTTAATCAATTGCCGTTTCTGTTAGATTTCGATTTAACCGAAATAACAAAAGTAAACTTTTGTTATATTGCTCAATGGTACATTCGACTAATTTTGTAACAAATGTTGCTTTTTACATATAAATTAGTAGATTACACAGGAATTATTTATTAATGAATTAAATGTTAACACATATTAAAACGTTTAAGGATTAAAATGAATTTCCTTATTGAAAGAAAAAATATGTTATGGTGTATGGTGAAATTAATGCTGGAATTCTTTATTATTGTACGTAATAAAATATTATAAATAAACAGAGCCATATAATGACCTTCATATTTCCTGTTAATTCAAAATAATTTATCTGTAGATTTTATCATGTCCAAAAATATGCCTGTGTATGTGCGTGTATGTTATCCAAATTCTGATTTTCCCCTTTAAAAAACATCATGTACATAAAAGAATGATGTAGATTTTAATCGCATAATTTTCAATTGAATCATACAAAAATATTGGATTAATCCGTACAACCAAAGCTGTTCAGTAAAAATCCTAAAACTGTCATACGTAACCTGTATTTGTCATATGCAGTAAATGGGTTATCCAGTCATTTTTCTCCACCATAAATCGGTAGATTTCTGGTCGGATCAGAATGGTCTGTAAGAGAATCACCCACAAGAGGTCTGTGTTCCATCTTAAGCTGTCTAATCAGAATTATAAAATCCCATCCTTAAGATGTTTACAGGTATAAAATTTTGATATCCAGAAGGCATCCTGAAGCTGAAAAGTTCAATTTTCATTCTACAGTTGATACTAGGTTATACCGAGTATGTCTTCCAGTGTAACATTTTAGGATCTCATTTAGTTGTCGAGAAAAGAGTAAAAGTTTTACAAAGGAAAAAAATATTTACCAATGATACAATAAATGTTCTATGTGCCTACATCCAAGTATAATATCAAAAACGATAACTAAATTCGTTCTAATCCCCGAAAGTTGATGCTATTGACAGATGCTACACTACAGTCGCTAACAAAAGTCTCCGAACACTAGCAAAAATTCCTATATAAAAAAAGTACAGTTAATACAGTTTTGCTAAATAAATCATTGTCGAATCCTGTTCTTAGTCAGTCTAAAAACAGGATTCGATAATGATTTATTTAACAAAACTGTATTAAGTGTATTTTTTTTATATGGGAATTTTCGCTAGTGTTCGGAGACTTTTGTTACCGACTGTACTTACCAATAAGTATTTGGACACTTTCGAATTTAGATATTTTGTCAAATATCTAGAAAAGTTCTTTAGGAATCATCTTGAAAATTTGGTAGTGTAAAGAACATGTTATACAACGTATTTTTCATCAAAAGTTGTGTCCTGAGAAGAAAAAGGGCAAAAGTAAAAAATTAAAAAAAAAATCAAAATATTTTGGATCACTCTGTAAAAGGTAATGCTTTAAATGCGTTTTGGCTATAACATGTGATTTTGAAGATTTTTCTCATTATCTGTATAACATTTTATGAGTCTACCACATATATTCATGGCGATATAATGGTTTCTTTAAAAAATTGCAAAAAATAATTTCCACTTTTTTAATTATAACACAAAGAGTATTAGAACCAGTGCAAAGCCATTTTTAGGAAATATGGCATACTGCATTAGACACAGCACACAGCAATCAGAATGTAAAATATGTTAAATATTTTACATACGAGCACTTTTCCTAAATATCTTTTAAGTACGCATGCGCAAGTTTTATAAAAATTTCATTTGTATAATTTAATACCCAAAGGTATTGAACAACTTATATGAAAACCCCAAACAAATATCATGTAAATTTAAATTCATACAAGAGATAGAATGAACTGAATTTAAGTTATTCTAAAAAAAAAAAAAAAAAAAAAAAAAAAAAGATGTTAGGGGTTTTTATCAATATTTATTTACAATTAGCGGAAACACAGTATTACCGTTGGGCATTGATTGAATCAAAATAAAAATGTGAGTGTCATAGTTTAGCTTTTATTTTGGGAGAACTGAAATTATGTTCATTTTATTTCTCGTAATGTTTTGAATTCACATGATATTTGTTTGAGGTTTTCTTATAAGTTGCTCAATACTTTTAGCTATTAAAATATACAAATTAATTTTTTATAAAGTTTGCGCATGCGTAGTTAAAAATTGTTGAGTAAAGGTGCTCGTATTTCGTAAGATATTTAACATTTTCTGCATTCTGATTGCTGTATGCTATGTCTAATGTAGTATGCCATATTTCCTAAAGATGACTTCGCACTGGGTCTAATACCCCTACGTGTTATAATTAAAAAAATAGAAATTGCTATATATATATATTTTTTTTTTTTTTAAGAAACCTTTATATCTCCATGAGTATGGTACCCTCATAAAATTTTATACAGATAATGAAATAAATATTCATAATAACATGCTACAGCCAAATCGCATTTAAAACATTCATTTTTACGTGGTTGTCAAAAATAATTTGATTTTTATTTAATTTTTTACTGGTCCCATTTTAATTTTCAGGACACAACGTTTGCTGGAAAATATGAGATATAACATATTCTTTACGTTACCGAAGTTTCAAAATGATTTCTATATTTAACAAAATGTCTAAATTCGAAATATCCAGATACTTATTGGTAGATAGTGTAATATGTGAATTAAGTCGTATGGTTTGTGCAGTTTGTTCTGTACCAGTGATGAACTTAATTGTTTCACATTAGTAAATTTTGTTCATTACAATGCATTGAAAGTGCTTGCGAATAACATTTGGGAAAAACATCTCCATGCAAATGTTTGGGACGAATTGAGTAATTGTCTTGAAATTATACGTGGTGGCAAAGACACGGAAAATTTATAGTACCATCAACAAAATTTTATTACTTTACGGGTTTTTTTTTTTTTTGCTTCCATATTTCTGTATATTTCAGAAGTTATATTTGACCGTGGGGGGGGAGTGGATCTATTGGATTCATTTGTATATAAAGCATGAGAAATATTTATTACGTCATCAGAATATTTTTATAAAATTTCAAATCTAAATTTCATTTTATGGGTAACGTTAATTTCATAACTTTAAAAAAAAAAAAAAAAACCTTTACTGGTAATACATAATATTTTTTATTTTTCATAAGGGGTGTAATTTTGAGGATATGTTCAATGAGATATATAATCTTTAAATACATCTAATAAAATATGAAAAACAACTGTTTTCATGTGTGAAAATGTTCTCAAAATACAAAAATCATATACTTTATATAAATTTAAAAACGTAATTCATATGCATTGAAAGAAATATATTATAATATAGTTTTAGCAATTTTTAAGTATAAAATTAAATTTCTGAATTCTAAAATTTGTTGATTCCTCATAAAGCTGATTAGTCAGCATTCGAATTTTACGCTTTAACACTTATTTTAACAACACGTTTAATTATTTCTAACTCCATTGCATCAAATGACAATTTTCAACAGTCTGCAAAATTTGACATCACAAATGAATTCGTTAATTATCGAATGTTGCTTACAAAAATATCCTCTTTCGGAAAAATCAGAATCGTAAATGAATTTTAGATTCGAATATTTTCTGGATCACAAAATACTTCCAACCGGAATATTAAATTAGTAAGTTGGTATTTATATTTATTTCTAGTGCAGCATGCTTCAGCGAGAAATTAGCTTAATTAAACACATATTCTAGTATAAGTGTCAGCAGTTCTCTTTCTGTGGTTGCATTTGTACAAAGGAGTTATACCTATATTTCATAATTAAATCACTCTAGACTTCCACATAACGTTTTATATAATTTTTGGAATACAATTTTAACAATAAAATTAAAATTTATTTGATATTTTAATATAAAGAAAAGTGTAGCAAATTAATTAATATTTGAAATAAATTTTGTTTCATGAAAAATGACTTTCATCTCAAAAGCACTCGAATTATTAGATTTATGAAGAAATTAAGTTAATTAAAATTACTTAATTAATAACAAAAATTAATTAAAAGTAGTTTTAATTCATATGTTGCTGCAGTTTAAATTTAACATCATTATATTATCGATTATTTCTGTATTACGTCCAAAAATGACTTTTGATCTTAATGTCACTTTAATCCAAAGATAAAAAATAATCCATCGTATGAATTCAAAAAACTAGCTAACTTCCTTCTGACATACTATATAGACATTTTATTATTTAAATTTTCACATAAAACAATTTTGTAATATAAAATTTTACTTCCTACCTTTTATGCTATGCTTTCATTTTCAACATCTTTGAAATAAAACATATGAAATTAAATTAAAGCTGGTTCTCTTTTTAGATCGAGTAGTTGCAGGGTTTTGAATTTCGTCCTTAAGGTTACTGGCAACGATTTCAGATTCAATCCTAAGGGTAATCTACGGAAATGTCATCACAGTTTTCATCCCCTAAGAAGGGAATGGATCCCTTGTTGCCCGTACCGGTTTTGATTTTACACAGATGCCACTGCAATCACGACGACGGATTTAAGTGCACCAGCCGCCATTAATGAACCCGAGAGGTTTTTGCCGGGTCAAAGTAAATCCCTCCGTTTATGCGTTTGACTCTTAGTCAACTGGAAATTTTTGTAACATTTTGCAACATTACAACGTGAAGGAGTTCAACTGAATGTCTTTTACTAGATGTATAGCTGAATAATGGAGAAATGTATCGGGACAACCTCCCTATAAAAAAATGAATTATAGGTATATGTGAAAGCCGGACCCCATGAAACAAAAGCTGAATGAGACAAGGTGAAAATGTGACGCTGTCCGTTGAGAGAAGAGATTAAAACCGAAAACAGACGGTGAAAGTCGGACAAGTAGAAATAAAATCTATACAAAAACAGTAAGGAGAACAGATGTCAGCCTGTCAGTAGAGCATGCGGCTTTTAATTTTAAGGTCATGGACTCGAACTTTTCGTTTGGTGCTAAAGGTTTGGAGAATATCGACTTTCTTGAGTCAAGAAAGCGACTCGTACAGAAATAAACAGGTTCTAGTCGATGAATGCACTGTATCCAACCTATATTCTAGAAATAATCTAAGAAAACTGTAAGGTCAATGAATATTCTAAAAAAAATAGTTCAAAATATCTGTCACCAATATTAGAAAAGCGATATTCAACGATATTTTCAAAATAGTCGAATACAACAGTTTCGTGTACCACAAAAGTAATCAGTGGTAAATATGCCACAGAGAAAGAACTTTTTTATTTCAGAATTAATGATCGGCCATTTGATGCCTTTAAAATATGAACCTTTAGAATAACTACCCAACACAAACGACTTCTTTGAGAGATAAACTGACCTTTTTAATATTCCTGGGTGAAACTTTGCGAAGATTCTGGCTAAATCTGTTGTACAATCTAATAGAAAATTTCAGAACTCGACTTCTATAGAAGATAGTACATCGAAACTTCCGTAACCTTAAACTACATATTCTGGCCAAATTTTCCCACAAAATCGCCAAATTTTGTCAACAAAGTTTACCTAATGAAAAGAAAGGACAATTATTTTCAGTTTAGGTGTAAATCAACTATATTTACTACAACAGCATATTAGATACAGGAAAGAGGTTTAATCCGATGAAAAATTATTTTTGTGGTTATTGTTATTCATTAAATTCATATACTCACCATATATAAAGCTATTTACTTGTATTCTGTTAAATCTATAAACATAAAAGCTTTATCATGTTTCCAAATATATTAAAGAGCAAATCCATACTTTATTTAGGAGAAGAATATATATCAAATTTATATCTAAGTTAAATTGTTTAAAGCAATAAGAGAGGGTAAAATACGAATTTGTTTCGCAAACAATTTTTATCATCATTTATAATTAATGCTTGAAACTGAACGTTCGTAGTGGTAGGTTATAAATATAGTTATGTTCCCCAGTCTTTTATTTTATTTCATTTATGTTGATAAAAAAAATTTACTGATATTAAACACACATTTTATAATAAGATAGTATCATGTGTCTATGAAAAAATCAAAATAAGAAGTATGAATCAAATATTGTAAAAAAATAATGTGCAAATAACACACAAATATTTTTACAAAATCTTTTACTATTCCTTAAACATAAATACAAAAATGTAGTAAATAAAATTATTATACTTTTTACGAGTTTTCTATTTATTTACATATTTCTTTCTTTTTTTACATCACTAAAATGTTTTACATTTCTATTTTACAAAAAATAAATAAATAAATAATTTACTTTTATATATATATCGCTTTTTGCAACAAAATTAATTAAACAATTACAATTATAGATAATTTATTTCAGATCACACAATAAATACTTAAAAAAAAAACTGTCGTAAATATATGTAAGTCCTGTAATGCTCATAAAATTTTTACAGCTTTTAAAACTGGTCGTTAAAAACATTTGATTTTTTAAAATATATTTTAGTGAAAAAATATTTAATAATTATTAATAGGGTAGTTTCTATTTTTATGATATAGTTTTAACACATTTATTTGAATTATCAGTGTCAAAATAACCATTATAAACATTATTCATGATGTAAAATATAAAACAATTTTATTCCTTGTACTTTGATGTTATTTGACAGGTCATTAAAAATAGTCACCCCATTTTAATGTTCTTTAAAAAATCAACCATTATAGGGATTAAAAAAGCAGTAGTTTCTAGATCTTCACTTTTTATGTTTTCTCTCAGTTTTTATTTCCTTTTTTTTTTTTTTTTTAAGTTCATAATGCTTTCATTAAAAAGTTGTAAGAGTTTTAGTACGGCATTAATTTGAACGCCAAGGACGATATGTTTCACTAGCATTTAAAATATAAAAAATCATATAGGAGATTTTTTTCATAACTATATCTTTAAATGAATTAGTTTAGTTCAAGGGAAAAAAAATACTCTAAAGAGAAATGTTAATGCTAAATAAAAATGAATTATCTTTTGTACCCCATTAAATATTAAAAAATATAAACTTTGCATGTTTTAAATACTTTAGGAATAAAGATGTAATTTGGTTTTTCAGCAGACTTCCAACCTTCAGCGTATATTTCCAAACAAATAGAAGATATAAAGTAACACTTTTTTTTCCTCATATCCATCCCGAAATTATTTTTTGTATTTATATCTAAAAAACAACAAACCCTCTGTGTATTTTATGATGTTGGTCTTATCCTGTTGAAAAGATGAGTTCAAAATTCATGTGTTTTTAGCAAGAAAATACAAGAGTGTAACGTTTTCCTGATAATTAAGTTTTCCGATAATGTAAAAGATGAAATAATTCAAAGCGGACATACTTGGTACACTGCACTGTATTGCAGCTCTCCCTAGCGGATTTATATGCAAGTGCGAATTTCTAACATAAAGTTAGCAAGATATACAAGAAATGTTAATTATAAACATGTAGTTTCCTTGGATATAGTAACAATATATAGATTGATCATTTGGGAGAATAAGGTGATTCCTTTCACTTGGGAAAAGACGGCGATTTTACCAAAATATGGCCGTCTTTCCTCGAGTGAATACACACGAATATTTTTGCAAATAAAATTTATGAATAATTTGTTCACTACAGGTGAATGAAAAACTCCAGCTACAGTTCTGAATTCATTTTTCTTTTTTTTTCTTTTTTTTCAATACCACTTAATGGCTGATTCCAAAGCTTTTTTTTTCGGCATCAAAAACGATACCATGGGGATGATAGATCTATCTATCTATATATATATTACTATATCTATGGTAGTTTCTCATACATTGTACAAATCTTTAGTCGGATAACGCGAATTGGTATAACGAAATGTTATAACAGACATCAGTATAATTGAAAAGCCCATAGAACATGGTCAAAAACATGCATAAAAAGCACAATAAACAAAATTAATGCATAAAATCATAATCATGTTTTTTTTTTTTTTTTGTGTGTGTGTGTGTCTGTGGAAAAAAACCAAAGTATGTAAAATAGATGGCTTTAGTTATAATTTGATAATGAGTTGGATCAACGAGATCACATTACCTAACATGCAAATATGTAATCTGAAAAACTTTCTCCGATATATTCTTCAATTTCATAGAAAACAATATTTGCCCACATCTGAAATCAATAAATACGTGTAAATAAGAATGAAAAATCATACGATACGCATTGCTTATTAACACTTTTCAACTGTACGTAATCATGTAACATCGTGAAACTTTCAAAGTTTTTTGCCTACGTTATCACACAACGCAGAGACAGTAATTTGGAAAGGCATGCATCTAATTGCATGCATCCTAACCATTGCAAACATCTAATGCATCCTAACCATTCTTAAATATTGTCAGAAAGTGTTAAAAACGCCAAACACAAAAAACAACGTAGCCCTTAGATTCTAATTGTAGCCATTAATGTATTTTTACTGTAGAAAGTTCTTTAAATGTAGTTTATAAAAATGTCGGTCCTCAAATGCAATACACTGGCATTTTTTTCGGTGTTCATGTACACAAACCAGTTGCACAGAATCTATGAACGCCATTTTAAATAGGAATCTTCCATAGTGAACTTCTATAACATATATAATTTTGTAAAAATTAAGAAAATATTTACGGACGCTGGGGACGGAAAGACGAACTGATAGACAGATGGACAGTCGGACAGATAGGTAAGTAAAATAGTTTCATATTCAAAATTAAAAATTATCGTTTAATGTAAACGAAAATGCAATTTCGACAAATTTCCAATAAAAGCTCTGAATTTAATTGAATATTTTTGTGTAGCCTATAAACCTAATGATAATAATGCTACGTTCAATAGAAAGAATGATTTTGTGCATGAGAATAACATACTTCAATTTCATAACGATTTGTGCAAATAAAAGTTATTAATTTGATTTATAGAAATACCTTTCTTAGAACGTAATGGTTTAGAATATTTTCTAGTGTCCCTTAACACAAACCAATAGATATATTCACAATTTTGAATGGGGAAAATCCGATGGCGAACTTGAATAACATATATCAGTTTCAAGAAATTCCATGAATATTTATAGGAGATAGAGCGCGGACAAACATATGGACAGACACGCAAAACGAAATCATTAACACCATTCAATGTTGTTGGAAAGTGTAAAAGACATTTAGAAAATAATAAAAACGTTTAATATTAACGAAAAGACAATTCCAGCAAGTTTCCAATAAGGCATCTTAATGAAACTGATTTTTTTTTTTTTTTTTTTTTTTTTTGGGGGGGGGGGGGTCCTGTAAATTTAATGTCAATCATACTGTATTCTATGGAAAGCAGTCTTCTGTGCATTTGAATAATATATTTTAATTTTATTAAGATTTGTGCGAAGTAAAGTTATTAAAATTTGGTTTACAGAAATACCTCTCATAGAACGATAGAACGCAATGCTTTGGAGTAGTTTTGTGTGTCCCTCTACACAAACCAGTGATAGTATTTACATCATTTTCAATCCAACTATGAACTTGAATGACATATTTCAATTTTATTAAGATATATGTAAAGTAATGGTACTAAAATATGGTTAATAGAATTACCTCTCAAAGAACACAGTGCTTTAGAATACTTTTAGGTGTCCCTGTACACAAACCAATAGTATTGACTCTATTTCCAATAGAGAACATCCGATAGTAAACTTGAATAACATATATCAGTTTCAGGAAATTCCGTGAATATTTACGGGAGTTAGAGCGAGGACAGACAAACAGACGGATAGACAAACACACAAACCGAAGTCATTAACACTTTTCAACTTTTTTCAAAAGAGTTAATAATCGAATTTATTTTAAAATTAAATTACCTAAGATTTAATCTTTTTTTTTTTTTTTTTTACTACCAGAATATATATTTAAGTATACTTCCCTCTCTTCAGTGCTGCTTAATGGCCTCTGTTTGGCTTGCCGTCGGTCTTTTTGTTGATCTCCTCTTTTTAACACTTTCCAACAAGGTTGAAAAGTGTTTATGGCTTCGGTTTGTCTGTCTGTCTGTCTGTCTGTCCGTCTGTCTGTCCGCGCTCTAACTCCCGTAAATATTTATGGAATTTCTTGAAACTGATATATGTTATTCAAGTTCACTATCGGACGTACCCTATTGAAAATGGAGTTTATACCTCTACTGGTTTGTGTACAGGGACCCCCAAAAATATTTCAAAGCATTGTGTACTATGAGAGGCATATCTATAAACCATATTTTCATACACTTACTGCACACAATCTTAATGAAATTGAAATATGTTATTCAAGTTCACTATCGGATGTTTCCTGTATAAAATGGAGTAAATACCACCACTGATTTGTGTACAGGGACACAAAGTATACCAAAGCATTGCGTTTTATGAGAGATATTTCTATAAACTAAATTTTAATAACTTTACTTTGCGCGAAGATTTATGAAATTGAAATGTGTTATTTAAAAGCACAAAAGAATATGCTTTGAATAGAATATAGCATGATTAGCATTAGATTTACAGGGTGACACAAAAATATTCAGTTATATAAAGAGCTATTAATAAATATTTGCTTAAAGTGTACTTTCGTTTACATTAAGCGTTTTTAATACTTTCTAACATTTTTAACACTTCCCAAGAAGGTTGAAAAGTGTTAATGAGTTCGGTGTGCCTGTCTGTCTGTCCGTCTGTCGCCTCTCCGCGTTCTAATTGCCGTAAATATTTATGGAATTTCTTGAAACTGATATATGTTATTCAACTTCACTAACGGATGTTCCCTGTTGAAAATGGAGTTTATACCTTTACTGGTTTGTGTACAGGGGCACTCGAAAGTATTTCAAAGCATTGTCTTCTATGAGAGGTAATTTTATTAATCATTTTTTCATACCTTTATTGTACACATATCTTAATGAAATTGAAATATGTTATTCAAGTTCACTAATGGATTTTTCTTGTTTAAAATGGATTAAATACCAACTCTGTTTTATATACAAGGACACTCAAAAGTATTCTAAAGCATTGCGTTGTATGAGAGTATTTCTATAAATAAAAGTTTAATAACTTTACTTTTCACGAAGTTTTAGGAAATTGAAACATGTTATTTATATGCACAAAAGAATGATCTACATAGAATATAGCATGATTAGCATTATATTTACAGGGTGACACAAAAATATTCTGTTATATAAAGAGCGATTATTAAAAAATTGCGAGAATTCTACTTTCGTTTACATTAAGCGTTTTTAACACTCCCTAACATTTTTTTAAGTGTGAATATTATATCAATTTGTGTATCTGTCCGTCTGCCTGTCTGCCCGCGCTCTAACTCCCGTAAATATTTATGGAATTTTTTGAAACTGATATATGTTATTCAGGTTCACTATCGGATGTTTCCTATTGAAAATCGAGTTTATACCTCTACTAGTTTGTGTACATGGACACCCGAAAGTATTTCAAAGAATTGTGTTCTATGAGAGGTATTTTTATAAACCATATTTTCATACCTTTACTGTACAATATCTTCATGAAATTGAAATATGTTATACAAGGTCACTATTGGATGTTTCCTATATAGAATATATTACATACCACCACTAGTTTATGTACAGGGATACTCAAAAGTACTCCAAAGCATTGCGTTCTTTGTGAGATATTTCTATAAATCAAATTTTAATAACTTTTCTTTCCGCGAAGTTTTAGTTAATTGAAATATGTTATTTATATGCACAAAAAAATGCTTCGCACAGAATATAGCATGGATACCATTAGATTTACATGGTGACACAAAAATATTCAGTTATATTAAGATCTATTAATAAAAAATTGCTAGAATTGTACTTTCGTTTACATTAAGCGTTTCTGACACTTTCTATCATTTGTTTAGTGTGAATATAATTTCAATTTGTGTATATGTCTGACTGTTCTTCTGTCCGTCTGTCTGTCTCTCTGTCTGTTTTTCTGCGCTCTCATTCCCGTAAATATTTATGGAATTTCTTTAAACCAATATATTTTATTGAAGTTCACTATCGGATATTTCCTATTAAAAATGGAATGGATACCTCTTCTGGTGTGTGTACAGGGACAGAAAAAAGTATTTGAAAGCATTGTGTTCTATGAGAGGAGTTTCTATAAATCATTTTTTAATACATTTAATGTATAGAAATTTTAATGAAATTGTAATATGTTTTTCAATTCCCTATCGGATGTTTCCTATATAAAACAGTGTACATTTCTAACTGGTTTGTGTACAGGGGTACTTAAAAGTACTCCAAAGCATTGTGTTGTATGAGAGTTATTTTTATAAACCAAATTTTAATAATTTTATCTTCCTCAAGCTTAATGCAATTTAAATATATTACTCGTATGCACAAAATAGTATGCCTTCTATGTAATATAGTATGGTTAGCATTAGATTTACAGGGCCACACAAAAATATTCAGTTACATTAAGAGGTATTAATAAAAATTTGCTGGAAATGCACTTTTATTTACAGGAGCGTTTTAACACTTTCTTATAATTTTAGTGGGAATATAATTTCAATTTGTGCATCTGTCTGTCCGATTGTCTACCTTTCTATCTGTTTGCCTCTGGCTCCTATTATCCGTGAATATTTTGAGAATTTTTTTTTAATGATACACTCATGTTCCCTGTGGAATGTTCCCTATTTAAAATGTCATTATAGGTCCTGTACAACTAGTTTGTTTACAAGGTCAACATCAACAACAATAACAAAAAAGCCAATGTATTACGTTTCAGGACCGAATTTTTTAAAAGTTATATTTAAAAATCTTTCTACTACAAAAATCATAAAAACATTGACATGTATTATTAATATTCTAAAATATTGTTTTGTATAGAATATGATATGATTAACTTTCTGATTTACAGGGCTACAGTAAAATATTTAGAGAGTTTAAAAGCTGTAATTATAATCTAACCTCTGCATCTTCTTTTGTGTTAATCCTTTTTAACACTTTCCAAAATGCCTAAGAGTAATTTTAAAATCAGTTAGTCTATCTGTATGTTTTTCAGTCCTTCTGTCTGCTGTGCGATAACGTAGGCAAAGAATATTAATAGTTATTCGATACAACAATTGCGTACAGTTGGAAAGTGTTACTAATCAATGCGTACTGCATGATTTTTCTTTCTTGTTAAACTTTCCAACAAGATTAAAAAGTTTTAATGATTTCGGTTTGTCTATCGGTCCGTGCTGTAATTCCCATAAATATTCATGGAATTTCACGAAACTGATATAGGTTACTCAAGTTCGCTATTGAGCAGCAATCCTTATTGAAAATGGAGTAAATACCATCACAGGTTTGTATACAGAGATTCCCGAAACTATTTGAAAGCATTGTGTTTTATGAAAAGTATGTCTGTAAACCAAATTTTAATTACTTTACTTTGCACAAATCTTAATAAAATTAAAATATGTGATTCATATGCACAAAATAATGGTGTCTGTAGAATACAGTAGTACTATGAAAATTATAAATCCACACAAAAATATTCAATTGCATTAAAGAATATTATTTGAAATTTGGTGGAATTGCATTTTCGTTTATATTAAAAGTATTTATCACTTTCTAAATATCTTTAACACTTTCCAACAAGTTGGAGAGCGTTAATAACTTCGGTTTGTCTGTCTGTCCGCACTCTATCTCCCGTAAATATTTATGGGACTTTTTTGAACCGATATATGTTATATAAGTTCACTATTGAATGTATTTAAAACTGAGTAAATACCTTCGCTGGTTTGTGTACAGGAACACCCGAAAGTATTCCAAAGTAATGTGTTCTATGAGAGGTATTTCTATGAACTACATATTAATTCCGTTTTTTTTTTTTTTTTTTTTTTCACAAATTTCAATAAAATTGAAATATGGTTTTCAAGTTCACTATTGAATGTTTGCTATAGAAAATGGATTAAATACCACCAATGGTTTGTGGGCAGGGAACCAACACTGAGAAAAAATTCTGTAACTGACATATAGAATCTAAATTGTGGCTCTAGAAAAAATAAGTCCATGCCATCCTTATAAATTCTAGTCCCCTTGGAAAGCGAGTTCTAGAAGCCCCTATAAGAATTCTCGAGAGTTTGCCTATATTCTCCAGGGAAAAGTTATTGAAAAATCTCTGCAAATAAATGAGACTACAAGCAACTATAATTTTGGTTTGTTACCAAGTTCTAGAAAATCAAGCGAGAATTTCTCGCAGTACAAATGGTTCAGAATATTTAGAGTATTCAGCATATTATTTCACCATCTAGAAATGTGTACAATAGAAATTCTCGATAATTTCATCTGTTCAGTTTATTGGCGTGTCTTATGCACATAGTTTGGAAATCTATATTTCTAGTTAAGGGATTTAGAAAATGGCCTCTTATTCATTCTAGTGGAAGGTGGTATATATTTTTTGTCAGTGCCGAAAGTTTTCTACCTCGCGAACCATTATCTGCAGACAGACCAACGACTCATGTGGGATATCATCAAAAAATCTAAGATTTAGAAGAGCTACATTGATGATATTTTTCTATCATCCCTAGTGATATTAACCCACATTAACTCTTGATAGATCATAATAACTTAGATAAAAACGTTAAATTTACTCATGAAACCGAAACCAACAATAGTATAAATTTACTGGACTTAAAATTATTAAAAACCTAAACGATACTTTTGATATTTTTCCGTAAACCCACTAACAATAATAAAAAGTATATTGTTAAAATTAGATTTTTATGCATTAAATTATTTTTTTTCTTGCTATGTACGTGTGTTTTTGATTGTGCTCTGCGCTTTTTTTTCTCGCTCATTTGCTTCTGACATTTTATGTTATAACACAAAAGTATTTCATTCACGAGAACCGAATCAATATTTGTAATTACTAACAGAAGCTTCAAATGTTCAAGCTCATGTTATTATTATTATTATTATTATTATTATTATTATTATTTATATTATTATTGGACTTATTTGAAGGCGATGAGGAGGCTACCAAAGAGTTAGTTATATCAAAAAAACATCCCATCGCTCATTGTGGTTGAACAAACTCTTAATATAAATAGGTGTTTCATCTAATTTCAGTCTCGGATTATTGTGTTTAACCGTTTAACCATCATCGGATTAAAATTTTAAATAAATATCAAACAATCCTAAATTTTAAAATTAAATTATTTTATTCTAAAACACTTATTAGCCATTATAAATTTCTTAGGGGAAAAAAATAATAATCTGGTGTGTCACCCTCACGACTTTCTCTTACCCTAAAATTTAGTACTACAAATACAAATTGGGTGTTAAGGGGTAAGATAATGAATACTCATATCTAAAACCTATGTGAAAACAATTGAAATTAGGCACAGCTTTATATAACAAATAATTCTAACAGCTTTATATGACGAATAATTCTATGTGTGGGGGCCTACCGCTTTCTCAATCGCCCCGTTTCATTTCTACATTTATGTAGAATTCCAGTCTCTTTTTAAATTCAAAGAGTTTGTTTAAAATTATTCAGAAAACTTTCACACGTAACATTCCTTGAAACTTGTTATTCTTGAACAATTTTCATGTAACAAATGTATTAACTCCAAATTACACCATTTGGATCACCTGAAATTATGTTATTTGTTTTTAATTTACTCTAAAGGACACAGAAAAAGATCAAACATTAAGAACTTGACTTCGTTGTTCAAGAAGCTTCAAAACGTGCACTACATATACAAAAAAAAAAAAAAAAAAAGATGAATATTTAGCTTTAAAAAAAATGCAATATTTACCATATGGCTATCAGAAATTAATTTCAATTCCTGGGGAGCTTTCCTGGACATGGTAAAGTATTATAGTAAAGCACTTCCACTAACAATCAAAAAGAATGTTATGGCTCAAATATTGGCAGCCCTGTATGTCTTCTAAAACTTAGGTACACAGCACATGGTGTACATACATATAATCCTATATTGATAACACATGGCACAACCTGAAGTACACTTCAATCAATTTCCAAATATTGTACCACTATAATCTAGTTCTTTTGTGTAGTCGTGTAAACGAAAAATGAATGATTTCTATACCATATTCTACATGAAACATGTTCTAATACATATAAAAAATATGTATTCGTCTCATTTGGTTTAGTGTGGTCTAGAGATGTTTAGACTCTACTTACCTGCAATCTCTCCCATGAACGTAATGAATTTGAATTATATTGGGTGTCCCTGTACACGAACCATTTGCTTGATGTCTACGAAAAGTTAAATGTATGTAGCATCCCTATATCATATACATTTAAAATACCATGTTTCGACTTTCTGCTATAATTTGTTTTTGAGATATGCTGATAACACACACACACACACACACACACACACAAACACACAGACTAAATGCTGAAAACATGATTTTGGGATTCAAGTTTTTTGTATATATAACAAAAACTCAATTTCGAAAATTTGACCAAAAAACAATACTTCCTCTTCCTTGTGGGTAAATGAAAGTAAAAAGGTTCTTCTTTTTTTATTCCTTCTGAGGAAAATTATTTGCTTTTGGCGTGTTATAATATAATTTTAAGTAATGAAGCATTTATCTATTTAAATTCTTAGAAATATATTTTTCATGTTTAAACGTATTTCATTCCTTATATTTAGTAATGTTGACCCATATAAATCGTATTAAATGTTCACACCATTCAATTAATTTATTTTTCTTTTTTACAAAATATTTATCATTAATCGGATCAATTTTCTATTTTTTCTGTAAGGAGCACATCATATACAGCAAATAACAAGGAAAACGTTGATTTAATACTTCCATTATTAAGATACATGTAGAAAAAAATCAATAAGAAGAAAATAAAAAAGTTAAAATATATAAACATTTACTAAAGAAAGTTAATACACGATATGTTTTGAACATGAAGATCGAATCTACAAAAAATGCCGGCAGGTAAATGCTGAAATACCAGATTTATCAATACTTGTATTATCATGTTTCGATACAAGTAAGGTTTGTTTCTAAAACAGTTTCCAAAAAATAATAAGACAAAATTTGTACTGCAGAAGAATTTTTTACCTTTGTTTGTAAAAAAAAAAAAAAATAATAATGTTATCTATGTAGTTCGCTTTTATGGTTTTTATCGCTTACATTCTACGAAAAAATACTTACAACGGAAGTTTAAAAAAAAGGAAAGTATTTTGAAAGAAAATTCTTTGGCTTATTATTGTATTGTCCTTTTCTTTAACTAGCAATTAGAAAAACAAATTAAAATATATGATTTTCTTTTTATTATGATGAAATATACATGTTTATGTTTGTTTTTATGTTTTAGAATTTATTAATTATTTATTTATAAAATTACATCATAACTAATAAGGGATCTTAAAAATAAAAAATAAAAAATAATGTCTTTAATTAACAAAAAAAAAAAAAAAAAAAAAAAAAAAAAAAAATGATATCTTTCGTTACGAGTTTTATCATTCAAAAAACCGTTCAAGGATATTTATTTTCGAACAATTTAATGCAGTTTCAAATCCCATGGAAGGACATTTTGGAAAAGGTTTTGAATGTTCTAGTAATTACTTTCTAAGCTATTTCATTTTAAACGTAAATAATATGATCCTAGAAACTCCACCATACTAATGATACGTCAAAAATAGTTAAATCTTTTAAAGAGACATTCTTAACTCATATTTATTTACGTAAAATCTTTTAAAATATACATAAGTAGTATTTATGCATCTTATTTGGTTGTTGGATAAATTCTAAGCATTTTATTAATAATCTTTAACGTGTTTAAAAATTTAAATCTTTGCTAAAATTAGAGAATAATTACTAAATTTAAATGTGTATCAATATAACGAAATGTATTTTAAAGTACATGCTTTTTAGATAATCATTCAGAAAGGTATGCAGTTTCAAAATGGGTTTTATGTCTTTTACGCAGAATGAGTACATTATGTTCATTTTTAAATGTTTTCAGGAATAAATCTTTTAATACTATAATCTTACCTTTATATTTAGATATAATTTTCTTATTTTAACTTTATCAAACATGGAAAAAAAAAGCTGGAGAAAATTTAAAGCTTTATCTTCTCAAGAGTTACTTTAATTTTATTTTCTATATATTTCATATCCTTCATATTCTAGTACTTCCATTATGTATTTTCTAAAATTTCCTCCTTTGCAATTTTCACTCTCTATCACATTAATTACTTTCCATTACCCAAATATATGCACACAGAATTATGTATCAAATAAAACTGTTTCTAAACCTATTTTAGATTATTTTAAAAGTACATTGAACTTTATTATCTTACGCGATTGAACTTAAGACTTAATATGTAACCTATCATTATAGGATTGAAATGCAGGGTAAGAGAAAGTCGTGTGAGTGGCACACTAGATTATTTTTTGTTATACAAATTGCAAATGATGAATAGCTAAACTTTTATACTAGGTAAATAAGTTAAATAATAACATTTTTTTTTTTTTTTTTTTTGACTTCCTCTAAAACGATTTATTCCTTAAAAAGATAAAAATATTCTCTCTATTATTGAAATTAAACAATATTCGAAATATTGTGCAAGACCTTATAATAAGGTACTTACAACTCGAATTTTGAAATATTTTATTTTATATTTTTAAAATTAATCTGGTTCTTTCCTGTTAAGAAAATATCCTAATACTTTGGTTAATACATACGCACATACAGATTGGCAAAATAGAAAAGAAACTTGAATATTTTAACGTCATTGGTTTACATTTATATTACAACCATTCTAATCATGATTTCATAATTTATTACATGCCTAAAAATATTTTATACTTTATTGTATTCCCACAAATACCATTAAAGATTATTATTCGCTAAAACACCCAACAATTTATTTTAGAATCTGAATAAAAAATAGTCTCAATACAACAATAAGCAAGTGAAACACAAGAAAGAAAATTTTGCAGTACACTAATGAGTAACACTTTACAATTATATATAAATGCATATATATAAGTATAACACTATTTTAACATATTATCAATAAATGTCAATTTCATAATGATTTTTGTAGTAGAAAATTATTTAAATGTGATTTATAAATTTGCCTCTCTTAAACGCAATGTACTGGTATTTTTTTGGGTGCCCAGATAAACAAACCAGTTGTACAGAACCTATTAATGATATTTTAAATAGGAAATATTCCAGAGTGAACTTGAATAATATATATCACTTTTAAGAAATTCTAAAAATATATATGGACGCTGAGACGGGTAGACAGACAAATAGATAGGTGAAAATTCAGACAGATAACTAAAATAATTTAAATCATATTCAATCTTAAAAAAATTTAGAAAGTGTTAAAAACACTTAATGTAACAAAAATATATTTCCAGCATATTTCGAATATTACCCTTTAATATAACTGAATATTTTTGTGTGGCCCTGTAAATTTTAATACGAATATACTATCTATAGAAAGCATTCTTTTGTTCTTGTAAATAAAATACTACAAATTCGTTAAGATTTCTTCAGAAAAATGTTACTAAAATATGGCTTACATAAATACCTCTCTCATAACGCAACGCTTTGGAATACTTTAGGGTGTCCCTGTACGTAAACCAGTTGTGGTTTTAACTCCATTTTCAGTAGAAAACATCCGATGGTAAATGTAAATAATATGTGAATACAATATTTTAAAATCACACAGTCAACTGATTGGGAAAAAAAATCATATTTATTGAAATTTATTTTCCGACTGAGTGAAAATAATGCCAGGACCGGCAGTCAAACCTCAGATCATTGACTTACAAGGTCAAGACTCTACCAATTGAGCTATCCAGGCCGTGAGTGAGTAATCTGAGTGAGTAGTGCCCACCGGTTGTCGGCCTGGATAGCTCAATTGGTAGAGCCTTGACCTTGGAAGTCAATGATCTGGGGTTCGACTCCCGGTCCTGGCATTATTTTCACTCAGTCGGAAAAATAAATTTCAAGAAATATGTGAATAATATGTGTTTCAAGAAATTCCATAAATATTTATGGGAGTTAGCAGTCAGTTCAGGCAGACAGACAAACCTAAGAATTAAAAAATTTTCAACTTTGTTGGAATGTAAAAAAAAAAAAAGATATGGTTGAGAGAATACCATTCATTAAGGTTCCAGTTGCATGATGGGTATACCAAATAATATGAAATCATAAAGTTGTGAATAATAGAATCCAAGATTAAAGATTTTTTTCATACTTTAAAATAAATTTGAAAAGTGTTTAGTTTTGTCTTCTGTTTGAATGTCTATCCGGCTGTCTGTCTCTCCGCAGTAAATTTGTTTTGTTAATATTTTATAAAGCGTACAAAATGCTTTCACAAAAAGGATTTTACAGCTATTTTTATTTAACCTATACTTTATATTATAGTTATTTAAAAAATAATTTGTCTATTTTATGCCTCACGTATTTCTCAATCGTTTACAAACTGTCATAATTTTCTAGATTAACCTACATAATTTACATTAAACATTCTTAAAAGACGATTAGCCTCTATTAGATTTTCCATATATATATATATATATATATATACACATTTTTTTTTTCAATGAATATTGGGAAAATGACACTGAAATGTTTTTCCTTTATCCTGACTCATCTGATAAAAATACTACTTTTGAAACAATTATTCTGTAAATGTAACAGTCATGATCAATGCTTTGTTAGTAAGAGTGATTTTATTTTCTTTCTTTTTCCCTACTTTACTGTGACTCGAGTACTCCTTTAGGGAAAAAGATCTAGCGCTATTATCTTTACGAGCTTGTCGAGAGTTTCTCCAAGAGAAATTATCTATCAACGAAAGAAAACATATAACACGGCATGAAGATCCCGTTGTTTCTAAGTTGAAGTGCATAGTTTATCTCGAGGGAAACATTTTGTAAAGCTAAGCTTTTAAAGAGCAAGTTTTATTCATATCTAAGTTTTAGTAAATTTTATTTCTAGAAAAAAATGTTTTTTGAATACTTAAGTCTAATATCTACAAATTCCATTAGGTGATATATATACATAAATAACATTTAAGAAAAAAGATAACAAGTAGGTACTTATATCATGTTACAGCAAACTATACTTTACTAGAAACCTCACTGTAATTTTATATATTTTTCTAACTTTTGTTACATTTTTCTTACATTTCGCAAGACAGACACACTATCTATCAATAAGTATTTGGACACTTTCGAATTTAGAAGTATTGTCAAACATCTAAAAAAAATTCTTTAGGAATCTCTTGAAATTTTGGTAGTGAAAAGAACTTGTTATACCTCATATAATTTCAGCAAAAGTTGTGCCCTGAGGAGGAAAAAGGGACAAGTAAAAAATTAAGCAAAAATCAAAATGCTTTGTATCAACCTGTAAAAAATAACGCTTTAAATTCGTTTTGGCTGCAGCATGTGATTATGAGGATTTTTATCACTGTCTGTATAAATTTTTATGAGGATACCCCATATATGAATAGAGATATAACCTTTTTTTTTTTTTTAATTGGAAAAAAAAATCCTCTCTTAAAAATGAAACACACGTAGGGTATGATACCCATTATAAAGCCATTTCTAGGAAATTTCGCATACAACATTTGGCGAATTATACTGCAATTAGAATGCAATAAATAAATAAATAAATGAATAAATATCTTACGAAATATGAGCTTTTTTACTAAATAATTTTTAACCACGCATGCGTTAGCTTTTAAAAATTTCATTGGCATAATTTAATATCCAAAAGTGTAGAGCAACTTATATAAAAACACCAAAATAATATCGTGTAAATTCACATCGTAATGAGAGAAAGAATGAGCAGAATTTCAGTTCTTCCCATAAAAGGTAGATGATAAGGGGTTTTATCAACGTTTATTTACAATCACTCTACTATCATTGGACAAACATTGAATCAAAATAAAAATGTGAGTAATACCCCTTTTTAGCTATTATTATGAGAGAACTGAAATTCTGTTCATTCTATCTCTCATAACATTTTGAATTTACATAATATTTGTTTCAGGTTTCCATAAGAGTTGCTCAATATTGTTTACTATTAAATTATGCAACAGAACTTTTTAAAAGGTAGCGCATGCACAGTTAAAAATTATTTTGTAAAAATGCTCATATTTCGTGAGATATTCAACATTTTTGCATTCTGATTGCAGTGTGCTGTGTCTAATTATAAAAATATGTTTTTTTTTTTTTTTTTTTCTCTCTCTCTTTAGGAAAATTAGCTTTCATTATTATCTTTTCATCTACCGTTTTCAGTATATCGCAGAAAATGGGTTTACTTAGAAATATATGAAACAATTTTGATAGAATATAGGTTAAGGATTTTTTGAGATCCAAAATCGATTATCCTCCTTTTCAGGAAAATTCACGTTCTCTGTTAACCCTTTATCCACCGGTTGTGAAATGTGGTAAAAACTGGGTTTACTCGGAAATTCTTATAACAATTTCAAAGAAAATTCAGGGTTATTGGTTTTTGGGGGTTGTAAATAAATCAATTAGACATATCGTTATCTCAAGGAAAGTTCAAACTCAATGCAAAACCTCCATCTGCCGATTGCAAGATATGACAGTGTTTGGGTTTATTCTAAAATGAATGTAACGATTTTGATTAAAAAAATAGCGTTTGAAAATTTTTAAGATAAAAACTCTGAATTAGCTTCATCTTAAAAATAAATAAATAAATGAATAAATAAACTAGCGTTTTCTGTTCAAAATTACTCCGTCTGTGCCAAGATATGGCAGAGAACTGGTTTTGGTTTTCTTAGAAAATAATTTAATTATTGCTAAAAATTTGGATTTATGAGCGTTTTGAGTTTACAATTTAGTCTGAACTATCCTCTTTTTTAACCCTTTGCGGCGCAGGGTGATTCGGATCATTTAAATTACACTACCACCGGAATTTACGAACAAAATTAAAATAAAAGAAACTTTAAATTTTCAAGTTTAAAAAAAGGGCCTTTTCTGCTATGTTATAACTGTAAATTTTTGCTAAAATATTTCCGGGATGAGTTTTTGCACTTGAGAATTAGAATTAGGTGTTCCATCAGCGGGAACACTGCGACTGAAAAGGTTAAAACAATTATTATTCAACAACTTTCTTCGAATGTGTTCGAATGATTTCGATAAAAAAGTTACAGTTAGCATGCTTTTGAGGTAATATATTCATCGATTCTCTCTTTCGTCATTACTTTTATCATGTGACAAGTAGCATTTATTGATAATTTTCATTCCATCCGGGAAATATAATGCAGAAACAAAGACTTTTTGGAAATCTTTGGAACGATATAGAAAAAATGTATATAGGACTGGTTACTATTTTAAGACCTAATCCCGATCTGGTAACCTGTGCTTTGTCTAGAACAAAATGTAACAAAGAACCTAGTCTTCTAGGAAATTGTTAAATGGTTTGATAAAAATGTATAGTAGGGGTTTAATGTGATAATTCGATTTTAATTTTCCTTACCTCTAGAAAAAATGGCTTTTACTGGTATCTCGCGCTCTGTTCGGGGGAAAAATAAATTTAACATATATTTTGAAAAGAAACCGCTGTATTCACATTACGAAAGTTTTTTTACAGAGACACTGGCCGTCCAGGTAGTGATATATTAATGATTAATTATGATAAATAACCATTATGAAAACGAATGTTGCTTCTATTTCTGTGTGCGTAGCTCTTACTAACTTCTGTGATTTGCAACATGGCAACGACTCAGCATCTATTGCATAAAATATCGCATAATATGTGAAAATTTTTTAAACAATAAATAAAGCTGTTTAATAGACAAATATACAAGTTTTGTGTTTACTATAATCTTTCCAGTTTTACTGTTTATTTGCTATTGTTGAAATACATATCAAACTATGAATTTTGTAGTATTAATTTATAGAGCTACAGAAACTTTACAAAATACTTTACTTTCTAATAGAAATAATCGTTTGAACTGCGTTTCTAATTTCGTAATTTTCAGAAAAAAAAAAAAAAATAGTACTCTTTGATATGTATGAAAATATTTCGTTTAGTAACTCGTTTACAAAGTCATTTTATAAAATAACTGAAAAATCTTAGACTCCATTCGATTTCCAATGGGTCGTAATGTATCTTCTTTGTGCGTTCCTCTAAAAAAAGAAATAAATAAAACTATACGCTGCAAGCTCGTACTATGAAATACATACCTATATATGTATTTTATGACTATGATTTATTAATCATTAAATATAATTTTACACAGCTGATAGTATGTTGAAACATATGCATTTATCTTACAGAAATTTCTTTTATAAATACAAATATTTTCAAAATAATGCATACATATATATATATATATATATATATATATATATACGTCACCCGTCATATAAGCCTAAGCCTAGGACAAAACAGTCCCGACAAAATAGCTCCGACAAATGAGCCCAAAGGACAAAATAGCCCCGACAAAATAGCCCCGCCAAAATAGCCCCACCAAAACAGCTCCGACAAAATAGCCCGACAAAACAGCCCCAGACAAAATAGTCCTGGACAAAATAGCCCCAAGGCAAAATAGCCCCGACAAAATAGCCCCCTACAAAATAGCCCCGACAAAAAAGTCCCCGTCAAAATACTCCTAATGAAGTAAATCCCAGGCAAAAATAGCACCGAAAAAATAGACCCTAGGAAGAAAACTCAATGACAAAATATTTTACCTAATAATGTGATATGTATGTATATGGGAAGGTGGCCTAAAATGATCCCCTTAAGAAAAAAAACTTGTGCAAAACAACATAAATGTTTAAAGAACACTTTGGAAAAAAAATAATAACAAAATAAACAAAACTCTAGCTTCTAGGATGAAGCAATTGTCCTCTCCTTGCCGTTCCTAAATGACTCTTTGTATGAATTCCATTTTTGTAATAAAAATCCATCAAAACACATTGACAACTCTAGAAAGTTGTTAACAGTTGAATCTACAATGATAAAAAAAAAGTACTTCAGTCCTACTTACTTTCCCCAATATATATATATATATATATATATATATATATATATATATATATATATATATAATATATATATATATGATCGGGGAGAGTGGGGTTGAATGGGACGCAGGATGAATGGGACAATAGCTAGATTTTTATGCTCTGCAAGCAGCTGAAACGACATTTTTTCTGATATATGGCAGAACTGAGATAATTCATCAAGTGTAGTTTCATAACTGTGCTATACATAGAAGGGGAGAAAAAATTAAAGTGTCTTTTTAAGCTGGAAAAGTAAGTTTTTGCTGATTCAATCAGACAGTAGTTAAGACATTAACTATTTGCTTAAAATTACTATAACTCTTATATGGTGAAAAGGCATAATCTTTTATTGTGTTTATGATATTCAAGAAAAATATTGACAATTTCTCGTTAAGCCTATTTCCCGTTTTATGTGATCATGTGATGGTTGTTATGAATGAGACATTCCCCACTATATGCTAACTTAAAATTTTGCACAAGAATTATATTAAAACGTAAAGTAGGCATATTGATTATCAGGATTCTTAATTTTGTGGACTTAGAAAAAAAAAATTAATTAACTGTTCTCATTTTTGTTTATAATTATGATTGAAAAAAATATAAGTTAGAATATTCAATGCAATTAAATCAATAATTAAAAAATAAATAAATAAACTAGTAATAATTTGATTAAAATCACAATTTCAATCAAGCTAATTAAATAAATCATGGTGATTATTAATGTAATACAGAATAGAATGCTGATTTTCCCGATCAGTCGGAAACAAAATTTTATCTGGACAATTTGTACTCTATTATAATGATTTATCTCTTTCTAGTGTCTTATTTATTTATTTATTTTTAGATTAGGTCTTATTAAATTAAATTACCAAAGCCAAGAACACTAGGAACTGTGCGAACCAAAGGACTTTTGCTTTTTGTTGTTAATTCAAATTCTTTTCTTAAAATCTTTTACAAAACCTAAAAGTAAACTAGCAGGCTTCGCCAGCTTTGCTGGGCACTATACTTAAAGGATTTCTTTTTAATTGAATAATAGAAACGTTTATATAAATATTTTTCGATTGGCGACTATTTTCTTCGCAGTTTCAGTATGGGATCTCCTTGACAATATCAAACATTTTTTCACCTTTTTGAATCTGGGAACAAAACTATTATTAAAACGAATATACTCGAAAACCATCAAATAGAAATGTTAATTCTTCGAATATTCTAGAAACAGCTGAAGCTGTTACACGTACAGTAAAAGTCACTATTCGATAGATGGTCGAATCAGAGAACAGCGCACTTAAGTCGCTTTCTCCGCAATCACTATAACGCACATGACAAAAAAAAAAAAAAAAAAGAAAGAAAGAAACCTCATTGGAAAGCCCTACATAGCTGTGCATGAATCTCAAAACACACGAAGCTCGATTCTGCAGCAATCACTATCATGCATGTTAAAACCAAAAAAAAAAACACTGGACACCCCTACCACGCTGTGCATGAATCTCAGAACACACGAAACTCGGCTCCTCGGCAATCACTATCACGCATGTCAAAACCAAACAACATCACTGAACACCCCTGCCTCGCTGTGCATGAATCAGAAAATGCACGAAACTCGGTTCCGCGGCAATCTATCTCACGCATGTCAAAACCAAAAAACATCACTGGACACCCCTACCTGGCTGTGCATGAATCTCAGAACACACGAAACTCGGTTCCGCGGCAATCACTATCACGCATGGTAAAACCAAAAAAGAAATCACTGGACCCCTACCTCGTTGCGCATGAATTTGAAAATGCACGAAACTCGGTTTCGCGGCAATCACTATCACGCATGTTAAAACCAAAAAAACATCACTGGACACCCCTACCTCGCTGTGCATGAATCTAAAAACACACGAAACATGTTTTCGCATAAATCACTGCCAGGCATGTTAAAACCAAAAAACAAAATCACTGGACACCCTCAAATCAATGAAAATCAAATAAACCAATCAAACCTCTCGTAGCTCTTGTTCAACGTAAAATACACTCAAATCAATGAAAATGAAACAAACCAATCAAATCTCTCGTGATTCCTCAAAACATAGATCTAGTTCAACGAAAAATACACTCAAATCAATAAAAATCAAATAAAACAATCAAATCTCTCGTAATTCCTCATAACGTAGCTGTAGTTCAAAGTAAAATACACTCAAATCAATGAAAATCAAATAAACCTATTAAATCTCTCTTAATTCCTTATAACGTACCTCTAGTTCAACGTAAAGTACACACTTATGAATTAAAATCAAATAAACCAATCAAATCTTTTGTAATTCCTCATAAGGTAGCTCTAGTTCTACTTAAAATACACTCAAATCAATGAAAATCAAATAAACCAATCAAATCTCTTGTAATTCCTCATACTGTTGCTGTAGTTTAATGTAAAATACACTCAAATAAATGAAAATCAAATAAAGCAATCAAATCTCTCCTAAGATTCTCCATTCTGCGTCCTTATAGAAATGGGAAGTTTTAATTTCATATTTTTATTAATTAAATGAAAGCTAATCAAAAATTCGAAAATCTGACTTAGATCACCCTTCGGAGGGCACCTTTGTGTTAAATCACGTGACTGTCCGAGCTACCGTTTTCGAGAACAGTGAAATATACATATATATATATTCAAATATTGCTCACTTCATAGTATAAGATATGTAGTATGCTCTACATCGTCTTCTGAATAATCATCGATTTGTTATTTATTCTGAAATCAGTGCTTCATGTGCTTTATTAATTAGCAATCTTTGTATATTATACATCTTCAAAAGTTTATTTTCTGAAACAACAATATATAAATTTGGGTATAAAATTTCTTTAAAAGAAACTGACACAAAATTATATAAATAAACACACACACACACACATATATATTTAATAAAATTACTGAACAAAATAATCTTATGCTGCTAATAGAAAATATTATCAAAATTATTTTACTATTTTTCTATTAGGATAAAATTTTTTTAGTTATCAAAACACAATACAAAATACACATTTTACATAAGTTCTCAAGGCAAAAATCTATATTGTTATTCAAAAATTATTTAACGGTATGTAATTTTTCATTAACACTTCAAAAAGATTTAAATTTGATTAATTATAAAAAAAAAATTAGCATTTAAGATATTTTTGTTAATATTTACAGATAATAAATCTGTATACTTAAAAAGAAATTTTAGAAAAAAATTGTTTTAGTAAAAAAAAGGTCTTTGTAATTTTTCGAAAACTATAATAAAATTGATACTATAGAAGAAAAAATGCATTTTCTTTACCTGTCTAGATTTATATATCACATCAAAAAATTTCAATAAAAACTTATACTTTAAACTTTTTCTTACATGCTGGCTTTCTCTGATAAAAATACCTGTTCTTAAACAACTACTCTGTAAGCAACAGTCATTAATAATCCAGAGTTAAGAGACAGAAATTTTATTCTTTTTTTCTTCTCTTATTTTAGATTGAATCAAAAACATCTCAAGGGAAAAAGATCCTGCCCCATTACCTTTACGAACTTGTCGAGAGTTCTTCGAAGAGAAATTACCTATCAACAAAGAGAAGACAAAAAACAAAAAACAAAAATTAAGATTTTGTTGTCTCTAAGCAGAAGCACGTAATTTATCTCTAGGGAGAATATTTCTAAAGGTTTAACTTCAAATACATTTTTTATTCATTTATGAGATTTGAAAAAAAAAAAAAGACAGGTTTCATTCTTTCTTTCTTTTTTTTTTTTTTTGTCAGTATATAGAGAATAAAGTTCCTCAAATTTAGATTAGTACAAAGGATATAAATTATTCCAGACACCAAATACTATTTAGAAAGAGAAATTATAGTGTACAGTCAGCAGAAAAAAATATTGAAGCGGTAGCAATAATTCCTATTTGAAAAATATTATTTTGTTAATTAAATAATTGCCAAGTCATGATCTTAGTCTATATGCTGTTTGTAAAAATGTAAGTTCATGTTAAAAAATTAGCAATCAAACTTAATGGACACTAATAATCCTCCGTCCTAAATAAGTAATTAAATAAAAAGTATTTTAGTGTTTTAGAAATATGAAAAACTTCATCTCAATTTAAAACAGAGTTAAACAGTTTTATTCGGTAAAATGCAGCGAGAGAATTCCATCGAACTTTTACCGCAGCGTTTGCCACAGTGTATGGCAAAATATTTTTACTTCCATTACCCGACTTCAGAAGGTAGTAGATGTATTCTATTTGGTCGAAAAATTCGATTAAGGTGTATATGATTCCAATAATATAGTTTTTGGCAAATGGTCAGTGTATGTGCGTGTGTGAGTGTGTGTATGTATGTGGGGAATCTGCTGACTAGCATATCTTTCGAACTAATCTACATAATTTCAGAATGGAGGCAGGTCTGGTGTACAAATGTATTTTCCAACATATGGGGAAAATTTAAAAACCGGAAGCGGGACATCGGAAACAGGAAGTTTTATCGTAAGTCCATAACTCTAAAACGGCTCCAACGATTTTCTTTAAAATTTCTATATAAATGCTCTATTAGGTGCCCTTTGGTATGAATTAGTTGTTTAGTACAGGAAAATTGATAGGCGTCCTATATAAATACCTCAATTTCAGGTTTTGCAAGTGAGTTCCTTTAAAAACGGCTGTATGTATTTTTTCTTCGAACTCGATTTATTAGCACCCGTTTAGACATCCTTTGTAAGTCTTTTTTTTACCCCCATTACCCGACTACCGTAAGTTATGGAAGTATATTATTCGTTCCAAAAATTCGATATCGAGATTTCACCTAATTTACGTGTTTTAAGGTCACCTGAGTCCAAAAAAAATGGTTTTTGGCGATTGGTCATTGTGTATGTGTGTGTATGTACGTATGCCGGGAACCTTCTATCTATTATATCTCGGAAACTAATACAGATAGAACTACGAAACTTTAGAATTGAAACAGGTCTAGTGTACAGAGGAATTTTCTAAAATTTGGTAAAAAATGGAAAACCGGAAGGGGGACATTGGAAAACGTAAGTGGTACCGTAAGTCTGTATCTCAAAAACGGCTCTGACGGTTTGCTTCTAAGTTGCTATATAAACACACTATTAGCTGTCCTTTCGAATGATATAGCTGGTTAGTTCAGGAAAACTGATAGACGTCCTGTATAAAAAGTCTAGCAAGTACTTTACTTTAAAAATGACTGCACGGATTTTTTTCAAACTTGCCATATTAACTGCCTTTCAAATATCCTTTTGTTTGCAATAATTGAGTATGCCAAGTTTTGGCAAAAGTCGTTATCTCAAAAACTGCTCTAATGATTTTCCTGAAAATTGTTATATAAATCCATTTTATATATCCTTTCTTATGTATTACTTGGTTATTAAAGGAACATTATCAGTCGTCCTGACGAGGTAGATCACTCTTAGATGTCGGAAACTAATGTTTCGAAAAATGGCTAAATCGATTTTTTTCTTCTTCCTATTTTTAAATTCGCTATGTAGATATTTCGCTATCGCTATGTAAACTGTTTTTACATAGCAAGTTACAATTACACGCTACGTATTGTATTTCTTAACACGTGTAACAGCTTTCTCTTACAAGAAAACCTTTAGGTGTCTACTTTGTTAAGTCAATCTTATGTCTTCTAATCATATCACATTATCTCCAGACAGTGCATATAATGAATGTAATAATAGGTAATGGAAGTCGTGTTGTTGTTTCACACCAGATTTTTTTTTTCTAAACACGCGATATGCATTTAATGCAATGTCTATTCTGTCTTCGTAAATTTCTTTTATAATTAATAGGTTTATTGAATTCCTTCGGGAATATTTGATAAACAGAAAAATTGTATCGCAAATAACATGTGCGTATATTTACGAAACCTTTACCACACGCGAAAATGACAAGGGTTTCATAAAAATATGTTTAGTTTATTAGATGCACTCGTAAGTCATGTGTTGACCACATTTCTTCTACTTTCTAAATATGCTTGATTTATTTGAAATTTCTACATACTACATTCAAGTAAGCTACAATTGCAGCTTTTGACAAAAAGCGCCAGAAGAAAACGTAAGAGATGCAACAATCAAAAAGAACTACAGAGATGCAATAATAGATGGTATAGACGTCTAAAATGACAAAAAATATTTAATGTAAAATTTACCTTTTATAAATAAACTAGCAGACTATGTCCGCTTCGCTGGTCACTAAATTTAAATGAATTTTCAAAAGAATTTAATCATAGCATCTCATAGAACTTCAAAACTAATAATTTTTAAAAAGTTATTCATTATTCTTCAATATTGGACTGTTTATTTTTTAATATTAGAGACTCATTTTAAGATAAATGCAATCGGATAATATCGTGTTGTGAAACTTTGCAACGTAATATATTTAAATCGAATAACTCGATGTATATAGTGCCCTCACAAAAAATGAAATGTTTTTATAGCTCTTTCGAAAAGGTATAACATCTATGCAGTATCTTTTAAAAAAATTCATCGGTTTTTACTCACATTTTTATTTTAATCAATGCCCAATGATATTACAGTGTTTTCGCTGATTGTAAATAAATACACATAAACCAATATCTTTCTTTCTTTTTTTTGGGGGGGTGGGTGGGAGGGGGACTTAAATTCTGTTTATTCTATCTCTCGTAACATTCTGAATTCGCATGATATTTGTTTGAGGTTTCCATATAAGTTCCACAATACCTTTGACTATTAAATTATGCAAATGAAGTTTTTATAAAGCTTGCGCATGCTTAGTTGAAAATTATTTAGTACAAGTCAAGTGTTCGTACTTCGTAAGATACTCGTATTTAACATTTTTTCATTCTGATTGCTGTATGCTGTGTCTAATATAGTATGCCATATTTCCTAAAAATGGCTTTGTACTGTTATAATTAAAAAAGTGGAAAATGTTTTATCTTCATGAATATGTGTGATAGCCTCATAAAATTTTCCACAGATAATGGAAAACGTCCTCATAGTCACATGTTACAGCCAAAACGCATTTAAAGACTTACCTTTTACAGGGTGATCCAAAATATTTTGATTTTTGTTTAATATTTTACTAATCCCCTTTCCCTTCTCATGACAGAACTTTTACTGAAAAATATCAGATATAACATATTCTTTACACTATCAAAGTTTCAAGGTGATTCCTAAAAAACTTTTCAAAACATTTGACAAAACGTAAAAAAGCGAAAGTGTTCACTTCATTTTGTTAGCCATCTGTACACATATATATGTATATATAAGGTGTCCCCAAATGCAAAGGAGACCTTAGCTGTAGTGGCGTTATATCAAATTCCAGTGAGTTAATGAGCTAGCCGACCGATGGCATGGTGGTATTGCTAGATGCACATGCGTAGTTAACGGCTTCGCATCAATATCCTCATTGCTGGAGAGTCATTTTCGCAGTTCGTTGCATGATGGATTCCTCCAGATCAGCACAAAAAGACTGGCTGTGGAAGAGCTCATACGGCAGAATCACCGGAAAACCACATGTGAAATTGCTATTGAACTATCGATAAAAAAAGGACTTGTGCATCACATAATCCCCAAAACGCTTGGTTATGGCAAAATTTGTGCACAATGGGTGCCCAAGCATCTGTCAGAGAATCACAAGACAGAGAGAATGAGTGTTTGCCTGACCCATCTGTTGAGTGATCCACTCCCTGCTTACACTCAGGAATCACTGTATAAATGTCAGTGGCAATTATTTATAGTTGTACTATTCCACATGAATTATAATTATAATATTGCTATTAAAATTTCTTCACATGTAACTTTAGTCTCCTTTTCATTTGGGCACACTTTATATATATATTAAATAACATGCTGACAATATTTTTATTAGATATAACTTGTTTGTTTAACCTTGTGTTATAAGATGTCCTTTCTAAAAATCGGTTGCAACTGTAAGTTCTTTTTGTTTCTTTGAAGAATTTAAGTTTTTTATATATAGTTCCTTTAATTAATTGAAAGGAATTTGTTACTTTTTGTAATATTGTTGAAAACATAAAATTTTACAACAATAATTTTTGGTGAATAACAAGTTTTTTTTTTTTTTTTTTTTTTTTTTTTTTTTGTCGACATCGTGTTTGAATTTCATCATTTATTATCAATTTTTCTAGCTAACAGAGTGTAAATTATATACTACAGTAACAGATAATCCGACAGATATGCTTTCAAAACGAACTGAATACTAAATGTTTCTCAAAATATTTGTTATTATCATTCGTTTAGATAATAAAAAAGCAACTTTTTAAATTTCAGTCCTTTTCAGAGAGCAATATTCATTTGTACTGAAAAGAAACGGTTGTTCTAAAAAAATAAATAAATAAATAAATAAATAAAATAAAAAAAAAGAAAGAAAGAAAAATTTTAAATTTTGTATATGTTTGAATTCAGTTATTTTTCTTCCGATCATCGTAATTATAACCTAAACTTTATTTTACATTCTATTGAAAAATAAGATATTATTAAAAATAAAAGACTGGGCGAGTGTGATAAAACTATATTTATCTCTAATCTAAACCTTTTTACTTTCCATAAACTTTGTCATAAAAGTACACAAAATCATTTTCCCTATGAGAACAACGAGTTTTATGGTGTCCTAAAGAAAACTAAATTACTGTTACTCAAACTCTTGACTATTAATTAATATTGTTCATAACATATTGGTTTATAAACAGGTACTTTATTACTAAACTTTATCATGTAAATAAACTATTGTTGCTGTATTATTATTATTATTATTATTATTATTATTATTATTATTATTATTTTTACATTTTCAATTTTTATAAATAAATAAATTTCTCATGGTATATAGAAATATTTGAACAACGGAAAACTACAATGTTGTGTACAACAAAAGGATTGTAAACATTAGTATAATTGTGTTCTTTAGAAAAAGGAAATAAGCACATTTTTCAATTTTTAAATAAATATTGATTATTTTAGTATCGTAAATTTAGGTGCTGTTTAAAAATTGTGTTTATTAAACATACAAGGTTTCATAACAGTTATTTTATAAGCATTATTATTATAAAACATAGATTACGAAGTAAAATAAATGATAGGATAGCGAAAACTGAGGCATATTGTTTCATAATTATAACTCAAAAATGCTGCATATTAGAGTTTTGAGCCAAAGACTTTCATGAAATTTAGATGATCTTCTCTCATTTTTATTGCTTAATAAACTTTCGACTAAGATATACCTTCAGTTTAAAATTGACCAGCTTTTTCCTGTGATATGTGTACCTCGTATCTCAAAAATGGTTTATACTAAAATATTGCTTTCCGTTTTGAGAAATAAGATATAGTTTGGTATAATTGAGATCACTAAATCGACTATTTTATTGTCTTCCGTCCATCCCTTTTCTCTCCTTTTATCGGTTCAATCTTCGGCAGGGGAAATGTTTTGTTCACATTGCGTTCACATATACTCTCTTAAAATGAATGAGTTAATTCAGGATGTTAAGTAGGAGTTAATATTTTTTATTTTTAATCGACTTGAGTTAAAAATGCAGTTATTTTAGGTGATTAGTAGCTTTTTGTTTATGCGAACTTCGAGTTATTTCTTCTAATTCAACTATTTGTAATTGGCAATGTTACTGTCGCTGCAATGTATTTCTTCAGTAGCTTACAAATGCAACACCTTTCTAAAGTGATCCAGTTTACTAAAATCACTTGTATTAAAATCAATAATAAAATAAATGAGCTCATTACTCACATACAATAAATAACTTATGTTTGAATCCCTTATGTTAACCCATTAAATTTCCTGAATTTAACTCAGTATGTGAAGGCACGTCTCTTCTACACAAATGACTGAAAAGCCACTCAATTTGAATTATTTTCATTATTATTTTTTAAAAGAGTAATCTTACCCAATTTGTACCTGCCCTTCTGTCTCACGTTCAGGAGTCACAGGCAAAAACAACTGTATTATCAAAATCATTTGTATTAAAATCATTCATAAAATAAATAAGATCATTACTCAATTTCTATAAATAGCTCATTTTTGAGTGCATTATGTTAACTCATTAAATTTCCTGAATTTAACTCAAGATAAAAGGACATGTCTCTTCTAGGCAAATGAGTGAAAATTCACTCAAGTGGAGTTGTATCCATTCTTTCATTTTAAAAACGTAATCTTAGCACATTTTTACCTGCCTCTCTGAACCACGTTCAGAAGTCACAGGCAAATGCATATGCGATGTTATTTTAGCCAGATGCTTAAAATTAACAAGAGGTAATTGGTGATATTTCGAATCTGTGAACAGTAACAAATTTGTAAGTTTCAACTCGCTTGGTAATTAGTCCCATCCAAAGGCATCCAGATCCTAAGTTACAGTGGAAGTTTATTTGTTACTAAGAAATAACTGATATATCTGAATAAAAAAGTAGCACATTAATTGATTCTTATGCACACATTAGTATATATTACAGCTATATTAAAGTTGATTTATTTCTTTTCAGTACGCAGTATTAAGTTTGTATCCCGCTTATTTTTTAGCAATCGTTAAAAACTTATACTTCCGCATATATGTTTCTTTAATTCCCATACGATCACATTAAACTATTTAAAAATTTATTTTTCGCTAAGTTCTAAATATTTCATTTCACTTAATCAACTTCATAAATAAAAAAAATCAACTATCCAAATTTGTCTTTGAAATAGATTAAAAGAACTGACAACTAAGCAATTAACTGAATATCAAGCAATTAACTCTTTTAAGAATGTAAGTCATTTTATAATTATTTAATGTTTCTATAATAATAATAAGAAGAAAAATAATTATGAAATAAAAGTGATAATGCTTTGGCAATCATTACATATTTATTCCACAATAATTAAATAACATTCATAAAATAAAGTATGCAACGGAAAAGATAGCAATAATTCTGACAGTTTTTCATGCCTGTATGGATAGCTTTAACAATGGGACGTAACGCCTGTGAAATGGTGTGCAGAGATGTGCACACCTGTGTAGAGGCATCATTCTTTGTGTTCAAGAGACACTGTACGAGTAGACTTCAAAGAGTAATTAGGATTTCCGAGCGCGATTCCACTTTTAGAATTTAATTTATAATAAAAATTTGCATATAGTCCAAAGATTAATATTTAATAATTCATAAACTGAACCCCACCACGTGAACATAGCAATGTAAATTAGAAAATAATAATAATAATAATATATTTCATAAATAAAAGCAGTTTTTGTGAGAATTAAATATTTTTATTCATCATTTTTTTTTTTTTTTTTTAAACGTTTTCTTAGTGGAATTTTCCAAATAAATAAATATTGGAAATAAAATAATTTAATTTAAATTAAAACGTCTTTTATTATTTTTTTATTCTCAAAATATCATTTTACGGCTTGAGAACGTTGAGAAAAAAATATATATATTTTGAAAATTATTTTTTTGAGAACGAGTTCTTCAATAAAATAATGATCATGAAAACAATATCAAATTATCAATGTATAAGCAATACTTAATAAACAAACGTTTCGAATAAAATTACGATATCACGATTAAAATAAAGTAATTCATTATTATTATTATTATTATTATTATTATTATTATTATTATTTGTTCTGTTGTATCATTTGTTTTTTTGTTGTAAAATAAAGTAATTCATTATTATTATTATTATTATTATTAATTTTATTATTATTTGTTCTGAACTATTAGATTAAACACATGTAATATCCAAATGTTTGTCAGCTTCACTATATTTAATATAGAGTTTTCATTTAATAATGTAATAGAAACCATTTTTTATGTACAAACATAAATCTGCATTGTGAATATTTTCTTCACTCACTTTCGAGTTTCATTTATAAAATCTTGAGATTGATGGAAAAATAATATATTCTGAAATCCAAATGCTCCTTCGGATAGAACTGGTTTCTTTAAAATTGATTCAGGCTTAATTTAAATTCAGCCTAAGAGACAAAATTAACATAAAAAGAATAAATGCTTTCAGTTATTTTTCTTTTTAGTTTGAAAAAGAAATATTTCAAATTGTCTTTCTTTTTGGTTGTTTAATTTATCAATGTTGAATTAGAACAAATTATTCATCAAAATAATCAAGAATGACTTATGCCGTTGCACGTGTTCAGAAAAAGTCACATTTACTTAAAAATAAAAATATTAAAACTAAAGATCGTTTCAAGATTGGAACAAACTACATAATTATTGTGAAAGCTATAAAAATTTTACACAAATGTTTTTAAATTAGTAACAAAAATTTCTTACAGACTGCATGCTGTACTGAATTCTAGAAATAAATAAACATTGAATTGCGAACATGGTTTCAGCTTTTCCTTTCCTATAGTATATTTTTAAACATACATTTACTTGCATGAATTCATAGCTCTAGGCATCGGAATACTATTTACAGGAATTTTGTATAGCGTTTTCATAGCGCAATCTCTTGTTTTATTATTATTATTATTATTAATTTCAGATTCTCTGTATTAATATTTTACAACTTTAATGAAACACATACTTTTTGCTTGATTAATGTATCATTTGTTGTTTGCGTGGTTTTTTATTTTGAAGACTGGGTGTTTTTTACTGGAACCGGTGTACAATAAATTACTAACATGTATCACTTTATACTTTCTACATAAGCAGGAAAAAAAAAAGAATAACCTTTAAAATTATCTGTTTGTTTTAAAGAGAAAACGCTTATCGCAGATAGAATAGAATATATTTTATGACTGCAAATAAAACCCTTTTTTTTTTTTTTCACTACAATAAATGAAATGTTTTATATTCTTATATGATTTAAATGAGAGTTACATTTTTCTATGATGTCAAAAATAAGATGCACTACATAATTATATAAATATGTGTATTTTTTTAAATGTCAATAATAATAATATTATACTTTTTCTAATAATAAAGATATTTTCTTGTTCTTTCAAAGAAAGCATAAAAGCCACCTGAAGCACCACGATAGTGTGGTAATTATAATGTAAGTAATTATAATGTGGCCATCTACATTATAATTAAATATTTTGTTAAAACCGTTAAACCGCAGTCGTTCTATATAAAAATAAGTTTATGTAGTCAGGTGATCTAGCTGTAGGTATACCATAAATTACTTAATTTTGAACTCTATATAAAATAAATAGGATAAGAGATACGGTAAAGTAAATGGGATATTAAATTAATGGCCATTCACATTTTACAGTACATTTAGCACCACAATACAAAACTTTGATGTATGCTTTATATGATGGTTTTAGGAATCCAACAATAATGTCTTGCCACTTACAATTTGCATATGCTATATCGCAATACTAGAACTGCTCGAGCATGACAAACTTGTACTACACTTAATATGTGATAGAATATGCTTATGGAACTTTCCTTGCAAGCACATCGTACAATTATCTCTGTCTAAGAAAATTTACAAATTATTATTTATGTACAGAAATAAAAAGGATAATAATAATAAAGAGACTCGTCTTTACTGCAAAAATATTGTAAATGTAAATATGTATAGGTGAATTCTTTGTAAAAAGGACGGGTGCACATTCATTCTATTGTAAAATGTATAGGAATATTTGTGGAATGTATTATAACATAGATAATGGTTTTATGCAATATTTTTGTTATATTGTAAATATATCTGATATTGCTTTATATATAATTCGGAGACAGAAATCGCATGTGACATAGAAAAGTTAGAAAAGAACTAGTTAGCATAGATGGAATCTGCTCAGTTCCCCATCATATGTATGTGCTCATAAATTATATACATGTTAAGAGATATGAATTTGACCAAACGTTTGACACAGTGACAGAAGGAAATTCTCGCCTAATAGGCTACCCACCATTCAGTTCGAAATCTTATTCTTATCTATTAATTTATTTTATTGGGATCAATTTCGTAGTTTATTTTCATGCTACTATTTCCAATGAAAATTTCCCAAAAATGCGCATTTATATGAAATATCGCCCCATTTAGCTATGTTGATAAAATCTTAAATTTCGTATAACTTACGAAATTTTCCTATTAGAATATTTGTAGTCAATCATGTTCATATGAGTATCATAAATGTTATTTTGAAATTGTCTGATATATTTATGATCTTCAAAATGGACGTTTATGCTCGATTTTGCTTTATTCTGCCATTTTAAGTAAATCGTAAATTCCAAATAGCTTACGAATTTTTTAAATTGGAAAATTCATACTCTATGGTATTCATGTCAGTATCCTAAATAATATTTCAAAAGTGGTCTGACATCTTTATGATGAAAATATCCCTCAAGATTGTCGTTTGTGTATAATTTTGCCCTATTCTGTTATGATAAGAAATTCGTAAAATTCTAATAACTTACGAAATTTTTATATTGGGAAATTCATAGTAAATAATATTAATGCCAGTATCCTACATAATATTTTTAAAGTTGTCTGACATCTTTACGATGAAAATATCCCTCAAAATTGACGTTTATGTGCATTTTTGTCCTATTCTGCCATGTTAAGAAATTCGTAAATATCCAATAACTTGCGAAATTTTTAACGTAGCATGTTTATAGAAACTGATGTTCATTCCGGCATCAAAACTGATATTTTAAAACTAGTCTGACATTTTTACAGCAAAACTATTTCATTTAATGCAAGTTTAAGGGAAATTTTGCCCTATTCTCCCATGTTAAGAAAATCGTAAATTTCAAATAACTTACGAAGTTTTTTAATTCGAATGTTGCAAATAAATAGGGTTACTGCCAATGTCCAAAGTAATACAGTGAAACATTAATAATTCAAACTTGTTTAAATCGAAATTCTAGATAATTCTAATATTTGCTCGGTCCCCTGAATTTTGTATTGAAATAATGTTAAAAAATCGTGGATAATTCGAATTCTATTTTGGATAATTCGAATTTTTCATACGATTAACATTAAAATATTACAGTAAAATTTTTTCCCAAGATTTTTCTCAAGATTTTTCTAAAATGCATTATTTAGTTTAATAGTCTTTCAAAATAAGGATAAGGAAATACAAGAAAAGCCCCCACCTAGTGCATCAGAAGATATGGTGCATATACATGAACTTCGAGGGTTTTTTGAATTGAAAGCCATGTCTGATGTAGAAGATTCTATTTTTGTATCAGCTGATAGGTTGAAGTCATATGCTATGACACAAAGGTTGTACTTGAAGAAGAAATAATAAAAAAAAAATATATATATTAAAGTATTGAATAATTAAGCTTGTAAAAAATATTGATTTAGTGGGAGGGGGGGGTGTAGCTGTTTTCTTAGATATAAAGTTTATAAGTGAAATCTTTGATCGTAGAGTTTTAATTTTTTTAATTTATCTCTTCTTTTTGACAAAATAGCATGCTTGCCAACATCCTAATTAATATTCTGTAGTGTTGCTAGTCCCGCCCCTTTTTTTTCACACTAGTACATTTTTAAAGTAATACTTTGCAAATGCAATTACGATTAAATAAGAAGAAAAATACTTTAAAACGAATACTGGCGTGAAAAAGAAGGCGGGATTAACAATACTACGGAATTTTAATTAGTACGTTGGTAAGTATGAAACAGTATACGTAATTCGAATTTTTGGATATTTCGAATTTTTCTCAGGTCCCTTCAACTTCGAATTATCCAAGTTCTACTGTATTTTAAATTTGGTCTGATCTCTCTGCGATCATTTGTTCGTGAGATATCTTGTAAACAGACAAACAAACTAACGGACTAACACACTAACAGACACCCTACATACAGACACCATACAAATTTTGTCATTTTCGGATTCCTCAAACCTGAAAACGTGTGAAAAAGTCAAAAAACCGAGGTCCAAAATTTTCACGATTACCTAAGTTCCCCATACCTATAGTATGATGAGGAAGTAAAAAATTTCACGATTACCTAAGTTCCCCATACCTATAATAAGAAGGGGAACTAAAAATTTTTACGATTACCTAAGTCCCCCATACCTATAGTATGATGGGGAACTAATAGTACACAATAAAAATAATAAAATAATATTTATTTTTATTTTTTTAAATACACTATACTGTAGAGGGTTCATCACACGATCTTTTTTTTATGTTACCGTAATAAAAATTTAATATTTTATGTAATAAAACACTAAATGATGAATGATCTATTTAGAAATATAAAGCCATTTTAGAATTATTTTATTGAAAATTAGTTAGAATGATTGACACAATTAAGTCCACATTCTTAAAAAAAAAGTGAAAAAAAAAATTAATTTTTAAAACACAGAACATGCACTACATGCTCAAAAAACACTCACCAAAAAAAAAAAAAAAAAAAAAAAAAAAAGTAAAATTTGGTAACGACGGTAAAATTATTGTCTGAAGAAAAAATACAACCTGTTGTAGGAAAAAAAATAAATAAATAAAAGGCTCAAAACTTGGCATGATTTTATGTAGGTTAATTTTAATTCATTTTATTTTTATTAAAAATGTATACCACTCTAAAATATAAATCTTCAAAATGTTAAAACATCAAAATTTAAAAGTAGTTTATCCTTCAAATCTAAGACTCGCAAGTAGGATTCCTAAGAATCTTTTACATTTTCCCGTGAGAATCGTATATTTGGGATATGAAACACAATCTTCTTTTCTCTTCTTTAAAACTCTTATTGCTTTTTATCTTTAATTCTCCCTTTTATTCCTCCGATTTTCCTTTCAGATATCCTTCAGAATCCATTTAGGATAAACAAAAAAAAAAATGTTTTATGCGTATACTTTATTTATTCTGAATAATAAGAAAAAAGTATATATATATATTTTTTTAAATATCTATTTTTCTAAAAAAAATGGAACAACTGCATGTTTAAAATGTTAGTTTAAATTTCATAATTATATATTTTAATATATATATTCAAGAATTTAATTTCGTTGTAAAATTTAGCAATTAATAGATACATGATAATACCAACAACATACACATAAAAGTGATTGTAAATCAATTTAAATTATAGCACTTACATTTTATAATTTATTTACAGTACCAATTAATAGATAAATCCATTTTAAATCACTTACGCTCAAGTCAACATATAGGACCATAACACTAAGACTATCTAGGAGTAATTTATGCGAAATTCATGAAAGCTATCATACGTAAACAAATAAATGTATAAAAAATATAAAAAAAGGATAACTGAAAACGAGAATTGCATTAAACTAGTTGGCATAGGTGGACTCTGCTCAGTTCCCCATCATATTTATGTTGTCATAAATATCTAGTACGAGACATATTATAATCATGTTAAAAGAAATGAATTTGACCAAAGCTTCATACAGTTACATAATGAAATCCCCGCCTAATAGGCTATCCACCGTTCACTTCAATATATTTATCTTATTCTAATCTATTAATTTATTTTATCAGTGTCAATTCCGTTCTTTAATTTTCATGCTACTATTTCCAATGCAATAATCCTCAAAATCCATATTAATATGAAAAATTCACAAATTCGCTATGTTGATAAAATCGTAAATTACAACTAATTTACGAAATTTTCCTGTTAGAATATGTATTCAATCATATTCAAACAAACATCATAAATGTAATTTTGAAGTTGTCTAATGTATTTATGATCCTCAAAATGGAAGTTTCTGCTCAATTTTGCCTTATTCTGACATATTAAGTAAATCGTAAATTCCAAATAACTTACGAATTTTTTAAATTGGAAAAATCATAGTCTATGATATTCATGCCAGTATCCTAAATATTTCGAAAGTGGTTTGACATCTTTACGATGAAAATATCCCTCAAGATGGAAGTTTATGTGAAATTTTGCTCTATTCTGCCATGTTAAGAAATTCGTAAATTTCCAATAACTTACGAAATTTTTATATAGGGAAATTCATAGTCATTAATATTCCTGCCAGTGTCCTAAATAATATTTCAAAAGTAGTCTGACATCTTTACGATGGAAATATCTCTCAAAATTGACGTTTATGAGAAATTTTGCCCTATACTGCCATGTTAAGAAATTCGTAAATTTCCAATAACTTGCGAATTTTCCAAATAAGTATATTTATAGTTAGTTACTTATATTCATTCCGGCATGAAAACTGATAGTTTAAAACTTGTCTGACATTTTTACAGTAAAAAGTTTCCTTTTAATGCACGTTTTTTCGCCTATTCTCCCATGTTAAGAAAATCGAAAATTTCTAATAACTTACGAAGTTTTTTAATTCGAATGTTCCAAATGAATAGGGTTCTTGCCAGTATCGAAAGTAATATTTTAAAATTGATCTGACCTCTGTGCAATCATATGTTCGTGAGATATCGTGTAAATAGACTAACAAACTAACGGACTAACACACTAACGGATTGACACACTAACAGACACCCTACAGACAGACACCATACAAATTTTGTCATTTTCTGATTTCTCACACTAGAGGTCTGCACGGTCCCGGCCGAATTTTTGAATTTGCTATCGGGCCGGGCCGGGCCGGGCTCGGGCTTAAAAAAATTTTTCAGGCTCAGTTTTTTTTGTGTATAGTCGGGCCGGGCCGAGCCTGAATGAAATTTTCTCCGGGCCAAGCCGGGCTTGAATAAAATTTCGAAAAACTGCTGAAGTTTTTTAATTCGTATGTTGCAAATGAATAGGGTTCTTGCCAGTATCGAAAGTAGTAATTTAAAACTGATCTGAACTCTCTGCGATCATTTGTTCGTAAGATATCGTGTAAACAGACTAACAAACTAACGGACTAACACACTAACAGACTAACACACTAACGGACAAACACACTAACAGACACCTTACAGACAGACACCCTACAAATTTTGTCATTTTCGGATTCCTCACACCTGAAAAGATACAAAAAAGTCAAAAAACCGGGGTCGAAATTTTTCACGATTACCTAAGTTCCCCATACCTATAGTATGATGGGGAACTGAAAAAAATGAAAAATAGATAACTGGAAATGAGAATCGGAATAAGAAATGCTCAAAAATCGAAGTATTTGCTCTTCAAGAAACAGAGCAAAGAAATAGCAAGATTTCGAAAAACTGTGTAGTTAATTCAAGCCAAAAATACAGTTTCTGTCTTTATATATACATATTTATATTTATAAAATTTGAAATGCATTAACGCTAAAACATCAGAAGATCTGAATGAGACTCTAGATGTTCAAGCATTCCCGTGCAAAACTACTCTGCCTTAATTTAGACCTAAAGATCCGAGGTCTTAAAAAGAAAAGAAATTTCATGTTTTTTTTTTTTTTCTAATAGAGAATAAATGGCGCTGATTTATATAAAACTGGTTACTGTTGACAATTATGTGTCAAACCACTTTTGAAATATTATTTAGGATACTGGCATGAATATCATAGACTATGATTTTTCCAATTAAAAAAATTCGTAAGTTATTTGGAATTTACGATTTACATAACATGTCAGAATAAGGCAAATTGAGCATAAACTTCCAGTTTGAGGATAATAAAACATTAGACAACTCCAAAATTACATTTATGATATTTGTTTGAACATGATTGAATAGAAATATTCTAATAGGGAAATTTCGTAAATTATACGTAATTTACAATTTTATCAACATAGCGAAATTGCAAATTTTTCATATAAATATGAATTTTGAGGATTATTGCATTGGAAATAGTAGCATGAAAACTAAACAAAGGAATCGACCCTGATAAAATAAATTAATAGATTAGAATAAGATAAATATATCGAAGTGAACGGTGGATAGCCTATTAGGCGGGGATTTCATTCTGTCACTGTACCAAGCGTATGTCAAATTCATTTCTTTTAACATGATTATAACGTCTCGCACTAGAAATTTATGAAAATCTATATATGATGGGGAACTGAGACGAGTCCACCTATGCCAACTAGATTGTATTTATTAATGCTATTTTAAGTGAATTTGAGATCTAAAAAAAAATTCTATTTTTAATCAGAATCGTTTCATTACATATGCATATCGTCTTTTTTTTCACCGTCAAAATTATTTGTTAAGTAATGAGAAAAACTGGTAAAAAGAAACATTTTTTTACTTTGTCAAACCTTAGGTGGTTTTAAAATAAAATTATGCGTCCCCTCCCCCCCCCCCAAAAAAAAAAAAAAATCAAGTTGAAGAGAAAATAAGATTTTTCTAAATAATATATTGTTGCGCACTTGGGGGTTTGTGAGTTGTCCGGAAAAATACAGGTCTATAAACCAAGTATCAGCATCAATTCAACCAGTAAACACAGATTAAAAAACAGCTGTCAATAGCAAACCCACAGTACAAACTGTATAGCAATAACATTTGAAGCCAAGTATCTTTCAAAGAGGCTCAAAACAATGCAAGCATAAGCGAAGCTGGCTGAGAACTGAACTGAACTAACTTGCCTTGGCGGAAAAACGCTCCTTATATACCCCTGTAGAAAAGTGTGGAAGGTTCAAGAAATTTCCGTATCTCATCAGCCAGTGAGATTAGAGCTTCCATATTTGGTATATCCCTTATAAGGATTTTCTCGCCAATGTCGCCAAAAAATCGCCAAGGTGGGAAAAAATCGCCAAATTTGGCGCCAAATCCATTACCTGCCTTATTGGGGCTTTATAATGCGTTTTTAAGGGAAAATATGGCTATTTCAACGCTAAAACGGCTAAAAATGCACAAAATTAGCACTTTATCAACTTACTAAGCCTCTTTGAAAGAATTTATACAAAAATAAACACAATTATTTACAATTTCGTAACACTGCCCCCCTCCCAATGACTGCACGTCCCGGGCAGTGCAACCCTTGGTCAAGAGGCGAAACTAAACAAATTTACACAATCTAAAATACAAAAACTAAGTTGCATATAACGACAAAATAGAAACAAAAATCAAGTGAGAAATATTTACAAAATTCACAAATACGTACAAGTATTTATATACAAATATTTACATTACGCTTGCGCAAATTTTACCAGCATTTACATTTTAAATTTTAATATTACCGTTAATTGTGGTACTTGGCTATCCCGTTATAGTGCACCACCTTTGGTTTTGATGAAGGTGTTTTAGTGATCCGCACCATTACATCATTCAGCCTTTTTAAGACTGTGTATGGTCCTTCCCAGTTGCACTGTAACTTGGGAGAGAGTCCTTTACGTCGAACAGGATTCCACAATCAGACCTTCTCTCCTTCCTGGAACTCATGTTGTGTAGCCTGTAGAACTTACCTTGTCTTCATTTTCTCCGTTGCAATGTGAATCCACTCCCGAGCAAAGTTGTGTACGTCCTCAAATCGTGCCTGGAGATCTTGGATGTACTCCTCAGCCGATGAAGGCGCATCGGGTGGACAACCAAACAACAGATCACAGGGGAGACGAAGTTCACGTCCAAACAGCATCTGGGCTGGAGTATAGCCGGTGGTTTCATGAACAGCACTTCGATAAGCCAGCAGGAACAACGGCAACTTCAAGTCCCAATATTGCTGGTTCCTTGATACTAGAAGAGATATGTTATTCAGGATGGTACGGTTGAACCTCTCGACCATGCCGTCCGACTGTGGATGTAAGGGTGTTGTCTGCGTTTTGCCTATGCCGAGTATTTGACACAGTCCTTTGAAAACAGGTAAAGTTCCTACCTTGGTCGGTATGAAGTTGTAGGGGCGTGCCGTACCTTGACACCTATTGCTGCACTAGGACCTCTGCGACTGTGCATGCCTCTTGATTGGGTATGGGATATGCCTCAGGCCACTTGGTGAAATAGTCCATCACGACGAGGATGTATTTATTTCCACTGGAGGTCCGTGGCAAAGGACCCAAGATGTCGATTACAATCCGTTCAAATGGTGCTCCCACGTTATACCGTTGCGGTCTTCCTCGACTTCGTTTCTGCTGGCTTTTACGTGCCGCACAAGCATCGCAGGATTTACACCATTTCTTCACATCTTCCTTTGCCTTCCACCAGTAGAAGCATTCACGAACTTTCTGCAGAGTCTTCATTGCCCCCAAAATGGCCTACGGTAGAGCTACTATGCATTTGTTCTAAAACATCTGGAATTTTTTATCTTGGTTATACAGTCTGCCATCTGCGCTTTTCCCATCATCAAATTCCCACTTTCTGTATAATACACCGTTTCTGATATGAAGAGAGTGCCCAATAACTTTTCGTAATGGGACTAAATCAGGAAACGTCCTGCCAGGTAGGTATGTTGCTGGTTGTCTCCTTCAGATGTAATATTGACTTTATGTCAGGATCTTCCAACTGGGCTTTTCTAAGTTCTTCGTCACTCCATGGATTGGGGTCTTGTTCTGATGGTGTTGCGACAGTAACTTGGCGAGCAACTGGCTTTATTCTTTGGTGTTTATCCTCGGATTTAGAGCTGTATTTATGATCTTTAGACGGAGGCTTCCGCAAGAAGGCATCTGGATTTTCTCGAAGAGCTCCTTCAGTGTGGCATATTTCAGAGACATTCTTTGTTGCTTCTCTAGGTGCTCTTACTGGGCAGCTTCGTTTGATATGCCCGTCTTTTCCACAGCCCCAGCATTTAGTTGTTGGAATCTTCCCTTCTTTTTTTACTCTCAAGAATGCGTAGTCTTCTATTAATTTCTGCAATCATTTTCTGAATCTCATTAAGATCATCTTGAGAGCTGTTCACTTTGTCTGCTGTGCTGTTCTGGCGATGTTTACGGAAGGCTTCTTCGGCTGCCTCGAGCTTTAGGGCATACACCAAGGCTGACTCCACTACATTCACGCCGGAGAGTCTGAGAGCTTTTTGAATATCTGGATCTCCGACAGCATCAATGAAGTATTCTAGGGCCAAATCATTGCGTGTTTCATGATTACAGTCTGAGAAAGCCAAATGTGAAAGCCTCTAGATGTTTGATGCCAGTTTTCGTAAGCTTTCCCCTAGTCTCATATGACGGGACCTTAGCTGGAGTCGACTATATTCTTTGGAACATTTCGCTCCAAAACGTAGCTCTAGTGCTCTGGTTAAAGCTTCGAAGTCATGTCGCTGTTCCTTCGAAAGGGTCTCCAGAATATCTGCGGCGTCGCCCCGCAACGACCCTACCAGATGAGCCGTCTTTGCAGAGTCCAGCCGATAGCTTCAGCTACGATGAAAAACTGCGTCTTATATACATGCCAGGAGGAACTGCCGTCGTAGGTGGATAGCTTAATCAATTCCTGATTCTGCGTTCTTCTCTCTGTCTTTTCAGTTTCCTGAGGCATGGATTCTAACTTTTCTTCGAGATTCCAAATCCTACTCTGCAGTTCATTCCCTATTACTTCTCTGGTGCACTCTCCTTTCGCTTTTCTCTCAAGATCTTCCTCCATTCTCTTAAACTTGCTTTCTATCTCTGGAAACTTTCCTTTCAGCTCTTGATCAAAGTTTTCTTTAAATTTCTTCTCAAAATGCTCTTCTATCTTCATAACTTTCTCTTCTATTTCATCTATTCTGCTTCCCATATCCGATAATTTACTTTCAATCACTTCCTTTACTGTCGAAAGTTCTCTCTTCATCTCGTCTTGATTAGATTTGATTTCAGATTTGATTTCTTCAGTCATCCCGTCTTTCAACTCTCTTTGCCCAGTTTCCATTTTCTCTTCTGCTGCCTTCATTTCTTTCATCTCTTGACTCAGGCTATCTTTCATCTCTCTCTGTCCTTCTTTAATTTCTCTTTGTCCTTCTTTCATTTCATTCATCTGGGTAGCTAAGCTTTCTAGAAGTTTCATCATCTCTTGCTCCAAAGCTCTGGTTATTACCATTCACAGACAATCCCACTTCTGACACCAGAAATGTTGCGTACTTGGGGGTGCGTGAGTTGTCCGAGAAAGAAAGGCCAAACTTACAAAAATTCAGTAATTTATTCACAGAAAGTTCCAGAAAAATACAAGTCTATAAACAAAGTATCAGCTTCAATTCAACCAGTAAACACAGCTTAAAAAACAGCTGTCAATAGCAAATCCACAGAACAAACTGTATAGCAATAACACTTGAAGCAAGTCTCTTATAAAGAGGCTCAAAACAATGCAAGCATTAGCGAAGCTGGCTGAGAACTAAACTGAACTAACTTGCCTTGGCTGGAAAACGCTCCTTATAGAAAAGTGTGGAAGGTTCCAGAAATTTCCGTATCTCATCAGCCAATGAGATTAGAGCTTCCATATTTGGTAAATCTCTTATAAGGATTTTCTCGTCAAGGTCACCAAAAAATCGTCAAGGTGGGAAAAAGTCGCCGAATTTTGCGCCAAATCCCTTACCTGCCTTATTGTGGCTTTTTAATGCGTTTTTAAGGGAAAATAAGGCTACATCAACGCTAAAACGGCTAGAAATGCACAAAATTAGCACTTTATCAACTTACTAAGCCTCTTTGAAAGAATTTATACAAAAATAAACACAATTATTTACAATTTTGTAATACTGCCCCCCTCCCAAGGACTGCACTTCCCGGGCAGTGCAACCCTTGGTCAAGAGGCGAAACTAAACAAATTTACACAATCTAAAATACAAAAACTAAGTTGCATATAACGAAAAATAGAAACAAAAATCAAGTGAGGAATATTTACAAAATTCACAAATATGTACAAGTATTTATATACAAATATTTACATTACGCATGCGCAAATTTTACCAGCATTAACATTTTAAATTTTAATATTACCGTTAATTGTGGTACTTGGCTAGCCTGTTATATTGCACCACCTTCGGATTTGATGAAGGTGTTTTAGTAATCCGTACCACTACATCATTCAGCCTTTTTAAGACTGTGTATGGTCCGTCCCAGTTGCACTGTAACTTGGAGAGAGTTCTTTGCGTCGAACAGGATTCCACAACCAGACCTTCTCTCCTTCCTGGAACTCATGTTGTGTAGCCTTTAGATCTTACCTTGTCTTCATTTTCTCCGTTGCAATGTGAATCCGCTCCCGAGCAAAGTTGTGTACGTCCTCAAATCGTGCCTGGAGATCTTGGATGTACTCCTCAGGCGATGAAGGCGCATCGGCTGGACAACCAAACAAGAGATCACAGGGGAGACGAAGTTCACGTCCAAACAGCATCTGGGCTGGAGTATAGCCGGTGGTTTCATGAACAGAACTTCGATAAGCCAGCAGGAACAACAGCAACTTCAAGTAACTTATATACCCCGGTAGAAAAGTGTGGAAGATTTCAGAAATTTCCGTATCTCATCAGCCAATGAGATTAGAGCTTCCATATTCGGTATATCCTTTATAAGGATTTTCTCGCCAAGGTCGCCAAAAAATCGCCAAGGTGGGAAAAAGTCGCCGAATTTGGCGCCAAAACCATTACCTGCCTTATTGGGGCTTTTTAATGAGTTTTTAAGGGAAAATAAGGCTATTTCAACGCTAAAACGACTAGAAATGCATAAAATTAGCACTTTATCAACTTACTAAGCCTCTTTGAAAGACTTTATACAAAAATAAACACAATTATTTACAATTTTGTAACACTATATATATATATAGATAGATATAGATATAGCACTCATATAAAAAACTAAAGTTTGTAACTTCGTTGAAATATCCCAGGCGGAATTGTTTCATAGTTCTACTACTTTATTTTGAATATTTAATAATTTTCGTTGCCAATTTATTTTTATCAATTACTGGAGATGAAATATCGTTTCAAACCATATGACAAATTTGTATATATTATTGAATAAAATTTTTACTTTATTTATTACATGTGTTTTAAATAACGAACGCTTGAGAATGTTCTCAAAAGCAACCATAATATGTATTAAATAAAGAAACGAACAAAAAACAAGGTCATATTTAACAGATTATTAAAATTCTGTATATGAATATATTTTGAAATATATATATATATATACATATCTGTTGATTTTACGTAAAAGTTGTGTAAAAAAATATTTTCTTAAAATGAATTCCATATTTCTTTGCATTTTTTTTTAATACGTATAATAATGCTTTTAAAAATAGTCAAAACTAGTATTTGAATAGCATAAAGACATTTGTACCCCGTCAGTGTACTAAATTATTTCTTATAAAATCAAATTATATAAAGACATATATTTTTAAGTACCTATTATTATTTATAGAAAATCTATAAACCGGTTACAAATATATATATATCAAGAATTGCCCTAACTTAAGTATGTTCATAATACAAAGTATCTATTTTCTTTCTCAGAATTGAACATCTAAATATAAACTTTTTTTTTTGTACTAAACACGATCAATAAAATTTTAAAAGCATGGCGAAGTATAAATATTAACTTTGTATAACACAAATAAACAAATGTTTAAACAGCTTTTCAGCAAACAAATGCAACAATGAAAACAAGTCAAGTGTTAATAAGCATTAAAGAAAGAGAGAATTCTTGCTTAAATTAATGGGTCATTATCTAAGATAAATGAAGTGTAGTCGAAAACACACCATCATTTGAATCAGGACAATAGATAATGACGTTTGTATTTTTCCAAGTATTGGTTTCAGGGATCGATAATCTGAATAAAAGAAGGTTAATGGGAAAGAGAAAATGGAATGATATCTCATTACAAAGTTGGTGTGCTTTTTCAAAATTCCAAACTACATATTTCAGTAATTTAAATATTTTTTTTCATACTGAATGTAAAGTATTTCAAAGATTTTTTTATTTTTTATTTTTTTATTGTAATATTGAGATATTTCTTTTTGTTTAAAATATTTATTAAGGAAATTAGCTTTGATTTTACATTTAATAAGATACAAATTTTGATATTTTTATACTTATCTTTTAAAAAGTATAGCGATATATAAATTTATATAAGCTTGAATTATTTTATAATTTTAATAATAAGAGCATATTTTAATAGGAAATATTTTTGCATCATCACTCGGTGTTACATTTATTAAAATTAAAATCTAGAGATTTTTCTAGAAATTTCTTAAGAGTCAAAGACCAAAGTTTGCTGGTAAAACACTGAAAATGAACGTCATAGTTACAAAAATGTAATAAAATAAATACATTTTTATCTTTGTTTAGGAGGAATGAAAAAAAATAGAAAAAGGATGATTTAGGAGAAATATATTATGTTACAATTACCACAATTTGTTAAGAAAACGAAAATTTTATACGTAATTTAAATTTTCCGATGCGTAAAATACAGAGCGTGGAAAAAAAAAAAAAAAAAAAAAAGACACACTGCAGTAAAAAAAAAAAAAAAAAAAAAAAAAAAAAAAAATGCCAAACGTTTTCGAGAGGATTGAGATTACGATTATTTTCAGGTCTGGTAAAGAAGAAATTCTAGGATATTCTTCAAAGTATTTAAATTAAAGTGATAAAAAAATCTGATAGATGGCGCTAGATGTGTCACGATATCTTTAACAATAGAATCCAATTCCTTAGATTCCTCGATCGACTGATTTAGCCTCTGGTTTCCTTAATGTGCTATTACGTAAAATATTTTGCCTATAAGACTATTTGTTCTGATTTTGAAGAACGCAAGCAGCAATCTATTCGTCGTGTGAAAGTGACATAAGTTTATGCATTCATTCTTTTGTGTCACAAACCAAAAGTGTTTGATCAGTTTATTTACTGGATAACAAAAATGGGTTTAATTTGTTTATGAAATAAGAATGCGAGGAGTTGGTGTAAGGGCAGAATTTATTCAATAAAACTTCCAGATATATGTAGCCCCATCAGTGACCGAGTGGTTCTGCACTCAAATCTGGTTGACAAGAAATGCGGGGTTCGATCCCAGGTCACGTTTGTTGACAGAATTGTTCGGATTTTTTCGTGATTTTTACCGAAACTCACCTAAATACGTGTTGGAATATCTTAAAAAGACCCCACACAGAGAGAGAGAGAAAGTGAACATCACACAAAACTAGGACCCTCGTGTAGTCAATCGGCTTCAATACAACACCAGTTATATATAAACAGTCATTTCTTAAATTCATTTTTGCAATTTCTCGTTTTTCAAATACCAAATCTCTGCAAATTATAACATATATCTTTTTCAAGTATATAATAAAATACTAACCAGTGTATAAACATGTGAGCATGAAAATTTTAATAAAGAATTTATTTTTGTAAGCTATGTAGTCATTAATTTAGTATCAGAAATTCATACAGTATATTGAACTTATTAACGTAATGTAAATAATCTGGAGTTGCACTCTCACAAGTTTCTCTTGTTCTGCATTTAAACACTGTTACATATTATATATTAGGGTGTAAGATAAGAAGTACACTATATGAATGTATTTTAAAAGCCATTTCATTTAATTTTAGAAAAAAAAAATTGCATATACACATTTCTGTAAATATAATATCTACATTCTGAAATAAAAGTAAGGCTATTATTAAGTATAAATGAATATTCGAAATTATTCAAGTTAATTTAAAAAACACTCTACCTTTAAACTTACAAATTGTAATCAAGCGTTTTAACTTTCATTCTCATTTAATCTTTAACACATCCTATTTGATTTTTTTTACAATTACTTGTTATTAGCATGTTGATAACAAGAATAAACACAGAACAATCGCAAAAAAACATAGATTTCGTTTTCAGATAACCTCAAAATGCATATAGAACATATGTGCATCAAAAACTAGACTTTAGACAATATTTTTTGTTTTATATGAGTAGGAGAAAGTAGTTATCAATAGTAAAATTTAGCAAAAAACTCATATAGATGAAATTCGATAGAGTGAAAAAAAAAAAAAAACTTTTTTATCATTTTTCTATATCCTGTTGTAGATGAATCATATACTTGCCACAATTTGTATTCTGCTATATAAAAACAATAAAAATAAATAAATTTCCAGCAATTATTAAGCATAAGATTCCTCAATACAATCGGAATATTTTTTTGTAACCTTTAAATCAATGCTAAATGATTTCAATGCAATATTCTGTGCGAAATATGTAAATTTGAATGTAAATGTTACATATGTATTTCATTTTGTTTAGTGCATTTTAAGTAATATACCTAGAAGAAATTTAGCTCATAGATATAATGTATTTAAATTCGCATGGAACCGTCTGTGCACGAATTATTTCTTCAATTTAAAATATAAATAAATAAACAAATAAAAAATGAAGTAGCAACCCCATATGATACAGACATAAAATACTGAAATTGGAGGCCTTTTTTTTTTTTAGTTATGAGGATACCTGACTCACAAACACACTAAAAAAATAAAAGAAGAAAGAAAAAAAAAATACTCGAAAATGAGTAAAATTGCGTCAAACTTGACGTCATATTTTCAAAATAACTCCGAAGCAAATATACACGAATTTAAAAATCCATGCACTTATTATTGAATATAGTAACATGCCCAAAAACTCCCATATACCATCGCGAATTACAATATCCTAAACATATATTCTCATATGTAAACATATATTCTTATATGTATACCGTCTCAAACCAGTATGAAACCGCCAAGTCGTATTGTTCTGGAGATTCGCGAGAATAAATTTCGTGCTAAATTCTTTCTGTTTAAATTTGCAGAAATATAAGATTAATAAATGATAATTTTCAAAATTTTCATAAACGAGACAAGCATTTTTTTTTTTCTTTAAACCAAATTTTTCATTTCTAAATGGGTATAGTGTAACCACGTTTCCTAAAACCAGCAATGAGGCTTGGAGGCATGCCAAATTATAGCCTCCTAAACAAGATGTCTTCTGCATGGCTCGGAAACTTGGCAACAGTTCAAGCGGTAGACAGTGGAACCTAGTACAGATTGCGCGACTTTTTTACAGAACTGTCAACAATAATTTTAAGAAGTGATATATGATATATATAATCGACGTTTCTTCGATTCTATTAGCCTTTTATGTATATCAAATCCCACTTTAAAAAAATTTTGGTGGCTGTTGGATAAAAAAGTCGCGCAATCTGTACCTGGTGCGCGGTCTTCCGCTTGAACTGTTGCCAAGTTTCCGAGCCACGATGATGGCATCTAGTTTAGGAAGCTATGGCCAAATTGACAGACAGCTTGGGATTTGCAAAACATTCAGTAATTTGTCGGTGTGTTATCGCTTATTTTCTGTGAATCAGGTGACCATTTACCCTATTTTGACATTGGACACGTCAAGTCAACACTTGCGCAGAGTCTTCCATTTTTTCAAGAAATGTGGTCGCAGAATATTTCCATTTACTCATTTTTGAGCACTTTATTTTTAACGGTACAGAAACACACACGAACCAACTGCTAAAAGTATAATTTTCATATTAAGATGCTTAAAATGTGTTAACAAATTAAAATCTCAATTTCGAAAATTGAACTAAGAATAATAACTTTTCTGGTATATGTGAGTAAAAGAATGTAAAAATGGTTCAAATGTAAAATATAAAAATGCTTTATTAACATTATGTCCATCTAAGCACATCTCTAAGTATTTTGAAAAACTATCTAATGTTATATCTATTTATATGTCTATCGTAATACTACTTATTATTAGTTGAATCTGAAAATTAATTAATTATTTTATTATTTTTCTAATACTTCTTTTTTCAAAACATAAAAAAGAGATTTTTATACTTTGTAAATACAAAAATAGCATTAAAAAACAAATAAATAAATAACATAGAAATTATTTTAAGAAAAATGCATGATTTTTCCGTTTTCCTCTTAATTTTAACTTTGAAAAATTGTATGTTAATAATATCACAATGAGAAACCTTTTAAAATTTTAAGTAAAGTAATTTTGAACAAATGTACCATTACGAAAATATACGAATAGAATTGGTTTCAATAATTCAATAAGCATTTATGTGAGAAAATGTTTACACAAACTGTTCTCTATTTATGTTAAAAGTTTCCTTACTTTCTTTATTTGTGACAAATAAAACAGTAATTCACCTGTCAGAAATAGATTAGTTGGAAACAAAGAACAATTTATTCGGAAATTTGTTCTTGTCACCCCTTAATTATTCTGCAGTTTCCTGTCATCTATTGCCTGGGGAGTTTTATCTTAGAATTAACAGAACAAAGAACATGAACAAAACGTTTATATCACACAATACGTCACTTGTTATTAAATTTTGATTAATATATATATATATATATATATATATATATATATATATATATATATGTAGAAACCATTACCTAAGATTTTCAATAACATTATAGCTATTATTTTACCTTGCCAAAGAAAATTTGTTACAAAATTATAGGATAATCTATTTTTTTGAAAATTTCTTTAATCAAAATAGTCACTAGTTTACTAATCGTATCAAATTCCTTCGCTTATATGTAAATGTAATTTCACCACAAATGTACCAAAACATGTCAGGGTTTATTTAATTTTTACACTTTCACGGCATTATTAAAGAATCGCTTTAACCAGCAAACATAAAACAGAATTTTTTTACTATAAAACAGGGTTGACAAAAAAAGAGGCTTAAAAGAAAAAAAAAAACCTTTTTTTGTTTAAACTTCTTTTTTGTTTATTTATTTATTTATTTTTATATATTTATTATCATTATTATTACTTTTTTTTTTTTTTTTTTTTTTTTAACCACGATTTATTCATATATGTTTCCTAGTCACATTATACATATTTCTAAATAAAATTGCAACTTTAAAAAGTAATTAATTTTCCCATATTAATTATTTCTTTATCTAAAAGTGATTTAAATTAATAATAATAAGCAAGGATGACATTTTTTAGCCTTTTTTGGATGTTGTGATTTTCTTTTTGTAACAACGTATTTTGTAAATCAATGTTTATACTTTCCAGGGCTGCAAAAAAGCCAGCATTTTTTCAAAAAGGCCAAACCGGCTGGCATTTATTAAAAAAGACCGGCCTTTTTTAATAAAAGCTTTATCTCCTTTTTTTTTTTTTAATTTTTATCCTTTATTGCACATTTAATCTATAAAAATCCAGTTTTACTGATATTGTAACAGAAATAACGAGACCTAAAATAAATATAGCTTTATAATTTAACAGATAGATAGTTGAAAATTATTAAGCATTCTCCTTCTTATGCAATTTTGTTTACCAAGGTAAATAACTTTGACTGTATGATGAACAAAAAAAAAAAAAAATTATTTCACAACCACATCCGTTAGTAAATTTGATGGAATATTGTATTAAAATTCCACAAAAAATCAGATTTTTCAGTGAATCATTTAAAGAAATATATTTTACTTTTTCACTAATTCTCACGTAGAATCTCAGAAACTTTAATCAATAAATTGATTTTTCATTATATAATGTAATCTCTTTAATCATAATACGATCATCTTCAAGTCATCAGGTTTGTAACATACGTCAGATTTGTAACATACGTCAGTTTTGAAACATACGTTCTAACGTATACGTTTTTGTAATGTTGGCATATTTTCATTGAATTATAAATGGTAATTTTTACTAATAGTTATACATAATTTAATATATATACATATATGAATTAAAATTATTGTATGTATTGATTTTTTAAACATTAGTAAAATACTACTGATACTTTAATTTTAATATCATTCTATTAAGTATTTATTTATTTATTTATTTTTTCAATAAAAAGTAACACAAAAATAGTTAGATATGCAGGATAATTTGTATTTTGAGCAAGAAAAGTATTACTCCATTTCAGCAGATGCTAAATGCATTAAATGGCTATAAACTAACAGTTTGATATAAATATGTATGTTTGCTAACATGCTAACAAACTTTGCTAACATGCAAAATTTTAATATACTTTAAGGTAAATGTGTTATTTAAAAACCTTCTATGTAGCTCTAGTATAAAACTACATTAATCAACAGCTAGCAACCTGTAAATATTTATTTTTAATTTTTTGATAAAAATTAAAAAAAAAAAAAAATGTTTTGTATTTCCGATAAAAATAAATCTTTTGAGACTGGTTGAGTTCAAAATTATTAAATATAGAATATATTATGCTGTTTTGAAAAATAGTGCAATTTAATTATTGTAAATGGAATTTAAAGAAACAATATTAAACTGCTTAGTGCGGAAATAAAAGTTACAAATAATTTTTATTAATTTTCATTTACTACTCCTTTAAAATGTTTTGACGGGGAACTTTCATTTTCAGTGCAGTTCTAAATAAAAGATAAATTGCCACCATAATCCATACAGCCTAAATAAAGTATTAGTTAACGGTAATAAAAATAATTATAATTTATGTATAAGTTAGTAAATTAAAAATAATAAAAATAAGTTTATTATCAATCTAAGGCAACTGTAGGAAATAATGGTACATGACAATCCAAAAAATGGAGCCATCCATGCGGTGAATGGTTAGCGTAAGGTGATCATATTTTCAAACAGTAATTTCAGGACAAATTATGTACTGGCCCCGAATCGGAGTAAATTTCGAGGACATTGAAAACTCTACATAGGGTCTTTTTTGAGAATATTACAGACTAATACCTATATGCATTGTTTAAAGAAATGATTTATACATTGAAAAACACACTGAAACACACTTTTCTATCAGAAATTGCTGAGCCTAAATTACATTTATGTAAACAAAAGTATCCTAGCATTATTAAAAGAGATGAAACTATAGATCACATTTACGTTTTATTATTATGATGGGACAGAATACAAAATAAGAGCATTTCAATATAATTTTCAGAAACCCCATTTTCAGAAATTCAAAAATTATTCCCTATACATAACCGATCCCCCAAATATATATCTTTTTCGCTCCTATCAATGCAATTTGTGGTGGTCATATATCTGCTATTTTTGTCACAATTTCATTGAACAAATTTTATTTTTCACTTCTCATAAATCCTGCAAGATAGATTCTATATGCTGATGAGCAGTGCATGATTCATGCAAAGTACGATGGTGTTTGCTTCATAGTTTTGTTTATTCCTAAGCTTATGCAATTACTTGTGCATCTAACCACGATTTTGAGAGAAATGGATATTTAAATTTGAGGACATTTAGTATCTCCAAGTAGTCAAAGATTTTTTGGGCACAAAACATAAAAAAGGTCAAAATTCGGGGACAATACTCGAACTTCGAGGACGTATGGTCACCTTAGGTTATCGTCCCTGACTGCCACATGGTAGTTCTTTGATTCGAATCCCGGACAATGCATAGAGAGGTTGTCCCTCCCTGTTCGGTGCAATGGCCAACTATTGGGTATTCTTTCGCAAATGTCCATGAGTTCGGTCAGAGCCTCCTAAACTAGATTCCTGTCGAGTGGCTGGAAAACTTGGCAACAGCTGAAGCGGTAGACAGCGCCACCTGGTACAGATTGCACGACTTTTTTATTCAACATACACCAAAAATTTTTAAAAGTGGGATATGATATACATAAAAGGCGAATAGAATCGAAGAAACGTCGAATATATATATCATATATCACTTATTAAAATTATTGGAGACAGTTGAAGAAAAAAGTCGTGGAATATGTACCGGGTGGCGTTGTCTACCGCTTCAAATGTTGCCAAGATTTCCAGCCACTCGACAGGCATCTAGTTTAGGAGACCCTGACCCGACTCAAGGTCATTTGCGTAGGAATACCCAATAGGTGTCCATCACATCGAACAAGAACAACCTCTCTATGCATTGTCCGGGATTAGAATCAAAGAAATACCGTATGGCAGTCAGGAACGATAATCTAAGGTGACCATACCTCTAAGAGCGGGGTAAAAAAAAAACTTTTAAAAAAATGGTGGTTTCGTACGATAGACGGGTTCTGGATAAGCATCCAGTTATTAAATTTCTGTTAGTGATTTCCTGTAATATTTATCCATAGTATAAAAAAAAATCTTAAATAAAAGTACACCATTATGTAACTTAAAGTATAATATTAGATCAATAGTTAGTTATTATATATGTTAATATTAATATTTAGATATGATGACAAATTAAAAAGAAAATAATGATAATTGATTTATTTTTTATGTAAAATGCAAGAAATGTATCACTGAGTGATAAAGTTCTCTAATTAATATTCAATATTAAATAAAACATTAAATTATTTACACTTTTTTTTTCATTTTTTAAAAATTCTCATATGATAATTTTCCCAATACATTTGTATCAGGCAATGATTTTTTTTTTCTTTATAACTGTAAACGATAAATTTCTATTATCTTCTTCTTCTTCTTCTTTTTTTTTTTTTTTAGGGAATTAAGTTTATTTTTATGATTGGTTTTTCAGAAATGTCTCAATGATAAAATACTTTGCTTTACAATATAACGTTGACACCAATGCTACTGCATCTTTTACCTCATAAAATTGTTGTTAACTTTTTCACAACAAGCAATCTATTTCAAAGCGACATTAAAGCGATAGCAAAGGTGAACTCATTTCCGGAAGAAAGCTACATTTAAGCCTAAAGGGGAAAACAACGAAATTAATCTTTTCAGCCAAGAATTTCTTTTTTGTAAATTATCTATTTTAAATGCTTCCAGGCCAAAATTTTCCTTTTAATTTAATCGATTAGTAAAAGTGTTAGAAGGATTATATATATATATATATATGCTTTCTATATTTTTCAATAGCTTTTTTATAGTAATGGTTTTTACTGAAAAATAATTTATTTTTGTCAATATGTTAACGTATAAATCTTAACGTACACGTATTATAAAAATTGATATTTCCATGCATTACTGTAAGGAACTAAATATGATTTATTTAGTAAAATAAATAAATAAATTAAAATAAATTAAATTAAGAAATTAATTCATTAATTCATAAATTAATTAATAATAATAATAATAATAAAATATTTTATTTTAAGATGTCATTTCGAAGTTATATAATTAAATTATAATGTATGTTTAAATATATAGCGTTTTAAAAAATGTATAGCATAAAAAAGCGCTGATTATGATTGCAAATGTTTCGTGATTTGAAATTTAATGCAAAAGTCAAGAAATTTAAAAGATAACTCACAGATCAAACAAAGTAAAACGCGTAGTATATTTACAAAATAACTTTGTCTTTTTAAGTTTTAAAAAAAACATTTTAAATTAAAAACTTGATAAAAAATATTCCAATGATCAATTCAACGTTTTATTCTCTTGTGGCATCATAGCAAACTTTTCCTTTAATTTCAGACAAAAAAAAAAAAAAAAAAAAAAGAAGAAGTTTTAAAACATTTCAAATTACTTAAGTATCTTAAAAATGACCGTTGTTCAAAAATGCCGTTGAATAGATTTGTTCAGGAGTAGGAACTCCAAACAGTTTAAATTTTTCAAAGCTTAAAATAAAGCAACTTTCATAATACGTTTCATAACAAAAAGAAGAACACTGAGTCTTAATGCTTTTCAATCTTGCATATAAACAAAATATCAAGATAATGGAATGAATAATAGCTTCGCATATTTTCTAAAAAAATATTTTGTTTATCTATTTAAAAAATGTGAATATTATGTCTTCATTCCCTCTTTATATAATATAAATCGAATGAACTGTTGTAAACATAGGTCTTATTATATTTAACAATAATATATAACAATTTGTTAAACATAAAAGCGATGTATTAGTTTTTCGGATACTTAGAAATATATATATATATATATATATATATATATATATTTCCCCAACAATTCACATTTAAACTATATATTTTTTAGATAAAATTTAACCAATGCATTGCTTTACAGTTTTATACATATACATTAAAATTGTACATAATATGCACGTGATCTATGCACATATGTATTAAAAATGTATATTAAGTTTTATTATGTTTCTATGCCAAAAGAATACGACATTTCAGTAATTTAGACACAATAAACGGGAGAAAATGATCGGCTTTTGTAAACGAGAGTTTTCTCATCGTGTAATAGTTGCTCGTATGGAGAATAACAGTGATGTGAGTGTACTGAGCCAATAAAATCAAGTAGTATTTAGCAACAACTCGGTAATCTGACATTTTATACTGAAATGTAATTTCAGCTGTGATGATAGACACGCGGTCAACGTGGTGGTGAAGAAACCTTCAGCTTCAACTCGACAATTGTCAAAGCGTTGACGCATTGCTACAAATCTATCACTGCATGCTTAATTATTTCTTTTTCCTCAAAAGCATTGCGTACAAAAGTTCCTTTATACAAAATTCTCCTCTCGAAAAATCATCGGTGCTTTCTGTTACAATTGTCTGATGGACATAGGAATTGGCCTGCAGTTTGGTAGCAAAATTTTTTTCATTGAATCTCCCTTTCATTTGCGTTTCAGTGATATGCCGCATCTGTATTAAAGGCTATGTCGATTGACTCAAACTTCTGGAATGCGCAATCTATTGTCATAGTAGATAAAACTCTACTAATGCCATAGTAGATTTATGATATTGGCCGCGATTACATAAAAGGGATGGTCTCAGCTACTAGGAATGGTAATGCTAACACCAACCGATATATCTGTACTGATAAGTATAAAGGATTTAAGTCCAAAAATGTCGATTTTGAATTAAGTACATAGTCAGACTCAGAAAAATATTCTCTATCGATTGGTATAAAGGATTTAAATCCATGTCATTTAGTCTTTGAGAAAATCCATTGGTAAAAAAGATTCAAATCAGAAATTTAGCATTAATCTTTGGTATAAAATATTTAATTCGATTTTTCCCCTTATTAAATGAAGGTTGACAATCACTGAATGGTATAAAGGGTATAAATCAACATAATAACTTTTTCCTTATCGATTCTTCTGATTAGTTTTTAGTTAGTTTAACTTTATTTTTCGTCTCCTAAAAAATCAAGAATATGGACTTAAATCCTTTATACTTATCAGTACAGATATAAGTGATATTTTTGACCCCGAAGTCGTTCTCAAAGCATTCCTAGAGCTATATTTCAACAAGATAATGCTGGTCACATATTGCTAAGGACTTTTGAGATATCTTTTCAACACGATGGGGACAGATTCTTCTTCCGTTAGACTATTCCCTGTATATGTTACCTATTGAACAGGTGAGAGATTATTTCCTTGGTCAGCGTCTTACAAGTGTTCATCGTTTATCGTGATCTTCGAAAAACTTTAGGTTCACATAAAAGCAATCTGGAATGTCTATCTAAATACACACATCCTAAATCTATTTGATTACATGCAAAATTTTATAGTAAATTTTACTGCAATAAAAGGTAGCTTCACCAAATAAGGAAAACTGGGGGAAGGTGTCATATATAAGGAAGTTTTGCTTAGTACAGCCAAAAATTAAAATGATATGATAATGAAAAAAATACACTATGTTCTTCGATGTTTAATTTATTATGTATTCTCATAAATTCTTTTTCCAGTCTGTACACAATTGAGAAAATTTAATCTTAAATAAACTCGTGTAATTGTGGCATCTTCACCGTATATAAGAGGAAGATGCCACTAGCTATGAGGTAAGATGAAACGCCACAATAAATAAGAAAAATAAGACAAACATTGAAAAGTTACTTGTGAATGAAGAATAACCATGGAGAAACAAACAAATTTGTAAACGGAAATACATTTTTTGAAGTTTAATTTGCAAAAAACATTAAGGATACAAGCTTGAAAGTTAGCCTACACAACATTTAATTTAATGCAAATGATCACCATTGCAATCATCGTGCTAACATTTCTCGCATTTGATATGCTAGGCTAAAGATGGTAATGGCTTTTCTGTGCTGGTGGAGACAACTGCTGGTGACAGTCGACTGTCTCTAGCTCTGCTGGTGAAAGTGGTTGATGGTATAGGCCTTTGTTCACATGCACCGTTTGTAAAAACATCAACTTTATCATTGCTGGAATCAACAAATATAGCACACGCATGATCTGGGATTGCTTGTGGGTTAGAAGGATAAATCCCAGTAGTTTTAAAATCCCTACTACTGTGGCTGCCTTGTTCCAAGCTATATTCAGGAGAGATCCTTACTAAAGACTTGAAAGTTTATTAAAATAATATAAAAATGATAATTAATATAATATTATGATTATAATTATTAATTCTGTTTATATTTTACACTATAATATACAGTATCTAAAATAAAACATAAAATTTAAAGGTCATTTAATTTATTTTTGACCCATGTTGCATCTTCCCAAAAGCATGGTGTGAATATGCCCCACACGCTTATTTTCGTATTGCTTCAAGGTTAAGGCCGTTTCCTTGTTCTGCTTACCTTCTATGGGCAATGGGATAAGGAATTCACTTATATTACTAATACTTATTTAAAATAAAACATCTGTTTTTGAACTTTAAATTTGAGTAACCGAATATTTTAAGGGTTACTCACAAGGTTAAATGCTGACGAGATCCAAAATAATGGCGATTAAAGGCAATAAATTAAGATAAATTTACAATCCACGTTCTCTCTGGGACAAGACTTGTCACATATGTCGGTTAGTATTGCCATCTGTTGGCACATAAAAGTGCTAGGAATAAACTTGCGTCTTCCCCCGAATTACCTTAATGATTTTTCACATGTAGTACTGTTTTTTTTTTTTTTTTTTTTTTTTTGTAAGTTCAATCATTTATTTGTCCTAATGAAGGTTGTTTAGAGAAATCAAAGGTTATTTGTGAATTTCATTAGATTCTAGTACTTTCTTTACTGTGTTATTTATTATAACCATTTTAACATGGAATTTATTATTTCAAACTAAATTATCTTTTAAAGATTTCACTTTTATACAACAATTACATGCACATGTTACAAAGTAAAATTACAATTGAAAGTGTTTTGTACGTATATTTGCACGATACTTTATGGTTTTTTCGCGCAACAAAATTTTTATAAAATTAAAAAAAGAAATAATGTATGTAATTATTTTTTTCCAAAAATGTTAATTCTCTACAACTTACGTATATTGCTCTATCTACTTACAAAAAAAAAATAATATCTGTTTCCTACTGATTATCCTTAATTCCTAAAAAAAAAGTATTTTCTCTCTCTTTCTCTCTCTCTCTCTCTCTTTTTTTTTTTTTTTTCTTTTTTTTTTTTTTTTTGTTGTTGTTGTTGTTGTTGTTTAGTTAATAATCAATTGTTGTGCATATCCAAAATTAGTTTGTTTTTCAACATTGAATGTTTCAATGTGTGAATACACATCTTCCATAAAAAGCCAAATTAAAAAATAAATAAATAAATAAATAAATGTGCATAGTGAAAATACACAACAGCTCAGCTGCTTGTGTTTTACATTTTGACACTCATTACATACCGACACTCAGGTGTTAAAAAAGATTCATTTTTGTTGAATACTCTGTACAAAATTCGGTAAAATTTAATTAAAATGTGCGTGGGTATTTTTGTGTCTGTGTGTCTGCCTTCTGGAATTCAGGCTACTGATCGCAGAGCTACAAAACTTATCAGAGAGATAGCCTGGACTCTTCAGGCGTGCATCTTATAGAGATTTCTCGATTTTTGTGTTTGAAGTTTTTTTCCTTTTTTTATTCACAAATTTCTCTATTTCATTTTCTTAAATTTATTCCTCATTTTTATCGCCTGCGTTCATTAACAGTGGCTGTTGCACTGTTTATTATTCATTTATTTATTTCTTCTCTTTCAAGAGAAGTTTTTCTTTTTTTTTTTTTTTTTTAATATATTGTATTTATTGGAATAAAATATGATAATTATTAAACTTATTAAATTTTTATTATTTTTTACTTAATACATTTCTTTCTTTTAAAGTATATATATATATATATATATATATATATATATATATATATATATATCCTTTTTTTATTTAATGTAATTATTGAAATTCAAAGGTAATGTAGTTTAAATAAATTTATATTTTTTTAAAATTTGTAACAATTAGCCTTATGTAAAACGTTTATAATTATAACTAATAGTTTTAAAATTATAAATTTCTGTATTCTTAATTTTATTATTACAGAGCGAGGGCTAGAAAATCCGTCTTAATTTTTCTTGCTAATACAAGATACTAAAAATAGTATGTTTAATAAATGCTGAGATAGAGCCATATTTAATATCATAGTCCGGGAATAATAACCTCTCCACTTCTTATCTGATACACACCCAAAATTTAAGTGCCCGAGATGGACTTTATCGCTGGCAATATAAATCCGGGCCCAACCTAGCGCTTCAGTAAATATGCTGTCTATTGCAGAGGATACCCGGAACGAGCTTCAGGGTCATTTTAATAATTCCATATTTCAGTTTCTATTTATGAAGTATTGTAAAATAAAATAATTTAATACCTTTGAAATTTCATTTATGTATAGGGAGCAGCAAAACGGGCAAAACCTAAAATAACCATGGCATTTTCTATAGTATCTTAAATCCTTCGTATATATACATATATATATATACAATATATGTATGTTTTCCCAATCATGATATTCACAGACTCTACTTAAATTTTTATATATATATATATATATATATATATATATATTGTTTATTTATTTATTTATTTATTTATTTATTTATTTATTTTGAAACTTCATATGAAGGTTCCTTTTCTTATTTTTCAGTATAATTCAATATTTATTTTTGATTATTTGAAAAAGGTAGATGTATATAATGTTTATATATTTCAAATGATTTTCATAGTACTTTGTTTGACAGATGAGTAAGGCAATTATAACAATCTATACGAGATGTTGCATTTTATAAAAAAATTTTTAAATGTAAGTTTGGCAACAATATTGAACAAAAATATGCAATAGCATTTTCAAAAGATAACATAAAATTAAAAATTTTAAAATATGTTTTAATTTGTAAGTAACCGAATTTTTTATTTTTTAACTCATATTTTTTTAAAGAATTTATAACATTGATTTTCATATTGGACATTAAATAAAAATTGCTTTCATGTATTTAATCAAAAATGTTTATTTGGAAGAAAATTTTCCTGTAAAACGCATGAGTTAATATCGGAATTATAAAAAATTATAATATAATTAATAATAATAAACAAATCTTACAATTGTGGTGATATTTCCATTTAAGAAGACATAGTCATGCTATTTAAGAATACATATGCATTTTATTTTCAAAAATAATAATAAAATAATCTTCTAATCGAAATATTATGTAATCGATTTTTATTTAAAAGAAAAAAAAATGTCATATGAAATATTTATATATAGAACATGTTTTATTCAAATCGGAGAATATTAATATTCTGTCAAAATATCCCGGAAGACTATAAAACCACTCCACTTTTCTGAACGCACATATGATACACGCAAGTAAGGCATGTTTGAAAACTTATGAAAATACAATGAATATTAATATGTATCGCATATAAGCATATTTTCAAGCATGATCGAAAACTCCTTTTTTTTAGCACAAATATTTATCTTCCTCGTAAATTTTATTTGGATTTGAATGCTTTACTCTATAGATTTCTGTTATTATTTGATGGGGAAGATTCACTTTCATATGAATTATTCATACCCAAATGAAGACAAAACATTAAGATAAGATATGTTAGAGATTTTTATTTTGAAGAAGAATACAATAGTTCATTAAATTTTCAATTTTAGAATGTAGCGTTAGAATGCATTTATTACTTTGGAACCAATGATAGCGTTTGAATTTGTTGATTGCAAAAACGCCGGAATTCACATTGTGCAATAAATGATTTTATAATGTTAAGCCCATGATTATATTTTATGTGAAACACCTACATATATACTAACAAGATGTAAAAAAAATGACCATAAAAAATACTTTATTTTTTCCATGTTATTAATAGTAAAATGGCTTAAAAAGTATTGTGTAAAGCTGTGGCAGTCAGCTCGGTTCCTTTCGCCCATTATTAATGTTCCACATTTTATGGGGAGCGGTAGGGGTTTTGTACAATACTAAAGCAGTTTCCTTTTTTTTTTTTTTTTTTTTTTTTTTAATTGAATGTTTAAAAACATTGAAATGAATAAACGCTTTATTATAACATGCTTTAACTTTCTATAATTCTATTTTATAAGTTTTATAATGTTAAATTACATCCCTGCTTTACAAATCACTATTTTTGTGAAAGCGCTGAGTGGCTAGAAAGTTTTATTAACATACATACACAAGTGGGCGGTTGGTATAAAAAGCTTGACTACCCCTGGAGTAAAGTATTGCGTTGAATTTACAACAACTTGTGTTCCATGCGCGATACCTAATTTTTGACCACGTGATGAAGGTGAACGTGTTAAGTGAAATGTACATATATAATAGCACAAGTACACATATCAAGTCTATTTGTGCTTCAATAATCTCAATAACGTGAGAGAGCGCGCTTGATTTATGGGCATACAGTCTGTTTCTGGCAAAACCTTTAGCGAAAACCACACAGATTGAAATCTAGTGAGTAGGGAACTAATAAATGCTTAGACTTTAAAATTTACTGTAATGAGAAGCAATAAACCAAGTTTAAATATATATATATATATATATATATATATATATATTCTTGTGATTTTTATTTTTTGCCAGTTGGTGTAAACGTATGACGTTTCCTTGGTCTGTCCTTGAAATTTGACGCCTTTAACTGGAAAGGACAGAGAAACAGAACATTTTTATTTTTTGAATAGTATTTTTTTACACCCTAATCGTATATATATACATATTGTAAACCTTTTATTATTTATTTATTTATTTATTGTTTTGGACTGGCTGGCTGACTGGCTGGGTGTTACGTCGCACTAGTGCTGCGCAGATGGGCAATTGGCAACGGTCTGGGACTCATCCCTAGAGGTGGTCCGGAGATATGCCATCGCAATTTTGATCCTCCACGGAAGGGATGGCTCTCCCGTTTCGGTAACCCCCAGAGGTAAAATTTTTGATGGGAACATGGAGGACATTGCTTCCAGGACAGATTTTACGTGCACCAGCCATCATTAGTGTACACGACGGTCTTTGACCGGCTCGTGTACCGAAACCCGCAATCTTCCAATTACGGGACCGGCGCTCTACCGACTGGGCTACCGCGGCCCTTTATTGTTTTGGAATTTACTCTGTTTATGAACGTTGTAGCATATTTGTTCGCGTAAGTCCTTCATGCATCGGAGAAAATCAATATGATAGCAGTAGTCAACAAGCAGGCTACATCAAACTTTGTTTACCGGTGTCTACTCTCTCTACAAATATACTCTTAAACACCATTTAAAGCATCTCTTTTAACCCTTTTGTTGATCCTGTCGTTTTTATAAAAACTATTAATGCGCTAGCTATTTGTATATTTGTAGTTTTAGCGAAATAGCAGTTTTATTCTTTTATTTCACTCTGTATATAATTCGTGGACAGATTCCATTAAAGTTGCTTATTTTTCATAGTACTCTCATTCAAGCATGCTTTTCTTAACATTTACGAACAACCCTGTGTGTATGTATGTACGAATGTAAATACATTTCCTATTTTTATTATTATTTAACTGGTGAAAAGTTTTAACTGGGGTTTATACTGTAATATTTGAACACTAAAATTTATTTTTCCATTTTCCTCTTTGAACTCTTTCATTTTTCTTTTCATTAGAATAATAAAGAGCTTTATTTATTCGATATTTTGCAAAATTAAATAATCAACGTTATGAAATAGTCAATAAATTGGTTTCATTATCCATTATGCTAATGCTTGAAGAGTATAATCTAATCGGAATCGATAAAAGGCACGTAAATCTCATGAATGAATTCACATTGACATTTTATGTCATTGGAATCGTTCAAATTCGAGAGATTTGTGCTCTAAGAAAATCGATTTTGCTACTTTAGGAAAATAAAATCAATCCGCTATAATGGAATTGCTAATGTAACTCGGACTTTTATAAAAGAAATAAATCCCGAGAAAATTAGAAAATAAATATAGTGAAAATCTTCTGAAGAAAAAAATAGTGCGAAAAATGGAATAATTTGATTTGCCGGTGGCATTTCAAATTCCTGATATTTTTTGTTTTCAGATTTGTTTTCTTATGTAGAAATTCTTTAGAAATTTTATTAAGATAAATGTTCTTTTTTTGTCAATAAATATCTAGTAAATTTTTGTGTTTATAGCAATTAAAATATTATATAAAGCTTTTTTATTTAGGCCTAAACATATCCATTTGGAAAACAGATTTATAATAAATATAGCTTGTTATCAAATATATTATTGTAGATTATTTCCATTAATTATTTATTTATTCATTTTTACAGGAATGTTCATACATTATGTTTTCTGACTACCTAGTAGAAACAAATTTGCTTTATTGTCACAATTAGAATTACAAACACGTTTTGAAAAATACAAAAAAATGTTTATTCTCTATTCATTATTCATGAACTTAACTAATGTGAATTAATAATATTTAAACTAGCTGGCTTCACCTAGCTGGCCAGAGACCCAAGAAAAGTTTTACCAAAAAACAAGCTCTCGGGCGCCTGCGACGCCAATCGTAATTTGTTCTCTCTAAAAGTCGCATAATATAAAAATATTGAAAATTCAAATATTTTTAAATAAAATCTTAGGCGCCTGCGGCGCCAATCATAACTTGTTCTCTGTAAAAGTGGCTTAATACTAAAATATTAAAAATATAACGATTTTAAATTAACTCTTGGGTGCCTGTGGCGCCAATCGTAACTTCTTCCCCTATTCTTAGAACATTTGTATCGCTCTTTTATTTTTTAAGAAATAAAACACGTAAAAGAAAATATATAAGAACAAAAACACTTAGAGATGATAATAAATTTGTTGTTGGGTGAGTACACTGTGGGATATAAAAGTTTAAGGCTGAATAATTATGTTATTTTTACAAATTTATAACTATACATATATTTTATAAATCATCAGACATTTTAATAAATCATCACATTTAAATAACTTTCTACTGCAATGCTATAAATTAAAGAATTTTAACTGTTAATATTAAAATATATTGCAGCAAACAAACAAAAAATGTGCTACCATTTTATAAACGCATAAGAAAAATTTATTAACACATTAAACGCGTAAGAACAATGCCTGAATTGCATTAGTCCAAATCGAAGCTGAAATTTAAATCTTCTGCATTTTCATTAAAACAGTAATCCATTTCTGTAGTTCTTGAATGGTTTAAGATATCTTTCCAGACGATATTACGAGTATGGCGTTGATTTTTTATCGGCAAAAGTACTTTTAATGATGTTTTTCTTTTAACTCTTGAAAAAGCTACATAAAGCATTCCATGCATAAAAACTGGTACTCTCAGATCAACACCTACAAAGTCAAAAGTTTGGCCCTGTGATTTATGCACTGTCATAGCAAATACTGCTTTTACAGGAAACTGATGTCTAGATATTGCGCAACCAAGTTGACCTTTTGATGATTGAAGTGTGATTCTTGGTATATGTACATCTCGGCCACAGTGTTCACCAGTTATTACTTTTGCTTTAATAATATGATTGCACAGCTCAGTAACAATTAATCTTGTACCATTGCAAAGACCTTCTGATACATCTATATTACGCATCAACATAATAATAGCATTTTTTTCAGTTTAAGTTCATGAGGTGGTAAATCGGAATTTTCAACAGAATTCAAAAAGTCAACAGTAAATTGAAGTCCTCCTTCGGGTTGGTTATTTACAGTATCGTAAATGTGATAAGTTTTGTACTCTCCGGGTAATTTCGAAATAATTTCAGTATTTAACCTGTCAACATCTTTGTTAAGAGGAGCAAGTATAGCTCTATTTTTCATCTCTTGATAATTTTCATTGACAAAGCAAAAACCAAAAACCTCATCAATGAGATTTCCATTTGAAATTATGTCTTCGGGTAGCTCTATCTCATCTAAAGACCTAATCGGTAATTCTCCATTACCAACTTTTAAAATATAGTTTGCAGAGTCTCTTTGTTCTGGATCAACCCGCATATTCTCATCCAGTGAATAATTCCTAAATTTACACCAAAGCGCACTCTTTTTAATTGATAAGTCAATAAGTTCTTGTTTATTCGCTCGCGGTTGAACTGGAAGACACTGTCTGAAATCTCCTCCTAAAACCATAATTTTTCCACCGAATGGCAAAGTTGCATTTCCAGTTTTACGCAGAATTTCGTCCATTGCATGCAATGCATATTTAGGAAGCATAGGTGCTTCATCCATGAGAAATACTTGAACTTTAGAAAGTTTTTGAGCTTTACAGGAGCCCGGTTTGATTGAGGAACTTGACTCTGGTGAAAGGGGCACCTTCAATCCAAATGATTTGTGTGATGTGCGTCCTCCAGAAAGTAGAATCAAAGCAATGCCTGTAAAAGCCATACACTGCACATTAAAGTTCCCTCCTCGCAGAAGGTAATACAAAGTCTTGTATATGAAAGTTTTACCAGTACCACCAGGTCCGTCAATAAAAAAGCAATTTGATTGAATATTCTCATCATTGACTGAACGAAAGATAGCATCCACAATTTCAATTTGTTTTCCTCTAAGAAGTTGATACATTTGTTGACCAATAGCTGCTGATTCATTGACATTTGACAATTCTTGATTCGATTCAGTTTCATAATCATCAATATCATCAAATGAAAACTTTTCAACCCAATATTGAAAATTTCTACCTTCTGTCGCTTCTGAGTCGAGTTTATGGGCAATTACACGGTATGCTCGCTTGATAGAATCTTCAATTGAAATTCCAGTTCTTTCACCTTCATGAATGAAATCTTCTGCGAGATCTTGCTTAAACATTTCCCACAGCCGTTTTGGGTTTTCTGGTGAGCCTAGAATCAAAATCTGTGTAAAAAGTGTTCTCATTGCCCTTGGCAGTTTTGAGCTTGCAGATTCGGACAATCCTTCAATCCATTGTTGGTCATCATAGCATAATCCTCGTGCTAGACAAGCTTGCTTGTATGTCGCATGTTCAATATTATTCACTGTCAGTAAATCCTTAAAGCTGGTTGCATCTTTTACATGATACAATAACAGTCGTAAGTGATATAATTCAGGCTGTACAACAAAATTGACATTATGTATTCTTCCAATAACTTTTATCTGTCGTACTCTTTGAATCCATTCACTGTTTCTTGCATCCCATCTAAAGTGTTCAGGCATTTGCCAGTAGTAATAATAGATTGGCTCTTCCTCCGTGTCTCCATTTGATTGTCTAATTTCATGTTCTTTCTTAACCTTTTTATTGTGCTTGAAATATGCTTCCAGAATCGAACCTTTTTGTCCTGTATCAGCTAATTTTTCCTGAGCCTGATCTAAATTTACAATTCTGTACTGGCCAGGAAGGTGAATTGATAATCGTAGCACACTATGACTCTTCTTCTGAATTTCATTTCCAAATAAACGCCAACATGCTTCTGGTGGAGTGATGCATCGACCCTCAACATAAGTATTTGCTTCATTGTACATGATTTGTCTTCCTCCTTCAACAACTTTAAGTGAAGCACAATCAAACCCTTTATATATGTACTTGTATAGATACTTCACAGCCATAATGCTTCCAACATATTCAACGTTTATATGACAATTGTACTTTTTCAGTAAATATGCATTATAAGGAACAACATGACGATTATCTCTTATTATGCGGCTGCCATCAACACTCTTACGATACACTGCACTTTCATGAGAGAAATCTCGACTGTGAGGGTCCAATTTGGGATCATAACGCCTTCGATAATTTGGTTTTGCATTGTCTGCCAATGAAGATACTTCCTCAAATGATTTTGGAAATTGAAAGCGGCACTTCATACGTCCACTTTTATTTACCATGCATGCAGCGTTTGGGTTCTGTTCGTCACAGGGGTTATGAATCATCCACTTTATTACAAGTTCTGTCAGATCTGTATCTTCAAAGTCGGGAATCTCTGCAGAAATGAGATCATCCAGTTCTTCAGGATTATGAATCTTGTCTTGAGAACACATAATTAGAAGAAGGTGAATGTGAGGAAGACTTCGCTTTTGAAATTCAATTGAATATACATAAGCAGCAACTTTTCCAAATATCTGCTTCTTATCAAAATCTTCAATTATTTCATCAAATTTCAATTTTGCAACTCGAGTTACAACATCTGGTCGGTCTTGAGGAAGTTGTTGTATAAAAGATCGATTTTGTAACTGAATGTGCAAAGCGTTTTTTATTTCAGGCCAGTTTGCATTACATGTCATTGTTATGAAGAAATCTGGAGAACCAAGACGGCGAACAATTGCCATAGCATCTTCAAATTGTTCAGTATAATAGCGTGTTGACCCTGGGAAAGATTATGGAAGAATGACTTTCTCTCCAACTGTAGCTTTGCTTTTTTCTACTAAGTCATTTATCAAACGTGTGACTTCTGTATAATTATCAGCAAGAATCTTCTTTTGATTTGCTTTAATCCACTGAATACGATCTCTTTCGACCCTAATAAAAGTGTCGACAACATACTGTTGAAAATGTCTGCCACCAAAATGCAATGCATTAAATTGTATTTGTCGCAAGTCATGACCTGTAGAATTCATTCTTGTGGACAAATAATTTATTACTTCAGGTCGAAAAGCAAGTCTGTTCTGAGCCAACTCAAGGCGCGTTGCATGATGCCGCGAAGAATAAGGTGTAGTCAATGGTATATCAAGAGAAAAACCATCCGTACCCTGTGGGTAAAACAGTGGATAAGTGAATGGCTCAATACGTTTATCAATATTTTTTAGAATAACAATTTCCTTGTTTCGCCGATGTACAATCATTTCATTTTCTGGGAAACTCTGATCGGCATTAAGTGTGAAGACAGCGCAAACTTCATTCATGGATGGAGTATTAAATCTTCTGTAATCACTTTCCTGAGGAATTCTGAACAAAAGTTGAACTTCAGGTGCAGATAATCCTTGTGCAGTAGCTTGCTGTTCAACTTCATACTGAACTTCTCGCATCATCATATAACCCTGTGCATAACCATTCTGTGCCCTTATTACGTGCTCTAATAATTCCATGAGTTCACGACTTATTCCATAATTCAGAGGATGATGTAATCGTTCGTCAACAGCATTATCAGGATCCAAAAAATACATCAGACCGTATTGAGGTTTTTCAAATTCTCCATGTATGTCTTGAGTCGGTTAAGCAGCCAAGTTCATTTTGTGGTATACTTGTCCACATGCAATAAAACTGTATATGCCATGACTGTTGATGGTTCTGTCTTCTGACACATTGAAAGAAGAAAAAGCAAAACAGGAATTCAATTTTCTGATTCTTTTATGAAATTCTTCAGCAAGTGGATGGCAGTGCAAAAACAGTCTTGCTAACTCGTTCGCAAAATATGGTGCTGGCAGTAATAATCGTCCATGAAGACAACAATCACCAAAAGAGTCTCTATGAAGACGATTGCAAACACGTTCCTCTGGAAAATGTGATGCTTTACAATGAACGCATTTCACATTGAATTCTCCTAAAGTACTATAGTTCACATCTCTACAAACTGCTATTTTGTATGTTGGGCACCGATTTCGCAATGCCACTTCATATCTTGCTTGTCGACGTCTTTTCTCTTCTAGGCGTTGTCGTCTCTCTAGTGTACTATCTGATGCCCTACGCTGAGAAGCTCGCTGTCTTAGATCTTCAAGTCGCTGGATTCTGTCTTCCGTGCTCTCCCTTGCTCGATGCTGAAAAGCTTGCCTAGATATACTCTCAGAACGTTCCTTTCTGTACATCTGTCCTATTTCCCTTATATTTTAGCGACATTTTAATTTTGATGCACGGATAGGCCTAGCTTGATATAAGGAAGTACGATTAATTAGTTGGTCTGCATTTGAAGTACTTTGTTCTTCTGGATTAACTGGTATCACATCATTTGATCGTTTCATCTTAAGAATATTTATTTAAACTTTTTGATTTCTAAAAACTCGTATTTAAATTTTAAATGAAAGTTGTTTTTGATTTTCTTGCATATAACTTGATGCCACATATCAGTGTTTCAGAGTTTTTAAAATGAACGTGTTTAAATATCATCCTTTGAAATAAAATGTTTATGTTGTAGTTTGATTTTAAAGACTTACTAATAACTCCCTGTTTAAAAGAATCAGAAGGTTTTTTAATTTATACTAACTCAATCACAAAACAAAAAGATTTTTTTATCAAAAAGAACAACACTTTCGTTTTCACATTTTTTAACCTCAGACTCCTCTCAGTTCTGTTCGTATTTATTCTCAGTGAAGTTGAAAATGTTTTTTCAGTTCAGTTCGTATTTATTCTCAGTAAAGTTGAAAATGTTTTTTCAGTTCAGTTTTTTAATTATTATTATTTCGTCGAAAAAAAAAATTGGCAACAATTAAATTATGGATAAAACATAGAATAATAATAAAGGAAGAAGGAGCGTACGTGTTTATTATTATTCTATGGGATAAAATTTTAAAATTTAAATGGCTTATTTATCAGAAATTAGAAGGATCTTTTTTTCACATTTTAATTAATTAAGAAAAAACTAATCATCCGATTGATAAGCTGTTTAATGCATCGGATTTACAAAAATTTTCCCTTTCATTTGGTATCTTATTTGTAACGATGCGACTGATATTTCTAATTTATTTTCTAATATTTCTGATTTATTTTCCTCATTTTAAATAAATGTACTTTTTATTATTATTATTATTATTATTATTATTATTATTATTATTATTATTTTGTCGGAAAAAAAATTGGCAACAATTAAATCATGGATAAAATGCTAAAATTTAAATGTCTTATTTATCAGAAATTAGAAGGTTACTATTTTCACATTTTAATTAATTAAGAAAAAAATTAATCATCCGATTGATAAGCTGTTTAACGCATCGGATTTACAAAAATTTTCCCTTTCACTTGGTATCTTATTTGTAACGATGCGACTGATATTTCTAATTTATTTTCTAATATTTCTGATTTATTTTCTCATTTTAAATAAATGTACGTTTTTTTTTTTTTTTTTTTTTTTTTTTTTATTATTATTATTATTATTTTGTCGAAAAAAAATTGGCAACAATTAAATTATGGATAAAATGTTAAAATTTAAATGACTTTTTTATCAGAAATTAGAAGGTTATTATTTTTACATTTTAATTAATTAAGAAAAAACTAATCAAAAATTCGAAAATCTGACTTCGATGTGCACATTCCGGGGGCACCTTTGTGTTAAATCTCGTGACTGTCCGAGCTACCGTTTTCGAGATCAGTGAAATATACACATATTGCTCACTTAATATTATAAGATATATAATAGCTAAAATAACATGATGTTAATTAAAAAAATAATACAATACAACTTAGTTAATTACATTTTTTATTCCTTCTTAATTAATTATGCTATTATACGGAGTGATTTTAAAGACAGAGATTAAACTTTAAATAGTGGTAAGATTTTCTAAAAAGAACATTTAAAAGTTAAGAATATATAAATAATATGCGAATTTGTAATCAAACATCATAGTTCCCAGAAACATGCAACAATTTTTTTGGTTCACGATATTATAATTGATAATAACCATCACCAGACTTAATAGGTTGATAAACCCACAGGCGGATTCATACTGCAGTCATGTTTAATGTTTTAGTCTAATAAAGTAGGCACTATTAAATTACATTAAAATATGTTAAAATTTTGATCTCGTTGCATGCTACTCGTTACGTTGAAAATTGCTTGTAGTCAGACAAGCAATTTAATTGTGTTGGACACTTGTAGATAGGTGAACTGAAGCTGAATAACAAATAAAAAATAATAGATTTAAAAATAGATTAATTTAGGACCTAATAATATATATATATGTGTGGGACGCATTTCTTCTGCCAGTCAACAGATGGCGCTGCCTCCGATGTCCATCTTTCAACGAGATGACGAACGGAAGTCAGTTGGGATCTTTCTACCATGGAAAGCTGTTGAGACCATCAGCGCGAAAGCTGATATAGATTTAAAAATAGATTAATTTAGGACCTAATAATATATATATACATGTGTGGGACGCATTTCTTCTGCCCGTCAACAGATGGCGCTGCCTCCGATGCCCATCTTTCAACGAGATGACGAACGGAAGTCAGTTGGAATCTTTCTACCATGGAAATCTGTTGAGACCATCAGCGCGAAAGCTGATATGGTCATTTCCTTCAATTTAGAGCTTGAAACGTTCCGAATAGTTGTGTAGAGCCATGGAGGGCTCATTACTTCAATCTCACTGTTTGATAGCACGAGTAGGTGCTTAAATGTGCTTTGTTATAATTATTCTGATGAAGTGAACTTCTGATGCTCTGTGTATCAAGCCGAAGAACCCGTTTTTGGTTAATAATGGAGATTCTGCTGTTATAATATTATTTATGTGTAATTTGTGTTTTGTGTGTCTTCAAATAAATGTGTCGTTATCTAAGTCGCATCTAGTCATTGATCCACCTCTAGACGCCCAGCTAATATTCTACAACTGGGGGCTCGACCGGGTTGTTAAGAACACCAACAAGTTATAAAAGGTAACTTTTATATATTTATCATTCTGTTAAGTAATAAACAATAATGAGTAATGCATAAAATGAAGCATGAAGAATTTAGTACAATTTTAAATTATAGAAATTAATGAAGAAATATTTTAAAGAATAATAGTTCTGGTTTCATTTTGTGCATGTTTAAGATGAAATAAAAATATCACTTGAGAAGAATGAACAGAAAATAATAATAATTATGATTAAAAAATATGATTCTCAATAATCTTTTATAATTTTGTTTATTACTGATTTCTTAAGATGACAAAATTATTTTAAAACGAAAGTGATAACATTAATTAAACAAAGAACAATAATGGTGATATTATGTGTGTATAATAATAACTCAGAAATATATAAGATGTTGTAAATATTCTGTTGGATAATATAAATTGTTCCGAATGTGCTTATTTAAAAATCATGATAGTTTTGATTTGAGAACAAAAACCATAGAATCACTTTTAAGTAAAACGTTCTCATATTGTTCTGATTCTATTTAATTATGATATCAATTTGGTAGAAATATTGAAATATCTTTGGGTATAAGTAATTATTTGGAGTTATAATGGCACAAAACGTTTTACAAGGTATTAGAAAGGCAGATTTAAAAATAATAGCTGAAGAATTATGCCTAACTGTTCCGGCAGAAGCTAAGGTAATTTTGTTTATTACTGATTTCTTAAGATGACAAAATTATTTTAAAACGAAAGTGATAACAATAATTAAACAAAGAACAATAATGGTCATATTATGTGAGTATAATAATAACTCAGAAATATATAATATGTTCTAAATATTCTGTTGGATAATATAAATTGTTCCGAATGTGCTTATTTCAAAATCATGATAATTTTGATTTAAGAACAAAAACCATGGAATCACTTTTAGGAAAAATGTTCTCATATTGTTCGGATTGTATTTAATTATAATATCAATTTGGTAGAAATATTGAAATATATTTGGGTATAAGTAATTATTTGGAGTTATAATGGCACAAAACGTTTTGCAAGGTAATAGAAAGGCAGGTTTAAAAATAATAGCTGAAGAATTATGCCTAACTGTTCCGGCAGAAGCTAAGGTATTTGAAATCAAAACTTTAATTGAGGGTTCTCACATTTACAAAAATGATTTAGAATTTGTTAGAGGTGTTGTTAAAATGTTAGTAGAAGAGCAAAAGTTGAAATCTTTAGAAGAACCAACCAAAATAGAGTTAGAGAGATCTAAATTATCCCAATTAGAAAAAGAAATAGAGCTTCAGAATTTAAAATTACAAGTTGCAGCAAATAACTCTAGTAATAATGTTGAGCAATCAAATTCGTAAACTACTTCACAAGCATTAGAAAATTTAATCAGAAGTATTAAAGCATTAACCATTTCAGTACCTGAGAATCCGGAAGCTTTGCACTTATTTTTTCAATCCCTTGTAAAAGGATTCATTTATAAAAATGTACCGTCTAAATTTAAATCGGAAATACTGATTAATTTATTGGGAGATAAATGTAATCAGGTTCTTGCGTACGTAACCGACTATGAAAAAGTTAAGTAATTAATTTTAAGACAATTTCAACCAACGCCGCGTGAATGTTTAAGTAATTTTAAAGATGCACTGCGGAATCCATCAGAATCGAATGTTCAGTTCGCTTCCCGTCTAAGCGCTTCTTTTGATTACTATTGTAGATTGAGAGGAACTAACGATGTTAAACTTTTGTGTGATCTTATAGTTTCTGATAAGTTATATGAATCGTTGGATTCTAGAACTAAGGAACATATCAGCAGTAGAGAAGGTCATAACTGGTTTAAACCCAATGAATTACGTCGAGAGTGTGATTTATTTTACTCTTCTAGAGAGAAATCTTTAATTGAAACTAATAATACGCGAAATGAAAGTTCAGAGAATAAGCGGTTTGTAAACAAAACTCCTTTTAGAAAGGCACAAGCACAGTATAATCATAAAGATCTCATAATACGAAATTCAGTGCCTAATCAAACTCACGAAAAGCATGAAAGAATGTGTTACATTTGTGGTGTAAAAGGAAAACATTTCATTTCGCTAGAGTCTGTCCTCAAAGTGTTGCAGGAAAAAAAGAATTCCGTGAAAATCTTCCAACGAATTCAGTAGTTCAATCCGAAACCAGTGTCCGATTGACCTAATTGTTCATGAGCTTGAATATGTTGATATTTTAGTAGATGATATTCCACTTAAAGGGTTAACGGATACAGGGTCTTCAACTTTAGTTGTAAATAAAAACATCATTCCACACACTAAAAATTTGATTTCTTTAGCCAGACTAGTTAGCTGCTTTAATGAAAAGAAAGATGCAAATCTAGCTGAATTTAAAATATGTTTGCCTAATCGTGAGTCAGTAAATATAATCTGGGCATTATTCAACAATTTCTCATGTGACGTAATTCTGCCTGGTAATATCTTTCATATTCTGAAACAACAAAATAAAAGGGAGACAGAAGTTTCGAATTTCAAAGACGAAGGGGGAAAAAATTGTATTCCAATTTCGGGGGAAAGCGATACCAATGAAGCAGCCCCAAACGAATAATTAAATTGCAGATATTAACCCTTAATTAGAAAATTAATTCACAGCAATCATGTGTTGCTACCATCTGTTCTGATTTTTAAGAAATAATTTCTCTTTTCTTAACACAGTTCAAATTTCCCCAATTTTCATTAATAAACAAAAAAGCTTTGCATTTTTTTTTTTTTTTTTTTTTTTTAATTAAATTTTCTTCTAACTTCGAAAATATTTATATTATACGCTATAATAAGAATTTTGGTTTTAAATTTTTTTTTTAAATAGATTATTATTATTTTTTTTTTCTAGTCAAAGATTAAAATTTACCTGTAATGTGCCTACGCTGAAAAGGAACGTTTCATATATTTCTTTACATATTGTAGAAGAAATTACAGATTATGGTATCTAAAAATGATTAATTTTAATAATGAATTACAGTGGATTCTAAAATGCTTTAAAATTTAGCATACCGGTATATAAAAAAGTATTTCAAAATTAACGAAAAAGTATATGTACAACTCACTGCAGCATCATAAGTGCTAATATCATTTTTAACTATAAGAAAAGTGGTAATTTGCAGGAATTGACAACTTTACTAAGTAAATGTTCTCAAAAATTAGTAAAATAATCAAGTGTCGAACTTAGTGGATCATTTAACTAAATTTGACATTTTCTTAAGTGACTAAACTAATATACTAAAGTTAAAAGGTACTCTCAATTCTAGAGTTGTTGAAATATCGCATATATAATAAAAGTTTAAATTTCTTTTTTAAAAGCTACCATATAATTGTTTATAATGTATTCGTATCCATTTTAAAGTAGTGAATTACACGTTTTCCTTCGTTTATTAGGAAATGATTTAGTATGAAATAATTTTAGAAGTTACACTTTATGATTAATGGATTTTTAATAACCCATCCATCATGCTCTTGCAGCATAGCTTTCAAAAATAATAAATAAAATTAGTTCATTTATGTACTTTACCTTATCTTCATGGATTTTAGGAGCCTTATCTGAGAAAATATTTTTAAAACAGCATTTTTGAACGAAAGATAAATATCTCGTTTTTAATAATTTAATTTTGAAGAGATTCTTCAAACAACTTTCGATTTTTAATGACTAACTGTCATGTTTGTTTAAAAAAAAAATGGATATGGTAATATTTAAAGTGTTTCTTTGATTACATATAAACAGTAAAAACATATGATTTTATTATTATTATTATTATTATTATTTGTCCTATGTTAGAAAAATATCGAATTTATTTTCTTAAGAAATTCAAAATAATGATTTCATGTAAACAAAATTTAAATATAAAAATTATTTAAAATGTATATTGTTAAAAAAGTAAAGGAAAGTATTTATACAAATAGACATGATGAAATTTAGCATGTAAAACATAAATACATTTAATATACAAAAACGCATATTTGGACAAATTCTACATTTTAACATTTAAAAATACGTAGCTAAGTCAAAAATTATATGCAACGTAGCTATGCATTTTATTGTAATAGAAATAGAAAACTCATGTTAACGTCATTTTTCAATATAAAAACTTGCTTTTCAACCCACTTGGTTCACCTTTGCACAAGCTTCCTGATACCCCAAGAAAAGAAAGTTTTCGGCTGAGTAGAGAGCCACGCCTGCACTGCGTTCTACACTTCTGGGTCCGAAGTGAATCGATGACTGCTTAATTCCTCTTTCAATAGACAAAACAAGTGGTTGTTTAACCCGGTAGCACTCGCTGGGGTGACTCAGTTACCCCAACAAAGACAATTCATTGGAATAGGTAGACGGTTTCGAAAAATCGCTAACATGGCGCTTTTCTTATCGTGCCGAAAATTGCAACCCTCGACAGCACACGTAAGAGAGTGCGAGTTACGTCAAACAGAACGCTGAATACATGTGGATTAGACTAGAAAGGGTTTATTAGTGTCGCTCTAGAACTGCATAGTGAGCTATTGGAGACAATATTGATTTTAAGCCTAGGGTTTAAAATACGTATGGAAACAATTTATTATATATACACAAACATGCTTTGATTATATATATATATATATATATATATATAATTTAAACATTATATATAAAATTAAATACACATAATATTATATGTAAATAATATAACACTTTAACCCATCCCTTAAAGTTAATCACAGACTATCGCTAATATCCCACTGAACAGTTCTAGTGAGACGTTAAACTCACTCAACCTCATTCTTGATGAAAAAAAAAAGAAAAGAAAACTCCTCCAAACGCCACTTTTTTAAAAATAACTTTTGGGGAAAAGTGTTTAAAATCGATTATACACTAATCTCTATAAGTATATAGTGAGCGTCTTCAAATAACGAATAAAAAAAAAAGTGAATATTTAAATTTAGTTATAATATATTAACTTAAGAGGTCATACCTTCCGTGGAGGATCAAAATTGTGATGGCATGTCTCCGGAACATCTTTAGGGGTACATCGAATTACCCATAGCGCAGTACTAGTGTGACGTTAAAAATCAATCAACTAACTATAGAGCGTCTCCAATTGCCCATTGCGTAGCATAACGCAACGTTAATCCCGCTCAGCGCGGCTCCCTTAATTTGTGTTCATTAAAATATCATTAAATTAATTAGACCGGTAGCACTCACATGGGATGATTGAGTCACCACAACTGCTAAAACATTTAGGGGTACATACAAATGAAACACTTCCAGTTGCAAAGCCGTTTGCAAGCGTTCCAAATCTATGACTGCAGTCGGCAGCAAAAGTATCTGAGCACTAGCAAAAATTCCTATGTGAAAACAGCACACTTAACACTGTTTTGTTAAAAAATTCCTTGTCGAATCGTGTGCTTAGACTGACTAAGAACAGAATTCGACAAGGATTTATTTAACAAAACTGAATTAAGTGTACTTTTTTTACATAGGAATTTTCGCTAGTGCTCGGATACTTTTACTGCCGACTGTATTTGCAAAAAAATTGCAAAATTTACGTCATCGAAATTGCAAGCGTTCCGTTTGTATGTAACCCTTAATAGTCAATAAAACTACTCGTATGTAATCTTTTTCCATTATAATTGAGTAAGTTATTGCTAGAAATATTTGTGAGAACAGTTAAAATTTTTTTAGAATATAACTAAAAATTTTATTTTATATTATTTTGTGAGTAAGAGAGAGAGCGGACGTGCGTTTTATGTCACACTAGTGCTACGCTAAGACAATTGGCTACAGTCTAGGACACACCACTTAAGTGTGTATATTTTTTGTATATTTACAGGGTGGGTAGGCAGGCTGTGTTTAACGTCGCACTAGTGCTGTACTATTGGACAATTGGCGAAGTACAAGGACTCACTCCTAAGGATGGTCCAGAGACATACTATCACAATATTGATCCTCTACGGAGTAGATGGCTCCCTTGCTTCGGTGACATCTTATATTTACCGATAAATGTATGTACATGGTTGAGATTATATAGGTTTTAGGTAGCACTAGTGCTACACTATTGACAAATGGCAACTGTCTAGGATACGCCCCGAAACGTGGTCAGAAAACGTCAGTGGCGGCTCGTGAGTGACGTTTTGTGAGGGCTGCAGGCTAATGACTGAAAACAGTATGTTAACAACGAAAACGTTTTCTTTTAATTGGCTCTTGAAGTGTTAACATATTTACTTAGATTGTCGAAATAAGCGAATCAGCCAATTAGGTGAATAAAAGTTCCATTCTTTGTACTTTTTCCAGACGTGTCGATGGAGTACCCCCAATACGAGCCGCCACTGGAAGACATATCATCAAAATTTTGGTCCTCCATGGAGGGGAATGGAGCCTTCATGGTGAAGATAGATTAAATCGGAGAATCATTTTGAATGATAATCATAACAGAACTTCATCAAAAATATTTTCCAATGCACCTACAATATTAAAAATTTATCAAAAGCCATAACTCCGATACAACTTGAAACTTTATTAAGACTTGTAATTCTATTCATAGCATTTTTCTCAAAGCACCAATTCCATTTACTTCCCCAGGACCATCCTTATGGGTGAGTCCCAGACTATTTACCAATTGCCCAAAGCGCAACACTAATGTGACGTAAAACTCAACCAACAAACCGTTTAATATTCCATTTAATATGTTACTTTAAAAAGCAAAACTATTCGAGCTATGTAAACCTTCGTATACAAATTTCGTATGGCAGATCTTCAAATTACACTTTCATTATTGTTTGCACAAATATGAGGCTTTCGCTAAATCTGTTTGCTCCATGTATTGCTAACAATAATGTAATGATGGTGTCAGTGATAAGAATACGCAGACACAAACTGAGCAGAAGGAACAAAATGAGAGTTTACTATTTTTGGCGAATTAGCACACTTATGGCATCAGGCAGCTCCAACTGAATTCCAACAGTTCGAGGGTTAGCGCGCGCCTTCCACCGGGTTAAACTTCCCATTTTACATTATAGAGGACAGCATCAAAATAAATATAAAATTTAAAAAATCACATAGGGGAGACCGGGGCAAGTTGAAACACGGGATAAGTTTAAACATGGGAATAAAAAATACAATTTTTAAGTTCTTATTTACTGCCAATAAAGGGAAGTATAGATGCACAAAACCTACTTTGCAATGTAAAAAAAAAAGTTGTATGTAAACATCTGTCAATTTTATGAGAATAAAACTGTTTTCAAGTACCGTTTTTTTACTATGACTAAAAATTAAAGTTTTTAAATGATGTCGCATTTTATGTAACATAAATTAGTGAATGTTTTTGATTGATTCAGCGTTTATGGTGTATAGTTGCAGCTTGCTAATCATATGATTTGAAACGCCCACCAGCATAAGTACTGACAGTTTAACATCTCGTGAAGTGAAAATTGCGAGCAGGGGTCAGCTGAAACAAATATTAGGGGAGCTACTTGAAACACATGTTTCAATTAGCCTCGTACACAAAAGAAGTGCAAAAGCACTATAAAAATTAATATATATATATATGTTAGCTTACACTGCAGTGGCTGTATGTTTATTTATGGTTTAAAATAAATTTTTTCACCTTGTTTTTTTTTTTTTTTAATTTTCCAAGAGATAAGTGCATTAGAATTAGAGTAAAGTTGATAAACAGAATTTTCAGAACAAGTAGGTACTGGAAATTGAGTGTTGGTCTCATGTTCTGGAAAAATAAGATAGGTGTTCTATGTGGGACAAATCATACAGATGTTTGATTGTACAGGTAAAGTGCCTGTAAAGCTGGCAAAGATCAGATGTCTAAAGAGACAAACCAATCTAAAAATATTTGTTTTGCCTGGCCCATCGAAGATGACATTCGAGATATCAGTTTGGACAATATTTTACAAGTCTTATCACGTTCATTGAATAATAGAAGAGAATTTCTTTAGTTTAATTGTGAACTTGAAAATCCCCTCTCTTTTTTTGTATTAAATTACTGTAACAACCTTTGTAAGCCTTCTTTAACGCCTAATATTATAAACTAATTTATCAACCTCCTTATAGTTATTTTTAAATAAATCTTCATTAAGTGCAAAATTCTACTGTAATTATTTACTAAATCTCATACTTTATTATGACCTTTATTTTAAATATGATCCATTTAAAGGTCATTATAATGTAAAAAATAACCTAAGATACATGGGAAATATGCATATTGTTATATTCTGTAAAACATATATAGGGTGATGAAAACAAAACTGTATGCAAAAAATAAAATAAAAATAGCGCATGGGACTAATTGAAACATTATTACTTACAAACTTTGAATAAACACCATAAAATGCAATAAACTCGCAACAATTGTTTCGGGTCGAAAAAACACACGACCCTTCATCAGGCGAATTTGCCTGTTTAATTTATCTGGTGTTTATTCAAAGTTTGTAAGTAATAACTCTTACAACGCCAGTTTTGTGGTGCTTCTTTATTAAATAATTGAAACTGGTGTGTCAAGAAGCTTCCCCTATATTTATTTCAGCTGGCCCCCTGCCCGCAATTTTCACTTCACAAGATGTTATAACTACCAGTACTTATGCGCGTGGGCGTTTCAAATCATATGATTAGCAAACTGCAACTATACACTATAAATGCTGAATCAATCAAAACCGTTCACTAATTTATGCTACATAAAATGCGACATCATTTAAAAATTCGAATTTTTACTCAAAGTAAAAAAAAAGTACTCGAAAACAGTTTTATTCTCATAAAATCAACAGATGTTTACATACACATTTTTTTTTTTTTTTTTTTTTTTTTTTTTTTTTTTACATTGTAAAGTACGTTTTGTGTATCTGTACTTCCCTTTATTAGCAGTAAATAAGAACTTAAGAATTATATTTTTTATTTCCATGTTTCAACTTACCCCGATCTCCCCTATATGTGAATTTTTTATTTTATATTTATTTTGATGCTGTCCTCCATAACGAAAAATGGGAAGTTTTAAACAAGCATTAATGTATTACAAAATTGGGTCTCAACACTGCAAAAAATAAACCTGTAAAAGTACAGGAAAAATCTGGCAACTGGGATGCCAGTATTTCTCCGTCAAATGTACAGTTTAAAACCGCAAAATTTTATCACTGACATACATTTTATCCAGGAATCATGTAAATCAAACAGGTTTTTTGTTAAAAGTACAGTTTTGTTCTATATATTTGACGGAGAAATACTGGCAACCCAGCTGCCAGATTTTTCCTGTACTTTTAACAGATATGTTTTACAGTGAAGCCTTTTGTACTACATAGAACAGGTACACATTGGCGATATAAAATAGATTGTATCTAAATAAACCTTGCAAGCCCCACAGGCTTGTAACCTGGGTCTAAAACTAGACCATCTACAGTATAATTACAACTGTGTCTCATAGTTATTGACTCATGGCTTATAGAGTAATTTACCATCAACTTTGACCTTTTTTCGAAAATTTTCAACTTTGAGACTATTTAGCTACTAAAGCCAAGAGTAACCCATGCTATTTCAAATGTTTTTAAGTTCTGTACTAAGATGTGTAATTAACCCCATAAATATTTCTCTAGGACACTCATGGCCTTAGCAGATATTCAGACTGAAAACATGAAAAAAAAAAAAAAAAAAAAAAACCTGCATTTTCGAAAGACTTTGGCCTTTAAAGCCATGAGTGACCCATCAAACTGTTTATGCTAAAATGTGCTTAATACCAAGTTGTATCCATATTTTAAAAAAATTCACATGGGTCACTCATGGATTTAGGAGTAAAATGATACTAAAATAACACAATTTATTTACGGCCTCAAACTTTAACCCTCTCTCTAGTTCAAACAAATGAAATTCAGAAAAAAATTAATTTACTTTTTTCTTATCACAGTACTACTTACATACACTGAAAGTTTCGGGAAAACTGAAGATATCAGCTATCAAAAGTATCCAACTTTAAGAAAAATGACTCTTAAATAGTTTTCAAAAACTAAAAAAACAAAATCTTAAAATAAAGGTATTTTGCACATTTTGTACTCGATTTTACATTTTATCGTCTAATAAAACAACTCTGCTTGAAAATCGGCTCCAATACGATTCCTGCATATTTTAATGAAAATGAACTCCTGAATCTGAAAATGATTCTCATTTTGTTCCATTACGTACCGTTGTTTTTGGACGTACCCATATTTTTATCATTGCTCCGTACCTTTGTGGAAATGAATTTGATTTGGTGGGGAGGAAAGGATTATATTAGCTGTTAAATATCTTCTTCTCAGGGGATTCAGAGGTGAAAAATTCTAAAACATGAGTATTTGTAGAGAGAGAGAGAATTTAGAGGAGGGGGTTTGACACTGAAATTATAAATTACATTTATTAGATTTTATTAATCTATTGTTGTTATTATTTATTACCCATTATATCTTTTCTGTTTATAAGTGTTAAAATATTCCCTTTTCCATCCTACAAATCAAATTCATGGCCATAAAATTATCAAAAATTGATCAAAATTTAGAAAATACTGTTGGTTATTTGGCAAAATGGAAGTCATATTCGGATTCAAGAGGCCATTCTACATAAGAATCAGCAAAAATGGTTTCAGGGCTGGAAATAGTTTTTTTTTTTTTTTTTTTTTTTTTTTTTCAGCGCAGTGTAATGAGTCATGCTGAAATAGTTAGAATCAAAACGAATATTATACGTTCTTTCAATACACGATATATAATGTTTTTTAATTGTTAGTTACAATAATATTGAATTTACTGCGTATAAATTTATTGTATTCCTTAAAAATCTACATTTTTATGTTTCTACAGCATGGCAAAAATCAAATAAATAAATAAAATAATAAGGTCGAATAGAAAAATTACTAAACATATAGGAGTTAAAACATTAATATATTAGGGAACTGTGAAAAATGAAATATATATCAGAATGAAATATAAAAATGATATATATAATATGAAAATTTTAACTGCTTTTATTTAAATAAAAAATAATGATAGTTGAAAATACGCATACAAAATAAGATAAATTAGCGAATAGAAAAAAACAGAAAAGGTAAAATGATACAATGCAGCAGCATTAAGTTAATTATGAAGAATTGTCATTTATCAAATATAAAACTTAGATACTTTATATTTCATGTTTTATTTCCTTTCTTGTAAGTAAAAAATGTCACAAAAAGCATAATAATGAAATATGAATGTTATTATAGGTTTTAGTTTATTAACCGATATAAAATTTCTCCTATATATATATATATATATATATATATATATATATATATATACATCAAATTCTATTCAGAATAAATTCAGTAAAATATATATCTATTATATATGGACATAACTTTATTTCTTATTAACAAATCTTAAAATATTTAAATCGTTCCTGAGACTATATGTGATTTTTTTTTCTTTTTTAACATGCACAAATGAAACTTTTCTACGCTTAGAAATGTTTCTTGTTTCTAGTTTCTATAAGTTAAGGCTGGACTGGAAAAACTCGATTTTTCATTTTGTTTTCTTAAAAGTACTTTCTCTAAATCATAAAATTTCTAGACATACTCTTAAACCGAACAGACAGAGAAAACTTATTTTTATGATTTATAAAGTTTTGTATAAGGTTTATAAGCAGATTTAGTTCAGACCGTAAAGTAAAATATTTCGAAATACATAATGCATTTGGTAGTTTGAGTAGTATAAAAGAACTATTGAAAATGCATTCTAATGTTTTCTAACTTCTTGTATATATATATATAAATTGGATTGCAGTAACATTTTAATTTTCCTTTAGTAATAGTTAAAATTCACCATCCAGAGGAGAACATGTATCTTAATTAAAATTTAATTTCGTTTTTTCACTTTTATTTCCTTGCTGGATATACGGTAAATGATGCAAATATGGCCAATGCCGGTAATATGGCCAAACCTCAATAATGTTATTAGTTTCAGAGAAATCCGAAAGATGGAGCTTTCATCTTGCCGCTCTAAGTCTGAAAAACATAGTTTAGTTCTACATGACCCGTTAACCTTGATCAAGTACATAGGGGGACAGACATTGTTGATTTGTCGTTAGTTGCAATGACATTTTATAAATTTGTCTCTTGTAAGTTTGCTACTTTTCTAATTGAAACAAAGCATCTGTACTTAGCGTTATACATAATATTTTAGCTGGTTTAATGGCCTTTTCAACTGTATAAATGAATTTCAATAGCTGACTTTTCAGACAGAATTACGAACTTTAAAACTCGTTATTGTTGGCAATATGCCCATGGCCATATTACCTCCATGTATCAAAATTTAAACCACAAACATGCTGTTTTCTGATCTTTGATAGGGTCAAGTTCCATCTTGTTTACTTAATTCCAGATGAGGCTGAAAAAAATTGCATACTTCTACCTTGTTTACCTTCTAATACAACCCATGAGCTGCAGCTTTTGGACAAATACTGTTTGTGGCAATTTCAGCAATTTTAAGACCAAGAAGTTCTTTTTTTTTTTTTTTTTTCAAACAAAGTAACCATGAAAACATTTAAAAAGCTCGATTTCGAAGAATATTTTCTCCGGTTTGGGACAAAGCTATGACATATACATTTTCAACGTTAAAGGTAGATTCAAAGGGACAGGTGTCTATCGTGTCATTTATATCCTATCTATCTTGTCAATGTAATTCTTGAAGAAGATTTTACTCTAAGTTCTGTGTTTAGTAACCCATTTCCAACAAAGATTAGTGCCAAAAGTTTAAAACAAATTTCTTCTCCAGATACATATTCTGTAAAACAGGTTCGCAAAACTCCTTGTCCTTCAAGTACTATTATAATAAAACCTGCAATGAACTATAATGCTTTAATTTTGGAAAAAGAAGATCATTTCCCAGAGCTTCAAAAGTAATACTGAATATACTTAGACATCACAACAGTGATTAAAAAACTCAGTCTGCGAATAATAGCGAAAACATTCCTAGAGCAAAGAAAAGTAATATAGTTGGTTTAGCGGCATTTACAAGGAAAAAGTTGTGCATATGATATTATGTGTTGTGTTTCATTATTATGCGCACGAGGAATGTGTAGGACTTACCAAAAAAGGTAAGGAAGTTTTTACTTACCATACATGTGAAATCAAAAAAAAAAAAAAAAAAAAAAAACATTTTTGACCGTTAATGTTTAAAATTGTTTAAAAAATTGCTGAAAAATGCTTAAAATTGCTTAACATTGTTTTCTAAATTTTCTTCTTACATTTCTTTCCATTACTTTTTGTTAAGATTCGAAAATTAAATTTAGATTTGTAACAACTGATGTGTTTTCATGTTTTAAATGTGAATCTTTTCATTATATTTCACCTATGAGCATATTACCTGCATATGGACATATTACCTTCATCAACTAGCCTTTTTTTTTTTTTTTTAAATAAAAATCCTGTAGGTTCAAATCTTGATATTTGCATTTCTTTTTGCTTTCGAGTTCTAAAAAGAATCATCTGTTTTAGAGAATTTTTATGTAATTTTAAATCGATTACAACTATTGCTAAAAAAATTCTAGACTTAAGTTGGCCATATTACCTGCAGTTACCTTATGCTTGTATTTTATAAATATATTGAAAAAAAAATAAGTAACAATATAGACAAATGATGCTTAATTTTAAGATACAAAGAATCAATATAACAACTTAATCAGTTTCAGTTGCAACCCTCCTTTAAAGAAAGCACATCAGTAATTTTATGAAGATTAATAAGCGTAATAGATCCTTCTAGTTCTTTGATATTGTTCACAATTGCTCATGAATTTTATTTAAAAATAAGCTGGTGTGTCACTCACACGACTTTCTCTTACCCTGAAATTTAATACTATAAATTTAGATTGGGGATTAAGAGATAAGATAACAAGTACTGTTATGTAATCCTATGTTAAACAATTCAAATTAGGCTTCGAAAGAGCTTTATATGATAATTAGTTCTGTGTGAGGGAGGGCTATCGCCCCCTTCAAACCCCGTTTCATTAATGCACCTACATGTATATAGAATTTAATTCGGTTATTAAAAAATAATTCTATTTTTAAAAAATAATTTATTAAAATTATTATTAAAACGAATTATCTTTTACTAGTATCGCCCAGTGGTCGAAATTCGACCACAAATTTATTCAAATCTCAGAATTCTTTTAAGTTAGCACTAAATAAATAAATTTAGAAATTTAAAATTTCTCTGTAAACAATGCTCTTTGCAAATACTCTTTCGTCATTAGCTAAATGACCTTGCCCACTGTGTTCTGAAATATAAAATTTTAAGCTATAGAAAGAACGGACCCGACTTGCTGCAACATAAAATTGACCATGTGTAAAAACTGTTCTTTCAATAAAATACCATTTCATTAAATAAATAAATAAATTCACTTTTTGGTGCCTAAAGACAAATAACAAAGAACATTTGGATTTAAATGAGCATTTAATAGACAATTTTTTGTCAGTCAAACGATAAAAAAACCAAATATTTAAATAAATAAATAAAGACACTTTTTGTTGCCAAAAGACAAATAACAAAGAACATTTGAAGTTTCAAAAATTAAATAATATATATTATTTACATATTAATATACAAACATGAAATTTATCGAACGGCTAATATCTCTTTAAATTACAGCTGACATAAATCATAAAACAAAAAAGAAAGAAATTAGATCATAAACAAATTAGAAAATAAAAAAATGATTCCTCATAAATCAAATCCTTAGGAAATCTTTTTTTTGTGGTTCCACGGACGGCCAGTGACGTCATCACTTCGCTTGCGTATAAGGATGCTATACAAATGACTGTGTCTATGGTTTTATTTGAGTTTTATGAAATTGCCAGATTTAACAACTTTCCACTTTTAGGTATTTTTTAACGTAAAGGAATACGTGTATGAAAGGGAAAAATGGGGGAAAATGCATAATAAATAAAAGTATTTTTAAATACCTTCTTGACATCGTAAGAAAATAATATTTGTATTCGCACCTTCCGGCTAACCATACCTTTCGAATGATACCATTTTCAACCTTCTACTCCCATAATTAATATGTTAAAAAGGGACTTCAAATTTTATGCTTGCCTATTAATATATAGATGATAATGCAGACGATTTCCAAATTATAGAAGTAGTATAACACTAAATATCCAAATAAAGGTTGAATTTATTCTCAGTATTACATTAAAAAAATTAAAAATATCGATAACTTTATTTTAAATTATCGCAGGTCGATGGTTCAACTATTCATTTTAAAGCTATTGCCGACTTCTTTTGAAAGATACCCATCATGAAAATTTATTCCCCTCGAGGGGCGACTTCCCCCCAGGGGGGGAGGAAAATAGCAAGTACCCCTATCCTAGAAATTCTAAAGTCTTATGAACCAAGGAAGGGTGACTAAGGAATGAAATATATCTTTCTCAAAAAAAAAAATATTATAGGGTTTTTTATCAATATTTATTTACAATCACTGAACACTGCGACTGCATTAAGGTAAAGATACCAGGTCTCGTGTCACCCCTAAAATCTGCACCAGCAGTCGTCACCCTCTTAAAAGAGGTGTTAAAATAAGCGTTTTATAACCTGCATGAATTTGAATTTTCCCGCACAAGATTCTCCAAAGCCTTTTGCTTTTTATAACATAAAAAGTTCTATTTTAAGAATTGGGGAAGAGTAGGGAGAAGCAAAATAAGAGAAGTCTTCTTGATATATTTTGATTCTTAACACGTTCGCTGCCGGTTTCACGTGACTAAAATTTGAAATGACGTTTTTTTCCTTTAACCCGCCGAATATGTTTGACGTGTTGCACAAGAGCGCTACATCGCCAAATGTTATAGGCTTTGTGTTTACCTTTGCTTGTTTGCGTCATGTGTTACATCAATACGCTGTATTACGTCAAACGTGTAAAAATTCATCTGCTCGTTACAAGCAAACTCTGGAGTTAATGAGTAATAAGTTAAATTTCCATAGTAAATTGTTTCGTTTGTACTGAGCAGATAAAATATCTCGATGACGCCATCACTTCGGTTGCATATTGATGATACGTGTTTTATTAGAGAGAAAGTATTCTATTTTGAAATACCCTTCCATGGAGGATCAAATTTTTGATCGCATGTTTCCGAACCACTTCTAGGGGTGAGTCCCCGACCGTTGCCAATCGCCCATTGCGCAGCACTAGTGTGACGTAAAACCCAACCAACCATCTATTTTGAAATATGAATATTTGTGATGTTTGCGTTAGTACTGTTTGGCTGGTTGAATAGAGTTGGAATTTAAGAGGTACTTTTGAATTTAAGAGGTTGGTTTGTTGATTGTGTTTTACGTCACACTAGTGCTGCGCAATGGACAATTGGCGATGGTCTCACCCCTAGAGTGGTCCAGGGACATGCCATCACAATTTTGATCCTCCACGGAAGGGATGACTCTCACGCTTCGTAGACACCCAGTAGTATAAATAATATGGGAACATGGAAAACATTGCGGGCACGACAGATTTTATGAGCACCAGCCACCATTAGTATACACAATGGTTTTTGGCAGGCTCGAGTACCGAACCCGCAATCTTCCAATTCCGAGCCCGGCGCTCTACCGACTGGGCAACCACGGTCCTGAATTTTAGAGGCATATTTTTTAATTTCATGCCAATACTGGTTGTTACAGTACAAAATTTTGTATACTTTTTAATTTCATGCATTTTGAGATAGGGGTATAGTGAAAAGATCAGAGTATCATTATAATAGAGAATCGTTAAAATTTGCTATAATTATCCAGTTGCGGATTTATTTGTTCATTCCTAATGAATGAAGACTATAAATAAAATATTAATGATAAATAATTTACTTTATACAACTTTTGAAAACTTTTAAATTTAAAATTTCTAAGTAAAAAAGTATACTTCATGCGGTTTTGTTAAATAAATCCTTGTCGAATCCTGTTCTTAGTCAGTGTAAGAAAATGATTCGATAAGGATTTATTTAACAAAACCTTGTGAAGTGTACTTTTTTTACATAGGAATTTTTGTTAGCGTTCGGACACTATTGTTACCGACTGTACTTATAGCTGTTAAATTATTGGAAATAAAAACACTATCATCTAAACACTTATCATCAATTACTAAAGCAACACATTTTTCAGGGACATTTGGTGTGATTGTATAATCTAAGTTTTATTTTTTTATTTGTGATTAGTTATAAATTCGTAATTATTTCGTTTTTTTTTTTTTTTTTTTTTTTTTTAATTCTATTTTATGAAAATTTTCCTTTTGTCCTATGTATTATTATTATTCGGATTGTTTTTTTCAAGACGCTTTTTCTTTTTAGGTTAGATCGCCGAAAAGCTCGCTTTCGTATGCCACCGGTGTAAGGTTGCTATTTGGAACACGATGCGAAATGGCGCCGTCTTCGCGATTTTCGAAATTTCGCCAAGCGGTAGCCTAAAGTAAACTTTCACCTGTAAAGCAATACGTCACATCCCGCGCTGGCGCGGGATCGGCAGCGAACGTGTTAATATATTTTGTCGATTTCTTGATACATTCTGTTGTTTTTGTTGTTTTGCATTTCTTGATATATTTTGTTGTTTGCTGTATTTGACATTGCTCATAAAGAATTGTATGTAATGTTTATGAAAGGTAGACTACGATTTATGTGCAACATTTTTAAAATTTGACATAATATAAAGATTTTTAAGGTACGGCGGGTACTGGTGCATATTTTGCACGCTTTACCAGTTTTCGTCAATCCTGACGAACACTAGTGTTTTAACATTTTTAATAACTGAGAAACATTTTTCATTAAAAATACTTTACTTTCGTTTAGAATTATGATGGTATAATTTTTACTTTAATTGGACTATCGGCACCAGTTGTCGCCAGGGGTATTCGTAAATGTAAACAAATATATTTTAACCCCAAGAACGTGACCTGTATTGCACTTGTAACTTTTGTATAGCCTGTTTAAATAAAGTCAGTCATGGTACTTTTAATTCACTAAGTCTGACTTTGAACCACCTGAAATTTTTCATTGTATTTTGCTTGAAAAATTAAACTATGGTACATAAACATATTTAGATATAAACAGCCTTTTCTAGTTTTCTGCTGTATATTTTAGAAAAAAAGACATGATTACTCTATACTACTACGTCTAATGTATTTTAAATTTTTATAATTTCATGCTTCTGCGAAGATTTATTTAAGTGATGTTTTAAAGTTGCTTCATACTAATTAGGTGCAAACTATAAATACCATTTAAGCACTTTTTTATACCTTTCATATATTTTTTTTATTGACCACGACAATTTAATTTTAATTCGTATATATATCGAAAATGATAAATTACAAAGGCTTAAATTCATAATTAGTAGGACTGTGAGTCGGTTCAAAATTATGTTAAAGTTTTTTGTTATGTTAGATGCAGTAGAATAAAAATTTATGTAGAAAATATTAAACATTAAAAACATTTCTTAAGCAAGTTTTCTATTTATACATTATATTAATTATATGAGATAAAGAAATAGTTAAAATGTTGATTAAAATTATTCTGTTGACTGCTGTTCTTAACCCACGCTTTCCCAAGATCAAGGCGTAACTGAAGAAAAACTGCTTTCAGGTGCCGCTTGGCACGTTTGACGAAAAACACCAGCACCGCGTCTTTTCGTATCATTTAGAAGTTGCAACATTCCCCTGGTTACGTTTTCTATCTTTGGCGAATTAGCACACTTTATGAATGAGGCGGGCTTAACTAAATTTCCGCGACAAAGTGGGGTCAAAAAGGGGGGAAAGCAAGCTTGGGAAAGCGAGGATTAAATAATTAAAATTGTAAGACTCAGATCCATAATATTTGATAACATTAGCATGATGTGTAGAATAATACTAGCCGGCATTGTTTTCCCTCGCTGGTCCCTATATTTCATAAAATATGAAAAATCCACATCAATATCAATAATTAAAAAAAAAAAAAAAAAAACTTTCAAATCCGTCGAAACCGCAGTTAATGTCCCCGCTGTTTTCTGTAATAGCGTTCCGTCCCGCGATACGATGATTGGCTTCTACTGCCTTCAATATAGACTCAACCGCTTTTTATCCCCCCCTCTCCCACGGTTAAATTCAGAATATTAGCGAAATCCCGTCAAATTAGATATTGCGTATTTTTAACCAACATCCACACATAAAGACTCGCCTTTCTGAGTTAATTTGGAGTAGAGCTAAGGTTAAAATCGTGTTTTTCGATAATGCTTGTTGGGTACACCCAACCAACCGACACATAAAAAAAATTCCTCCCTAAAATAATTTGGAGCAGAGTTAAGCTTGAAAAAGTATTTTTTTCTGCCACCCGCATATAGACGAAAGATTCCGCAAAATCTCCTTATACTAGATGTTGGATACATATGACAAACTCACACATCAAATATCAAACACTCAAGACAATTTAGAGCAGAGTTACGCATGAAAATATGTTTTTGCTCCCCTTCCTCAAAATTTGGTCGGAAAGAATGACGCAAAATCCTCTTATAGTATTTGTTGGGTACGCATAACCAACCAACGCATCAAAACATTGCTTCCCTGATATAATTTGAAGCATAATTACTTTTTAATACGTGTTTTTGCATTTACCCCACAAATAATGAGGAAAGAGAAACGAAAGATTTCGCAAAATTTCTTTATAAGTGTTAGGTACGCATAATCAACCCCATATACGTTTAAAAAATAATTACAAGATTTAAAAAAAAAAAAAAAAAAAAAAAAAAAACTATTTATATATTAAGTTTTTACATTTCCTGTTGAATCATATAAACGTTATCAAAGGCAGCGAGGACCCGAAACAATTGGCTAAAAGTATTTAAAAATTGCATTGTTATCGTAGTTTGAGCTAGTCTAAAAGTTTCAAATGTCTAGCTAGTCGGGAAGTTAGTTAAATAATTTTTCTATCGAATTATATAAACACTTCCGAAAGCAGCGGAGGACCCGAAACAGTTGGCTAAAGGTATTTAAAAAAATACATTGTCACTGTGTTCTGAGCTATTCTGAAAATTTCAAAAGTCTAACTAGTCGGGAAGATTGATGATCGGGATGAGTATATGATTGTTGAATCATATAAACGCTACCGAAAGCAGAGAGGACCCTAAACAATTGGTTAAAAGCATTAAATATGCATTGCAATCGTGCTTTGAGCTATTCTGAAAGTTTCAAATGTCTAGCTAGTCGGGAAGGCAGTTAAATAAATTTTCCATTAAATCATATAAACACTACCGAAGGCAGCGGGGACCAGAAACAGTTGGCTAAAAGTATTAAAAAATGCATTTTCACCGTGTTCTGAACTATTCTGGAACTTTCAAAAAGGTCGGGAACTCGGTAGTCGGGAAGTTAGTTAAAAATTAATTGCGAGATTTGTACTGGACAAACAAACAAGAAAACGAGTTAATAAAAACATGGTAAAATCAATCTTACTGCAATAATTTGGAGCAAAGTCATGCTTGGAAATGAGTTTATTACCCCCTTCCCTGCTACTTAACCTCTGCTTCAAGTAGAGATATTTTTGAGGACGGATAAAATTTTGAGAACTTTTTTTAAAAGCAAACTGTTTTCGAATTATTTAGCATATGAATTTGTTTTATTAACAATATTTTGAATTTTGCACTTTAATGATTTGTGTTTTAAACACTAAGAATGGATTTAGGTACTAAGTATGTGACAAAGGTGTTTTGTTTCATTAAAATTTGTAAAAGCGCAATTAAAATCAAACTATTCAGGAAATTGTTACGTTTTATTTACTGATGTTACTTTGATGTGACTGTTACTTTTATTACCTGACAACTACTGGTGAAACTCATTTTTCAAGTGACGAGCACTGGTGTATTTTTATAGGTTCTAATTTTACTTATTTATTTTATTTTATTTGGTATTGAAAATTTGAAAGTGTCTAACAACAACTAGAAGAATCAGTGTATAAAATAGACCAGAGTATAATAATGATACATAAATACCACACGAATACCACGCGAAAAAAAAAAAACATTTAAAATGTCATTACCTTACCATTGGTCATTGATTAAATCGAAATAAAACTAAGAGTAAAACCCCTTAAAGTTTAGCTTTCAGTTTGAGAAAAAGTGAAATTTTGTTCATTCTATTTTTCATAACGTTTTGAATTTACACGATAATTGTAAGGGACTTTAAAATAAGTACCTCGATACTTTTGTCTATGAAATTATGCAAATGAAATTTTTAAAAGCTTGCGAATGATATAGATTATCATACAGATAAGACAGTGACACTGAAATGCGAACAGAAAATTTAGTAACACCACAGATGTCAACAAAGAGGACCTAAGAACTTCTACATGTTTTAGATCTACATGACTAGCATGTTTGATCGAAAATTATTTTTCTATTTCGCAAGTAGTTAGCGGGTTAGTATGTGAAGTTTTCTTTTTCTCCACTTTCTATTATTTTTCATTCACAAAGTCGTACTCAAAACATTCACGGTTATTCTTCTAAAAAATAAAATTATTTTTTTATAGTTTAAAAATAGCTTGAAATATATATAGTTTTTTGAAATATGTATAGTTTGAAATCATTTTTTATAGTTTAAAAATATGCTTTGCAAAACACATTTATATTCAAGTACAAATTAAAATTCCGAACTGTAATCCTGAAATAGCAGTATCAAACCATTAAATATTCAATATTGCTTGATTTAAATAATACAAAATATTTTAAAATTTAAAAAAATATATTTTTTTGTATATTTATATTTTCAAACTTTTATGAAAAGGAAATGAGCAATATTTACTATTTGCATCTTAAAATAAATTGCTTTTGACAATCAAATTTTTAAGCAATAACAAAGTTGCCAAACGAAAACATAGATAAAATAAAAATAAAACGAGCGATTGTGTAAACTGGAAAGTTCGAGAAATTTACAACCGTTGCCAACAGGGTCATTACAGTGGAATTTTGGTTACCATTGAATATACAGGAATGTCCTATGTGTATAATTATCTGTGCCGCATGCGTAGTTAAAAAATATTTAATAAAAATGCTGATATTTCATAAGATATTTTGCATTTTCGCATTCTGATCGCAGTATGCTGTGTCTAATGTAGTATGGCCAAGTTTCCTAAAAATGTTTTTGCACTGTGTTTAATGCCTTACGCGTTATAATTTAAAAAGTGGCAATTTCTCTTTACAGTTTTTTAAAGGAACCATTATATCTCTATGAATGTAAATGATAACCTCATAGAAAGTTTTAAAGATATTAAGAAGAATATCACTTAATCATATACTACAGCCTCTTAATCACATACTACAGCCAAAACTCATTTCAAGAATTACTTTCTACAGAGTGATCCAAAATTCTTTAGTTTTTTACTGGTCTTCTTTTTTCTCTTCAGGAAACAACATTTAATGAAATATATGAAGTGTAGGATGTTCTTTATAGTTCCAAAATTTCAACGTAATTCCTACAGAATTTTTCATGATATCTGATAAAACGTCTCAATTCGAAAGTGTATAAATAGTTTTTGTAGATAGTGTAACATACAACATAATCTGAAAAATGCTTATAAAATGCATATAAAATGTGTTTGAAAACTGTATAAATTTTTATAATAAACTTTTTACAAAATCTAAAATTGACGTACAGTCGGCAGCAAAAGTATCCGAGCACTTGCCAATGATTCCGGTATCAAAAATGTACACTTAAAACTGTTTAATTAAATAAATCCTTGTCGAATCATGTTATTAGACTGACTAAGAACATGGCTCGACAAGGATTTATTTAACAAGACAGTATTAAGAGTACTTTTTTAAGACAGGGATTATTGCTACTGCTTGGATACTTTTGCTGCCGACTGTATATATATATATATATATATATATATATATATATATATATATATATAGATGAATGAAAACTGAAAAACTGTCTTTATGAACTACAATAAACTGTTTTTTATCTTCATCAGAAATTATAGTAAGTTTCAATTAATACAAATATATATTTTTTAATAATATGCTGTGAATAATAATTAAATTCCCGTGCGGAGAATGAAAGAAACCGCAAGTACTATTATAATATTAACAGCACAAAAATAAAGAGAATGCTAAAGAATTATAATAATAACTTTGTTCCAAACATATATATATATATATATATATATATATATATATATATATATATATTGGTTGCCAATGATAAAGTTCTTTGCAAGACAATATAGAAGTTTAAAATTTAACTAGTGGATCTGCAGAATAACTAGTGGATTACTGGAATATATTTTCTTTAAATTGGGATGTGACGATGAATTTCACTTTCAGTGAAATTGGAAATAACAGATAACAGATGATATCTCAGTTTTTGAAAGTTTTAATTATGCATATTGAAGAATTGGAGCCAAGAAATTCAATAATTATATAATTGTAATGAGAGAAAAATGTAAGAACTAGACAAAATTCATATTTAACAAAATCATGCTTTGAACTATCTTTTTTTGTTCCATATTTCAGTGAATAAAATGCAATTGAATACAAATTTTTCAACTTTAAAACAAAACTTTTTTAGTGTAGAAGGGTTAACTGCTTTACGTTCTGCATAATTAACAATATTACACATTTTACTTATTTTTTTCTATTACTATATATATATATATATATATATATATATATATGTACATATATTGAAAATATTTGTTATTTAAGCTAAATTTATGTTTCCTGTTGTACAAGGTAGGTATAAAGTCGTTGATGCATATTTTAATATAAAATAAGTGATGTTCGAAACCGTTTTTACTCTACAAAGCTTCTCACGATGAAAAAGGTTAGTTTGAGAAAATAAATAATCTGGTGGGTCACTCACACAACTTTCTCTTATCCTGCATTTCAAAACTATAAAGATTGATTGCAGATTAAGTCATAAGATCAATAAAGTAAGATTATCAAGTTCAGTGAACTTTAAAAATAATCTAAAATTGGTTTAGGAATAGTTTTATTTAACATACTATTCTATGTGAGGGGAATCTCGCCCCCCTCAACCCACCCGTTCAACAACAGTGCCTATACAATTACTTCAAAAAAATAAAAAATAAAAAGAAAGAGCCTTATCCATTTCATATCAAACTTACCATTCTTGATTAAGTTTTTAAGAAGCAACCTAATACGAACTTCGAAATATCAAATTCGAATTTCTTGCAGTTATTTCTTTTTAAGTTATAATGATAACAGATATACATACAGATTAACCGCTAAAAATTGGATTTTCGTAATGATACCTGAAAACGTGATATTATATTTAAAAAAAACGAAGTTGGAAATTGAACTTAAAAAAAAAAAAAAAAAAAAAAAAAAAAAAAACTTCTCTATAGTATGGGTATGAAAAATTAATTTTCCTTCCTGAGCAGTGCTCTTTGACATAGTAAAATGCAACAAAGCGCTTCTATCAATTACATTTAACAGAAAAGAACATTTAGCTCAATTTTGGCTAGTCGTGTATATTATCTATAAAGCCACGCGTAGCTGTGGCTAAGTTATACGTCGATAATTTCATAAAGTATATAGTATTTCCCCACAACTGGATTTGGCGATTTTTTCTGGCGCCGTTTTGAACGATAACGATGTCGTTCTGGATTCTTTGCAATAAAATATGGTAACCTGCATGCTTTTATTTTAGATTTATGATTTATGATTTAGTTTATGATTTTATCAGTTATGATTTTTAGATTCATGATTTAGCCATAATCGCCAAATCCAGTTGTGGGGAAATACTATAGTTGTTCCTTTGATACATATTTTAAAACTTTATAATAGGATATCTCATGAAATATTGGACATTTAAAGTAAATACAGGTATCATTTTAAATAGAAAAAGATTTGGGAAAAGATTAAGTTATTTTTACGAAGTGATGAGAAGATTTTGAATATGTTAAAATTTTAATAGTAAATTCAAGTTAATCAAGAATGAAAGCGTTGAGGATTAAGATAAGAAAATTGCAAGATTTTAAGATCGCTTTTCTAGCAATGAATATGAGTCAAAATTTAATGTAAAATACATGTATAAATCACAAATTTAATCAGGAACGGTAAATTGATAAGTTATTAAAGAAAAATAAAAGAAAAATAAGAGAAATAATTATTTAAAGTTTCGAACATGGGTCATATAGATTAGCGTCACAAAACAAATAAACAGACTTAAAATCTTCCAGACTTTTAAATAAGTTTTAAATTAAGTTTTAAAATTTAATGTTAAATAAAACAGACATTTCAATAAGTTTTAAAATATTTAAATGGTTACATTTTATTTAGAGCATTATATGTAAAGATCACGAATTTCTTAAAGAAAAAGAAATGATACACATTAGAATGATGCAACAAAAATTGAAGAAGCAAGGTTATGTCGTACGTAAATTTTTAACAGACATGTCACGTGAAATAAATTGTACCATATACATAATGTATCTGATATAAGATATTAACATGTTGCAGCGGAATAAATTCCATATCTGTCATTCTTGGCTGAAAAAAAAATATCGCCAAATTATCTGGCGAACATATTTAATTCCTTTCAAAAACCATGGTTATTTTAACAACTTATATTAAGAGAGTAATAAATAATATGAATCAATATTTCGCACATATTACGAAAATATACATCTGGCTTGTTTATTTTCGTGTTACGTTTTTCATTGCAAATACAAAAAACTCCAAGGAAGACAGAGTTTTGAAATTTAAAATTAAAATTTTGTCAATTTGACAGCAAAATAACTCAATCTACCGAATGCACAATAATAACTAATACATATCTATAGAAAAATATGGAGATTAAAATCAGGAAATAATTTTCCTCGATTTTCAATAATTTTTTTACAAAAAATTCAATGGGCGATAAACATAAGAAATATTTTTCTTGACTTCACAGACGGTCAGTGACGTCACACTTCGCTTGTGTCTAACTACATTAGCACTTTATCAATGTGCATAAAATCTTTAAAGTGATTATGACGTCAATTTTCGTGAGATGCATAATTTAACTTTTTATAATTTTTTAACGTTTACGTTTGATTAAATGTATTTATTTTTATGTCGAAGAAAATGAACTCGTATTTTTATTTATTTTATTTCTTTTTTTTTTTTTTTTTTTTTTTTTTGGCAACAATTAAACTTATGGAACTTACAGATATTTTGGAGCAACTTTAATAAAGGTCTATAATTAACAAATAATTGCAATAAAACAATATTGTGACAATAAATTGAGATAAAAACTATCCTATTTCTCAAGTTGGACCAAACTGCACACATTGTGCAAAATTTCGTTAAAATCGGTTCCTTAGTTTAGCAGTTTATCGCGGCTAAACATCTTGATACGTAATTTTTATATATATGCAGATCTCAACGAAAAGTTTAGTGTAGCGTCCCTATGTAATACACATTTAGAATACCGAGTTTTGATTTTGTGTTACCATTTGTTCTTGAGATATGCTGATAACAGTCACGAACACAGAACAACTGGTAAAAACATGATCTTCTGTTTCAGGGGATCTCAAAACGTGTAAATACAACAAAAACTCAAGTTCGAAAGTTTGACCCAAAAGAATTAGTTTATCTATAAACAATAGTTTTCTAAGAGAAAGTAAAAATAATTCAAAAATTTCCCCTTAGATAATGTTGTCTATCACTATATTTCATTTTTACAGTGGTTATTGTAGTCACCTTTATCTCAATTGTTAGCTAATTTGATTTCTACTTGCAGGATTATGCAATTGACAAAGTGTTTAACCCTCCGTTTCTGATATTAAAGTATTAAAGATGCAGAATAGGATGTAATCCACTATCTTCCTCAATCACAGTGATAACAAATATGAAGATTAAACTGGATTGTTTGGATATGGTTCTAGCTTTTTCGAATGCAAATAAGGAGCTTTTGTAAAAAATTCGCAAAAAATTCTCTTTATGCATTCTAACTAAATTTTCCAGTTTTTTTATTATTATTATTATTATTATTATTATTATTATGCAAAGTATAATGCAGTTTTTTAAACCTGTTTCAGAAATAAATTTTTTATCTTGCATTAGCTAAATAAATGTGTATAATAAAAATGTTAATTGGATCATATGCCAAACCTGTTGTACTTAATTTCGTTAAACGTGTTCTTTGGTCAAATTTTGTAAACACTTTATTTATGATTTAAAGGAATAGTTACATAAATGACCCTCTCACCCACTGAGTGGGAAAGATGGGCATATTGTAGACTTTCAAAATATGTATACATCTGCTTGTTTAACACATACGCTGAATTTTCTTATCATTCAAAATAAAGGTACATAATATCATTTAAGCGTATAAACTTGTCTTTTTACGTTTATTTTGTTACTTTTTAATAAAATTATTAACTAAGTCCATCTTTGCCCTAAACGCACTAACAATTTTATTGGTTTGTTTCGGGAATAATCATCGACAGGAGCCTGCCTATATATTTACGAACCATTATTATATTGGTAAAGATAGTAGTTCTTTTTTCTTTTTTAATATGCATAATTCAATGAATATACCAGGAAGTTATGTGGCGTCTACATTAGATTTATTATTATTATTTCTATTATTATTAATAGAAATGTTTCATGGAATTTCATGATCAATGAAACTAAAGGTATGTTTCATTCTTCTTAAAAAAATAACTGTTTAAAGAATATTTACTTCCTCATCTATTAAATAAAAAATTCTAAAAGAAACCCAAATGAAATTCTAAATATATATTTTTTAATTTATACGATATCTTACTTTATTGCTTTTATTGAAAAAACATCCTCAAAGCTCTAGAATTATCGAAAGTTCACATTTAATTACTTTCTGTTTTCTTTCTGGGAAAAATAGCTTGAAATTTATGCATGATAATGAATTTTTTTCACTAAATTGCTAACTTTGAATACGAACCAGTAAACGCTGCTGAAAATGCAATTAGTTTGTGATAAATAGCCTTAACTTCAGAAGTTATTGCGTTTCATGGAAAAAAATAAATGTTATGTACACAACATATTTTAATAAAGATTTTACAAGAATTTATTTTCTTTAAATGCCGGCATATTTTACAACTTTTGCTTATATATATTTAAATATAAATAGACTTAAGAAATACATTGAACACATTTTCGCAAATATTTCATAGTGAATTTAAATATTGATTTAAAAACTTTTCAGGGTAAAAAAAAAAAAAAAAAAAAAAAACATTATGTAAATAGATATTACGTTGTATTTTCTAGAAATTACGAAATATATTTTTCCGCAGTTTAAAATCTAAACAGCATTTTTAGACATATTTTGCCATTCTTTAGAAATTGTGATTAGGATGTCATCTTTCTTTTTTTTTTTTTTTTTTTTTTTTTTTTTTTTAATATATATTAATGTTTATTAAACCACCACCATTGGCTTAAAGAGTATTTCGAGCCACTATGAAAACCTATGATCTGTGCCGAATTTAAACCCGACATCTGCGCAACTGATGTCCAGAACACTAATCAGATCTGTCATTCTTAAGAAATGAACAAAGAAAGTCTTATGGTTTCCAATTACGTTTTGTTTTTCTTATTCATTTTAACATAATAAAGTCAAACTATTAAACATACAGGGTGACAAGAAATAACTCGGACAAAGTTTCAAACCAAATATCTGTAATTAACACTATCGCAAACTCATTTTGGAAGATGTTGTCTTACCTTGGTCGCAAAAGTTGTTTAAAAACAAAATATGGACCTTTCAACAGGATTTCGCACCTGCACACAAAGCTAAAGGCACTCAAGATTGGTGCAAGACAAATTTTACTGACTTCATTGGAGCTCAAGATAGGCCACCATATTCCCCAGATTTGAACCCAATGGATTATTCTGTTTGGTCCATATTGGAGACAAGGTTGTGTGCTAAACCTCATAAAACATTGGCATCCGTAAAGGAATTCTTATGCAAGGAATGGGATAAAATATCAGTAAGTGAGTTGCGGGCCCATAGCCGAAAATTTTGTGACACGTTTAAAGCTCTGTATTAAGGCTAATGGTAGACACTTTGAAAATTTGTAAATATAATAGACAAAATAATGTATTCATATTTATTGAAGTTTGGTCGTAATATTTTCATTAGCATTAAAGTTATAATTATCATGTGTGTCCAAGTTATTCCTTGTCACCCTGTATTATTAATTCAAAAAAAAAAAAAAAAAAAAAAAAGCAAGGTTGAGGTAATGTTCATAATCAGTTTAATGCAAAAATTGGTATAAGAATTAAAATTGTAAAAATTCTATGCATTTGATACATTTATATTAAATTATTTCGAAATTATTATTTATATTTTATCTAATCTAGTAATGCGTAAAAGTTTAAAAGTGTTCATAATGAATAAGAGATAAAAGGATGTATCTCGTACCATGAATTACGATAAGTTGTAATTAAAACTTTATGTAAAATTAAAACATTTTTTTCAGGTGATAAAAGCGAAATACTTATCATTAATGCATTAAAAACTATTCAATAAACACAGAGCTATCAGTAATCAATCGGCTGATAGCTGACTAACGTTTCAGGCAAGTGCTGCAAACAAAGCATTGCCGCACTATTTGTAGCACTTGTGCCTACGCTTTTTCGCCTGACGAAGGGTCGAGTTTTCTTTCGACTTGAAACAATTGTGTGGTTTCTTATATTTTATTGTGTTTATTCAAACTTTTGTACCAATAACTTCTGATAATGAAACACTTACAAATCAGAATGCGGAAAAATAATGTCAAAATATTGATTTCACTCCAGTATTTTTTTTTTTTTTTTTTTTTTTTTTTGTTAGACAGCATTATATCAATTTTAATATATATTATTTATGCAATCTTATCCAATAAATGTTTCAAATGTCAATCTACTTTTATGTTTCTGTTAGAGTTATACATTTTACATCATATACCGCACACGAAATCTAAAAATATACTTACTCTTTCGTTGCAGATTTTCTACACTCATTTAATTTCAAAATATTTCTTTTTGATTTTCAATATAGCTATATTAAATATAAACTAATATAGCTTGTGATATACAGGGTGTTTATAAAGTCCCGGACCCATTTTGATGTTTAATAACTCATAAAATAATGAAGATATAAACAAACTTATAGCATTTATTGATGGAATAGCTCATATATTTTCTTTTCAGGTTTGAATATCTTTACTTTTGTAAATATCGTCTGCGCGTGGGGTTAATTTTAGATAATTTCATTTTCCAGTCTAAATACCTGTACTTTTCTAAATATCGTCTGCTTATTAATGGCATTTTTCTCTCCTTTGTTTTTGACAACTATTGCAATGTTATATGTTTACCTACCTGTTAGGTTAATGTGTGGTGTGGACTAATGCACGACAGAGTCATTGGGCCTTTCTTTTTTACAGAAAAGACGGTCTCATCAGTCGTATACTTAGACATGTTGGAAAACTTCGTATTTCCACAACTAGAAGAGCTTCAGCCACAGGTCTTTTTGCAACAAGATGGTGCACCACCTCATTGGGGTACCATCGTTCGTAGTTCTTTGAATGACCATTTTCCAGGAAGATGAATTTTGCGAGGAGGTCCAATTCCTTGGCCACCCAGATCACCTGATATAACGCCGCTGGACTTTTTCCTTTGGAAATTTATAAAGGACAATGTTTACAGGAGGAAAGTGTCGAACATTGATGACCTAAAAGTCAGAATTACAACCGCAATAGCCTCTGTGGATGCCGACATGCTTGCCGCTACCTGGCATGAAATTGACTATCGACTTGATATTCTCCGTGCGACGAAGGGGGCACACGTGGAAGTTCATTGACAAGGGACATGAAATTTTTTGAGTCTATCTAACCATTTATGTTATTGATTTTAATTTATCTTTATTATTTTATGAGTTATTAAACATCAAAATGGGTCCGGGACTTTATAAACACCCTCTATAATTATATTGATAAATAGCTTTTAAAAACCTGGATTTTTGCAATAAATTTTAACCTATCAATATAAGTATAATATATTTTACTTTGAGTAGCCTTACCGTCCCAGAATTCCATAATCATTCAAATGCAGTATTTAAAATTGTTCTAAAATGTATAGATAAAATATTGGAAACATGATACTAGTATTTTTCGCATATATTTGTCACTTGATGAAATGAAAATAATTTTAAATGTTTGCTGCTGATAAATTTAGGTAAGCCAAAAAGGATCAAATGTTATTTTAATAAAATTGCTTGAACACAAGTTTGTACTGATAAAATAAAAATAAAATGAAGTTTTCCCGCTCTGTTTATTTTTTAAGTTCCATGATTAATAATTTTTTAATATCTACTGCATCAATTTTATACGAATTATCTTTCCTTTTTTTTATTTGTTCTTATATTTTGTGTGTGTGTATTTTTTATTTTATTTTATTTTATTTTTATTTTTATTTTTATTTTTATTTTGTACTTTATTAGATGTTTTTTGAGAAATTTCAAAAGACTTGATGAATTTTTAATCTGATTTTTAATAATAATTTAAAAATTCATATCTAGATTTTTTTTTTTTTTTTTTGAGCAGGTTAAAATAAAATACAAATATATAAACTTTAACTAATTACTGAAAAAAAAATATTTTATGTAATTGAAACTTTTGAAATAATTCATTATAAAACTTATGAAGTGAGTTTTTAAATTTTTCTTAATGTTTATATTATTTTTATTTCGTGGCGAGACATATTTGGTGGCTAGTATATACGTAAAATTCCCCACCGAACTCAAATGAGTTCACTGACAATTTCCAAAAACAATTTACAATTATTAAATCCACATATCGAAAAATACCTGAAACAGACTGTACTAAAAATTTTTAGATTGATAATAAAAGAAATATTTATGCATATTTAAAATTCTTATACATATGTTCATCATATTTTGGGCAAAATAATTAAATTTTGAGAACAAAAAATGCTAAACATAGTTCGAAATTTAAATGGCAGATAACAATCTCTCCTGCATGTCGAGAAGACATAACATCCACTTGAAGAAAAATAAAGCAAAATTAAAATAGCAAAAAAAAAAAAAAAAAAAAAAAAAACACATTTTACAAAGTTAATTATGAAAATCACATAGCAATTTCTAAAGATGAAATCATATCGCGGAAAATGAGTGAATGAAATTCGAATAAGCAGAATTTCAACCATAATTCAATCTCTCACTTTTTGAAAAATTTTAACATTTTTGGCAAAAGTCACCTTATGCATTTTATACAGCCATTTGCTTTATTTGTTGCATTGCATTTTTCTCCACAGCCAACACACTAAATCTCATAAAATTCTATTACCTCGGCATCTGTAGAATCTGATAATTTCAGATATATTTGATCTTCTTCACTGCTGTAAAAAAGTGTCATGTTTTTGTTTTTCCTTCCCTTTATTTTAGACCTTTTTCAAGGTTTTAAGTTTTTTTATCACTTTTGTCCCTTTCTGGGATAAACATTTCCGACGTTTTTCGGAATTTTCTGGTGATCTCAAACCATAGTTGCCTATTTACCATTAAATGTGCCATAAATACCACTGGTACGTTTTCTAACTGTTTTTGTCGTGGTTACATCAAAAGCTGGTGGAATATTATAAAGTACTTTTGTTGGTGATGGTACATCAAGAGTGTTTGATGTTTTAAATTGAAGAAGAGATGTCCACCCAATTTAAGTTGACACTTCGCCATTGCACGTCCTTGTTTTAGGCTTAGAAGTAAAGATTGAATAATGTACGTGCCTAGAATGTCTGTATTGTAAATGGAAAAAAAATTAACTTACGTATTGTAACGTATTGTATATTCAACCGCTAAGTTAAATGAACATTAAAATTTCACTTACATTTTATAATCGAAAATAATAGCTTCACATCGCAGTGAATGAACACATTGAACAGTTTCTACAAACAAAGTTTATGTTGCCATCTATATTCTAGTTTACTTACGTATTGTTACGTATTGTATATTCAACCGCTAAGTTAAATGAACATTAAAATTTCACTTACATTTTATAATCGCAAAACATAGCTTCACATAGCAGTGAATGAACACATTGAAGAGTTTCTACAAACAAAGTTTATGTTGCCATCTATATTCTAGTTTAAGAAATATTTAAACTCGCCATCCCTCCTAGAGTTACCCTAAAATAAGAAAAACTTACATGTAGTCTTTAGACATCCCGAATAAGAAAATTCTATCATCCGAATAGTATATACAAGAAATAGTGTACAGAATTATACAAAATTTAACAACTTCCACTTATTTCAATTTATTATTTAGGGTTTATTTCTAAAATATATAAAATTGCTCTGAGCGCTTAATGTTCCCTTTAGGGTTTCTGATAAGAAGAGAGCTAAATTTGCTATCTATACTTGGATACATATTTAAAATTCTTCCCATCATCAATATATTTCTAGGATAGCGCTAATCATTAATTAAAACTACATATTTTACTTTGAATGATGAAATCTTACCTGGTTGTGGTGATGTATAAGCAGATCTTAGATTAAACAAATACTCTTTTCTCTACCTGTTCGAAAAATGAGATAAAATACTTATAGTTCATTTCCAACGAATTTCTTTTTACAATTAACTCGTCATTGTAAGGCTCAGTTACAGCTACGAAAATCTATCATTTTCCAACTAAAAAGTGAGAAAGAGAGAGTGGTTAAGGTTCAGATGGCTCCCTTTACAGATAAGTAATATGTCTAGAATTAATAACAGCTTAAACTTCTAGATAAACAAATTCTAATTCTTTAAGAGAAGGGGATGACTTACCAGTAATTTTCTTTAAATAAGTTTTAATTTGAGGTATCTTCATTTTCCAGAAACCTCACCACCAAGGACTATTTTCCACGTTGAATTTCCATTCTATACCTTTAAAAACAAAAATATTTTACCTCAAGGTTATTAATTTGATTCCACTATTTTTTCTATTCATTTTTCGTCCTTTTAAAAATTTTAGTATTATCAGAATAAAAAACAGAACATAAACCTCTACGAGAAATAAATCGTCTGAAGCCTAATAAAAATGAATCTGTACTCATATCAATAATTAATTCCACCCCCTGCTTTTACATCACTGATAGAACTCAGAAAAATCCGCCCCCCTTTTTTTTATGGTATGGACTTTGCCGGATCTTCTATACTATTTACTGCAAATAATGTTATTTACTTGTTTTTACTTGCGTAGTTACTGGTTTTTTAGGGAAAAAAAAAAATACCTTAGGCTTGTAACTTTCACATATTTTTACTTATTTAGTAAGATTTGTGAGTTCGTAAGAGATTTTTCACAAAAAAGAACTTTTGCAACCTGATTGAAATAATTGCATCTTAAAATTAATTACGCAGCATGTGTAAAACCCCTTTCGAAATTTCTACTCTGGAAAATACCTAAAATCTAAATCGTTATTTACTGACGGTTTGCTTATTTTTTACTCTATTCAAATGAGTTTTTGACGAAATTTGTTCAATATATTTAGCTTTCAACCTATGCAATAACAAAAAAAAATTCTATCTTTCACGCATGAGCATTCAAATAATATTTACTAAAAAGACTCATCTTTCAACGAATATTACATGCATGAATTTTATGTTTCATAATAATATTTCTATAATGTTTTGTCACTTTTTCAGCAAGTTTTGTAAAATTTTATGAAAATCCGTTCTAAGTATCAGCAAAAAGCTTGTCCAAAAAATTAGTCATTTTTGAAATTAAAATTATACTGCTTAAATAATTGCACAATTCCCACCAAAAACATGCAAAAATTTTACATAGTATATGCAACAGTGTATTAAAGGTACAAGCCATTTTAGTACAAGCCATTGATACAGGGTGATCCAATGTATAGTCTATTTTTCTTCAATTTGAGATTGGTCCCCTAATTGCCCTCTGGATAATGGAAAACATGAGTGGAAAATCGATAGTGGAAAACACGAGTTTTAAAATTTTCTTTGCATGTATGAAGTATCAGGCCATTTCGTTTAGTTTTTTTTTTTTTTTTTTTTTTAATTATCGAAAAAAAATGTCAAAATTAAAAAAAACAAATTCTAATAATTTGATCACCCACAGTAACCTGTTATCTAAATTTTAAAAATAATCTATTCGATGGATGTTAGACAAAAATAAATAAATAAATAACGATTGAAAAAATATACCCGGGCAAATTTCAAACGAATTTAAATAGAAAAAAATTTAAAAGGTTCGAAAAGTATTTAAATAGGTCGATTTAGATGTCTACTAGTCCAAGATTCATGTTTAATAGTCCAAAACAATAATTTTTTTTTTTTATTAATATAAACACAAAAAATTAAATAATATTATTAAGCGGTAATAAAACTTAATATTATTTGGAGGATAAACATTTCAGTCAAGAAATGCAAATTAATGGAATATATGTAATCAACAATCCAAACGCTTCTCTTAAAAAAACTTTTCTTTAGAAATTTAATAAGCTATTTTAATTTTTTGACATTTTTATCACCATAAACATAAATTACATACAATTAATTCGAAAAACAAAATGCTTTATTAATTTTCTCGTAATTTACATGCTAATTAGAGAAAAATTGTATCGTCATAGTAAAAAAAAAAAAAAAAAAAAAAAGATCGCAACAACTTAATGAATTTGTGTTTTTAACTGGCTTAAATTTAAAAGTAGTACTAGCATTTTTTTGTACATTTATAATTCGCTTTTTTAATATTATGTAAGTTAAATTACTTACAAGTCAATTAAACAAATGTATTCAACAGTTTAAAAAATACAGTTATCTCTTTTTTAAAATAAAGTGGAAAATAAAGGTATATTTTACATTATCCGGGGAAAAAAAGATAGACAGAGATTTGAAAATATATGTAATAATTAAGGGAATTATTATAATGAATTATTCGAACAGATACGAGGACCATACAAGCGGAACCTTTTAATGACAAAATAAGAATTTAAAATACAAGTAAAAAAGTCATTAAAATGATCTTAATTAGAAGATGCGAAACTTTTTTTTCTAAATAGTTTTTAAAGGATTTTTTATTATTATTATTACTTTCTCTTACACATGTATATGGTAGAGAAAGTGTTGTTTTAGGGTCAAATTTTCGAAATTGTGTTTTTGTAATATTTACATATTTTAAGGTGCCCTGAATCAGACAAACATATTTTCAGCGGTTGGTCAGTGGCTGTGGCTGTGTGCCTGTGTATCTGTGAGTCTGTATATCTGTCCATGAGTATTTTATCAGCATATCTCAAGAACAAATAGAAGCAGAATGTTCAAATTCGGTATTCTAAATATGTATTATGTAGGGATGCTACACTAAACTTTTCGTTCAGATATAGCAAGTGGTTCGTTTACAGGGACACCCGAGAGAATTTAAATACGTCTATGGGGAAAATAGCAGGTAAGTAGAGATTAACGTCTATAGGCTGCACTAAACCAAATAAAATGAATATATATATATTAAATGCTTAAAGCAGGTTTAATGTAGAATATGGTGTGAAATTTATTCACGGTTCATTTACAGGGTTACGCAAAAGAATTAGATTATAGCGGGTCAATACTTGATAATTGATGGAAGTGTATTTCAGGTTGTTCTGTTTGTTACCACAGGATTATATTTATGTGTAATATATAGTGTGCACATAATTTTTAGAAGCTATACAGGGCTGCCAGTAATTAAGCGAATTTTATTACATGTAGTTAGAAGAAGTTCTTTACTATTGCATTTTAACAGATCCAGGGAAACTACTCAGGAATAGAAGTTAATTATTCATACCTATACTATAAATATAGTTTTTTTTTACGATAAATATTCATCGCTTGTTTTTAGTATATTTACACGTTTGGTGTTTCCTGAATACCGAAGTCATGTTTTAACGTTTGACCTTTGTCGTTGTTTCTTATCAGATTACCTCTAAAACAAATAATTTCAGGTACTTAAAATGTCGTTTTTTAAAGTTAATATGTTTCTTACTCGAAAAGCTTGGTCAACATTGAAAAGTTTCAAGGAGTACTGATTGAGAAAGTTGTCTGAATGATTTTAAATGAACTTTTAAATTTAACAGCAGAATTGAATTCTATATAAATAAAGGTAGAATAATCAAGGTGAGTGAGGGGAGCAGTAGCCCACCTCAACCCCCTTCCCCAGCAATACCGTCCTATCGCTCCCCTCACTCAAATTTATTTGTCAAATAAAGTTGTTCCGAAACCTAATTTGTGTTGTTTTTAACATAGGTTAATATAACAGTTCTCGTTATTTCACCGCTTAGTTTCCGATCTGTATTTACAGTATTAAATTTGAAGGAAGGAGAAAATCGTGTGAGTGTCACACCAATTTTTTTTATTTATTTATTTTTATTTATTTATTTTATTTTATTTTATTTATTTATTTATTGAATATGTACTGTACTCAATATACATAAATCATCAAAATATAAACCCAGTTGTAGTTAAGAATGAAAGGCAATATAATGGATACCAAAATTGAAAGATTCTTTACATTTGCAATTCCTGACATAAATTATATACTACTAAGTATTTTTTCAGTACCATTGTTAGACCACATATCCTATTACTTTAAAGCTGCGATAAAATCGTTATCACGTGCAATAAAAACGTTGACTCCTGGGATTAATTATTTCCCAAAATTATGGGTTTTATGTTAAGGCTGAGTACGTTTTACGTAGCACAAGAGCTACAAAATTATAAATTGATGAAAGTCTGGATTCGCCTCTAGCTCCGGAGACATACTAAAACAAACTTAAATTTCCGAGGAAGGAATAAATATTACTCAATAAAGTAATAATTTCACGCACTCACATAAAATCTTGCACATACTCGCGTATACGCTCTCAGTGAAACCGTGCCAGATATAAATTATGGAACATTTTTGCATATTAATGGAAACAGAAAGTTATTATTTGTAAAACTACTAAAATCTGTAAATTCAGATTTCGATTTTGGTATCTAGTCACATTAATGCATATATATTGTGTCAGTTACTGTAGAATGCAAGAAAGCACTTGGTCAATATATATAACGTGTAGTAAAAGTAACAGAAAAAAATAAAACATATATATCATTCAAAATTGATTGACACCGTGCTAGATATAAATTATGGAATATTTTTGCATATTGATGGAAACAGAAAGTTATGGGTAAAACTACTAAAATCTGTAAATTCAGATTTCGATTTTGGTATCTAGTCACATTAATACATATACATTGTGTGAGTTACTGTAGAATGCAAGAAAGCACTTGGTCAATATATATAACGTGTAGTAACAAAAGTAACAGAAAAAATAAAACATATATATCATTCAAAATTGATTGACACCGTGCTAGATATAAATTATGGAATATTTTTGCATATTGATGGAAACAGAAAGTTATGGGTAAAACTACTAAAATCTGTAAATTCAGATTTCGATTTTGGTATCTAGTCACATTAATACATATACATTGTGTGAGTTACTGTAGAATGCAAGAAAGCACTTGGTCAATATATATAACGTGTAGTAACAAAAGTAACAGAAAAAATAAAACATATATATCATTCAATATTGATTGACACCGTGCTAGATATAAATTATGGAACATTTTTGCATATTAATGAAAACAGAAAGTTATTATGGGTAAAACTACTAAAATCTGTAAATTCAGATTTCGATTTTGGTATCTAGTCACATTAATACATATATATTGTGTCAGTTACTGTAGAAAGCAAGAAAGCACTTGGTCAATATATATTACGTGTAGTAACAAAAGTAACAGAAAAATATAAAACATATATATCATTCAAAATTGATTGACAGTAGCATTAAGCGATTTTCAGTGAAATGCATACAGAAAAGCATCGGACATTTTTAATATATAAGAAAAATATTACTTACATTTTTCACCAACAAATAGCGTTGTATCCAACGAATAATCTCACATTTTAATAGATCCGCCTTCTGAAATAATGCCATATTACGTATACTGATTAATCTAATTTTGGTGTGTTGCGTATGATTTCAGATGTTAGTGAGTACTTAAACGTTTATTGAATATTTCTGGTCTTAACCGTTTTAAAAAGAAAATCAGTTTATTGCTAAGAGATAAAGCATAAGCTTTTTTATTAAAATTTCCAATGCACAAAGTCTGACGGCCATTCTTATGAATTACAACCATCAATTAAACATTATAGTCCTAGTCCCTTTGGTGAATGGGCTGCGCCTCGGTAAAAAAAAGTTATTTTACAATTATACACAATCTGGAGGAGTAAAGTTAAACTAATATGGCAATAAATCATTTGTTACTTAAAAAACCAAACTTACGTCTGTCTGTATATTTCTAAAAACCGAATAGTTTATGGTCTGTACTTTTCATATAATCTAATATTATTTTTCATTTGACTTTAGGACCATCGGGTATATGCATGTATATAAATACACATGTATATTATATTTTAATTTAACCAATTACTTTTTCATAAAAAACATTCTAAATTTCTATAATTATGCGCTTTTGAATTACAAGCGTATTAAACAAAATACAAGTGCTAGGTAACGGAAAAGTACGTACTAGCCGCTTTGAGGGTTAAGAAACACAGTTTAAAACAAATTAGGTGCAGAGATGAATTCCCCGTGTCAGTGTTGCTGTAGAACCGTGCTGCACTTGTTAATATATGCAGCAATTGTATGGAAAGCCCAAGCAATATATAAAATTCTTTATTCTAAATAATAATTTTTTTTTAATGGAAAGCAAATCAAATTGCACAGAAGACGATTAAATTTGCGAATGTTTAATTTATTTTCGACCATAAAAAAAAAAAAAAAAACATTCGTGACTTAGAGAAAAATGGATGCGATTCATTATGTAAGTTATGAGCTCGTGTAAAGTCCACTGGAGTTAAACAATGTTACATTTTTGTTTATAATAAATCAGATATTAAAATCATTGATGATAAAGGTTTAGTAAATCAGTAACTAATATTTCTGTTCTATTTAATATAGAATTTATATTATATTATTTTATTTTTAACACGCTTTTATTAGCTTCACCTGTATGTATGTATGTTTGTATGTTTGCAACCGCTCTGGGAGCAAACAAAAAAATTATATTGTAAAAAAAGACTTTCCCTACGTGAACGGCGTGGCGTTGAGGTATAGCTCCGCGCTACGAGCCTAAAGGTCTAGCGTTCGATCTCAGTCAGGGGAGATTTTTTTAAAAATGGGTTTTGATTAATTCCAAATTATTTTAATTAAAGATTTAAATGTATGTAAATATTATGGTGTGTCACTCACCCGATTTTCTCTTACCCTGCATTTTAATACTAAGATAGATATTTTGTGCTTTTTAGTTCACATTTCTATAAAAGCGTGTTCTTTAATTTTTTAAAACTATAATATTATTTAAAATATGTTCGCCTGTTTGTCTTTATGTGTGACCAAAATTTTTGTGGCAGCTCTAGATCACGAAGTAATAAACAGAATTTCACAAAAATTATATTTTGTTGCACCTTAAAATAAATTGATGCTCATAATCTTTTGGTACATATCCCCTAATAGGTGGCGCTGCTAAGCTGCGATTTGCTTCAGTTACTGGAGCTCATAATTGATCAAAACTTGATATGTAAAAGAGCCATCACGAAAACTTTCCTTATTCAGTTTGATGCATATCTCAGCTTGCAAGACATTTGCGGCCTGCCTTCGAAATCTTGTTTTTAGTTAGTTAGTTATAAATTTTCGTTAAATTTGGTTGAGTTTTATTTTAATTTTTATTATTCATTTTACTTAAGTGAAAAATATACATTTCCATATGTAACTAGTCTCTTTTGAAGATCTTGATTTTTTTTTTCTTTTTTTTACTATTATCTGTCAAAATATGCCTAACGCTTGTTAAAATTTCCCCTTACCAGGCTCAGTTGTGATAAATTTCACACTTATGTAAAACTAACTTTTTATTATGCCAAATATTTAAATATGCGAAAATAATTTGACGTATCACTGCAAGAAGACCTTCTCAAAATACACTATAATTCTGGGATAGATGACCATAGATTTTAAGAATTGAAATATTTATATATATTTGAAATTCTTATACATATACCCATCATATTTTCGGGGGGGGGGGGGGGGAAATGAGAACAAAAAGGGAAAAATATAGTTTGAAATTTAAATAGCAGATCGTCATCTCTCGTCATGGCGTACTTGATCTATAAGGCGTGTTCATTTCGCGAAAAGAGGGAGACTGAAGTGAAGCTGTTTTTTCCTGAGGTCTGCCCCAATTTCCCATGATTCAGCTGGCTTTTGTTTACGTTTCTACGCGATCGGGACAGTCGATCACTTTTCAATCGTATATGTTTATTACGTAAATATCTTCCGAGGGATACTATAAATATTAATTAACAAATGTGCCACATGTCATTACGTTATTGAAATACTTTATGTGTTATATTGTTCTACGATAGAAAAAGAAAATATTAAGGAAATAATGAAAATGCTTTTGAAGCTTAATACGATGCTTAAACAATGGCTTTACGAAAACTATGCTCTTTTTCTGTTAATTTAAAAATTGCTAGATTTTATCTAATTTCAGTTATTGTCATTGATAATGAAACATGAAATGTTATAAATTGTTTCTCACTGCTTTTACATGCATTGAAAGAAATTAACTATTTAAAAAAATACCTTTTTTTGCTATTAAATTTAAAAATAAATTATAAATACCTAATGTTTTCTTTTATATGTGATATATTTAAACCAATTTCGATTTAAGCACTTTGATTCTAGCACCTGTTCCCATTGAACACTATAGCAAAATACGGGCAGGCTTTGAATTTGGTGCAGTCTCGCGAGCGCCCTCTACAAATAAAATTGGCCTCATCTTTCCGAGGCAAATGAACACGCCTTGTAGATCAAGTACGTCATGCTCACATTTAGGCCGAAGAGAGATTGCCATCAAATACAAGAAAGAAAAAGTGAAGTTAAATAACAAAAAATAACACATTTCATATAGTTAAATAGGAAAAAAATATATAAATTTGTAAAGATGCAATTATATCACGGGAAGTTGGTGAGTAAAATTCGAATAAACAAAATTTGAAGCATATATATATATTACTCTTGGTAATATTTTATGACATATTTGGCAAATGTTTTGATAGTTAGCAAACCTTTCATGCAACCACTTCAGAAACCTTATGCATTTTATCCAGTCATTCGCTTTTCTTGTGGTATTGTATTCTTCTCCCCAAATGACAGAGTGATCTTCTTCAAATTCTATTCCCTCGAAATCGGTTGAATGTGATACACACTCAAATGAATTTCATTTTCTTTGTTGCTGGAATCTTCGTTTTTTTTAGTACTTTTGTTAATGATGATGCATCATGAATTTTTGATGTTTTAAAAGTTGTTATCTCTTTTTAATTTCATGTGGCCATCTCTCTTAAATTGAAGGACACATCCACACATTTTAAAGCATAATTCCTCCAATTTACGTCTTTGTTGGTAAGAAGAAAAGTTTGGATTATATACTTGCTATAGAAGCCCGCATAGTTTATATATATATATATATATATATATAGCGTACTTATCGTAAATCATTCAGATATACCTAAGTAAAGAAAAATATTCACTCACTAAATTATTAAATAAATATTAAAAGTTAACTTACATTTTTAAATCGACGAGCACAACTGCACGTTACAATAAACTAACTCATTGAAATATTTCCTACGAACAATACATGTGATAAAGTTTAGGTAATATTCAGCCTTGCCATCTTTGTCGACGGTCATCTATCGTAGAGCAACCCTATTTTGCAGCAAATACTTTGATTAATTAAAAAATTATGCCTAGTATATAAAATATAAATAATTTTCATCAATATTCCTAATAATAAATCTTGATTGAGACACAAAATGTTACAAAAAATATTGTCTTCTTCTTCTTTTTTTTTTTTTTTTTTTTTAGCATTTAGGGAAAGACAGATATCTTAAAAATTAGTTTTATAAAGTATTTATTTATTACTTTAAAAAACTAACAATAAAATATCTTTTATAAAACAACATGAAATAACTAAACATGGGAAAATTGTTTATATTTTTTCTAATTCCTTAAACAATGGATTGTCACGCTAATGAAATATATATAACGCTTCTAAAAAAAAATGTACATTTCTAAACGCAGCTGTTAGAAAATTTTAAATTACTTTTGACATTTGTCTTTTACATTTGAAAACATAAAACATTAGATATATGAGATTATTCAGAGGATCATAAAAGCAAACATTAAGAAAAATGTTAAAATTACTTTTTAACGACAAATTAAAAGCTTAAAGTAACAAGATACTTTTTTCAGAAAACACTTTTAAGAGATAAATCTATTTGATAGTAAATGTTTTAAAAGATGTTTTAATGCCGGAAAAAATGTATTTTTACAGTTCTGTAAAATATTACTTTTATTCCATGGGGTTGTAGTGATAATATCAAGAAAATTGAAGCTTCAGAAATACATCTGAAGAAATATTTATTAGAAGAATGTTTGTCTACATAGTACAATGTATACAATATTTTTATTTATAATAAATTTAAGGGAGTATACAATTTTTCAGCATTTCATAACTATTAGAATAATTTTTAATCTTATATTTTTGACAAAACTATTGACAAATTTACTCTAATGTTAAATAAAATAATTAATACGTAATGAACATGTTGTTGTAATTATTAAAATTTAATTAATTAAAACATAATAATCGTTTTTAACTTTACATTTCTGGTGAAAACCGATCTTCGACATCGTCGGAATAGAATACCATTCTCAAGTAATTTAAAAGCTTAGATTTCATTTTTGATTTTGGGGTATTTTATTAAAATAATCTGGTGCAGCCTTCACAAGGCTTTCTCTTACCCTTAAATTCAATACTATTAATACAGATTCGAGATTAAACAGTATGAAAACAAGTACTGTTATATAAGTCTATGTAAAAAACTATTTAAATTAGGCTTCGGAAGAGTTTTATTTGACAAACAATTCTGTGCGAAGGGAACTGTAGCTTCCCTCAATCCCTTGTTCGAATATTGTACCTACAATGATAGGGTGCAGCCTTCACTCTTACCCTTAAATTTAATACTATTAATACAGATTCGAGATTAAAGAGTATCAAAACAAGTACTGTTATATAAATCTATGTAAAAAACTATTTAAATTAGGCTTTGGAACAGCTGTATTTGACAAACAATTCTGTGCGAAGGGAGCTGTAGCTTCCCTCAATCCCTTCTTCGAATATTGTACCTACAATGATATAATTTAAATCTGTTATTAAATTTAAAATTTCAGTTACAGTTACAGTTATTCAGACAACTTTCAACCGCACCATTCCTTGAAGTTTATCAATCTACATCAAACCTTTCGAGTAACAAAGAAAAAAAATTACAAAATAAAATATTTGAATTGCTTGAAATTATTTCTTTTTAAGTTATTCTGATAAGAGACAAAGATCGAGCGTTAAAAAATTGATTTCAGTATTCAGGAAACCTCCAAATGTGCAAATATACGAAAAAAAAAAACCCATAAATATTTATTTTAAAAGTAATTTTTATACCGTATGTGTATCAGGAATGAATTTCAATTCCTGAGTAGTTTTACTGGACATGGTAAAATATAATATTAAAGCAATTACACTAATTACATTTATAAAAGAAAAAAAAAAGATCGTTTTCGCGTACTTATTTGTAGCCCTGTATATCGCCTGAAAATTATATGCACACTACATTGTGCACATAAATATATTTCTATAATAATAACGCACAACACAACCTGAAATGCAGTTTCATCAATTTTCAAGTATTGTTCCACTATATTCTAGTTCTTTCGTGTAGCCCTGTAAAAAAACGGTGAATAATTTTCATACCCTATTCTACATGAAACATTCTTTTAAGCATGTGAAAAGAGTGTATTCATTTTATTTGGTTTAGTGCAAACTGCAGATGATAAACATCATTTACTGCAATTTCACCGATAGATCTAATGAATTTGAATTCTCTTCGGTATCCTTGTACAGAAACCATTTGCTTCATCTCAACAAGAATCTTAGTGTAGCATCCCTATATGATACAGATTTAGGATACTGAATTTGAACTTCGTGTTGTTACATGTTCTTGAGATATGCTGATAAGAGACATACAAACACAGACGAGCACACAGACCAACAGCTAAAAACATGTTTTTCGGTTTCAGGGACATTTAAAACGAGTAATTATAACAAAATCTCAAATGCAAAAATCTGACCCAACAACAATACTTTCTCTACCATGCACATGGGTAAGAGAAAGTAAAATAAATTGGCATTTATAGTGATTGATAAATATAATTTCACGTATTAAACTCCTGTTATACTCTAAAATGGCCGAAATATAACTACCATTTTAATGAATTAAATATCTCTATAAAGTCATTTGCTGCATGACGTTCACTGATTTACGAATACATTATACGCATTATTGATTTAATCACGATCAAATGCATGCAAAGTTGGGAATCCTTTGTATTAGTCTGTAGATCAATGAAGTTGTCTTACATAGTCTTTTTTTTTTTTAAGAAAACCTTTAAATTTACTCAAACGTCTTCAATATGTTAAAATAAAAACGTATTTATATACATTTTTCACTGAAAAAAAAAAAAAAAAAAACTTACATGATGTTAAATGCATTTATCCAAAATTTTGAATTGTTTGGGGTTATGGCACAAGGAATATACGTCTAAAAAAATTTTTTTTTCAGCAAGATAGCTTGAAATTAAAATTTTCAGAAATTTATTTAAAAGAAAAAACTAATTCTATCATTAAAACAACTTTAAATGTATGAAATGAAAAGAAATTATTTAAAATACATTTTTGTGAAATCTTTCAATTGAAATTTTATTAAACTTGACATGTAATGCATCTTTGGGAAATTGTTAACGTGTAACATTTGTATTTTAAGAACTTAATCATAAAGCAATATTTATAATAGAGGATAATAAAATAAATAGGAAATATCAGCAATGAACATATTTAAATATATGCATTATTATTTGAATGAATTTACATAATACTGTTACATAATACATTTACAGAATCCCGTTAAGGGTAAATTTGTAAATACCTTCTGCAGTTAGAGCCACTAAATAAAATAATAGGCCGGCGCACACCGCCATTTTTTTGCCTCCGAATAGGACAGCATTCCCGCTTGGCGTCTTTATCGCTTCCCTAATGATTTCAAGAAATCTTAATCTGAAGCTAATCCGGTCAAGATAAGAGCAATAAGCAACAATAATATTCCTAAAAACACATTTTTTTCACAGTACATACTCAGGATGTCATTTTATTCTAAAGATATCCTATGAATGTACGATGTGTTGTTAGGGAAGTTTCTGTTTCTTTTATAAAATGTCGCCAAAACTCAAATACACAGTAATAGAAGGTCTGTGAACACTTTATATTCACTTCTTCAAGGATTATAGCAATTCATCGCTAAACAAACCTCCATATCATAGTTTACTTAGCTAAAACTATGAAATATAATAAAATAAGTTACTCTAAAGTAACGTAAGACGATAAAAAAATGTTTCTGGTTTGCTTATCAGAGAAACGCGCTGGGTACATGTGGCAACCCTAAGGCAATAAAATGCCTGATGCGCCAGCTCGAATATATAGGAGCCTTATCTGCAGTGTCTTTATTCAAATGACTACACACGCTTTACAGTAGAACTATTCAAGGTGCTCCATAATTTGAGGATTTTTACTATAAACAGTATCTTTCAAATGGCTTCAAACAAAAATGTGACATAGAATGAGTTCCGGAAATCATGGTGGTCATTCTAGACCAATGCCTGTCACTTGAAAATAATTCAGAGCAATATTCCTGTAATTTGAATTTTCCATAAGAAAACCACATACTGCAGGAGTACGTGGTTACACACCTTGCATAAAATGTACACAACTTGGTTCATCCTGTAAAATGTGAAAATGCAGTGTTATAAAATCGCTATATAATGGAATGAATTCATCGTTTCCAGCATAAAAATTTGCTTTGCGATTCCTCTACTGGATAGTGCTACCTTAAACGATAAAATTTTCTGTGGGCTTGCAAGAGATACACCCGGGTTTTTCATTCTTCAAATTTGCCAGTTTAGTTTATTGACAAATCTTTCAAATAAAAATGTGCTTTTTCGGTAAACCATACACAGTTAGCAGCAAATTTACTTTGATCATACGTTTAGAGTATATCATTTGCAAAATTTTCTCTTTATTGCAGATATGTATTTGTAATCACCTGATGACACTATTTTTTGAAAGTGTCTTTTGGTATAATTTGGTATATGGAAGAAACCGACAATCTTGTTTCATAAGATAATCGTTTCATGCATTTCTCAGGACAACGTATAAATATTTTTCAACTCATTGTACATTTGGAGGTATCAGACTGAACGACAGCATCCCGCATTTTCAATTAAAACAACACCCACTCTGGCTATTCGTCCGTATTTCTGTATTGATATATTTATCCATTATGACCTTTTTTAATATTCAATTTTTGGTGAAAACCACTTTTTGTTATCCTCGAACTACGATCTAATGATGACAATCCAATGCAATGAAAACACGTTACTCATTTAAATATATGTTTTGCAGGTGTTAAAATTAAAATGTCAGTGTGCTGGAAAAGACTTTTCTATTTACATTTCCGTATGGAAAAATTAAATATATATCCGCGCGTCACTGTTAATTTTTGAACCGTTCGAATTCATTTAAATTTACAGGGTGTGGCAGCCTCATGTTCTGAGAGTTTGCGACAGGAAATTTGACTCGCCACAATATCATCAACTTCCCTTTCATTTTTCTTATTGTTTAAACAGCGGAATTTCCCAAATACCGATCTCTCTGTTATTTGTGCAGATCAATAGCTTTTCACATCAGTTGACAGCAACATTTGTAATATTTTACTGTTTTGAATGTCCTGAACTAATACTATTAAATCAATTACATGTCACGTTCCGGCATCAGAATAGACAGACGATTGAGCATTCAACGCACAGTAGCCAATGAATTAGAAACCTTGTATTAATACTTTATTGGACCTTCTTTTGCACGAACAATATTCCGTATTCGAGATAGAATCGATTCTACAAGCTTCTGGGGTGTATTTACGTACAAATAATTCCATGCATTGGCTATACAGACTTAGATCTTGTAAATTGGAGGGAAAAGGAGATTGCTGTTGAATACGCCTTTCGACTATGTCCCAAACATTTTTTAGATTAAGATATGATCTTTGCAGCAGCCAGGAAAAATTTTGAACGTCATATTGATGTTTATTGAACCAACCTTGAACGATCCTGGTACGATATAGAGTTTCATTATTGTACATGAAATATCGTCACCTTCGGAATAAATAATGTGATATTGGAAGATACACTTGGTCTTCCATTATATCCATGTATTGTTTGGCTTTTTGTTAACCTTAAAGTAACGCCAGGGAACAACTTCCATACCAACAGAATATTCCCCACACCAAAATAAGAGGTTTTGCATACTTACGCCGCTAGCGAGTTTTTATGGAAATTCTCACAGGTTTCTAATTCATCGGCACTGTACATATAAGCCTCGGCACTATTTAAAGTTTGCTGTGTGTATAGCGCTATCTGTAAACGAATGTATTACCTGTTTTTACACACTGATGTCCCCAGAATCTTTTTGTTTATCGCTGTTTCAAAACTATGCTTTTTGAAACTTCGAGAGTTCATTCTAGAACACTTTTTTAAATAAATTTTGATTCTTTTTAAGATATATTTCCTTTGCTTGGTTTTTGCTTAGATAGAGCTAAGCTATTATTGAGATCTAACATTTGAAAAAAGGGTGTTTATTTGTCTTTTTTTTTTTTTTTTTTTTTTTTACTTATCTGAATCTGACGATTTCAAAGGGTTTATTTGAACGGAAAAGTAATGATAAATATATTTTAAACATTTGTGAACCTTCTCAATATGTGTATATGCAACTCTTAGTTCAAATCAATAAGAAAATGAAACTTTCTGTATGACTAAAAAGAGCTCAAATTTAAATCCTTATATATCGTGTAAAAGGTAACTAATTTGTTTCTGAATGCGCTTTTAATCAATTACCAAGTTTATTTATAAGATAAAAGTACAAGAATATTTCGGAAAATTGTTTTTCATATACATATATATATTTACATATATTTCATTCAAAAGCTCATGTTTTAATGAATTAAGGTGTTGTAAATTATTCAAATGTTGTTTATATTTGAATATTTATATTTTGCTTACTATTTTCATTTTTAATGCTTTTTTAAAATATTTTAATTTTTCTGTTCTCATATTAGAGAAATGAAGTATGCTTCATTTGTATATTAAAAATACATAATAACATTTTACATTCGTATAATTTATAAAGTTTCACAGTTTCGAGCAGTAAGTATATTTATTTATATATACTTTATATATTTTTGTATATACCAAATATATATATATCCATATTGTTATGTAAAACCCATACAATTTTAATTTAATAACTGTATTTTGTACTAGGTAAAGTTATAATTTTCATTTCTAAAAATTGTTTAGATTTCAAATTAGACAGTGTTTAGTATGCAATTTATTATTATTTTATTTATTTATTTATTTATTTTTCAAAATAAGGGAGTGATTGATTGTTAATATTATGTTAATATTGATATTAATTTTGGTTTTAAACGTAAAAAATTACGTTTTGTTTGCTCAAGAAAAAACTTTTTATCTATTCATAATGACAGATATAGAGGAAATTTATAAAAATATTTATTTTTAATTATAAAATCTTACTTCATTACTTTTATCATAAAAGAACTTTTCAAATATCTACCGCTCGAGAAAGTTTTCACTTTCTTTTATTCAACAGGCTCGGAAAAAATGATAATATTGGAAATCTTCTATGTACTCTATGCTAAGTAATGAAAACTCTTCTCAAAATTGCTTCTTTGAAATTTTAAGAAATATACGCGTTTTAAAACGTAATATTTTTTTCACAAGCATCTTTAATTTCAATAGTTGCTACTTTTAATGGAAAATACCATGGAATATGCAAAAGTTTATAATCACTAGTTACAGATTTTTTTTTTTTTTTTTTTTTTTTTTTTATTTAAGCGTGTTTTTTACGTCTACTATTTTTTAAACTTTATATCTGGTCTTTCATTTATTAGACATAAATCTCAAGTACTTCATATAAAGTAGCAATTATTATTTCATAGTTCATAGTATATTGAAAAAAATATTCGTAACAAATTTACATTTAGAAATATCAGTGAAAAGCACATTCACATAAAAACAGCGGTGATTTGAAATGATTAAAAAAATTCATCATATAGACACTGTCAATTACAAAATTAATAGATAGTTTGCAGAAAACTTATGAAATGAAACATTATGTACGAAACAAATTATTTATTTTTTTAATAAAAAGTCAGAAGTATAAAAATAATTAACTATCATCAAAAGTACAGTATTTTTAACCAAATAGAACATAACAATTTCTTATTTAATGTTGTGTATCTCCATCATCCTCTAGTTTAATGTGTAAAACATTTAATCAAAGAACTTAGCCATTCTTAAATTTTTTACAAATGTGGAGAGATTTATTTGAATCGACATCAATTATTCCATAAAAAAGGTTAGTAGATTAGTAAAAAATAACGGTAAATTTTACCGCAGAATATTCTACAAAAAGGAATACCAGCACATTCTGCAGTTAAAAAAATAATTTACACCTGAAACATCTCTAAAAATCTCCTTGTTTACAGAAGATTCAGATGTAAATTATTTAATAGCAGAAAGTCCTGGCAAAGTGGATGCCAGCACATTCTTCTATAAAACTACCGTTATTTATTACAGTATATTTTCCTGACATGTGTTTTTAAAATTGATATTGGATTTCATTTCCAGACAATAGAAGGAAAAAAAACATTATGACTAACAGAAATTGGGATTAATTCTCATATCCTTGCCAATACATTTCGAAATATGGAAGAATCTCTCTCTCTCTCTCTCTCTTTTTAATATATACTAGCAGGCTTTGCCCGCTTCGCTGGCCACTAAATTTAAAGGAAACTCGTTTCTATATAGCTTTATAAAAATAAAATAAAATAAATTACTGAAATTGTTCAAAAGCTCGCTCCAGGTCCCTGCTGCATTCAGCAGCGATTTGGTCATCAACTGCAACTCGGGCGCTTGTCCCTATTACCTGCGACAATAGTTTACCAATGAGCTTCCATTTAGGTGCTTATTATATAACAGTTTCGAAATAGATAGTATCGGAAAAATTGGAGTTTCCCTTTTATATTTGAATCCCAGTTACATGTGAACAACACTATACGTGTTGTTCACATGTAACTCGGACTGGACTCAAACGTAACTGGGTTTAGACAACATAATATTTGCTTTTACGTTATTTCATATGTTTTTTTTTTTTTTTTTTTTTTTTTTGTTTATCCAATCAACCATTAAATGACAGCAATTTCACGCCAAATATTACAATATGCTGTGACCGGCTACGTCTGTCGCATGCGACAATTAATTTTTTGTGTTTATATATAATTCATGGGTTGTAAACCTGATAGTACAGCCTTAATATAGTTCTCTTTGGCGGCTTTTGAATTTTTGTCACCATTTTAGACTTAATCCATTGTAACAATAAGACTTAATCCCTTGTAACAATATGCTATGAAAACTATTTCTGCCGTATTTTAGACAACTAATCTTTTTATGGTTATATATATTTCCCATTAAACATATTTTTATTTATTTATTTAAATATTAATTTGAATTTTTCAAATATTTCTGTTCGACAGCGTGCAAGTGCAGTAACACACAGAGGCTCATTTGTTTGTATGATAAATTAGCATAGTGATTATTATATAAAAAAATAAATAAATAGGTAAACATTATCGTGTTACACAACTTTATTATGTCGCTCCATTGGCGGCTTTTGAATTTTTGTCGCCATATTAGCGATGGATTTTTTTTTTTTTTTTTTTGTATGAAAAGGGGAAGACTTATTTGCTAATAATTTTATCAGACTCTTTTTTCGTTTATACATAAGAATCCTTTATATTCTGCTTATATTTTTAATGCTTTTTAGGTTTAAAATAGTGCTTGTTGAAATAAATTTCCTATCTTTAAAACTGCATTTGTTCTATAAATTTTGTGAAAAAATAAATCATTTATGTTTTTATATATTTGATGCGCTACTTAGATTAAAATGGCTGTTGCTATATTAAATTTCTTGTCGAAAAACATTCGGTGTACTTCAACACCAAAATTTAAAAAATCGTCCAGCAGAATCTGTTAATGAAGCTGATAAAATAAAAATATGGTTCATAGAGTTTAAATAATCTATTTAAAAATTTTTTTAAAACCCAAATTATTAATCTATCGTATCACATACATAGATATAGTAATAATATATAGATTGATCATTGGGGACAAAAAAGTGATTCCTTTTCACTCGGGAAAAGACGGCGATTTTATCAAAATATGGCAGTCTTTCCCCGAGTGAATACACACGGGAATATGCACAAATGTTTTAGCAAATAAAATTCATGAATAATTTATTTACTAAAGGTGAATGAAAAGCCCCAGATATAGTTTCAAATTCATTCTTCTATTTTTTTTCCCTTCAATACCACTTAATGGCTGATTCCAAAGCTTTTTTTTTCGGCATCAAAAATCTTTGCACGATAATATGGGGCTGATACATCTATATATATTATTATATCTATGATCACATAAATCTTTTCGAAAATAGAATAAAACTTAATTTGAAAAAATAATAATAACTTTTGTTTATTAACCAAAATAATTGATGAAATTTGAAATGCAAGTTGGTCTTGTGGGGTACAGGCTGTATATTATATTTTTGTGTTCGTGAGAGAAAATTTAAAAGAATTTGAAAACTGCAATTTTTAATCCCTTTTAAAAATCATGTGACTTAACGTGAAGCAGATTTTTCATTTTCTTTCTAATAACGGTTTCCATACAATCTTCTGCTGTTGCCACCTAAAATTCATACTTTAGTTAATTTTAAAAAATCTAATTGTCCGATTGATAAGCTGTTTAATGCATCGGATTTAAAATAAATTTCCCTTTCATTTGCTATCTCATTTGTAACGATGCGACTGATATTTCTAATTTATTTCCTAATCTTTCTGATTTATTTTCCTCATTTTAAATAAATGTATGTTTTTTTTTTTTTTTTTTTTTTTTAATTATTATTATTTTGTCGAAAAAAAATGGCAACAATTAAATTATGGATAAAATTTTAAAATTTAAATGTCTTATTTATCAGAAATTAGAAGGTTTTTATTTTCACATTTTAATTAATTAAGAAAAAACTAATCATCCGATTGATAAGCTGTTTAATGCATCGGATTTACAAAAATTTTCCCTTTCATTTGGTGTCTTATTTGTAACGATGCGACTGATATTTCTAATTTATTTTCTAATCTTTCTGTTTTATTTTCCTCATTTTAAATAAATGTACGTTTTTTTTTAAATTATTATTATTATTTTGTCGAAAAAAAAAATGGCAACAATTAAATTATGGATAAAATGTTAAAATTTAAATGGCTTTTTTTATCAGAAATTAGAAGGTTATGATTTTCACATTTTACTTAATTAAGAAAATACTAATCAAAAATTCGAAAATCTGACTTCGATGTGCACAATGACCCTTCGGGATGCACCTTTGTGTTAAATCTCGTGACTGTCCGAGCTACCGTTTTCGAGATCAGTGAAATATACATACAAATATTGCTCACTTAATAGTATAAGATGTACAGATACATCAGGTCCCACACCCTCCTCCTAACTCGAAAATGAGTCGGAATTGTGAAAAATGGCGAAACATGTGTTCAATGAACTCGAAAGGGACCTCTTTTCATGAAAAACGTTTGGGCCCTGGGGACTAAGACGGCCGCTAGGGTGGGTAACTTTAAAATTTTAATAAGAGAAAGAGGTGTGTCTTGTGTTCCCTGGAAGCGTCTCTTCAAATCAATGAATTTGTTATAAATAGTTTCACCCTGCAATGATTATTAAAGGAGATACTTGAGTTTTTAGACTTTTGAAATGTGAATTTTATACTCCTAATATCCCCTTTGTATCCCTTTAATAATCATTGCAGTACAAAACTATTTATATCAAATTCAAATTCGTTGTCTTGAATAGACGTCTTCAAGAATGTATCACAAGACATACTTTCATGTTTGAAATTTTAAAGTTGCCCTCCTTAGTGGTACTCCTACCACGCCCTTGCCCGGGCCCAGACATTTTTGCGTAAAGTATGTCTTGTGATACATCCCTGAAAACCTCTCTTCATTTCAATGAATTTTATATAAATAGTTTTGTCCTGCAATAATTATTAAAGGGTTGGTTGGGTTGGGTTTTTTACGTCGCACTAGTGCTGCGCAGATGGGCAATTGGCGACGGTCTGGGACGCACCCCTAGAGGTGGTCCGGAGACATGCCATCACAATTTTGATAATCCACGGAAGGGATGGCTCTCCCGCTTCGGTGACCCCCAGAGGTATAATTTTTGATGGGAACATGGAGAACATTGCGGCCACGACAGATTTCACGTGCACCAGCCACCACTAGTGTACACGACGGTCTTTGGCCGGCTCGAGTACCGAACCCGCAATCTTCCAATTACGAGGCCGGCGCTCTACCGACTGGGCTACCGCGGCCCATTATTAAAGGGGATACATAAGTATAAAATCCACAATTCAAAAGTCTAAAAACTAATGTATCTCCTTTAATAATCATCGTAGTGCAAAACTATTTATATCAAATTCATTGTTTTCAAGAGAAGTTACCAGGGATGTATCATAAGACATACCTTCATATTTGAAATTTTTATGTTGCCCTCCCTAGCGGCCCCCTAACCCACCCCCGGGCCTAAACTTTTTTCTCCAAAAAAGAGATTACTCTCGAATTCATTGAATGCATGTTTCGCCATTTTTAAAAATTTCGACTCCTTTTCGAGTAAGACTTTTGGAACACCCTGTATATGTATATATATATATATATAAACAAACACACAAAAAATTAAACTTTTCCCATTCGAGATAGTTTTCATACATACTGTAATGAAAATAGATAAGAAAATTACATTAAATTCGATAAAATGTTACTAAACTAAACTTTAAGAAAATACAATAGACTTTGTATTAAAATACGGAAATTAATAGAAAAATAAAGTGAAATTTTGTTATCCTTTCACAATTTTGAGTAAAATTTCCGTTTGAAATTATTATTTTTTGCATGTAATGTCCTTACTTTGGAGATAATTTGAAATATTTAACATTATTTTTATTCAGATAACAAAGAATTCAATAAATTTCACTTCAGTGATTGTCTGTAATTTGACCAAAAGTTTTTTTTTTTTTTCGATATAACACAGTTGGACACAGCAAATAGAAAAATAAAAGTGTAACCGTGCATGATTATTTGTTAAGTTAATTATTCATTAGGACATTTGTTGGAGCTTGATTCTTTCTCCACATACTTGATAAGAAAACAAAGTAAAATCTTTATTTAAATAAGAGTGCAGGGAAGATTAAGACATAGTTTCCAATTTTTCTCTCTTTCTTTTCACTAATTCAATTATTACGATTTACTGAACTTTCTTGAGTACTATATATATATACTTGAAGAATTCTTATCATATAAGGAAAGAAGAATGTTTTAAAACCGTTTAGAAAGAATAATGTTTATGGAGTTCTTTTATTATTTGGGTGATTCAAAAAACATTTTATAAACTTGTAGTGTCGTAGAGAATAATATTACGAATAATATTTACGTAGGAATCCCCGGTCGCAATCCATTTGTTTAGTCATAAATACGGGATGCCTCTTTTCTCTAACTTCTACACTAATGAAAATAATTTCATTAAAATTTCAAAAGGTTTCGCATTAACGTTTACACGGCCGTTCATGTAATGCATGTCTGATTTTTTGGCATACGTAAAGTCTCCTGTCACTGACGTCACCCCAATCGAGAATGGAGTCTTCCCCCACTTAGCTGCATAATTTTGATCGTCAGTTTACCGCCTGCTATCCATTACCCGCAACGAAATCAACCAATAGCTCCATTTTTCTTTCATTTTATGTAAAATCTTCTGTTTGCGCCTTAAATTGAGCTATTTATACAGGACGCCTATCAATTTTCCTCAGCTAACCAACTATATCATTCGAAAGTACATATAATAAGTGTTTATATAGCAACTTTGAAGAAAGCCGTTTTCGAGATACGAACTTACGGTCACACTGCCGGTTTCCGCTGACTACTTCCGATTTTCTAATTGTCACCAAAATTTGAAAAATTCATCTGTACACCAGACCTGTATCAATTCTGAAGTTTCATAGTTCTACCGTTATTTGTTTTATAGATATGAAGGCCAGAATATTCCGCACGTAAATACATAAATATACGCATACATACATACACACATACTGACCAAATGCAAAAAACTACTTTTTCGGACTCTTTAGGCCTTCAAACGTGTAAATCAGTTGAACACTCGATATCGAATTTTTGGACCGAATACAATACTAATACTTCCATTACGTACGGTAATAGGGTAATAGAAGTAAAATTGAAAGAAAAAACGTGCTTGATTAAGATGACAAATACGAATTACAAATCGTTTACATTTTACCTCAAATTGACATTCAAGAAAATTACTTTTCTTGAGAACGAACAAAATACGCTGAACCATTTAAATTTATTCTAAACTATTTAAATCTTATATTTCGTTAAACGTAGCTTTGATTATGAAAAAGGGGAAAAAAATTACTTGTTTTAAAATCTTCTGCTTCTTTTACATTTTTATTATAATAGAATTTTAATAAAAATTAAATTACATATCAGTCATTTTAGCATTTTAATCCAAAATAGCTTTAGGCATATTATATTTCACTCATCCATACAAATTGATTTTTAAAATCGTCTGCTTCTTTTCTACTTTTACTTCATTAGAATTTTTATATTATTTAGTTTATATATTAGTCATTTTAGCATTTTTATCCTAAGTGGCATTAGAAATAATATATTTCACTTCTCCATTAAAATTTATAAGACCCTACAATAAAATTAATTTGTGCTTAATATTAACTCTACGAAAATTTTTATCAATCGCTTCCAATTTTTGACCTAAGGTTCAAATCTCAATCCTCTGGGTTTCTACACCGGCTACAACGTTTTCGTTTTTATTCGTAAATAAAAATTTGACTGTATTGAATAGTTCACTGCAATATAATTCAACATATTACTTAGCCATATCAACGCTTGGCCGTGTCTGCTAGTATATATATATATATATATATATATATATATAAAGGGGAAAGTTGTCCAAAACGGGGACGTTAACATATCTCTGTCCGCAAAAAAAAAAATTATAAATTAATCTATAAAAAAATCTCTAAAAAAAAAATCTATATAAAAATCTATACATTAGGTATTATTGCACATTTTTTAATTATTTTACCCATTATTAATTATAATATTATGATCTCAAAACATTCACTTTGATTTTCTCGTAAATGAAATGTCACATATTTCAGCCATTCACAGATCGAATTTTTATCTAAATTATATATATATATATATATCACAAAACTTTCTTTCACATTTTCTTATACAGATTTACGCAGTACAAATTACATAGGTCTGCGTTTAAATTTCTTCCTTCAAGGTGATGTGTGTTTCAGGTGTATTTTGAAATGCTGATTAAGGAAAAACTATTCAAAATTTTCGATCATGTACAGTTTTGACAAAAAATTAAAATTTTTTAGCTTAACGCTCCACTTTTTAAACTCCCATTTAAGTTATTTCCCTGAAAATCTGGATGATGTGAGTGGAGAGCAAGGAAAACTTTTTCATCGAGACATCAAAGAAATACAAAGGAAGTATCAGAGACGATGGAGTTTTAAAATGTAAGCAGATTATTGGTGGATGCTGCATAGAGAAAATTCAAAATAGAGTTTTCACCTGATTTACACGTTTTAAGTTCTCCCGAGTTCAAAAAAGTAGATTCTGGCAATTGGTCAGTGTGTGTTTATATGTGGGGAATTTTCTGACTATTAGATCTTCGAAACTAATAAAGATAGAACTACGAAACTTCAGAATTGAGACAGGTAGGGTGTACAGATGATTCTTCAAAATTTTGGGGGAAATTGGAAAAAAGGAAGTGGGACAACGAGGACCTGAAGTGAGACCGTAAGTCCGTATCTCAAAAACGGCTCTGACGATTTTCTTCAAAGTTGTTATATAAACACTCTATTATATGTCCTTTCGTATGAATTAGTTGGTTAGTTCAGGAAAATTGGTAGGCGTTTTGTAAAAATAGCACAATTTCAGGTCTTGCAAGAGCGTTTCTTCAAAAACGGCTATAAGGATTTTTTTTCAAACTCGTCATATTAACCCTCTTTTAGATATCCGTTTTTATGTTATAGTTGTTTTCCGGTCAACAATTGAGTATGCCAACTTTTGATAAATGTCAGTATCTCAAAAAGAGATTTAACTATTTTCTTGAAAATTGTTACATAAACTCATTTTAGGTGTTCAAATTTAGGTATTCTTTCCTCTGTATTACGTGGTTATTAATGGAAAATTAGCAATTATCTTGATTAAGTATGTCAAGTTTTATATCTCGGAAACTGGTGTTTCAAAATTGGTTCAACAGATTTTTTTTTTCTCGTTTTCCTTATAACTCCCCTATGTTAATCTGTTCTATACGTCTTTACACGTGGGTCAGCTTTGTCTTACCGGGAAATTTTTAGGTGTCTGCTTTGTTAGGTCAATTTTATATCTTCTGATTTTACTATCTCCCAAAAGTGCATATAATATGTGTAATTGTGGGTAATGGAAGTCGTATAATTGTTTTACACCGGTTTTTTTTTTTTTTTTTTTTTTCTTTTTTTCCCCCATGCTAAAAAGAAAAAGGTTAAATGTCTTTCAAATTATCAAAGATTTATGATTCAATCATTCATTTTAAACGTATTTAAGAGTTTTATATGGATACATCCTCCTAGGGGAAGAGCTGTGCCCCTATATATAAGGCATATAAGAAAGTACTTTTGTGGATAAATATTACTATTTCATTTATTTATGTATTTGTAAGTTTCATATTAAAAAGGGAAAAATATTTCTTATTATTTACATTTATAATTCATAATATTATCTTAAAAATTACGAAAAAAAAAAAAAGAACGACCGTGTCACATATAGAGCGATTGGTCTCCAAATGTAATCAGCACCAGTTTTCTCCAGGATCAAAATAAATATAAATTTTTATAAAATTTTGTCCATTGCTTCGTGAAATGCAGCGTTCACAATCTTTTTATACACTCAGAAAAATAGACATTTTCTAAAACTAGTTAAATCATGTTCAAGACATTTCAAAACGTATAAATGCATCGAAAACTAGAGATCTAAAATTTTCACTAACCCTGCACTTAATTTCGTTTATATATAAGAAAGTAAAAAAAGTGTACTTTTGTAAATAGTATGTTATGAAGTATATATCTTCCTCATACTTTCATTATTTTTAAAAGAGAGTTTTTATTTATTCGTTTCTCAATTTATTCCACGTCTATACCTTCATCTTTAAAAGAAAAATAAAACAAATAAATTTCTAAATCTTTTTATCCCTTTTATGAAAAAAAATTAAAAAAAAAACTTATAGAAAAAATATTTTTTGCTAAACTACAACTTATTCTACAACTTATTGTTATTAATATATTCCTTATCGCTTGCTTTACCCTTTTCACGCAACGAGATTTTTTACTCTTTTTTTCCAAACTCATCAATTATTTCTTGTCTGCCAATAAAAATGTAATTTGTACAGATTTTAAAAACACTTTTTTTTTTTTTTTACATTCTCTTATGGTATTATATGGCATTATATGATAGCGGAAGTATTGTTTTTCAGTCAATTTTTCTAAATTGAGTTTTTGTTATATTTACACGTTTTCAGGTCCCCCTGAATCCGCAAAACATGTTTTTAGCACTTGAACTGTGTATCTGTCCGTCTCTGTGTTTGACTATTTATCTCTTTGCCAATTATCGTGTGATCAGCATATCTAAAGAACAAATAGTAGCAAGAAATCTAAACTCGTTATCTTAATCTGTATCATTTAGTGACGCTACACTAAATTTTTCGGTATGATCAAGGATGTAATTCTTGTACAGTGACATTCAAGAGAATTGAAAAACAATTCGTCTACGACGAGATCTTTCTGGTAAGTACAATATAGCGTCTATAGGTTTCCCTAAACAAAATGGAATGATTTTTTTTTTTTTTTTAATATGCATAAAAGTATGTTTTGTGTATAATTTGTTATATAAATCAATCATTCATCATTCGTTTACAGGGCTAATCAAAATATTTCGATATATTGGGTTTATACATGGAAATTGCTGGAAGTATATTTTTATGTTAGTTATTTTCATATAAAACTAAATTTAAGTACAGATGTAATGTGCGTACAATTTATAGATAATATACCGCTATCAAGAGCGTGAGGAAAAAAATATATATATTTCACATGCGACTTCATATCTAACTGCATTTAATTTTAAAATTATTAATGAAAATTAAATAATTAAATTAATTGACAACAAAAAAAATTTACACTGTGCGTATAAATTATCAATAAACTAAGTAACCGAGTTATTCACTTTGAAATAATTTTCATAATAAGTTTAATATTTAGCGAGTTCAAAAAGGAACAATAAATGGAAAAGTAAGATACAAGTTACTATTTCCGTTTGAACACCGCCATGCTGTCCAGCATACTTTGGCTATTCTTAGAAACAACGACACATAATGGTGGTTCCATGTAGAATTAAGCCATTTGATATATTTTTTTTTTTCTCTCACGCAAATCAAAAGTGTAAATTCTGCACTAAACATTATTTTCTTTTTGATAAGATTATATATCTATATATATATAAATTTAATGCCTGCTTTGTTCAAAGTTGTCTTCAAGAAAATAAGGGAATTAATCTCATCACAGTAAACTCTGGAATTTATTAAATTTATTTATTTTTATTTTTATTTTTTATTTATTTATTTATTTATTTTTTTACTTGAATGATTAACATCACTTTTAAATTGCTCGATGCCAAAGAAAAAATAAATTGCTTTATTGGGTCTGATTTGTCTTAAATAAATTCACCTCATCCGTATTTCTGAAGAATCGGAATAATAAGTTTTGTAGTGGAATAATTGTACTTGAAGAAAGTCCAAACAAATATAGTTTTAATATAAAATACTGTACACAATTATAAATTAAAAGAAAATATAGATTGGAAAAAAAAAAAACCTGTTATAAAACCTATCTAAGAACTATTTCCGTAAACTTGGCAATGCTGAATGATTATTTTTATAAAATTTAACACTTCATATGTTATTTGGTATATTTACAAAATCATAATTAGAATGTTAAACAATTGCTGTTTTGTTAATAAATCAGCACGCTATTCCACTATTATACTTTACTCACTAATATTTCACTTTAAAATAAATGCTCTTTAATCAATATATATACATTGCTAATCATTAAAATTGTAACACCAACAAGGATGGTGAATATAAGAATGATATTTATTGGGCACATACATTATATTAGAAAGAATAATTGATTAAATTCTCAGGAATGTTTCAGTAATATATCCTAAGAAAACGGTACATAAAGCAGCGACCCCTGGAAGCAATAACTACACTTATCTGCCTAAGCATTGAATTGATCAGCTGTTGGATGACATATTCGGGTACAGCACTTCGTGAAGCTTTAACAGGAAGCCACAGTTCATAGTCCCAAGTTACTTAGGAGTGGTGGAGGGTTAGTCGCTTTTCAATGAATAAAAAGTCATTTTCATTGGTATGAGATCAGGGGAACGTGCTGGCCGGAAGAATAGTTGAAAACATTCTGTATCAAGGAAGGTACGGACAATAAGACAACTTGGCATCGTGCATTATCCTGCTTAAGTGTTGCTCTACGGAGAACTCGAATATAGGGAAGAGGGGCGAGCTTAACTCACCAGAAAATTAATGGCCGCTATTCAGAGTGCCGGGAATGTGAAAAAGAAGTAATCTAAACGTGTATGCGATGGGTCCCCATATCGTCACTGCAGGTGAATGACAGTGTGACGATGTCGAATATCAGCTGGCAATATACGTTATTCACAATGCCGTTAATTACGGATAAGGTAATCTTGAGGTAATAAATAGGACTGTGATCTTTCAGAAAGGCGACTTCACACCATTCCTGCATCCAGGTTCGTCGTTTGTCACACATTAATGGCGCCCATATCAGTGATGCAGTTTTGAGAGTAATCAAAATTTTGGTAGCCGCATACTGGGTCACCACTTGGAGGGATAGTGTGCGGTACCATTGGATACACGTTTCGATCACCTCTTGTTTTCATTCCCGCCACTCTGAATACAAGCCATTACATTTCTGACGAGTTAAAGCCCGTCGCTCTGCCCTATATTCAAGGTCTCCGAAGAACAACATTTAAGCAGAACAATGCACTACCTTCCTTTTCCAGACCTTCCTTTACGCAGAATGTGTTCGACTTTTGCTCTGGCCAGCGCGTTCTCCTGATCTCGCACTGTTTAATCGTTCAAAAGGGGACTCTCCCCCCCCCCCCCAACCACTTACCAGTAACTACGATCGATGAATTGTGGCATCGTGTCGAAGCTTCATGAAGTGCTTGACCCATACATGTAATTAAATCGCTGTTTGGTTCAATGCCTAGTCAAATAAGCGCTGTTATTGCTCACAGAAGTCGTTGTTTTATGTACTGTTTTCTGAGTACATATTACTCCAAATTTACTGACATTTTGATCAATTCTTCTCCCTATTACAATGTCTGTACCCAATAAATATCATTTTGGGGTTGCAATTTAAATAACCAGCAGTATATATATATATATATATATATATTATAACCTTTTTCAGAATAAACTGAGATATAATTAAAGAAATATAATTATCTGCAATTTTTATATTTTATAGCAGATAGGAATAGCTTAGTCTAAAATACACGATAACACGTAAGATATTATCATAACTATATTAATATTTCTGAGTGTAATAAGTGTTTTGTGAAAATTTTCAACTAAATTTTCACGTGATAGAAAATAATTACTTACATAAGTGCATTTTGTTGCGTTTTGTATTGTGGATGTGTTTGTTTTTGTCTGTCTGTGCTATGTTGTGTTGCATGTGTATATGTTTGTGTCCACCTGTGTTGTGTCGTATGTATTTTAATGTGCATATCAGTTGTGATTCTTTTTGTCTGTCTGTTTTTATGTGCGTGTGTGTTGCGTTTGTGTTTGTTTGTGTCCGTCTGTGTTTTGTTGTGTTGCGTGTGAGGAAGAAAATACAAAATGCATACATGTTTTATAAATCTATCAAAATAACGGATTTTACTTTATTCATTAGTACACAAATCATAAATGTAAATGGATTTTTTTTTCCGTTAATGCAGAACTGATACTGCTTTTGAGTGTGATAATTGGAAATATATAGCATTATTCGTCAATAGTAATGTTATTCCTGAATGTATTAAATATACTATATATATATAGTGTGTGTGTGTATATATATATATAGATATATATATATATACATATATATAGTACTTTATATTGTTGTGGACACAAAATATTGGCTAGAATAGTAAAAATAACTTCGTAATATATATATATATATATTAATGAGTTTTGTTTTCTTAGAACAAATTTATCAAAATTAATCTAACTTATATTTGTAAAAGAAGCAAAAATTTCTACATTTATATGGCAGATTTTCTTTATTTATCTTGATTCTTTTTAGAGTTTTAACTTCAAAAATTATGAATCAGAAATTTTGCTCAATATAACTAATGATAAATTTGGCTATTCAGCATCGAAACTTAAAGCTCGAAAATTAGTATCTAGCGCCCATATAATTATCCTTACCTTCAACTCATTATACTATGATTCTCAACAATTGTGGAATCATCACACGCATTTAGACAATAGTAATTCTCGCTTGATGTACGGGAAAATTGAAACCCTTAGTAAATTTAGAATTAAAATGAGCAACATATTTGAATATTTTCCAAATTGTATCTTTCCTCTAATGAATTTTGACATTTATAGTACCGTTTGTTGGAATAGTTTACAGACAAACATTCGGTAAAGGGTCGATAAATTTATCGAACCTCATATTATTTTTGATTAAGTATTAGTAATTTTAGTTGTATATTCGAATCAGTATATCAAATGTAAATTCTCAGTTGAATTTCTCAAAATGGAAAGTAATTTTTATAATTTTTATAAATAAAATTTCTGATTTTACTAATAATTTTTAGTTTTAGTTTCATTTATTTATTTATTTATTTATTTATTTTTCATGTTTTCTTATTAGTTTTTGAAATCTTTTTTTTTTTTTTTTTTTCTCTTTTCTGCTTCCAACTGAGTTACAAGTTTTGAAATGTCTGAACGGAACCATTTTTATAAAATGCCTATGCTTAAAAGCACGTTTTGTGTAGATTGTGGCACGGATCCATCTACATCATCCGTTTATAGGGCTATATAAAGATTTTGAATACGTTATGTCTATGCTTGGAAATTGATGGAATTGTAATTCCTTTTGTGTTAGATGTTTTTAAAGTAAGACTAAATTTAAGCACATAGTATTGTATAAAGAGCATATTTATTATAGGGAATATACAGGTCTACCCAAAAATAATCTAAACCTTCTTTTCTATCGAATGTAATTGGTGGAAGTGTTATGGTATATTTTACTAAGCCGACGAACACTGGGCAGGAAGAAAAATTAATTTTTCATACCCACACTGTAAAAAATGTATTTTGTCCTATTTTCAAGTCTCTTTTTTTTGTGTGTGTGTGTGTGTGTAATATCACGATTGGTGTTCCCGAATTACGAAAGTGCAATTTTTAGTGTTTTATTTGTACGTGTACGTTTATCTCTTATCAGCATAACTTAAAAAGAAATAAATACAAGAAATTCAAATTTGGTACTTTGAAGTCTGTATTAGGTTGCCAAAAAAAATATATATATACATATATATATATATATATAAGGATTGGCAAGTTTAAAGGCAAATCAATATCAGCCTTTTTTTTTTTTTTTTGTATGTACTATAATTAAAAGGGGTGTTAAGGGGGTTGGTAGCCCCCCTCACACAGAATAACATGTCAAATAAGTCTGTTCCTAAATCTAATTTATATTATTTTTAATATATATTGAACTTTTTTATCTTATGTTACTGATCTTAAGACTGAATATGCAATTTATCTTTATAGTATGGAAATGTTGAGTAAGAGAAAGTCGCGTGAGTCACACACCAGATTATCTTATGACTTAATTTAATATTTTATACAACAAGAGAAAATTTATTTTCCTCTAAATGACGTACATTTTATACAAATAAAGCTATGTTTTACAATTAAATTATTTTGTTAAAATAATTTGATTTAAAATTTATAATGAATAATAGATTTACTATTTCAAGTAAATCTAAATAAAATAAAAAGAATGAGTCTTACTTGATTAGTTTTTTTTACAAAAGAATTTAATGGCAGTAAATATCATGTCATAGGATAAAAGTTAACGAAAAAAAGTCAAAGAGAAATAGCTAACATACCAGACTGAGCAAATTTATTACTAGATAGCTCGAAAGGTGAGGTACTTATGTAGCAAACTCTGAACCGTAAAATCTGTACTTTGTCTTAGTATACAGTTCACTGACATCACATCTCTCTTTAAATTCGTGCAATCTATAGAATAAAAAGGAATTAATGTTACATAAGAAAGCTGAATACTGAAAACAAATAAGGAAATACTGTTTTTACCATATTTGAACTTGGTATGTTGTTTATATATGGTATGTTGTTTATATGTGTATATTCTTTATGTGTAAAGGACCAATCTACGAATTTAATTTTTATCCATTTCCTGTCGTTCGATTAAGCTGAAAATTTGCATGCGAGTTGAATTTCTACGACAACAGATGCTTCAGCATTAATGGACATAGGCGAGGGGTGTTGAATCTCTGAGCCTTTAACTCAAATTCACAATTTATTTTGGAATTTAAACTCACTTTTTATGATTTAACTGGGCTGAAGTTTTGCATACATGTATGTGATCACGTAATTTCATATGAATGAAATTGAAGGAGATTGCGAAGGAGATTCGCGAGTCTCGCGAAGTAGATTGCTGTTACTGAAACGTTAGTTTTATAAGAAACTTTTCCTCCGAGTAAGTTTAATTTTCCTAAAAAGAAATATTTTTATTTCATTATTCACGTGTAATAGGAACGGATAACAATATTAGAAATAATATAAATAATAAATACATTAATTATATATTGATGCCGCTAAAAAATATTATATACTACTAGGTTCCTCAATTTCTTGTCAGATCGATGCCTAACAGATTTAACACTTTTGCAGACAACGCAATTCGTGACGCAAAAATCTACAAATAACTCATTCCAGTATTTTTTAGTCTACAGTAAACACAAATACAAATATTGCGTTTTACAGATAGAGAGATAAGGCAAAAAAATGAGGGATAATGACAATGAATAAAAATGCATGCCAAAATATATCGGAAATCGTATTTTACAGAACATATTTGTTCCTGAAAACAAAGCATTTCAAAACGTCTTCTCTGGTGATACAAGTACAAACAGACAGTTAAAGGAAATAGTAGAAGCATTACAGACGTGGATGCTTTAGAAGCAAATCAGTGTAAATAATAAAAGTAAAAATTGACTTACATGTTTTGAACAATAAAGAATTGCAAGTTCTTTCACAGGCAATAACAAGCAAGCTAATTTCACTATTACCTGTCAGATGGTAGCAAACTCAATGTCCATGTAATTTCTCTATATTGTAATATTATGTGATAAGACTTTCATTTTCTCAGTATTGATTGGCATTTGAACCATCCATATGTTTATAATTAATTTTTTTTTTTAACTCAATAATAACAAAACCAATAGATAATATTTTATGTTAATTTATTTTAATGCAAAATCAAACCATATGTAATTTACAGGAATTATACCGGGTCTACTTAAAATTAAGCGAATACATTATTTTATATAGCATGAGTTAGTGAAAAAAATTGCTCCTAATTAATTTTATGAATTAATAAATTCATGTTTCTCCAGACCCTTTCTATATTGGCCTAAAATTCTCTAGTGTCATGAAATGAAATTAGGGCGACAAGAAAGGTATTGTTCTAAGTTTCTCATACATACAAACTAATAAACTAACACTCTGACAGACTAATATACTATCACACTGACACCCTACAAACGGACACCATACCGGTTTGTGATATTTTATTTCCTCAAACCTGAAAACGTGTAAAAACATAAAAAACGATTTTCGAAAAGTTTTACGAGTACCTAAGCTTTCCATATCTATAGTATGATAGAAATCTAAAAAATTAAAAGAGAGTAAAAATAATTCAATTTCTTATCTTGTATTTTGATCAGACTTTTAATAATTACAAAATTAAAAACTAGATCAAAATTTATGGCATGGTTTTAAATTTTATTTTTTACGTAGTTTTATTTACTTTTAGGTAGAAAACGGTTTTTGATATCATAAATTTTATTATATTACTAGCAGGCTTTGCCCGCTTCGCTGGACACTATATTTAAATGATTTCTATGTAACTGAATATATTTCGATTGGCGACTATTTTCGTCACAGCTTTAGTATGGGACCTCCTTGGCAATATCAAACATTTTTTGAACTTCTCGAATCTGTACAACAAAACTATTATTAAAACAAATATTTTCGAAAACAGTCCAATAGCTGGTGTTAAATCTTCGAATATTCTGGAAACAGTTGAAGCTGTTACTCGTACAGTATAAGTCATTATTCGATGAATGTTCTGGGACAGTCCAAAAAATAGTCACTTGTTCCACAGGAGTAAAGCAAATAACATCAACTACACCAGAGCAAAAATTTTCGCTCACTCATGAAAAATGTCCAGTCGCTTAGAGCTCAATCCCTAAAGTGCAATGACTCAGAATAGGTCTCTGAATAACTTTGGATCGCGGTGACTACATACTCTTTCCCAAAAATCAACTCACACCTACTTATAACTTTTGGCGATGGGGCTTGGAGATGACTTCATCGAGAATCCCTTGGTAAGCTTAAGGTCTATGTTCCCGTGTGCCGGAGAGCTTCGAAACATCGGGAACCCTAAACTACCATTTTTCACCAAATTTGGTATCCCACTCGTCAAGTTTGTCGCCAAGACTATGCTTTCTATTAAACATATCTTTATTTAGTTATTTAAATATTAAATTGAATTAATCAAATATTTCTGCCCGACATCTTGCAAGTGCAGTCACACACAGCAACTTATTTATTTGTATATTAAATTAGCGTAGTGATTGGTATATAAAAAAATAAATGAATTTAAATTTACATTTAAACCAGTTTATAAAGTTTCTATATTAAAAAAAAAAAAAAAAACTTGGACTCATGTCAAAGTTGTACCTTGGGGGGGGGGGGACTCATGTCAAAGTTGGGCCTTGGGGGGACTCATGTCAGAGTTGTGCCTGAGGGTGACTCATGTCAAAGTTGTGCCTTGGGGGGGGACTCATGTCAAAGTTGTACCTTGGGGGGGGACTCATGTCAAAGTTGTGCCTTGGGGGACTCATGTCAGAGTTGGGCCTGGGGGGGGGACTCATGTCAAATTTGTGCCTTGGGGGGGACTCAAGTCAAAGTTGTACCTTGGGGGGGAATCATGTCAAAGTTGGGCCTTGTGGGGGACTCTTGTCAAAGTTGTGCCTTGGCGGGGACTCATGTTCTGGGGGGACATGGCAAAGTTGTGCCTTGGGGGGACTCATGGCAAAGTTGTGCCTTGAGGGGGACTCATGGCAAAGTTGTGCCTTGGGGGGAGTCATGTCAAAGTTGCACCTTGGGGGGGACTCATGTCAAAGTTGTACCTTGGGGGGGACTCATGTCAAAGTTGTGCCTTGGGGGGACTCATGTGACTTGGGGGGACTCATGTCAAAGTTGCGCCTTGGGGGGGGACTCATGTCATAGTTGTGCCTTGGGGGACTCATGTCAATGTCATTTTGAAAAGATTTTGATGAAATTCTGGCAAAGCAGAATTTAGTTTAGGACGGAGGACTATTAGTTTTTTTTTCTTCCCAATTATAACATCGCTTTCAAATTATTCAATTATATCGTCGATAAATTTTAGATTTCGATAAATGTCCAACTATCGAAAACGACAACGCAAAAATCGCTGTCTGAGACTAATAGGCCCTCAGTCCTAAAAATAAATAAATAACTAAACATTATCGTGCTACACAACTTTATTATATCTCTCCCTTGGCGGCTTTTGAATTTTTGTCGCCATATTAGCTTTTTTTTTTTTTTTTTTTTTGTATAATTTCTTGCATAAAAATAGAAAGCGTTCTATCGGCTACCTTTTCGTTAACATATAAGAACCCTTCATATTCTGTTTATTTTTTTAATGGTTTTTAGGTTTAAAATAGTGCTTGATAAAATAAATTTTCTATTTTTAAAACTGCACTTTTTTTTTTTTTCTATAAAATTATCTACTCAGATAAAAATAGATCTTTTATGTGTCTACTATTTCAGTTTATTTTTTTCGTTTTGTAATATTTTTCTTGAACTACCTAGATTAAAATCGCTGTTGCTAAATTAAACCTCTTGGCGAAAAATGTTCGGTATACTTCAACGCAACAATTTAAAAAATCACCCAGGAGGATCTATAAATAAAACTGATTTTAGTACAACATATATTAGCATCGTAAACTATATTAGAACTTTATCAATGTGTAAAAGAAATTTTAAATTAAAAATGACGTCAATTTTTGTGAGATGCATAATTTATTTTTATTTTTTTTTAATTTTATTTTTTTTAATTTTTTATTGTTCATGTTTAGATAAATGTATTTATTTTCCTGTTGGAAAAATAGCAATAAAGTTCAAATTGACTCTAGAAAACGTTTGTATGGGAAATAGAAAAGGGCTGTTTTTAGGGTTTTCCCGGAAATTATTCGATTTTTTCTCACCTTTTAAACCTTCCCTAGACCTCCACGAACATTTCAAGACTAAGATAAGATAAATCCGTTCAGCCGTTCTCGAGTTTTAGTGAGACTAACGAACAGCAATTCATTTATATATATATAGATTAATTTATCTTCATGAAAAATCTTAACATTAAAACAAATATACAGCTTAGTAATTCTATTAAACTTTTAAATACACATTTGTCTCAAGAATTAACGTTCAAGATGTTTTGAAAATGTAAAGTTCTTTTATGAATAATAATATATATATTTATAATAAGCACTTCGGGTCTAATAAAATATTAGTTGATTCGGTTTTACAGGAATTTATTAAAATAGTTTTATATCAACTTATATTTCAAGAACTCTCTGAATTTTTTATAAATTTAGTTTAAAATTCAGAAAACTTTAAGTGTTTATATTTTTGACTGATATATAAAATTAAAAAATTAATTATAAATCTTTAGATACTTCTAGCAGTATTTTCTTTAAAAATACAATTCCAATTTCTCTTCTTAATGTTCCAACCATATAATTCGACCATTATGATGGAGGTTTATAATTAATAAAGGTTTACGAATAGGCAAATTGAACAAGTAACATTGCAATCAAATAATTTTTAAACATATTTCTTGGTGATCTGTTAAATAAAGACGGCAAAATAACTCTCTAAAATGCAAGTGTATAACATGCATGTCGCTTATGACTTTAGTTCTGGTCACTCTCGTTGTAGACGTAATTTGTACTCTAGGTTCCATATTAAAATGACACCCTATTATCATCATTTAGGAAGGAAATAGGATAAGCTAATAATTACAATGAATTTAAAACGTAAATATTTCGTATTTTACCATTTACTTTTGAAAATGCAACCATATTTTGTCTAAAATGCTCGCCAGTGCTAAAAATAACGAATACATATGTCTGGATTGTATTCCTTGTCAATGTGTCAACAGTTCGAAAAAAGTAATATATATATACATATATTTATTTTTGCTGGCAAAAGACAAATGATAAAAGTATGTTGTAATTTAAAAAATGAATAAGGAAAAATAAATCCAGAAAATAAGCTAAATCACGAACCCCCGTATTGCATTGAAAAAAAGAAAAAAACTTCACATATAGATTTCGATTTAACAATATCATTTACTTCGATAGAAATTTTAAATTAAAAAAACATTGCGTATGTGCCCTTTGCCGGTCCTAACGCTAAAACGCTCTAAACATTGTTACCAAATTTACGGACTCTTTTATTCAACTATCACCAGTAATTTTGACGAGTGATATTTGATATACATAAAGGACGAATAACCTTCTAATTGAATAAATAATGTTGAATAAATATTCCAACATTAACCAGAGAAGCGAAACTAAACAGGACCGGCCAAAGCTTATATAAAAAAAGTGTATAAAAATAAAAGCAATTTTGTCTGTCTTCTTTGCTTTTTATGAGACTAATATACAGTAAAGTCTCGTACAACGCGGGAGCAGAGATGACAAATAAATAAAACAATTTTATTTTTTAACACTACTAAATTTTTAGAGTACCAATCTATTGGTTCATACACTCGATTTATTTTTTATGTAAAGCGGTTGCTTTGGTATAAAATTAGTGGTGTTAAAAAATAAAATCGTAATATTCATGATGCAAACTTGCATCCGCATTGTACGAGACTTTACTGTAACTATTTATATATGCATACTGCAACCATATCTTTCGAAAGATTCTACTTTTAAGACCCTTATTTTATCTGAAATACGCTAAATACGTAATACAAATTTCATTTTTGGATGTTGTAGAAGACAAATTATGGGATGGGTTTGTTTTAATGTTTATTATTTCAAAGCTGTCACAAAGAACATTTTTATTCTTTTCGTACCATTGTTTTCAAAAAATAAAATTTATAACATATTTACGACGGTAAATCTGAGGTTGGTTGGTTGGGTTTTACGTCGCACTAGTGCTGCGCAGATGAGCGATTGGCGACGGTCTGGGACGCACACCTAGAGGTGGTCCGGAGACATGCCATCACAATTTTGATCCTCTACGGAAGGGATGGCTCTCCCGTTTCGGTGACCCCCAGAGGTATAATTTTTGATAGGAACATGGAGGACATTGCGGCCACGACAGATTTTACGTGCACCAGCCACCATTAGTGTACACGACGGTCTTTGGCCGGCTCGAGTACCGAACCCGCAATCTTCCAATTACGAGGCCGGCGCTCTACCGACTGGGCTACCGCGGTCCCAGGTAAATCTGAGATTTGCCTGCATAAATTTATTATTACTTTACATTATTACATATAACCTGCTTACGTCATTGTGAAAGGAAAATGGAAAATAAAATTATAACTAACTGAAATTTCTTTTTTATTAAAATGTCCATTGTACAAGTGAATTCACCATCATTTGGTGAAAATTGGAAAATTGGAAGGGGGTCATAAGTCCGTATCTCAAATACGGCTGCAACTATTTCTTTTAAAGTTTCTATAAAAACATCCTATTAGATTTCTTCCGTATATATTACTTTATTAGTTCAAGGAAAAATGATTAGCGTCCTGTATAAGTAGGTTAATTTTAGGTGTCCCAAGTATGTTCAGTCGCTAACAAAAGTATCCGAACACTAGCAAAAATTCCTATGTAAGAAAAGCAGAGTCAATACTGTTTTGTTAGATAAATCCTTGTCGAATGATATTCTTAGACTGACCTCGAACTTGTTATATTAATTCCCTTTTAGATATATTTTCCTTTATAATTGTTATTTTCTGTTGAACTGATGATTTGCTAAGATTTAGTGAAAATCAGAAATCGGGACAAAAGTCGGTATCTCAAAAAATGCTCTAACAATTTTCTTAGAATTTGCTGCTTAAACACCTTCGTATGCATTATTTGATTTCTACAGGAAAACTTACAGGCATCCTGATTAGCTAGGTCAGTTTTAGATTACATAAATAAGTGTTTCAAAAAACAGATCTACAAATATTTTGAAAAATAGCTATGTTCACTGAGAAAAAATTCTGCAACTGACATCTAGAATCAAAACTGTGGCTCTAGAAAAAATAGTTCCATGTCATCCTTATAAATTTTATTCCCTATTGAAAGTTAGTTCTAGAAACCCCTATTGGAATTCTAGAGCGTTTTCCTATATTATCGAGGTCAAACTTATTTAAAAAGCTCTGTAAATAAATGTGAGCACAAGAGGCGAGTATTAGTAACTCTATTCATGACGTATGACCCAATTCTAGGATATCTAGCCAGACTTTCTCGTAATTCAAAGGATTTATAATATTCAGAATATTGTTCCACCATCTAGAAATAAATAGACTAGAAATTCTCAATCATCCCGTCTATTCAGCTTATTGAGAGTGCCTTATACAGAGGCTGTTCGCTCATTTTTTAGACGATTTTGATGGAGTGTACTGAAGCAATTTGACTCATATTTCGAGTTTCATTTGTTCAGCTTGATAACCCTTGTTCTTAACTAACATTCTACATCATAATTTCTATGATAATAATGCTTTTTATAATATCGGAAGAGGTATATTTTTCTACTCCTCTTGAACGGCTTTCCAGAGTTCACAAAGCGTTGTAGGTCGGTGTTTGGATAATGTTGATTTTAACAGTCGAAAAACACAAAAATCCAACAGTGATACATCAGAAGATTTAGCAGGAATGTCAGTGAAGGGTATGGTTTTAATTCCCGTTTTTTGTTCCATTTTTTTTCTAGAAAAGCAATTGCGGATTGTGATGTGTGGCTGCTTGTTTTGTCTTGATACAGTTCAACGGATTGATAGCATTGTGGATAAAGATCTGGATATTCATTTTTAAAAATTGGAATTGAAATATGTTCTTGAGAGTATTTAGAGTTGATTTTGACATTTTTGTCACATTTTTTTGCTTTTATCTTGCGCTTGTGTGAAAAACCAGTGGCAATCATAAATCCTTCAGAAAAACTTTCTTTTGATGCTTTGAGCCATGTAGCAAATTTTTTTTCTCCACTTTTGTGATAATAAATTGACCTTTTTTTATTACAACCACTTAAATAGACCCAAGATTCATCTGTTGTTGCAACATTTTTCCATTTTTCTCCTGATAAATGCTTTTCATAAAGATTTCACTAAAGACTATCTTTCGAAAGAGCGGAAACCTATACTTTCATCCACTGCCATTTTAAAAGCGCTTTTTTGCATCTAAACAAAAATTATAAAAATCAGAAGATAAATAAAACTTCCAAAAATATAACTGTTGTGCAAATAAAATTCTCCATGCAAACGATTTTTTCTTACTGCGAAATAAAATCGTCTAAAAAATGTGCGAACAGCCTCTGTACACATGGTTCGGAAATCTATATTTCTAGTTTAGCGATTTAAAAAATGATCACTTATTCCTTCTAGACGAAGGCAGTATATTTTTTTTCAGTGTAAACACTCTTTTATATGACTTAAGTCTGTGTAATTAGTTTGCCGTTATAGGAAAATTGTTAGGTGTCAAACTCGTTAAATCAATTTTATGTTTAATGACTACACTATTTTCATAAAAAGAGTATATAATGTGCGTAGTAAGTAGTGGGTAATGGAACTAGACTTTAAAAATTAGATTTGTTGTTGTTGCTATACATAGGTTGGTTGGTTGGGTTTTACGTCGCACTAGTGCAGCGCAGATGGGCAATTGGCGACGGTCTGGGACACACCCCTAGAAGTGGTCCGGAGACATGCCATCACAATTTTGATCCTCCACGGAAGGGATGGCTCTCCCACTTCGGTGACCCCCAGAGGTATAAAGTTTGATGGGAACATGGAGGACTTTGCAGCCACGACAGATTTTACGTGTACCAGCCACCGTTGATGTGCACGACGGTCTTTGGCCGGCTGCTATACATAGGTAATTTTTTAATAAAAAGTGCTTTTTTTCATATTTTTATATTTATTGTAAAACTTTGATAAAATATAGAATATTTTATGCAGTCATATATGATTCTGTCCTGAAAATTGATTGAAAATAAAAACAGTTAAAATTTGAATATACATATATTTTAATTAATCGTCTACAAAATTAACTTTTTTAACTTCTCTCTATGAAAAATAAATTTCACTAATATATCAAATGTGACTTCCTGGTGTATAAACAAAAAATAGTTTCTTTGTCAGGAAATTCACATTAAAATTTATTTGCTGTATATTTAAATGTAAAATATAAATAGTAATTTAATGAAGATAACGACTAAATGTCAAAAAGAATATATGTGAAATTATAGAATTCTATTAATTTTGATAACTATTGGAATTTTTTAAAAATATTCATGAAAATTTACATGAAACTTAATAAATATGTATGAAAATTTTCTTCAAGAGTATTTCTAATTGATAAGTTGCTTGCTTTTATAAATATATGGCATACAAAAATGCTATTGAATATATATATATATATATATATATATATATATATATATATTGTAAAATCGTTATCAAAAATTTCTAATAAAAACATTTTAGTTTAAATATTTATTTCAAAAGAGTATTAAAATATCTGAAATGTTAAATTCATTTCCCGGAATATAGTTATTTTAGCCTGCGGGTAAGGAAGTTGAGATCAATTTCTATATATCGCTTTTTTATATAAATTATTCATACTTAAAAGTTTTAAAAATGCAATGTTTTTTCTTCTTTCCGCTTTTTTAAAAACGAAAAATTGGTTATTTTTTGCAAAATGAATTCATTTTGTAAAAATGACATCACTTTGAAAGGCACATCATTTATAAGAATATGTTTGAGATTTATATTATTTTATGGTAACAGTTTAATTTAAATAAAATTCAAAAATCATTTTAATAAAATAAATGTACTTTTATCATTATAATTAAATTACATAACAAATACAAAATTCTATTTAGAAAATGGTAAAATCTGAAGAACTAAATAACTCAAAAATCCAATTAAAAACGTTTTAAATTACCTTATTAAAATCCTTTAAAATTGGCCAATATATTTCAGCTTCATCCGAAGCTATCATGAGAGCCCGATGACAGAAACAAAGAGCCTTGGTGGTTCACTCCCCTTTCATAACTTCGTCGTTCGTCATTTCTTCAGTTCGTTTCTCTTTTTCTAGGATCTGTCTCCATTCATGTGGAATGATGCTATGTTCAATATCGTTTTTTGCGTCATGTGTGGTCAGGATTTCTATTGCTTACCTTTTAAGTGCGTATTTGTGTGAGTTGAAATTTGAAATTTTTTGAAAATTAATTGAATTGATATTGATATGGTTAGTGGTGTTATTTCTAGAAAAGGCTGTGGATGGTTTGTTGTATTTTAGGTCACTAAGGTGTTCGGATATTCTGCCTTTAATTTTTCTTTTTGTCATGCCGATATAGCTTGCTTTATTTTGATCGTGGTCTTGAAATTTTATTTTATAAACACCAGCAGTTTGATTGAAGGGAATGAATTTAGAGACCACGATCAAAATAAAGCAAGCTATATCGACATGACAAAAAGAAAAATTTCTTCCTTTTCTTTCTGTAAAAAAAATATAAGCGCTATATTCTCCGAAATCTATGCTGTGCCTTGATGTGGTTCAGAGACATGCCATCACAATTTTAATTCTACACATTTTCTTATAGGAAATAATAGTTGACAGCTCCAAGACACATAACAAAATATCTTAAAAGCATGGATATATATATATATATATATATATATATATATATACAGTCGGTAACAGAAGTGTCCGAACACTAGCAAAAATTCCTATGTAAAAAAAGTACACTTCATGCGGTTTTGATATATAAATCCTTGTCGAATCCTGTTCTTAGTCAGTCTAAGAACATGATTCGATAAGGATTTATTGAACAAAACCGTATGAAGTGTACTTTTTTTACATAGGAATTTTCGCTAGTGTTCGGACACTTTTGTTACCGACTGTATATAAAGTGTAGTGTATAAATTAATATAATAATTTATAACTATGGGACAATTTATTTTACCAACAGATATTTATTGAAATCGTATGACAAATTGAAAGCAAGGAAAAAGGAAATCAAAATATAGAAATCTCAAATATTTTATATATTCATATCTTTATTCAACATATTAATTTGTTTTGAATTATTTATTATTTTCTCCTTTTGTTACTTATTTTAATATTATATTTTTTTTAATATGACAATTTGCTATCAATAATTTTTAGACTATAAGTACCAGACTCATAACATGTGAAGTCCTAAAATTTATATAAAATGATCCAGAGTGTGTGAATCAATATTTGAGTTATAACAGACATTGTCGTTTGTGAGTCCACGGTCAAAAATAATGTACTGAGGAAGGTGTGAAGCAGAAGAGGCTTAAACATTTAGTAAATAAAATCACAACAAGCATTCTGCAACACGACATACTGAAATGTCTTGTGTTTCTGTAAATGTGAATTGGGGGTAAGAAAATAATCTAGTGCAATAATAAAAATCTTTATTTGTTTCTTTTATTTTAGGTAAATGTTCAAAAAATCAATAGATATAACCTCAAGCCTATAAAAATAACCAGGTGTTTGCATCAATCCAGGCGGATTCTGATCTGAAGGTTTGTATCTATTACATTCAACACAGTATTTCAACACATTTCCGGTTAATATTACCTTTTGACAATTCAGTTTAGAGTTCCTTCAGCATCATAGTGACCAACTGTAGGTGAGTTATGATGCTCTTTCAAAATCTTATCTCTTTCGTGGGAAGGCATCGAGAGTTGTGCATTTTCTGCCTCTGAACTAGGAAAGAATGTATAAAGTACTTTGATTTTTTACATAACCACGTTCATTCCATTTAAAATATTCATCACTTTCCTTCTAATTTTGAAAACCTTTGATAATCTTTTTCATTTCCTTATCTTCCAATTGTTCGGAACACAAATCCCTTGGTTTACTAACAAGTATATCAAGAACAACAGAGCGAAAAGCAGAAAGTTCACAAACAGTGTGTTATAGCATGTCAAGTATAATATTCAACTTTCCATCTATGCATTCTATCTTTATGGAGAATTATTACAGCTTCAATGGCCATCTGACAAGTAGTTCGGATGGAGCCTTAAGACTCATAAGCCTTTTAAGGGGCTGATGTTCTGATACCACAGTCACGTCTATTCCATCAATATGTATCCTCGTAAATTATTAAGCCCGTAGCTTATAGCAAGTGCCCTACTTTCAAAAGTTGAATAGTTACGTTCTGCAGAATTAAACGGTCTACTAACACAGTCAATAATACATTCCTCTGTGACCTTCTCCTGCAAGAGAACTACTCCAAGTATGTGATTATTGCGTCAGTTCGTACAATAAAAATTTTGTTTCGCAGGCCTGTTCTATTATTGCTGCCTAAATTAAGCATCGTTTCATGATTTGAAATGCATTTACTTCACTGGTATCCAAACATCATGGTGCGTTCTGCTTGGTGAGACTGGTTAACGTTCGAAAAACCACCGCAAATCCGTGTATGAATCATCGATACCACGAGCATGTCTGTAGGAACGACTGCAGTTATATAGCACTCCTAGGAGGAAGAATTCGAGTGATGAGATCGATTTTCTCAGGATCCACCTTAAAGTCATTAGCGGTAATTCAGCGATCTAAATATTTGGTTCTATTGCATGCAAATTTGTGTTTTTCTCTATTTGCTTAAAGTTTCCATTTTTCAAGTCTTTGAAAGACGGATTCAAGATCAGAAACGTGTTGCCTAAAAATTGGCGATAACAAGATATCACATTCTACACAAAACATGCTTTTATGCATTAATATATATATATATGCTTATTTTATTGTCTTTAGTATAAACTGTAGATACTATACCTACTAGAAATTTTGCTCATAGATGCAATGTATTTAAAATCTCTTGGAAATCCTTTTACAAAAACCTTTTTGTTTTCTTTCTTTTGGTTTCATCAAAAAATTCCGTGTAGTATCCCTATGTGATGCAGATTTAGAATACCAGTTTGTACTTACTGATAATATTTGTTCATATGATATGCTAATAAGAGACTCGCTAGAGATGTGGATTTTTTGTAATGATGTTGTTGCATCAAAAATAAAAGCTTATTAACCAAATTTGTTTTTATAAAAATTTCAAACAGGTAACCTTTTTAAAATTAATAGAAAGTAATTTTTATTATTTCCCAACTTATTTTGAACAATTTTACAATTTGCATAGGCCACTTATCTCTGCAAGGTAAATAATCAAATTTTAAAACTTTATTGGAACACTTTGTACATATGTATGCGTCTATGTGCATGTGTGTGTGTTTAAAATAATTTTTTATTTGCTTTTTTAGCACGCAATGCTTTTGAAAATATAGAATAAATAATTCTTTTGGGAATTTTCATTTATTTTCTAATCAATTTCGGAACAAACTTTCTTTACTTCATTACCGGTTATTAGAAAAATAAAATTTATGATTTTGAGGGGTTTTTATTTCCTTTTAAATTCCACACTTAAAGGTGCTGTGAATGTAATTTTATTATTTTTTAATATTATTTTTTCTTTTCTTTTTTAATTTTTGATACTTTATGTAATTCTTTTGTGAGTTTATTTTTTTTTTTTCTTATTTACTTTATAGTAATCTCTCTTTATCTGTTATTAAAATAATTTTTTTTTTATTAAGAAAAATAAATAAATAAAATAAAACTTTTTTAAACGAAGAAGGAAGAGCAGCATATAGCTTAAATATTAATATAATTCTAAAATTCAGGGATACAAAATGTAGAAAAATTGTGAGATTTAATTCGAAAAATTAAAAGTAGTAATTCCTTTTGGAATTATTTGAAAAATAGAATAAAGTTTTTAGAAACTAATTCAATTGGTTCAGAAAAAAAAAAAAAAATATTTTTGAATAATCGTTCAGAAAAGAATCTTTAATGTATGCGAATTTCTAATTAACTAATGGCAGTGGAAACTGGTTTATTTATTTATTTATTTTTTAACTACGATTTTTTTTAATACCTGAATTAGAATATAAAGTAAATATACTCCTTATTAGAGTTGAAATAAATGTATATATATATATATATATATATATATATATTAATTAAAGAAAAGTTAATTCCATAAAATATATGATTAGTGAATTGTAAAACAATTTAATAAAATTAGGATTGATGACATATATTTTTCAAATCATCAATTAATCATCGAATTATTATATATATTACCTTTTAATTTGAAAAATGTAAGTAGAACATGTAAAATTTTTGACTAAGGGAATGAAATAACTAGAAGACTTAAAAAAAAAAATACGGAATGTCTATATTTTACATTGTTTACGTTGAAGAAAATAAGTCTTTTATAATAGATATTCTCTTATGTTATTAAATTCTACGTCGTTTTCATTTAAAGTTTCTGTGAATTTAAATTTCTGATATTAATATATAATCAAAGATCAATTTTCAACTTTAAAGGAACTACACTGCTCTGAAAAATTAGGGGAGCAAGCAAAAAAGTGAAGAAACCGTTGCGTGATTGCCATGCACAGCTAATTATTAACTAATAATAATAATACTGTACAATTAATTATTAGCTAATTAGTTAGTTATTATTCACACTTTAAATTATGGATGTTTTACTTGATATTAGTTATCGGTATAAGTATTTTCATAATTTCGTTAAAACCATGTGCTCCCCTAACGTTTCTGAGCAGTATATTATTTTAAGTATTCTTAATTAGGTATACCAAAGAATTTTGCAAAAATTTTCATCTTAAATCTTTAAACTACCTTTCTACTGTTATAAAATAACATCAATTAGTGTTTAGATTTTTTTCTTTTATTTAAAACTTATAAAAGTGAAATCAAAAATGCAAATATATTTCAGCGCACTGAATATTAATACATGAATTAGTTATTTTTTAATAATAAACATTGCAAGTATCTAGATTAGGTCTTATCCTCCCTCTACGCCATATTGCAAATACTGATTGATGTGATTCTGTCGAGTTGCATATGATTTCAGATATTAGCGAATATTTAATATTTATTGGAATATTAATTTTATCCGATATTAAATATTTATTGCTCGTTACTCTGTAATTGTTCTAAAAAGTAAATCATGATATTGATAAGTTATAGAGATATTAATAAGATATAAAAGAATATACATTATATCTTAAAAGAGATTGCGGTTAAAATAACACGTGTATTATATAGTTTGCTTTAAAAAAACACTTTACAAACACATAGTTCAAAAGTTAAATTTAATCAAAAACATTGAAAAAGTATTAGGTCGTTGCAAAAGTTCGTGCGGACGCGGATTATTTTATTGCCTCCAAAGACGAGATCTTCTATCGCCGTGGTATACATCTGTCGAAGCAGGTCGTTTCGACGCCGACGGTTCGACGCCAACGGTTCGACGCGGGGGCAGTTCGACGCCGTACGTTTCGACGCGGGGTCAGTTCGACGCCACATTTTTTTTCGTATTTTTATTTATTTTTAGAATAAATATGAAATATGCCTGATATAATATATATATTTCATATATTATATATATGAAGCGTGATTCAAATAGATAAGTAATATGACTGATTTTTATTTATTGAATTAGTGATTGTTTGTATGCATATTTGAAATAAATATATGTGTAAAAGTGTTCTAGAATTTTCTTTTTGTGTGTGTTCCAGATTAGTGAGAAGCCCCCCACGCCAACTTCAAAGCCCCGGGACATGAGGGAGAGTTTTTATTTATTTATTTATTTCTCAAAACAGCATCAAAAAGGCAAAATACAGAAATGGTAAATAAACATATGGTTACATTGCAGACAAATATAATTACAGATAAATAAGGTTACACATAAATAAGATTACAGATAAATAAATTTACACATAAATAAGATTACAGATAAATAAGGTTACACATAAATAAGATTACAGATAAATAAGGTTACACATAAATAAGATTACAACACAGAACTGTTATTATACTAATCCATTGCAAAATTATGCGCCACGCCTTTCAGGTATTCCATTATTTCTCGATTTTCAAAATCTTCAACTATTAATTTATTTCTCATATCAACTCGCAGATACTTATTCCGCTTGTGCGGTGGTTAATCTCCACTTACAAATTGTTCATAACATTGATTAATTGTTTTTTGAACACGTCTGAGACCATCTATGAATTTCCATAATGTGGGGTGTGAAACACCAAATTCGGCCTGCAGACGCCTGTGAGCTGCTTCCGCGAAATTATTGGTGCGTCCTTCGTTATTTAAGGTTCTAGTATAACATGACCACATTTCTGGTTTAAAAGTAGGACGACGGCGACGATTATTTCTCTGAATCCTTCCAACGTAATAATCTTCAAAGTAATCTAAAATTGGGGTTAACTGATTAGGTAACTTCTCAGTCAAAACTTCTAAAGCATTTTCAAGTTCTTCGATAGGTACAAAACTTAACGCAGGAATCATACGTGCATAGAGAGCAAACTCAGCATCGGTATTTGAATCACGCTTCATATATATAACCTATAAAAAATATATATTATATCAGGCATATCGCATTTATTTGAATGATGATGCAAACTTATTCTAAAAATAAATAAAAATACGAAAAAAAGTATGGCGTCGAACTGACCACGCGTCGAAACGACCTGGTGTCGAACTGCCCCCGCGTCGAAACGTTGGCGTCGAACTGACCTGTACCGTACATTTGTTACCCGAAAAATGGGCAAAGGTTGTAGAAAGTAATGGAGAGTATTTTAATTAAAAATTGTCATTTGATTTGATGTATTTTTATGAAATGAAGCAATAAAAAACCACACGAATTTATGCAAAGACCTAATATATGTACATTCATTTGTAGTTTTTCGCTTTAATTTTTAAAGCATCTTCAGGAATCCCGAAAAGGTTTCTTTCTTGCATTTTAAATATTCTTAAATAATGGTTTAAATTTAAAGTTTTAAAAAAAAGCTTGGCATATTATTGTGCAGAAGTACTTATACCAGCATTCAGATTAGAAGGAAAATGATGGATGAACTAAAGTTGAACATTGTGTACAGGTAAGCTGTTCATTGTCAGGAAAACATTTGAATAAACTTGTAGTAGGATCTATGGGAAACATAAAGGTGGAATCTTGTAATGTCAACAGACATTGAATTTAAATACACATAAGTGAGATGCTAAGGTATGGCAGAGATTACTTGAAATACGAACTTTGAAGTAGGAACCATGGGTAACACAAGGGCAGAATCTTGCAATGTTAACAAGGTGGTGCCGTAGAGCTTATATCCATATGAGTAAGATGCTAAACTATAGAGTAGATTACTTGAAGAGTGGAGACTTGTAGCAGGAATTATGGGTTATAGAGCCAGTTCCGTTGTTGAATGCACAGCGCTACTATAAATATATATATATATTTTTTTTTTTTCAACTAAAGTGCCACATGATGACTAAATTTTATACTAATTTGGTAATATGTCTTTAGCTTTTTTAAAAAGTCCCATGTCTCCCAAATTCCTTACCGTTTCTGTAACTTTTGGATTTCCCGGTAAATATGCACAGAAAAAATAAGAAAGAAATAACTCCTAACTTTTTATAATTTTAAAGAAACTTACAATTATATAGGGAACAGATATATAAAAAATGCACCACATTTTCAGAATTAAACTTAATTATGAAATAAAACCAAATTTGGTTGTTGAATAGTCCATAAACTTTACGATTCTAAAACACGTATGGCAATAACAAATTTCAATTGAGTAATAAAAAAATAGGAGATGAAAATAACTCATTATGATAATTTATTTCAAAGAAAATTTCTTGCAACTGTATACTTTTAAACTAAAATTGCAAGATTTTACTTTAAAATATCTTGAAAAACTTAGATCTCTTTCTTTTGAGCCGAAAACTTTTCAAAACTTTTAGAATGTTGAAAAATGTATGAAATAACTTAAGCATTACTGTTGCACAAATAAGAAGTTGAAGAGATTTTCTCAAAACAAGAACACGAAGTATATTAAGATTTTGAAAAATCTAAAACGAGAGCAGCTTTTAAAACATTTTTTTTTTTCAGAGAAACGAAATAATGATAAGTTTTAAAGCTTCGTATTCTTTAGAAAAATCTAATAAAGAATTGAGATAATCGACTAAATAACAAATAGAAAGATATTTAAAAACATATATTTTATAGAGAATACATATTAACATTATTCATTCATAGTTTCATTTGATAAATTTTTATCTCAGAATTGTACACGTATGGTAAATTATTATAGTATTAAAAAATCGAAATTTATTAAACTTTAATGATGAAAAAATAAAAATAAATAAAACAAGTAAAAATTTGTAATTATATATTTTTTCAAAATTTCGTAGTGTAATGTCAGGCAGTTTTTACATGTAAACGTAAGTCCGGAATACAACTCCTTAAATACCTCGAGATATATGTTTTTTTAAGAATTTTGCAAATCTCATCGCAGTTGTGTTACTAATTTATTATTTACATGAATTCGATCAGAAAATATCAAACGTCTAAAGAGAACATTTTTTTTAATTCTAACCCCGAACTGTTAAAAATGCATTAATCCAGGAAATATTATGTCAAAGCTTTTTAATATTTAATGAAAATGCATTAGATTAAGTCTGAGGTAAATGTAACATGAGCCCTTTGTACTGCTTAAAATAGTTTTTTCCAAGATTCCCCCCCCCCCCCATTTATAAAGAAGTTAGGAATAAAAACACAGGATAATTCAGCAAGTTAAAGCAATTTTATTTTACAAAGTAAAGTAAATATGATTTAAACTAGAAACTCACAAAAAAGTAAATAAAGAGTATAAGGACTCAATTTTTTTGTGTGGGCAGATTTCTTGCAGTTACAAATTTTATGGTTTCTGACACATCTAAGAATTGTCGCCTCTTTCTGTTAGACTGTCAAAGATAGAGAGACATTGATACAAAAAGGCATATTCTGTAATAGCAAAATGAGGATGCAAAATGTTTAAGGTAGAATCAGCATGTAAAAAAAAATAATCGTCACTCCTAAATAGCTTTTTAGAAGTATAAAGATGCGGCTAGTGTCGATAAATTAGAAAGAATTGTTATTTTTTTTTATGGTATAATTAGATTTTGCTTCGGGGTTGTCTACATATTAAAATTAGAACTAAATTATTTTTTTCAAATATCAACATATATTTTTGACTTTTTTTTTTTTTTTTTTTTTTTTTGGGGGGGGGGGTTATTTAGATTAAATAATCCCGAAAAAAATATTATTTACAAATGTATATCAAAGTTTCATAGAGTTATAAGCTATCAACATCAGGAAGTGTTTATGTTAAATGAATGTGTTAGACATTATTTCGAGTCTTTACGAAATGTTATTCAATTCAAATTTCATTTCTTATGTAGTAAAACAACTGCATTCTACGAATATTATTGATAAAAAAATATTTTTAATTATGAAATTCGATAATAAGTTCGTATTCCAAAATTTATAATTATGATTTCTGTTAATTTTTGTACAAATAAAACGAGCATCATCAAATTTAGAGTTTATTTTTGTCCTAGTTTTTCGGGTTATAATGATATTTCATTTGTTATTGACATTAGAGGCCCATCGTTAAAGGTCCGTCAACTGCGCTACCTACAGCCTTGCATACACAGGAATTAAATAATTAAAATAAGTTTGGATACTTTCACAATTTCTTCATTAGCATTACTTTATTTTATACTAGCGGGTTTTTCCTACTCCGTTTGTCACGATATTTGAAGGAACTTGCACCTTTGACTCTTTGACTTGGCGCCAGTGTAGGTTTCATATAAAAGCTTTTATTTCCAATTTATATTTTTAAATTGAACTAATTTAAGATTTTTTTTTTCAGAAAAATATATATTCAGGCAACATTTCTTATGCTTTTTGATACATTTTTTACTGATCTGAAATCTTCAAATTGAATTTTCTAAGTTTCCACTTTATTATAAATTCATGACCTTCAAAATGCTAAAACTTCTACAGATATTTAAAGAGAGGTTAAATTTTTAAAAATATTTAATAGAACCTACTTAAAAGAATTAAGGATGGATTTTGAAATTTATTAACTCGTTTTTGAAAAATAAATAAATAAATAAAAATAAATTAAAGGTGCATGTCTATATATATATATATATATATATATTTATTTATTTATTTATTTATTTATTTAAATATATATAGAAAACTATTGACATGAATTTATAAATATATAAGTTTTCCAGATTAGAAAAACAAAAAGAGAATTACAAACCAATGCGCAAAATTGCAGCGAAAGGAAATGCAAAACTTAGATGTAGGAATATATAAATGTAGAAATATATAAACAAATGAATGAAATTAAACCCCACAAAACACTGAGATCTTCATAAGGGAGGCCCCTCAGTGTAGGGGTGAACGAGAAGTTTCTGAAAGGACAGTAGCTATAAGCTAATAACTATCCTTAGCCCCCAACTTCTCACCAAACAGAAAACCACCAACAACTGAAGAGAAATCAAACATACATATAATGTATAAAACTACTAAAAAAAATTTTTTTTTATAAAATTATCAAATTGTAAAGTTGCAAAATTACATCAATTCATTTAAAAAATATATACAATACAATAAAGAATTACTTAAGGTAAACCAGAAAGTATAAAATGAAATAAAAATACAACCCTTCATCTGGAAAACAAATTAACTTCGGCCGACGGGGCTACTCGTCGGTACTTAAATATCGCCCTTGAATGAGGAAGTAGAACAAACCGAGATAGGAAAACTCACAGTTAAAAATTGGTACGGGTAACAGTTAATTTGCAAGGTACATTTTAAGTCTTCAAGAGCATATTTTAAATCTTCTTTATTATTGCAAATAGTACGAATTCTTTTAAGCTGTGCGAACATAATATTTTTTAAAACTTTTCTACTGATATTTGAAAACCAACTAGTAAGACTATTAAGTTTAAAATTAAAATCCTTTCTTTTATCATATAATCCAATGAGTTATTTATATTCATTTCTCTTTATATTTAAATCTAGGAAATAAATTTTATCAGTATCTTTTCGGTTTAAAATTAATTCTTTAGGATATATTTTTCCAGAAATATTTTCAAAACAATTACAGTTAAAAACAATTAAATCATCAATATATCTGAAGAAATTAATATTTATAAAAAAAAATTCGAAAAAATATAAAAATAAATTTGCGAAGACACTCGAAAAACTCGTTCCCATTGGGATCCTCCTCCGCTGTAAAAAGTAATATTTCCCGTTAAACAAAACGTTTTCAAAAATACAAAACCTGATAAGATTAATCCAGTAATTTTTATCACAATTTAAGTAGCAGCCAAATTCATCATAAATGCTTTTAAAAAATTCTATTACCAAGTTGTGCGGAATAGTGCCAAACAACTTTTCAAAATCATAGGTATTTACGGAAGTAATGCTTTCTGAATTAATCTTGAAATATTCTAAAACTTTCTGGTTATTGTTTATAATGTTACAATCATTAGCAGAATTTACTACTTTTAAAACTGAATTTAAATATTTAAACAAAATTTTACCGGCTTTATCATTATAGCTATTAGAACCACAGGTAACAAAACGAAATTTAACTGGATTTTTATGAAAGTTTACAGTAACGAATAGATATGGAAAATTAAAACAATTTCTGCTTAAATTTAGTTTTTTATCAAAGGCCAAAATACGTTTTTTGATAATAGAGGGGTGGTCAGTTAACTTATTGAAAGAACTATTACTTAAATATTCCTTTAAAAGAAGATTTTTATAAAAAACTTTACAATTGATAGCAAAATTACTATTTGCTTTATCTACTGTAGTAATAATAAATTTTTCTTTTAAATTTTCAATATTTTTTTAAAGTTCAGCACTATACTTAAACTCATCAAGGTTAAATTTAATATACTAATTTCTGAGGAAAAGCAATTGTTTCTCAAAAAGGTACAAAAATTTAAATTTCCATTGTCTAAAATCTTCAAAAGGCCAGCTATATTTATAGGAAATTTTTAAAATAAAAATGTCTAAATTTTTTTCTATAAAATCAATGATTTTTTATTGCTATAATTAAAATTCAACCTAAAGCTTGATCCCAAATTCATAATACTTTTTAAATGATCATCTTCAATTATATTTAAATTTCCTGAGACAATATGACCATAATAAGGATCAGTAAAGTCTTTGAAATTATTTGAATTGCAGTAACATTCATCTTCTTTAATTAAACTAATACATTTACTATACTGATTATAATTGCAAATTAGATTTTTTAAAGTTTTATCATAACTATTAGCAATCCTTATATTAAAACTGTTTTTTAAAGGAAATAAACTTTCACAAGCTTTCAAAACTTTTTTTAATTTTATGAAGTCAAAAATTTTATCTCTGAACGACAAAACCAAATTTTCCTGAGGGTGTTCTTTCGAATTCCCCTCCTTATATTTTTAAGCATATATATATATATATAAATGCGTAAAAAACATGACTTTTGTTATATTTTTATTTTTTATATTTTTATTTAAAATATATTGCATAATCCATCTCCAATTCTTTGAAGTAGATTCTGTTAAATATTCTAAAAGAATGTAGAAGTTTTAGCCTTTTGAAAATCACATATTTATGAAAAAATGCAAGCTACAAAAGCGCAGAAAAATATCAATCAGAAAACATGCAAAATGTTACCTGAATGTATGCTTTACAGAACAAACCAAATATAGTTCAATTTATTAACATTAGATGGAAATATAAGCTTTTACATGAAAGCTTCACTAGTGCCAAACTATCGGTCCCCCTTAAAGGAATTTTCGAAAAACAATGAGAACTATATTTCAAATAATTTTATGTATACAATCTAAAGAAAACTTCCAGTGAAATCATTGAAACCCCACTACGAATACCCGTTGTTTTCGGTTCTTCCCATCTGCGCTATATCGATTCCGGGTCCCCAGTGCTTGCACTGGCGCTTTAACCGGATATTAATATTTAGGTGCTAACTGAACTATAAGTGGCGTCGGTACTATGTAAGAACTACGTTTTTTAGACAGAAAGTTTTGGGATTAATTATCATCTTCACTCCATGACAACAGAGGGTAGCACCAAATAACCTCCCCAGCTGCAAAAATTTAAATTATATTAGTTTTTTAAAATTAATAATCAAAAATTCATAAATCGTCTTAGAAGTGCATCAGATGAAGTCAAATCAGAACCTCCCCCCCCCCCCCCCAGGCAAAATTCTGCATCTTTGGATTTAATTGTTCGCCTACAAACAGACCAACACACCTCTAAGTTGAACTCTGTTTTTTGTCACTTTTTTGTCATCCATGCGGCTAAGGGTTTTGTGAAGACACTGATATTTTTTCTTTTATCAATTGGTACAATTTCTATTAATTATCTGAAAAAAGTAACACTTGGTATTTCGTGAATCGAACCCATGACCTTTGTGTTATACCGTTGTTGATATTGTAGAGCATTATGCTCTAACCAGCTGAGCTAATTGGAGATGGAAAGGCATTTTATATTTACCTTCCAATCTTCAGAATCGATCATTTCTGAAATTAATTAATTAATTTAAAAAATAGAAAACCTAATTAAAAATTCGTAAATCGAGCTTCTAGGTGCATCAGGGAAGATCAAACCGGACCATCATACAAAATTCTGTAGCTCTGCGATCAGTCGTTTGCCTACAAAGCGACGAGAACACATACACACACATCTTCTTTTATTATACGTAAATATTTTAAATTGTCGATTTTTATCTAAACTGATAGAATACTTTGCTGGGCGAGAACTTTATTAGAGTTTTCAAATGTACGGTTGAAACTTTAATACATTTTCGTATGTAATTTTATCAAGGATTAATGCAAAGTATATAAACTACACATTCTTTGCATATTTCATATATACTATAAAGTATTTATATATCTATCTAGGGAACATTTCCGGTTGTGGGCACCCCACCATATCTTTTAACAAAAAGTAAATATGGTGTATTTGAGTATTGTCAAAGACGAATTGTCACAGTACGTAGTTTTTTGCGCTAACACCGAATTGAACAGACGCATTTGCTTAGTTACAAGCATCGAAACAAAATTTTGAAAAAAAGCAACACAAAAGTAATTTCTGACTTTTTCAATGTGCGATAAATCAAAGTAAATTAATTAAAAAATGTGAGTGTAATATACATTCATGCAGTATATTCAATATATTTTGTGATGCAATATCGAATTAAGCGAAAATTTGGAATGAAAATAGTTTTTTTATGTCATAATAAAAGTGATTGTCATTTCCGGTTGTGGGCACCCATATTTCTTTCATTTAAAGCGTGTTTTTGACTTACAAATTGTCAATTATGGTCGTTTAAAACAACATAACATATTTTATTAGTGTTTTATGTATTTTTAGGCTTTTGTAGCCATGTCAACCCCGGAAAAGTCAATCGATCCAAAAGAAATGCATTTTAAGGCGATGGTTAAAACCATTTAGGATTGCTTTGTATATACGAAATCCGTAAAATCGACTGCCCGAAAATAGGGACCTTCTGGCAGCTTCTGTGTCCCTACAGAAGAAGCCTACAGAAAGTAAGAGAAGTCCACCTGTCAAACTGCTGACCAAGCGCGCTAAAATAGGAACATTCACAATCAGGAAATGATGTCGATTTCTCTGCATCATTAGTTTGGAGCACCTGCTAACATGCCGAGCAAGAGCAAATTCAATCAAATGCAATGAGTACGATCGTCTGGTGCCTTTGAAATGTGCCAATATACATGAAAATTATTTTGTTTTCAAGCATTGCACATCTGATTTGAAGGATGAAGAAGATGACGAATAAAATTGGAAAAATGCCATTTTATGCTGTTATTTTGGCCGCTGAATCCTTACAAAATAAATAAATTTTATTCTTTTCTGTATTTATGGTGATTTTCTTATAATTTTTTCATTTTTAGCGTATTTTTAAGGTGTTCTCACAAAAAGATACATTTATTTATTTATTTATTTATTTTGGCTAAAATTTATTATTTCACAAAATTGGCGATAACAATTTTCTGATTGACGGAATCGATACAGTTTTTTTTTCAAACTTTATCTAAGGATTCTAGCTTTCTATTGGTATTCATATGTTATAATAATATTTACTCTCTCAAAAGTTATAAGCCAAAATCAAAACTGTGCCCACAACCGGAGATGTTTCCATATATATATATATATATATATATGATAAATTATGATTACTAAAAAATTATGCAAACGTATTTACTAGCTTTATATATTATCTAACATCAAATGTATCTAAATTTCTTTTTCTTAAGATAAGCCTCTTTTCAACTCCCACAGGATTTATCCTAAACACTTCAGCTGTATCTCATTAACTTTTTTCCAATCGTTTTCCAATTAAATATCATTAATCGTGCGTAGGCGAACTAAAGAGCTTCTCAGTAAACACCATAGTAAATAAACGAAAAAATAAGTAAATGCATTCTTTTCAAATATCAAACCATTTGGTTTAGGACTCGCACGAATAAACATACGACAACAAATAACTTTTAATTAACATTTTTTAACTTTGAAAAACTACAGCCTACACACACACACAAAAAAAATAAATAAATAAATAAAAATAAAATTACATTTCCGAAGTTATTTAGAGTTTAATTTTTAACTTCAAAACAACTTCTTTAATTTATGAAATACACGTATCAGTTAATAGTAATAATTATTAAAATGAAAAAAAACCGATATACTTTTTTCCTTTCTTTATGACCCTAACAGCACAGTTAGGCTTAACGTATCCACAGTACATCTTAAGGACGTTTCTGGGATGTCTTTTCATCCAGAAGACATCTTGAAGATATCCTGGGGAGCCGATATGCTGTCTGGGGAATCGCTAGGAAGTATAAGAGTCTTCACAAACTATTGAACATTCATGATGATCCTTATAGATGAAAACATTTTTTCGAGAGAAACATTACATAATTTTGAAGACAATTAAAACCTGTGTTTTTCGCTTGTACACATATTATGAAAAAAAAAAAAAAAAAAAAAAAACATTAAAAATATATAAAAATACCATATTTTATATAAGATGAATTATATAAGATGAATTGTATAAGATGAATTCCACAAAAGTAATATTTTATTGGATAAAACAATATTAATTTTTTGTCAAGATAGCCATAAAGATTAAAACTTTTTATTTTTCTGAAAAATGTTTAACGTTATTGCATAAGATAAGTCTGAGAGTTTTTAGTTTTATACTGAATGTTAGTACGCATGGTGCGTCATAATACTTTTAGGTTTAATCTGTAATTTATTTTTCAAAGCAAATTTTATGCATAACAAAATGTATAAAATACATTACCCCGTTGCTTAATAACTAATAGGTTTCATAAAAACAAAATCTAATGTTTAACAACCACACGACTTCTATTACCTACTGTCCCACCAGTGGCCTAGAGATTCTGTCCTCGAAGCTCATAAACGTGAGATGCCGGCACTCTTCGTCCTACCCGTTTGGAATTTTCCGCGGTGTTCTCTAAAAAATGCAGAAATACGGGATAGGACTCCTTAGAAATACCCCCATGGAGAGCGCTCACCCTCAGGTTAAAGACCCTAATCAAGTCAATTGCCCTTAATCCCAACACCAACACGATTTATTACCTACTACTACACATATATGAACTCTTTGGATAGAGTCTGGTCAGAAAACTTAAAAACGACCAAAGTAATCAGATTCCTACCAATTTTTTTCTATAGTAATATATTACTATAGAAATTACCCCTAACAACACATCTTCTCCGAAAAGCATCCTCGGGATGTCCAGAGGATAAATTGGAAATACTATGGACCTCCTCAGGATGTTCTGTGGACAAGTGTGTTGTTAGGATAATGAAGACGATAATAATAATACAAACGTCGTAAAGATATCAAAAAGACATTATCACACTGTTATTTTCCCATGTTATTATGCATAAGAAGATGCGTGGAGTTGGGCACAAATGCTTCCAATCTCCAAAATATCAAGTCAAAAGAAAATTAAAAAAACAAACTTGAATAAAATCGGTAAAGCTGCTCTTTTTCTATGTCCAATATCTAAATCAGGCTTACAAAACCAAGACAGAAATGCATGCAAAAAGATATCTAAAAGGGGCTTTATGTTTCAAGTTGGGGGGAAAAAGGTTAGAGTGGTTTTTGATATACCGGCTTATAAGTCTCAATTCTGATTTTAACTGAAACTTTCCAAGCTCATTTGTAGCCAAAAAACAACTGATACAAAAAAACATGTAAGAGGAAGTTAACATGACGAGTTCAAGGAAAACCTGTAGAGCTGCTATTTAAGACACGTACTTCCGAGACATAAAGTCCGTATACCAAATCTGGATACTTATCAAATATTCCTGCAGTAACCAACTAATATACACTAAAAAAGCCAGAAATTTATGTAGCAAAATTTCTGAAAACCGTCAGAGCCCTTTTGAGATACGAGCGTTAAACGAAATATAGTTCATCTTTCGGCTTTCGATATATTACTTCCTGTTTTAAAATTTTCAATAAAAAGTAGAAAATTCACTTGTACACCGGACGTGTCTTGCATTGTTCTATCGTTCTTGCATTGTTCTAAATTCGTTGTTCTATCATTTTTCGTTTTCGAGATATGATAGTGTAGATTCCTCCCCCCACACACATACTCTATCTTATGCAAAAACTGAACTATTTTTCAAAATGATAGTTTATGAACTCAGCAGATTTCAAAACACACAAATAAAGTAAAAACTAGCTATCTCAACTTTTGGCCGAATACAATACTTCCATTAACTTTCGTAGATACGTAATGACAGATAACACATGACCATAGAAATACTATTAATTTAAAATTTATTATCCTGAGTAAAAAAACTGAATGAATACTGCAAAAAAATCTTATTATATTAAAAATAAATTCAGGCTACAAAGTTTACAGAAAATATCCATATGTTAAGGAAAACATACGGTAACAGAAATTTTTCATAACTGTATAATACAGAAAATATTAGTACACAACAAACTTTTTCCTTAAGGCACACTGTAAAGAAAAAAATAATAATCTGGTGTGTCACTCACACGTCTTTCTCTTATCCTGAAATTTAATATTATAAATACAGGATGAAAATTAAAGGGTAAGATAACGAGTACTGTTATGAAAGCTTGTGTTAAAACAATTCAAAATAGGCTTCGAAACAGTTTTATATGATAATTTGTTCTGTGTGAGGGGGGCTACTGTCCCCTCAACCTCTCGTTTCATTGCTGCACCTACATTCATGTAGGGTTTGAATCTGTTATTAAAATTAAAAGTTCACTTAAAATTATTCAGGCAACTTTCACACACAACATTACCTGAAAATTATTAATCTTGATCAAACTTTTCCAGAACAAACTCATATTAACTTCAAAATGCAACATTTGGATCTCCTGAAATTATTCGTTTTTAAGTTACTCTAAGAGACACAGACAAAGTTCAAACGTTAAAAACTTCACTTGGTAATCCGAAAGCCTAAAACCGTGCAAATATACAAAAAACAAGAGATGAATATTCAGCTTAAAAACATACATTATTTACCATATGTCTATGAGGATATCATTTCAATTCCTGAGCAGCATTCCTGGATATGGTAAAATATTATAGTAAAGCACTTCCAATAGCAATTAAAAAGAATATTATTGCTTAAATATTTGCAGCCCTGTATAACTTTTGAAGATTATGTACAGACCACATGGTGCACCTAAATATAATACTATAGTAATAATACACGACACAAACTGAAATACACTTCATCACTTTTCAATTATTGTCACGGTACAATCTACTTGTTTTGCGTAGCCCTGTAAACAAACAGTGAATGATTTCTTACCATATTCTACATGAGACATGCTTTTACACATATAAATAATATATATTCATTTCATTTAGTTTACTGCAGCCTACATATATCAAACTCTACTTACCTGCAATTTTCCCCACACTTAATACTATATTTAAATTCTCTTGGGTGTCCCTGTACACGAACCATTTGCTACATCTCAACTAAAAGCTCAGTGTGGCATACTTATATGATAAACATTTAGAATACCGAGTTTGGACTTTCTTCTACTATTTATTCTTGAGATATGCTGATAACAGGTTGCTGATAACACACAGATACACATACAGGCACACACAGACAAAACGCTAAAAACATGATTTTCAGATTCAGGAAACCTCAAAACATGTAAATACAACAAAAACTCACTTTTGAAAAATTTTATCCAAACAATACTTTCTGTACCTTATATTGGGCTTAGAAGGCAGAGCACGCAAATTATAATGCATATTAATGAGTCCATATTAACACGAAACACTTTTAATTAGACGAACACTCACATCACATGGTACATACAGAGAAACAAAAATTCAACAAGGTACAGGTAAAAAGATGCGCCGTACGAAAAACAGTCCAAGTGGTGGCGCGCCAGTCGTTATTGGAAAGATCTATTATACAGTGAAGGAGGGTAAATACAAGAGGCATTGGTAATGGAAAATAAATGTAACCTAACACCCCCCCACAATGTCGACGTATTTACCTAAATAACAATGTTACATCTTCCAATCCCATAATTTTACAACAGTTGTAATGTTTTGATGATGTTAATGCTTTTGTAAGAATATCAGCCCCCATATTTTCAGTAGACACAAAATTTAAATCAATGATTCCATCTTTCAGTGCATCCCTTATGAAATGATGCCTGATGTCTATATGCTTGGTGCGCTTATGAAAGATCGGATTTTCAGCTAATTTAATAGATCCTAAGTTATCTGTAAATATACTCACTTTTTCAATTTTGCATTCAGATAACTCATTTAGTAATTTACATAAATATATCCCTTCCTTAGTGGCATCGGATAAAGCCATATATTCGGCTTCCGTTGATGAGAGAGCTACGGTACACTGTTTACGGCTTTCCCATGTAATTGCACTCCCGCAAAAAATGAAACAGTAACCTGTATATGACCTACGGTCATCGAGGCAATTTCCCCAATCCGCGTCAGTGTAACCGAACAAAGGCTCATTACTTTTTCTAAATACAAGTCCAAAATTTATTGTTTTCTTTAAGTATCGTAAAACTCGTTTAGCGGCAGTCCAATGAGTTTTATCAAAACAAGTTAGAAATTGACTTAATTGACTGACGGAATTTGCAATGTCCGGCCTGGTGGAAGTTGCAAGATACATCAAACTTCCAACTAATTCACGGTAGGGATATTCGTTTTCACAACATTTTTCGGCCTTTTTTAATCGAATGCTTGTATCCATAGGACAAGCTACGGGCTTGGCTTCTGTCATGCCAAAACGCTCTAAGAGCTCTCTAATATAACTATGTTGACTCATTGTTATAAGGCCATTTTCTAACTGAAAATTTATCCCTAGACAATATTTAACTATGCCTGAATATTTAACATCTAGTTTTTCATTAAGATGAATTTTGAAGTTTTCTAACATATCAGGGTCCTGTGACATAAACAATATGTCATCAACGTAAATCATTATAAGAGTCAACCCTTTATCACTTTTAATATAATATAAACATGGATCTGCATTTGTTTGTTTTGCTCCGAAATCATTCAAAATTTTATTTAATTTAGTGTTCCAACACCTCCCGGCCTGCCTGAGGCCATAGAGAGATCTTTTTAACAAAAGAACTTTATTCCCTACATTTAGATATTTAAGAATCTCGGCTGCTTTATTAGATATGTCCCTATCGCAATTTTCATTTATAATTATTTGAAGTATTTCTTTAAAGTAATCGGGAACTTCCATAAAAATTTCCTCATCTAATTTTCCATTCAAATATGCTGACGTTATGTCAAATTGATGTATTTTTATTCCTAATTTAGCAGCATAACCTGCTAAGATTCTAATAGATCCCATTTTTGCTACCGGAGAAAAAGTTTCACGAAAATCTATACCAAATTTTTGACTAAATCCGCGAGCTACTAATCTCGCTTTATATTTCAAAAGAGATCCATGTTGATCATATTTATTTGTAAGGACAAATCTACCTCTTATGCATTTTTTCTGGGGCCTTTCTACTACTTCGAATGTATCATTTTTTAATATTACTTTTATTTCGTCAGTCATTGATTTATACCAATTCGAAGCTTCCGGACTTTTTAAGGCATTATTTATTTCTATTTCCGAATTAAAACTACAAACAGCATTCGCAATAGATTCCGGCTCCCTAATTATTTCGCGATTACGCAATGACAATATATTTTTATCTTCGAGCGCCGATTCTGAGTCACGTGACAGTTCATCTTTTTCATTTTTTATTTGAGGAGGAGAAATTTTCTCTTCTGCCGGCTGCATGTGTGAGTCATTTTGCAATTCGCTTAATTGTATTTCTCTTTCAGAAATATCTGGATACAATTGACCTATTTTTGAAACATCATTAGATTTCTCTTCAAAAAATTTTACGCTACGGGAAATAATTATTGTTTTTGATTCAGGAAGATAAATACGAAATGCTTTAGAATTTTCTGAATAACCCACAAATATCCCTTTTTTAGACCTTGGGGAAAATTTATGTTTAGGATGGTTATCGAAAAAATAAGAAGTGCAGCCAAAAGATTTAAAATAGCCAACGTTAGGTGTTATATTATTCCATAATTCATATGGGGTTTTTCCATTTAAAGCTTTTGTTGGGCATCTATTTCTTATATAATTAGAAGTATTAATAGCTTCCGCCCATAAATTTAAGGGTAATTTTGATTGTGATAATAGACAACGGGCCATTTCGACGAGAGTTCTATTTTTCCTTTCACAAACACCTGATTGTTCCGGACAATAAGGGGTTGTTAATCTATGCTGAATACCATTTTCTTTTAGGAAATTTTCAAATTCAGTCCCAATAAATTCGCCCCCATTATCACTCATGAATTTTTTTATTTTTATAGATTTTTCATTTTCCCAAAGAAGTTTGATTTCTTTAAAAGCATTTAATGCTTCATCTTTAGTTTTTAAGAATTTTACTGCACAATAACGAGAATAATCATCAATAAAAGTAATAAAATAAAGGGACTTACCTATTGAGGGAACCCTAATAGGCCCACAAAGATCCGAATGCACTATTTCTAACATTTTTGTAACACGATCTGAGTGCTTAGGAAAAGGAGCACGGGTCATTTTATTTAACGCGCAAACTTCACAATTGAAGTCGGATACCTTTTTAATATTTAACCCCCTAATATGACCCTTTAAATTAGAGTCAATCAAATCTTTTACATTTAGATGACCCATTCTACAATGCCATCTTTCCACATCGGCGAAAATATTTTTAGAACTATCGATTGATTCACTCGAAAAATTAACTGCATTATTTATATTTGCATTATTATCCCGCAGATAATAAAGTTCATTTTTTCTGTCCGCAATTAGAGTCACATTTTTTTGTCTGTTATTTATAACAGCACATTTGTCTTTAAAAGTTACAGTGAAACCTTTGTCGCACATTTGTGACACGGACAATAAGTTCGTTTTCAAACCTGGAACCAATAGAGCGTCGTTGATCTCTACATTTTGAAGTTTTGAATTTACTTTTGTTTTAATTAATATTTTACCAACACCGGACACATCAGTTGTTTCATTGTTCGCTAAATTTACAGATTTTATATCCGTATCCTTTAAATCGTGAAAATTGGAGTCATCCTTCCCCATGTGTCGAGTACAGCCGCTGTCAACACAATAAAGATTCTCGGATTGTTCTTTGAATAATATGTTCGTATTCGTTGAATTTGTGCTGGCCAGTAGTCCTAAACTGTTTTGTCGATATTTAAATGATTTATCTTTTTCACACTGATTTGCACGGTGACCGATACGTTTACATTTCCAGCAAGTAATTTTTGAATTATCTCTTTCATTCTGAGTGTACTGTTCAGTAATCTTAGGATTCCTTTTATTTTTATTCCACGGAGCAGGTTTCTTTCGGAAATTCCCAGTCATGAACGCTCCATCGTTCGGTCTGTCATCATGGCGTCTGGCGTCGTTTTCTTCTACTATTTTTATTCGTAGTACTTCTGGTTTCGGTAGCTCATCCCTGGATTCTATCGCGCACCTGAAATTTTCGTAACTGGATGGTAGGCTGTATAACAACATCACAGTTAACAAGTCATCATCTATTTTAATGTCCATTTCAGATAGTTTATCAACTATGTCAAAAAACTTTCGAAGATGATCTCGAATGCTCACAGAAGATGAATCTGCCATTTTATGTTGAATAAGCGATTTTAACAGTGACGCTTTTCTAGCGGGACCTTTAGATTGATATATTTCCTCTAATTTTTTCCATATATCCAGGGATGTTTCACAGTTTTTTATTTGTTTCAGTTCAGAAGGCGATATACACAAAATTATGTCGGCTTTGGCCTTTTCATCCATATCAGTCCATTTATCGAACGTTTCTTGTGATTTCGCATCACCAGCCACGAGCTCTGGCTTTGGTTTAGAGCCAGATACATAAATCCAAGATTCATTTTTTATTAAGAGTGCCTTCATTTGTATCTTCCATGTCTCGTAATTATCTTTGTTTAAAGTTTCAATACGTAGTGTTCCATAAGACGCCATTTTTAAACGTGGTCGTCTATCTAACAGATAAAAGTCTATTTATCGTAAATAAAAATTAATTTGCTCTGGGCCCATAACCTATTGGGCTTAGAAGGCAGAGCACGCAAATTATAATGCATATTAATGAGTCCATATTAACACGAAACACTTTTAATTAGACGAACACTCACATCACATGGTACATACAGAGAAACAAAAATTCAACAAGGTACAGGTAAAAAGATGCGCCGTACGAAAAACAGTCCAAGTGGTGGCGCGCCAGTCGTTATTGGAAAGATCTATTATACAGTGAAGGAGGGTAAATACAAGAGGCATTGGTAATGGAAAATAAATGTAACCTAACACCTTATGGGTAAGAGAAAGTAAATAATCTCGTGTGTCACTCACACGACTTCCTCTCAGGGACCGATTTACTCACTTGGAGGCCCAGGGCACTCAAGTTCAATGGGCCCCTTTTTCTCATACTTTAATATTACAACAAACAAAACAAACTGCATATTTTTGAATCATGAGTTTAAAAATTCTCTTCACTTCACTTTTCATTTTATTGTTAAGAGTAAGGCTTAACTAGATCTGATGCTTGTCTATCGGATCAGCGTACATCGCACCCATGTATCTGCGTTGTAGTGCGTGCCTCGGGTTTTGTTAGGCTTACTAAGAGTTTGGAATGCAGTATTGGTTGTATGCAGTTGTATTTGCGTTTAGCAAAAATATTGCAATTTTTCTGCTGATTTTTATTGCTGCTAGTTTCCTTGAAAGATCGTACCACCAGTTTATAAAACAGTGCAGTAATACAGTGCAGCATAAGTTTTAATAATTCATTGACGGAAAAACAAAAAACAACGATCATTATGGCAAAATTCGGAAATTTTTCATTTTAACTATCTTTTTTAAATGTATGATGGAATTTCTTGGAGGCCCCCTCAGTGTGAGGGCCCAGGGCACATGCCCCGAATGCCCTGCCTTAAATCTGGCACTGCTTCCTCTTACCCTGAAATTTAATACCATAAATGCAGATTGCAGAGTAAGGGGTAAGATGAGGAGTACTGTTATGAAAACTTATGTTAAAACAATTAAAATTAGGCTTCAGAACACCTTTAATTGACAAATAATTCTGTGCGATGGTGGCTACTGCCCCCCTCAATCCCCGTTTCATTATTGTACCTACATTTTCTATAGAATTCAAATCTGTTATAAAATTCAAAAATTCATTTAAAATTATCGAGACAACTTTCACACGCAACTTTCTCTAAAACTTATCAATCTTGATCAAACTTTCTTAGTAACAAACGTACTAAATTAAAAATACAACATTTGAATCGCTTCAAATTATTTGTTTTGATTTACTGTAAGGGACACAGATAAAGATCAAACCTTAAAAATTTGATTTCGTTATTCAGGAAGTCCCAAAACGTGTAAATATACAAAACTCCAAGTGATGAATATTTAGCCTAAAAATTACAATATGACTATTATGAATTAATTTCAATTCCTGGGCAGCTTTCCTGGACATGGTAAAATATTATAGTAAAGCACTTTTAATAACAATAAAAAAGAACATCATGGCTAAAATATTGGCAACCCTCTATATCTTTTGAAGCTTTTGTACACACCACATAATTCACTTAAATATAATCCTATCTTAATAACACACTTCACAACCTGAAATACACTTTCATCAGTTGCCAAGCATTGTCGCACTATAATTTAATTATTTAGTGTGGCCCAGTAAACGAATAGTGATTGATTTCTATACCATTTTTACATGAAACATGTTTTTACACATATACAAAATATATATTCGTTTCATTTGGATTAGTGCAGTCTATAGACGTTAAATTCTACTTACCTGCAATTTTCTCCATAGACGCAATGTATTTGTATTCTCTTGTATGTCCCCGTGTTATACACACAGATCAACCGCTAAAAACATGATTTTCGTATTCCGGGGACCTCAAAACATGTAAATATAACAAAAAGGTACTTTCCAAAGTTTTACCCAAAGACAATTCTTTCCCTACCATATGTATTGGTATAATAAAATAAAATGTGTTAAAGAAGGCGTTAAATTTTTCAGACATAAAAAAGTTTTCACTTTACGATACAATTTTTTTTTTCTTTTCTTTTCATTTTTAGTTTTTTCATTTTTTTCTACGTATTAATGCAAAAGAAAATACTTGCTTTTGATTAGATATGCGTTTTTAATCAGTTTGCATTTTATTTAACTTTTTCTGAAGTCATTCAAAAGAGCTCACTACTAGAACAGAAAAGGTATCTACTACTGTATTTTGTACTGACTACTTACTAAAAATTTTTAAGTTCTCATGAAAATTAATTTTTTAAGTAAAAAAATAATTCATTCAGCATTTTTCATAATACAGTCATGTGCAGATAGAGATAACTGAGGTATCAAACTCTGGTTACATTTACATTTTTAAAATTAAGAACATTAATCCAAAAATAGCCACATTTTTTTTTTTTTTAAGTATTCATTGTTTTTCAGATTGCCTTTGTAAAATCATTTTTTTAAAGAAATGCAGGTGTTTTATCACATTTTATCTGTGTTCATATATTATATTTAAATCAGAAAATGATTTTATTTTATTCTTTTATGGAATGTAGTTTTTTTTTTTTTTTACATTTTATATAAAATTGAGGTGGGGTGACCAGGCGTCTTCAAAACTCGTGACTGTCTTCGAAATCTACTGTTTGACCCCAAAATTTGCAAACTCATTTCAGGACACCAGTTCTAAAGTTATTAATGCTTTACTATAATAACTAATTATGTGACCAACAAATAAGCTGAAATAAGTGCTTTAAAGTACTTACATAAAAATTACTAAAATTTTGCAAAAGATGATTTATATATTTTGTCTCCGAATTCGAGAACCCCGCATAATTTTTTCTTCAAACTCTATTTAAATAATCTGGTGTGTTACTCACACGACATTATCTTACGCTGAAATTAAATACTGTATTTACAGATTGGAGATTAAGGAGTAAGATAACGAGTACTGTTATGCAAACCTATTTTAAAACAATTCCAATTAGGCTTCGGAGCAGCTTTATTTGACAAATAATTCTGTTTAATGGGGGCTACTGCCACATGAGCTCACCCCCGTTTCACTACTGTATCTACATTTATATAGAATTCGAATCAGTTATTAAATTCAAAAGTTCATTTAAAATTAATGGAACAACTTTCACACCATTATTCTATGAAACTCTTGAATCTTGATCAAACTTTTCTAGTAACAAACACGTTAACTTCAAAATACAACATTTGGACACCTGAAATTATTTGTTTTTAATTTATTCTAACAGACACAGGCAAAGGTCAAACGTTAAAATTTTGACTTCGGTACTCAGGAATCCTCAAAACGTGTAAAAATACAAAAAAACCAAACGATGAATATTTAGCTTTAAAAAACACCAGCTTTTAATTCCTGAGCAGCTTTCCTGGGCATGGTAAAATATTACAGTAAAGCACTTTCACTAACATTAAAAAAAAAAAAAAATGGCTAAAATATTGGCAGCCTTGTATATCTTCTAAAATTTATGTGCACATCACGTGGAGGACATAAATATAATCCTGTATTAATAACACACAGCACAACCTGAAGTAAACTTCCATCAATTCTCATGTATTGTCGTACTACAATCTAGATCTTTTGTGTAGCCCTGTAAATGAACAGTGAATGATTTCTATACCATATTCTACACGAAACATGTTTTTACGCATATAAAATACATATATTCGTTTCATTTGGTTTAATGCAGTTTACAGATGTTAAACTTTATTTACCTGTAATTTTCCCCATAGACGTGATTATTTGAATTCTCTTGGGTGTCCCTGTACACGAACCATTTTCTTGATCTCAACGAAAAGTTTAGTGTTGCATCCCTATATCATACACATTTAGAATAAAAAATTTGGTTTGTAATTTGTTTTTTAGATATGCTGATAACAGACAGACACAAACGCAGACCAGCCGCTAAAAGCATGATTTTTGGATTCAGGGGACCTCAAAACGTGTAAATAAAACAAAAATTCAATTTTGAAAATTTGACCGAAGAACAATGCTGTCTCTAACTTATGGGTAAGAGAAAGTAAATATCTGCTCGCCCTACCGTGAGGATTTTGTGTTAAATTTAACACCACAAAATATAAGCAATATATATAAAAAAAAATTCTAAAAACTACTTTGAGAGTAATGCATTAATACTTATTAATTATGTCATAATATTAAGCTCTCTAAAATTTTAAAAGAATAACACACGGTCCTCATCAAATTAGTCCACAAACAGTACAATCTCCCACACATTCTTCAGCTTCGTTACAGAAAAGATTATCGAAAATCTCTTTCAAAATGTTTACATTGTTAATGAACAAGAGATTAATGTTTGTATCTTAAAACATCTTATTGTACGAAATTGTAACACATAATCTATTTAGTATAATTATATTTTCTTAAAACGTTTATTCCTGACTATGTTAAACTTGATTATTAATGAAGATTTTCTAAAATTAGGTATGCAAACTTATAAAATTAATAGAGAGATATAGGAAATTTTTAAAAGTGTATATTATTTATTTACCTAGATAACTAAAAAAATTTTTTTCCTTGTAGAATTTAAATGCAAAAATTGGAAAACATTTGAAAAGCATTTTAAATGTTTTAGATTACTTTTTGAAATTTATTTAGTTTTTAACTGTAAAAAGTAAGGTAAAATATTTTTCTCTGAAATAAAAATTAATATGAAACTTTTGCTAAACTTTAAATACATAAATTGATATAATATAGAATTAATAAATGATTAATAATTAATACATAATTAATAAATTAATATATAAAAAATAATAATTGGTATAATATAAAATTAAATCTACACTATAAAAGTAAATAAATACAATCTTGATCCATTTCTAAATATGCACGACTATAAAATCACAAAGAAAATATTATTTCAATGAGAATTTTCTCCTTTTATGAATTTTTAAAATTCAGTAATAATTTAATTGTTTTGAAAGACAATTTGCGCAATTAAGTTTACTCAAAACTCTTAAAATTTTCAATATAATACTTCTCATTTATTTTCATTAAGTTTTAAAATCCGCATTTCTTCTAAGGTATCGTCTAAAATATCAACATTTCCTCGATACAATTTAAAACAAAAACGAAAAATCATGCGGTACGCATTGATGAATAACATTCCCAAATGTACGTAATTGTTGTATCGTATATCTTTCAATGATCTTTGTCCACGTAATCACACAGCGGACAGACAGTAGTTCTGAAAGGCATACAGGCGTAACTAATTGAAATCATGGTCATTCTTAAGCACTGTTAGGAAGTGTTAAAAATGCTTAACACAAAAGCAAACGTAGCCCTTATATTCTGATTGCAGCCCTTACTGTATCTGAATATTTTAGTGTAGCCCTGTGAGTCTGAAGATTAACAGAATCATATTCTATACAAAATATTATTTTAGCATATTCACAATAAATGTCAATTTCTTTATAATATTTACAATAGAAAGTCTTTATAAATTACATTTAATTTATAAAGATGTCTCTCCTAAATGCAATAAATTCACATTTTTGGGGGGTGTCCCTGTACACAAACTAGTTGCACAGGAACCTAATAATGCCATTTAAAATAGAGAACATTCCACAGTGAATTTGAATAAGATATATAATTTTTAAAATATTCTGAAAACATTTACGGGCGCTGGGGGCGGGCAGACGGACAGATGGATACACATATTGCAATCATATTCACATTTAAAAAGTGTTAAATAGCTTAGTGTAAACAATTAGTAGCTGATTAAGGAAAATCTATTCAAAAATTTCAGTCACGTAAATTTTGACAAAAATTAGGATGCTTTGAGCTTAAAGATCTACTTCTGCAACTCCAATCTATGTTATTTCCCGTAAAATCTGGGTGATGTGAGTGAAGAACAAAGATAGTTATTTCATCAAGATATCAAAGAAATGTAAAAGAGGGGTCACTGACGATGGAGAGTTAACATATTAGCAGATTATTGCTGGGTGCTTCATCAACCCTTGAGACTTCCATGCCATGCACAGTAAAAAAATCTCTAATAGGGTCTTCTAGTAAAGAAACACATTTAAAAGATAATGATATCTTATTTTAATGTAGTTTATATATACATAATTTTGATTTTGTTACAGCCTCTGTCTGAAATTTTCCGACGTTCATCCTTACTTTGTGAAAAATCCTTACGTGTCAGGAAGAAAAGATTCGGAATTCAACATATCACAAAACTACTAGAGACACCTAACGCATTGCAAAAATAATTGAAAAATATGATATTGCAGGCTTGTGTTACAGATAAATAAACTGAAACAATGAAATTTCTTAGGTACAAAACAGTAGCATAGGACTTCCTTCACGTCATATTATTATTTTCGCCAATTTGGTGATGAATTAAAATTGGCGTCGCATTTGCACATGTACAGAATTTGACGCGAAATGTCTGAGCTACATCGAAGCCGCATTTTCACTTTAGCGTAGGAAAACCTATACTAAAGATAACAGTATAGATTTTGGTGAATTTAGCACTTACAGTTTTTTTTTTTTTTTTCAGGGACACAAAAAAAAAATTCTTTATCATTATGGCCTATGGGACCAACTTTTTAAAAGTGCGATAGCATCTAAACGCCTTATTCAATTGGGCTGAAAATTTATATGAATATTATAATCACTGTTGCACTAACTATAAGCATTTTGGTGAATCTAGCATTTATAGTTTTTACAGGGACACAAAGAAAAATTCTTTATTATTATAATCTATGGGCTCATAGTTCAGTAGCGTTAAATGAAACATCGTGTAATATATGGAGAAAAATACTCAAACACTCTACTATGGTCTCTTTTGTTTGTTTAACAACTCCTCTTTCTTCACTTTATCTACAAAACTGTTAATTACTCAATGTTCGGAAAGTCGAGTGGAGTCACACCAGATTTTTCTATCGGAGATTTTTTCCAAATACAGGTTTATTTTTTTATTTTATTATTATTATTATTTATGTGAAATACATGTTTCATATTATGTTTAAAAAAAAAAAAAAGTAAAGTAAAAAGTTGTAAACATTTTCATTTTATTGGCAATATCTCAAAATTAAATATCTAACAACTCTAATTATAATATTATGTGTAATGTTAAAATTTTAATTATTAAACTACTGATTTTTTATGATTTTTCCTGGCGTATACACAAAATTATTTCTTATTTTCTATTTCTAATGCATCTTTATGCTTGGATCCCTATGTGTAGATATTGATATTCTGAAAATATACACAGTTTGCTCATTCAATAATAAGGATGATTTAATTATATATTTTATTATAAGGAAAAATATTGTGTATAATTTTTCTTGGATTATGGCATATTAATTGAAAAAGAAAAATACATAGACTAACCTTAGGGTAATGTTTACTTTGTTGATTATTTCTCAAAACATTAAATGATTCAGTATTTTAATAATTTATACCTCTCTATCTAATTTTCATGAGAAATGCACAATTTTAATTTTTTTATCACGTATAAATTAATATTCCAATATGCATTTACAGTCGCTAACAGTATCGCTAAATTGTAGAATCACTAATACTTTTAAAAGTTGCATTTAATTTGAATGGATCGATGTTTGTTAATGAAATAATAATAATAATAATAATCGTAGACAACGATAAAAAAACTATTTATCTATTATAACTTCCCATTCTGTTTTTCCTTGATTCAACATTATTTGCCATTTCGTACTTGTAATCCTTTGGGTAAACTCTGCACAAATTTATTTCAGGACATTAATCCCATGGACAAGTTCTGCGTTTGAGAGAATCTACTAGTTCAAATAATGTTATTAATTAACGTTATAAAAAACTTGGTATTTCTTTTGTACAAAATAATATATGTTCAATTTGAAAACAAAAAGGAAGCAGAAGCTTTGTCTTCAACCAGGTAGAAGAAAATAATATAATAATACATAAGATAATGCTTATTTGTATTGGAATAATAATCCGAAATAAAAATAATTAAGTTATCACTAGAAGCGCCGTAGGGGTCATTATGCCTTTTTTCTCGATTCCCCATGCTGTATTTCAACGTACAAGCGAGCACCGCAGCTCACATTTTTTGACTTTTTCTAAAATACTTCTAAGCGTACTCTGACAATTTTTCCTTTTTTTATATTAATTATTCAAATAAATAAGCATAGAAATACCTAAAACAGCCAACAGGGGTCATTTTGACCCTCATACGAAAAATGGTTGATTTTCAAGTAAAAGTCTGTTTTACAATTCCTGATATCTTATTTTTGTTTTCTGTGCACGAGGAAATACTCACCTCTTATCGCGATGACTAAGAGGAGAAAAATAAACTCCAGTTTGGGTTTGTTTCGATGACGCATAGAGATGCAGGGAGACCGCTCTTCTCTCTATTGCGCGCGCACCTTCAGGGAGCAGTGTTACTCTGCGCACTGAAATGCGCACGTATCCTAACGGCGCTGGTGTGCTAAGGAACGTTTGGAGGGAGAAACATTCCTGCTAGAGCTAATGTAGAAAACAGAACACGACGTCACAATTGCACAACAGTGTTTTCAAAACTTTTCATTGTGACCAGAGTGTAAGCATTTTTTTTTTATAAATGCGGAGAGGATTGAGTACACAGGAGGCCCTTGCTCTCCTAGAGCAGTTAGATTCAGATATCAGTGGTGATGACAGCAACGATGAAGATTTTCGTCTTGATAATGTGAACTTACAGAGTTCGTCGTCATCCGAAAGCAGTGACAGTGATGCCGTGGAACATTCTACTAATGTGATTTCCCCTGTTATTCCCAAATCAGGACGTTCTCGTGGGCGTCGGCGGTCGCAAGGACGAAGGAATAACGTACCAAATCTTTCTGATGGCTGCAGTAACGATAAGTACTCTTCATCCAGCGGTATTATTTGGACTCCGATGAACCGTAGCTGCCCCACTTCCACTGCAGGTCGCACACCAGCTCGCAATATTGTATCAATTCCAAGTGGACCAACGCCTTTTGCACGTCGTAATATTGGGACAAATCCTGCTTCGGCCTGGCGTTTGATGGTGAATGAAGCAATGGTAAAACACATTCAAACATGTACAGTTGCTGAAGCACGACGTCAGCTTGGAGATGACAGCAACTGGTATGTTACTCTAGTGGAACTGGATGTTTTTTTCGCTCTATTATATGCCCGTGGAGCTCTAGGTCATTCAAAACTTTGTGCAGATGATTTGTGGAACAATAAATGAGGACCATCCGTGTTCAGAGAGACAATGTCACGCAATCGTTTCCGTGAAATCATGCGGTACCTCAGATTTGATGTGCGAAGTAGCAGAGCGGAACGCCTTGCCACGAACAAATTTGCTCTTGCTTCTGAAATTGGTACAAGCTGATTGAAAATTGTTATTTGTGCTATAACCCTGAAGCAGAAATAACCGTTGATGAACAGCTATTGCCGTGTAAATCAAGGTGTAGATTCATCCAATACATGGCAAATAAGCCAGACAAGTTCGGCATCAAGTTCTGGCTAGCAACTGATATAGAATCTAAGTATATTTTGAATGGCTACCCTTATTTAGGCAAGGATGAAGAGCGGCCAGCTGATGTTCAACTTGGGGAAAGTGTTGTGCTCAAATTATTACAACCACATCTAAACAAAGGACTCAACGTCACTACTGACAATTTTTTTTACTTCTGTAAAACTTGCAGATGAACTTTCTGCGAAGAAAACTACAATCGTAGGGACGATGCGTCTGAACAAGAGAGAATTACCACCCATTGCTCGCGACACATCTTCTTCACGATATTCATCTTCTGCACTAAAATATGGGAACAAAACACTCACTATATATAGGTGCAAGAAGAGAAAGAATGTCGCGATTCTTAGCACTATGCACACGGATGTGTTTACGGACAACAGTGCAAAGATGAAGCCGAATACTGTTACGTACTACAATCGTACTAAATGTGGAGTAGACGTTGCAGACGAGATGCTTAGGAAATATAGCACAAATTGTGGCACTCGCAGATGGCCTGTGCATGTTTTTTACAACGTCCTTGACATTGCTGCATTGAATGCTTGGATAATTTTCAAACAATAATCAGACACCTCTATTTCCCGTCGAGAATTTATTCTTTCGCTCGTGGAAGAACTAAGAGTGTATGCTTTACGAAATAGGTGCCCCCCTATAGATCGGGTACCGATACTTAAACGAAAGAAATGTGCCTTTAAACGCTGTAAGGGACAAAATAAAACATCTGCAAGCTGTGAAGGATGCCAGAAACCAATTTGTAGTAAGTGTATTGCTGTCACTGTCAAGCGTGCATATTGTTGCACTTGTGCTAACGTCTAACTAACTTTCGGACTTTTTATTTTATGTGTCTATTCATGGATTTTTTATTTTCTCATTTTGAAACATGTTGTATGCTAATTTGTATTTTTTGCATTTGTAACTTTTGTGTTTTTTTTTTTTTATTATTACCTGTACTACTGCTAAAGCATATTGTGTAGTAAAATATATCGCATTATATATTTTCATTCATTTACTGTCATTAACAAAAAAAAAAAAAAAAAAAAAATAAGCATTGGGAAAAACGAACTCTAAAAAAATAAATAAATAAAAAATAAAATTCACAAAACCTTCGAAAACTCTTATATATTGTAATTTCAATATCATTTATCTTTAAAAAGACCCATTTACTTTAATAGGGCTTGAATTTCTTATGAGGGTCAAATTGACCGCCAATGGCTGTTTTAGGTAAGTTCAAAATCCGGCTGTTCTAGTGTTAATGCTGCTTTATTGAATTAGTGATGAATTTCTACCAACTGACCATTAATTTTGATGTATATCTTATAAATTGGCCACGAGAAAATGAATTAAAATTCGTTATATAAAACAATGAAAGCTAAAATTTAATATATTTTTGTAAAGTATATAAGATAGTTACATTTTACTTAAATCTTTAAACATTAGAGGGTTTTTGCCTTGAAAAATTGGAGAAATTAAAGGGAACTCCGTAAAAAACGGTTTAAAATGTTCCATTGTGGAATTTCTATTGTGGTATTGTTATACAAAAATCCTATGGTGAAATGCTACATTTTATATTTCATACTGAAATCTTACACATCACAGTACATGATATAGTCAAATTGTGCTTGTGACTCTGGTTCGTCTATTCATCTTGGATTCTCTTTCATAAGTATACGATGAAATTATCATTAAAATGGTACTACACTGAGAAATAAAATATACGCCTTTATCTAGAACGAATAAGTGGTCATTTTCTAAATCTCTAAACTAGAAATATAGATTTCCGAGCTATGCGTATAAGGCACGCCAATACGCTAAATAGAGGTAATGATCAAGAATTTCTAGTCTACACATTTCTGAACAGTGAATTTATATTATGAATATTATGAATCTTTTGTATTGCGATAAATTCTCTCTCAGTTTTCTAGAATTGGGTTATAAATCTAGATTACAGTTACTAAAGCTCCCCTCTTGTATTCGCATTTATTTGCAGAGATTTTAAAACAATTTTGACCTCGATAATAATGACAATCGCTCTAGAATTCTAATAAGACTTTCTATAACTCGCTTTCAAATGGGACTAGGATTTACAAGAATGACACGGAACTACTTTTACTACAGCTACAATTTATATTCTGTATGTCGTTACAGAAACATTTCTCAATGTATTCATAAGTATACCATGAAATTTTCATTAAAATGTTACTATTCATAAGTATATATATTGCAACAAAATTTATATATATCATTCAGAAATCACAAAACTGTGTTAAAAATTTGGATACATTATAGTCTATTAACAGTATATTGTAATCTGAACACTGGCCAAATGACTAATGCTCTGACGTTAGTGAAGTGGTGTCGGTTTCCGTCAAAGTTGTCATGCATGTTCTTTATGGTTCATTATCCACTATGAGCAGTAGGTTAGGCTTAACTCCAGAGTCACTAAATGATCACAAAGCGATAAACAAAGCCGAAAGACATTATTTCTTTTTAAATGACGTTCAAATTTTTCGAATAAATTGAAATTAATACATCTTATTCACAATATCTTAAAATTTGTGTCAACATATTTTATATTGAAAGTCTAATAAATACAACTTGCTATTTCTTTTAGCATGGTACAAAGAATTTGGATAAATAGTGCTGCAATATCTAAAGTGCATTTTAAGGAATAAATGTATATATATTTTTTTCATTGAAAGCAACTGATGTCCCTTCTATTTGGAAATTACATCTATTTTAGGGAGGGACAAAAATGATTTTTCGTAATATATAAGTTCAATATACTGTGTGTTATTTATACAAGGCATAAAACAACATCGACACGTTACAGCTTAGTCTTGTAAAAATAATTTAGTATAAATCGCATCGTTTCAAAATAAAGATTTTTTACATATGAATAGGATCAGTCAAGCTTGGTGACACATAAGAAAAGCTAGTATACTCTTGCTATCAGAAAACTTTCTTCTGTATTTTGGTATACAAATTTACGCAGTACGAGTTATTTATTAAAATTATCTTCCATGATGAATGCACACTATTTGCATCTTAGAGAAGTGTTACACTCATTATCCCCATTTTTTTTTTTTTTTTTTTTTTTTTTTTTTTTTTTTTTTGGGGGGGGGGGGGGTTAAAAATGGAAAAAAAAAATCGGCAGCTTTGTTTTAAATTATCACATGCTTATGTTTCAAACATCAATTTTAAATATATTAATTCGATGTTTTGAATGTTATCCATAATCCAAATTTACGCGTCCTGGAACAATAAATCCCTCCCTCCCTGTGGGAGAGTCGGTAACTCTACATACACGCATTTTTTTCCTAGTTAACTATTACTATCATATGTATATATATATGTAATATATTTCCCACTGAAAAGTTAAAAATAATTTTTTTTATGTAAATTTATAAGAAATTTTGATCTATACTGCCATCTAGAAAACAATGGAATGATACCGTCACCTGTTGTGCGATTGACTCTCAAATGTAATCAGCACCAGTTTACGTAAATACTAAGTTTTGTTAAATTTCTTTCATTAGTTCGTGAAATACAGCGTCCACAAAAGTTTTGATACATATACACACACGCACACAGACAGATATTTCCTAAAAGTGGTCAAATCGTGTTCAAGATATCTCAAAACGTGTAAATACATCGAAAACGGAAATTAAAAATTTTAATGAATCTAAATTAAAAAGCGTGTAAAGCATAAAAATTGAATATAAAGTAAAATTTTCATTACATTTGCATCTGAATTGTTTTGAATATCACACGGATTTCTTTACAAGAGTACGAAAAAAAAAATTAAAATTAAAAATTAAAAATAATCTCAAAACTTTTAGGAAACGTTTAAAATTTATGCGTAGTGCTCTAAACCGAATTTATCATATTCAAATAAAAACAAGTTCAAGTTCTTTTCAAGTAAAGTATTTTCAATAAACTTAGAAAAAATAAGTTCTTAAAAATTATAAACGATCTCCTAACGGAAAAAAGCTTTCAATTTATTTATTTACTTTATATTATTTCTCATTTTACACTTTTATCAATAAACAGTATTTTGAGAATTTAACGCCCTGAAAACTTCTCATTTAATTACTTTCAGTTCTTTCAGTGAAAATAATAAATGTGGAAATATTCTTGAGACTCTATATTCAGTAATGAAAAATTTTTCTAAAAATTGCTTTTTTAAAAAGAAAAAGTGTCTTGAAACATAATTGCTTTGTCACAAATGTCGTTCACACGGTACTGTTTTGATTAAAAAAAAACTTGAAAATATTGAAAAAATCTTAATGAAATCTGCTTTAGATATAATATGTGTTTTATAAAACATATTTGCTTAAGGGTTTTGTTTTCTTTTCCAACAGTTTAGACACTTTTCGCAATTGTATTTTACTTTGATACACTCGTTTTGTATAAATTGACAAAGATTGTTTCTTTGTTTATTTTACTAAGTATATAAAGTTCACATTAGGTAAGCTATTATAGATACATAGATTTCCCCTTAAAGATCAATATATATACCTTGACTTGTTGACAAACAAAAACAATCAAAAGAAGAAAAAATAATAATTATCTCCCAAACATTAAAAACAAATTTTTTAAGTTTTTTTTTTTTTTTCTGACTTTGAATAAATCAAAAACTACTTAATATTTGTTATAATTAAAGTTCAAAGTATATTTTGTATTTAAATGCACTCAATTTCATAACAAGCCATAATAGTAAAAAATAAGGTATCGCAAAAGTACAGTAATGTTACAATAATACCGTAGTATCGCTATATAAATCCTCTACATATCGCATTACATAGCAATACAATATAAGGGAAGATGGCCAAAATGATTCCGTTCAGGGAAAATCTTGTGTAAAATTAACATAATTGTTTGTATAAAACTTTGGCTATTTTGCTAGTATTTTTTACATTATATTTTGCCTTATAATAATATTTTAATAATATTTTAAACCCAAATTGAGTAATGAAAAAAATAAATTTTTCAAAAAGTGTCCAAAGTATCATTTTACCTTCACCAAAGGATAAAATGATCCTTCATTTAAAAAGAAGTGTAAACTGTTTTTTTTTTTTATCGGAAAAATAAAGGATATAAAAATAATTATGACAGTACATAATAAAAATTAATAAATAAACCAGGTCATGTTTATATACATGAAAGACTATATATCAACTAAAGAGGAAAGTGCTTGTATTATGATACATGTTATAAAACTCAATGTTTCAAAGAGTTCTATTCAGACGCGTAATACTGCGATCGCTTGAATACTGCGATTGCTTCTTCTTGACTTGGTGCAACTAATTGCCGAAACGTCAGTGAAGGCCTCCTGTTGAGACTCAAAAAGATTTTGGATTCCGTCCGCGTGTTTCTCTGTGTGCTTGTCTGTCGCGCGATAGCAGCCGCAAAAATCACGCTATTGACTTGAAATGTGGTACACATGTTCATGAGCCCCACAGAATAAGGGTAGAATAATAGGTTTGAGTGTGAATTCCACTTGTAGTTCGTGTACAGGAACACGCCAAAATTTTTCTTATCATTACGTCCTATGGGAAGAATTTGAATGTATCGCGATAGCGGCCACAAAAGTCACACTTCACTGGGCCTCCTGTTGAGACTCAAAAAGATTTTGGATTCCGTCCGCGTGTTTCTCTGTGTGCTTGTCTGTCGCGCGATAGCAGCCGCAAAAATCACGCTATTGACATGCAATTTGGTACACATGTTCATGAGCCGAACAGAATTAGCTGTATAGTTTTAGGTCTGTATTTCATTTATAGTTAGTGTACAAGAATATGCCATTTTTTTTCATTATCATTACGACCTAAGTGAAGAATTTGTATGTACCGTAACAGCGGCTACAAAAATCCTTCTATTAACTTGTAATTTGAAATACACGTTTACGCTTTGCATATAAATAGCTGTACAATTTTTAATGTCCATATTGTTTATTAGTTGTGTACAGGGACTCGCAAAAATTCCTACCATTACGGCATATGAAGTGAATATCGTTTAAATACATTTTAACATCATTACTTTGCAATTCACAAAATGAAATTAGTGTACATTAGTCAGATGCTTAAACTTATGTTTTCTGAAGGAAATATGTGCTCTTAGGATTCCTAGTTAAAGTACAGGATATTACAAAAGGGTTCTGACAATGTCACGTAATTATCCAAATTATGTCAAATTTCGAACAATTATTAATGAAAAAAGTTAAATAAAGTGAATAGTTTTATACTGGTGTATACAATGTTTATGGCTCGTTTACATAGACACACAAAATATTTTCGTGACATTAGAGCCTATGGACATTTTTTTTTTTTATTTAAGCGCACTTTAGTGCGTTCATGCTGCATTGAACGTAATAGAATAACACACATTTTAAAGATGCCTCTAAGCATGTTTACTCTTAAAAAAGAGTATGTATAGACTTAAGGGCCCTCTTCACTCACCGCCGCCGGAAGCCGAAGCTAATGCTATTCTAGGGGAAATTTTTCTTTACAAATAACTTATTAACTAATACATATTTTTAAATTCTGTTTTCACATTCAGAAAATTCCCAGCTGTTAAATTGACGCATTTTTTTAAAAAAATGTATTTTTTTAATATTTATATTTTATTTTGAAGCTGCAAAATACGAATTTTCAATATGTGAATTTTTTTCATTTTGCAATTTCAAAATTAAATATTAAAAATTAAAAAAATACATTTTTAAAAAAAGCTGCGTCAATTTAACAGCCGGGAATTTTCTTAATGTGAAAACAGAATTTAAAAATATGCATTAGTTAATAAGTTATTTGTAAAAAAAATTTCCCCATAGAATAACATTGGCTCGGGCTTCCGGCCACGGTAAGTGAAGAGGGCCGTTAATAATTCATTTACGGTACCACACAAAAGAATTCCGATGACGTACTGTAATCATCCAAAACATGTCAAATTAGCTTGAAAAATTAATCGCGTAAAAAGTACTCCAAATTTCCTGAAATTTTAATCAATTGTTCTTCCTACTATAATGTATGTGTCTAACAAACTTCATTTCGTTATTATCATCTCTTCTTGGTGTAGCAATTTTAATGGCCAGTAGTGTAATTTTTAACAATTTATGTGTGTTGTATACTTCAAGTTTGAAAAAATATGCTTCAAGTTTGGTTTTTGTATTTTATAGCTTAAAGCTTGTATTCTAAAAATGTAAATATTTAATTTTCTTTGTTTATTTCCTTTCTTCTTTATGTATGTTGTATAAAATGTGTTTATAATAGTTATAATTATATCAAACAAATTTCTACTTATTATGATTTTTTTTTTTTTTTTTTTTTTTTTTTGAAAGTTGTTTTCAAGTTGACACGACTCAATCAAAATTAAACCGAAACCGCAGGAAAAAATTCAATCAACCTGACCAAAAACTAGTTGGCATAGGTGGACTCTCTTCAGTTCCCCATCATATGTATGTTCTCATAAATTTGTTGTACAGGACATACTATATTCATGTTAAGAGAAATGAATTTGACCAAATGCTTGACACAGTGACAGAACGAAATCGTCGCCTAATAGGGTAACCCACCAATCAGTTCGTTATATTTATCTTATTCTAATCTATTAATTTATTTTATTGGGATCGATTTCGTAGTTTATTTTCATGCTACTATTTCCAATGCAACTTTCCCAAAAATGCATATTTATATGAAATATCGCCTCATTTTGCTATGTTGATAAAATCTTAAATTTCGAATATATTACGAAATTTTCCTATTAGAATATTTGTAGTCAATCATGTTCATACAAGTATCATAAATGTTATTTTGAAATTGTCTGGTATATTTATGATCCTCAAAATGGACGTTTATGCTCGATTTTGCCTTATTCTGCCATTTTAAGTAAATCGTAAATTCCAAATAACTTACGAATTTTTTTAATTGGAAAATTCATACTCTATGGTATTCACGTCAGTATCCTAAATAATATTTCTAAAGTGGTCTGACATCTTTATGATGAAAATATCCCTCAAGATTGACGTTTTTGTAAAATTTTGCCCTATTCTGTTATGATAAGAAATTCGTAAAATTCTAATAACTTATGAAATTTTTATATTGGAAAATTCATAGTCAATAATATTCATGCCAGTATCCTAAATAATATTTCTAAAGTAGTCTGACATCTTTACGATGAAAATATCCCTAAAAATTGACGTTTATGTGAAATTTTGTTCTATTCTGCCGTGTTAAGAAATTCGTAAATATCCAATTACTTGGAAAATTTTTTAAGTAGCATGTTTATAGTAACTGATGTTCATTCCGGGATCAAAACTGATATTTTAAAACTGGTCTGACATTTTTACAGCAAAAGTTTTCATTTAATGCAAGTTTAAGTGAAATTTTGTCCTATTCTCCCATGTTAAGAAAATCGTAAATTTCTAATAACTTACGAAGTTCGAATGTTGCAAATAAATAGGGTTCTTGCCAGTGTCGAAAGTAATATTTAAAAACTGGTCTGACCTCTCTGCGATCATTTGTTCGTGAGATATCGTGTAAACAGACTAACAAACTAACGGAATGAACTAACTAATGAACTAACACACTTACGGACTGACACACTAACGGACTAACATACTAACGGACTAACACAGTAACAGACACCCTACAGACAGACACCATACAAATTTTGTCATTTTCAAATTACTCACACCTGAAAACGTGTAAAAAAGTCAAAAAACCGAGGTCGAAAATTTTCACGATTACCCATACCTATAGTATGATGGTGAACTAATAAATCAATCAATCCGTACACAACTAAGCTCGTAGGAAAATTATTCAGCCAGCCTGACCCATAAGAGAGATAAATCATTCAACCCTAATCGAACCTGATCCGCAAGAGAAAAAATATTGTCATTTAGGCCCAAACCCGAATTGATGCAGGACACTAATTCAGATTCGGAGTCAGAATAAAAATAATTACGAAAAAAAAAAAAAAAAAGAAATAATAATAATAAATCGATTTCACTAGATTAATTTTTTAAAAGTTTAAAATAAAACTTATTAACTCCGACGTAAAGCTTATAAATCAAATAAGTTTTTACACATGTGATTTTTGTAAATTTTGAAATAAATTTTTAGTTCCCTATCATAGTATAGGTATGGGGAACTTAGGTAATCGTGAAAATTTTCGACCTCGTTTTTTTTACGTTTTTATACGTTTTCTGGTGTGAGGAATCCGAAAATAGCAAAAATTGTATGGTGTCCGTCTGTAGGGTGTCTGTTAGTTTGTTAATCCGTTAATGTGTTAGTCCGTTAGTTTGTTAGTCTGTTTACATAATATCTCACGAACAAATGATCACAGAGAGGTCAGACCAGTTTTAAAATATTATTTATGATACTGGCAAGAACCTTTTTTATTTGCAACATTTAACAAAATTTAGAAGTTATCCGAAATTTATGATTGTCTTATCATGGACGAATAGGACAAAATTTCACTTAAACGTGCATGAAAAGAAATATTTTTATCATAAAGATTTAAGAACAGCTCTTGAATATCAGTTTTGATGTCGGGATAAACATAATTAACTATAAATATACGACTTTAATCCGTGTTCGTTTTTAACCCTTTATTGGCCCATTGTATCATATAGCAGAAATCGGGTTTACTCGGAAAAGGATATAGCGATTTTCAAAAAAGTTTGTAGTTAAGTGTTTTTCGGGGTGCTTGGATTAACCCTCATGTCCAGAAAAAAATGCGTTCGCTATTAACCCTATACTGACCTATGTCAACATATAGCGGAAATTGGATTTACTCAGAAATGGTTATAGGGATTTTGATAAAAGTTTGGAAATTAGTGCTTTTGGGGGTGCTTAAACGATTGGAAATGTCCACATTGTCAGAAAAATTCGCGTTCAATGTTAAACCTTTAAAAGCCAATAGCAACATATGGCATAAATTAAGTTTACACGGTAATGAGAAAGCGATTTTGATGAAAATTTGGAGTTAGGGATTTTTGATGCGAAAAAACAATTGGATCTCATCTTCAGATAAATTCGCGTTCACAGTTAACCCTTTATCAGCCAATTGCAAAACATAGTAGAAATCGAGTTTACTCGGAAATGGATATAGCGATTTTGTTGAAAGTTTGAGATTAAATGTTTTCGGGGAGATGCTAAAACGGTTAGACTTACCCAAATCTTCAGAAAAATTCGCATTCTCAGTTAGCCCTTTATCGGCCAATTTCAACATATGGCCGAAATTTGGTTTACTCGGAAATCGATATAGAGATTTTGGATGAAAGTTTAGGAGTACATAAATGACTGGAAATATTTTTATCTTCAGAAACTTTCGCGTTCGCTGTTAAACCTTTAAAGGCCAATCGCAACGTATGGCAGAAATATGTTTTGCACGAAATTGGACATAGCGATTTTGATGAAAATTTGGAGTTGGGGATTGTTTGATGAGAAAAAGCAATTGGAAATATCCTCTTCTTCAGAAAAATTTCATTTGCTGGAAATGATTGGAGGTAAGTGTTTTTCGGAGTGCTAAAGCGTTTAAACTTATCCTCATCTTCAGAAAATTCACGTTCAAAGTTAACCCTTTATCGGCCAGTTGCAACATATGGCAGAAATTGGATTCACTTAGAAATGGATATAGGAATTTTGATGAAAGTTTTGGGTTAAAGGCTTTTCGGGGTGCTTAAACGATTGGACTTATCCTCATCTTCAGAAAAATTCGCATTCGCAACTAAACCTTTATCGGCAAGTTGATCATATGATGAACGAAGTGACTGGAATATTTCGATTTCCAAAGAAATCAACCTATAGCAAATTTGGGTTTATGTTATTGAAAAATGCGTATAAATGCCCAAAATGATCCCAGAAAATGTCGCATCTATAACTCTCAATTCATCCACCTGAGAGGCATTCATGTTAGTTTTATTATAGCCAAGTTCATTCTTTATACCATCTTTGATTCTTCTCAAATACTGCATTTTTAAGTTGTGTCATTTTTCTTGCCGGAATGCGATATGTCAATTTTTTCTTTGATAGTTTTTAACAATAATTAAAATGTATGGAAACAAATGGGGAACTTCGCGGAGTCCATCTATGCCGACTAGTTTAACAGAAAATTGCTTTTTTTTAAAGCATTTGTATATGTGTGTGTATATATATACACGCACACACATTAAAATAATACAGTTAGACAAATCTAAGGATATATAATCAACAAAAAGATAGAAGCATAAAAGAACTTGAAAAGAGTAAGACATTTCATATGCATGTAATGGGAGGGAGGTTATTATAATACTTAAATTTCAGTATTACCATTTGTTTATATAGTTAAAACATTATTTTTCAAATACGAACATTATCAAAGTTAGTGTTTTCATGTGGGACACTAAACATGAAAATATATTCAAAGAATGAAGCATTGAAATGTAAATATTACAAATTTCTGAATATATTATTTTATACTAGAAATTTAATTTTTTTTTCAACTTTTCCGAAAGGACATAAACCCCTTGGGAAAAAAACCAAAAACAACTGTTTTATTCTCAAACAATTTCCGGTTTTTTAGAGCCATACCCATCTCTATGTATGTCCGACCACCCGCCTCCAGCTTCCGTAAATATTTTAAGAATTTTTAAAAAAATGATAAAAAAGTTATTAAAATTTGTTATGGAATGTTCCCTGTTTAAAATTGCATTAATAGGTGCTATAACACTGGTTTGTGTACAGGGACACCCAAAAAAATACCAATGCATTGCGTTTTAGGAGAAACAATTTTATATATCACATTTAAATAACTTTCCGCACCAAATATCATACAGAAACTGATATTTATTTTTAAAATGGTAAAATAATATTTTATATATAATATGATATGATTTACCTTCAGATTTACACGGCTACACAAAAATGTTCAAATAAATTAAGAATTGCAGTTAGAATCTAAAAGTTGAGCTTTTCTTTGCGTTACGCATTTTTAACACTGTCTAACAGCGTTTAAGAATTATTATGCATTCAATTAATCTATTTGCGTGCCTTTCAGTTCTTCTGTTTGTTCGTTGTGTGTCAACGTTGGCAAAGAAGATTGAAAGTTATACGATACAACAAGTAGGTAGTGTTGGAACGTATTAATAATCAATGCGTACCTCATGAATTTTCTTTCTTATTATTGGAATGCAATCTAATTTTATTGAGAGGATCACTTCTGGTGAGAGATGTAAAATAGAAATTAGCAGGAACTTACTTCATTGAACGAAAAACACAAGCTGAAATCTATGAAATTTGTTGACAGCTCCTGTCATTCAGGAATATTCTTATATTGAGTATTGCTTACCTTTGAGTTTCTATGAAAAACTTCTTAAGGTTTGTAAACTGATAGTTATTCAGAAAAGTTGTTACTTAGAAATAAGGTATGAAATATTTTTTTTTTTATATGTATATATATATATGAAATTATAATATGTTTTCAGTCATATAAAAGTTCAATATATGTAACAAAAATAACTAAAGAAAAACTTACGAGAAAATTAATAAATGTGAAACAATTCATAAGTAAAACTTACTGCAAAAACGTAAAATAAATGATTTAAACTGCCAAAAAATGCCCCGTATGACTTGAGACATACGTGTGTGACCATTGATGTATATATATATATACACATATATAAATGGGCAATGCTATGGAGAAAGTGTGAATATTGGTACTTTTGTGTGTTAATATAAATTTTGTGTTATGGTTGTTAAGATTGGTTATCAGCCCTGTTTGTTTTTCCTATCTTAAAAACTTAAATATATATCTTATACTATTAAGTGAACAATATTTGTATATATTCTCGAAAACGGTAGCTCGGACAGTCACGTGATTTAACTCAAAGGTGACCTCCGAAGAGTCATTGGGCACATCGAAGTCAGATTTTCGAATTTTTGTTTAGTTTTCTTTTAATTAATAAAAATATGAAAATAAAACTTCCCATTTCTATAATGACGCAGAATGGAGAATCTTAGGAGAGATTTGATAGGTTTGTTTGATTTTCATTGATTTGAGTGCATTTTACATTGAACTAGATATGTTTTGAGGAATTACGAGAGATTTGATTGGTTTATTTGATTTTTATTGATTTGAGGAATGGGTGTCCAGTTTTTTTTTTTTTTTTTTTTTTTTTTTTTTAGCATGCTTGACAGTGATTGAAGCGGAAACGAGTTTCGTGTGTTTTTAGATTCATGCACAGCAAGGTAGGGGTGTCCAGTGATTTTTTTTTTTTTTTAACTTGCGTGATAGTGCTTGCCTCGGAACCGAGTTACGTGTGTTTTTAGATTCATGCACAGCAAGGTAGGGGTGTCCAGTGATGTTTTGTTGTTGTTGTTGTTGTTTTAACACACGTGATAGTGATTGCCGCGGTTTCGTGCGTTTTCAGATTCATGCAGAGCGAGATAGAGGTGTCCAGTGATGTTTTTTGGTTTTAACATGCGTGGAAGTTATTGCCGAGGAGCCAAGTTTCGTGTGTTCTGAGATTCATGCACAGCGGGGTAGGGTTGTCCAGTGATGTTTTCTAGTTTTAACATGCATGATAGTGATTGTCACGGAACCGAGTTTCGGGTGTTCTGAGATTCATGCACAGCGATGTAGGGCTTTCCAGTAATTTTTTTTTTTTTTTTTTTTTTTTTTTCATGTGCGTGAAGCGTACATACGTGCGTTATAGTGATTCCTGCAAAAACGACTTACGTGCGTTCTCTGATTCGACCAGTCATCGATTAGTGACTTTTACTGTACGAGTAACAGCTTCAACTGTTTCCAGAATATTCGAAGAATTAACATTCCTATTTGACTGTTTTCGAGAATATTCGTTTTAATAATAGTTTTGTTGCACAGATTCAAGAAGTTCAAAAGATATTTGATATTGTCAAGGAGATCCCATACTAAAACTGTGAAGAAAATAGTCGCCATTCGAAATATATTTATTTAAACGTTCCAATTATTCAATTAGAAAAGAAATCCTTTTGAATATAGTGCCCAGCGAAGCGGGCGAAGCCTGCTAGTATAATGTAAATGAAGACAAGTTAGTTAAAATCTATCTCATTTTATTTTGAACTTTAACGGGAGAAGTTGGGATTTCCACACAAACTCTACATTTAAATAACCTTTAAACAGATCTTAAATCTTAGGAAACTATAGATCGTTCTAAATCCAATTAATAAATTGTTAACAGCGAAGTTATTACGAAGCATCTTTGTAACATATAGAAACTTACATATCAGCACCGTCGAAAAACTCCATTCCCAAAACACACAAACTTCCTTAACTCGAGAGTTTCATTTTATAGAAAAAAAAATCTGGAGTGACTCCACTCGACTTTCCGAACATTGAGTAATTAACAGTTTTGTAGATAAAATAAAGAAAGAGGAGTTGTTAAACAAACAAAAGAGTGAAAACCATAATAGAGTGTTTGAGTATTTTTCTCCATATATTACACGATGTTTTACTTAACGCTACTGAACTTTGAGCACATAGACCACAATGATAAAGAATTTTTCGTTGTGTCCCTGTAAAAACCTATAAATGCTAGATTCACCAAAATGCTTATAGTTAGTGCAACAGTGATTTATAATATTCATGTAAATTTTCAGCTCAATTGATTAGATGCTATCGCCCGTTTAAAAATTTGGTCCCATAGGCCATAATGATAAAGAATTTTTCTTTGTGTCCCTGTAAAAAAAAAAAAAAAAACTGTAAGTGCTAGATTCACCAAAATCTATACAGTTGGTGCAACTATGACCTATAGCATGTGTACAAATTTTTTGCTCAGATTAATAAGGCGTTTAGACGCTATTACACTTTTAAAACTTTGGTCCCATAGGCCATAATGATAAAGAATTTTTCTTTGTGTCCCTGTAAAAAACCTATAAGTGCTAGATTCTCCAAAATCTATACAGATTGAGTATCTGTGACCTATAATATGTGTAAAAAGTTTTTTTCAAATTTTTAAAAGTGCAATAGCATCTAAACGCCTTATTCAATTGAGCTGAAAATTTGTATGAATATTATAAATCACTGTTGCACTAACTATAAGCATTTTGGTGAATTGTGGCCACCACGAGACTTTCTTCTATATTTTCCTATACAAATTCACTCAGTAACAATAATTAAAAAAAAAAAAAAAAAAAAAAAAAAAAGTGGGATTTTGACAAAATTGTGGGTAAAATGTGAAAATTTGTTTAAGTTTGTCAGAATTTATAGATTTTTACAGGGACACAACGAAAAATTCTTTATCATTATGATCTAAGGGCTCAAAGTTCAGTAGCGTTAAATAAAACCTCGTGTGATATATGGAGAAAAATACTCAAACACTCTGTTATGGTTTTCTCTCTTTTGTTTGTTTAGCAACTCCTCTTTCTTTATTTTATCTACAAAACTGTTAGTTACTCAATGTTCGGAAAGTCGAGTGGAGTCACTCCAGATTTTTTACGTACTTTTCCACATAATAGCAACTGATCCTAGCAACTGATTTTGTTTTGAATACTTGGCTCATTCTTAAATTTTATGTAGAGGACGACCTAATAAACATTTTTTAAAAATTCGCTTTTTAAATGATAAGATTAGCTATTGTAGAAAATAGAGAGAAAAATATTCAAATGCGTCTTTTTTTGTTTTTATTTTTGTAATTTTATTTTCCCATTTTCTTTTTAAAATTGCGTAAATTTAGTATTGGACTTAATTTTTACCTCAGATTGGAAACATTTGTCGTATTGGGAAAAGGTGACAGACAATTTAAATGTTAATACAAATTCCATATTGAAAATTATCTTTAAAGAAAATGTATGCAAACTACTGAATTCCAAACTTAATTCTTAATTGGCTAAGAGCAATCTGGTTATTTTTTAGAATTACTATTTCATTATTTTGAGAAAATAGTAAAAATATCGATATTTTCCTAAAGATTGCACTTTGGTAATTATTACTGCATAATTTTATTATCGTGCCATAAGCCGCAATATTCTTTTACTTAAAGAAGTTCCCATAAATGTGGATTAATACATCTGAAGAATAGTCACATAGAGAATATAATGCTAGCTCCCTAACATTAAAAGTCGATATTTTAATTTCACCTGCTTGTCGACCATCTCATTCGGAGTGTTCCGTAGTTTTCTTGAAAGCTCGCGCAAATGCGACCTAGGACTTTTTACAAATATTCACATAGAGGGCACTTTTCCCAGCCTTAAGACCATCAGGGAGTCAATCCGCCTTAACAAACGCACCAACATCGCCATTAAATTTTATGTTCGTATGTATATTTAATATACATATATATTCAATATTTAACATTCACAAAACAGAAGAAAAGAAAATGAAAGTATACAACTTTCCTTTTTTCATATAAATAAATTCTGCGAATGAGGTATCAATCGGTATAGCTCAGTTGGTATAATTTCGGCAAGGTAAGCGAAAGGTTCTCAGTTCGATTCCTCACCTGATTGCTTTACACACTGGTAAAAATAGAATCAATTCATTTAAAATTGTTAATGTATAAATAGTCTAACCCTACTTTTAATTATTTGTCTTTTAATCTTCGTTTTTATTTGATATACTAGTGCATAACATTTCTTGGCTATTCTATAAAATTGAATTTCTAATTTCAATATGATATTTTTTTTCTAAATATAATTAAGAGATGTACTTTAAGGAACGCAACATAATTTTTAAAAAATGGTAGTTGTTCTGTCATTTAAATCAATTCTTTATTTCCTTTCATAATAATGGGATTCTTCATGTGCCTCTTCCATTTGTAAACAATAAAAGTTCTAAGTAAAAGCGCAGTAAAAATAACGTTTTTATTTCCACATCATCACCCTTACCTTTTAAGTAATTTTATTACACCAGCATTAAGAATGTTCTTCTGATAAAAATATAGTTAGTGAAAAGATTATCGTTTATGAAAAGAAGCTTGTTGGGAATAATAATCGTAAGTATAATTTTTTATTTCGCTTTCTTATTGAATTATTGAAACATACAATGATTTGTTAAAACACTTCTTCATAATTCTGTACTGGTAAGTATAAAGGATTTAGAAGCTTGTTGGGAATAATAATCGTAAGTATAATTTTTTATTTCGCTTTCTTATTGAATTACTGAAACATACAATGATTTGTTAAAACACTTCTTCATAATTCTGTACTGGTAAGTATAAAGGATTTAAGTCCAAAAATGTCGATTTTGAGTTAAGTACATAGTCAGACTCAGAGAAAAATTCTCTATCGACTGGTATAAAGGATTTAAATTCATGTCATTTAGTCTTTGAAAAAATCCATTGGTAAAAAAAGATTCAAGTCAGAAATTTAGCATTAATATTTGGTATAAAATATTTAATTCAATTTTTTCGCTTTATTAAATGAAGATTGACAATCACTGAATGGTATAAATCGTATAAACCAACATAATCCCTCTTTCCTAATCGATTCTGCTGATTAATTTTTAGTTTAACTTTATTTTTCGTCTCCTGAAAAATCAAGAATATGGACTTAAATCCTTTATACTTTTCAGTACAGAATTATTCGTGTTACACTGACCGAATAGGTTGTAAAATACTCTCTTATAAATTTATTTATGGATTCTAAGTTTAATTATAAAACTCTTTGTATAAGTACAGTCGACAGTAAAATTATTGAAGTACACATCCGCAATTTTCATACAGATTTTTTTTAATTGATCGCTAATTTTTATCATCAACTTACTGTTTTTATAAACAGTATAGAACTAAGATCATGACTTGATAAATATTTATTTAATAAATCAGTATTATGTGCGCATCTTTTAAGTAGAAATTATTGTTAATGCTTCAAAAATTTTGCTGCCGACTGTAACTTGATTGTCAGAGACAGTGTAATTCTTTTGAATATAACAATAATGGGTTGCGTTAATATTTTGTACATGTTTTATTTGTAAAATATGTAAATATATATATATATATATCTTTTTAATAAAATACTTTATTAATGAATTTATGTGGGAAGTTCCTTGCACAGCCAACAGATGGCGCTGCCTCTGATGCTTATCTTTGAACGAGATGACGGACGGGAGTCAGTTGAGATCTGGCTGCAGTGGAGATCGGTTGAGACCGTCAGCGCGAAGGCTGACAGGCTGATTTTCTCCTAATTAGAGCTTGTTGTGCTCTTAATAAGTGTGTAGAACCATGGAGGGCTCATTACTTCATTTTTACTATTTGATAGCACGCGTAGGTGTTTTTGTGAATACAAGCACGAGTAGGTGCTTAAATGTTATTTTGTTACGGTTATACTGATGAAGAAAGCTTGTTATGTGCTAAGCCTCGAAACCAGCAGTTGGTTAATGATAGAAAGTCTGCTATTATATTAATCCTTGTATTTAATCTGTGTGGTGTATGTTACGTAATAAATGTTTTCGTTATCTAAGTCGCAGCTCATCATTGCCCCACCCCTAGACACCCAGCCAAGATTCTACAAGTGGGGGCTCGACCGGGATATTATGGCACCAACAAGTTATAAAAGGTAACTGTTATATATATTTCATTCTATTTGATAATAAATAATAATGATTAATGCATAAATTGAGAAAAGAGTTTGAGTTACTATTTTGAATTAGAAATTAATGGTGAAATATTTTTTGAGAACACTTTTGGTTTCAATGTGTGATGAAATAAAATAAATATATTACTTGAGAAGAATGAATAGAAATAAGAATTATGATTGAAAAAATATTCTGAATGATCATCTAGTATTTTGCTTATTGTTGTTTTCAATATTATTTTAACAATATTATAACAATATTATTTTAAAACGAAAGTGATAACAATTATTAAATAGAGAACAATAATGATAATGGTGATATTATATGAAATATGTGTAATAATTAAGAAATATATAAGATGATCTAAATATTCTGTTGTATAATACAAATTGTTCTGCATGTGGTTATTTAAAAATCATGATAATTTTGATTTGAGCATAGAATCATTTTTAAGAAAAATTATTTTGTTTCTATTTAAGTATGATATTAATTTGGTAGAAATATTGAAATATTTTTTGGTATAAATAATTATTTAGAGTTATAATGGCCCAAAACGTGTTACAAGGTATTAGAAAAGCCTATTTAAAAACAATTGCTGAAGAATTAGGCCTAACTGTTCCGGCGGAAGCTAAGGTGGTTGAAATCAAAACTTTGATTGAGAGTTCTGATATTTATAAAAATGATTTAGAATTTGTTAGAGATGTTATTAAAATGTTAGTAGAAAAACAAAAGTTGAAATCTGTAGAAGAACAAACGAAAATTGAGATAGAAAGAATTAAATTATCCCAGTTAGAAAAAGAAATAGAGTTACAGAATTTAAAGTTACAGGCTGCAGCAAATAATTCTAGTAATAATGTTGAGCAATCAAATTCAGAAACTACTTCACAATCATTAGAAAATTTAATTAGAAGTATTCGAACTTTAACCATTTCAGTACCTGAGAAACCGGAAGCTTTGCACTTTTTTTTTCAATCCCTTGAGAAAGCATTCGTTTCTAAAAATGTACCGTCTAAATTTAAATCGGAAATATTGATTAATTTATTGGGAGATAAATGTAATCAGGTTCTTGCGTACGTAACCACCGAAGAAATTAACGATTATGAAAAAGTTAAGGAATTAATTTTAAGACAATTTCAACCAACGCCGCGTGAATGTTTAAGTAATTTTAAAAATGCGCTGCGTAATCCGTCAGAATCTCATGTCCAGTTCGCTTCCCGTCTAAGCGCTTCTTTTGATTACTATTGTAGATTGAGAGGGGTTAACGACGTTAAACAATTGTGTGATCTTATAGTTTCTGATAAATTATATGAAACGTTGGATTCTAGAACTAAGGAACATATTAGTGTTCGAGAAGGTCAAAATTGGTTTAAACCCAACGAATTAGGTCGGGAGTGTGATTTATTCTACTCTTCTAGAGGGAAATCGTTAATTGAAACTAATAATAATACGCGAAACGAAAGTTCAGAGAATAAGCGGTTTGTAAACAAAACTCCTTTTAGAAAGACACATTATAATAATAAAGATCCCATAGTACGTAATTCGGTATCTAATCAAACTCACGAAAAGCATGAAAGAATGTGTTACATTTGTGGTGCAAAAGGGAAAACATTTCATTTCGCTAGAGTGTGTCCTAAACGTATTCCAGAGAAAAAAGAATTCCGTGAAAATCTTCCAACGAATTCAGTAGTTCAATCCGAAACAAGTCCGATTAACCTAATTGTTAATGAGCTCGAATATGTTGATATTTTAGTGGATGATATTCCACTTAAAGGGTTAAAAGATTCGGGTTCTTCGATTCTAATTGTAAATAAAAATAGCATTCCACAGACTAAAAATGTTATTTCTTCAACCACTCTAGTTAGCTGCTTTAATGAAAAGAAAGATGCAATTCTAACTGAATTTAAAATATCTTTGCCTAATCATGATTCAGTAAACATAATCGGTGCTTTATGCAACAATTTGACATGCGACGTAATTCTGCCTGGTAATATCTTTCATATTTTGAAACAACAAAATAAAGAGGAAACACATGTTTCGAATTCTACCGACATAGGGGGAAAAAAATTTTCTGAGTTCGGGGGAAAGCGATTTCGATGAAGCAAGTGAGTGTTCTTTTCCTGTATTCGATCGAAAGGAAAATGAAATAGATTCTTTTTTTACAAATATGTGCAATTTTTCAGAAGAAGAAAAATTCGATGTCAGTTATATTTTAGATAAGTCGTTAAAAGAGAGATTAAGCGAGTTAATAAAAAGTTATAAGCCAGTTAAAACAAAAAGTACTGATTTAAAAATGTCCATTATTTTATCTGATGATACACCAGTATGCTTACGCTCTCGCAGATTATCATTTGTTGAGAAATCAGAGGTGAATAGACAAATTGACCAGTGGTTAAAATATGGTATAATTAGAGAAAGTACGTCAAATTATGCTTCGCCAATAGTGGTGTGTAGGAAAAAAGATGGAGGAATAAGGTTATGCTGTGATTATCGTGCTTTAAATAAGAAAATAATTAAAGATAAATACCCGTTGCCAAATATTGAAGATTTATATGATAGATTAGGGGAGGGTAAAGTTTTTTCGACACTAGATTTAAAGAATGCGTTTTTACAAGTTGATGTAGAGGAAAAAAGTAGGAAATATACAGCTTTTGTGACCGATAATGCCCAGTATGAGTTTCTAAAAGTTCCCTATGGATTATGTAATAGTCCCTTAGTATTTCAAAGATATGTAAATTATGTGTTTAAAGACCTATTAAGAGATGGTACTGTAATTATTAATTTAGATGATATAATTATTCCATCTGAAGATGAGAATGAAGGGTTAGATAAATTAAAACGTGTGTTAGAAACGGCATCAAAATTTGGTCTAGAGTTAAATTTAAAGAAATGTCAGTTTTTGAAACGAAAGATCGATTTCTTAGGTCACATAATTGAGAATGGCACGATTAAACCCTCAGTAGAAAAAACTCTTGCAGTCCAAAATTTCCCAGAACCCCGTAATGCTAGGGAAGTGCAGAGTTTCTTAGGTTTAACGGGTTACTTTAGAAAATTTATTCGTTCATATGCCAACATAGCAAGACCACTCAGTGACTTATTACGTTCTTCCACTCCATTTAAATTCGAGCAAGAGCAGAAATTAGCTTTTCAAAAGCTGAAAGACATTTTATCTAATACGCCTGTCTTACACCTTTTTAAGCAAGGCTATAAGTTAGAAGTTCATACAGATGCATCTAAATTAGGATTCTGTGCAATCCTATTACAACAAGATGACGATGGACAGTACTATCCAATCCATTATATGAGTAAAAAGACCTCTGTACAAGAAGAAAAATACTGTAGTTATGAGTTAGAAGTGTTAGCGATAGTAGAAGCCCTTAAAAAATTTAGGAACTATTTATTAGGTAGTAAATTTAAAATTTATACTGACTGTCAAGCGTTCACTAAAACTTTAGATAAACGTGAATTGACACCTAAGGTAGCCAGGTGGTCTTTCCTGCTACAGGAATTCGACTACGAAGTAGAACATCGACCTGGTAAACAAATGCAGCACGTTGACGCGCTTAGCAGACACCCTGTAATGACTGTAACAACAGATACTCTTACTCATCGTATTGCTACTGCTCAAGAAAATGATGAGTTTATCAACACTATGAAATCTCTTTTACAACAGAACCAAAATGACGAATATGTGTTAAAAAATAATGTTTTATATAAAGTGTTAAATGATAGGGATGTACTAATTGTCCCAGAGATCATGCAAATCGAGGTCGTAAAGAAATGTCATGCCTTAGGACATTTTTCGGCTAATAAAACTGAAGAGTTAGTTAAACGAGAATATTACTTTCCTAATATGAAAAAATGCATAGATAATGTTGTAAAAAGTTGTGTAGAATGTATACTTGTAAATAAGAAACAGGTAAAAGGAGAAGGTTTTTTGAACCCTATCCCTAAAGGAGATATACCATTATCCACGTATCACATCGATTTTGTGGGTCCATTACCTACCACTAACAAAAACTACAATCACATTTTCACTGTCATCGATGGATTTAGTAAATTTTCGTGGCTATACCCGGTGAAGTCAACTTCTTCAGCAGACGCCTTGCAAAAATTAAAACAGCAAGCTGCTATTTTTGGTAACCCCGCAAGAATAATATCTGATCGTGGACCTGCGTTCATATCTAAGGAGTTTGCAGATTACTGTAAATCAGAGGGAATCGAACATGACACCATCACAACCGGAATCCCAAGAGGGAATGGTCAAATTGAGAGACTTCATCGAACAATCATTCCTGTATTATCCAAGTTATGTATAAATGACCCTAACAAGTGGTACAAGTTTGTTGAGGCTGTCCAGAGAACTGTTAATTCCACCGTATCAAGAAGTACCAAAAGAACTCCGTTCGAATTACTCACTGGTGTAACAATGAGAAGGAAAGAAGATAAGAGAATACTAGAACTTCTCGAAGAGGAAAGGATAAATTCCATGCTTGATAATCTTAACACCATTCGTGAAGAAGCAAGAAAAAACATTCTTAAGATTCAAGAAGAAAATCGCCGATGTTACAACAAGAAGAGAAAGAAAGCCCATGTATATAAAATTAATGATCTAGTTGCCATCCAGCGAACTCAGTTTGGAACCGGCATGAAACTAAGACCAAAATTCTTAGGTCCTTATAAAGTTGTGCGAGTAAAGACCAAAGACAGATATGAAGTCGAGAAGATAGGTGATCACGAAGGACCTATACATACTAGTACTTCTGCAGACCATATGAAATTATGCTCCACAAACTAGACTGATAAACTTTAAAGAAAAAGTTAACTGTGAATTTTTATGTACATAATTTTTTTTTAATGTCTGTTTCTCTTTTTTTTTTTCTTTTAATTGTATTTTGCAGATATCCTTTAGTATCCCGACTGGTTTACGGTGAGGTCACCGCACATCAGAATGGCAGAGCGTTGTGGGAAGTTCCTTGCACAGCCAACAGATGGCGCTGCCTCTGATGCTTATCTTTGAACGAGATGACGGACGGGAGTCAGTTGAGATCTGGCTGCAGTGGAGATCGGTTGAGACCGTCAGCGCGAAGGCTGACAGGCTGATTTTCTCCTAATTAGAGCTTGTTGTGCTCTTAATAAGTGTGTAGAGCCATGGAGGGCTCATTACTTCATTTTTACTATTTGATAGCACGCGTAGGTGTTTTTGTGAATACAAGCACGAGTAGGTGCTTAAATGTTATTTTGTTACGGTTATACTGATGAAGAAAGCTTGTTATGTGCTAAGCCTCGAAACCAGCAGTTGGTTAATGATAGAAAGTCTGCTATTATATTAATCCTTGTATTTAATCTGTGTGGTGTATGTTACGTAATAAATGTTTTCGTTATCTAAGTCGCAGCTCATCATTGCCCCACCCCTAGACACCCAGCCAAGATTCTACATTTATACTTAAAATTATTTTATTACAATAAAATGAAGTGTTAAAGTACATTTAAGAAAGATTTTTTTGCAACATATAGAAAATTTTTATGAATACATTTATTTTAAAAATTTAGTATGCCTTTAAAAGGAAATAGCCTAAATTTCTAAAACTGCTAAGCAAAAAGGGCTTTTTTAATTTAACTCATAAATGGATATTTTATACAAAATAAAGATCCTCAAAAATACACCAAAAGTTTAGAAAGTATTAACATAAATTACCAACCGTTATATACGTGACTGTTGTAAAATTAAATCTTAATGTTTCCAACTTTCTTAACATCTGTGAATTTAATGCTATAAATCTAAAAAGAGTAATAACTGTTCACACAAATCTGTTTAAAAAGAAAAAAAACTCATATTTTAAATCATATTTCAATTCGGAGCTGTCCTGAGTATAGTGACACAAACGTAGATTAATAGCAAATATCTACTTTCAATAATTTTTAGCCCTATAATTATAACCAGGAAATAATTAATAGTTCAAAAACAAGGTTCATTTTTTATTTGGTTTACTGTTAATATATTTGTAAAACAATGGTACAAGAATATTATTCACTTGATTCAATATTTATGTACCATTTTGCAGGGTTCAATATAAACTATTAAAGTGATTTTATTTTTATACAGCACTTATTTTAGTATTGATATTTCTGCCTCTTTTAAAAAATTTTTATTTGAAGTAAAATAATGATAATAATAATAATAATAATTTATTTTTCATAAGAGTACTTTTGATTAAAAAAAAAAAAAAAAAAAAAAAAAAAAAAAAAACCAAAAAAGTGAACTGTACTGTAATTGTACGTAAAAGTTAAGGAACATTCTTCTTACAAACAGAATAAAATTTGAGATTTAGATAGAAAAGGTCACAAATTTTCAGGAGTCAGTTTTGTTTTATATTTTAAAAAATCCACAGATTAAGAACTGCAGTATAATATGAGTTGCCCAAAAGCAAATATGGGCCAATCTATGTTTTAATAGTATCTTTTATTATTATTATTATTTTATTTATTTATTTATTATTATTATTATTATTATTTTCTTTTTTTGTAAATTTTAATTCAATAAATATATATCATATTCAACTGCCAAAAGAACTATTAGCTTCTTTACTTTTTTTAGTTTATGTTTTTTACTGATCAAATTGATAAACAAGAAAAAAAGTATCAAAAATCATTAATTCTCTCTCTCTCTCTCTCTCTCTCTCTCTCTCTCTTTTTTTTTTTTTTTTTTTTTTTCCTGGGCTGTATTGTTTTCTATGCGACAGCAACAAGTAAGTGAAAATTTTCCATCTTTTATTCCAAAAAACCGTTAAAAAAATTTTTCTTATATCGATTTAGGAAAAAAATATTGCTATCACAGTTTACTCTTAATATTTTTTTTCATCATGTATACCTTAATTTTTCCATTTTTCCTATCCTAGAAACGTTTACACTAAAGGACTAATTAAACACATAACAGGATATAGCTGCCCTTCATTATGATAGAAATAATGGTCAACAATGATCCTACTTTATTTTTTTCAGGCTGATTTATCGCTAAATTTCTGAATAGTAGGGTTCATTATGTAAGTAAATTATGATATATTAATTATAGAAGTCAAAAGCACAGGACTATGGAATTTTGTGAAAATAAAGTAATAAAGTATTCATTCTAAAATAACTAATATACATTAATTTTTAAAACATAAGTCACAAATTAGAACTGTTTAGAATTTTAAAAGCCACATTGAAAAATTACCTTTTGTAGATACCAAAGTATACTTTAGGAAAAAAAAAAAAAAAAAAACAAGAATAACGGAAGTGTCATAAGAGTTCATGAAATATTTTTACTGATTTCTCATTTAAATTGAAATATAACCTAGAATTTATGTATATTTCCACCATTTTTGTATAGATTCTACCTTATTTCATAATAATTATGAAAGAAAAACTACGTACTTGTAAAAATATTTATCTACAGCAATTACATTATTGCTAATATTCTTTTTACTATCCATGGATAGTAACTGCAGTTTGCCCTCACTTTTTCTAATAACAAGTGCTATAAAAATTAGTTAAATACTTACTCTCTTCTCTGCGTAATAAACATTACTTAATACCCATAGATAACACAGATCAACAAAAATGATGTTGACAAAATTTGATTTGATGATTTTAGCTGATATTTATGTTTATTGATGTGCTGAACCTGAAAATGCAGTCCGTTTTTATCTGTCACGTATAAATTTTTGTTAACACAGGGTGTTTACCGACACAATTTCTTACATATGCCATCACAACAATAAGTTGGCTGGTTGGTTGGTATGGTTTTACGTCACACTAAAGATGCGCAATTACAACAGTAAGTATTCATGATTAATTAATCATGAAAGCATACTATACAACTTACCATATAATATATTGGTGGAAGATTAATGAAAGAAATTGTCTATGTAGGCACTCAGTATTGGCAAAAATCTGTGCGTGATAGAGAAAAACTGGTTTCATTTTCAGTTTCAGCACTTCAAAAAACATAAAGATCAGGCAAAATTATAAAATTAAAATTTTACATGCCGACCTGTGTAAGCAATTGAGAGAGAACGAAATATATAGAAAAAGTTTTTAAATACGAAATTTAAAATATTTTTATTAAAATCATTCGCAGTTTGTCATATCAGTAAAGGACAAAAATTATAATCTAAAACTGTTTTTAAAATTTTTTTATATATATTAAAGAAATCCATACCTATATTTAAAAAAGATTTTCTAACTAAAATGTTTAAATTGTTTGTAAATAATAAATTATAATTCTGCATTTTAAATATTACTAAATAATTCATTTTTATACATATTTCCAATTTTTATTAATTGAAAACTCTGTCACAACAAACATAAATTTGCCATGATGGCTAATTTCATCATACTCAAAAAAAAAAAAAAAAAAATAGAAATATTAATCTTAAAATAAGCGCGTTTAACTCCGATGTTTTAAAGTAAACAATAAAAGTAAATGCGTTTTACAAACCTCCAACTAATTATAAAAGCATCAGCTTTTTCCATGTTAAGTAATTAATCAAATTACCAAGATCTATTTTCCGGAGGCGAATCTTGTTACTGTTATATCCCAGACAAGAACAAACAATTAAGACAATTCTAACAGTCGGATTTTACGAGCTTAATCAAAAGAAATTGGGGATAAGATTATCTTAGTAGTAGGCTGAAATTCGATCATTTAGATAAAATGAGACTTAAGCTCTTTTTTTAAAATGCAATAAATACATTTGTTTGTTTGGGAAAAACTTTTATTTTCATAATTTTTCTTTAGACGTCTTCTAAATAAATCAGTAATTAATCCTACTCAAAATTTTCATTTTTGTACATGTTTTGATAGGTATAGAAAAATTTAAATAAAAAATTACATCATGAAACTTTATTTTCTATCTAATGGATGTATTGATTTAAATGGTGTAGTTATATATTATTTTTAGAATTGTTTTATTATAACGTAATGCATTTTTAATAATAAATATGGACATACTCCTATGATGCTCTTATCTGAAAAGCAGCTCAGTTAAAATTATAATCAAATCGTCATTTTTTCCCCATAATAAACACTTACAATAATAATAAAGATTAAGATATATCACGGAGATGTCAATCTGTACACTGTAAAAAAAAAAAAAAAAAAAATCCCGTAAGATTACGGGGAAAGCCCGGCAGCAGAGATTCCAGACAAAGCCCGTCAAAAAAAAAAAAAAAAAAAAAATGGTTTTACGGGCAAAATGTTTTTTTTACAGGCGTGTAACGTAAATTAATGTTATTATATATTTAATTTACGGTATAAGCATTTTTTTTTTTTTTTTACGGGCTTTGTCTGGAATCGCTGCTGCCGGACTATTTCCGTAATCTTACGGGATTTTTTTTTACAGTGTAGATAAAAGCTGTGGTAAAATAGAACTTGTTTTCAAAAATACCAAAAATGAGTAAGATTACGGGGAAAGCCCGGCAGCAGAGATTCCAGACAAAGCCCGTCAAAAAAAAAAAAAAAAAAAAAAAATGGTTTTAAGGGCAAAATGTTTTTTTTTACAGGCGTGTAACGTAAATTAATGTTATTATATATTTAATTTACGGTATAAGCGTTTTTTTTTACGGGCTTTGTCTGGAATCGCTGCTGCCGGACTATTCCCGTAATCTTACGGGATTTTTTTTTACAGTGTAGATAAAAGCTGTGGTAAAATAGAACTTGTTTTCAAAAATACCAAAAATGAGCATGTACACACTTTTCTTGTGTAGGCCAATTTACATTGTCAGTAGTTATTTATAATTCTGCACTACCAAGATATTTAATTTCGCAGTTTTAAATTTTCAAAAAAATACTAATTTTTTTTTTTAAATTCCATTTTCCATGTTTTATATGACAAATACAAGCTAATTAAGAATGAATTGTTCAATGTTGGTATAAGATAGTTTTATTGCACTAATTAGTAATGTCCGCAATAAACTCCAGGTAACTTAAGAACAACAGCCATCATGAACAATGAAATGCACTCTCGTAACTAATATGTGTTTATTGAAGAACTATTCAATCATAATGGGAAAAACACTTTTAAGTTGACATAAATATCTTTAAAAAGCCTTATTGACGTTCAGAGGGTATACAAGCAATTTTTGGTTGAGAGATAGGGCTTCGTGATAGCGTATTATTTGAGCAGTGGTTTAAGAGCGAAGTGTCGAGTTCGCATAATAACAGTCTCAAGTAGTCTGCCCGAAATACGCCAACAGTTAGAAAAATAGCGCCAAAGCCATAGCCAAATACATTCCTTTGTCTCTCGAATAAACTAGTATAAATATTTTTAATTCAGAGAGTCCATTATAAAAATTTATGCTAATCACTTATGCCAAATTTTTTTGTCACAAAAATTGTTTTTCGGTTGGGCGCCAGAGATACTACACCCTGTCATTAAGAAAGTATAAAATACCCTTTAATTATATTTCAACAGATATTTATTGCTCAATACAGGTATAATAAAATAAACTTGCGCAATTTAAAAGAATGAATTATAATTTACGGAATAAGTAACGGTTAATACATGAAAATAATATTTTTATTTCATTTTATGAAACGATTTAGCTTTGGAATATTATAATTCTGAAAGACATTATTTAATAAAAAATGCATTTAGATTACTAGGAATAATCTATTCTTTTAAAGAATGAGCTTTGATTTTCAAAATATTTGTTTAATATATTAACTGATATTTATTATTAAAATTAAGATATTTATTACTAGAGAGACAAATGTAATTAGATATAAACGACAATTTAGGATTTCGTTATATATTTTAATAGAAATTTTATTTATTGAAAATAAATTATTTAATTACTAATTTTTTTTTAATTCTAATAAAAACCAACATATGTGAAGAAACTTCTTCACAGTTGGTTAGAAGTGGGTGGTGCAGAATAAGAATTTAAAATGTTTTCCCAAACCAAAGTATGAACAAAAATGGACTCATAACGTTGTAAAAAGGACTGTGCGTCTGTGAATCTACATCTTCCATTCATATATGGGTGACTGTTGGACAATAACAAGCGGCCATCATTCGACAGTCGCCATTATGAATTCGTAGAAGTAACATAAGTCGCCATGAATTTACAGATATGGATCGAACTTAACCATGACGCTCATATCAGTTCTGGGAAGTCATCTGGTCAAAAGTTGAACGCCTGCACTGAAGCACTTTCAAAGCTTTGAGAGTGAATGTAAGTTGTATATAGATTCATAGCGCCCTACTCAGCATTCTGAATGTGTTTACGCCCATATTTTCCTATGTGAAGTTATCATCAATCTCTATTGCCTTGCTCTCCACTATGTTTGAATGATATGTTCTGAATCCAACAATATGTAAATATGCAGTCTTCCATTTATAAAGACACATAAATTACAGACTATAAAGTGTTTCAAAATAATATGAAAATTTAAAAACCAAATATTATACCCATACGAACATTTTATTTAATATTTAATTATGATTGTTATATATTTTGTTTGGAATATATATTTTTTTAATTTTTCTTTTTTTTTTTTTTTTTTTTTTTTTTTAGAATACTAAAACAAACAGAAACAGCCCAAGGTAGAATAAAAAAATACATAAATATGCCAAATACTATTACAGTAAAGCGCCGATTATCCAAACACGTCAGGACAGACCCTAGTTCGGATATGCAAAAGTTCGGATAATTGGATAGACAATTTAAGGTATATTTGTGACAATAGAAAAACCTTCACACTTTATCCAGGCTTAGGACTGGCAGCACCAATTTGTGCTGGCGTGTTTAAAAATTGTTTTGTTTTTTATTTATTTATTTATTTATTTTTCGTCTTTTTTTTTTTTTTTTTTTCATATATATTTTTTTTAACTTTACAGTTTATAATTTAATCAAAAAAGCTTTTGATTTTGGCTTGCTTCAAAGAAGACATTCTTTTGAAAGCTGCCATATCTCGAAGTCTTCTTAAACATGTTAACTGAATAGGATCTGCGTCATTCTGCCGTTCTAGCCATTTCATATATTTTTCCAAACATTCAAATGCTTCGTTATGCGATGGACCTGGGTCATTTTCAAAGCATTCGTTTTCATTTTCAAATTAAATCTTTCAAATTAATTTTCGTATGTTGGGAATCAGAATCTTCCGTTTCGTCTGTTAAAAGGAGCTTTCTTAACATTTGCATTCTGTAAAGTCGTTTGAATGTCTCTATCACACTTTGATCCATGGGTCGGATTAGAGATGTAACATTAGGAGGATAGAACTGTACCCGGAATTTTCCATTTTCACGTTCAAGGGTGTCTTCACACGGGTGTGAAGGGGCATTATCCAGAATTAATAGCACTCTACCTGTTTTCTTTAAATTTTCTTGATGCTCTTTAACTTTAGGAATGGAAATGTTATCGTACCAATCAGTAAAAATGTCATTCATCCAAGTCTTTTTCTGAGAAGTGTAAATAACTGGTAAAGTTTCCCAATTTTTGAAGCTTTGAGGCTTCTTTGACTTTCCTATCACGAACAGCGGCATTCGATTATTTCCTGTTGCATTTGCACACGTGAGAATCGTTATTCTTTCTTTATTTAATTTATTACCAGAAGCGTTTTTTTTTTAATCTAGAAGCTAATGGTTTTCGTGGAAAAAATCTTCAAAAAAGGCCAGTCTCATCTGCATTATATATGAATTCTTCTTCGTATTTTTCGGCGTCAATAAATACCGTAAATTCTTTTATGAATTTTGTAGCGGCCTCCGCAGAAGAAGACAATTTTTCGCCATGTAATCCGATTTCTCGTATACCATGGCGTAACTTAAAATTTCGAAGCCACCCAGAACTTGCTTGAAATGTATTTTCTCAATTCAGCTTTCTATTGAAATCTAATGCCTTCTGACATAATAAGGGTCCAGATATTGGATGACCAGATGAGCGTTTTTGAAGAAACCACATGTACGGAGCTTTATCAACTTTATCATCGTAAGATCTTTTCATAGATTTTCGTTTTAAGCTTCCTTCCTCACTTTCAAGTGCCGTTATAAAATTTCTAATTGAATCTTTATTCTTTTTAATTTCTGATATCGTAGACTTTCCTACACCATACTCCACTGCTAATTTTGTACCTGCTTCGCCATTTTTAAGCCTTTCCAATATCTTTACTTTTTCTCCTAATGATAGAACAATTCTTTTTCGCTTGCCAGAGATCTTATTTTCACCTTCTAAATGAAATAAACCAAACTGTATCAGATGACGAGTGCAGTTACTATTTGGTCGAGATTAGAATGACTCTGAGACAGGTCTTTTTATATTGCCATTGCTAGGGTAATCGGCCATTCGACTTTATTTTAGGGGTGTTCGAAAATTCTCTTTTTACCAATGCCAACATTCCTTTTACTTTCTTCATTCATCATTGTGTCCAGTGATATTGGCAGTCTCTATTTTCAATGCCCGTTGAAAAACTTGTCCTCATTAAACGACTGATAAGACGTTTCCTTGGACTGTTGACAGCTCTCAATGGCTTAATCCCATCCATCACTATAATTCCCACACCGTACGATTGTAAGGCATCTGGCTATGCATTATCAAAGTGTCACTGAAAAGGTGAAAAAAGAAGGGTAAAATTTGGAGGGGAGGTGATATAAACAGAAATTTTGTGCTTAGATCTTGATTATATATGTACCCCCTTTCACGAAGCCATTTATTCCTTTGTCTCCAATGAAACACTTATCTAGATTCAATTTAGCATGCTAAATCTGAAGAGGGGGGGGGGTAGGGGGATTGAGAAAAATAGGATGTTTGGATAATTGGTAGCTTGGTTAGAAAATTATTTTGGAGGGTGAAATAAGCTGTTTGGATAAAGAAAAATATATAGAGAAATAAGCAGTTCGGATAGTTAAAAAGTCGGTTAATTGGAGTTCGGATAATCGGCGCTCTACTGTATTATGCCTAATAATACTATTGTAAGTACCAAACAAAAGAAAATAGTCTGGTACTTACAATATTTTCATTTACTCTAGATTATTAAAGACATATTATTGCAGCTTAAAATATATGATAATGAGGTATTATATTTTAATATTTTCAATGCACGTTTTAAAAACAGTTGAAGACAGGTTTTATCTGACAAAATTTCTGTATGAGTAAGGTGGGGAAAGGAATACTTCAAACTCTTCAACCGATACGCTTCAACATTAAAGTTACATTCGTAAAAAAATTAAGGCTGTTGTGAAATTAGAAAAAAATATCAAAATTTTCAGAACATTCCCTTTGAGACCAATTCAACTAATTTTTGGTAGACCTGAAAATGAACTAAAAACTGTAAATATACAAATAATGTACTTAAACGTGAAACAATAAAAATTTGCAAATAATGTAAATAGCACTTTGAGCAGTTTCCATCCATAGCCCTGATATATCGAAATCGTCCATGTGCTACTGTAAATAGAAGAAGAAAGGTTTTTTTATTAATACGTAATGCACATGAAAAATGTTTTGTGCATGTAAAAATATATATTACTTTTCATTTCGTTTAGTATAATCGGAAATGATAAACTGTACTGACGAGATATTTTGTGTATAGATTTGAGGTATTTAAATAATTTTGTATATCTCCTCACAATGACTTACTAAATGCTTCAAATAATATTCCCACTATGATGAAAATTTAGAATATCGAATTTGGTTTTCCATCAGATATATATATATGTGTGTGTGTGTGTGTGTGTGTGTGTGTGTGTGTGTTCGTTTTACTGATGATAGTCTCACACATGGAGGGACAGGTATACAAACTTTTAAAAAATTATAAAATTATGATATTCTCTTAATTTCCATCTGAAATTCAATCTATCCTCCAATGAATAATTTATTTTAACAAGACTCTTTTTTCCTTCTTAATATATCATTTTCTTTGCTGACAATTTATGTCAGTTAAAGTAATTTTTCAGACATTAGTTTAGTTTGTGTTGTATCTCTCTTTTCATGAAATTAACATATGAAATAGGTGTTATAATTGTCGCTGTGAACAAAAACAAAATCAATTATATAAATTGAAAGATTTAATAAAATCGACTCAGAACAGCATTTTTATGATTATTTAAGATTTTTTGTAGCATGTTTTTTAAGATATGTTTTAGGTTAGCACAATTTAGCTCTTAATTATATTTTGTATTAAGTGGGCAATGAGAAGAAACCTTTAAAAAACGACTAAACGATATATCGTGACTAACTAAACCACCCTTTATCGATATTATTCTCTGACTTTTCTCAAGTATATATATGTGTGTGTGTGTGCGTGTATGTGTAAATCTATCAAATAAATAAGCAGCTCACAAATAACTTAAACCAATCAATACATTTTTGAAAGTACACAGGCCTGTGAAATCGTACTTTTAATTTTTTTTTCTGCACTGTTTTGTATTTTGAGACGCTGAATTCAGAAATGCTTGTCGTTTCTTCTTTCCGCGTAAGAATTTATTTTACAATTAAAGGAAGAAAATCGAAGAATTCGCATCGAGGCTATAACATATTCTAAACTATTTATATATAAAATATGTTAAAATAAGCTATTATTTACACATTATTCTTTAAATCTGTTTCTGTACATCGAAGCTCCGTTTAGAACTGTCAGGTTTATAAACCTGACATGATTATCTTAAAGCTTCAAAGTTAAGCAGAGTTGAAATAATAGAGTCCAGTGGAAACTGTATTGAGCAGGTAAAAAGAAATATCACAAGTTTTTCTTTTAAATAAAATCATTTATTTAAAAACTAGATTGATTTATCTAGTGAAGTAAAAATATGGCAAATGAAAATAAAAATTATAATACATTTAGATGATTCATTTAATATGCTTCAGGGCAGATAGATCAATACAGAGTAGTTATTGAAGCCTAATATACTATTACTGAAAGTAGCTTAAAAGTTTGCAGTTTTAAAATGACTATCATCCTCGAATTAATCTAAAAATATTTACTTAAACCTCATCTGAAAAACAACAGCTTTCTACACAAGCTTTAATATTGTCGAGGTTATCAAGGAAATATTTAAACTGAAATATACAAACTGCGTTTAACGCCAGCTTCTTTATTACCGGGATTCACCTCGGCACTAACACCGAAAAAGCCACACAATTGCTTTTCTGCTACGCTACTTATTCAATTCAAGCAGATGACGTAGACTTATGCCATTTGCATACGGATAGCTTCGGCTGACGTATTAATATTTTATGCTAAAATAAATTTTAAATAAACTATGAATTTTTAAATATTTATTAACTTAAAATTATAAAAGTAAATAGAGAATAAATTACTTAGATTTTAATGACCATCGGTTTTAATAAAAAAGGAAAGATAGTTAAACTAAAGAGGGAGTGAAACTGAATAAAATATTGAGTGTCAAGAACATACTAATATTTTAAATTTCTAAACCTAACAATAAGCCCCCCTCTAGACACTCAACCGAGACCACGAAATATATATATATATATATCTGCCCTGAATTTACAAGTTCACATCATATTATTTGAGTAACAAAAAAAAACTTGTATGTAAAAAAAAACATAAGTTGACAGATTCAACAACGACTTGCTACTAATCGTCTTTCTTTAGTATATTTCAAGAGCAAAGCAGTCCAATTTTTGCAATGCTTCATTTCAAACTTATACAGAAAATTCTTCTTGCTATGAAGATATAATATAAATAATTAAGCATTGGCATGTACATAAATTAACCAATATATGATATAAAACAAGTATATACATTTCGCAATATAATAAACACTTTCAGAAATACATTTGCATTTTCATATTAAAGAGAAAAACATTCTGTTCTCTTTAGAAATAAATAACTTAATTAAAAAAAATAGAAACTTATTTCCTTAATTCTTTTCTCTTCAAAATTTACTCCTTAAAATATCCATGTTACTCAGTAGATGAAAATAGGCTACTTATGAAAAGAGATAACCCGTATTTTGTTAACGGTTTAGTGAAAATGTCTGACCAATTATTTGCACTTTTAACATGTTTAATATTAAATATGTTTTTATAAATCAAATCCCTTATAAAAATTAATTTTACGTCGATGTGTTTGGTACGATAGTTTTCAATGGGAGACTTCACGAAATCTATAGCAGCCATGTTATCGACTAAAAGTAAAGATTTTTCTTTAGTAACCTGTATTAGTTTTTTATTAAAGCATTCTTCTAAAATTATATCGAACCATTATAGTTCTTTTGCAGCTTCGGTCATGGCTACGAATTCCGATTCCATAGTACTTAAACTGATACATTTTTCCTTAAACGTTCTCCAAGCTACAGGTGAATTATCGAGTAAAATCAGCTGTCCCCCCATTGAAGTCCTATCGTCTCTGTTGGCCGCAAAGTCAGCGTCTGAATAAACAGTAATATGTGGTTTCCTGCACTCAAGTTTTAACTTTAAATTTCTGGTATAACAAACATAACCTAAAAGTTTTAACAGGCCATTCCAATGCATTATACCAGGATTACTTTGGAATTGGGCAAAAATATTAACCGCGTACGATATGTCAGGTCTAGTTCTATTAGAGAGAAACGATAAGCAACCTAAAATGCTTCTATAAGGATATTTTGACATTTCTATTGTTTCAGCGTTAGTTTGAGGACACTGAGATTTTGAGTAAATTATCCCTTTACTAATGGGGAGAGATGATAAAGGAAAATTGAAATTTTTAAATCTGTTACATATTTCACTAATATATGAATGTTGATGAATAGTTAAATTTCCATTATTTTCCTCGAATTCTACACCCAATAGTTTACGGGTTTTTCCTAAGATTTTTAAATCAAAATTTTTACTCAATAAGTCCAGTACTTCATCTATATGATTTTTAAATTTTGCAAACAATACAATGTCATCGACATATAATAATAAAATTACTTTCTTGTTAAAAATATAAACACAGTTACACCATGAAAATTTGTTAAAACCTATCTTAATCAAAATTCTATTCATTTCGAAAAAGCAGGCTCTACCACTTTGGTGTAGGCCGTACAGAGCGCGATTTAACTTACAAACGAATTTTTCTTTTCCAATCTCTATGAAACCCGGTGGTTGCGACATATAAATATGTTCATCGAGTGGTGCGTAAAGATATGCACCTTTAATATCCAGTTGTAAATGAGTCCATTCTTTACATGAAACTAGTAATGAAAAGAAAAAGCGTATTACCCCAAAGTTAACGACAGGGCTAAAAGTATCGTCATAACTTTCTCCTTTTATCTGTTTATATCCCTGCGCCACCAGTCTAGCTTTAAAACGAGCTATTTCCCCCCTTTCATTACGTTTAAGAGTGAAGACCCATCTACATCCTAAAATATTAGTATTTGGAGGTGTTTTTGTAAGGTGCCATACATTACGTTCCCGAATAACATCCATTTCTTCTTTCATAGCCTGCAACCACTGATTTTTATAAGGAGATTTTAAGACCTGTTTAAAACTCGTTGGGATTTGATCTACGTCTAGTCAATCGTTTTTCTTAGTTAAATCAGGTTCAGTAAAATTAAGTTCATTATCTGAATCAAGTTCACTATAGGAATTAATTTCATCAGAATTTAAAGTTTGTTCTGCACTAGAACAAGATTTTTCATTAATTTTACCTACATATTTTTCTCTAGGACTGAAATTAAAAAGGTTTGGTTCATAAATTATACAATTTTTCTTACAATATTTTTTAACATCTTTATGACATTTTAAACGTTCAGTTTTTCCAAATTCACAATAATAAACGTCGATTCTGTCACTAGTTTTACGGGGTACAAGAGTTCTAAACCATACAGCCTCTCTGAGCGGGACTCGTTTAATTATATCTCGACTTGATTTAATTTCCTCGTCAGACGAAGATTCAGAATGTTCAGGGTAAATCTGATATACATTAAAAGCATCTGAATCAGCATTATTCACACTTTCTGAATCTGACCCCTCATCTGAACATAACCAACTTTCATTTTCGCGGCCCATCACTGCTCCACTGCGCTCCCCAATATTTATAGGTTCTTCAATTTTAACATTAATTGTTTCTATTGTTTCATTTTCATCTGGGAGCCATATCCTATAACCTTTTGTACTAAGGGCGTAACCTATCATAATTCCTTTTTTCGCTTTACGGTCAAGTTTGTTTCTAAGTTGTTTGGGTACCCCTACGTATGCTGTTGAGCCAAAAGATTTTAAGTGCTTTACTGAAGGTTTATAACCACCATACAATTCAAACGGTGTTTTCTCTAAATCAGTATGACAAATTCTGTTCCAGGTATATGCAAAGTATAAAGCTGCGTCTGGCCAAAAACTTTTACTTAATCCACTTTCGTCTAAAACTGTCCTCATACCGTCAACAATAGTTTGGTTAAATCTTTCTGCAACAGAATTTTGTTCCGGTGAATAAATGTTAGTAAATTCATGTTTTATGCCTTTCAGCTCACAAAAAGATTTAAAATTATTATTTTGAAACTCTTTCCCGTTATCTGATCTAATAGGTTTTACCTGACAGTTTAAAAATCTCTCCGCTCTTATTACATAATTTCTAAAGTTTTTAAATACCTCAGTTTTTGCTTTCATAGGAAATATTGTTACTTTACGAGAAAAATCATCGATAATTGATAAGAAATACCTTTGACCGTTTCGGCCAGTTATTTTGCATGGTCCCCATACATCCATATGTAATAACTCAAGAGGATGTCTAGACCTTATTTGACCATGGGGTTTAAAAGAAATTCGTCTTTGTTTATTAAGTTTACAAGTTTCACAAGAAGCTTCATTGACTTTTAATTTAGGAAGCCCCCTCACACTATCATATTTACAAGTTCTGTCAATTAGTTTAGGACTAGTATGAGCAAAACGTCTGTGCCACATGTTAAAACTGTCCTTTTGAGTATGTAAAACTTCAGTTTTTGTATCCTGAGAGTTTCTTTTACTTGAAGTTTTAGAAACTTCAAATTTAACATTTTTCATTTCTTTGGATGGAACTTTTGGAAATAAATAATAAATACCATCATGCAATTTAGCAGTAAATAAAAATTGATCATATTTGTTAGTTACTTTAATTTTACCATTCCCCCCCTTAAATTTAGCTCCTGCAATATCCATCTTTGGAGCAGATATTAAATTTTTTCTCAATTTAGAGCAATACATTACATTAGTAAATGTTATATTTTGTTGACCAAATCGTAATTTAACATCACCAGTTCCTTCAATAGGAAAATCAATATTATCTATTGCAACAGCTAATCTTTCATTATACAATGGTTTAAAATTAGAAAACAAATTTTTATCACCACAAAAGTGATTACTCGCAGCCGAATCAAAAAGCTTTTGTCACACACATTTTTACTGAAATTAGCAAAAGTAAAAAAAACCTGGTTAGAGTCCTTTCTGGTTCGTCTCTGGAGTCTGGAACGGCCTCTTCTCTGGGAATGGTCAGGTTCTTTCTGGTTAGATCTCTCAGGACTGGAATCACTGGTAGTGGATACAGTTGCCTCTGGAGGTTTAGCTCGCCATGGTTTGTGAGGGGATTGAGCACGTTGCCTCTGGAAAAACGGAGACTTTCGGCGTTGATACACTTTCGATGTTGATCTTGGCTCGAAGTTTTTTCTTGAATTTTGACAAAAACGACTGATATGTCCCGGAACTCCATAGCGGAAACAAGTCACATTTGATCTTGAGTACTGTGTGCTGTAACTCTCAGTGAAAAGTTCATCACACTTATCTTGATCACGAAGTTCTATCCTTGATTCTTCACTAATTAATTCAACTAAAATGTCTTTATATACAAATTTATCATCAGGCCACCTAAGTATGCTCTGAACTATACTATCGAATTTCTCTGGGAGATAACGAAGCAACTGGAATGATAGATAAACTTCCTTCATTGGCTGATCAATTGCTTCTAAAAGTTCAGCTATTCTCATGAGTCTAGTAGCATACATATCAATTTTCTCTCCACCTTTTATTTTACATGAAAACAGTTCGCTGCACAACTGCATGTGGCGTGCTCGGTTGTCAGGATAAAAATGTTGTTTTAATTTTTTCCATATCTCAGCTGGATCCGTTAATTTCTCCATAATCCGACGAAAGTCCTTCTCAGTATTGAGGTATAAAATAGATAAAGCAAGTTTTGACCTCGTATTATAATCTTTTAATTCTTTCGGATCAGCTGATGGTTTCGGCTTTTCCTCAGTTCCGATTACGATATCCCAGGCATTCTTTTCAAATAATAAAAACTTCACATCAACTGCCCAGTTACAATAATTCGTAGCATTGAGTTTTTCTATACTATGCTGTATCATTGCCATTTTCGTTAACTGTATTGGCCCCCCCTTCGTAAGATTCTTATAAAACTTTGGGACCAATACGCCGGAAGAAAACTTTACTTCATTAAACTTTGTCATTTTAAAACTTTCACTTAAACTGCTCAATACTGGGCAATTGCCCATAACCAAATATGTCAGGTTTATAAACCTGACATGATTATCTTAAAGCTTCAAAGTTAAGCAGAGTCCAGTGGAAACTGTATTGAGCAGGTAAAAAGAAATATCACAAGTTTTTCTTTTAAATAAAATCATTTATTTAAAAACTAGATTGATTTATCTAGTGAAATAAAAATATGGCAAATGAAAATAAAAATTATAATACATTTAGATGATTCGTTTAATATGCTTCAGGGCAGATAGATCAATACAGAGTAGTTATTGAAGCCTAATATACTATTACTGAAAGTAGCTTAAAAGTTTGCAGTTTTAAAATGACTATCATCCTCGAATTAGTCTAAAAATATTTACTTAAACCTCATGTGAAAAACAACAGCTTTCTACACACGCTTTAATATTGTCGAGGTTATCAAGGAAAAATTTAAACTGAAATATACAAACTGCGTTTAACGCCAGCTTCTTTATTACCGGGATTCACCTCGGCACTAACACCGAAAAAGCCACACAATTGCTTTTCTGCTACGCTACTTATTCAATTCAAGCAGATGACGTAGACTTATGTCATTTGCATACGGATAGCTTCGGCTGACGTATTAATATTTTATGCTAAAATAAATTTTAAATAAACTATGAGTTTTTAAATATTTATTAACTTAAAATTATAAAAGTAAATAGAGAATAAATTACTTAGATTTTAATGACCATCGGTTTTAATAAAAAAGGAAAGATAGTTAAACTAAAGAGGGAGTGAAACTGAATAAAATATTGAGTGTCAAGAACATACTAATATTTTAAATTTCTAAACCTAACAAGAACATTTTTCCTTGTGTAGGACTTGAGGACTTTGGGGAAGCGGTGTTATCTATGCAGCATTCAACAATAATCTGCTTACATTCCATTGTTCATGATAACTTCTTTACATTTCTATTATTTCTTAAAGAAATACCTCTGCTTGTTCTTCAATAACATCGCGTAGATTTTCTGGGAAATAATTTAGATGGTAGTTGAAAATGTGAAATTTTAAGCTCAAAAACTTCTTTTTTTTTTTTTTTTTTTTTTTGTCAAAATTGTAAGTAATGAAAAGTTAAATATTTTCCTTAATCAGCCCTTTTTTTTATTTCTGGTCTGTGTTATTAAGCATAAATTCAGTAAAAATTGTCTTCATCTCTCTAAATTTGTGAATTGTTGTTTATCTAATAGCGGGGTTCAACAAAGTAATGCATTAAAGCAAATAAGATGTAATTAAAAATAATTTTACAAAACTGTTGCATGTATCATATGATAAAACATACATGCTACAGAACTTTTAAATTACGCTCATTCTTTTATGAAACTGTTTTATATGATTAATAGCTTTTTAATGTCATCTTGATTCTTAGACAAATTATTTTTTAAAAACTAAAAAAATAACGATTGTTGATATACTCTAGTTTATTTTCTCTGCCTTAATCCGCTGCAAGAGATTTATCTCAAGAAGTAATTTTCTACAAAGCAAAAATTTCTTCCTAGAAAATAATTTTTAAACTTTTAAAATTTATTTTGCCGGCAGTAATTTTTAAATGCATAATTTCTTTGTAGAAGAGTGGATAATTTTATACTTCATTTAAAAATAAAACATCTGAAAATTTACAAATTTTATCTATACTCTTTTGCGTTTGGAAAGATTTAATTTAAGTAACGGTTAATAATAAATTCTTCTATTAAATGAATTAAAAAAGCTTTGAGATCTTATCATTAACACATTTTAAAAAGAATGATCTTTTTTTTTTTTTTTTTTTTTTTTTTTTTTTTTTCTATGAGGGATATTTAGAAAAAACTTTCATGGTAAACAGAAAAATTTCCAGCAGTAAGGTTTAAATTAAAAAAAAAATGGGAGTTAAATGGAGGATTATAATTAATTGACAATGATCATAAAATTAACAGCTAAACGATAAGTTAAAAATTAACATAACATTTTAAAATAGAATAATTTCAGCAAAAAGAAAATGAATAAATTTACCTTATGGCTATTTAAAAAATTAAAATAAAAAATACATTTATGTGTAACGTAATATAAATTATAGACCACTAAATTTTACATTTTATTAGTTAAAATGTAACATTAAAATGCAAAATTAATTTTTTTACTTTCTCTTGCCCATAAGGTAGAGAAAGTATTGTTTTAGGGTCAAATTTTCGAACGTGAGTTTTTGTAATACACGTTTTTTGGTCTCCTGAAACCTGAAATCATGTTTTTAGCGAATGGTCTGTGTGTCTGTCTGTCTGTCTGTTTGTCTGATTGTGCGTTATCAGCATAGCAAAAGAAAAAATAGGTAGCAGAATGTCCAGGATGCTACACTAAGCTTTTTGTTGAGATGAAGCAAATGGTTCGTACACAGGTACGCCCAAGAGAATTCATATACCTTACGTCTATGGGCAAAAGTACTGGTAAGTACAGTTTAGCATCTATACACTGCACTAAATCCAAATGAAACGAATATATATTTTTTATATGCGTAAAAACCTGTCTCGTGTAGAAAATGGTAGGGAAATCATTCACTGTATGTTTTTAATTTAAATATTCATCGCTTGTTTTTTGTATATTTACACGTTTTGAGGCTTCCTGTTTAACGTAGCCAAGTTTTTTAACGTTTGATCTTTGTCTGTGTCTCTTAGTGTGACTTAAAAATGAATAATTTCAGGAGATCCAAATGTTGCATTTTGAAGTTAATATAAGTTTGTTGCTGGAAAAGTTTGATCAACATTGATAAGTTTCAAGGAATGTTGCGTGTGAAAATTGTTTGAATAATTTTAAGTGAACTTTTAATTTTACTAACAGATTTAAATTCTATATAAATGTAGGTGCACTAATGAAAAGGGGGTTTGAGGGGGCGGTAGCCCCCCTCACACAGATATAATTATAATATGAAACTCTTCCAAAGCCTAATTTAAATTGTTTAACACAGGTTTATGTAACAATACTCGTTATCTTAGCTCTTAATCTCCAACCTGTATTTATAGTATTAAATTTCAGGGTGAAAAAAAGTCGTGTGACACACGAGATTATTTCTATATTTTAGAATCATACATAAAAACGCACTTGTGCATACATAGCGTTAAGTATTTCGCAAAATGATATTTTTTGATTACATTTAAAGAAAGAAATTAACCTTTTACATATGCACTTCGATGAAATTTTCACCAGTAGATACTGAGCTATAGCCATCTGATAAACCCCACAAAATATATTAACAATACCATCTTTAGTTCTCTAGCCCCCAAAACTCAATAAGAATAAATTTGATAATACCTCCTACATAGATTTGATACATTTACATAACACAGAAACTGAGATATAGCTTTCCCGTAAACGAAATATATTGCATCAAAGCAATGTCACCTGTCGTCCGATATTCATCCAAAGTGAATCAGCACCTTATATCCATTTAACATGCCAAGTTTTGTACATTAATGCATCGTAATTGCTTAGATATAGTCTCCCTAAACTGGGATTAAACTGCAACATAGCAGCGATACCTATCGGCCGATACGCACCCAAATTGAATCTGCAGAGTTTTACATAATATATACAATGTATACTAAGTTTAGAATACTGTAAATGCGGAGTTTTCTTTGAAATGAGATGAAAATCGTAGCGTGCGAACGCCACTTATTGGATAATACAGCTCAAAAGCTAATAAGCACAAATTCAGGCCAAGGTAATTTAAATTTAAAGTTTAATTAAATTAAGTCCATGAGATCCAGAGTTCGTATAGTTTTGCTAGCTCAAAAAGACAAATATTTTCAAAAAAGTATAGAAAATCTCAAAACGGGTAAATTCATCGAAAACTGGATATATATATATATATTTTTTTTTTCGAACTTTATTCCTCTATTCATTTATGCAAAATATAGTAATAAATATACTTAAAAAAAAAAAAAAAAAAAAAAAAAAAGTTGTAATTTTCAGTTAATGTGAATGCATTTTGTTTTACATAAAAAATCTGTCTTTCAATTACGCACTTGACGTAATTCACATATACACACTCACAAAAACATAAAAACAAGAAAAAAAGATCATAAATAAATTAGAAAAAAATAATTAGAACTCTCATAAATCAAATTCTTTTTTAATTTGTCTATATGTTCTATAATATTAAATTTCGATCTGCCACTCTGAAAAAGTACGTAAGAATAAAGGTATTTTTGAATGGCTTTTTGACATCTTGTTAAGATTTTTTTTACTACCTCTCTCATCAACCTTAACTTCATAACGATATCACTTTCAATCCTCCACTCCTATAATTAATATGTTAAAAAGATACGACAAATTTCATGTTCATTCAAAAAAAATGGAGGAACTGAGCTACACTAGCTTGCTCGCAGTCACCTTACCCACTTAAGGGTCCGGTTCGGGTATACCAAGGGCCTTAGCGAGAGGAAAAAATAAATAATAAAAAAAAAAAAAATTGGGGGAGCTAAGCCACACAAGCTTGGCTCCCGGTCACCTTACCCACTTAAGGGTCCGGTTTGAATATACCAAGGGACTTAGCGAGAGGAAAAAAAAATAAAAATAAATAAAAAAATGGAGGAACTAAGCCACACTAGCTTGGCTCCCGGTCACCTTACCCACTTAAGGGTCCGGTTGGGGTATACCAAGGGACTTAGCGAGAGGGAAAAAAAATAAAAAAGGGGGGAACTAAGCCACAGAAGCTTGGCTCCCGGTCACCTTACCCACTCAAGGTCCGGTTCGGGTATACCAAGGGACTTAGCGAAGGAAAAAAAAAGAGGGGGGGAACTAAGCCACACAAGCTTGGCTCCCGGTCGCCTTAGCCACTTAAGGGTCCGGTTCAGCTATATCAAGGGACTTAGGAGAAAAAAAAAATGGGGGTAACTAAGCCACACTAGCTTGGCTCCCGGTCACCTTACCCACTTAAGGGCCCGGTTGGGTATACCAAGGGACTTAGAAAAGAGGGGAAAAACGGGGGGGGGGGGACTTCTGGGGCTCCTATTAACTTGGTCAGCAGTTGACTGGCTGGTTAAATGCAACGGAAGAATAATTATTTATCCTTCAACATTCTATATAGAACATGCTTTTGTTAAAATAAAACTTATACGCTTATTTCATTTTGTTTAGTGCAGTCTAAGGATGTTAATTTATGCATATCAGGACTAGGAAATGCATAAAAGGACTGTTTTTTGTAGTTTTTAGATATAAAACTACAAAATTGCTCATTTAATATTTAATCTATACTAGTCCAAATCAAAATATGTTTATTCAGTTTGTCTACTTTAAACTGCAATCTTCAGTCATTTTACGCTTTCTTTTATAAATGAAAATGCATTTTTGAGATCATTTCCTTTATAGCTAAAAACAATATATATATATTGTAAGTTTATTCTTTTTAGACAATTTTCAGGGCTACACAAAAGCCAATTATTTTACGATATACTTTTGAAATAAGATCAATATCCATAATTTTTTAAATGTTTTTTCTCTATAATAAAAAAATTCATCATTTTAAGATGTCCTTACGAATGTAAAACAAATTAAAGTTTAAAATATATAATTGAGAAGTGAACTTTGAAAAAAAAAATCTATGTAAACTCCTTTATTGTTTTAATTTAATACAGTTATGTCTGGGTTTTTTTTTTTTTTTTTTTTTTTTTTGTACGTTTCTTATTTTGGTGTATACAAGATTGAGCAAGAATTTATGCAGTACCAATCAAATATAAATGAATACATTTCAAAAGCATTATTATTTTCTTTTTAATTTAAAATATTACTGATAACACACATCAAAACAATGCTTAAATATCAGATTATTAATAATGTAACCATGTGAAATTATATTTAGCTTTTACTGTTTCGAAATTCATGCTTTAAGTATTTGTTTTCTCTGCTTCATTTCATTATTTCCTGCTAATTTCATCTCCTTTTTTCAAAAAGAAATCTAATTTCATAATGAGAAATGTGATGTCATTACTCTAATATGCTCTCTGTTATGCATATATAATGAAATAAGCTAATATAGAAGCTAAAAGAATTGTGAAAACTATAAGTTATACGCAACCTTTCTTATAATCTATTTCCTTATATCATCCATAAGCTGATTACTTAAGTGTAACAATATATTGATAACAGAAAGTTCGTTTTTAGGTTAATGAAGAATGATAACCATTGCTCAACAGTTTCTAATTTTTAATAGCACTTCGCTAATTTCTACTTAAATATTTTTTAATGTTGTGTTGATTTATCAATAAAATAATTATTATTAAAAATAATAATCTATAGCAGAAAATTACGCAGAGCAATATCAATTATTATTTAAAAATTTCCATATTTTTTCTTCAGAAAACCATTTTTTCTATAAAATTTCATCTAAAACGTTTTCATTAAAAAAAGACTTTTTTTTTCCTGTTTTAAAATTTATTTTATTTAAGAGTTTATTTTAGTTGGACAGTAAAGTTATTTCTAACATCAATTAATGTTTAATCATTTTTTTAAATTATGTTTTGCGGATATTTATAAAGCATTCATTGTCTTCATGCACCTGAAATAATACTTAGAATAATATACTTCCATATTTGTTTAAAAATGACTATTATTTTATTTTCTTCTAATTTTTAAATATACAAAAATACTATTTTATCACTAACTTTATGCTAGTATAATTACCATTATTATTATTTATGAAATTTTATACATAGTTGCTTCAAATTATAGAAAATTAATTCTGAGTACAAGCGTACACGAGAACTATATATTTCTTATACTAATTCTGCATGATTATTAATAAATTGTTTTAATTTTATTATTTAATATTATTGCGGAAAATGGATTAAAAATATTCGAAGTAGAAATTTTAAAACTGTATTAATCCGTTTTAATTTTTAAAAGTGTTTAAAAAAATTTATCACTAAAGTTTTTTTATTATTATTACTATTATTATTATACCGGAAGTTTTATGCTTATTGCTTTGAAATATGTATATAATAATTATAATTATAATAATTACAGAATTATGTTTGTGTGTTCGTACATAGGATAATTATATTTACTGCGCTTCATGATTAATAATACACTATTTCAATTAAACTTCGTATATTATTCAAGAAAGGAAGTTACAAAAAAGTATATGAAGAGGGGAAAAAAATGTGCAATCAGTTCAAAATATCTCTGGACAGAAGGAAAAATCACATCAATTTGTATTCATGTTGTGAATTATTTGCGTTCTTAAGTGTCGAATTGCGTGAAGATAACAAATTTATTTCTTATCTTCTTCTGTTCGAAAAGGGAGAAAATAATGCACTTCTCCAGAAAAAAAATTGCAAAGAGCTATTTTCTTCTGATGTTGTTTTCTAACTTCACATCTGAATCCCCAAAAGCTCATAAATAAAAGGATTTTTATAATAGTGTCTTAGGATATCCAGTATTGAAGAAGAAAAGTAATCTTATTTTTATATCGTTTGTTTCCGATATACAGGTTTCAAAAACTTATTTTTTTAACATATCAGAATAAGGCAAAATACAGCATAAACTTCCATTTTGAGGATCGTAAGTACATTAGACAATTCAAAATTACATTTATGATATTTAATGGAACATGATTGAATACAAATATTCTAATAAGAAAACTTCGTAAATTATTCGTAATTTACAATTTTATCAACATAACGAAATTGTAAATTTTTCATATAAATATGAATTTTGAGGATTATTGCATTGGAAATAGTATCATGAAAACTAAACAACGAAATCGACCCTGACAAAATAAATTAATACATTAGAATAAGATAAATATATCGAAGTGAAAGGTGGATAGCCTATTAGGCAGGGATTTCATTCTGTCACTGTATCAAGCTTTGGTCATATTCATTTCTTTAACCATGATTATAATATGTCTCGCACTAGAAATTTTTGAGAACATAAATATGAAGGGGAACTGAGCAGAGTCCACCTATGCCAACTAGTTTTTTGTTTTTTGTTTTTTTGCTTGAAGTTAAAATATTTAAGAATTCCATATAAGACGAGTTATAATTAAGATTTAAATAAAGAATGAATATATTTTAGATAAAATCTGTGAACTGTATAAATATTTCTTTTTAAGATATTAATGTCTTAACACCATTCAAAGAATTACAAGTAATAAAGTACAGAACAGTTAAAAAACACAAAGTGTCATTTTGCGCATGTGAAAGTTTTAGTGAAAAGAAAGCAGATGAATCAGCCTTGTGATGCTGTCGTCTATTACCAAGTTTACACTAAAACTCCATTTAAAGACGATCGTTTGGGCGGTTGGCTGGACATGAGAACGAACTATTCTGCTGACAGGTCGCTTGCAGATTTCAGTCAATGAACGCATTGTCACAATTCAAGAGATATTATCTCATCGAGGATGAAACCCTTGGATACGATCTAATTTCCAATATGTAGGTTGGAAAATTAAATCTTGGAGTAAGAAAGCTCTCCTGGTTGTATATCAGTGCTCCTGAAACTCCATTTGTTACAAGGATTAAGAAGGTACATCACATATCGTAAAGGTCACCCAAAGCCCGTACTATTCTATAGGTAAAATTGTTTATAGAAATTCACATTACCTAATTACTATTTTTAAATACACATTTTTCACATTCTGAAAATACACAGCTGTTAAATTAGTACTCATTTTCCAATGTGCCTCTATACAGTTTTTCTTGCATTTCCTTCTATATTAAATAGAAGAAAGTATTAAATTCTTAAAAAATTCTGACTTCTTGTTTTCATATATTTACATGTTTTGAGAGGTCTAGAACATGATTTGATCATTTTTAGAAAATATCTGTGTGTCTATGTGTGTGTGACAAATTTTTTCCAACTGCATGTTATAAACTAATCAACAAAATTTCATATAAACTTATATGTAGTTGCACCGTTGCATTAATTAAAGCCTATAAACTATTGTATAAATCACTCAACAGGAGACGCTTCTATGCAGCGATTTCTCCCATTTAAGGGAAAGTTGGATCTCAGGTTCTATTTTTATAATTGAACACAACTTAGTATGCAAAATGGCCATTATGAACCATTATACTGTTTCAATATTTCAGTGCACTTCGGACTATAGGGTTTCGGCCTAATTGCTATGTTGCAATTTGCTCCGCAATCGATAAGACTATATCTTAGATTCTATTGCATAAAATTGCAAATAATTGCTCAGAAATCGCTATATACGAGTGAAATTTTAAAATACTTTGCTGGTTAAATATGGTTTAATATTCTCCGAGAAGTGGCACTTCTGTGCTGGAAATTACACCGTGATTAGGAAAGCTAAATCTCACTTTTTATGGTATAACACTTAAACATGATATGTAAGATAAGATTACGAAGAAAGATATTAACTTAATTTAAGTGTATATCAGATGGCGCTGATATTACTTACCTTCTGTATATATATATATATATTTTTTTTTTTTTCAAATTTTCCCATTTCAAAATCTCACATCGGCTGATTAAAACTGCATTAAACTTCAAGTGTATAAGTTTTATTGTAAGATGTATAATTAAACTTTTGTGCATGTTAAACCGTAAGTGGAGCTGATATATATAATAACATAGAAAATTGTTAAGTGATGGTCACGACATACTAGTTTATTTTTAGAAATACATGAATATTGAATTTAAATCACACACTTTGAAACATACTTTGGTGTTATACATTTTTATGTTATGCAGTTTTATAAAAAGAGAAAATTATAACAGAAAATCATGCTGAAATGCATATTTTGAGCTGTTTTCAGTACGTTTTAATTGTGTTTACTCATTATAAAAAGCAGAAAAAAATGCTCTGTTGTCACTCTCGCGACTTTCTCTTCCACTGAATTTCAATAATATAAAGGTAGATAGCAGATTAAGTCGTAAAATCAATAAAGTAAGATAATACAGTTCAATATACTTAAAAAATCGTCTAAAATAGGTTTAGAAATTTTTTTTCACACATAATTCTGTATGAGAAGGAGCACCCCCTTAAACCCCCGACTAATTCCTGCATAAACCAAAGAAAAAAAAACTTTTTTTATAATTTGCCCTCAGACTTGGCAATCTTGATCAAGCTGTTCATGTGGGAACCTAATAAGAACTTCAAAATACCAAATTTGAATTTTCTGCACTTATTTTTTTATGTTATGCTGATAACAGATATACATTCATATTAACCGCTGAAAATTGCACTTTCTTATTCAGGGAATCTCAAAAAGTGATATTATCCAAAAAACAAAGTTGAAAACAGAACATCAAAAAATATTTTGTTTACAGTAAGTGAACATTTCTACCTGAACAGTATTCGTTGACATAGTGAAATGCAGTAAAGTACTTCCACCAACTACATTCAATAGGAAAGAACGTTTACCTAAATTTTGAGTAAAACCCCTCTATATTGTCTGTAAACTATATGCAAAACACGTTGTGCACTTAAATTTAGTTTTACATAAAAAAACACTTAATACAAAATGAATACACTTCCAGCAATTTCCAAGTATAATATATATCCAAACACTTTGAGTAGCACAGTAAACGGATGGTAAATGATTTCCATACGAAATCTACATAAAACATGCTTTTATACATGTAAAAAATAGGTTTATTTTGTTTAGAGTAGTCTTCAGATCTTACACTATACTTACGGAAATTTACTTCATAAACGTAATGTATTTTATTTCTCTTAAATGTCTCTGTACACGAAACAATTGATCCCGATGAAAAGTTTAATGGTTAAAAGATTAATTAGAACGGTGAGTTTGGATTTCCTGCTACTATTTTGTCTTGAGATATGCTGATAACAGAAACACACACACACACACACACATAGGCACAAGTACAAATACAAACCAACCGCTTAAAACATGATTTACTGATTCAGGGAAAGTTAAAATATGTAAATATAACACAATCCCAATTTCGAAAATTTGACCCAGACAATAATTTCTCTACCATATATATGGGTAAGGGAACGTAATAATTTTTTTATGTATTTCAATAGTAATGATTGCAAATTTCGTTTGTTATAAATTCAATAAAATAATAATCATTACCCTAAAAAAATACTTCTCAGGGTGTACTTATTATGTTTTTATGATTATATATTTTTTTTTTCTTTTTATTTGTAGATGCATGTGTACTTAAGCAAATAAACTATTAATACAACTCTTAAAAGAAAATTTTCCAGTAATAATAGAAACCGCAAACGCTAAAAAGGAATGTGATATTCATTGGTAAAATTCAAAGCATCATATTAAAATAAATAAATAAACCAATAAAAAATCATTTATTTTTAATGTGAGAACAAAATTTTAACTACTGCTTTAGTGAAATATTTATGTAATTGAAATAAATCTAATTACAATATCTAAATCAATAGACTTTAATTTTTTTCTGAAATTTCTAGACATACTGCTCACAACGTTAAAAAATAAATGAAAAAAGAAAAATCGTCTGAAAAAAAGAAAACAAAAGCATTCAGTGCAAGATTAAAGGATGATATGTGCTTACACATTAATATCTATTTTGTATTTAATTACGAAGTGAAACATCTAAAACATACTTCAGAATCTAAAAATCAATTTGACTAATTAAATGTATTTAATTAGTAAATAAGACATTTATAAATATTTATTCTACTCGCTGGTGTTCTATGTTTATTTTTAATCTATTTCAGTAGATCCCAAACATATAATATTTATAGTATTCTACCGATACTACTAAATTCTAATAATTCGCATTTAAATAAAAATGTATTCGTTCATTAATTTTGTGAAAGTTGTTTAAACTTTAGAAAGAGACATATTTTCTTTTCTTTAAAAACCCATGTGAATTGCACAGGTGAATATCACAAGTTCTATTACGGAAAAGTAATTAAAATATCATATATTTTGATTATCGGCAGACAAAGGGGTTCAATGTCTTTTTTGAAATATATCAGTAAATGTTAAGAATTAGAATTTTATTAATATACCCTATTATATATACATATGTTTATTTTAATCAGAATGGGTGAAATTAATATTATTCGAATATATTAATATTCATAAGTTAATTTTGAATGCAAAGCATATCCACGCTTTTTATTATATCTCTTAATTATCCATATATCATGTCACGTTCAATATATTTTTTAATATTAAAAAAAAAAGAAGTCACTAATTAAAATTTTAATATTATACCATATTGCATACACACTTGTTTATTTTAACAAGAATAGATGGATTTGTATGTATTAATATTCATATGCTAATTGTGAATGCAAACCATAGACATGTTTTTTGTTAATGGATATGTAGATGAAATATTGGAATTTTTCATCCTAAATTCGTATGAGAATTTTTAAAAGAAATGTAGTCAGAGAATTCCCTAATAATAAAGGTCACTCTGGAATTTTTCATTAATATCGAAAGGAATGCATTGAGAAAAAAATTATTCTTAAGTGCAAAACACAATCAAAAGATAAATTATGCGTAACGTTCACATTGTGGCATAATTTTAATTATCACAGTAATGTAAATGTCGTATCTTTCATAAAACATTTCGCTGAGATAATATTAAAAATAGAATTATAAAAAGGAGACTTATTAGACATAATATATATAGATATTTAATTTAAAAATAATTGAATTTATCCAAGAACAAAAATAATAAGTAACATATTATAACTTGTATTATAATATACATTTTTCTAAAGATTTTTTTTAAATAGTTGTTTACCTCACTTTATTTAAAAATAAATAAATAACATAAATTAACAAATAAACAACTAAAGAAAGAAAAATATACATGTCTAAAAAAATTACGAAAGTGTTATTTGTCTTAAATGAGGTAAATGTACACATGGTGACTGTAAACGCATGTTATATTTTTTATATTCAAATTATTCCTTTAACCCTCTGTAACTCATGACCTTTAATATTTTTGTGTTTATTTGTTTCGTAATAATTGGAAAAAAATAAAATACACGTGTTTCAGGTTTTTTTTTTATTTCTCATAAATTTCGAAAAAACAAACAAAAACACCTACAGGCAACAAACACTTTTTAGCATAAAATCCTATAAAATACATGAAATTGGGTCAAAATCAATATTATACAATGAATTTGAAACACTTACCTCTTCACTGTTTCAATATAAAACACAAAACACACGAAAAACTATTTTTTATTATTTTTTGAATCAGAGCCGGTCCGCACTTGTCGTTAGTTACCCACTGTCGAGTAATGAACTTCAACTTACGACATACGGCGCCATCCAGTTGTGTTTCTAGATACTAGATTCTCTAACTGTGAGTGTATACGACAGGCTACAGTGCGTGATTACGTTGTAGAACCGATTCTTTGAATTTGAACCACGATCGAACGGTATGTTGCCTACAGTCTACAGTATGGTACAGAGGGTTAATAAGTTTCACAGAACAGTCATATACAGAAATAATTACTTAAGATATAAATCACTTATAAAACAGAAGTTATGTTTACAGTCTGTAAGATTAAGAGGAGTATACGAAATAACCTGAAAATTGCACACAAAATGTTCATTACTGGAACATTTGTCTTATATGTAAAAATGTTTTTATATAGTTCCGGTATTATAATAATAATTTAAACTTAAAAGACTTTTTTCTATGCTTCAATAAGTAAAACAACTTGAAATTATTTGTAATATAGTAACACAATTTCAACAAAGCATAAAAAAAAAATTAAAAAAAAAATCTGTCAAAGGCAGAATTTAGCTTAGTACGGAGGACTATTAATTTCAATCTCCAAAATTTTTATTTTTATTTTATAATTTTTAATTTTTATTACTACCATTATCCTACTACCGTAGGTAATGGAAGTATTATTCTCGGTTCAAAAATTCGATATCGAGTTTCGCCTGATTTACACGTTTTAAGGCATCCTGAGTAAAAAAAAAAAAAAAAATAGTTTTGGGAATTGGTCAGTGTGTAATTGTATGTATGTATGTATGTGTCTATGAACGGAATCTTCTGGCTATCATATCTCCGAAATTAATAAAAATAGAACTTCGAAACTTCAGAATTGATACAGGTTTGGTATACAGATGAAGTTTCAAAATTTTGATGAAAATTGAAAAAGCGAAAGTGGGCGATCGGAAACCGGAAGTGAGACTGTAAGTCTGTATCCCAAAATCGACTCCAACGATTTTCTTCAAAGTTGCTATATAAACACTCTATTTGATATCCTTTCGAATAATATAGTTGGTTAGTTAAGAAAAACTGATAAGCATTCTGTATAAATAGCTCCATTTCAGGTCTCGCAAGGGTGTTTCTTTAAAAACGGCTTTACGGATTTTTTTTTTTTTTTTTCAAATTCGTCATATTAATTCCCTTTTAAATATCCTTTTGTATGTAATTATCGTTTTCCTGTCAACAATTGAGCATGTCAAGTTTTGGTAACAGTTGGTATCTCAGAAACGCTCTAACGATTTTTTTAAAACAGTTACATAAATCAAATTTAGATATCCTTTCTCATATATTACGTGGTTATTATAGGAAAATTAACAGTCATCCTACTTAGGTAGATTAATTTTAGATCTCGGATATTAGTGTTTCAAAAAAAAAAAAAAAAAAAAAAAAACTCAACTATTTTTTTATGTTATTTTCTAACTTGCTACATAAACTTATGAACTTATGTCTTTTATGTCTTTTATATGTCTTTACTTATGTATTAAGTTTCTCAGACAGGAAATATTTGAGGTTTCTACTTGGTTAGGTCAATTTTATTTCTTCTGATCATATTATCTCAAAAAAAAGAATATAATGCGTGTAATAGCGCGAAATGGAAGTCTTGTGTTTGTTTCGCACAAGATCTTTTTTTATTTACATTTTACCTCATTTTTTGACCGTAAAGCTGGGCCACGTACTTTTTTAAATGACAGAAATGAAGTAAAATGAAGTGTTTCCACCTAAATTTCATACTTTAATTAATTTTTAAAAAATCTGATTGCCATGTCGAAAAACTGTTTGCACCCCTGGATTCAGAAAACTCGCCCCTTTCATTTGGTACCTTATTTGTAACGATAGGTCTGATATTTCTAATTAATTAGGGTGTTGCACAAAACTGGTCCACAAAAATGCAGATTGAAATTAATAGTCCTCCGTCCTAAAAATGCATTTTTAATACTAAATTGAAAAACTTGCTAAAAAAGTTCAAAAAAGTATTCATTTCGTAAAATTTTTCCACTTCTGGTTTTCGATATATTCACACGGTTTGATAATTTTTAGAAAATGTCTGTCGGTATGACAAATTTTTTCCAACTGTATCTCAGGAGGTAACGCACATAATTTCATCTAAAGTTACATGGTATAAATTAATGCAACATTGATATATATTAATGCCTATCATATTTCTGTACCAATCACTCGACAGGTGGCAACTCTATACTGTGATTTCTCCCATTAAAATGAGTGCTGTATCTGAGGTTCTATTGTGTTTAATCGAACAAAACTTAATATATAAATTGGCCACTACAAAATATTACACTCTTTCAATTTATGAACACTTTGGCCGAGTGGTGCTGCTGCTGTACTGCAATTTTCTCAGACATCGAGAAGGATATATATCAAATTATATTGCAGAAAATTGCACAAAACTTCTTATACATGAAAGCAATTTTTAAACACTTTATTGGTTAAACTTGGTTTTATATCGGCCGACAGATAACGCTTTCATGAAGGAATTTACACCGTCATCAGGAAGGCTAAATCTCAACTTTTTTCGTATACTGACGTACCAAGCATGATAGGTGAGATAAGTTAAGAAAACAGATTCTTACTTAATCTGGATGCATATCGGCCGACAGGTGGCCCTGATGTTATGTACCTTCTGTTATTTTTTTTTTATTTCCACATCTCAGCATCTGTTGATTAAACTTGCATCAAACTTCTAATGTAAGAGTTTTATTGTAAGTTAATATGATTAAACTTTTTTCATGTTAAACAAAAAGTGGAGCAGATAAATAGAGTAATAATAATAATAATAATAACATTGATAAAGTTTGGTTATGGCCACAACATGAATAAGGGTTTAAATCACATAAATAATGGATTTAAATCACACGCTTTGAAACATAATGGTGTTAAACATTTTTTAAAAAGAGAAATATATAACAGAAAATTATGCTGAAGGGGATATTTTGAGCTGGATTCGATAAATTTTAATTCTATTTACTCTATAGAAAGAAAAAGCAAAAAAAAGCTGAAAATTAAGAAAATTAAAAATTTTTAACAATTTCAATAGTAATGACTGTAAATTTCATTGATTATTCAAATTATAAAATTCAATAAAATAATAAGTATTACCATAAAAAATAAATGCTTCTCACTGTGTACTTATTAAAATATCATGATCATGAAAACATTAGTCTCTTTCTCTTTGTGGATGTATTTATACGTAAACAAGTAAACTATTAATGAAATTCATAAAATTTCCAATTGCAACAGTAATCGATAATGCATAAAAAGTAACGCGGTATTCATTGATAAACTTTATCGTGTCGCATTAAAATAAATTTTAAATAATTTGGTGTGTCATTCACACGACTTTCTCTTACCCTGAAATTTAATACTATAAATACAGGTTGGAGATTAAGAGGTAAGATAACGAGTACTGTTCTGTAAACCTATGTTAAGCAATTCAAATTAGGCTTCGGAAGAATTTTATATGATAATTAATTCTGTGTGAGGGGGGCTACCGCAACCCCCCCCCTTAACCCCCCGTTTCATTAATGCACCGACATTTATATAGAATTCAATACTGTTATTAAAATTAAAAGTTTACTTAAAATTATACACACAATTTTCACACGCAGCATTCATTGAATCTTATCGATCTTGGTCAAACTTTTCCAGCAACATACTTACATTAACTTCAAATAGAACATTTGGATCTCCTAAAATTATTCATTTTTAATTTACTCTAAGAGAAGCTAATTAGTTACTACCCAGGTAACACATAACGTTGTTATAGCGTTGCAAATAAGTCTGAACAGTGAAAAATTGGTTACGTTATTTTATGTCCGTTGAAAAATAGTTTTTATTTCGCAATATTCTCACTGAACAATTTCGAATATTTACACAGTAATAAAGAAAACCTATAACAAACGTTATTTTATGGTTGTACTTTTTCTGTTATTTTTTCGACGTTTTAAAATAGGTATTTTATTAGTTTTTGTTTTCCTTTTTGATTCTAATAAAAAATATGTTTTTTCAACGAATTAATAGGTGCTTTTTATAAGTCATTATTTCTGTCAAATGACGTTGAATCTCTTCAACTTGATATCGATACACAATTGTGAATTGGCGGAATGTGCGTGTTATAATATAATTTTCTTTAGAGTTTTAGAAGATATGGTGTGCTGCGAAAGAACTTCTAACATGATAAGAAGGGACGCTTTCGGCAATTATATTAACAAGTATAGTAGAACGTTCTTTGGCTTTCGAAAACCGTAGCTAACGAAGGTGTTCTAATGTACGCTTTCTCCCTCCGGTTCTACATGTGAAATCGCCAAGTATATTGTGGCAAACCTTAAAAGCGTCTTACGATACGACGCGTGCCATTTTGAAAGTGAATGTGATGTGAAAGAAGATGAATATCGCTTTCCTGTTAAAATGGTACGAAAGTTTTCTGACATTTTACGTAATTTCCAAACAACTTGCTAGCTGGTAAATTCCCTTAAAACTCAAAGTTATAATATTCTTTGGTTTTGGGTGTGTTTACCTGCTAGGATAATATTAAAAATTACAGAGTTCTCGTCTAATTGTGGATGCTGTATTTATTTAAACAAGATTTTTCAAGTAATGAAGTGAGTGTTTCTTTTTCCCTTCTTTAATTTTATGTTTGATTTCTTGTCTTAAATTTTCAGGGGTCGATCTAACTTTAAATATTTAATACTCTTTTTTAAAACTGTACTTTTGTAAAACTTTACTTTTTTCATATTTACTGAAAAAATAATCTATATATAATGTTATTTAACATGCACTAAAGTTTTATACAGCTTCTCAGAATAAAGGTTTTATATACAGAATTTGCAGCAATTTTAATTAACTGATGTTGAGATTTCATGTAAAAATCTCTGAAAGTGAGTAATGAGAGCATCACCTGTCTGCTGATACACACTCTTAACTAATTCAGCATTCGTTTTTATATTGGTTGTCTCACATATTATATTTTGTGCAGTTGTATGTACTATGAAATTTAGCTTTCCTCGAAAAACGGAAGTTGAAAATTTTTACGAATCTAATATTTTCGTATATTGAGTATTAAAAAAGTAATAAAATTAGTAATAAAAAAGTCTAAAAATTAAGTAAAAAAGAATGTTCCATTTTTTTTTTTTTTTTTTTTTTTTTTTATTAATTTTTTCTTTTTAAAATTGTTAGCAATATTTTAGAAACAAAAATTCAATGGATATATGGAGATAGCTATTTTTCTTGGATTTCAACGTTTATAAGACACAAGAAAAGCCGTTTAAAACTGATATAAAAAGCACGACAGTATTGCGATTCTGAACAACCATTTTACAACTTTTTTTTTTTTTAGGTTATAAAAAAAACGACAGTGTTGCGTTTTCGTACAGCCCTTTTACAACGGTTTTTTTTACGTTGTAAAATGTATTAAAACAACCGTTGAAAGATGAGGAAATCAACGAGACATATTTTCAGATTATTAACGTTACGGAAAAACTACAATTCAACGGAATGCATTGCCGTTAGTTCAACGTTGAAAATACCATACTGTGCTACCTGGGTAATTTAAGTTACTCTAAGACAAAGATCAAACGTTAAAAAACTTGACTACGGTAGTCAGGAAGCCTCAAAACGTGTAAATATACAAAAAACAAGCGATGAATATTTAGCTTAAAACATACATTATTTACTATATCTCTATGAGGAATTTATTTCAATTCCCGAACAGCTTTCCTGGAAATGGTAAAATATTATTAGTAAAGCATATCCACTAACAACAAATAACTAGTGTGTTGTGGCCACCACATGACTTTCTTCTATATTTCCCTATACAAATTCACTCAGTAAAAATAATTTATTAAAATTATAAATTAAAAAAATTATCTTCCATGATAATGCTGACGATTTCCATATTAGACAAGTAGTATATCACTCAAAATTTAAAAAAAGTCTTATTTATTCTCAATATTACATTTAAAAAAAAATTATTATTATTATTATTATTATTTGGTTAAAATGAAAAAATTTGATAACTTTATTTTAAATTATAGCAGATCGATGGTTCAACCATTCGTCGTTTTAAAGGTATTGGCGAGTTCTTTTTAAAGATATCCATCATGAAAATTTACTCCACTCGAGGGGGTGGGGGGACTCCTCCCCCCCCCAGGGAGGGAGGCGAGGCTCCTACATAAACAAAAAAATTTTCTCAGTTGACTATCTCTATTGCAAAAAAATATATATTCGTTTCATTTGGTTTAGTGCAGTCCATAAATGTTAAATTATATTTACCTGCAATTTCCCCCTTAGACGTAAGTATTTGAATAATTTTGAGTGTCCCTGTACACGAACCATTTACTTCATCTCAACGAAAAGCTTAGTGTAGCATCCCTATATGACGCACATTTAGAAGACCGAGTTTGGAATCTCTGCTTCTATTTGTTTTTGAGATATGCTGTTAACACACACACAGACAGACAGACAGACACACACACACACACGCGCACACACACACACACGCACACAGACAGACAGACACACAGACACATACACACACACACACACACACGCACACATACATACACACACACACGCACGCACACACACACAAACAGACCATTCGCTAAAAACAAGATTGTAGTATTCAGGGACTCCAGAACATGAAAATATAACAAAAACTCGATTTCGAAAATTTCACCCTAAAACAATACTTTCTCTACCGTAAGGGTAAGAGAAAGTAAAAATACAAAATCCTTTATGATTGCTGTGAAAACAATTTTTTTACTACCGTTTCATATAAATATTCGCGTAATTTAAATATATCTAACTACATTATCTAAATCAATAAGATTTTCTTTTTCTGAAATTTATAGAAATACTGTGCACAGCCTTAACAAAATAAATAAAAACTTTAGTCAGAAAAAAAAAAAAAAAAAAACTTTAGTTCATGATTTTAGAATGACATACATATTTGCACATTAATATGCATTTTGTAATTAATTACGCCGTAAAATTTCGAAAACAAAACTTTTGAAGATTAACATTTTGAATAATTAAATGCATAATTATTAAATAAGACATTTATAAATATTTATTCTATTAAATGGTATTGTGTATTTACTTTTAATGTATTACCATAGAACCAGACATATATTTTCACCATTCTATTAATACTAGTTTAATTCTAATAATTTGCATCTAAATAAAAATGTAATCGTTTATTGATTTTGTGAAAGTTCTTTAAATTTCAAAAAAAGACATATAACATATTTTCTTTTCATCAAATACCCATGCGTATTACACAAGAGATTAATAACCACTAGCTCTATTATGAAAATGTAATTAGAGTGTCATATCTCTTGATTACAGCTAAACAAAGAATTTGTTTTATTTATTTATTTTATTTTTTATTTTTTTAATATTTTAGTAAATGTCACAAATTACAATTTTACTATTATGCCATATTATATATGCAAATGTTTATTTTAATAAAAATGGGTGAAAGCAAAATTATTCGAAAATATTAATATTCATAAGTTAATTATGAATACAAAGCATAGTCGCATATTTTATTATATCTCTTAATTATCTGTACATCAAGATATGTTCAATATACTTTTTAATATTTCAAAAAAAAAAAAAAAAAATCAGAAATAATTAAAATTTTATTATTATGCTATATTGCATATACACTTGTTTATTTTAATAAAAATAGATGAATTTGAATACATTAATATTCATAAGCTAATTTTAAATGCAGACAATATCCTTTTTTTTTTTTTTTTTTTTTTTTTGTTAATGCATATGTAGACGAAAAATTGGACTTTCCCATTCTAATTTCGGATGGAAATTTTTAAAAGAAATGTAGTGAGCGAATTCCCAAACATCAAAGAACATTCCAGAATTTTTCATTAATATCTAAAGGAATGCAATGAGAAAAAGTTTATTCTTAAGTGAAAAACACTGTCAAAATAAAATTATGCGTAGCGTTTACATTATGGCATAATTTTAATTATCACGGTATTATAAATGTCACATTTTTCATAATACATTGCGTTTAGAAAATATTAAAAATTGAGTTTTAAGAAATAGACTTATTAATGCCAAAAAATATTGTATAATTTAAAAATAATTGAATTCATCTGGAACAAAATAATTAAATAACATAGTATTACTTGTTTTTTACGTATAGTTTTCCAAATATATATATATATATGTATATATATATATATATATATATATATATATATATATATATATATATATATATATATATATATATATATATATATATATATATATATATAGTTCAAAAATAAATAATTAATTAATTAATCAATTACATACATGCCTAAAATAAAATCGCGAAAATATGATTCACCTTAAATAAAGCAAGTGTACAAATGGTGAATATATACAGATGTTACAGTTTTTGATATTCAAATTATTCCATTAACAAGTTTCACAATACAGTGTCCTATATAGAAAGATTTGCTTAAGATTCATTTCAGATAAACTGCAGTGGAACACTGATTTTTATTCCAACTATGTGAAAAATACCAGAGCCGGAAATCGAACCTGGGCCCTCCGCTTAAAACGCCGTTGCTCTACCACTGAGCTAGCCTGGTTGATAAGAAGCTCGGCATTTCGGGTGGGTCATTGATAAAGCATCCGCGCGTTAAGCTGAGGACCCGGGTTCGATTCCCGGCTCTGGTATTTTTCACAAAGTTGGTATAAAAATCAGCCTTCCACTCCAATTTATCTGAAATAATGACATATATTTCATAAATTTATGAACATGTTATTAATTTATGTTTTTAATAAAACGTGCTAAATGATATGGAAAAAAAAGGAAAAAAAAGAAAAGAAAAAACTTTAATTATTTTTCTGAGTTCACACCGACTAGCACTTAAGTGGCTTTAATTATATAACATATCTTAAAATGTACCGATAACTGAACAAAAAAAAATTACATATACATTAAAAAAATTCTCGAATTAAAATCGGTTAAAATCAAATAAAAAAATACATTTTTAAAATTGCATACCATAAATATATATATATATATATATATATATATATTTAGATGGTATAAAAGGTGAAAAAATAATAATTGCTTTTCCGTTAACTCTTAGTTTTTATTATTATTATTATTATTATTATTATTATTATTGATCGTGCTAAAAATATTTTTAAGTACTAATTAACTCGTAAATCGATAATATTAAAAAAAAAAAAAAAAAAAAAAAAAAAAAAAAAGAAAAAATAACTAATAAATTTTTAAAGTGTAATATTTACATTAGAATTTCTTTTAATTTTAATCCAATAATAATAATGGTATTCAGTATAAAATATTGAAAAATATTCACATTTCCATAAACTTGTGAAAACGGAATAGAAAGCGTTTTAATCATAAAACTGTATGCTCTTCTCTTCTCTTCTCTTCTTCTTCTTTCTTTTTTTTTTTCTTTTTTTTTTTTTTTTTTTTTATGTCATAAGAAAGAAACTTTGCTCACTTGTATTCTCCTCTGTTTACTGTCCCTGATTTGAACTTAGATTGGTTTATAGGAAACATGATCAATCAAGTGGAGAAATTTGATTCTGAAATTTCCTTTGTTCAAAAGCTCCATGAACATCAAAATTGCAGGAAATATCTTTGAGCGGAATGAGCATGATCATTTTATTTTGAAGATTTATGAACTTTTTTTAAATTTATATTCTCAACCTTCAGTTTAACCAAGAAAACGAATATAATAATTGCTGAATGATTGGAAAGCATGTTTGCATTTGAATATCTGTACTTCCTTCAATAGTTTAATCAAGAAAATAATTTTTCAAAAATTATAAGCCATGAGCTTATAAGCCATGAACTTAAAAATAAATCATGCAAAGATGAGTTATTTATTTATTTTCCGTTTCTTTAATTATAAAAAAATCATATGAAAAATTTTGGAAATATTCATTTATGATATATGGGAATATGAAAATTTTTAATTTTTTTATAGTCATAAAATTTAATTCAGATTAAAATACACAGATGCATTAATTGCATATTCGAAACAATATGCAGTATTTTACTATTGCTCTTAAAAAGAAAAAAAAAAGTAAAAATGACCTGTGTTATGGTAAATTTATAACACACATTATTTAAGCAGTGCAAAAACGCTTAGATTATCCAACACAATTCATTACCTTGTAATTTTACTTTTTAGAAACCGATAAAGCTATTTTTGTCCCTAGAAATAAAGAAATAGAAATTATAGTTTCGGTTTCCTGTTTTCACATTTAATGTTTATCAATTGCAGTCCATAACACAGTAATGTATCGCACAACTTCCGCAAGTCTATTAAATGAGCGTATACTATCATAACTATCAAAACATTATTATTCTCCCTCTATTAGCATGTTGATCCATATTTGGCATGTAAAACAGTTGAAGCGTTTTTGACATATACTCTACAAACATTTGATAAATAGCCAGAAAATATATGTAGCAAATTTCTGGCATAAAACCAGTAGCACAGAAAATAATATCACCCACAATTTGCCATCATTGTTCAAAAATGCCTATCGTTGTTCAAAACATTTTTTTTTTTATCTTGTACAATATTGTTTGTTACTAATCAATGATTGGAGTCAAGTAATAATGGAACTAATCTTGATGTTTCTGAGACGTCCAACATTTGGTTTTTAAATTACACTTAATTTTATTTTTTGAAATTTAGAAAACGGATGACTAATTCTGTAAGTACAATAAATCCAAGAGAAAAAAATTCTAATGGTCTGACTGGACATCCTATATCGGTTTATATTTGGAAAAATGTTTTGGTATACAATATTCGTCAAGCTACGAACCCCGATATAGGCCGATATTACTGTGCTGATCTTGTGATTAAGCAAATATATTTGTGCTCTTTGAGCTGAGGCTCATTGCATCCATCCCAGATATGTTCAGTGAAACTCTGGAGTATGACTAAGATAAACTTTCACGGTATTTAGAATTTGCCATTGTGCTCCTTAAACCTTGAAGGTTAATTTTGGCTTTGTTATTTATAGCGTTAATGTGGTGGAATATTTCAGTTTTAGTAAGGAATATTAACATAGAAAATATAAGCTTATGTACAGGTGTAGCTAATCGGCAATAATACTGCGATAGTCTACAGATGTCGTAATAAGCTCTAAAACAACTGCTGTTTCAATGATAAAGATGAAACCAGAGCATAGTACTAGCATTACCGTCTTCTGCATCAAATGACTTTTTAACCTAAACAATGACGTAACCTTACATAGCCCTAGAAAACATTTTTGAGAAACTACGATAATTCACTGGAATGTTACATAAAGATGTTCGGCCTGCAAGAATAAGCAAAATGGCGCATACTAATGCGGAATCCAAGATCAAAGAAAGGCTGATGAACGATGTATTCAAGAATGCCTGTATTTTGCCCTGCCTTGTGTTCAGCTGTCGTCTAGCTTTCATGTTATTTTCTGCTTTGTTTCCTATTTGAAACTCTCTGAATTGCACATTATTTTATAAAAAATAATTGCCCAAGTCTTTGCGTGTACTAGCCATTTCAATTTTAAGTACGCTTCCTTATTTTAATGGCAAAATAATAAAGTTTCTATTGGTCAAAATAAATGCAAAGTACGCTGTTTTCGATAAATAATATGGTACGGAGAACTTTAACCATTTAATTGACAAATAATGAAATGTCGTCTCGAATGTCTGCATGTAAAATGTCATTCAGCGACATCCAATCAAAACAGTACAACGTCTGTTGGTTACTTTATATCATGGTGTTGAATTACAATACCAGTGCCAAGTAACAGTCTATTGGATTTGTAGGGATCTAGTAAGAGCTAATGAAAACATGTATTGTTTCTGAACACAATTCCAAATAAATGGTTAATAACATATTTAAATCTCGTAGATATACAAGCATCTTTAAGTCATTCTCACAAACATGCCCATTTTTATGTTCCCACTGTTCCTTATGATTATGTATTTGTTTGGAGAGAGAAAGTACTTTTCAAGTATTTTATAAAGAAAACAAAGAAAAAAGTGTTATTTATATTTTTTCTGTATTTTAATTAGCTTAAATTTGCAAATATACCATTCCCTCGTCAAACATTGGAAGAGAAAAAATGTGAAAGCTAAAAGAATTTTTTTCATGGATTCGTAGACGTGGTTGGGTTGTGTAAGATTGTAGTAGGTATACATGTAAAATCTCAGTTTATGAGGTTATGTTTTTACTTAAGTATATATTTCATGAAACGTTAAAAATAAGTTAATTAAACCAGATTTAGTAAACTTCTGTTAACAACAACAACAAAAAAAAGCTGGGAGGGTGGGGGGGGGGGGCAAGATTGATAATAAAAATGGTAATTGATAAGCATAAAACGCTTTGTATAAATGATATTTATTTTTTAGCTGAATTCAGTAACAGCGAAAGAATTTTTTTGCTTATTTGCCTTAAATTTTTCCATCAAAACACATAGAAGAGAAAAGGAAAAATTTTAGTATTGCAATAATGTATTTTAGCCCTATTAAGATAGTTAATACAATAATTTTAAGAATATCTATATCTGGAAGTAGTTTTTTAAAATCAATATGTTATATTACAGCGCCTAGATTATACAGTTTGGCAAGCGCTTATGATCGAATGCTTAAAATAATATTAAAAATTAAGCTTCCCAGATGGCGCTGCGATCGAATTTTTTGCTCAAATCAAAGAGCTTATTGTCTTTTCCCAGTTTTGTCTGCTCAATCCCGGAATCTAAGCACATAATCAACCAATAGGGAGTTTTTCAAGCAATAAACTCGATCGCACTGTCCTCTGGTGAGAGGCTTAATTTTTAAGCCACTGATTAGCTGGTCGGTTAACATACTATTTATTCTAGGCGCTGTAGTTATATTTAACTTAATTAATGTAAACTTATATTAAAAGAAAAGGTTTTTTTTTTTTTTATTAATAAATCAATATTTTTTATTTAACTCCTAAAATTAATACCTATTTGGTATTTAAATATTACTTAATTCTTTAAATGTACTTCTTAATAATGCTAGCAACTAAGAAAAAAAAAATAAGAAATACTTTTTGATGTACTAATACTTTTCAACATAGTTAAAACGTCATATAGCTCAAATTCATGTAACATCAATTACAATATTGCATTTATATAACACGTTTACATGAATAAATTTCATATAAGGAGATGTGTTAAAATGCACTAAATAGAAACTTCGTAATCAAACACCTTAAATTTCATTTGTATTGTTGTGATTTTTGTGAATTTTTTGAGTTTTGGTGTTTTCTTTAGAAATTTTATTTATTACAATAATTAGCATTTATGCAACTTCGATCAAATGCAAATAACATATTTTAGGTAGATGTATCCATTTAATTTTTAAAGGAGGAAGAAATCACTAAGCCTGAAATCCAGCTTATGTTCCTAGCATAATACGCGGATTTTCAAATACTGAGAAAGAAAACCTAGTAGGTATATTTACTTCCTATACTAGAGCCTTCGATGCATGGAATAGGTCACGATTTTCACAGCGTTCCTCACCCTCTGATTGGTCGAAATGAGTAAGTGACGTAGCGGGTGTCATTTAAATTGAAAACTTCAGCCGACACTACTGGTTTATGCGAAAATTCGAAACACGTATCTGCACTGCAAGTGAGGATGCAGTCTTACGAATGAATTTGATATTATTTTTAAACTTTAACTCTGCTGGTTACCCTTGATATAGTTATGCCTTGATTGTTAGCGTTTTCTATTAATTTTAAAATATATGTGGAAAACCATGAAACATATGCCTTTTCAAAAATCATTAAATCTTTTTCTATACACCAAATAAATTGCACCGCATTTGTCGTTTGTTGGACAAAGATACATATTTACTTAAGAGAACACTTACTTTAAAAGGAAAGATCTTTCCTCTTAAGTTTTCGTTTATAGAACTTATACACATTAAGAAAAAGAAAAAAATCCATTTTCTTTATTTAAAGTGCTATGCATAGAATGTCTTACTTTTTTCTACTCACACTGCCTAAAATAGAAAATGCAGCTCCATTAAAATTCGGTTGAAGAAGTAAGATTTGGAATGGGATTATACCGTGAAATACAATTGGAGGAAACGGTAGATGAACTAGTTGCTTCTACTCTCTAGATCTTACGGAATCCAGAGTTGAAAGAATTTTCATGTTCAGACTTGTGACGATTCGGAGGTGTCTGAACGATGGCATCGAAGGCACTTTCGGAAAATAAACGATTTTACGAAGGTCAAAGTGTATGTTTAAGTAAAACTGGTTGATCTTATCTACTTATCACAACTGAAGTAAATCCTCATGAAAAATCAGGTTCACTTAGGTGTACAACAGAACGTAAGGATAGACGCACCCGAAGGAATATTCTGCACAGATATTTTTTTCTCTATCATTTATTATTTACGAAGGGATATTATTTTTGAAATTCTGGAGAATGTGTACAAAGGATGTTCCGATGTTTCAATTTTTAGGAGTACAGTTTATCTACGTTTGGCTGAAAGTGGCTTGAACTGATGCCGCATAACGAAGACTACCATTAGTGACATCTCACTGACATGAAAGATTTCGATGGTGTTGGGATCGAGCTATTTGTATGATTGAATGGCACAATGCGATGTTCAGTGACGAATCTCGTTTCTGTTTGCCCATTGGTAGTCGCAGGAGGTCTGAATGCATGGAGAGATAGAAGTAATTAGAACACTATTTTTAAACGTGATGCCACTCGTAAACGTTGCGTAATGGCTTAGGTTCCCATCATATACGGTAGCAGATCACCCCTGATACGGATAAGGGGCACACTGAAAGAACGACAGCATATTGATAAAGGGTGTAGCTGGTTCTGCTACAATACCAAGCTGCTGCAAAATCACCATTTCGAGCTAGACAAAACGTAGCTACAAGTTATATTAATAAGCATATAGCATTGCAGCATGTTCCACTCTTTTTCTGGTCATCAAGGTTTTCTGAATTTTTACCAATTTATAAATTGTGGGTCGACATTTGTTTGCAGTGCTTCGGCTTCAGTTCGATGTAAACATATAGGCTTCCATTTCTCAGTACACTATCCTCACATCAACTGAATCTGTACCTCGTAGGTTTTCTGTTTATACCGGTGCAATAGCGGTTCTACTCCGTAATAATTACATCATATTACGCCGTTGTATCTAAAATTATCTTTTTGTAAATAAATTGGGCTGCAATCCTGTTTCATTTTAGTTTTAAAAATAAAAGTATAGAACAACATTTCGTATGAATGTGCAGAATTAGAATTATTTTTAACCAATCAATTCTAAATTAAAAGAAGAATATTTATAATAACAATCAAAAAGGAAAAAACTGTATATCTTTTAGCACCGACTTTCTCCTGTACTTTTCCAAGGGAATGTACCCGTTCTGTGTAAGTTTTCAATATTTTTTCTAAAAAGCATATCAATATCCTCAAAACAAATGCTTGAATCATAGATGTGACATAATTTCAAACAAAATTTTTATTTTATTTTTTCAAAAAAATAGAAAGAATGTTCATAAATGCCATCTCTAGCATACAAAATTGACTTTCGTATTATTTTTCATTTATATTTGATGTATTACATTAGTCATACTTCCCTGAGATACAAAATGTCTGCATTCATATTGGACAATAATTTTAATAAATAATCTATAAATTATTAACATATATGGGAAAATACAGATGAATGTATTTTGAGGGCCCCAACACTGAGAAAAAAAAAAAATACCGCCTTCATCTAGAATGAATAAATGGTCATTTTCTAAATCCTTAAATTAGAAATATAGATTTCAGAGCTATGCGCATAAGGCACGCCAATGAACTGAATAAACAAAATGATCGAGAATTTCTAATCTACACATTTCTAGATGGTAAAACAATATTATGAATATTCTAGATCTTTTGTATTACGAGAAATTCTCGCTTGATTTTCTAGAAATGGGTCATAAACCAAGATTATAGCTGCTGAAACCCACCTCTTGTATTCACATTTATTTGGAGATATTTTCAAATAGGATTGTCCTCGATAGCATAGTCAAACGCTCAAGAATTCTAATAGAGGTCTCTAGACTTCGCTTTCGAAGGGAACTAGAACAAATTTTATATGAAATTTATAAGGATGACATGAAACTATTTTTTTAGAATCACAATTTAGATTCTAGATGTCAGTTATAGAATTTTTTCTTAGTGTATTGGCATGCCTTATACTCATAGCTCGGAAATCTATATTTCTAGTTTATGGATTTAGAAAAGGACCACCTATTCATTCTAGATGAAAACGGTATATTTTTTTTTTTTTTCTCAGTGAACGTACTATTTGTTTACGGAAAAAGATACAGTTTTAATGCTAACTGCTCGTGTTGGAGAAAATTGCTTTCGTTTCTCTCTTTCAAATTCCCCTTCTATCGTTGCCCCACCAGTGATCAAGAGGATCTGCTCTCGAAGCTCGTAGACGTAAGGTGCCGGGTTTCATCCCAGGTCGTGCTCGTGGGTTTAGCGACTTGGAGTTTTCCGTTTTTTTTTTTTTTTTTTTTTTTTTTTTTTTTTTTTTTAAACCTTACTTAAGTATTAGTCCTTATAAAGAACCCCAAAAGGAGGGCACCCTGGACTCTGGTACAATCAATTGTACTTAAATGTATACCCATTCTAAAGCCTTCTGTCGCTCCTCTCCTGTATTTTTCAAATGTCCAGTGTCATATTTCGCTTCTTTTTGACTGAAAATATGCTCACTTCGGCATCAGTTGCTATTCTAGTACCTTCTTACCTGAAATCTTCATGCGTCTTGAAGTGGTCCGGTAAAATCATTTCCAAATGCATTACAATGCTAGACGCTATGTGTAATCCCACCTCTTTTTTTTTTTTTTTTTACCCGCAATTCCGAGTAATAGTTGTAAAGATATTTTCTCGATAATCTCCTTCTTCCATTAAATAAAAGATAAGTATATAAAAAGGTCACAATCTTTTACTTTCTAAAACATGGAAAAATTATAAATGACTTTTAGTGATGGTTTCTTTGTCTGAAACTTTTATTGATATTATCCGAAAAAGGGTAAAATTAAAGTATTATTAGAATATTTTTTCAAAAATATCAGATTTAAATTAACATGAAAAAACAAGAAACCGTATTTGCTTGTGTGATTGTTTTAAATAGCTAAATTATTTTAAATACCGACTTAAGGAACTGCTGTACGAATTAGCTTATATATATATTTCAAAAAGTATGTTTTTGGTATTATACAGTTAGCTTCCTTACCTAGATTTTTTAAAAATTTTGCATCTGCAAAATAATTAACTCCATTTTCTTTTTTTCTTTCATAGAGAAATATGCTTGTTGTAATTTATGACAGATTAATTAATAATAATGTTAAAAAAAAATTTTATCCATTTTATACACAGTCACGAACTTTAAATTTGCGAAAGAAAAACTAATATTACTTACTTCTGATTAAGAATTTTGACATTATTAATTCATAAAATAACAAAAATATTCGTTTTCAAAGAAATTAAAAAAAAAATTAATTACTTCCTCTTGAAGATAATATTTCATTTTTTTTTTCTCTGAAACTTAATAATTTAATGAACTTAATCAATCTAAAACTTGTTCATTTGTTCAGTCACAATTTTCAGCGCTATATTATTAGCAATATTACATTTATTATTATTATTTTTTTAAGTATCATAGTAAAAAAAGATATAATAAATTATATTTAGGTATTAGCATTTTTAAAAATAAATATTAAATATCGTTATCGATAGAGGAAATCGAAAAGTTCATAAAACAATGAATTATTGCAGAAAACATTTCAGGTTATATGGCAAAAATCCAATAAAATAATGTATTTTATAAATTTATGAAGGAATATATGTAATAAATCTTATTTATATTGACTATTCAATAGTTCAACTACTAATTCTACTGAAATTTCTTGTATCTATCTATTGGATAATGATACACTGCATTTTGAAAATCGCCTTTTATTTTTGAGATTCTTTATTAAACGTAAGTATTTCATTCACTCACATAAGATTCTAGTTTGTTTAACATGTAGAAAATAAAACCATTTAGAAAAATTTTACAAAGAGTTATAGACTGAGAGAGACAATGAGATTACTGTAAAAGGCAAAAATGAAATTATTGGCAAAAATAAAACACAGGAGTAAATCAAATGATATTATGACTCCTAAAAATCTTAAATTAAATGTATTACAAATGTAATAAAATATTTTAAATATACACGGGATGATTTATAATTCACGCCGGGTATTCAGGAGGATATAATTAAAAAAAAGAAAGAAAGAAACTAAGAGAAATGTAGCAAAAGCGAACTTTTCAGTAAATACAAAAACAAATCAAGTTTTATTGGAGACATTACAAGTGTTCTATGTGTAAAACCTTGCTTACACAGTACATATGACTCTATAATCTAGTTCCATCTACATTCTACTCAACATAACCCTACCAACTGTTTCTTAGAACTTGTTGAACACATAAATTATTAAACACATGTTAAACGCAATACAACTCATGTTAGACACATAAATTGACTTATCAGTTTTGCCTGTGTTCGATATTTTCTACAAAACTTTCGTTGCATCAATGCCACCCATCGTTGACAAATTTTTGAATTTACACGATATTTGTTTTGGGTTTTCGTATAAGTAGCTCAAGAATTTTCGCTATTAAATTACGAAATGATAGTTCGTTAAAGCTTGCACATGCGAAGTTAAAAATTATTTAGTTTAAACGACCATATTTACTATAATATTTAACATTTTTGCATTCTGATTGTGGTATGCTGTGTCTAATGTAGTAAGCCAAGTTTCTTAAAAATGGCTTTGCATTGGACCAATACCCTACGTGTTATAAATAAAAAAGTGTCATTTTATACGATTTTTAATAGAAATCATTATATCTCTTTTAATATAAGTGGCAACTGCATAAACTTATACAGATGATATGAAGAAGCATCATAAATCACATGCCGGCCAGATGGTTCGGTCGGTAGGGCGCTGCCTTCCGAATCTAATGGTCCCAGGTTCGAATCCTGGTGCGGGCATGGATGTTTGTGTTGTCTTATGTCTTCAAAATATTGTGTACTTGTTACTGTGTATTAAATAAAAAAACTTGTAAACCCTTGTGGTGTGGATATTTCGAGATATAAGCGGCCTTCGAGGCAAGCAAAAAATCTCAGTACTCAACAAACCAAACCAAACCAAACCAAATCACATGCTACAACCAAAACTCATTTGAAGAATTGGTTTTTAAACAATCCAAAACACTGTGATGTTTCTTTTAATTTTTTGCTGGTCCCCTTTTTCTCTTCAGGGAAAAACTTTTACTGAAATACGTTAGTTCTAACATGTTCTTCATACTTCTAAAGTTTCAGTTTCATTCTTTAATAATTTCTTTAGATATTAGACAAAACATCTGCATTCGTTATTATCCAAAATTTGTAAATAATGTACACGAGCCGGAAATTAATCGTGTCAGTATCGGAATTTCCATGAGTTTTATGCGAGAATTATTTTAGCTATATATATATGTAGCTAAAACAAATATGTATGTATATTTCTTGACTATGTTACAAAGTATTAGAAAAAGAAAAGAAAATACTTATTTTTTTAGTAAATTGTTTAAATGATCCAGAAGAATGCTACCGGGAGACAATTGTACCTATAATCAATTAACGAAACACTTGAGTGTGTTACAAATAACACTTGAAATAAGCATTGCATTTGAAAGTTAAGTTAATAATATTGTTTTTTTTTTTTTTTTTTTATAAATAAATAATAATTTTTTTTTTCTAAATTAAATTTTCATCACTTAAGTACAACATATTGATTTCAAAAGTACTAGCTTAAGGATATTAATATTCTTAAATTTCAATTAATATTATACAGTTTTTTCTAGCTTAATAGTTTTAAATTTATATCTATATATTAATTTGAAATATGTTTTTGTCTGTCTCCACTATATTGAGAGAATTACTTGGTGTAAAAATTTGGTTGAGGTGTCTAAAAGAAGGTCTTGGTCTGTAGATGTGCTATGAGAAGAGAAAAATAAAAAAAAGTCGTACGGTTCCCCCCCCCCCCGGAGGGGAAACCGTTTCCCACCCATTTGCCCACGGGTTAAAAACACGTTTACGAGCTTAACTAAGCTTCAAATTACTTCACGGTGAAGAAATTGTACACATGGGGACTAGAGTCGAATACTAAAAAGTCACTTTCTGCGAATTTGGAATTTTCGATTTTAAAGGGGGGGAAAAGGGGAAAGTAGATTTGGAGGGGGGGGGGGAGAAATTAGTTTGAGAGGGAAATCCGTTCTAGACCCACGCATGTAGCACCTCATTTTAAAGGTCTTGAAATTTCATGTCGACTGGGGATGTTTGCATACAATATAGTGCGACCCCTGGTGGTGAAAAATGGAACAAAGTGATTTTGCTGCAGACCCTATCATGTTACATCTTATTTTAAAGGTCTTGGTATTTCCTGACCGTTAGTGATGTTCGTACAGAACACACTGCGCCCCCTGGCGGTGGAAAGTGCAACTAAAGGATTTTGCAGCTGACACCACCATGTGACACCTTATTCAAAAGGTCTTGGAAATCCAAGGCGATTGGTGATAGAGGTCTTGACATTTCATGTTGATTGGGGATGTTTGTATACAATATAGTGCGACCCCTGGTGGTGAAGAATGGAACTAGGTGATTTTGCTGCAGACCCTATCATGTTACATCTTATTTTAAAGGTCTTGGTATTTCCTGACCGTTGGTGATGTTCGTACAGAGCACACTGCGCTCCCTGGCGGTGGAAAGTGCAACTAAAGAATTTTGCAGCTGACACCACCATGTGACACCTTATTTAAAAGGTCTTGGAAATCCAAGGCAATTGGTGAAAGAGGTCTTGAAATTTCATGTTGATTGGGGATGTTCGTACACAATATACTGCACCCCCTGGTGGTTAAAAAGGGAACTAGGTGATTTTGCAGTCGACCCTATCATGTTACACCTTATTTTAAAGGTCTTGGTATTTCCTTACCGTTGGTGTTGTTCGTATAGAACACGCTGTGCCCCATGGCGGTGGAAAGGGCAACTAAAGGATTTTGAAGTTGACACCACCAGTGACACCTTATTTGAAAAGTCTTGGAAATTCAAGGCGATTGGTGATGTTCGTATACAACATACTACACCCTCTTGTGGAGGAAAGTGGAATTTGCAACGCGTGTGTAGCATGCATGCCTGCTATACAGTGCAGCAGTCACAGGCAGAGGTAACACGAGTCAGAGGTTAGTTCGGTTCAAGATTAATTTTTGAGAAATTTTTCATATTATTAGCGGCCTGTATATACTAGTGCTGGACGATATCAAAAATTAAATATCGCGATATATCACCAAGTTAATATCGATATTAGTGATATATTGCGATATTTCATTCAAGATAGGAAAAAATAGACATTTGTTATTTTTTAAAGACATATGCACACGAATTTTAAAGTATACAAGTATAGAGTGTTTTCCATGTATTTTCTGGTATATTACTACCATAACTTTATCATTAAAAAAAATCATAAAAATTGAATCAATATTTTGTGTTTCTTATATCTTATACTATTGCTTTTTAGTATACCTCTGTATAGTTTGTTCTCTATTCTTCCCATTTTAAGCTTTAATTATTTTAAAATCATATTTTAACACAGCTAATATGTGATCATTTCTACCAAGTATATCAAAATTCATAATTCTACTAAAAATAAAGCTTAAGAAAAATTGTCTTAAGATGTAGGTATTAAATAAAAAGGAAAATCATTTTAAATAGTTAGAAATGCCATTGGATACACCTTTTTTGGTCGTAGAGAGTAATATTTTTTACTTAAAACTCTTATATGCATCCTAAATGTCAGTTACTTGTCATTTTTATTTTTGTATCTGCTTACCAAATCATTACAATATTTTTTAAATGTATATGTGTTCAATTCACATTTGTAATAGTTTCACAACAATTGAAAATTGAATTATATATATATATTATATATATATATATTATATATATATATGTATACATTGTCAGTATAAAAATTATATTATTTAAACAAAATTATGTTAAAGTTTCATTTTGTTACTTAAAGTAACTCATTTTGCATTTAAACCAATTTTATTTAACATGTACGGCTTTAAAAAAAAAAAAAAAAAAAAAAAAAAAAGAAAAGAAAGAAAGAAAGAAGGAAAAGGAAAGAGAAAAAATAAATGCTACATAAAAAAAGTAATAAACTATCCAATATTATATAATTCTATAAAGAAACTGTCACTGTAAAATTACTGAAGATAAAACTTTATTTTACATCAGTCAGATAGCACCCTTTCTCCCTTCCCATGTTATCCAATGGGATTTTTGTCGCGTCGTTTTATAAAAATATTTTATTAAAAAATGAACTTTTTCGAATTCTGTTTATTGAATATTACTCTTTGAACAGGTCGTCTTTTAGCTTAAATTCTGTTTTTTGAATATTACTTTTTGAACAGGTCGTCTTTTAGCTTAGTGAGCAATTTTTCGAAAAAATAAATTTAAATATTTTCTTTAGAGATCCACACTTAGAGTCCATAATTTACTTATTGAAATAAAATATTTAAATTAATTTTTTCGAAAAATTGTTCACCAAGCTAAAAGGCGACCCGTTCAAAGAGTAATATTCAAAAAACAGAATTCGAAAAACTTCATTTTTGAATGAGATATTTTTATAAAACGAAGCAACGAAAATCCCATTGGATAACATGGGAAAGGAGAAAGGGAGCTATCTGACTGAAGCAGTGATGCCAGTTGGTCGAAAATTATTTCCCCAACCAGGTCTTCAAATTTTCCCAAATCAGGGGGGTTTTTTTTCGAAAAAATCCCCAACTTAATTTTTACTAAAAAGGGAAAATAAATTTTTTTTCAAAAAAAATATCAAGCAGATTTTTCTATGATTTAAGCTCAAATTTTTCCCCAAATGAAGGCAATTTTTGAAAAAAATCCCCAAATAACAATAAACCTATCGAAAGTCTCTAGTCGTAGGGATAAATCATTACGTTGCCAACATTGACAGAAAGTTGAAGAACTCCCCAGATTTGTCCCCAAAAATTTTAGAATTCCCCAAAAAAGTCCCCACAAACATTTGGTCCCCAAAATTGTCCCCAGAAGTCTTTTGCAAGGGAGTCAGCGAGTTCATTGCCGATCACGCCTCTGTGGGCAGAAACGTGTGCCAGGGAGCAAGTTAAGTTAGGATTCGTTAAGAGTTTTTTGATCTGTTGAATTTGTGGGTGTCTGCTCCGATGCCGAGCTATTGCCTGAAGGCCCGAGAGACTATCTCTGTAGATGTTAAAGATATCATTCGTGTTCCAGTCGCCAATCCAGCGTATTGCTTTTTCTATGGCATAGATTTCCGCTTGGAAGACTGTATTATAGTCCTCGAGCCTGCAGGCCCACCGATGGGCCACGGTGCCACGGTCCAGCACGCAAAACGCTGCTGCAACCCCGGCGTCCGTTTTGGAACCATCAGTGTAGATCGCCACTGGAGCAGAGGTAGAGAAACTATTTTTAGTGCAATTGGTGATGAATGGGGCAACATCCTTGCCTGGGTGAATATCCCAGCTGCAGGTCAAAGTTTGTATGGGGGTTTGTGGGAAGATGATGTTTGTTAATTCGGGGTCTTTAAGCTGTAGGATTTGAGTTTTTATATATGTCTGCGAGACCTGCAGGTGGGCATGAGGAATCCCAGTGATTACGGTGAGGTCATCAGTGGATATTGTTTTATATCCTCTTGCAATTTGCAAGAGGAAGGGTCTTTGGGCTGAGTTAAGAGAGGTAATGGCATCAGTTCTCAGGTGACTGCCCCAAATGGCGGCTCCGTAGGTTATTATTTTCTCGATGATTGTTTTATACCAGGTTTTTAGGAGAGAGGTGGAGATACCCCACCTCTTTCCCACCATTTTTGCTGAGCTGTGGTATATACTTTGAGTCTTTAGTTTAATTTCTTTTACGTGAGCCAGCCAGTTGAGGTGCCTGTCAAAGGTGATGCCAAGGAGTTTCATGTTTTCGACATGATTGACACTGATGCCGTCTATCCGCATCTTGGGATTCCTAGTTCTTTTAAGGCCTTTAGGGAAGGCGAGAGTTAATGCTTTGGTTTTAGATGGGGATAATTTTAAGTCGAATTCTTTCAAAAGTTTACTGAAGTGGGAAAGGGCTTCCTGGGCCTGGTCCTCCAGGTTTTTTCTAGTTTGACCCGAGACAATCAGGGAGAAATCATCCGCATAAGCAAATGTTGTGAAGCCCGCAGAGTTCATGCTTTTGAGTATTATGTCTGCTATCAGATTCCACAGGATAGGACCTAGGCACGAACCCTGTGGGCAGCCTTTAGTTTGGGGATGTTCGGTATTCCCGTCACCCCAGTTGAGAATAATTTTCCTATGGGAGAGGTATGAGCGGATGATTCCGGCCAGATTACTTGGGCAGTTAAGGTCTTGTAGGGCGCGTAGAATGTGTGGCCACTCCACATTGTCGAAGGCTCCTTGAATGTCTAGAGAGATGATAGTGGTGTAGTTTGATGCATTACAGCTGACGGCGCAGGAACTTTTTATGGCTTGTAGTGCTTGGTCGCAAGATCTGCCCTCTCTGAACCCAAATTGGTTAGGATGTAGTAGATTGTTTGTTTCGAGGTAAAAGTTTAATCTTGTTACAATTAATTTTTCTAATAGTTTGCCTAAAGTGGGGAGGAGGCAGATCGGTCTGTAGAATGAGGGTTCAGAGGGAAGTTTCCCTTGCTTCAAAAAGTACACCACTTCACCTCTTCTGAGTGTTTCGGGGAAGTATTGGTGTTTGAGACATAGTTTGGTCCATTTCTGAAGGATGTGTGGCATTGTGCAGTGTACGTTTCGTAAGATTTTAAAATCTATGTTGTCCGGACCTGGAGCCTTTTTGATGTTGAAGCTGTGAAGAGTGGCTTTAACCTCAGACTCCGTGAAGGGAACATCCGAGGGAGCCGAGTAGAGTGGTGCTTGGTGTTGTGGGTAGACGGTTCTTGGGAAAAGGATGTTTGTGAGGTACTCTAGATTGTTACGTTTTGAGGAGAGAGCTGGAGGACGTTCCAGTTTCAGCTGGGGCGGGGTGAAGAATTTTTGACTGTAAAACTTTTGAGCTGTGCCGAATATTTGTGTTTGTGATGTGCAGAATTTCTTCCATGCGTTATGTTTGGCTTCGTTGATGTGTTTTTTGAATATTGCCGAATGGTGTTTTATTTTCTGTCTGTGTTGTTGTAGAAGTAACGGGTCAAGGTATTTTACTTGTCTTTTTAGGGCGGTTAGGTGATTACGCATGGAACGGAGCTGGGGAGACCAGAAGGAGTAGGCGTACTGCCGTCCCGATTTCTTGAGCCTGAATGCTGCGGCCGCGGCTGTCTGGATGGAGGCTATTAGATTAACTGTAAAATTTTTTAATTGTGTGGTGTTGTTAATGGCGTTGAGTTCGTATGTTAGTGATAAGGAGGAGTTGAGTAAAAGTTTGTTAAATTTCTTGAAGTTTCCACGTTTAGTGGCAAACCGTTTAGAGTATGTTACTGTGGGTATTGAATTGATAGAGTAAGTGATGTAATTGTGATCTGTGTTATAAAAAATGTCCAAGACTGACCAGTCGAAGATTCGAGCTAGGGTCTTTGTATTACAGAGAGTGAAGTCTGGCCAGCCCTGGGCATTGTCCTTTTGGAAGGTGGGAGCAGAGTTTTCTAAGTTAGCAAGGCAGAGGTTATTGGAGGCTATAAATTCTATTAGGCTGCGACCTCTGCTGTTCTCAATCGGTGAGCACCAAAGGGGGGAGTTAGCATTGAGGTCGTAGCCGCAGATGAAGAGTGACTTTTGTGTGATTAAATGTTGCCATTCCAGTAGACAGGCCTCAAAATCCGCTGACGGGGCTGCGTAAGCGCTGCCAATAATCAGTTCGCCCTCCTTAGTGGTCAGTGTAATAAAAACACAATGGTCCCCAGTGTAAAGATGAGTGTAAATAAGGGTTTGTGATCGAATTATAATGTGAGCTGAGTTGTTTTTAGAGCTGAAACTGGACCAGGAAGAAGGGAAGCCGTACAGTTCTCCCCCAACGGTGCAATATGCGTCCTGGAGCAGTCCGATGTCCACGGAGTTATCCTCCATGAACGTGAGGACCGTCGAGTTCGCCGCCTTGCACCTGTTGAGGTTGCTCTGCACGATCTTGAGGTTATTGAAATTTACTGGGGGTTCGGGAGAGGAGATATTGCGCGCTCTTTTTGTTCGGGTTTCGTTCGCTGATCGTTGTTCGTTCGCTCGGGTTTCATTCGGGTTTCATTCGTGAAGCGCGCTAGCGCGGAAGCATAATTCTATTAATCCGTGGTTGGCGTTTAACGGTACTTATCGGCATATTGATTGATCGCGCGGTGCGCACTAGGTAATATCGTTAAAGGGATATATCGTCAGAGCAAAATCTTAAATATTGTTATCGGGATATTTAAAAAATATCGATACTTGGGGATATATTGATAAATAATCCAGCCCTAGTATATACGCTGCCGCAGGCACCGGGTCGCGAGCCCGTGTTCCGTTCTGTTTGAGGGTTTTTTTTTTTTTTTTTTTTTTTTTTTGTTACAGATGATTTTTTTTTTTTTCGTGATGCTTTCATTTAAAAATAGAAATTCAAACAAAATCGAGTTAAAGATATCATACAAATTTAAGGTTCATTTAAGGTATCATGGGCCCGGGCAACACCTGGCGGGTTCGTTCGGTTGCAGGTTAATTTTTGGGAATATTTTTATGTTATTAGCGGCCGGCGTATGCGCTGCAGCAGGCACCGGGGTCACAAGGCAGAGTTTCGTTTGGTTCGAGGTAATTTTTTTTGTTACAGCTGATTATTTTTTTCGTGATGCATTCATTTGAAAACAGAAATTCAAACTAAATCGAATTAAAGGTATAAAATCATACAAATTTAAGGTTCATTTAAGGTATCATGGGTCCGGGCAACACCGAGCGGGTTCGTTGGGTTCCCTGTTAATTCTTGGGAATATTTTTATGTTATTAGCGGCCGGCGTATGCGCTACCGAAGGCACCAAGGTCACAAAGCAGAGTTTCGTTCGGTTCGAGGTACTTTTTTTGGTTACAGCTGATTATTTTTTCACGAAGCTTTTATTTAAAAATAGAAATTCAAACAAAATTGAGTTAAATATGTAAAACCATACAAATTTAAGGTTCATTTAAGGTTATTACCATGGGCCCGGGAAACGCCGGACGGGTCAGCTAACATGTAGTCTTAGTTTTAAACGAAATAGAAAATGAAAGATAGGAACTGTTTATTTGGAGTCAGTTTGACGTCACATTGACTGTACTTTGTTGAAAGTGATGTCATATATAGTATTTCTATTTATAAGCATTTTTCTGACTTTCTTTTTTTTTTTTAAGTGAAATGTCGTAAATTATATTAGATGTTTTAACTTGAAATACATTTAAATAATGATGCGATGTTTTTTGAAACATTACGGTCAATAAAATGATCGTCGAAGTCGACGGGTTCCATCTAATCTATATATTAATTTGAAACATGTTTTTGTCTGTCTCCACTATATTGAGAGAACTACTTGGTGTAAAAATTTGGTTGAGGTGTCAAAAAAAAAGGTCTTGGTCTGTAGATGTGCTATGAGAAAAGAAAAAAAAAAGTCGAACGGTTTCCCCCCCCCCCCCCCGCGGTAACGGGTGGGAAACCGTTTCCCACCCGTTTGGGTTAAAAACACGTTTACGAGCTTAACTGAGCTTCACATTACTTCACGGTGAAGAAATTGTACATATGGGAACTAGAGTCGAATACTAAAAAATCACTTTCTGTTGCATACAATATAGTGCGACCCCTGGTGGTGAAGAATGGAACTAGGTGATTTTGCTGCAGACCCTATCATGTTACATCTTATTTTAAAAGTCTTGGTATTTCCTGACCGTTGGTGATGTTCGTACAGAGCACACTGCGCTCCCTGGCGGTGGAAAGTGCAACTAAAGAATTTTGCAGCTGACACCACCATGTGACACCTTATTTAAAAGGTCTTGGAAATCCAAGGCGATTGGTGATAGAGGTCTTGAAATTTCATGTTGATTGGGGATGTTCGTACACAATATACTGCACCCCCTGGTGGTTAAAAATGGAACTAGGTGATTTTGCAGTCGACCCTATCAGGTTACACCTTATTTTAAAGGTCTTGGTATTTCCTTACCGTTGGTGTTGTTCGTATAGAACACGCTGTGCCCCATGGCGGTGGAAAGGACAACTAAAGGATTTTGCAGTTGACACCACCAGTGACACCTTATTTGAAAAGTCTTGGAAATTCAAGGCGATTGGTGATGTTCGTATACAACATACTACACCCCCTTGTGGAGGAAAGTGGAATTTGCAACGCGTGTGTAGCATGCATGCCTGCTATACTGTGCAGCAGTCACAGGCAGAGGTAACACGAGTCAGAGGTTCGTTCGATTCAAGGTTAATTTTTGAGAAATTTTTCATGTTATTAGCGGCTTGTATATACGCTGCCGCAGGCACCGGGTCGCGAGCCCGTGTTCCGTTCTGTTTGAGGTTTTTTTTTTTTTTTTTGTTACAGATGATTTTTTTTTTTTTTTTTTTTTTTTTTTTTTGTGATGCTTTCATTTAAAAATAGAAATTCAAATAAATTCGAGTTAAAGATATCATACAAATTTAAGGTTCATTTAAGGTTATTATCATGGGCCCGGTCATTGCCTGGCGGGTTCGTTTGGTTCCAGGTTAATTTTTTGGAATTTTTTTATGTTATTAGCGGCCCGCGTATGTGCTGCCGCAGGCACCGGGGTCACAAGGCAGAGTTTCGTTCTGTTCGAGGTAATTTGTTTTGTTACAGCTGATTATACTTTTCGTGAAGCTTTCATTTAAAAATAGAAATTCAAACTAAATCGAGTTAAAGGTATAAAATCATACAAATTTAAGGTTCATTTAAGGTATCATGGGCCCGGGCAACATCTGGCGGGTTCGTTCGGTTGCAGGTTAATTTTTGGGAATATTTTTATGTTATTAGCGGCCGGCGTATGCGCTGCCGCAGGCAAACGAAATAGAAAATGAAAGATAGGAACTGTTTAATTGGAGTCAGTTTGACGTCACATTGACTGTACTTTGTTGAAAGTGATGTCATATATAGTATTTCTATTTATAAGCATTTTTCTGACTTTCTTTTTTTTTTAAGTGAAATGTCGTAAATTATATTAGATGTTTTAACTTGAAATACATTTAAATAATGATGCGATGTTTTTTGAAACATTACGGTCAATAAAATGATCGTCGAAGTCGACGGGTTCAAGCTAGTCTATATATTAATTTGAAACATGTTTTTGTCTGTCTCCACTATATTGAGAGAACTACTTGGTGTAAAAATTTGGTTGAGGTGTCAAAAAACAGGTCTTGGTCTGTAGATGTGCTATGAGAAGAGAAAAAAAAAAGTCGAACGGTCCCCCCCCCCCGCGGTAACGGGTGGGAAACCGTTTCCCACCCGTTTGGGTTAAAAACACGTTTACGAGCTTAACTAAGCTTCACATTACTTCACGGTGAAGAAATTGTACATATGGGGACTTGAGTCGAATACGAAAAAATCACTTTCTGTTGCATACAATATAGTGCGACCCCTGGTGGTGAAGAATGGAACTAGGTGATTTTGCTGCAGACCCTATCATGTTACATCTTATTTTAAAAGTCTTGGTATCTCCTGACCGTTGGTGATGTTCGTACAGAGCACACTGCGCTCCCTGGCGGTGGAAAGTGCAACTAAAGGATTTTGCAGCTGACAACACCATGTGACACCTTATTTAAAAGGTCTTGGAAATCCAAGGCGATTGGTGATAGAGGTCTTGAAATCTATATATTAATTTGAAACATGTTTTTGTCTGTCTCCACTATATTGAGAGAACTACTTGGTGTAAAATTTGGTTGAGGTGTCTAAAAAAAGGTCTTGGTCTGTAGATGTGCTATGAAAAGAGAAAAATACAAAAAAGTCAAACGGTCCCCCCCCGGGGGGGAAACGGGTTAAAAACACGTTTACGAGCTTAACTAACCTCAAAATTACTTCACGGTGAAGAAATTGTACATATGGAGACTAGAGTCGAATACTAAAATATCAATATCTGCGAATTTGGAATTTTCGATTTTAAAGGGGGAAAAAAGGGGGAAAGTAGATTTGGAGGGGAGGGGAAAGGGGGGAAATTTGTTTGAGAGGGAAATCCGTTCTAGACCCACACATGTAGCACCTCATTTTAAAGGTCTTGAAATTTCATGTCGATTGGGGATGATTGTATACAATATAGTGCATCCCCTGGTGGTGAAAAATGGAACTAGGTGATTTTGCTGTAGACCCTATCATGTTACATCTTATTTTAAAGGTCTTGGTATTTCCTGACTGTTGGTGATGTTCGTACAGAACACATTGCGCCCCCTGGTGGTGGAAAGTGCAACTAAAGGATTTGGCAGTTGACACCACCATGTGACACCTTATTTAAAAGGTCTTGGAAATCCAAGGAGATTGGTGATAGAGGTCTTGAAATTTCATGTTGATTGGGGATGTTCGTATACAATATACTGCACCCCCTGGTGGTTAAAAATGGAACTAGGTGATTTTGCTGTAGATCCTATCATGTTACATCTTATTTTAAAAGTTTTGTTATTTCCTCACCGTTGGTGATGTTCGTACAGAATAAACTACGCCCCCTGGCGGTGGAAAGTGCAACTAAAGGATTTTGCTGTTGACAGCACCATGTGACACCTTATTTGAAAGGTCTTGGAAATCCAAGGCGATTGGTGATAGAGGTCTTGAAATTTCATGTTGATTGGGGATGTTCGTATACAATATACTGCACCCCCTGGTGGTTAAAAATGGAACTAGGTGATTTTGCAGTCGACCCTGTCATATTACACCTTTTTTTAAAGGTCTTGGTATTTCCCTACCGTTGGTGTTGTTCGTATAGAACACGCTGTGCCCCATGGCGGTGTAAAGTGCAACTAAAGGATTTTGCAGTTGACACCACCAGTGACACCTTATTTGAAAAGTCTTGGAAATTCAAGGCGATTGGTTATGTTCGTATACAACATACTGCACCCCCTGGTGGAGGAAAGTGGATTTTGCAGCGCGTGCGTAGCATGCCTGCTACACAGTGCAGCAGCCACAGGCAGAGGTAACACGAGTCAGAGGTTCGTTTGCTTAAAGGTTAATTTTTGAGAATTTTTCCATATTATTAGCGGCCTGCATATACGCTGCTGCAGGCACCGGGTCACAAGCCCGAGTTCCGTTCTGTTTGAGGTTTTTTTTTTTTTTTTTTTTTTTTTGTTACAGATGATTATTTTTTTTTGTGATGCTTTTATTTAAAAACAGAAATTCAAACAAAATCGAGTTAAAGGTATAAAATGATACAAATTTAAGGTTCATTTAAGGTTATTACCACGGGCCCGGGCACACCGGGCGGGTCAGCTAACATGTAGTCTTAGTATTAAACGAAATAGAAAATAAAAGATAGCAACTGTTTATTTGGTGTCAGTTTGATGTCCCATTGGCTGTACTTTGTAGAAAGTGATGTCATATGTAGTATTTCTATTTATGACTTTCTTTTTTTAAGAGAAATGTCGTAAATTATATTAGATGTTTTAACTTGAAATACATTTAACTAATGATGTGACGATTTTTGAAACATTGCGGTCAATAAAGTGATCGTCGAATTCGAAGGGTTCCATCTAGTATATATATTATAATACTTCAATTTTCTTTACACTGCTATTTATTTTGAGGGAAAATTCAAGACAATTAACTGTAAATTTGCTACCGTGGAATTCTGTTAAAAAATAATTATTTTTTTATACTAAACAATTTTTGTCTCTTCAAGTAGTTATTTTTTCGCTTCTTTTTTTAACAGAAGATCACTAAATCTACTTTAATTAACTGCCTTTAAAAGTTTCATAAAATATACTTTCGAATATTTCTTTCTTGTGAATTTCTACCCTTTTAAACATGAATTTCATATGAGTGTTAGCATAAATAAAATAAATATATAGCCTCATTGAAAGTTATTAACAGCTTATGTTTGCTCATCGTGATTGCTTCGATTAATACTCTGTTTGTTTAATAAACTCTTATATTTAAAATATAATAAAATGTATTTATTTACATTAAATAAATATTTGTATTTTATAAAATCAAAAGAAGGAATTTTTTTTTATCGTGAAATAAATAAATTATACATATATATATATATATATATATATATGTATATATATATATATATATATATTTAATGTTATTTAAGATGATGTAATTCATATTTTAGTAGGATAAAACAAGTTACATTTTCACAGAAAAAGGCAGGATTAGAATAATGAAAACAAAAATAAAACTAAATTCTGTATTTTACCTAATCTTATAATAAACCTTGTAATGTGTCGCATTCCCATTCATCTGTTTGTCTGAACAAATTTTCACTTTTTAAATATACATGGATAACTATGAGATAAAATATGTTATTAACCTTTTGTATGGCATAGTTTCTCAGAAGTAACACATGCTTCGTGGGCTCTTATAGCATACCTACAACACCAAATGGGTGCTATTTGGAACTGTCACTGTAGTTTAACCTCTCGAAAATTTGCATACTATTTATCATAAATAGCATAGTTTTGATTTCTTTTGACTGATAGATACGTTATCAGTCCGCTATTTGAATAAGAAAGCCTACCTATAACTGAAAAGGTTAGTATACTGAAAAGATTGGACGTCAGTTCTTTATCAACGAAAGCGAAATTAGGAGTCATTCAGCTATGGAAAACATAATAGAAATCCGCATTAAATCTTGTTCACAGCTGAACACAATACGAACCAAAATACAAACATTTATGGACAAACCAGACTCTCTTTCTTTTGTGATTCTGAATGAGCATATGACTTTTTATGTACTTCTGTTGACCAAACATAACACTCTTTTATGATTCCAATGTCTTTTTGAATAACATTATTAGACCCTGGTCAAAAATTCGCAAATTTCTCGTGCTTGATATTTAAGGTGAAGTAAGGTTACACCGTCTTTTAGGTATCAAACTCGTCGACTGCTGTGTACAAAACGGCAGTATTAAAACTATCTATTTTTCTCATCATCAGCCTTCAAACCAGTGTTTTCTTTAGAGCACAATATAGTATCTTTAGTCTATCTCAGTATCATTACCGATCAGCTGATCCAATACATACTTTTTACTTTCCGAACACTATAGTGAGGAAAGTATTGTAATCATGTCAAAAATCCGAATTCGAGATTTTGATGTTTCTATACGTTTTGAGGTACCCTGAGTCCGTTTTCACTATTTTTACGATGATGTATGTATGTGTGTGTGTATGTGTGTATGTGTGTATGTGTGTATGTGTGTATGTTTGTGAACACGCTAGCGTCTAAAGGTTTTGTTCGATTAACCTGAAAGTTGGTACGTATATTGTAAGTCACCATAGTACGAACCCTATAGATTTTGGTGAATCTAGCACTTATAGTTTTTTTACAGGGACACAAAGAAAAATTCTTTATCATTATGGCCTATGGGACCAAAATCTTAAAAGTGCGATAGCATCTAAACGCCTTATTCAATTGAGCAAAAATTTTATACCCATATTATAGGTCACAGATACTCAATCTGTATAGATTTTGGAGAATCTAGCACTTATAGTTTTTTTACAGGGACACAAAGAAAAATTCTTTATCATTAAGGCCAATGGGGCCAAATTTTTAAAAGTGTGATAGCGTCTAAACGCCTTATTAATCTGAGCAAAAAAATTGTACACATGTTATAGGTCGCATTTGCACCAACTGTATAGATTTTGGTGAATCTACCACTACAGTTTTTTTACAGGGACACAAAGAAAAATTCTTTATCATTATGGCCTATGAGACCAAATTTTTAAAAGTGCGATAGCATCTAAACGCCTTATTCAATTGAGCTGAAAATTTGTATGAATATTATAAATCACTGTTGCACTAACTATAAGCATTTTGGTGAATCTAGCATCTATAGATTTTTACAGGGACAAAACGAAAAATTCTTTATCATTATGATCTAAGGGCTCAAAGTTCAGTAGCGTTAAATAAAACCTCGTGTGATATATGGAGAAAAAAACACTCTATTATGGTTTTCTCTCTTTTGTTTGTTCAGCAATTCCTCTTTCTTTATTTTATCTACAAAACTGTTAGTTACTCAATGTTCGGAAAGTCGAGTGGAGTCACTCCAGATTTTTTATTTTACATGTTAATTTTCCCTACCGAAAGGAAAACTCCCAGCAGAGTAACGCTGCATAACACAAAGCAGCTATTGTTACAAAATTTAAGACCACAGTAAAGAATTCTAAATGGTGTCATGCACTGAGAAAAAAATATATACCGCCTTCATCTAGAATGAATAAAAGGTCATTTCCTAAAATCTTTAATAGAAATATATATTTCCGAGCTATGCGCATAAGGCACGCCAATAAACTGAATAGACGAAATGGTCGAGAATTTCTAATTTACACATTTCTAAGTGGTGAAACAATATTCTAAATAGTCAGAATCTTTTGTATTACTAGAAATTCTCGCTTAATTTTCTAGAATTCGGTCATAAACCAAGATTATAGCTGCTGAAACCCGCCTCTTCTATTCACATTTATTTGGAGATATATTCGAATATGTTTGTCCTCGATAGTATAAGCAAACGCTCAAGAGTTCTAATAGAAGTCTCTAGAATTCGCTTTCGAAGGGGACTAAAAAAAAATTATAAGAAATTTATAAGGATGACATGGAACTATTTTTTCTAGAGCCAAAATTTAGATTCTAGATGTCAGTTTAAAAAAAAATTCTCAGTGTATTGACATGCCTTATACTCATGGCTTGGAAATCTATATTTCTATATAAGGGATTTAGAAAAGGAACACCTATTCATTCTAGATGAAAGCGATATATATATTTTTTTTTCTCAGTGTGTGTTATCTTATTTGCAACACCGTAATCCAATTGATAATAGATGGGACGTAAAAGAGCTTCAGCTGAGGACTCACTAAATATTAATGCTTAATTTTCCATGTATTACAGTAATATTGACCCATACTGGGTATCATCGGATTGGCAGACTTTTTGTTCAAAATCGACTGATATCTTATTACGCCAGACCTTAAAAAAAATTTTAATCCTTCGGTTTATTGTATTTATTATGCTGCTAAAATTGTCTTATATCTTTTGTTTTTCAAAAACTTAAAGGTAAATTAAACATTATATGTTGAAAATAAAAATAATAATAATAATAATTCTGCAGATCCAATATCCAGCAATATTGGACTGTTTTTGTGAAGTGTCCGATCTTATCAGATACTTGGCAGGTTTGAGGCAGTATTGCTGTGCTACTGTAACTTTGCTAGAAATCTACTACAGACTTACCTACTTATACATTTATGAAATACTGTAGAGTATATGTCAAGAAAGGCCGCAACTATTTTACATGCCAAATATGAGTTAAAATATCAAGACAAGCGACACATTACTGTGTTATGGGCAGTAATTGTTAATAAATAAATAAATATATAAATAAATAAATGAAAAACTGGAAACTGAAGAAACCTTTTTTTTATTTGTTTACTTTTAGTAACAGGAAAAATACTTTTATCCTTTTCCACTAAGCAAAACTGCGTTGTTGTGAAATTATGTTGAATCACATTCAAAAAGAAAGTATTCTTATGTAATTTGTCTGTTTATCATGCAAATATAAACACAATTAAAATATCCCAGTAGCACAGCGATGGAAACCTATATTGGTTTCCATCGCTGTGCTACTGGGGTCATTCATGTTATTACATAATAAAAAAGTAGTCATTTGTGCAGAGTGATGAAAAAAATCTTCCTTTTCTAAACGTTTAGTTAATAATTAAAGTGATTGTGCATAGCTTGACCTATATGTGTTAGAGGGCATTAGTATTAATATAGCAAATTTTTGCATCTCTTTTCTTTCATAAATATTTAACTGCAATTTAGTGTATTAATGAAAACAATACCTTCTTTCAAATATGCTATCAATGCTTATAACTTTTATTTGGGAATTTAATTTTAAAATTGTGAACAAAATTAAAATGCTTACAAATGTTACAGTTTTTAGAGGAATGAATATTCTCTTTTTTTTTTTAAATATCTAAATGCTTAAGAAGTAAATTAACTCACCTATGCATGAATCATTTTTATATTTATTTTTCAAGAGCATGTTTGAAAAATATTTTTCATCACTAAACTATTGAAGTAAATACAGACATTCAAATGTATGCTGTCTAAGCGTTCTTCTATTTTCATTCGCTTTATTATTCATACTGAAAGGTTGCATGCATACATTTTAGAATAAATCATAAATCTTCAAAATAAAATCGTCATGTCTATTCAGTTTAAGTATATTTCTTGAAATTTTGAGATTCATAGAAATTTCTAACAAAGGAAATCGCAGAATAAAATCTCTCCACATGATTGATCAGGTTTTCTACAAATCAATCAAATTTCAAATCAGGAACAGCAAACAGAAGAAAAACTTCAAGTGAGCAGTGTTTCTTTATTATTAAAAAAAAAAAAAAAAGACGAGAATAGGGTTTTATGATTAAAAATATTTCTATTTCGTAAACCTAAGCTAGTTTATATGAATTTGAATTTATTTCAATATTTTACATTGAGTATAATTATTGTTATTCTATTCAAATTAAGATGGGAAAAAGAAAAAGTCACTCTAATGGGAAGATTTACATTTTTAAAATTTTTTAGAACTTTATTATTATCAGTTTTCTAGCTGAATGCATCCTTAAATCAGAAATCACTTTTCAATTCAAAGATTGTAAATAAATTTAGAGTTAACTACTTTATTATAAAAGTATACTACATCTATATTAAATCACATAAAAAAATAATTATTCAATTGATTATAACGCATTTTAACTTGGAATTTTTTTTTATAAAGATTTTCATTTTTTAGTTCAATTACCACCATATTTTAAGATTTTGTATACAATTAAAACTACCTAAGTATAAATCACTGCTAAAACACAAATTTACACTTTTAAACTTTTTATTTTCTACAGTGATTTTCTTTTAAAATTTAGTATAACATTTCCCCTAATGATTTAAAATGCATAATATTGACCATTAAAATAAAAGTTTAATAAATTTATGAAATATATGACATTAAATAATACTGTAGGTAGATTATTATAATTCATGGGTACATATTTTCCAAGTTCTTATTCTATATGTGATCCTTATAATTATTTCAAAAGTGTTTTCATTTACATATTTGTACAAATTTAAAATCTATACATACGATTTAAATAAAACTTGCATAGTGGAATACCATCTGAATTTAAATACCTTAATATTTTGGGTGTTTTACTGCTATAAAATATACAGTTATACTAATTTAAATAGCACACACACACGCACATGTGTGCTTGTGTAAAAAGACAAGGAATTAATAAAATATTCATTATGATTACATGGACATTCTTTAACCTTATTTGGTTTGAATATTTTTTAATCGATGTTTATGTGTTAAAAATAAATAAATAAATAAAATAAAACTAATAAACGGCGCTTTTTGAAGAAAAAAAACACTCTATTACTTTTATATTCTAAAATCAATGTATAGTAATATAAAAATTAATAATCGTTTGCATTTATATAATCTTCTTCTTCTTTTTTTTTTACTTTCTCTTACCCATAAGGTAGAGAAAGTATTGTTTTTGGGTCAAATTTTCGAATGCGAGATTTTGTTATATTTACATGTTTTGAGGCCCCTGAATACGAAAATCATGTTTTTAGCAAATGGTCTGTGTGTATGTCTGTGTGTGTGTGTGTGTGTCTGTGTGTGTGTGTGTGTCTGTGTGTGTGTGTCTGTTATCAGCATATCTCAAAAACAAATTATGGCAGAAAGTTCAAACTTGGTATTCTAAATGTGTATCATATACGGATGCTACAGTAAGCTTTTCGTTAAGATGAAGCAAATGGTTCGTGTACAGGGACAATCAAGAGAATTCTAATACATTACGTCTATGGGGGAAATTGCAGGTAAATAGAGTTTAACGTCTATAGACTGCACTAAACCAAATGAAACGAATATATTTTTTTTGTAATAGAGATAGTTAACTGGGAAAAAAAATTTATGCATGTAGGAGCCTCGCCTCCCCCCTGGGGGGAAGTCCCCCCTCGAGGGGAGTAAATTTTCATGATGGGTATCTTTCAAAAGAGCTCGCCAATACCTTCAAAACGAATGGTTTAACCATCGATCTGCGATAATTTGAAACAAAGTTATCGATTTTTTTTACTTTTAACGAAAAAAAAACTTAGAAAAAAAATTGTACTTTTTTTTTTTTTTTTTTTTTTTTTTAATATTGAGAATAAAATGGACATTTTTGGATATTTGCTGTTATACTACTTCTCTAATATGGAAATCGTCTGCATTATCATAAAAGATAATTTTTTTAAATAATAATTTAAATAAATTATTTTTTAAAAACTGAATTATTTTTTAATAACGGAATTAAATTCTATATAAATGTAGGTGCATTAATGAAACGGGGGGTTGAGGGGGGCGGTAGGCCCCCCTCACACAGAACTAATTATCATATAAAACTCTTCGGAAGCCTCATTTGAATTGTTTAATATACGTTTGCATGGCAGTACTCGTTATCTTACCTCTGAAACTCCAACCTGTATTTATAGTATTAATTTTCAGGGTAAGAGAAATTCGTGTGAGTGACACACCAGATTATTTAAGATTTTTTTTCTGGGACAGTATAAGAAGATTTTCAGAGTATACATTATATATGAACATGACTACGAAGAAATCTACATGATGTTAATTAAAAAATATCACACTATCATCATTATTACTTTTTTTTTTTTAATAAAAAATCTCCAATTTCAAAGAAAATTTATTTATTTATTTATTTATTTTTATTTTATTTTTTTTCATTTGCTAAACAGATTTCTCATTTTACACAAAAATATCACATTCTTTTAATACAATAGTAAATGATCAAAGAAACAGTAATGTTCTTGTAAAAGAAATTGCTTTCAATACATCACCGATTTTAGTGAGAAAATTTGATTTGTATGGAAACAAATTCAGTTTAATTAAGCTCAGTAAAACTTTTGTCTGTTTGTGATTATTGTTGAAACTACTGAAAGAAATTTTAGTTTCATATTTGACGAAATATATAAAAAATATTTTTTTAAAAGTTAAATTAATGTTATAATACTACAGCTTCAGAAAATGTTTTTATATATAACTAAAAGAAGTCACACATTAAAAAAGTATTAAACTTTGTTGATCTTGCATATTTTATTTAATTTGAAACAATTAAAATGAGATTTAGGCAAACTATATTTATAAAATAGATCCTTAAAAAATATATCACATAATAAAAGCAATATTTTGTTTATTGTTTTTTTATTTCGTTCTGAGTTAAATTTGGTTATATATATATATATATATATATATAATATATTAGGTAAGGCTATAAGAAAAGCTTCTTTTTTAAAATTAATTTCGTCATATGATTCTAACACAACGTTTTATGAAAAATTCGATACTTACATGACATCAATAAATAAAATTCCGTTATAAAGTAAATGCAACGCAAAATTTTCTTTTTCATTGTCTTTTGAACTTAAATGAAAAGCTTTTTTTTTCGTATTCTTTTTAATATTAACGTAAAATTCCAGAATACTCTTTGTTGCTTGAGAATACAATGGCTGTATTTCTTTAAAAAATTTCCAAGCGATTTTAGAATGGAAACTCCCAGTTTTCATGCATATGTCCATTAACAAAAAACTTGATTATGTTTTGCATTTATAATTAACTAATGAATATTAATATATTCGAATTATTTTATTTTAACCCATTCATATTAAAATAAAAATGTGTTTATATAAAATGTAATAATAGTAATTACCATCGTGTAAAAATAAATAAATAAGGTAGAAAATAAGCCAGCAACTAAACATCGTTTTATGAAATGTATTAAGCAAATAATTAAATTATTTGATTGTAAACATTAATGAAGATACTACAAAATGTTTGGTTCTCATTTGTTTCTTTTTTCTCCTCTCTATTTTAAAAATATATATATATTAGAATTACAAACAGCTGTAAATCAGGCCACTCAAGCCGTATAGCGGTAGAATGTATTTACTTTTACATGGCTAGTTTGGCGACACATGTACAGCCTGTGATCGGTTCGTTTATTCAAAAGCAGAAGTTAACTCAAGATATGTAACGAAACAGTCCGAAAAACATTGTTATTCATGTTGCAAATTAATTTAAAAGATAAAAATATATAAATAAAAAAGAATTAAACCAAAAATCAACACATACACGACCCGAAGAAGAAAGGAGTTAGAATAGAAATGGTTCTGTAAAAATCATGGGTGAAGGATGAAAATTATGTTTCTTAAGAAGTCAACCACTTTCTTCGAGTGTGGATAGGGAAAAGGTATAATGAAACAACAGTGCAATGCGTTTTCAAATGTGTACAATAACATTGCTTCTGGCTATATCATTAGATTCAGATATTGATAGTTCAGTCAGCGGAAAAATAAGATTGTTTTTATACCAAGAAGTGTCGTATTCATCAATAGTTTGGCAGAAACGTTACAGTAAAGAATAAACTTTTGTCAAATATAGCTGATAGAATTGTCGAACCGTATGCATTTATGTTTTAACAAATTTTACATAATTGCATTTATTGACTTAAACTGTACCTAAAATGATGGATTGCAATATTTAAAAGAGTTAAGAAAATAACTGTTAGGCATCGATGACACTTCACAGTCTGTATGATAAATTACACAATCTTCATTCAATTTTTAATGTAAAAGAAGACTCAATTCGATTAAAAAGCAAAAAATAAATGTAAATAAAAAATGTTTTTGGCACTTAATTTGCTAAATACCCATTAGAAGCCACATTCACTAATTTTTAACAGTTTCAATTGAAAGAATTATGAATAGATAAAAAATTATTAAAAAATTATTCCAACATTATTTGTTGGTTATTCATTATCTCCATTAATTTTTTACTTAAAAATCATGTAATTAATCTTATTTACTCTTGTATTGATTTATTGTTCCCTCTTCCGATATAATTACTTAACCAATCCTAATTACCTCATGTTGGTTAAAATAAAATAATAAAATAACGAATAATTAATTTAAAATGACACTTCAAGAATTTTTTTCAGAGAAATGTAATGAAAAAAAAGGAAGACTGTTTAAAAAACATGTCATTAACATTCTTTTTTTTTTTTTTTTTTTACCCGCATCTGAAATTTATATTTTGTTTATGAAAAGGAGTCCAGGTTTTTCTACCACTCAAAGTACGATGCGTAACTCTCTATTTTTTGCTCAATATTTAATCTAATAATATATATATATATATTACAATATTAATGCATGGTATTACGTTATTACCAGGATATTAATGCATGGTAACGACTGAATGTGTAGCAGTAAAATGTATCAAAAAATCCGTATTAAAAATCATTGGCTTACTTTAAGGAAGATACTTTAAAGAAGATAATTAATTTTATTGTTAGAGCATAAATAATTTAATTGTTTGTGTTCATGTGTTTTTACCCTTTGAACGCCTTTGAAAAAAAGTAATATTTTATTCTTTTCTTTGAAATGTTTTTACGATGTACTAAAATATATCTTATTTGAACTTGAGATTAAAAATATAACTATGTATATGAAGATATTTTTTTATGAATGTAATTTATGACCCTTATGCATCAAAATAAAGGGGGAAATACAAAATTTTGAGTTATAGGTGCATTATGGATTTAAAAAAAAAAAAAAAAAAAAAAAAAATGAGAGTGAGAGAGAGAGAGAGAGAAAATCATTTATCAACTATATTCATCAGGTATTCCGAGCTATATTCGTACCAATTTTGTGACTTGATTCGAGGAAAATGGGTCAAAACCAAGGTTTAATTTGCATGGGAATTCGCGGGAATGCAGTTCCCATACTTCTTTTTTTATTTCAATGACATTTCCAAATACTACATGGAACGCATAGTAACTAGTTAGTATTGCTCACTGGAAATCATAACATTGTATCTTTATGAAAAAACAAATACTCTGAATTGTTTTTTTTTTTTTTTTTTTTTTTTTTTTTTTTTATCCTCTGAAGTTCTCATTATTATTTTCTCAATTTCTTTATTCTATGTGCAATGTAACTTGGCAAAGAACTTTTTTTTTCTATCTACCTTCATCAGCTACATTATTTAAGAGGCCTAGGAAGATAGACCCCCCTTAAATAATCTAGCTGATAGATGGTTTCCTAAGCTATATTAGCTAGTTATTTAAGGTCTCCTATCCAGTGACCACGTGAGTTTCGAAGAAAACAACGGAAAAGTCATATCCGCTTGGCCGACGAGTGTGACCTGAGTTCAAACCTATCGCCTTAGCAGTGTTGGGTAAAGGCCAGTTGTTTGTACTTAGTTGTTCATACTTTGGGCCTAAGTTGTATGCTCTGCGTGGGGAAAGGAATTTTTCTAAGGGTCATACTCGTATTTATGCAAGATTCGGAGAAAACCACATAAACATCCGAGTGGCTAGGTCGACAAGCCTTAACAGTGATCGAACCCGAAACGTCCGGTCTTTTAGATTTCAGCACGAAACCGTTCGGTCACTGGTGGGGCTAAGAGATATTAATTGTCACAGTTGATGGGAATTACTAGAATTAAGAAATGCAAATACCCTGAATTTTTATGTTCCTCCCCTACAGTTCTCATTGGTATTTTCTTAATTTCTAAAATATCATGTTATTATTTTTTTTACATTATTATTAATATTGTTATTATTAGTAATTTTTTTCAGAAATTGTATACTTAGTTGCTATAATTTGCATTAAATTAAGTATGAGTATTACGGGTGTATACGGGAATCGAATTCCCTACACTAACTGTGCATGATTATTACAAATTCGATTTATTTCAATTATTATTTAGATAGTATCGAAAGGAGCTAGTTAAAAAAAATGCAAGAGGAATAAAAAAAGAGTTGCAACCAGCTCAAAGTATTTTAGGAAAGCAGAAAATCACATTGCATCAATTTGTATTCATGTTGAGAAATATTCGCATTTTAAGTGATAACAAATTCATTCAAATAACAAATTTATTCACTTTTTTTTCCTCTTCGAAATTAGAGAACATAATACACTTACTCACAAAAACAAATTGCAAAGAAATATTTTCTTCTTATGTTCTTTTCCAACTTCAAATCTAAACTTCCAAAAAGTCATAAATAAAAGGATTTTTATTATTGTCAAAGCATATCCAGTATTGAAGAATAAAAGTAATATTATTTTTATATCGTTTGTTTCTGATATAAAGGTTTCAAAAATACTTCGAATTCATGTATTTTAGTCTTCTGTTTGATTTAAACCTTTACTACACATCTTCTTTTGAAAGTTAATAAACTAATTTTGAAAATTGCTATTAGTCACACAGCCGATCATAAATATGCAAAAAAATAAAACAAAATAACAATTATTTTAAGCATGTATAAATAAATCTGATTAACCCTTTCATTCCCCGTGATGCCAGTTGGAATCATAACTTTTCAGATTTTCTTTCTTACCATCTAACACTCCCGCTGATTCAAAATTAACAATACTAAAATCTATATATATTCTCCCACTTAAAAATATATATTTTAGGTGATTTCACTATCCTTGTTGATAAATGAAAGTATATTTTACTCTATTCTGTCAATAATATTGGAACCAGTTTCCTGTTTTGGGCAATTTAAGTAAATTAACTGTTTGAAATATTTTTAATTTTATTTTTTAATGCTTATAATTTGTATTTTAATTAATTGCAATTTGTATTTCTTCCAAAATTTTGATATTTTTATTTATTGAAAAGTTATGATTTTAAATGGCATCAGTGGTAATATTAAACATAAATAAGCACCGCTCAGTGTCTTTGTTAGTTTTGTTAATTCGTACTCTGCTATTACTCCTATTTAAAAAAAATATTTATATATATTACCTTTGAAATAAATTTATGACTAAATATAAAATTTATTGTTTTATGGATGGAAAAATTGGGAATTAAAGGGTTAAATTTACATAATTAATTTTATTAATAAATGATTTTGTAAGTAAATATTATAAATTATAATAACACACAACAGTAATTTCAAGGCAAAATAAAAGCACTGTCTTTCATCAGGCGAAAAAAATAGGTGCATCGTGAAAGGAACAAGAAGTACTCGAGTTTACTAATAAGTTTAAATTAACTCCTTCATTTGGTTTTCTCTTAAACTTTATTTGTTAAATTCGGGCGTAGTAGTGCTATCTACCGAACACAAATTTTTTGAAACCAAAACAGGGTGAAAATATTGAAATATTGTTGCATAAATTTTTTTTTAAATGCTTAGTTTCAGTGCAAAATCAATGAACGTTAAAGTTTTAACCCATTACCGTCTGGTGCTGCGTTCACGCAACACCAGAAATAAATGCGTTTAACAGTAAACTAAAAAAGATATTTTATATTAGGTATTGTTTTTAAATAAGTAGAATATAGATGTTTATTTTATTACAAAAAAAAAAAAAAAAAAAAAAAAATGACCTGAAAAATAATTTTACATTTAAAAATAAATTTCAAACTTGAAAATGTAATAAATCTAAAACTTTTGAAAATCACCATATTTGAATAAGTTTACATAACTTGTAAAAAAAGTTTTACAATAAAATAACTACTTTTGAAGTCATCTGTAGTGTTTGCTGTTTTATACTCTCGCAAGGAAATTTCCTTAATCATTTATTTGTCTTCATTATAAAATCTTATTCCACTGAAGTTTTACAAATGCAACACCCTGTATTTAGTAACATAAAACTGATTTTAATAATTTTAGTTCTAGTTTTGGCGGTTAAAGGGTTAAAATAGAAAATAAAAATACTTTTGTGAATATATATCGGCTAAATTTATTTATTTATTTTTTATTTATTTTATTTTATTTTATTTTATTTTATTTTATTTTATTTTATTTATTTATTTATTTTTTCAGTACCTAAAATTCTGTACAATGCTATTTTCTGAAAAAAGAAAAAAAAACTCCTTCTGTGAGTTACATGAAATAAATCATTATTTATTTCATGTAACTCACATAAAAATTGACAAGGCTTTTACTGCAAAATATAAGTAATAGATTTTGTGTACTAATTTTTCTTCGCTTTTAAGAATAGAAAAATTCTAAATTCTAAAACGAACTTTAGCATGGCAATCTACATACAAACACTTTATTCTAAATAATATGTGAACGAACGGCATACATTATTTATGCAATTCAAATTGTGCATATTGTTCGATAATCTATGGATAATAAATTCGTGTAAATCTTACGTACAGTCGGTAACAAAAGTATCCGACTAAGAACATGATTCGATAAGGATTTATTTAACAAAACAGCATTGACTCTACTTTTTTCATATAGGAATTTTTGCTAGTGTTCGAATACTTTTGTTACCGACTGTACAATCATTTAATTATATGTAATATGAAGCTATATATGACCTATTGATGAAGCTACATCTTATATAAATAAGGCCTGGTTTTACTTTCTTGTTTTTAGATATAATACATATTCAATCTCATTACTCGAATTCCATTATGTTGATAAAAATCCCAATAAAATTTTAAATAACTTTTTTTTTTCTCTTATAAGTTGTTTTTCACGACATTTGGCCATTGTTTTGGATTTGGTACGTATAGCAAATTTGATAATCGGTTGGAAGTATCAATCGATAAGCGGGTAAAGGCAATAATAATAGTATATAATAAATGAATAAATTTAACATTTTAAAAAATTCATTAGGTTATATATATACATATATATACATATATATATATATATATATATATGTGTGTGTGTGTGTGTGTGTGTGTGTGTGTGTGTGTGTGCGTATTATTTAAATTATTGCAGTTTAAAATGCTGACTTTTACTAATTTTACTTCAAACGTTAAAAACATTACCTCTTCTGAGTTTACAATTCTCCATTTATCACAGTTTTTCCCTTTAAGCCAGAATTCAGGCAACGTTTTCGGCTTTCCGTGAAAGTTTTTATTTTTTATTTTTTACTTAAAAATGCTTTATATTTATTGCTAATTTACTTAAAATTTACTTTTTTTGTTTTTGTTGTTTTTTTTAAAAAAATCATAAAATATCTTTAAATTACGTCTTTGTGATTTGATCATTATTTTAGGTTTATGTTAAAGGTAAAATCATGTGATTTTTTTTAACTCACCTGATACTAAATTTTACTTTCTTGTGGATTAATGAATAAATTAATTAAAACTCGTCAAAAATATGAAAATGTAGTTACATTTAATAAAAGTTTAAAAATATTTTTTTTAAATTAACTATAAACATTTTCACACTTTCAGAAAAAAGTTATTTTGTCTTTAAAATTTCCTGACGCATTTTGTTGTATATTATTTTTTCTAAAAAAGATATTTTTGCTCTGTTTAAGAAAAAAAAAAGGTATTGAAATAAAACTGTGGCAATACATTGAGGCATAGAAAGTAAACTACAGTAGATTAACAAATTTTGTTTTTTAGTCTGTAAAAGATAACACAGGCCTGCAAAATTTGAGTCAAGGAAAAGTTTTTGCAATGTAATGATTGATTTTTATATTATTTCTTAAACTGATTTCAAACATGTGATCCATTTTTCTGAATTGCATAAGGGGTTTTCACAAAATGGGCAAGAAAACCTATAAAAAGTCTACATATATATATATTTAATATATCAAACAATTGAAAATGATTTTATAAATATATGCTGATTTTATATTATAGGGAAATTATATTAATTACAAGAGTTTATGGTTTGCCATTGTTAATACATAGCCCCTAAACTAGAATCCTGTCATGTTGCTCGTAAACTTGGCAACAGTACAAGCGGTATACAGCGCCACCTGGCACAGATTGCGTGACTTTTTTATTCAACAGCCACCAAATATTTTTAAAAGTGATATTTGTTATACATAAAAGGCAAATAGAATCGAAGAAACATCAATTACATATGTTATATATCACTTCTTAAAATTATTGGTGACAGTTGAAAAAAAAGTCGCGTAATCTGTACCAGGTGGCGCTGTCTACCGCTTGAACTGTTGCCTAGTTTACGAGCAACGCGATAGGCATCTAGTTTAAGAGGCTATGGTTAATATATCCTAAATTCATGCCTAATGCCTTTTTTTGCCCAGGAAGTTCTTTTTGGCACTTAATCTGTTACAGGCAGTACGGGGAACTTCTCTGTGTAGCATCCAACAGTAATCCGCAATTATATTGACGTTTAATCTACCTTGGTACCCACGCTTCATGTCTATTTAAATTTTCAATTTTTTCAAAATCTGGTTCGTCATTGGATATTTTTTTTTTCTAAAATCAGCGTCCAAAAATCTATCATTTTCAGCTACTGGTTTTTAAACAAGTTTTTGGTTGCAAGCCTGTGTAATCTAACAGAGGATCATACAGGCTTTAAATTAGTACCAGTGGATCTCACCTATAGATCCAGAGACTCAACGTCCTATTTGTATCAACCAGTACTCAGCAGATCATTTTTATCTATTCCATATAATTTAAAGTAATTATATATATATATATATATGATAATTATTCATAACTTGCTGCATAATCATATACGTTTCTGAGGGTCGTTTCCGCCCCCCCCCCCTTAAACCACCGTTTCATTTGTCTGTCGATATCTATCTCTCTATATGTTTGTATATATATTTATTTCCGTGTAACTCATAAATACTTGTAACAGATTTGATGCAAAATAATTAAATAGCATATCGGAATTATTTTGTGTGGCCCTGTAAACTAATTACCTTTTCTATGACTACCATTTTACACAAAAATCATGCTTTTAAACATTTTAATAACATACGTTTATTTTATTGGGTTTAATGGAGAATAACCATGTTAAAATGTACTTATAAGAAATACCGTCTATTAGCCATAATGGTACGAAGTCCTTTTGTATGTCCCTGTACACGAGTCACAGTAATTATATTCACTAATAAAAAGAGTAAAATTTATTCACTGTAACTCATTAATATTTGAAACGTATTTTGCATCATTTGGGTGGTAACAGAATGTCTACAATTAAATAGAAATCAGTCCATACGCTCTAATGCCAAGATTTTCTTTTGTGTGTCCCTGTAAATTAGCCATAAACATCATATACACCAGTAAAAACTATTACATTATTCTATTTACTCATGAAATATTGTTTCGAAATTTTAAATAGTTTGGGTGAATAAATGATAGTTTCGAAACAACTTTGTAAGGTCCTGCACATTAATTATTATGTCTAAGCATATATTTTTCAAGAAAAAATGCGCTTTTAAATGTCTCAAAAACGTATGTCGAAATCATTTAGTTGAATGCAGTGTAAACATTATAAGATGCGTTCAAACAAAATTCTGCCCATAAACCGTAATGATAAGAAATACTTTGGTGTGTCACTGTATACGATCCATGAAAGATATAGACACAAACCTCTACAGCTATTTCAGTGTGGCACTTGAACATGTGTACCAATTTGCGAGACTACCAGGAAAACTTTTCGTTCGCTGTTTGACAAATAGAATACACACTAAAAATTGTACAACTAATTCTGTATGGCTCATGTGTACCGAATTACAAGCCAATTGGGTACTTTTTGCGGTTGCTATCGCGAGACTTACATACAGACACACAGACAAACAGAAATAATCCTTTTGAGTCTCCACTCTCCCCCTATAAGTATATTAAGCAGTTTTAAAAAATTAATCCAGTTAAAGGATTAAGCGACATCTGTTTTTTATTTTATCAGTATAACATGATACACTACGATATAATTGTAAAATTACTTTTAATTACTTTGTCTCTTTTCACTCTTTATTTACAAAATTCCATTGCTTCTTATGTTAAACATACATCAAAAATTTAATGAGGTGAAGAAATTTTAAAATTGACTTTTGTTTAATAATTTTTAAGATGTGTTGATCCTTTCAAGATATTACTAGTCTATTTATTTATTTTATTCCCTTACTTACACAATTTCACCTAAACTCTCCAATGCGGTACTTCAAGAAGTTTCTAAAAAATTTAATTGGGAAGAGAAAGTTATGAAAATTGGTGGAAAGTTTATAAATCATTTGAGATTTGCGTATGATATTGTACTGCTTGCCTCTTCATTCGAGGGTTTGTAAGAAATGCTTCAGGAATTAAACAAAGAAAGCAAGCTCGTTCGATTGAAAATGAACTTCAGTAAGAAAAAATGCCTTTGTTTCTCCACTGACGATCGCTGTTGATATGGATGAATTAGAAACCTTATGCCAACTAAGTTAAACTTGCATCGAGGGCATTCGATAGAAAAAGCGCTATATTCAAAAGCAACCTCCCAATTTGTTGGAAAAGAAAAGATTTTGATCAGTGCATTTTGCCAGTTTTAATGTATGATTCAGAAACTTGGATATTATCGTGTAAATCTGTAAAAAAAGCTCTAAAAACCCAGAAAATCATGGATACGATTCATCAGAAAAGATAGAAAGCGAAACACTCGGATAAGGAAACAAACCAAAATTATTAATGTTGTTTCTAGAATTAAGAAATTAAAATGGAGCTGAATTGGGCACCTTGCGAGAAAAAAATGTGATAAATGGACCACCAAAGTCCTATTTTGGATATCGAGAGATAAGGAAAGACTGAGAAAAAGAACAGAGTGTCGTAAGAAATGTGACATTGGGAACTTTGGAAGAGCAGAATAGCGAAGAATTGCAGAAAAGAGCAGATTGGAATCACATAGGAGAGGCCTTCATCCTGCAATGAATTCATAAAAGCTGAATTGATGATGATGATGATAATGATGATGATAGAGGTGTATCAATTTAAAACTAAATAGAGGTCATAATTCGGTGTATCTCTGTGTGTGTAGTGTGTAAGTATAGCAAAACTGTGGGTAGAAGTAGAGCTCAGGTGAAATAAGAGGAACCCTAGTGAAGAATGGACTTGCACTTGTTAGCACGCATAAAAGTAAGGTGTAAGTTGGCGTTCGACCCTGAGTGCTGTCCGTCACAATCTCAAAAACAGTCAGAGATGGCTTCCAGTGGGATTGTAGCATTGTAGATTGTTGATTGTATTCCTTGTAGCATTTTCTCCAATGTAGTGCTGAAGGCAATTTCTTGGACAAAATTGTGGCAGGTAATGAATCTAACTATTAACCAGAAAGCAAACAACAAAGCCATCAGTGGTGATACTGCGTTCCCTACCGCCAAAGATGTCCAGGATGATGTAGAATAAGGGCAAAATAATGCTGATAATTTTTTTTTTTTTTATGAAACACCCTCTTCCCATTGAGATCCTGACATGGGGGTGCAACGATCAACACTGATCAATACTACAATACCCTTGAATATTTGCATGTAGAAACCAATGCAAGAGGCCAGGCTTTTTGTCCTCTGGAGTGATTTTGACCTACGCAATGCTAGCTCACAATATAGTCACTCGCACACTGAACATTATGGAACAGTTTCGATGGAGTGCGTTAAAATATCCACTATACACCAAAGAGCTGCGACCTTTCACCATGTCACTTTCACATTTCGGGTTTACTAAAAATTGCATTGAAATGTCGTCTTTTCACTCGGATGGTGAAGTAATGGACACTGTTCGAAACTGGTTTCAATGTCAGCCGCATCCTTCCAACGAACAAGATATTCACAGCTTGGTGCAAGAGTAGGACAAATTCTTATATAATTTTGATGATTACAGTTAAAAAAAATAATAATACCTTTTCCTCTTGTAGCTACTGTTCCGTTTCCATTTAATCCACCCTTATATATATATAGGCATAGGGGAATGTCTCAGGTGTTGGGCACACTTTTCATTTTGGCTTATAACTTTTGATAGAGTAAATATCATGCAAACATATGAATTCCAACGGAAGCTAGAACCCTTAACTAACGTTTCATAAAGTAACTGTATTGATTCTGTCAACCAGAAAAATTTTATCACCCATTTTGTGAGGTGGCCAAAAAATTTACGTACCCAGTTGTGGGCACATTTGAAAAATATGCTGAAAATGGGAATATGAGAAAAAATACCATAAATACAGAAGATTACAAAAATTCATTCATTTTGTAAGGATTCAGTGGCCAAAAGAACACCAGAAAATGACCTTTTTTCAATATTATTCGTCATCTTCTTCGTCTTCCAAATCAGAAGTAAAATAATTTGCAAGTATATTGGCACACTTGAAATGTAGCAGACGATTACACTCGTTGCATTTGATTGAGTTGACAATTGTTAGGCATGGTAGCAGGTGCTCTAAACAGAAGATGCAGGAGTCGACATCATTATCATATTGTGAATGTTCCTATTTTTAGCGATCTTGGCCGGCAGGTTGGCAGGTGGAAATGCCTTACTTTTTCTAGTCTTCTTCTGGAGGAACACAGATACTTCGAGGAAATTCATATTCTCAGGGAGTCGAGTTTATGGATTTTTTTTATACTAAGCATCCCTAAATAGCTTTAATCTGCGCATTAAAGACCATTAGGCTAAAAATGCCTAAAAATACATAAAAACACTAATATAATATGTATGATGACATAAACGACCATATTCTAGAATTTGTAAGTTAAACATACGCTTTAAAGGAAAAAAAAAGTGTGCTCACAACCGAAAATGGCAACCATTTTTATAAGGACATAAAAATCAATTTTCGGTCCATATTTTGGCTAAATTCGATATTGCAACACAAAATATAATGAATAGACTGCGAGAACATACATTACACTTACATTTTTTAATTAATTCACTTCAATTTATCGCATTTTGAAAATAATCACAAATTACTTTAGTGTTGCTTTTCTTTAGATTTTTTTTCTATGCTATTCACTTACTAGGCAAATGCGTCTATTCACTTCGGTGTTAGTACAAAAACTGCGAACTGTCACAATACAAGTTAGACAGTACTCAAATACACCATATTTTCTTTCTGTTAAAATATATGGCGGAGTGCCCATAACAGGAGACATTCCCCTATATATATATATATATACTCCCATAAGTCTGTACACATTTTAAAAAAATCATAAAAATTAAAGGAGACAGTAGAAATGAACTCAGTTTATGAAATAGTTATTCTCGTGAAAGGGGATTTTTATTTTTATTTTTATTTATTTGTAAAGAAAAAAATGTTTCAATTTTCCGTCGATAGAGGGCGCTGCACGGATGCGTAATACAAATATTCGAATCAGAGCCCTATGAATTGTATGGTTATACGATTGACACTGTTTATTTCTTATTTTGCCTCCTATTTGCCCCTAAATGAAGTTTAATTGCGATGCTAACTTAGTGGATAAAGCGTTTGTGAAGATATTTTTCCTCAGGTAAGAACCACCGACTGAAGCTACAATTAGCGGTGTTATAACCATTGATTACAAATTAGAGTAGTTCCCGGACTATTAATTTTTTTTATTCTCCTACATCTCATCCCAAACAATCCACAAATTAATTCTCCAAATCAGTTTTTCTACCGCCAAACTGACATTTCCCTTCCACCAGAGCAGGTTTTCTTCCATTTACTACATATATTAGAACCAACTGCCAAGAAAGCGATTATCGCCAAAAGAATGCGCCCATTCACTGCAGTGATATTCGCAGAATTTTTCTTTATATCCAGTATAGGGTTCGTTGGTTCGTTGGTTGGGTTTTACGTCGCACTAGTGCTGCGCAGATGGGCAATTGGCGACGGTCTGGGACACACCCCTAGAGGTGGTCCGGAGACATGCCATCACAATTTTGATCCTCCACGGATCCAGTATAGGGAATCCGTACTTTACTTCTGTCAGTACTCAGTGGTTGTAACTATTTTGTAAAGTGTAATTTGTGGTGATGGCGGACACATAAAATATTATTTATAAGCCTGTAAACATATGTATGCAAATAATTAAAGTTTTTCACAGAAACATGTGGTTTCTAACGTACATCGCCCTTCTTCGACAAAAAAAATTAACTATTATTATTTTTTTTTTCTTTACCAAAAAACTTCCTTCTTCACGAGAATACCTTTTTCTCAAACCGCATCCAAATCTACCAATTATTTCGATTTTTAAGAATTTTTAAAATGTCAACAGACTTATGGAACACCCGGTATATAAGAAAAACGTTTTCAAACATTTCAATGGAATTAAAATGAAATATCACATGAAGAAATGAAAGAATTAATTAAAAAGGACATTTAAGCTCCAAAAATGGAAGAATATATTTAAAGGATACTTATTCAGTGGCAAATATTGAATATTGCCTGCAAATAGGTATATTTTTATATATTTGTAATCCTAAACCCAAAAAATAACACATATCCTTGTATATATGTATATTTTATGCATGTTTGTATAAACTGTTTTGCATAATATAATTTGAGAATAATGCTAAAGTTGGAAAGCTTAGTTTGTCATACATCCCCTTTAGTGATATCACTAAACATTAACCCTACTTGCAAAATTTATAATTAAATTTTGTTAAACATTTAATGGCATTGAACTAAAAATGTTCAATACCATTATGTTTTTTAATATTTATTTATTTGCTTATTTGTGACTTTTCAATTTCAATGAGTGTCAAGAAAAAATAATTAAATAAAAGTTAAACTCAGTTAACCGACTCGGTTCTGACATTTATTTTGGAATGTCAGGAAACGACATTAATAAAATAGACATTTTATATTTTCTTTCTAAACAGGCTTAATTATTATTGAAAATTACATTTTAAGGGAACAGCCTACTTTTTAAAAATGGAAAAAATGGAAAAATTTTCTATCAATATTCATAATTTAAAAGAAAAGATTGAATGCATGTACAAACCATTTTGTGTGTGTGTGTGTGTTTTAACTTATATAACATTACTCTATTGATTAAAAATATTATTTTAGTTTACTTAAAAAAAATATTTATATACATATATATATATATATATATATATATTATTTTATTACAGATTATTTTCAAGGGTGCTTTCCACTGCGTGCATGATATTTCAAAAAATATTTGGGATATGAACTTAAAATTTTTCTCAAACATACATTCTGACATAATGAATGTAATGAACTAAAAGTAAGAAATTTTGTTCAATATATATATATATATATATATATATATATATATATATAGGATTGAGAAAATATGAAAAAATTAATAGTATTTTCATATTTCATATTTAATTATTAATTAAACTCCATATTATTAAAATAATTAAAATTTTTAATTCAGATTCATAATTTGAATATATTCTTTCATTTAATGTAAACATTATAAGGATAAAGGAAATTGTAATTGAGATATCTTGCGCAAAGTGAGAACGCAATTTTGAAAGTAAACTGCAATAAAATAATATTTAATTTTTATTTCTATTTTAAAGTAAACCAAAGTAATATTTTTAACCAACAAAGTAATTTCATACTAGTTAACACCAAAAATAACTGTTTGTACATGTATTCATTCCTTTTTTAAAAATTCTGAAAGTTGATGGAAAATTTCCTTCATTTTCCCATTTTATGAGTAGTTTACCCCTTTAAAGTTTCAGTTGGTTTAATGGTCTTAAAAAACACACATATATACCGATTATGTAAGCTTCCGGAGATTAAATATATCATACGCAAAACAATAATAATAACTAAATACTGAATACCATTTTAGTACGATTTTAAGTATTTCATTTTTAAATCTTCATTATGTTTCGAAACAAACTGCATTCCCTAATTAATGCGTCTTTCGAAATAAGGGGCAATAAATTTGTACGTAGGTTGGTTCAAATTTAACTAAAAATAAAAAAAAATGAAGACAATTTCACGTAGGAAAATATGGGCGAAGGATGAAGTGAGTGCTGTGAACCTTCAACTTTTTACGTGCAAAACTTTCAAACAAGTTCTGGCCATTTTTTCCGAGAGTGACTTCGCAAAAGAACATGAATATCATAAAATTGTTTAGTTACATGCATTTATGTATACCCGTGTCGACTTATGTTATTTTTTCAAAGTTACTATGTCGAGCGATGCTCCCCTCTGACAGCTTTGAACATGAACAGAAGTTACAGATCAATAACGCCTCCGTTTCTGTCCACATTTTCCCAAATAAAAAGTTTTGCTTTTTAAAACCCTACCTTCCATCAACCAAATTTGGACGATGATTTATGTGTAACCTTGTATATAGTAAAAATATTAGGGCAAATGAAAAAAATATTGAATTTCTTTCGAAAATTGTAAAATTAAATATTTGCGTAGTTCTTCATATTACTAAATATAAATAGACGATATAAAATATACACAAGCAAACTCAATCACTTTTGGTATTTTGGCAAACAAAAACATTATTATCACAATGCACATCAGAGCTATATTTTGGCTTCTGTGTGTTGGATGTGTATCAGTCCGGATATATAAAATGCTTATTTGAAAAAACTCTCAGTATTAGTTATGATTTAAGAATAAGGTTATTCTTTAGAGATGAGCAATTGCATCTTCATTAAATTCCTATTATATTTATGTATATTAATGTAATTACAAATTATTATAACTATACCATTTGCATTAGTACATCAAATAAATATTCCATAAAGTTTTATAATTGTCTCTTTCTATTATTTTACTTACATGTTACTATCAATTATAAATATGAACGAGCCCATAAAAAGATTATTGGTAATTAATCAATGATTGATTTTTAATGCCACTACAGGAGAATTATCAAAGTAAAAAATTTTCACAAATAAACGCATTAATTTTATTCAGATAATAAAAGGACTTAAGTCACAAATGATCGATTTTTAGCAAACTACTAAGAGGATCTTATCCCCAATTTGTCTTGATTAAGCTCGTAAAATCTGTTGGTTACAATTACCTTAATTGTTTGTTTTTGTCTTGGATATATAAGCAGCAAAGTTCCATTCAAGAAAATAGATTTTCTTATTTGATTAATTAACCACGATTGAAAGAGCTGATGCTTTTGTAATTAGTTGGAGGTTTGTAAAACACACTTACGTTTACTGTTTGACAAAAAAAAAAATTAATTTAAGGCTAAAGTTGGTTTCTCTTTTATGTAAAATAAATTCAGCTATTATTTGAGAACTATTTCTTTCGTAACAAAATTCTAAATTCACAAAATTAGAAATATGTAATTTTTTTTTTTTAATTAGAGAAAATTTAAAAGTGGCAAACTTTATTAAACAACTAATTAAAAAATACATTTTACTAAATATGAAGAAAGTCATATCTAAATGAATTTACTCAATATACTAATAATTTAAATTTAAGAAATGTTTTATTATTATTATTATTATTATTACATTACAATTCAACCATTTACTCTTATAATTAATCATAGATTCCGTATCTGACTTTAATCTCTATAATATTCCAATCTTTCTGATTTGTTGATCTATGGGTATTAAACAGTGTTTCTAAATACGAGTGACAAAGTATTTCAGTAATATTTTAAGCACTAGATATTAGCAAAACAGAAGGATTACTGAATACTAAAAAATGTTTTAGAGACTATAAATTTCTATTTATAAGGAATTAAAGGAATATGTAATTTTCTTGCCTAGTCATTATGAAATAAATTGGCATCTGTATCAAAATAATACAAATTTAAATTTATTATAGCTTATTTTAAAGTAGAAATGAATAAGCTGTATAAATAATTTATGAAAACTAAATAGCCGTTTTTCATTGTTTTTAAAATTATGCAACTGCATTTATAATCGACAATTTTTAAGAAGATTTTGTTAAAATTCAAAATTATTCTAAATTACGATATTGTGCTTAAAGGTTTACAAATTAAAGTTTGTTGCACAATTCTGATTTATTTATTATATTTATTTATTTATTTTTGTTGCTTTATCACCAAAAAATTCTATATTCTTGTTTTTATTTTATTCATATATATATATATAACGTTTTTGAGTTATATGAAAAATCATACAGAAACACTTAGAAAGAAGTCAATGTGATTTTCACTAAGAAATAATTCAAATGTAATCACTTTAGACAGTTCTTTCTAGAATAAGGAAGGTCAGCTAGTTTATGTAATATCCTTAATTATTCTTTCGAAGTACATATTTATCAGATAATGAAGGCTAGAGTCAAACATATTTAATAAAAATATTAAAATTATCCTGTGATAGTAACTTTTATTTTATTTTATTTTATTTTTAATCCATGTATTGAAATTTGTGTCTTAAAATTAATGTGGTGAAATATACGCAAGTTCACGTTTCCTTCTCAACATGTAAGTCCATCGGAAGTCAATGAGATACATAAAATAAAATGAGTAAATTAAAGTTTTTTAATAAATAATTTTTTACTTATTTCATTTTTTTATCAGAGTATAAAAGAAATAGACTTCATGTTAGTTTACTTACTTTAGATGAATAATTATTTTCAAAGACTTGGCAATTTCAAAAAAAAGAAGCAGTCTCTCTGGAGAAAACTACAACATTTTCATTCCAGTACATTTAAAAAAAAAAAAAAAAAAAAAAAAAAAAAAAAAAAGAATTTTATTAGTGACCCCTGCAAAATGATACACAATTATTGCATCAAGTAAAAGGATTTCTCATATTTTACTTTTACAAATACATTAACAGTAAATTAAGTGCAAATGGTATAAACAGTTTAGGAAAAATTCCAGAGTATGTAAATAATTATATTCTGGTACAAGCTTAATACATGAAAATAATTAGTTTAATTATTATTGCCATAAAAAAATGATTACCAGAAGTGGTCATTTCCCTTTTAGTTGAGTGTACTTGTTAAGTTTCCGACCAGTTAAGTTTGTAATTGAAAATCCACATTGACAACATTTTCTTGGAAATAAATTCTGTGGAAAAAGTGACTGTTTTGTCACATAACAAAAATATTAAACAGGAAAAAAAAAAAAAAAAAATTGGAAACTTTTCGATAAAACTTCACCATGGTAGTGTAAAATAATTTTGTAAGAGTATTTAAAATTCCGTTTAATATTTTTAATTAGTATTTAACCTGAATAAATCATTAATTTATAAAATTAATTAAAATTGCCTTTTTTTCATTGAATAATGTTGGTTATTATTATTATTATTATTATTTAAATATGCTAAATTTTAAAATAAAATTATTCTCCATAAATTTTCATATGTATCTAAGGGATCTTTTTTTTTTTTTAACGTAATCTAATTTTTTTTTTTTTTTTTTTTTTTTTTTTAATCAAAATTTTTAAAAGATAATAATAAATGAAAATAATAATGCGCAGAGATACATACACACACAATAAAAATAAAATAAAATAAAATAATTGATATTAACCTATCTTATTTTTCTTGTACGTAAATTAAGCGCGCTGTCCTTCTCCAGTTAACATTTTCATATAAATAGTTAAAGAATTAGGTTTAGAATGATTAAAAAAATTTATTATGGGCTGTTTTACCATCTATTCAATGTGTCTCTACAGAAGAGCAATTAGGAAGATGGGATTTAACAAAACAGAGTACGTTGTTTCAGTAATTTAATAAGAGAAGAAAATAAATGGATCACACCTATCACACCATCCAAAAAGTTTTCGAACAAAATTCCTTTCATAAACGTTAACCTTTTCCCCAAGTACATTTTTATCAGCAAATCTCTCTTAATGCTGGTATAATAAAGTTACTGGAAAGGTAGGGGTGATGATGTGGAAACAAAATCATTACTTTTACTGCATTGTTATTTAGAACTCTTATCCTTTACTTATCTAAATGTATACAAAGAACTCAATTAAAATGAAAGCAAAATAATGAGTTGATTTAATTGACAAAGCTACTACTAATTAATAGAATTTTTTTTATGTTACTTAAAATCTTTTAATAATATTTGGGGAAAAAATCTTTTTTTTACTGAAAATACAAATTTAAATTTATAAAATCATAAAGAAAACTTATTTTCTTATTTATAAGAAAACAACAATAATAATAATAATAGTAATAAAAAGATGTAAGGTGAAATAGGTTGAGTCAATTACAGGTCACCGCAGGTAAGCGGTCTGGAAACTAAAATCGTAGCGTAGCGCCGGAGTTGAAGCAAAAGGATGTAATCAGTGGTTAAAAGTGGAAGTAAATCGGATGTCGAAACGCGAAGACAGTCCAGCACAGAGTGACGTAATATATTGGAGATGGAATGAGTTAACGCCGGCATAGAGTCACTAAAAGGAAAGTAGAACTCGCGCAGTTTGAGTAAGGTGCGTGAATATGATTAGTTTTGGAAGTTGGTGAATTGAAGTGATGGAGGTTGTCGGTTTTCAAGGTATAGTGAAGTAAGGAAGGACAGTGTGTTGTTGGTGGAATATAGAGCAGAGGATTATTACGAGATAGAATATTGAGCGAATCTAGCGATTGTCGAGGAGTTGTCATTCTAGTATGGAAATAAGTAGTGGAAGGTAGAGGATATCCCTTCCTTGACGAGGCTTTGAATCGATAAGCAGCCAGCTGTTCGCCCGACCTAGCAAACCACCAGTGGTGAAAATAATCTTTATATTTATTTTATTTATTTATCTGATTAAGTACTGGGTTCTTCCACGAGAAATTCCTCCCCAACCCAGATAGCAAGCACATTTGCAGCAAGTTTAATTTATCTTGCTATTATCTTGTCATGACAAATTTGACGCGACAAATTTGCTGTGAAATTGCCTCAAAGTAGATTCACATAAAGCTATCTTTCGTTTTAATTAATATTTGTTTTGTTTTTTCCTTTTACACCGTTCATGCTCTAAACTAAAATTGCTATGTAAGTATTTGAAATTCAGCAATAGTATTTGACGATTGATATGTAAGCGGTTCCGAAACTTTGTCTTTCTCGTGTTGTTTATTGGAGGAAGAAGCGTGGGTCTTTCACAATATTCGAAGTTTTGTATTGACAAAGCTTTCGTGAGATATGTTCTATGTTTGAATAGTTCTATGCGTATTTGCAGATAGTGTGACGTGAGAAGAATCTCAGTTTGCAATGCCTCAGCAGTTGATGTGACAAGACAATCTTGCTTGTTGCAGAGAATTTGCACTAATCTTGATACGACAATGCTAACTTTTCTACTAGTTTGCAACGAATTTGCTGCAAATTTGATACAGTAAGGGAACAACTTGCACGACAAGTTTGCTGCAAATTTTGCGTATGGTGACTTCGGAATTTGCATCATCTTGCTTCAGTCTTGTTTTGAACTTACAGCTTGTCGCAATGAACTTGCTGCAAGTTTGTTGGTTTACAAAGCAAGACTGCTGCAGTTTTGCTGCAAACTAAAATTGTTATGTGGGAATATTTCGAGTTGAAATAAATTATTCGTTTTATTTAAATCTAAAGAGTCTCCATTTGCTCTTTGTTAAATTAAGTTTAAGTTAAAATAATGTTTGAAGCAGCCGAAGCAAGCGCTCAGATCTTACACAGATAAAACATAAATAATTAGAAAACAAAAAATCAATCATTTATTTAATTACTAATTTTAATAAATTGGATTGTTTCTTGTTTTACAAAAGTCAAAAACAACCATTACTGGATTCGAACCTAAGACCTCTGGTTTATCTTGCCGATGTAGTACCAATTGTTGTACTATTGGTACCAATTGTTGTACCATCTGTATCTAATTCGAATGTTCTTATTAAAGGTTGTGGATTTTATTTTATTTTATTCATTTCTGTGAATGCAGAATCTCATTGGCGATCCATTCCGGTGGAGGTGTGACATCAGCCACATCTTTACGGAGTCGTAAAATAAGAGAACCCAAGCGGAATCTCAGCGGCCAGTTCGCGCAAATTAAAAATTATTACCATTGTTAAAGTTATATTGAATTCGAGTAATTATTAGGTAACGAACATGCCATTCAAAATTTTCGTTCACACGTTTATTTATTTATTTCAATTACACTCAAAATAAGGCGAAAAATGGCGAAGCAGGTCGTTTCGACGCCGACGGTTCGACGCCAACGGTTCGACGCCAACGGTTCGACGCCAACGTTTCGACGCGGGGTCAGTTCAACGCCATACGTTTCGACGCGGGGTCAGTTCGACGCCATATTTTTTTTTTTTAGTATTTTTATTTATTTTTAGAATAAACATGCAATATGCCTGATATGATATATATATTTTTTATATTATATATATGAAGCGTGATTCAAATAAATAAGTAATATGACTGATTTTTATTTATTGATTTAGCGATTGTTTGCACGCATATTTGAAATAAATCAGCATCGGTATTATATCGTTGCATTAAATGGAATTCTGCTATTTTGCTAATTTTCTGCTAAATGTCTGAACTTTATTCGTTCAGTTGATAGCGAAGGTTGGGGGGGGGGGGGGATTGCACTTGTCAAAATAGAGATAGAGTTATTGACAAGCCTGTAATATGTATCAAAGAAAGAAGAATAGATAAGGATAAGCTAGTTGAAATGCAATAAAGTTTGAAATATGTTCAAAACCTTTGGAATTTTCTTAAAATTGCAATTAGTTCGGAAACGTTATTTGCACTTTTGAAAGACTAACAGTTTAGGACATTCTTTGAGGATGTCAAAATAATAAAGTACACCGCCAGGTTTTTCTTATCAACGAAGTAATTCCTGTTGAATTCTTTGTTATAGTTTTTTGGGTTTCACATTAACATTTATTATATATCTGTTATATCAGTCATATTACTTATTTATTTGAATCACGCTTCATATATATAACATATAAAATATATATATTATATCAGGCATATCGCTTTTATTTGAATAATGATGCAAACTTATTCTAAAAATAAATAAAAATACGAAAAAATTGTATGGCGTCGAACTGACCCCGCGTCGAAACGACCTGGTGTCGAACTGACCCCGCGTCGAAAAGTTGGCGTCGAACCGTTGGCGTCGAAACGTTGGCGTCGATCTGACCTGTACCGGAAAAATGGATGTTGCTTTTTAACATTTAGAGACCAGTGTAAAAAGAGTTATCGTCATTCCTTTATTTTCTTAATTACATATGCTTAATATCAAAGCTTAAAGTATGTAGCAGATTCAAACAGAAGTGTAACTTTTAAATTATTTTATTCCCAAAGGGAATGTTTTTAATAAAAAACTAGTGCAAGTTATTATTATTATATATATTTTTTTTAAATAATTATAACGAAATTCAAGATTCAAATATTTTCTTAAAATGTTTTATATTTATCTAAGAAAAAAATATAAATTACATTTACTTTAAAAATATATACCTAAATAATATCCTTTTACAAATTATGCACTTACGGCTTATTTAAAACAAGTATATTTCGGACGACCATCGCGTCCATCATCAGTGCATTGCAGTGACACTCCCTCTGTTTTGGTTTGTTTCCTCCTCTTGACCTTCAATTATCTTCACTTGGAATGGACTTTTTCTTTTATACCTAAATAATATCCTTTTACAAATTATGCACTTACGGCTTATTTAAAACAAATATATTTCGGACGACCATCGCGTCCATCATCAGTGCATTGCAGTGACACTCCCTCTGTTTTGGTTTGTTTCCTCCTCTTGATCTTCAATTCTCTTCACTTCAAATGAACTTTTTCTTTTACGAAGTGAAGAAAGAAGATCAAGAGGTGAAGAGAATTGAAGATCAAGAGGAGGAAACAATCCGAAACAGAGGGAGTGTCACTGCAATCTGATGATGGACGCGGTGGTCGTCCGAAATATATTTGTTTTAAATAAGACGTAAGTGCATAATTTGTAAAAGGATATTATTTAGTTATATATTTTTAAAGTAAATGTAATTTAGTCCTTTTTTGAAAATAAGTTAATATGTATAAATTACATGTTTAAAAAAAGGATATACTTTTTTACACTTAAATTCACATTAGACATTTATTTTGATTGACAGTTACAAATTTCGAATAAAGATACATTTTATTGTTAAGAAAGAAATCAAATATCTCTTACTATGATTAAGTTACTCTTGAAGTTATGAATATAAAATTAATGTTTGAATTGTTAATTATGGTATCAATGAATGATGTTTGAATGTTTGTAGTTTTATTACTATATTGAAAATTATTTTCTCAAATTTGCGTACATAATACTAAAAAGTATTTTCACTCATAAAATTTAGCTGTAAGAAAGAAATTGTGTGACGTGAGCTGATTGTCAGTTCTGCCGATCTACGCCTGATGATATGCCTTCATTGAATTTTTTCTAAAAGGTCTTAGTATTCATGTTAACTTCTGTAAATAAAAGCACATTAAGTTATGGCAGGATAAGAAACTAATACAATAATACTTACCAAAGTACAGTCCTCGGGGAAAATGCAAAATATTACGCTATTTTCTCTCAGTTATAGAATAGGATCATTTGTTGTTTTTAAACTATAGAGAATAGAGTTTCCAAATTAATGATCTGCTTAAAATTTGTTTTAATTATCATTTTCAAGATGGAACTTGCATTGACATTTAAATCTTAGCAGCGATGAGTAGAATTTGATTCGAAGATAATCCTTGGAATAAGTTTATTGAAAAAATAACATAATTATGAAAGTTCTTTAAACTATACGTAAGATAATTACAAGAACGTTACGATTTTTTTAATGAAAGTTATGAAATGTTTTATTAGGATTAATGGACAGGTGTAATTGTTCATGTCGTCCAAAGATATTGCAAGGGGAAGGTTTTGTTTGAAAAAAAAAAAAAAACTTTTAGAATAGAGAAAATTAAATGAAAGTAGGTAGTATTTTCAGTAAATTATACTAAAATAAATTTTGTGCCACATTTTGGCAGAGTAAGGATTAGTGTTTAATATAGCGTTTTTAGAATAACATTCAAAATTCCTATAAAAACGTTTAATAATAAAATAAACGTATATTTATATAAATTATTAAAAAGTAAAAAAAAAAAAAAAAAAGGGAATAAATATAGTTTGATTTAAATTTTTGTTTGAATATATATTAGTGAAATTAAGTGCATCAGAATATTAAAATGTTTGTATTACGAATAAGTTAATTATCTTCTTTATTTATTTTTTAACAATTCACAAAATAGTTTTTTTTTTTTTTTTTTTTTTTTTTTTTTACCAATGATTTTCATTGTAATCTCTTCCATATTTTGTTGATTTACTCAAGGAAGATTTTATAGTCTGTTTAAAAAAGAAAAAAAGAAAAAATTCTCATTTTTACATGCATATTGAAAGAAAGAAAATAATTCAGGTATTAAAATGTTAAAGTATCAACAACTAAATTATCTTAATTTTTTAATGATAATTTTGAATTAACTTATTTTCTAATTTATAAACTAAAGCAATGAAACCATATAATACTTTTTATGGAAAATTATAAGTTTTATTCAATTGTAAATAAAAAAAAAACATTTATTATCTGACCAATAAATTTTATTATGAATCAAATAGTTTTAATGTATCAAAACATATTAAAAAAGCATATTACATAACATACCATAACTTTTTATTTTTTTTTTCATAATATAATTTTGTATAACTTTTTTCTATAATATAATTTTAATGTAAAACATAATATTGTATTTTAAAAATGTTTTTATACATAACCTTATTGGATCAAAAGAAGATTTTGAAAAAGGCATAAAAATCACATTACGATATAAGGACAATGCTTCAAACTGCAAATACCATGTTCAAATTCAAACTAAAAGTATGTCGATAAAAAGAAAGTAAAAAAGAAGAAAATGTTTACAAGTTTAGTGAGAACTCGTTTACTAGTACAAACTGGTAAATGGCTTTTACAAAGATATATAGAGAATATATTAAACATACTGAAACTGTTACAATATGACACGAGGAATTCTGCATTGTCATGCAGAAATGGCAATATTCAAAATTTCTTCATAACAGGCCTCAGGGCATTTTTCTTTTTCGCAGCATATATTTAGTAATAAATTTTTGAATAACTACCAATGGAGAAAAACTGCGATACCTATATGGACGACCAACGGCCGACCAGTTCTGCTGTCACAGCTGGGAGATGGGAGGTGCCGGGTCCGGTCCCAGGTCGCGCTCATCGGCATGGCCGTTCGGAGTTTTCCGTGGTTTTCTCAAAACTCGCGTAAATAAGTGCTAGGGTCCCCATGGAGGGCATTCAACCTGTAGGCATATGATCCTGGCGTAGTCAATCGACCTACAACCAACTCTGATATCTATTTGAAAGATGCAACGATAAACAGCGCGAAACCAATGCAAATTCTAAAAAGGTAAGGGCCTTCAACAAAGATACCAATCTTCTGATTATACTTTCGTTTAAAATATCGATAAAAAGTTGCATCTGACCTTGTTAAAGAATATGTATACATATAAATGTACAATTAATCTAACAGCTGCAATAAAGAGATAAATTCTTTTTCAACACATCTTAAAAAATACAAGTTCCAAAAACAATTATTTTTTAAGCTATTATAAAAAGAATTGTGATAATTTTTCACATATATTTCTACCGTTCAAAGGTATCTGACCCTTTAAAAAAATCATTTTTACAATTTAGATATATATATAGAAAAAATACCTTTAAATGGTTTCTGATATATTTTATTGAAAAACAATTTTTCTCACCCTTAAAATTGTGTCTTTAAATTTCGAGAAATATACTCTATAACAATAAAAGTGACGCACTAAGAAGGCGTAATGCAAACTGAACACAAATTGACAAACATACAGGTTTTGATGGAATCAAACACCAATTCATCATTATCGTCGATCCTACGTGCAACTGGTACTTCAGTGACTTCAAATACCCTTAATAGGCGGCTCAGTGGGGTTAAGCTCAGTCCCCGGATATCTCTTCAACTGAGGACGTTTGGAGCATCATTAAAAGGGTCCTACATCCAACTCGGGATTTTGCCAATCTAACTCACCAATTGGACAGAATTTGGCACGATACTTCACAGGAGCGCATCTGCCAACTCTATGCACCAATACCAAGACGAATAAGTGTGTACATAAGCACCAGAAGTGGACCAACGCGTTATTGACTTGTTTACTTTGTGAAACCCTTTCTCTTAATTAAATCATTCAAATTTTCTGAAACTGTAATCAATTGTTTTTCTCCACATGTAAATCACATCTATCATTTTTTGTCCCATTCGGACCACCCATTCCACCTCATCTACCAATTTTTGTCCCCAAATCTTCTTGGTGCGTCTCTTTTTTTTTTTTTTTTTTTTTTTTTTTTTTATATATAGAGTGTAATTATTTTATTTTCTGTTCGGTCATTTTGTTTCTCTATATGAAATTCTATGATAAGTCGTTATCTACGCTTTTTTAATAGCTTACAAATAAAAAACTTTATACTTATTTAAATAAACTAAAAATCTCTCATTGTCACTTTATATAAAGTAAATTTATCTAAATAATATGCAGTCCCGAAATGTGTGTGTATTTTTAAAAATGAAAAACCTTTAAGCAAATGTATTTTAAGAAACACATTTTGCGTCTAAAGCCCACTTTATTAAGTTTTTTCCATATTTTCAAGTATTTTTTAATCAAAACAGTATCGTATAAACGACAATTGTGACAAAGCAATTACGTTTCAAGGCACTTTTAACTTTTTCCGCTTTGAAAGAAGCAATTTCGAGACGATTTTTCATTATTCAATAAGTTCAATAAGTTTTCATTAAGTTTCAAGAATATTTCGACTTTTATTGTTTTCACTGAGAAAGCTGAAAGTAATTAAATGTGAATTTTTCAGAGTGTTAAATTCTCAAAAATCTCTTTATTGATATAAAGAGTAAAATGAGAATAATAAAAAATAAATGAACAAATTTTAAGATTTTCTCCGTTAAGTTGTCTTTTATAAGCAAAAAAAAAAAAATATTTTGTATGTTTATTGAAAAGAATTTGCTTCAAAAGAATTGTTTTCTTCGAATATGATAAATTACGTTTAGTACTATTCTCACGTAAAGAGTAATAAAGAAAAATCTTGCACAACACATGAACTTTTAAATGATTTCTAACGCTATGCGCATGTTAAGGAATACGTGCAATATTTCGAAAAATTTAGAGAAAAATTAAATAAAGAATAGTTTTTGAAAAAAATTAAGAAAATTTCTTTTTCTTTTCTGTTTTTTATTTTCTCTGTGTGAAAAATTGGACGGAAGCTAATCTCCTGTATAAAGTCCTTAAGTTAAAATAACGAAACGTCTAAAATTGCATTGCTAACTGTAATCTATAAATTATCAATAACGTTTGCTACTTTTCATACTAACTACATGGTACACTAAAGCTATATTACCAAATATTTATACATTTTTGAGACTTTGTAAAATATATGTAACTTTCAAACATTTCTTTAGCTTTCTCTGATTATTTTTTGAACAACATGGAATGTCCCGGACTGTTTGATAAAAAGGAATTTCAAACCACGACGAACATTCATACAAAACGAAATTTGAACCTGGCATCATTGTTGCCGGACTTGGGGACTTTTTTATTCAACTACCACCAATAATTTTGAGAAGTAAAATTTGACATACATTATAGACGATTAATCTTCGATCTGATATAGGTATATTTTTATATATTTGTAATCCTAAACCCAAAAAATAACACATATCCTTGTATATATGTATATTTTATGCATGTTTGTATAAACTGTTTTGCATAATATAATCTGAGAATAATGCTAAAGTTGGAAAGCTTAGTTTGTCATACATCCCCTTTAGTGATATCACTAAACATTAACCCTACTTGCAAAATTTATAATTAAATTTTGTTAAACATTTAATGGCATTGAACTAAAAATGTTCAATACCATTAGGTTTCTTAATATTTATATATTTGCTTATTTGTGACTTTTCAATTTCAATGAGTGTCAAGGAAAAATAACTAAATAAAAGTTAAACTCAGTTAACTGACTCGGTTCTGACATTTATTTTGGAATGTTAGAAAACGACATTAATAAAACAGACATTTTATATTTTCTTTCTAAGCAGGCTTAAGTATTATTGAAAATTACATTTTAAGGGAACAGCCTACTTTTAAAAATGGAAAAAATGGATTTTTTTTCTGCCAATATTCATAATTTAAAAGAAAAGATTCAATGCATGTACAAACCATTTTGTGTGTGTGTGTGTTAACTTATATAACATTACTCTATTGATTAAAAATATTACTTTAGTTTACTTAAAACTAGTATGTTGTGGCCACCACGAGACTTTCTTCTATCTTTTCCTATACAAATTCACTCAGTAACAATAAAAAAGAAAAAAAAAAAAAAAAAAAAAAATTGGGACTTTGACAAAATTTTGGGTAAAATGTGAAAATTATTCTAAGTTTGTCAAAACACGGAAACCGTGGGACTTTGACAAAATTGGGGGGAAAATGCAAAAATTTGTTTAAGTTTGTCAGAACACGGAAACCGTGGGAGTTTGCTAGAGTTAAGGGGAGAGGAGAAAAAAAAAAAAAAAAAAAAGTGGGACTTTAACAAATTTTCACTTTTTACCCAAAATTTTGTCAAAGTCCCACTTTTTTTTTTTTTTTTCCTCTCCCCTTAATTCTATCAAACTCCCACGGTTTCCGTGTTCTGACAAACTTAAACTAATTTTTACTTTTTTACCCTAATTTTGTCAGTCTCACGGTTTCCGTGTTTTGACAAACTTAGAATAATTTTCACATTTTACCCAAAATTTTGTCAAAGTTTGTCAAAACACGGAAACCGTGGGACTTTGACAAAATTAGGGGAAAAATGCAAAAATATGTTAAAGTTTGTCAAGACACGGAAACCGTAGGACTTTGACAAAATTAGGGGAAAAAAGCAAAAATTAGTTTAAGTTTGTCAGAGCACGGAAACCGTGGGAGTTTGATAAAATTAAGGGGAGAGAAAAAAAAAATTTCTAAGTTTTTTTTCGTAAAAAGCAAAAAAAGTCGATAACTTTGTTTTAAATTATCACAGAATTATAGTTCAACCATTCGTTTTAAAGGTACTGACGAGACCTTTCGGAAGATACCCATCTTGAAAATTTTTGCCCTATATCACCCTGTTAAAAATTTAGAAAAAGCGGGATGGCAACGCAACCTGTAAGACGATTTTTACCAAAAGTTGATAGGCACTAATTTATCTCAAGGTGCAACTACATGCCAATTTGTATGAAATTCTGTGCAGTAGTTCCAGAGATACAGTTGCCAAAAATTTTTGTCACACACACACACACACAGACAGACAGACAGACATTTTCTAAAAATGTTAAAATCGTGTTCTACAGCTCTCAAAACGTGTAAATCCATCAAAAACCCGAAATCGAAAATTTTTACGAATCCAATACTTTCTTCTATTGAAGATAGAAGAAAGTAAAAATATGTATATACATATATATAATGAATTGTTTTAATACTGAAGTTGAGTCATCTTTAAATTTCATAAAAAAAATTTTGCACTGATTATATTAATGTATTTCTATATATATATTATTTTATTACAGATTATTTTCAAGGGTGCTTTCCACTGCGTGCATGATATTTCAAAAAATATTTGAGATATGAACTTAAAATTTTTCTCAAACATACATTCTGACATAATAAATGTAATGAACTAAAAGTAAGAAATTTTGTTCAATATAATATATATATATATATGATTGAGAAAATATGAAAATTTTAATAGTAATTTCATACTTCATATTTAATTATTAATTAAACTCCATATTATTAAAATAATTAAAATTTTTAATTCAGATTCAGAATTTGAATATATTGTTTCATTTAATGTAAACATTATAATGATAAAGGAAATTGTAATTGAGATATCTTGCGCACAGTGAAAACGCAACCTTGAAAGTAAACTGCAATAAAATAATATTTAATTTTTATTTCTATTTTAAAGTAAACCAAAGTAATATTTTTAACCAACAAAGTAATTTCATACTAGTTAACACCAAAAATAACTGTTTGTACATGCATTCATTCCTTTTTTAAAAATTCTGAAAGTTGATGGAAAATGTCCTTCATTTTCCCATTTTATGAGTAGTTTACCCCCTTAAAGTTTCAGTTGGTTAAAGTGGTCTTAAAAAACACACACATATATACCGATTATAAAAGCTTCCTGAGATTAAATATATCATACGCAAAACAATAATAATAACTAAATACTGAATACCATTTTTGTACGGTTTTAAGTATTTCATTTTTAAATCTTCATTATGTTTCGAAACAAACTGCATTCCCTAATTAATGCGTCTTTCGAAATAAAGAGCAATAAATTTGTACGTAGGTTGGTTCAAATTTAACTAAAAATAAAAATAATTTCACGTAGGAAAATTTGGGCGAAGGATGAAGTGAGTGCTGTGAACCTGCAACTTTTCACGTGCAAAACTTCCAGACAAGTTCTGGCATCCATTTTTTCCGAGAGTGACTTCGCAAAAGAACATGAATATCATAAAATTGTTTAGTTACATGCATTTATGTATACCCGTGTCGACTTATGTTATTTTTTCGAAGTTACTATGTCGAGCGATGCTCCCCTCTGACAGCTTTGAACATGAACAGAAGTTACAGATGTATAACGCCTCCGTTTCTGTCCACATTTTCCCAAATAAAAAGTTTTGCTTTTTAAAACCCTACCTTCCATCAACCAAATTTGGACGATGAATTATGTGTAACCTTGTATATAGTAAAAATATTAGGGCAAATGAAAAAAAAAAAATGAATTTCTTTCAAAAATTGTAAAATTAAATATTTGCGTAGTTCTTCATATTACTAAATATAAATAGACGACATAAAATATACACAAGAAAACTTAAGTCACTTTTGGTATTTTGGCAAACAAAAACATTATTATCACAATGCACATCAGAGCTATATTTTGGCTTCTGTGTGTTGGATGTGTATCAGTCCGGATACATAAAATGCTTATTTGAAAACACTCTCAGTATTAGTTATGATTTAAAAATAAGGTTATTCTTTAGAGATGAGCAATTGCATCTTCATTAAATTCCTATTATATTTATGTATATTAATGTAATTACAAATTATTATAACTATACCATTTGCATTAGTACATCAAATCAATATTCCATAAAGTTTTATAGTTGTCTATTTCTATTATTTTACTTACATTTTACTATCAATTATAAATATGAACGAGCCTATAAAAAGTTTAATCGTAATCAATCGATGATTGATTTTTAATGCTACTACAGGAGAATTATCAAAGTAAAAGTTTTTCACAAATAAACGCATTAATTTCATTCAGATAATAAAAGGACTTAAGTCACATTTTACCTAAATGATCCATTTTTAGCAAACTACTAAGAGGATCTTATCCCCAATTTCTCTTAATTAAGCTCGTAAAATCTGTCGGTTAATATTACCTTAATTCTTTGTTTTTGTCTTGGATATATAAGCAGCAAAGTTCCATTCAAGAAAATAGATTTTGTTATTTGATTAATTAACTACGATTGAAAGAGCTGATGCTTTTGTAATTAGTTGGAGGTTTGTAAAACACACTTACGTTTACTGTTTGACATGAAACAAATTAGTTTAAGGCTAAAGTTGGTTTCTCTTTTATGTAAAATAAAATCAGCTATTATTTGAGAATTATTTCTTTCGTAACAAAATTCTAAATTCACAAAATTAGAAATATGTATTTTTTTTTTTTTTTTAATTAGAGAACATCTAAAAGTGGCAAACTATATTAAACAACTAATTAAGAAATACATTTTACTAAATATGAAGAAATTCATATCTAAATGAATTTCCTCAATATACTAATAATTTAAATTTAAGAAATGTTTTATTATTATTATTATTATTACATTAAAATTCAACCATTTACTCTTATAATTAATCATAGATTCCGTATCTGACTTTAATCTCTATAATATTCCAATCTTTCTGATTTGTTGATCTATGGGTATTAAACAGAGTTTCTAAATACGAGTGACAAAGTATTTCAGTAATATTTTAAGCACTAGATATTAGCAAAACAGAAGGATTACTGAATACTAAAAAATGTTTTAGAGACTATAAATTTCTATTTATAAGGAATTAAAGGAATATGTAATTTTCTTCCCTAGTCATTATAAAATAAATTGGTATCTGTATCAAAATAATACAAATTTAAATTTATTATAGCTTATTTTAAAGTAGAAATGAATAAGCTGTATAAATAAATTATGAAAACTAAATAGCCGTTTTTCATTGTTTTTAAAATTATGCAACTGCATTTATAACCGACAATTTTTAAGAAGATTTTGTTAAAATTCAAAATTATTCTAAATTACTATATTGTGCTTAAAGGTTTACAAATTAAAGTTTGTTGCACAATTTTGATTTATTTTATTTATTTATTTATTTTTGTTGCTTTATCACCAAAAAATTCCATATTCTTGTTTTTATTATATATATATATATATATATATATATATATATATAACGTTTTTGAGTTATATGAAAAATCGTACAGAAACACTTAGAAAGATGATGTAATTTTCATCACATCATTGAATTTTCACAATTGTATTTTCACTAAGAAATAATTCAAATGTAATCACTTTAGACAGTTCTTTTTAGAATAAGGAAGGACAGCTAGTTTATGTAATATCCTTAATTATTCTTTCGAAGTACATATTTATTAGATAAGGAAGGCTAGAGTCAAACATATTAAATAAAAATATTAAAATTATCCTGTGATATTAACTTTTGTTTTATTTTATTTTATTTTTAATCCATGAATTGAAATTTGCGTCTTAAAATTAATGTGGTGAAATATAAGCAAATTCACGTTTCCTTCTCAACATATAAGTCCATCGGAAGTCAATGAGATACATAAAATAAAATGAGTAAATTAAAGTTTTTTAATAAATAATTTTTTACTTATTTCATTTTTTTATCAGCGTATAAAAGAAATAGACTTCGTGTTAGTTTAGTTACTTTAGATAAGTAATTATTTTCAAAGACTTGGCAATTTCAAAATAAAGAAGCAGTCTCACTGGAGAAAACTACAATATTTTCATTCCAGTACATAGGAAAAAAAAAAGAATTTTATTAGTGACCCCTGCAAAATGATATACAATTATTGCATCAAGTAAAAGGATTTCTCATATTTTACTTTTACAAGTACATTAACAGTAAATTAAGTGCAAATGGTATAAACAGTTTAGGAAAAATTCCAGAATATGTAAATAATTATATTCTGTTACAAATTTAATACATGAAAATAATTAGTTTAATTTTTATTGTCTTAGTTAATGATTACCAGAAGTGGTCATTTCCCTATTAGTTGAGTATACTTGTTAAGTTTCCGACCAGTTAAGTTTGTAGTTTAAAATCCACATTGACAACATTTTCTTGGAAATAAATTCTGTGGAAAACGTGACCGTTTTGTCACATAAAAAAGATATTAAACAGGGAAAAAAAAAAAAAAAAAAGAACTTGGAAACTTTTCGATAAAACTTCACCATGGTAGTGTAAAATAATTTTGTAAGAGTATTTTAAATTCCGTTTAATATTTTTAATAGTATTAAAAATTTAAATTTTTAAAAACAGAGCAATCTTGATTAATTTATACAATAAAAATACCTTTAATGATGCTCTATTATATCGCTATAGATCTTTCAGGGCGATCAGCCCTTTCTTCAATAGCTACATGGCTTTTGTCTTTCGTCGAAACTGGTCTCTCATCGTGTTTCTTTCTCTCGGTCTTGCTCTTCATAATTTGGCGCCACACTCCATCCAAATCTGCGCGCGACTCGTGCCCGTTACACGCTGAAGAATCTCTCATTATCTCTATTGTCTCTCGGTAAAAGGCGTAGTCTGGGTTGTTGTAATTTGCTAGTTTTTTTGTTTCATTAAATATAATATCTATTTTCTATCTATTTTCTATTTCTATCAGCCCTTACTAAAGTTAATAAGGAAAATAAAATAGATAGTCTAATAGATAATCTAATAGATAGTTATAATATCTATTTTCTATCTATTTTCTATTTCTATCAGCCCTTACTAAAGTTAATAAGGAAAATAAAATAGATATTATATTTAATGAAACAAAAAAAACTAGCAAATTACAACAACCCAGACTACGCCTTTTACCGAGAGACAATAGAGATAATGAGAGATTCTTCAGCCTGTAACGGGCACGAGTCGCGCGCAGATTTGGATGGAGTGTGGCGCCAAATTATGAAGAGCAAGACCGAGAGAAACAAGCACGATGAGAGACCAGTTTCGACGAAAGACAAAAGTCATGTAGCTATTGAAGAAGGGGCGGATCGCCCTGAAAGATCTATAGCGATATAACACAGCATCATTAAAGGTATTTTTATTGTATAAATTAATCATTATTTTTAATAGTATTTAACCTGAATAAATCATTAATTAATTTAATTAATTAAAATTGCCCTTTTTACATTGAATGATGTTGATTATCATTATTATTATTATTATTATTATTATTTAAATATGCTAAATTTTAAAATAAAATTATTCTCCATAAATTGTCATGTGTATCTAAGGGATTTTTTTTTTTTTTTTTAACGTAATTTAATTTTTTTTTTTTTTTCAAAATTTTTAAAAGATAATAATAAATGAAAATAATAATGCGCAGAGATGCATATACATACAATAAAAATAAAATAAAATAAAATAAAAAAATTGTTATTAACCTATCTTGTTTTTCTTATACGTAAATTAAGCGCGCTGTTTAATTAAGTTTAAGTTTAGAATAAATAAATAAATTTATTAAGGGTTTTTTACCATCTATTTAATGTGTTTCTATAGATGAGCAATTAGGAAGATGGGATTTAACAGAACAGAGTACGTTGTTTTAGTAATTTAATAAGAGAAGAAAATAAATGGATCACACTTATCACACCATCCAAAAAGTTTTCGAACAAAATTCCTTTCATAAACGTTAACCTTTTCCCCAAGTACATTTTTATCAGCAAATCTCTCTTAATGCTGGTATAATAAAGTTGCTGGAAAGGTAGGGGTGATGATGTGGAAACAAAATCATTACTTTTACTGCATTGTTATTTAGAACTCTTATCCTTTACTTATCTAAATGTATACAAAGAACTCAATTAAAATGAAAGCAAAATAATGAGTTGATTTAATTGACAAAGCTACTACTAATTAATAAAAATTTTTTGATGTTCCTTAAAATCTTTTAATAAAATTTGGAAAAAAAATCTTATTTTTACTGAAAATACAAATTTAAATTTATAAAATCATAAAGAAAACTTATTTTCTTATTTATAAGAAAACGACAATAATAATAATAATAATAATAAAAAGATGTAAGGTAAAATAGGTTGAGTCAATTACAGGTCACCGCAGGTAAGCGGTCTGGAAAGTAAAATCGTAACGTAGCGCCGGAGTTGAAGCAAAAGGATGTAATCAGTGGTTAAAAGTGGAAGTAAATCGGATGTCGAAACGCGAAGACAGTCCAGCACAGAGTGACGTAATATATTGGAGTTGGAATGAGTTTACGCCGGCATGGAGTCACTAAAAAGAAAGTAAAACTCGCGGAGTTTGAGTAAGGTGCGTGAATATGATTAGTTTTGGAAGTTGGTGAATTGAAGTGATGGAGGTTGTCGGTTTTCAAGGTATAGTGAAGTAAGGAAGCACAGTGTGATGTTAGTACAATATAGAGCAGAGGATTATTACGAGATAGAGTATTGAGCGAATCTAGCGATTGTCGAGGAGTTGTAATCTTTGAATCGGTAAGCAGCCAACTTTTCGCCCCACCTAGCAAACCACCAGTGGTGAGAACAATCGTTATATTTATTTAATTTATTTATCTGATTAAGTAATGTGTTCTTCCACAAGAAATTCCTCCCCAATATTTTGAGTTGAAATAAATTATTCGTTTTATGTTAATCTAAAGAGTCTCCATTTGTTCTTTGTTAAATTAAGTTCAAGTTAAAATGGGGTCTGAAGCAGTCAAGCAAGCGCTCAGACCTTACACAGATTAAACATAAATAATTTGAAAACTAAAAAGAACCATTTATTTAATTATTAATTTTAATAAATTGGATTGGTTCTTGTTTTACCAAAGTCAAAAACAACTATTACTGGTTTCGAGACTAGGACCTTTGGTTTAACTTACCGATGTAGTACCAATTGTTGTACTATTGGTACCAATTGTTGTACCATCCGTATCTTATTCGAACGTTCTTATTAAAAGTTGTGGATTTTATTTTATTTTTTTCCTTTCTTCGAATGCAGAATCCCATTGGCGATCCATTCCGGTGGAGGTGTGACATCAACCGCATCTTTACGGAGTCGTAAAATAAAGGAACCTGAACGCAATCTCAGCGGCCAGTTCGAACAAATTAAAAATTATTACCATTGTTATAGTTATATAGAATTCGAGTAATTATTAGGTAACGAACATGTCATTCAAACTTTTCGTTCACACGTTTATTTATTTATTTTAATTACATTCAAAATAAGGAGAAACAAGAAAGAAAAATCATGCAGTACGCATTGATTAGTAACACTTTCCAACTGCATGTAATTATAGTATCGAATAACTTTTAATATTCTTTGCCTACGTTATCACACAACAGACAGAATGACTGAAAAATATAGAGATAGACTAATTCATTTTAAAATTACTCTTAGGCATTTTGGAAAGAGTTAAAAAGGCTTAACGCAAAAGAAAATGTAGACATTAGATTATAATTACAGCTTTTGATCTCTCTGAATATTTTAGTGTAGACCTGTAAATCAGAGAGTTAATCATATCATATTCTATACAAAACTTTATTTTAGATTATTAACAATACATTTCAAGATTTTTATGATTTTTACAGTAGAAAGATTTTTAAATATAACTTTCAAAAAATTCTGTCCGAAAACGTAATGCAGTGGCTTTTTTTTTTTTTTTTTTTCCTGTAAACAAACTAGTTATACAGGACCTATTAATGTCATTTTAAATGGGGAACATTCTATAGGGAAAATATTTATAAAAATAACACTCATAGATCACAATGCTTTAAAATGCTTTTGGGTGTCCCTGTACACAAACCAGAAGAGATATTCACTCCATTTTGAATATGGAACATCCGATAGTGAACTTGAATAAACTATATCAGTTTCGAGAAATTCAATAAATATCTACAGGAGTTAGAGCGCGGGCAGAAAGACAGACAGACAGATGGACAGATACACAAACTGAAATCATATTCACACTTAAAAATGATAGAAAGTGTTAAAAACGCTTAATATAAACGAAAGTACAATTCTAGCAACTTTTTGTTAATAGCTCTTAATATAAATGGATATTTTTGTATCACCCTGTAAATCTAATATTAATCATGCTATATTCTATGCAAAGCTTTTTTTGGTGCACATAAATAACATATTTCAATTTCCTAAAACTTCATGGAAAGTAAATATATTAAAATTTTATTTATAGAAATATCTCTCATAGAACGCAATGCTTTGGATGACTTTTAAGTGTCCCTGTGCATAAATCAGCAGTGGTATTTCCTCCATTTTATACAGGAAACATCCAATAGTGAACCTGAATAACATATTTCAATTTAATTGAGATATATCTACAGTAAAGGTATGAAAATATGGCTTATCGAAATACCTCTCATAAAACACAATGCTTTGAAATATTTTCGGGTGTCCCTGTACACAAACCAGTAGAGGTATAAACTCCATTTTCAATGGGGAACATCCGATAGTGAACTTGAATAACATATATCAGTTTCAAGAAATTCCATAAATATTTACGGGAGTTAGAGCTCGGACAGACAGGCAGCTAGACAGACGGACAGGCAGATACACAAAACTGAAATCATATTCACACTTATAAATGTTAGAAAATGCGAAAAACGCTTAACGTAAACGAAAGTACAATTCTGGCAATTTTTATTAATAGCTCTTAATGTAACTGGATATTTTTGTGCCACCCTGTAAATCTATTGTTAATCATGCTATATTCTATGCAAAGCTTTTTTTTGTGCACATAAATAACATATTACAATTTCCTAAAACTTCATGGAAAGTAAAGTTATTAAAATTTGATTTATAGAAATATCTCTCATAGAACGCAATGCTTTGGAGTACTTTTGAGTATCCCTGTACATAAACCGATGGTGGTAATTCCTCCATTTTATACGGGAAACATCCAATAGTGAACTTGAATAACATATTTCAATTTCATTAAGATATGTCTACAGTAAAGGTATGAAAATATGGTTTATAGAAATACCTCTTATAGACCACAATGCTTTGAAATACTTTTGGGCGTCCCTGTACAAAACTTGTAGAGGTATAAACTCCATTTTCAATAGGGAACGTCCGATAGTGAACTTGAATAACATATATCAGTTTCAAGAAATTCCATAAATATTTACGGGAGTTAGAGCGCCGACAGACAGACGGACAGACAGACAGACAGACAAATCGAAGTCATAAATACTTTTCAACCTTGTTGGAAAGTGTTAAAAATGTTAGAAAGTGTTAAAAACGCTTAACGTAAACGAAAGTACTTATCTAGCAATTTTTTTATTCATAGCTCTTACTTTAACTGGATATTTTTGTGCCACCCTGTAAATATAATGCTAATCATACTATATTCTAAGCAAAGCATTCTTTTGTGCATATAAATAATATATTTCAATTTCCTAAAATTTCGCGGAAACTAAAGTTATTAAAATTTGATTTATAGAAATATCTCTCATAAAGCGCAATGCTTTGGAATACTTTTGAGTGTCCCTGTGTATAATCCGATGGTGGTATTCCCCCCATTTTATACAGGAAACATCCAATAGTGAACTTGAATAACATATTTCAATTTCATTAAGATATGCCTACAGTGAAGGTATTAAAATATGATTTATAGAAATACCTCTCATAAACACAGTGCTTTGAAATACTTTCGGGTGTCCCTGTACACAAACCAGTAAAGGTACAAACTCCATTTTCAATAGGGAACGTCCAATAGTGAACTTGAATAACATTTTGCAATTTCATTAAGATATGTCTACACTAAAGGTATGAAAATATGGTTTATAGAAATACCTCTCATAGAACACAATGCTCTGAAATACTTTCGGGTGTCCCTGTACACAAACCAGTAGAGGTACAAACTCTATTTTCAATAGAGAACGTCTGATAGTGAACTTGAATAACATATTTCAATTTCATTACGATATGTCTAGAGTAAAGGTATGAAAATATGGTTTATAGAAATACCTCTCATAGAACACAATGCTTTATAATACTTTCGGGTGTCCCTGTACATAAACCAGTAGAGGTATAAACTCTATTTTCTATAGGGATCGTCCGACAGTGAACTGGAATAACATATTTCAATTTCATTAAGATATGTCTACAGTAAAGGTATGAAAATATGTTTTATAGAAATACCTCTCATAGACAACAATGCTTTGAAATACCTTCGAGTGTCCCTGTACTCAAACCGGTAGAGGTATAACCTCCATATTCAATAGGGACCATCCGATTGTGAACTTGAATAACATATATCAGTTTCAAGAAATTCCACAAATATTTACGTCAGTTAGAGCGCGGACAGACAGACAGACAGACGGACAGACAGACACACAGACAGACAACCCCAAGTCATAAACACTTTTCAACCTTGTTGGAAAGTGTTAAAAAGGATGTTGCCTTTTAACATTTAGAGACCAGTGTATAAAGAGTTATCTCCATTCCTTTATTTTCTTAATTACATATGCTCAATATCAAAGCTTGAAGTATGTAACATATTCAAACAGAAGTGTAACTTTTAAATTGTTTTATTCCCAAAGGGAACGTTTTTAATAAAAAACTAATGCAAGTATTATTCTTTTTTTTTTAAATAATAATAACGAAATTCAAGATTCAAATATTTACTTAAAACGTTTTATATTTATCTAAGAAAACTAGTATTTTGTGGCCACCACAAGACTTTCTTCTATATTTACCTATACATATTCAATCAGTAACAATATTTAAAAAAAAAAAAAAAAAAAAAAAAAAAGTACAATTTTTTTTTCTAAGTTTTTTTTTTTTTGTTAAAAGTGAAAAAAATCGATAACTTTGTTTTAAATTGTCACAGATTTATAGTTCAACCATTCGTTTTAAAGGTATTGACGAGACCTTTCGAAAGATACCCATCTTGAAAATTTATCCCCCCCGGGGGGGTACTTCCCCCCCAGGGGGGGAAGCGATGCCTCCCCATGCAGAAATTTTTTTCCTAGTTACATACTACTATTATCAATAATTCATATTAATTTTACAATCACAAGTTTAAAACAACTCTAATTATGCACATTTATACGAACTTTTGTCCTATGCTGCCATGTTAAAAATTTAGATAAAATGCTATCACAGCGCCACCTGTTGAGCTATTGATCCCCAAACATAATCAGCACCAGTTTATGTCGGGGACCAACTAAATACCAAGTTTGGTTAAATTTCGTTAAAAAAAAAAAAAAAAAAAAAAATTGCGATATTTTTCTAAGTTTTTTTTTGTTAAAAGTTAAAAAAATCGATAACTTTGGTTTAAATTATCACAGATTTATCGTTCAACCATTCGTTTTAAAGGTATTGACGAGATCTTTCGAAAGATACCCATCTTGAAACTTTGCCCCCCCGGGTGGGAACTTCCCCCCCCCCGGTGGGGGGGGCAACCGATGCCCCCACATGCACAAAAATTTTTTCGAAGTTAACTATTACTATTATCAACGAGACCTTTCGAAAGATACCCATCTTGAAAATTTACTTCCCCGGGGGGGGGAACCGATGCCCCCCCATGCACAAAATTTTTTTCCTAGCTAACTACTACTATTATCAATAATTCATATTAATTTTACAATCACAAGTGTAAAATAACTCTCTTTATGCCCATTTATGCGGAATTTTGTCCTATGCTGCCATGTTAAAAATTTGCATAAAATGCGATCACAACGCCACCTATTGAGCGATTGATCCCAAAATCTAATCAGCACCAGTTTATGTCAGGGTGCAACTAAATACCAAGTTTGGTTAAATTTCATTCATTGGTTCGTGAGATACAGCGTCCACAAAAAAATGATACAGACAGACAGACAGACAGACAGACATTTTTTAAAAACTATTAATTCGTGTTCTCCATATCCCAAAACATGTAAATCCATCAAAAAGTGGACTTCGAAAATTTTCGCGAATCCAATACTTTCTCTATATTACATATAGAAGAAAGTAAAAATATAAATTACATGTTTAAAAATACATACTTTTTACTTTCTTCTATATGTAATATAGAGAAAGTATTGGATTCGTAAAAATTTTCGACCTCGGGTTTTTGATGGATTTACACGTTTTGAGAGCTGTAGAACACGATTTGACCCTTTTTAGAAAATGTCTGTCTGTCAGTCTGTCTGTGTCTGTGTGTGTGTGACAAAATTTTGTGGCAACTGTATCTCAGGAACTACTCCACAGAATTGCATACAAATTAGTATGTAGTTGCACTTTGACATAAATTAGTGCCTATCAACTTTTGGTAAAAATTGTCTTACAGGTTGCGTTGCCATCCCGCTTTTTCTAAATTTTTAACGTGGTGATATAGGACAAAATTTTGTATAAATGTGCATAAAGAGAATTATTTTTTAGTAATCATTATGAAATTTACAAGAATTATTTATAATAGAGGTAGTCAACTGGGGAAAAAATTTTGTATGCGTAGGAGCCTCGTGAACCCCCCTGGGGGGGAAGTCCCCCCTCGAGGGGAGTAAATTTTCAAGATGGGTATCTTTCGAAAGGTCTCGTCAATACCTTTAAAACGAATGGTTGAACTATAAATCTGTGATAATTTAAAACAAAGTTATCGATTTTTTTTACTTTTAACAAAAAGTAACTTAGAAAAAAAATCGTATTTTTTTTTTTTTTTTTTTTTTTTTTTTTTTAACGAAATTTAACCATACTTGGTATTTAGTTGGCCCCTGACATAAACTGGGTCTGATTAGATTTGGGGATCAATCACTCAACAGGTGGTGCTGTGATCGTTTTTTTTCTAAATTTTTAACATGGCAGTATGGGACAAAATTTCGTATAAATGTACATAATGGGAGTTATCCTTAACCTGTGATTGTGAAATTAATATGAATTATTGATAATAGTAGTAGTTAATTAGGAAAAAAATCTCGGTCATCGCTTCACCCCCAGGGGAAAGTACCCCCCGGGGGGGGGGGGGGTAAATTTTCAAGATGGGTATCTTTCGAAAGGTCTCGTCAATATCTATAAACGAATGGTTGAACTATAAATATGTGATAATTTAAAACAAAGTTATCGATTTTTTTTTTTTTTTTTTTTTTTTTTTAACGAAAGAAAACTTTGAAAAAAAAATCTTTTTTTTTTTTTTTGTTTTTTTAAATATTGTTACTGCTTGAATTTGTATAGGAAAATATAGAAGAAAGTCTTGTGGTGGCCACAGCATACCAGTTTACACTTAAATTCACATTAGACATTTATTTTGATTGACAGTTATAAATTTCGAATAAAGATACATTTTATTTTTAAAAAAGAAATCAAATGTCTCTTAATATGATTAAGCGACTCTTGATGTTATGAATATAAAGTTAATGTTTGAATTGTAAACTATGGTATCAATGAATGCTGTTTGAGTGTTCATAAAGTTTTAACACTATATTGAAAATTATTTTCTCAAACTTTTATGTATAAAATTAAATAATATTTTCACTCATAAACTTCAGCTGTAAGGAAGATATTGTGTGCCGTGAACCGATTGTCAATGCTGGAGACCTACGCCTGATGGTTCGTTCTTCATGGAATTTTTTCAAAAAGATCTTAGTATTCATGTTTACTTCTATAAATAAAAGGTATCGGTAGCGAGTTCCTGCAATCCAACTACTTGGAAGTTAGCGTTGTAGGATGGAATGAGTTCTGTAAATAAAAACATATTAAGTTATGGCACGATGAGAAACTAGTGCAATAATACTTACCAAAGTACAGGGGGAAAAGGCAACTCATTATGTTATTTTCTCTCACTGATAGAATAGTAAAATTTGTTACTTTTAACCTACAGAGATACGAGTTTCCAAATTAGTGACCTGCTTAATTTTTTTTTTTTTTTAATATCATTTTCGAGGTGGAATTTGCATTGACAATTAAATCTTAGTTGCGATGAGAAGAACTTGATTCGAAGATAACCCTTAGAATAAGTTTATTGAAAAATAACATGATTATGCAAGTCCTTTAAACTAAACGTAAGATAACTGCAAGAAGGTTACGAATTTTTTTATGAAAGTATGAAATATTTCATTACAGTTCACTGTAAAAAAAAAAATGTAAAATCACGGTATTTGACCGTATAATTTTAGGGGAAATGAACGTTTTGCTGCCTAAACGGTCATAATCCGTAAATTAATACTTTGAAAGCATTTTAGGAAATAAACCGCATAATTTTACGGGAAATGACCGTTTTGCTAGCTAAACGGTCGTGGCCCGTAAATTGGTGTTTTAAAAGTACAACTTCTTTTGAATTTTTACGAGAAAAAGCTAATTTACGCAAATTGCTCTTATCTTCTATAAAACCTTTTTTTTTTTTTTTTTTTACGGGAAAATCTTTATTTTGTTTTTGAAGAAGGGTGAGAAATTCTCACCCATTATTTTCCTCTAATGAGAATCTTGAAATAAGACTACCACTTTAGTGCTAGTGTTTACGAATAAAAATAATTTCGAAAAATATATTAGATTTTCTTTCTGAAAAATCAGTATAGTCAGTCTTTATAGAATAAGAAGAGAAAAAAAAGGCCACTTGCCACAGAATTTCTAGAATAAAACGTTTAAAGTTTCCGTAATCTTTAAATAAAAGGGATTTCTCACTCTAATCAGCGCTACCGTGGCGTGCTTAGTAGAACGCAAGGCTTTCACCCAGACGACCAGCGTTCGAGACTACCTGCGTGCCTTTTTTTTTTTTTTTCTTTTTATGTAATCTAAACTTTTATTTATTTTTACTTTATTTTATAATTCAATTCAAAATTTGAAAATTTTAAGAAAAAATTATTTAATTTTCTTGAATATAAAATAAATAAATTTTACTATTTGTAATATTTATAACTTAAAAATATAATAAATTTCTATAACTTAAAAACTAAATTTAATTTTTATTTAACTATAAAATAAAGTAACAGTTTTCCAATATGATAATTGACTGACTTCTTAATTTTGTCAAAAATAGCAAATTTAGTATTTAGAATAGTCTTAAAAGGAAATATATTTTATGCATTGTTTGAACGTTAACAATATTCAATCACTGTAAAAAATCTGTGTAAAAATAAAGCACTTTTTTAATATAAATACAACATAGGTTGCAGTATATTTGTTACAGCTAGTTCTGTAAAATAATTGAAGATTTGTTACTTCACATTGTGCTGTAAATCGGTTTAAAAAATTTTCCAGATGACACGATTTATCAACCTATCAGTTCTGATGTTGACTTTATCAGTTTTTGTAAAGAAATGTCATTGTGATCCCAACGGCGCGGTTAGTAAAGCGCTGGCCTTTGAAGCAGGAGATTGTGAGTTCGAATCGCGGGCTGGCATAGAATAAAAATTAGTTTTTATGTGTAAAAAAATAAATAAGTTGCTTAATGTTGTGGATTTCTCCCTGCACGCATGTGTAATAATTGCAAGATTTTTTTTTAAAGCACCAGAGAAACTCAAACTTTAACTTTTAAATTTACGGTCAATGCTACTTTTTTTGCAGGTTGATTGTATGTTTCATCACAACGTAAAATTACTGGCAATACATCATTCATCGTCTAAATGTTTTTTTACGGGCTTTGTCTGGAATCTCTGCTGCCGGGCTTTGCCCGTAATTTTACTGCAGCATTTTTTACAGTGTTAATGGGCAGGCGTTCATGTCGTCCAATGATATTGCAGGAGGAATATTTTTAGAGGAACATTTTGGCAGAGTAAGGATTAAGTGTTTAATATAGCGTTTTTAAAATAACACTCAAAATTCCTATAAAAATGTTTAATAATAAAATAAATATACATTTATGTAAATTATTAAGAAGGTTAAAAAAGAAAAATGAAATAAATATAGTTTGATTTTACTTTTTGTTTCAATATATATTAATGAAATTAAATGCACCAAAATATCAAAATTTTTGTATTACGAATAAGTTAATTGTTCTTTATTTATTTTTTAATGATTTACAAAATAGTTTTTTTAAACTAGTAATTTTCATTCTAATCTCCTACATGATTTATTGATTTATTCAAGAAATGTTTTATAGTCTGTTTAAAAAATTCGTTTTTCTCATTTTTAGATACATATTAAACGAAAAAAAAATCATTCAGATAATAAAATATTAAACTATCAACAACTAAACTATCTTCATTTTTTAAAGATAATTTTAAATTTACCTATTTTTTATTTATAAACTAAACCAACGAAAAACAAATAATACTTTTTATGGAAAATTATAATTTTTATTGGCTTTTAAATAAAAAAGATTTATTATCTGACCAATAAACTTTTTAATGAATCAGATATTTTTAAAGTATCAATATATATATATAGATAGATAGATAGATAAAATATTACATAACATAACATAACATAAACATAACATATGTATATCAAAACATATCGCATAACATAGTATATTTTTTTATTATTATTATTTATTTATATATATATATATATTTTTTCGCAACATAATTTTGTATAATTTTCTTCTATAATGTAATTTTCATGTAAAACATAATATTGTATTTTAAAAATACTTTTATATGCAACCTTATTCGATCATAAAAAGATTTTGATAAAGACATAAAAATCACATTGCAATATAAGGACAATGCTTCAAACTGCAAATACCATGTTCAAATTCAAACTAAAAAAAAAATCGATAAAAAGAAGAAAAAAGGAAATATTTACAAGTTTAGTGAGAAGTCTTTTACTGGTACAAACTAGTAAATGGTTTTTACAAAGACCTAAATATAATAGAGAATATATAATAGAGAATATATTAAAAATACTGAAACTGGTTACAATATGAAACGAGGAATTAAACAATTTCTTCATAACAGGCCTCAGACCATTTCTTTTTCACATCACATATTCAGTAATAAATTTTTAAATAACTACCAATGGAGAAAATCTCCGATGTCTATATGGCCGAACAGCGGCTCACAGCTAGGTACCGGGTTCAGTCCCAGGTCGCGCTCATCGACCCAACCGTTCGGAGTTTTCCGTGGTTTTCTCAGAAACTCGCGTAAATACGTGCGAGGATCTCTTAGAAAAAACCCACGGAGGGTATTCCACCTATAGGCTTAGGACCCTAGAGTAGTCAATCGGCCTCACAACCCTACATCCAACTCAGATATCTACTTGAAAGATGCAACGATGATGAACAGCACGAAACCTATGCAAATTCTAAGATGAGAAGGGCTTTCAACAAAGATAGTAATTTTCTGATTATCTTTTCGTTTAAAAAATTGTTAAAAAATTACATCTGACCTTGCTAAAGGATATCTGTATATATATATATAAATTACGTGTCACGATGTTTGTCCGGGGTAAACTCCTAAACTAAGGAACCGATTTTAATGAAATTTTGCACACTGTGTGCAGTTTGGTCCAACTTGAGAGATAGGATAGTTTTTATCTCAATTTATTGTCACAATATTGTTTTATTGCAATTATTTGTTAATTATAGACCTTTATTAAAGTTGCTCCAAAATATCTGTGAGTTCCATTAATTTAATTGTTGCCAAAAAAAAAAAAAAAAAAAAAAAAATACGAGTTCATTTTCTTTCGACATAAAAATAAATACATTTAATCAAACGTGAACGTTAAAAAATTATAAAAAGTTAAATTATGCGTCTCACGAAAATTGACGTCATAATCAATTTAAAGATTTTATACACATTGATAAAGTGCTAATGTAGTTCTATCATAGATATAGTAATATATATAGATCTCTCATCCCCATGTTATCGTACAAAGATTTTTGATGCCGAAAAAAAAAAAAATAATAATAAAAGCTTTGGAAACAGCCATTAAGTGGAAGAAAATTAAGAAAAAAAAAAAAGAAAAGAAAAGAAAAGAAAGAAAGAAATATGAATTTGAAACTGTATCTGGAGTCTTCCATTCCCCTTTAGCAAATAAATTATTCATAAATTTTATTTTCTAAAATATTAGTATGTATTCCCGTGTGTATTCACTCGGGGAAAGGCGGCCATATTTTGGTAAAAACGTCGTCTTTTCCCAAATGAAAAGGAATAACTTTTTTCTCCCCAATGATATCTCTATTCTATATATGCTATACTATATCTATGAGTTCTATACGCAAGCGAAGTGTGACTCACTGACCGTCTGTGCAACCAAGAAAAAGATTTCCTATGTTAATTGCCCACTGGATTTTTTGTAAGAAATTATTAAAAATCGGGGAAATTTATTTCCCGATTTTAATCCTTATATTTGGGTATAGATATGTATTAGTTATCGCGGGTGTTAGATTGAATTATTTTGCTGTCAAATTGACAAAATTTTAATTTTAAATTTCAAAACTCTGTCGCCCTTGGCTTTTTTTTAAATTATTATTATTATTTGGCGATCAAAAGCGTAACACGAAAATATACATGCCAGATGTATGCATTGTACGAAATGTAATATGTATTATTCATTGTACGTATGTATGACATGTAATATGTATTGTACGAAATATTGTTTCATATTATTCATTACTCTTTTAATATAAGTTGTTAAAATAACCATGATTTTTGAAAGGAATTAAATATTTTCGCCAGATAATTTGGCGATATTCTTTTTTTTTCGCCAAGGATGACAGAAATGAAATCTATTCCGCTGCAAAATATTAATATCTTACATCAGATATTTTATTTAGACATTTGAAAACAAATTTGACTTCAAACTATGATAGAATATTTATCATTTTCCTTTTAATTAGTATATTATTAGTATATTAAAATTTAAAAGCATGGTATATAAAAAGTTTTTTTTTTTTTTTTTTTTAATCTTATAATTATTCTTATCTTAATCCTCAATGTTTCCCATCTTTATTAACTTGAATTTACTATTAAAATTTTAACATACTCAAAAACTTCTCATCACTTCGTTAAAATACACTAAACTTTTCCAAAATCTTTTTCTATTTAAAATGATACATGTATTTACTTTAAATTTCCAATATTTCATAAGATTTCCAATTTTAAAGTTTTAAAATATTTATCAAATTTACTTATTTTTCTGGTTTAGCCTTATTGTTTTCCTTTTTATAACTACAGCTGTTGCCCTCTTTAAAATATTTAAAATGATGAGGTCATTTTATAGTAAAATTATCCATTATAGCATATATTATATTTCACTCCTCCATAAAAATTGATTTTAAAATCGTCTGTTTCTTTTATACTTTTATTTTAATAGAATTTTAATAGAATTTAATTTATATATTAGTCATTTTAGCAATTTTATCCAAAGTAGCATCAGAAATAATATATATTACTTCTCCATTAAAATTTATAGGACCCTACAATAAAATTAATTTGTGCTTAATATCAACACTACGAAAATTTTTATCAATCGCTTCCAAATTTTGACCTAAGTTTCAAATCTCAACCCTGTGGGTTTTTACATCGGCTACAACGTTTTCGTCTTTGTTCGTAATTAATAATTTGACTGTACTAAATAGTTTACAGCCGTATAATTCAACGTATAACTTAGTCACAGCAACGCGTGGCCGGGTCTGCTAGTATATATATATATATATATATATATATACAAATATTCTAACAGCAATAGAGAGATAAATTCTTTTTTAACACATCTTAAAAATTACAAGTTACAAAAATAAATATTTTTAAGCTATTGTAAAAAGAATTGTGATAATTTTTCACAGATATTTCTACCGTTCAAAAGTATCTGACCCTTAAAAAAAAAAAAAAAAAAAAAAAAAAAAAAAAAAAAAATCATTTTTACAATTTAGATATGTGTATAGAAAAAATACCTTTAAGTGGTTTCTAATAAATTTTATTCAAAAACAATTTTTCTCATCCTTAAAATTTTGTCTTTATGTTTCGGGAAATATTTTTTTTTTTTCTGCTGTGCCATTTTGTTCCCCTATGTAAAATTCTGTGACCTTTATGTCGTTATCTATGTTTTTTAATAGCTTACAAACAGAAAACTTTATACTTATTAAAAAAAAACTAAAAATCTCTTATTGTCACTTTATATAAAGTAAATTTATCTAAAAAATATGCAGTCACGAAAAGTATGTGTATTTTTTTAAATGAAAAACCTTTAAGCAAATGTATTTTAAGAAACACATTTTGCATCTAAAGCTCAATTTATTAAGTTTTTACATATTTTCAAGCATTTTTTAATCAAAACAGTATCGTACAAACGACATTTGTGACAAAGCAATTACGTTTCAAGGCACTTTTAACTTTTTCCTCTTTGAAAGAAGCAATTCCGAGACAATTTTTCATTATTCAATATTAAGTTTCAAGAATATTTCTACTTTTATTGTTTTCACTGAGAAAGCTGAAAGTAATTAAATGTGAATTTTTCAGAGTGTTAAATTCTCAAAAATCTCTTTATTGATAGAGTAAAATGAGAAATAAAAAACAAACAAATGAACTAATTTAAAGATTTTCTCTAGTAAGCTGTCTTTTATAAGCTGGAAAAAATTATTTTGTATGTTTATTGAAAATAATTTGCTTGAAAAGAAATGTTTTTCTTTGAATATGATAAAGTCTGTTTAGTTCTATTCACACGTAAAGAATAATAAAGAAAAATCTTGCACAACACATGAACTTTTAAATGCTTTCTAACGCTATGCGCATATTAAGGAATACGTGCCATATTTAGAAAATTTTAGAGAAAAATGAAATAATATATATATATATATATATATATGTTTTTTTTTTTTTTTTTTTTTTTTTTTTAAGATAAGAAAATTTCAATTTTTTTTTCTTTCTTTCATTTTCTTTGTGTGTAAAATTGAACGGAAGCTAATCTACTGTATAAAATCCATAAGTTAAAATAGCGAAACGTCTAAAATTTCATTTCTAACAGTAATCCATAAATTATCAATAACTTTTGGTACCTTTCACACAAACTACAGGGTACATACCAAATATTCTTACTTTTTGAGACCTGTAAAATATACGTAACTTTGAAACATTTCATTAACTGATTTGTCTCTCTATGATTATTTTTTTAACAACAAGATATGTCCCGGACTGCTTGATAAAAATGAATTACAAACCACGGCGAACATCTATACAAAACGAAATTTGAACCTGGCATCTGCTAACTAAACGTTAGCAGAACTTTTCATTCGCTTTTCATTCAAAAAAAACTTTTCATTCGCCATTCAGATCGTGAAATTACCACTAATGGAGTATATTATAGCTGAATTTTGTGAACGTAGTTCTTGATTAAATATATAAACTTCGGTACAACCATATATTTACGAATCGTATACTCATTAATATTTTTTTCTTTTATTTTTCGCGTGAAAGCACATTTCATTTTATGTTGAAAAAAAAAAAAAAAAAAAAAAAAATGGCGACAATTAAAAATTTATATGTCCATTTTTAAAGCTTTTACCACGTTATTATTTTCACACTTTAATTAATTTAAAAAAAAAACCTAATCGGAATTTTGTTACAAATAAGGTACCAAATGAAAAGGGTATTTTTTCTGAATCCATCGGTTTAATTAATTTATGGATAAGACAATTAGATTTTTTTCAATTAAATAAAGTATGAAAAGCTGGTGCCAATTTTTTAAATTAACTAAAGTATCAAAAGCTGTTGGCAACTTGCTTCAACACACAGACAAAAATCTCTCTTAGCCAATCAACTTGCGTCAACACACAGACAAACAGGAAGAAAACTCACTTAGCCATTTATATAGAGAGAGATGGGAGTGATATCTTTATTACTACTTCCCAGGAAAATGTTAATATACTGGAGAGAGCCCAAAACAGAATCCTTAAGATAATTATTGGAGCAATAAGATCAACCCCGATAGAAGCAATGCAATTATACACGACCAATAATTCCATCTTTTATGATGTTATGAAAAAGGCTGTTGGAATTCATGTCAAAATGAAACACTCAAGTCGTGCAAAATGGTTGCAGACATATGAAAAGAGTACGATGAAATCTCACACATCACCTATAGACACTTGTGATAGTATCCTCGAGGAACTGGGTTTTCCAGTCAGCTATGTAATTCCCGGCGGTCTTACCAATCCGTTGACTTTTATACAGATTGAGCATTCCCTTGCAGATGGAGATGTGGGGAAGAAGAAAACCCCTGACTTGCTTTTGACAGGTTGTTGCTTATTTGCTGTTGCTTATTTGTTGCTTGTTGTGCTTATTGCTATTTTTAATACTGTTTTTGTATTTTGGCTATATGGTCTTTGTTACTTTATGGGGATTTCTGTTGCTGTTTTGCGTGTTCCTGTATATTTGTATTCACGCTGCTTGACATTTTGTTCAGTACGATTGTTTTTGTTCTACTGTTTTATGCTTTTGTATTATTGGCTTTGTATGTAACACTTCCATGTGACTCTGTATTTTTGATTTTTCCAAAAATTTATTTATTTATTTTTTTTTTTTCTGCTGGTTTTCTGGGTTCGTTCTCCTGGCTGAGTTTTAGTTAGTTGGTGGATGCTTCTTTTTCCGACCGTCCTTGGGCCTTCGGGCCGGCCATAAACCTTCGGGTTGGTCGGCGGTTTCGGGGGTAATTTTGACAGCCTTGTCCTTGTGTAATCTGAACGAAAAATATTCTTCACCCGAGTGGATTAGGGTCTATACAGACGGTTCACAGTTCGAAAATATTTCAGGTGCCGGAGTTATTTGTGATTTTTTCTCCAGATCAGCTCCTGTAGGGAGATATATGACAAATTGCGATGCAGAAATTTCGGTAATCGATATGGCCCTAACTGAACTTATAAAGTACAAGGGCTCTTTTCCGAAAGCAGTGATACTGGTTGATTCAAGCTCCGATATCTAGGGAGTCACCGATAACCAAAGAAAGGAAACTCCAATCCTTTCAAATATAAGAAGTAGTATTGGAACCCTTAACAGCTTGAACAAAAACATTTTGTTCCAGTGGATTCCATCCCATGCAGAAATCGAGGGGAATAAGAAAGCGGACGCCCTCGTAAAGCATGGTACCGAACATCCACAGGGAGATTTTCTGCTCTCCATTGAGACTTTGAAAACATTTGCTCAAGGAAACGCCCTCAAACTCCAAAGAGATATTCTCTCCGATCAATCTAGAGGAAAAGCATGGGAGAACATGCAGAAAGACTGGATTAAAATGAGTCAAAAACCAAGAAAGGAAGCAGCGGCATTCTCTTTAGAATTAAGGCTGGTGACTGGCTTGCAGAACATCTTCACAGAATAGAGTTCCTATCCACGAAAGAGTGCCAAATCTGCTGTGAGGGTACTCTAAATGCAGAGCACTTAACATCTTGTAGTTGGCTAAACCGTGATGCCCAAATGAGAAGCGACCTGTGTCAACTGTACTGGGAAGCCAGGACTCATCTTCTTAAACTCCTGCGAACTATACCTGCCTGAATTTTAATCTTTCTGTCTATGGCTCTTGCTTTTATTTTTCTTGTGTTGTTCATTGTGTATGGATTTTTTTTTCAGTAAAGCCATATGTCTAAAAAAATAAGAGTAATAATAAAATTAGCATATTTTTTGTTTAAATTTTTAAAAGAATTTTTTTTTTTTTTTATGTCCCTGAATCTATGCTACTCGCATATAAAAGCATACAGATATTTAAAAGACGCTTCATAATCATATTCTTCAGCTACAACGCATTTCATGCATTACTTTTTTACACGGTAATCCCAATAATTATGTTTTTCCTTTGATCATAATCGCATGCTACAGCTGCAACGCATTTCAAGATTACTTTTTACTCGCTAATCCCAATCATTCTGTTTTTCCTTTAATTCGTTACTGGTTTCCTTTTTGACTTCGGGATAAATTTTTTGCTGAAATATAAGAATTATAGCATATTTTTACACCCTAAAGTTTTAGGATATTTCGTCAAAGATTTTCGTAAAAATTTCAAATAACGTCTAAAATCCAAAGTGTCCGGTCATTAAGGGCAGTCTAATGTAATGGGGAAAAAAAAACGATATTCTTAGAATTGATTTATTAATTAGCATTTAATCTGAACTTTTGGAAAAGTATTCATTGAAAAATTACATGAGTATATAATAATTTCTATATATTTTAATATTAATTCATTCTTGTGTTATTAGAAAAATCATGTTCAAAAAATCAGAAAAATCATGTACTAGAAATCATTTGGACAGGGGGTCCTAAAGAAAAAACAGAAATGATAATACACCTGATCATTAAGTTAAAATCTTCACACTAATTTTTGTTTCAGAGAAAAATGTTTTAGAATGCTTTTGTTAGCTGAAATCTAAAAAATAATATTAATGTGCTTCATCTATTTAAACATTCAAAAATATCAGTCAAAATCTATGCAATTTTTTTAAAAACACATAGAAAAACTTATATAAATCTATAATTATTCAGTTCAGTTAATAATACTTAGACTTAAAAAATTTTCAATATCTATACCTCATTTTATCTGATTTTATAAATTTGCATACCTAATGTTAGCAAAATTTGTTGATAATAATGAGTTGTTGTCAAGCATAAACAGGAGCGAAAATTTAAAGCAAAGATGATAAGACAAGTACTAGTTTCAAGGTTGCAATTTCATAGAAAAGAAAGCTTTAAGATAAATACCTTAAGCTTTTGTTCAGTGGCGATGTGAACGTCCTGGAAAAAACTTGTGATAATCCTTTCTTTAAAGCAGCTGATAAATTTGGAAAGAGCGAGATTCTTTAGAGACAAATCTGGTAAACATCATGTGTTATGATGGTAAAAATTTGTAAAGCTATATAAATATTTATCATACATTATCATATATATATATGTATCATAATATATATATATATATATATATATATTACTCTGGTAACACATTATTTACAAGTTTATTTTATTTTTTATTTTTTTATTTTGAAATCGTATTCTATTTTGTAGTTTATATTTTAAAAAATATATTTCTCATCTTTATCGAAAGTGTTAAAAGGAATTATTGATTTTTTAGAAGAGTAAAAGAAACAATTTAACAAATAAATAGAAAAGATAATATGATTTAAAACATAATTCATGAAAGTGCATACAACATGAAAAGCCCACACGATTTCAAATAAAATGTTCCGTATTTAATTATTAATTTAACTACTATGTTAATTAAAAGTGACTTATAAGAAATTAAAACATTTTATATATGAAACTTTAAATTCCATGAGGCTAATATATTTTGGATGCTGTTAAAAACACATTTTAAAATACAATCGAACTGTAACATTCAATTTTTACTAAGGGTGTATTTAAAAAAAAACAGTATATCAATAAGATATGCATTTTTTTTTTTTTTTTTTTTTTTTTTAACAATATGTGTTATCTAATAAATGGCTACTAATGTATTTTACACATTATGTTTTGAAAAAAAAAATTAGATAGTGTGACTTAAAGTATATTTACACAAACGTATATATTTAGGATAAAACCAAATCTTTCAATGATACTTTATATATTTTTTATACATTCCAAAATATATAACATTTTAATATTCATTTTCTGACAGAAAAACAATATTATTTATTCTCAATAAGACACCACTTGTAGGAATTGCATATTATGGAATATATTTTAATAAAAGTAGAATAAATGGTATCTTTTATGTGAGTTTAAACGTTATTTCATAAAGTGTGTCTCCGCAGACAAACTTACATTTTTATACTTTACTTCTTAATATAATAAATATTTACAAAAAATATTACCGTTACTAAATATCACTATTAAAATTCAATAGTTCAATGGGAGTCACGCACATTTTAGTAGTTCGTAAAGAAAGCAAAGAGTGTGTCTGCTTTATTTTATTTCTTCTGAAGCATGTATTAAAAAATATACAGAAAAAAAAAAAAGTTTTTTTTTTTTTTTTTTTTTTTTTTTTTTTAATAAATTGTATTTAATTTCTTTAGAGTAAATATTTCTTGCTGCAGGTTACCCACTTAAATAATCTGGTATGTCACTCACGTGACTTTCTCTTATCCTGAAATTTAATACTATAAATACAGATTTAAAGATTAATGGTTAAGATAACGAGTTACTGTTATGTATACCTATGTTAAAACAATTCAAATTAGGCTTCGGAACAGCTTTATTTGACAAGTAATTCTATGTGATGGAGGTTACCGCCTTCTCAATCCCCTTCCTTGTTTCATTACTGTACCTATATTTATATAGAATTCAAATCTGTTATTATATTCAAAAGTTTGTTTAAAATTATACAGACAACTTTCACACCAACATTCCTTGAAACTTATCAATCCTTATCAAATTTTTCTAGTAACAAACACAATAACTTTGAAATAGAACATTTGGATCGCCTGAAATTATTTGTTTTTAATTTACTCTAACATACACAGAAAAAGATCAAACGTTAAAAACTCCACTTTGGTATTCAGGAAGCCTCGAAACGTGTAAATATACAAAAAATCAAGCGATGAATATTTAGCTTTAAAAAATGCATTATTTACCATACGGCTATGAGGAATTAATTTCAATTCCAGAGCAGCTTTCTTGGACATGGTAAAATATTACAGTACAGCACTTCCACTATAACACTAAAAAAGAATGTTATGGCTTAAATATTGGCATCCCTGTACGTCTTCTAAAAGTTATGTACACATCAAGTGAAAGACATAAATAAAACCTGTATCAATAACACACGGCACAACTTGAAGTACACTTCCATCAAATTTCAAGTATTGCCGCACTATAATCTAGTTCTTTTGCGTAGCCCTGTAAAGGAACAGTGAATGATTTCTATACCATATTCTACACGAAACATTGTTTTTACGTATATAGAATATATATATATATTCGTTTCATTTAGTTTAGTACAGACTATAGGCGTTAAACTGTACTCAGCTGCGAATTTCCCCATAGACGTAATGTATGTGAATTCTCTTGAGTATTCCTGTACACGAACCATTTGCTTCAGTTCAACGAAAAGCTTAGTGTAGCATCCCTTCATCATACACATTTAGAATACCAAGTTTGGACTTTCTGCTATTATTTGTTCTTGCGATATGCTTATAACACACACACACACAGACCAACCGCTAAAAATATTATTTTTGGATTCAGGGGAACTCAAAACGTGCAAATAAAACAAAAATTCAATTTTGAAAATTTGACTTTCTCTACCTTATGGGTAAGAAAAAGTAATAAACTGTAGATAATTTCGTCAGCGTAAAGATTTCCTGCTGCAGGCTACCCAATTTAAGAAATGTTAAATTAAATTTATTTGCTATCATATGTTTAATGGACCGAATTGTAAACCAAATGATTTGTTATTTAAGAAGGTTACATTTACTTACTTTTTCCTTTATTTACCATGTTCCCTTCTGAAAAGTTCTTTAGCTGAGATACGCACGATTGGTGATGTTTAATTAGATAGCGATTGAAAAAAGTTAATGAGACACAACAGAATAGCTTAAGATAAATCCTCTGGGATTCAGAATAATATTTCTTTTCTAAACGAAAATTTATGTAAAAAATAAAAAAAATAAATAAAATTATAAATCTTGTAAATGAAGTTGAAATATATTTCAGTATTCATAATTTACCATTTAAGAAACCTATATTTTGAAAGAAAAAAATATTTATGGTCTACAATAAATAAATAAATAAATGAAAAGTGAAAATGAAAAGCTATAATGAAACACAAAATTAATTAGAAAATTAACATAAATTAAAACAATAAATAATTAGAAACTGAACATAAAAACTTTTAATTTTGTGAAGAGTAATATTTACATTTATATAATTGAATACAAAAACTAATGTTCGATTTTTATTTATTGCCACCTCTGCACAACTTGAAATTCTGAAGAAATATAATTATAAAACATAAAAAAAATAATAATAAAAGTTCAAAAATTATAAAATGATAAAATAAATTTACCTAGAATAGATTTGATTTATCCGAAAAAAAAAAAAAAATTCCTGTATATCATGAACAATTTAGCTATTTCCTTAATATGTTTATTATAGATTAGGAATATACTATTACTTAATTTACTATAATTACTGCAGAAACGTACTCACACATCCACCAATTTATATTTATATAATTAACTAGCATCCTTAGTTCGCTACGATGTTTTCCATATTTTTGCAAATTATATTTTTTAATATATGTTGGGGGGGGGGATATTTTAAAATCGGTCAATTAAAAAAACAAAAATTTCACAAAAAAGTAAATTTGAAAATAATCTGCAATTCGGATCACCATCGACCTTGGCAGCGTATTTCATAGGCAGTTTCTACATTCACAATAACCTTTAAATCAATATATAACGTGTAGAAATCCGGAATTATCAAAACTTGTTTTTTTCCTCTGCAGACATTATTGCATACACACAATGTTTCTTCAGCGCTTTAATTGTGGAATATTCTTTTTATGTATAATAATGCATTGAATAAATATAGATTTAGAATTATACTTAAAATAAATAAATAAATATAAATAAATATGGGTTATACAAATAGGGAAATAGTAATGAGTTTAGAGTTTTTAGTAAAAGTCAAATGACCTAATAATATAAAAGGGAAATTGGAAAAGGAAAAAATAGTTTGCAATTTGTTAAAAAAGAAAACCATTCGTATAAAACTATATACAAACACATAAAAATAAGAAGGAAAATGAAAATGAAAACAATAAAATATTTTCAGGTATGTCTGACAGAAGGTCGATGTAATTGTAAATTCAAAATGAGTGTAATATATATACATTAAATGTTAAAGGGATTCTCCGCATTTGTCTCAGGATTAATACAATTCTAACAGCTAGGAGTAAAAAAGAAAAGGGAGAAAAACCTCAGTTTTTCCTTATAGGCGTTTAAGATTTGTTTCCTTAATTCGTGTAATTTATAATGTAAAATTACTATGGTATTTGCCGAACTTTTAATATACATATACATACACTAAGCAACAAAAAAAAAAAAAAAAAAGCCGCACTTCAGAAAAATTGACTTATAACTATTTTATTTGTAATAACTTCAAAACTAATGGTTGAAACAAATAAAACTGTCATGTTTGCATAATATCAAAGAGATGAAATGATACCTATGTATAATTTTGATTTAATAATTCATTTTATTACACTCTACGAAGTAATTATTAAAAATCTACATAAAACATTCTTTTTAAACGTAATATAATAAGCATATTCTTTGTACTGTATTATTATATGATATATACTAGTTTTATTTTAATACATGAAATAAAACTATTTATTTGTTAGATCTAAACAATTTTTAAGTAAAAACATGTATTCTGCATTGAGTTATTCCACCTTTATATGGAATTACTGCTTTAATGCACAATGGCATAGTATTATGCAGTGTTTTAATATAAATATCAGAAATTTCTCAGTGCCAAATATCATAAATAATTTTTTATAGCCTTGCAGAGTTGTAGGCGTCAATTTTTTAGTCCTGGCCCCTTTTCCCACGCTTTTTTTATAGACTAAACGTTTTCGAGGGGATTGAGATTAGGGTTATTTCCAAGTCTGATGAAAAAGAAATTCTATGATATTTTTTGTGGGATTTAACTTAAAGTTATAAAAGATATGATTGCTTATAGAATTATAGGTGCTCATGTGATAGGATAGGTAGTTTTAACAATTTGAATCGAATAAACGCACCACAGACGCCCTTTAGTATGGTGAAATATCATCTTGGAATTCTGTTTACGGGAAAGTCTGAGATACCTTTAAAATAGTCGGTCAGGTGATGTTTTTATAATGCCCGCGTTTTATTTCGAGTTAATTGATCCCTTGAGCATAAAAATTTGCCCGACTCATTGAAAATTTATGCACCTCCTTTCCATAATGTACGGAGAATGTGTCACTGTTTTATGAATGCAATTTTCAATAATTCGGTAACATTTTTATCATCTTACTACTTTCTTTTTTTTTTTTTTTTTTTTTTTTTTTTTTTATCAGCCCAAAATAAATTAAACTTGACTCATCAGAGAAAACCAATTCTACCTAATAATTAACTGATATATATATATATATATATATATATATTTGGTCAACTGAAGTCTACTTTTTTTAATTATTTTCTTTAGTAATGGCTTTTTTTCTTTTTTTTTTTTTTTTTTTTTTTTTTTGAAGATCTTCTGGTTTTTAACATACTTTGTTTAATTGTTCCCGCACTGTTTTTGAAGAAATTATCTTGCTATGCACTTTTTTTTTAATCTTTTCTAAGTTATGAGCATGTACAAATCTATTTTTTTAAACTTTTGTTTCTCAACTTGCCATCATCTCGCTTAGATGGGCATCATGGCCGCATAAAGACACATTTTACATTTAAACATCCAAAAAATTTTATATTTTCCTAAAAATTATCTCGGTAATATTTCGTTAACTTTTAATTAATTTGCCATCTCAGGTATTAAAATATTTTTTGACTTTCATTCGAAAATTAATACTTTTTGTGGCGTCGTTAAATGCCTTATACTTGCCCTTTTTGAAATACTTTCAAAAATTATAATTTTTCTGACAGTTGCATTTTATTTTTAACACTGGACTCAATCCTAAAGTGTACGTGGAGGGCGACGTATTAAAATCTGTTGAAAAATTTGCTTTTTAAATGATAAAATTGGCGGTTGCAAAAAAAGAAAAAAAATATCCAAGTGATTTTTTTTTTTTTTTTTTTTTGTCGCTGAGTGTATATCTCTCTGCATTTTAAGTTAGAAATTACGTTTACCTGCAAAAATTGCTCGATGTAAAAAATCTACAGTTCATCTATTTTATCATGTTTTTATTAACTTCGATTCTTGATTTTTAATTTTTATTTTTTGTTTACTGGTTTGTTTGTTCATTTGATTGTTTGTTTGTTTGCCTAGTACTAATCTTGCAATCCACCTAGCTACACATTTGAAATTCTCAGAATAGCTCAGAACAAGGTAACAATGCATTTTTTAATACTTTTAGCCAATTGCTTAGGGTCTCCGCTGCTCTTGGTAGCGTTTATATGATTTAACGAGCATATAATTTCCCGACTAGCTAGACTTCTGAAACTTTCAGAATAGCTCAGAACACGGTGACAATGTATATTTTAGTACAAGCTCTTTCTATCTTGTATTTATTTATTTATTTGTTTTTTTCATATTTAAAATTTTATTTATTTGATATTTTAATGCCATAATAAGGAATATATTTTATTAATGTATTAATAACATAATGCATTAAATATAAATATAAATAATATGAATATTTTTTCTATAAAATGTATAGTTAAAAAATCTATTTATTATTTAATCGATTATCTCAAAGCTTTATTAGTTTGTTCGAAAGAATCAGAATCTTTAAGACTAGCATTATTTCTTTTCTATGATAAAAAAAAATATTTTAAAAGATGTTCTCTTTTGAGAATTTTCAAAATCTTAATGTACTTCGAGTTCTTGTTTTGAGTAAATCTCTTCAGCTTCTTATTTCTGCAATAGTAATACTTAAGTTACTGTTTTCATACATTTTTCAGCATTCAAAAATTTCTGAAAAGTTTATGGCTCTAAACAAAGAGATCTAAGTTTTTCAACATATTTTAAAGTAAAATCTTGAAATTTCAGTTCGAAGAATATGTCTAGTAACAAGCGATTTCGTTTAAAATAATTTATCATTGTGAATTCTTTTCATCTACTATTTTTAATATTTCACAAAAATTAGAGGATTTATTTTTTCCTGATAAAAATAAATAAATTAACTAATTAAAACAAAATAAATTAAAATTATTTCCCAGTAAAAGGCGTTGAGCAAACGAAGTTACTGGAAATATTCACACGATAATTTCAGAGCTGCCAACCTAATCCGGCAAATTGTTAGTACCGCCCATTTTTCTACACCACTTAAATTTTAGAGTGTTTGTTTTCTTAATTCATCGCAAATATATTTGAAGAGAATTATTCTAAAAATTAAGTGGTGTAGAAAAATGGGCGGTACTAACAATTTGCCGGATTAGATTGGCAGCTCTGTAATTCTATAAAATAAGGATGATCTATAATGAGCGATCTATTCACATGGGGAACATAGAGAAGTTCTCAATAATTCTGAAATATTTCAAAATATTTATCTGTGTGAAAATAAACGTGTTTCACTAAACAATCTCATACTCTTTAACTACATTTCTTGTGACCATGGAAGCCTCTGCGGAAGTGCGGATTAAACGAGTCCACTAGTAAAATAGGGGAGACAAGCTTTTCGTTGAGAGAAAATAAGTGATAAGGCAATACCGAATGACTGGAAGTTTACTAAATTCAAACCTGTTGGTCAACTTCGAAACCCTCCAAAATTTTCGACTCGTCCTCACTACTAGGCGTAGAAAACGTTGTTGCACTATAGGTTTCTTTATCTGTTTATCTACTGACGGTACTTTAAAATCCATTAGATTAAAAAGCGTATAAATTTGAATTTATGGAAGAAATGTGAAAGGTATTTATAAGAATAAAACATATATACCTCACTCTAATCTCACTATATGGCACTAGACACTATATGTAGCCCTTTTTGTTCAATAAATCCTTTATAGAGTACTGTCACTGATTTTACATGGCATTATTAAATGTGTTCACGTATATAATTATTAATTTATATATCATCTCATAAATCCACCATCAATCTTAGAAAAATATAAAAAAACATAAAAATTAAATAGTTTTCCCTGCACTTTTCTAAGGTTCATTTTTATTTTTTTTTTCGACCTGTATGTACCAACGGTACACTAAAGAGCCACTCACTAAATTATCGTTTAAAAGTATGATCAGGCGACATGCATAACTTTTGTTACATGTATCTTTAATAACTACTCTTTAAATAACTGAAAAAAAAAAGTTTGAAATACTTTTTTGTCTATTTCACAGTGCAGTAAGTAAAAGTTTAAGTGCAACTTTCTCTGTCCGTAAGTAATAATAATAATAATAATAATAATAACTACTTTTTTTTTGCTTAATAACCTTTTATTATATGACTTATTTTACTTTTAGTAGCCACCGCACTTTAGAACATAAAAAACGAGGAAAAAGAACCTAAAAATCCATAGAAAAAGCATGGAATGAAAACGATAAAACACTCACAATGTTAAGTGTGTAAAAAAAAAAAAAAAAAAAAAAGGTTTACACCAGAAGAAACAAAAGGCTTAAATTGACTAGAAAAAGTCTCCGAAAAGCGGGAAAGGACCGGGTTGAGGCCCTAAAGCTATCGTCGAGGGTTTAATACGTCTCGTTTCTTAGAAAACAATGTTAAAATGTATATTATAATATATTTTTCCGTTTCAACATAGCATTTTTCCCATTGAAATATGAAAGTTTTATAATTTATAATGAATTTGCGCATTTTTCTGATTTTATTGGTCGTGTTTACTTAAAAGTAACCGGTTTGAAAAATCTGAGGGTTTTGTTACTTATTTCTTCTAATTTTATTTTTGTATTTATAAATGCAGGGATTTATTGCTATCTGTTTCTTTATTACAGTCTACCGTTTGAGGTGACACAGATCTTTTGGCAATGCTTTACAACATTTTATTACAGCAGTATTATAACATTTTATAGAAATGGTAAAATATTCTAGTATTAAAATATCAAACTTTATGAAACTTTAACTACATGAAAATCATATATTTAGTAATTGTACATATTTATAATGATGAACTTTGGAAATTAATAATGTAATTTCGAGTCTGGCTGGTAAAAGTAAGTCCTAATTTTAACTGCTTATACTCGCAAATTCAATATGTTTGTTAAAAGGTTTTCATATATATAATGAATTTACATCACCAATCTGTTATTTACATGAATTAAGAAAACTAATCTTAAACGCACATAAGAAAAGGCTGTAATTTTCTACTTTTTGAACTCCTAGTTGTTACAACTACTTAATCCAAATGCAATTTCCATGAAGTCTCTTAACTTTTAAAGTATGCTTATTCATATTAGCGCACAGAAACTGTACTCAAATGCGCATTTGCAAAAATTATGTAACCTCTAAAAACACTGCATAATAAACAAGAAATAGTTTTATTAACATCATTATGACAATACAATGAAGAGAAACGAGAGGTAACAAAGAAAATAATGAATTCATTATATATATTTAAAAAAAAAAAAGAGAGAGAGAGGGGGAAAAGAAAAAAGGTTTCATTTCATAAAGAAATAACATTCTATAACACATTTTGTAAATGAATTGATGTGTTTTAGTTTAGAGAACAAGCGCTAATCAGAAAGTAAAACCATGCGTCCTGTACAACTTAAAAAAAAAATCCTTTCCTTAATACATAATTTTTTTACCCTATAATTAAAAAACAAATCTGAATTTTTTGAGAAAATATTCAAAAATTACTATCATGTTATTAGAACAAATATTGCAAAATTGCAAAATATAGGAAATTTAAATCATGAAATTTTCATTATCTAAAATCTAATTTCACTTAATATTTCTACAGGTTTTAAACACTATCTTAATATTTATGCAGGGATATACCCCCCGCCCTTTTTCAGGACACTTTCAGGAATAAAAGAAATTCTGCCTTTTGCGTTGCCACTATTGTTATACAATATTTTCTATCTTTTTTAATCACGACAGTGTACTATAAAAATACGATTAATATTTCTGTATAAAAATAGTGGTAGCAAAAAAAGGGAAAATTTTCTCATCTTTAAAAATGTCTTTAAAGACAGACCGAGGAGTGCAACCATTGTTTATTATTCTGTGTTTCTCATGTTTATAACCTAATTCCGTAAATTTCAGACAATTAACTGATATTTTGCTTGTTTAAGGAGATGGCAAATCATAATTAGTTTTATGAAAATTTAATTATTTGAAAAATATATTCTATAAATTACGATTATGTTAAAGTATTTTATAGTTAACAAATCATTTATTATCTATACATATAAAAGAGTACTTCCACTCACTCACTCACTCACTCACTGACTCATCAACGCACAGAAAACTCTACTGGCGCTACCGACACGAAACTGGGTCAGATTATAGAACATATAGTGTAAGCACCCCCTAAGAAGCGATTTTGCGAAATTCGCCCCCTAAGGGGGAGTAGGGGGTAAAATGTGATTTCACAAAAACCTTCATGTCTCAAAGAAAAAAACAGATATTCTTAACATTTTTGCTTTAAAATACAGCTAACAGAAATATCTAAAAACCAATTTCTGGAATTTTAGAAATTCGGTCCCCAAAGGGGCAAAAGGGGCAAAACGTGATTTCACGTGTGCAAAACGTGGTTTTACATACTCCTATATATCTCATACAAAAAAATCACATATACGTGAAATTTTTGCTCTAATATATTGCTAATACAAATACCTAAAAACCAATTTCTGGAATTTTAGAAATTCAGCCTCCATGAGGGGGAGAGGGTGCAAAACGTGACTTGAAATAATCCTTAATATCGCAAACAGAAAAAAAGATGCATGTGAGATTTTTGCTCAAAAAATAGCTCCCAAAAATACATAAAAACTAATTTCTTTAATTTTAGAAATTCGTCACAGGTGGGGCGGGAAGGGGGGGGGGTATGGGGCAAAAAAATAGAAATGCAGTTGGACCGTTCAAAATTAGTACAGATAGGTTTTAGAGGACTGCAAGTCGAATGAGGATATTTTCGAAAGTGTAAAGTTATCAGGAGGGTCAGAAAGGGGGGGGGCGGAGGGGCAAAAAATAAAAATAGAGTTAGGTCGTTCAAAATTGGTACATAGAGGTTTTTTATACTTACAAATCGATTGCAGATATTTTCAAATTTGTAAAGTTAATAGGAGGGGTAGGAAGGGGCAAAAATATATAAATAAGTGTCTAACCGCTCAAAATTAGTGTTGTTAGGTTTTGAGGATAAATCGATTGCGAATATTTTCGAAAGTACCGAATTATTACGAGGGGCGGGAAGGGGGGCAGGTGCAAGGGTAAAAATAAAAACATTCAGACAGAATGTTGTAAATTAGTATTATTTGATTTAAAACCCCGAGAGAACGATTGCGAGTATTTTTTAAAGTCTAAAATAATTAGGAGGGGCGGGAACGGTAGGTAAAGGAACATGCGGGCCGCGTGCGCCTATATACGCTGCCGCAGGCAGTGGGGACCCGGACCGATTATTTCACCAATGGGAGAAGATTTCTTTTTGTATTTTATATTTGTGTTTTTCCCTTACGATAATAGTGATTCATTAAGATTGTCGAATATAAATGACCGCGCGCTGTGTACAATGACCTGCGCTGCCGAAGGCAGTGGGGACCCGGTGCGACATTTTTTCCAATCAAAACTTTTTTTCTCTTTTTTTTTCGCATGACAAAAATTAATGCAACTTTGAGAATTCATTAATTATAGTGATTCATTTAAAAATAGTGACCAGCGAAGCGGGCGTAGCCTGCTAGTAGTAAATAAAGTTATTACGACATTCTTTATACGTAGCAAAATTTATTTTTTAATTGTATTAAAAATATATTTAATTTAAACCGTAACTCAATTTTATAAAAATCAGAGTTAAAAAATTAATCCGTTTACCCTGCAATTGATTAATTAGAATATGGCATTATTTAAAGTATCTTTTTTAAAATAATTTCTTTTGAACAAATTATCTTATTTTTTTAAACTTTACTGTATTTCTTATTTAGCTTAAAAATTAATTACTACTTTTAATTTATAAAATTAAATCTTCTAGATTTCCTTCATTTTCTTTCCGTAAATTTTATAATGGCTTTAGCATCTAAGCTACAGACTAGCGTTTTCTCTTCATTTAAAAAATGTTTGGTTATTTTTTATTTTTTATTTATTTTTTGACAGATAACGAAGGATTATTCTAAAGTAAACTAGAAAATAAATTAAAATTCACAACAGAATTATGTACTCTAGGAAAAAATAATTAAGAAAATAAATACAGAAATAAGAAATAGGAATAAGAAAATCTATTTTATATATCATCATCATCATCATCATTTTCTGCCTTTGTCATTCCACTGCAGGATGAAGGTCTATCCTAGTTAATTCCAAACTGCCCTGCTTTTTGCAATTCGTCTCCATTCTGCTCGTCCAAACTTCACAGTTTCATCTCTCCAACGACATACTTATCTTCCTCGGTCTTTTCTTATCTCTTGGTATCAAAAATAGAACTTTGGTGGCCCATCTATCTTTATTTCTTCTCGTATTTTAATTTCTTGACTCTAGAAATTTCCTAATTCAAGTGTTTTGCTTTCTGTCTCTTCAGGAGAATCCTAACATGCATCGCTCCATGCTTCTCTAGGTTGTTTGTAATTTTTAAATTGCACTTTAGAATGTAAAAAAAGAGGGGTGTGTGTGAAAAGGTTAAGTGTCTGAAAAAAAAAAAGTTAACACCGGAAGAAACAAAACATCAGAATTGACTAGAAAAAGTCATCGAAGTGCGAAAAGGAACTCGGTTTGCGGCCCTAAAGCTATCGTCGAGGGTTTAATACGTCTCGCTTATTAAATGCTAATATCCAATTTTCTGAATTCTCTGAACGATGAATGGCACGTGGGAGTCCAATACGTTGGCCGGCTTGACCTTTGGAGTTTTTATATCTTATTATTATTTTTTTTTTTCTGGGGCATACGAAGGCATTTGTTTATGATATCCTCGTTGACAACGCTGATTAAATGTAGTTCCTGGGAAAATTCCTGTTTAGTTATTTCTGTTCCACAATATTCTGACTTACATGGGCTGTAGATTTGAAGACTTAATTGATGTCAGTGGACACACTTCAAACACTACCTTTAAGTCATGTTCCATTTGTTTATGTACATTTATTAATAAAATTAATATTCATTTATGTATATATATATTTATTTATTTATTTTAATGATATTCCTGTATACAACAGCGCGTCAAGAAAGCATTTCTGACCTTCCATTGTTATATGATTCCGAGTCGATGGGATGTAACCTACCCCTCTTGGAAGTTATGAAACGTGGTACTAAGACACAGTATATATTAACTAAAATATGTCTAATGCAAACTATAAATGATACAATGTGTGAACGATATGTTTCAACCATACATGTAATGTATTTGCACTCTTTTCTAAGTCCTTCTACATGAACAACTCGAGAATTTCCATTAATTGCATTCAACAGAAAGAAATTTAATCACTTCATATTGGAAGCATTTTGCATTGTTCACAAATTGTGCGCAATATACGCAATATATCTAAATTTTAGCCTAGTAAGAAAGCCGCTTAATACAATTTGATGTACACTTCCATCAATAACCAAATATGTCTTCGAATATATCTGAAGACTTCCATGTTGCTCTGTAAACGAATGCTTCTGAGCCCCATTCTGCATGAAATATGTTTATTTATAGAAAGTTAGTTATATAATAGTTCAACTATAATTATTGCACTCTAAAGGCGTTATACAATGAAAGATTTATGTATAAAATAAATTTCATCCATACACATAAAGTATTTGAATTTATTTAATCCTTGTACCTTGAGCATTCGTAAGATTACAATAAATGCTTTCGAGTAATGTCTTCATATAATGTAGATTTAGCATATCAAATTTGTATTCCCTGCCCCTGTTTTTTTTTTTTTTTTTTTTTAGTTATAATGATAACTGTTAACAGACCCGAAAACAGATGCAGACAGAGAAAGACAGACACAGGGGGAAAGTGTTAAAAATTGATTTTCTGTATTAGGTGTCCTCTTTTTTTTTTTTTTTTTTTTTTTTTATATACAAAACACTGCATGTGCATTAGACTGATGTGAAAGATAGCCATCTGGCTGGTTTAATTTAGGTGTTTATCGGCTAACAAGTAATGCTGGTACTTTTATTTATTTATTTATTTTTATCTTTTGTATCTACTATTTTCTAGATAAATATAATACAGCATCTATTGGTCAACGTCGCATCAAACTGTTTTTGTGAAAAGATATGTTAATTATTTTTTTTTTCTCGTTAACCATTAAGTAGGTCTGTAGTGCTACTCATTGCAGACAGGTTTCACCTATTGCATTTAGTCCTGTTTATACGCGTGTCAGTCCCTTTAACCCCTTTACTTATTATATCTCTTTTAATTGAATTTTAAAGTGTTAACAAGCTACAACACATTTTTGTAGATATTTTTAATTACCATTCTAATCATCTGAGGCTAAACGACTGTGTTACCTAAAATTATCTAAATATCTAATAAAATTATTTTTAACAGTTTTTAGAGCAGATTTTTAACTAATTAAAATAATCTGGTATGTTACTCACACGAATTTCTCTTACCCTGAAATTTAACACTATAAATACAGGTTGGAAATTAAGAGGTAACATAACGAGTACTGATATGTAAAGCTATGTTTATGTAATTCAAATTAGGCTTAGGAAAAGTTTTATATGATAATTAGTTCTGTGGGAGCCTCAACCCACCGTTTCATTAATCACCTACATTTATATAGAATTTAATTCTGTTATTAAAGTTAAAAGTTTACTTAAAATTATACAGACAATTTTCACATGCAACATTCATTGAAACTTATCAATCTTGGTCAAACTTTTCCAGCAACAAACTTATATTAACTTCAAAATACAACATTTGGATCTCTTAAAATTATTCGTTTTTAATATATTCTAAGAGTAGTATAACACTAAATATTAAAAAAAAAGTTGAATTTGTTCTTAATATTACATTTAATATATTTTTTTTAATGAAAAAAATCGATAACTTTATTTTAAATTATCGCATATTTTAAATTATTGATGGTTCAACCATTCGTTTTAAAGTTATTGGCGAGCACTTTTGAAAGATACCCATCATGAAAATTTACTCCCCTCGAGGGGGTGTCTTTCCCCCAGGGGGAGGCGAGTCCTCTACATACGTAAAATATTTTTTCCAGTTGACTATCTCTATTACAAATACATATATATTCGTTTCATTTGGTTTAAAGCAGTCTATAGATGTTAAACTCTACTTACCTGAAATTTCTCCAATAGACGTAATGTATTTGAGTACTTTTGAATGTCTCTGTTCACAAACCATTTGCTTCATCTCAACGAAAAGCTTAGCGTAGCATCCCTATGTGATACACATTTAGAATACCAAGTTTAGAATTTCTGCTACTATTTGTTCTTGAGATATGCTGATAACAGACACAGAGACAGACAGACACACACAGAGACCATTCGCTAAAAACATGATTTTCGTATTCAGGGGACCTCAGAACATGCAAATATAACAAAAACACTTTCGGAAATTAGACCCTAAAACAATACTTTCTCTACCGTAAGGGTAAGAGAAAGTATTTAATGTGATTTATGATGTTAGTTTGAAAATAAACATTGTTTTGCAATTATTCAGTTTTTAAAATGTAGAAATCAACAAAAAGGTAAAATCATCGTTAATATTACTCACGGTTTTATAAAAGTAATAATTGTTTGTTAAATAAGAAACATGTTTTACAAGTATGTTTAAAATGAATTATTTAAACCACTAAGTCGTGGTATTAAGTATTTTATTGATAGAAAATGTTGCTGCGGGAAAGAAAATCATTCAACTATTTGAAATATATTACTGTCATTTACTAAACACAGCAAGTGTCGAAAACTTTGAAGTAGTCCGCGGGGTAAAAAGACGAAAATTATTCTTGGCAATCGAATGTATAAATCGATATAATGAACGAAGGGTATTTTAGAAAAAAATCAAGCACTTCTTTAAAAAAAAAAAAAAAAAAAAAAAAAAAATTCTAAAGTGTTTATTTATTTTTGTAGATAGCAATAATGGAATAGGAATAGTAATAATGCAATAGGAATGCTCATTTATTTTTATTTATTTTTAACTAAATGTGAATTCCATTTCATTTCACTTATAAAAGTTAATCCCGAAATTTTATGAATCTCTTTCAGATAGAACTTTAAAAAATATATATTTATGGTTTTTTCCGTATCTAAATTTATCTTAACATTAACTATGTATCCAATAATTTGAATTTAAATGAGTATGTTTTTTGGTAAGTTTATAAAGAAATATTTAAAGATTAATTTTCTTATTTTAAAGCATTTAATTTAAGATTTATGACATGTTTAATTAAAAAATTATTTCCTAAATGTTATTATAACATTTAGAAAGTTAGTATTATTCATTAGTATTATTACAATTTTATTATTAAATTACATTTATATCAAGCACTTTCATTTTCTTTTTCAGTTTTTTTTTTTTTTTTTTTTTTTTTTTTTTTTTTTTAACATTTTAAAAATAAATTTTCGATTAAAACAATTTTCAAACAACCAATTTTCATTTTCGGAAATTGGTTAATCATTTTAGTTTATAATATGTTGTATAATGTATTTCTAAAAATTAGTTTATTTCTTGATTTTATAAGATAGAGCTGATAAAAAATTAATAATAACACATTTTAATTTTTAACAAATTTACAAAATTTTTATTTAGATTACTTATGAGGTTAGAAGCAGTAAGACTTGCCAGCTTGTAGAGATGGATCATTGTTTTTTACTCTACTTTCTTTAACGCTTTACGAAAGATAGATAAAAGTTGAGAATTTAAAAGTGAAATTTCAGACTTTTCCTGAATTACCAGATAAATTAGTTTCGGTGTAAGTTTGTTAAAAAACGGTGTTGAGTGCAAAATGCAAATCATTTAAGGTATAAAAATAACGTTAAAATCTTCCTCTGCGTTGGTATGTGAATCTGAGGTGGTTCAGCACTAGTGCCGACTTAGCATGACTCTAGCAGTATAGTACGGTAGCAGCAGTTTGGAGGGTGTTTTCGGTGTTATTGTTTTTGTAGTTTAGAAGCATCTTAGAGAGTACATTTGATGGATCAACATGTTTGTCGCTATTTGCGTCGCATGAGTAATATAGTTTAAAATATTCTTTTATATTGAAATTATCAGTTCATTGGCTTTTATTAAGTTATTGAAAGAATCTATCATTTATATTTAAGTGAGGAGGATAGAATAATCATATTTTATAAGTCATTATGATTGTAGTCCCATTTTTCCCCTCTAATGAGAGTTTCTATTAAAGTGTATTATGTGTTAATATTGTCTTGATGTTTATTTACTCTTTCCACACAACCAAAAATGGAGAAGACAGAGGGACCAACCTCACAAAGGTCCCGACATATTTTTCTATGTTATACTATCAAAATACTAAACCGTATGTATAAATATATATATATATATAATAATATAATTATAAACACTTGAATTACTTGTACTAGTTAAAGACAGTAAGGAATTTAAATATTCTGCATCTAACGTAAATGTCTTTAAATTTTTCCTTGCTATTTCCATACATTCCATTGAATATTCAGTAAGTTTTCGGAGGGTAATGTGCGGTCCCTCTAATAAAATATTATTCTGAATTATTTCAGTCATGTACACTGGAATGGGAATTACCAACTCTTGCAATCAAGAAAATCTTTGAAAATCCTTTATAAAAGTCATTATTAAAGAAATTAATTTCCAGCTTATATAGTGAAAATAATATACCTAATCTTAGTAATATCAACGGAGCAAGATAGTTTTTCCAATTATATAGAAGGAACTGTGTAAGTGTTCAGGCAATTATTTCTTATTTTTATTTAAAAAACGCGTTTGATCATTAAAAACCAGTTTCTTTACAAAAAAAAAAAAAAATCTAAGACTGAAATATTTTTAAAATATAGTTTTCGAAACGTATAATGTGTATAGCAATAATTTGTGAATAACTCCTATTCAACCGAACTATTCTGAAGAGTACTAAATTATGACTATTAAAAAAAAGCTTAAAAAGAAAAAAATCTCGTGATATAATTTAGTTAACAGTTATATAACAAATATGAATAAATTGCAATAAAATTTTGTTGATAATATACCGTGTTGCTAACAGTCATTAAATAAGGGAGAACCTATATAAACTAATGCTTCTTCAGATAATGACAAAAATAAATTTACAAAAACAGCTAATAAGTATAGAAATATGAAATGATGAAAAACAATTACACACAAATCAACATATAATTTGACAAGCAATATGACCTAGTACATTTGTGATACTTATTCAACTGAACTAAACTACAGAGCTCTAAATTATGAATATTAAAAATAAGCTAAAAAAATGTTTGTCCAAAAAAAAGTCTTTCGGGATAACATATATCTCACAATTATATAGTAATTCTCGTGAAAAAGAATTTACTCATAGTTTGATTAGTAAGCATCATTTCTATGTAATTTCTTTTCTTTGCAATGCTTCTTTCTAGCTTACAAGGAACACTCATGAACTGGGAAAAACCGATCATAAACAAATTTTACAGAAAGTTAATGGGTACGAAGATATACACTACTACCAATTTATATCGGCAAATGTTTCTTCAGATCAGAGGTATTGGTGTTCGAAGTTGGATTTTTTTGTTTTTTAATCCAATATCTTGACGTCATTAAATTTATTTCTTTGGTTTTTCTATTTTATATACTTCCCATTTTATTTATTTTCCCCCACCAAACACGAGCTTTTGATTTATTTATTTAAAATGAATTTCAGACTGCTTTCAAGAGAAAATGTTGATGTACATATTTTTAAATTCTACCTAAATAGGCCTAAAAATATCCACTCGCTTACGCATTATTAACTACTTAATACGCTCCATGTCACATAATAAAATCGAAATTAAATAAACTATTAAAAATTCTAATCCAAACATCTCTTATATAAAAACATAAAAAAAAAAAAATTACAAATCTTTAAAAAAAAAAAAATAAATAAAAAAATAAAAAAAAAATAAAATGGATTCAAGACAAAGAAAATGAACGAGCAGACGATTGAAAAATCTAATTTGAATAAATAAATCAACAGAGCGTGTTTGACAGGGGGAAATATGTAAGTTAAATATATAAATTGAATGACATCACAATATTGAAAAGCAAAAATAGTTCCAACTTCGAACACCAGTACCAATGTACCGAAACAACGTTCATCAATATAAATTAGTAGGTGTATATATCTTCATACCCTTTAACTACCACTAAAGTTTGGTTACGATCGTGAGTATTACTTATTAGTAAACAAAAAATCTTCGTTATTTTTCATATTTGAATAAATAGGCTATATGTAATAATGTAAAGTAATAAAATAATATGAAAATTAAAAATACCTATTTAAAACTACAAGTATTGAAACAAACCCATCCTGTAATTGATTTAGCTAAAAGCGAGAAAGTTTAAACTTTTAATCGCAATAAATTAAACATGAACATATGTTCAGAGACCGTAAACAAAATTTAAAAAAATTAAAATCACATTAAAAAAAACTATTTAATTTAATGCTACTAGAAATATCTAAGAATTTCACTAATGTTTCATTTCATACATCAGTTAGAAATTTCAAATATTAAAAGCTTCTAAATTCTAAACTAAAATTATGAAAAATTCGGAGAGTTTCTAAAATATAAGTTGTTAGAAACTTGCTTTAATGACGTCCATAAAATAGAATTAACAAAAATTTTATAAGGCTGAGAGTGCTTATTCCAGATAAGCATATTATTATTCATAAGAGCACTTTACGTTTTCAAAACCACTTGAACGTTAATTCTAGAGTCAAATGTGGATTCAAGAATTTAGCAGAGCTATTAAGTTGTGTGTTCTTTTTTTATGTTATGAATTTTCGTTTGAACATAAATTGATAAAATCATAAAGTGTGTAAAACAGAAAGCTTTTTCTACTTAAAAGTAAATAAAAAAGTGTAACAAATAAAATTCAGAAAATGCTCATCAATTTTGATATAATGTTTCATTTTGTAGATTTATAAAAGTGTGAGCATATACGAGATGTGTTAATTTTTTTTTTCCTATGCTTTAAATTGAATATTAATTGAAGTGATAATAAAGCGTTATGATTAAATCTACATAATGTTTAATAATTATGCCTATATACATAATAGCATTTATATAGAATTGAGAAACAAACTCTTTTGAAATCCTGTTTGTACAATGATTCAGTATGCAACATTTTCAAATAAAATAAATTTATTCCACAATATTTCGTATGTATGTAACAGAGAAAAACAAGTTTTACATTTGTGTTCTATGTTTACTGTTTTTTGGTTAGTCAATAAACAATTTAGTTGCATTTCATTTTATTGTGGCGATTTTTTTTCTAAATATCAACTACAGACAAAATACAATCTTTCTTTATTTGTTTTCAATATTCAGCTTTCTTGTATGCCGTTAATTTCTTTTCGTTCTTTAGCTTGTATGAGTGGCAGGGAAGCATGTGGCCTCAATGAACTGTATATTGATACAAAGTGGAGATTTTACGGTTCAGTGCTTGCTACGTAACCTTTCGAGCTATCCAGTAATAAATCTGCCCAGTCTGGAATTTTAGCTATTCTTTTCCAATATTTTCTTCCATTCTTTCCCGTTATTTTTGCAGTCATCATTTTTTTTTTTTTTTTTTTTTTTTTTTTGTATGTAAAGCTAAACAAGTTCGACTCATTCTTATTATTTTTTTTTTTTTTTTTTTGCTTTAAATCAATTCAATCTATTAATCTTTTTAAATTTTAATCCAATTTATTGTTATAAAGAAAGTAATATTGTCAAACGTTGTTTAATTTACATCACATAAATGAAAAAAAAAATATATTATATTTTGCAAAATATGATATTAAATTAGGAACATGAATAACATTAAAAAAATATTACTAATACAATTTTAAAATTTCGAATTACTTTTACACATTTCATTTTCAAAAAATTATTTCGATATACGAATTTTGACCGTGAGTGATCATTATAATATTTATAACAATAGTTAGTGATATTTATTCCATATAGTTGTTTATTGAGATGTCTTTAATAAAAATTTATATATTGTTCGTACTAGAAACCATAACTACTATGGAGGGTAACATTTTTAAATAGTATTGCGTATTTCTTTCTATAAAGAAATTATGTTATTCTCAATTTAAAAAATATTTTATGGCATATTTCTATGTAAATCTAAGGGTTTTCAGATCATTTTAGCTTAGACTAACATACATACTAAACTGTTATTATTTTTTTTATTCTTTTACATAATTAGAAAAGTGAGAACGCTCAACACTAATTTTTAAGTCTCTATTGAACCTGTATCCATACAATCCATATATATATTTCAACCTCCGAAACGGTATAAAAGAAAAACGGGTAAATATAAAAAAATTATTTTATTGCCAAAAGTAATGTATATTAAAGGTTACTTCTCTACATAATCAACTTGATGATTGAGGCATTTGTCATATCTGTGAACAAACTTTGAAATACCCTCTTCATAAAATGTTGCCGCCAGTGACTTGAAGTGAGTTATGACGATTTCTTTGAGCTCCTCGTCAGTTTGAAAGCATTGCCCTCCAAGCCACTTCTTTAGTTCCGTGAAAAGATGGTAATCACTGGGCGCTAGGTCGGGACTATATAGTGGGTGTTCGAAAATGTCCCATTTAAATTGCTCAAGGAGCCGTTGGGTTACACGAGCACTGTGAGGAAAGTCATTGTCATGGATCAGAACAATTCCGAAAGTTAGCAAGCCTCTTCTTTTGTTTTAAATAGCCCTCCGGAAGCGTCGCAAAGTCTCACAATAAGAATCTGCAGTAATTGTTGTCCCCGCCTGCATAAACTCCTCAAGCAACACACCTTTTTGATCCCAAAAAAAGGTTGCCATAATCTTTCGGTTGTTGAAGGTTTGTCTGAATTTTTTAGATCTGTTTGGAGAATTTGTGTGCATCCATTGCTGAGATTGTCATTTCGTTTCGGGCGTGTCATATTGAATACATGTCGCATCACCGGTCACAATGGATTTCAAAAAATTTTCTCCACCAATATTGTAACGGTCAAAAAAAGACAAAGCTGCTGCCATTCGGCTGCTGCCATTCAGCTTTGTGGTTGTCCGTTAACATCTTTGGAACCCAGCGAGCACAAATTTTTCAGTAACGCAACTCTTCAGTAACTATAGAGTACAAGGCAGAACTTGAAACTTCTGGAAATTTCATTGATAATTCACATATGGTGAACCCACGCCTTTCTTTAACCACTTGGTCAACTCGTTGAACAAGATCGTCTGTAGCGAGCGACAGACTTGCATCCTTGAACTCCTTCATCATGCACATCAATTCAGCCATCTTTAAAATTTCGACGCCATTCACGAACAACACCCTCACTCATAAAGCTGTCTCCATACACGCGACTCATTCTTCGATAAATTTCCCCTGCACTATTCCCTTCTGCCTACAAGAAACGAATGACACTTCGCAATTCACACTTGGCGGGAGAATCAATAAAGGCAGCCATGTTTACTTGACTGCAGCTGAAAACGAATTAGCGTTTTGGAATCGGCAGTGACAGAACGTGTAGACGAGGAGATGCGCAGTCACATACTGTGCACGCCAGTCACCTGCCGCATGTCTGGCCTTCATACCGTGCGATCGGAGGTTGAAAATAAAACAGCCCTCGTATATACTAAGGGACAAAAAGAAAGCCGCACTGCAAAAAAATTTACTTATACCTTTTGTTTTTGTAACAACTTCAAAACTAAGGATTGAAACAAATAAAACAGTCATGTTTGTATAATACGGAAGTCTTAACATGATACTTATGAACATTTTATTTTTAATAGTTCGTTTTATTACACTTAACGTAGTATTTAATAAAAATCTACGTGAAACGTTATATAATAAACATATACTTTGTATTCTATTATGATTTACTATATGAAATAAAAAAGTACTATTTAATGTATGAAATAAAACTATTTATTTGTTAGATCTAAACAATATCTTAATAAAAATATGCATCATGCATTGAAATATGCATCCTTATTCCGCCTTTATATGGAATTACTGCTTTAATGCGTAATGGCATAGTATTTTACAGTTTTTTAACATGAAACTCAGAAATTTCACTGTGCCAAATATCATAAATATTTTTTTCCATTTCTTGCAAAGTTGAAGGCTACAAATTTCTAATCCCCACCCTCTTTTATACACAAAACATTTTCGATAGGATTCAGATTAGGACTATTTTCAGGTCTAGTAAAGAAGAAATTCTGCGATATTCTTTGTGGGGTTTAACTTTAAGTAAAAAAGTTATGATAACTTACGAAATTATAAATGCTCATGTGAATGGATAAGTAATTTTAACAACTTGAATCAAAAAATGTACCACAGGCTACATGTAATAAGGTGCATTATCATCTTGAAATGCTAATTAGCAAAAGTCTGAAATACCTCTAAAATAGTCGATTAGGCATCAATTCTTTAATGGCCATGTTTTATTTCGGGTTAATTGATCCCTTGAACATGAAAATTTTCCACGACTCACTGAAAAAATATGCATTTTCGTATCATGATGTACAGAGAATGTGTCACTGTTCTTAAAGTGCGATTTTCATTAAGTCGGTCACATTTTTGTGATCCGACCTGTTTTTTTCCGTCAGCTCAAAATAAGTTAAACTTGACTCATCAAAGAGAACCACTTCAGTCCAATATATTGATCTTTTTTAATTTTTTTAACCCTCTGATGTCTTTCTAATTCTTTTCGTTAAGAATGGATTGTTTTTCAGATTTTCTGGCAATTAAAACTGCTTTGTTTAATTGTTTTTGCACTGCTTTTAAATAATTTATGTTACTAAACACTTTTTCTGCATCCCTTCTATGTTCTAAATGTAATGCAAACTGATTTTCTTAAGTACTGGCTTTTTAACTTGCGGTCATCTTGATTGGATGAGTGAATTGCCCGCCTGTGACAAATTTCCAGTTTAAACAGAAAAAAAAAAAAAAAAAAAAAAAAAAAAATTAGATCTTGCTAAAAACCAGATCGTTAATATTTAATCATTTTGACATGCCGCGTATTATTATTTTTTTTTTTCACCCTAAGATTAATATTTTTCCGGGTATCATTAACTGCCTTATTCTTGCCATTTTTGAAATACGTTCTAAAATTACAATTTTCTGAACAATTGCATCTTGTTTCACTTGGCTTCATCCGAAATTGTACGTGGAGTACAACGTAATAAAATCTGTTCAAAAATTTACTTTTTAAACAACAAAATTGGCGATTGCATAAATAAAAATGTAAAATATCCAAGTGTGGCTTCTTTTTTATATATATATATAGATAGATAGATATATAAAATCGTTTGTCCTGAGTGTGAGTAAGTGAGTGATTCATCATCGCCCATCCCAAACCCCTGGACCTAGAAACATAAAATTTTGTGACAATGTTCCTTCTGTTACGTAGACATTCACTAGGAAGCGATTTTACAAAATTCGCCCTCCAAGGGGCGGAGGGATGGCAAAACGTGATTTCACAAAGTCATCCATATCTCAAACAAACAAATAAACAAAACAGATGTCTGTAAAATTTTTGCTTTAAAACATAGCTAATACAAATACCTAAAAATCAATTTCGGAAATTTCGGAAATTCGGTCTCCAGAGTGGTTGCGTGGCAAAACGTGATTCCACATGCGCTAAAAGTGATTTACAAAAAAGCTTCATATCTCAAAGGAAAAAAAACAGATGATAACTCTCTGATGTGAGATTTTCGATACAAAATATAGCTAACTTAAATATCTAAAAACCAATTTCTGGAATTTTAGAAATTCGGCCCCTAAAGGGGACAGAGGGAAAAACGTGATTTCATAAAATCTTTATATCTCAAAGAAAAAAGCAGACACCCATAAAATTTTGCTTTAAAATATAACTAACACAAATACCTAAAAACCAATTTTTGAATTTCAGAAATTCAGTTCCGAAGGGGAGGTGGAAGAAGCAAAACGTTATCTGTGTTATATCTCCTATATAATATAGATATTTCTTCTATAATAAAGCTTAAAATTATTTTTGTTTAATTCGTAAATGTTGCCAAAGATGTGTACGAGTTAATTTATTTTTCGATATATAATAAAATATATTTAAGTGAATAATAATAATAAAAAAATTTTATTAAATTTTCTTAGGCACATGACAGAATGACGTCATTATCAAAATTAAATAATAATAAAATGAAAGCTAATTCGGATACATATTAAAGAGCTTTATTTATTGATAATACTGTGTATGTTTCGAACTTTTGATGCTGAAGTAGATAGGACATTTTTCGCCAAAGACTTTGTGTAATAGTCATCTTAAGCCAAGTAGTCCATAAAAAATATAAACAAATATGTATACATAAAAGTGTAAACTCATTGATTCACTGACTTAACACTGTCATGGCAATTCTATGGGAGATAGTAAACTCCCTAATCACTGACTCAACACATCCGTGGAGATTCTATGAGAGATACAGTCACAAATTTTGTTGGGCACGTTGTTTTTAGGACACTGACCCCCACTAAGACGGAATTTTGCGAAATACTCTCGTTCCCTCTGGGAGGGGCAGAAGGCAAAAACACCTTTATAAGCATAACTCGGCTCCAAATTACTTCACGGTGAAGAAATAGCAGAGGTGAGACTAGACTTTAGTACCAAAGAAAAAAAAATCATTTTCTGCGATTTTGTATTTTTTAAGGGAGAGAGATAAAAACGATTTTTGGAAGCAAATTTGATAAAATACGGATTTTAACTTAAATTTTGACAGATTTCTTTCTTTCTCTTTTTTTTTTTTTTTTTTTTTTTTTTGAGATTTTATCATTATAATTAATGATATTGGTATTTTGAGAATTCATTTCAATGTAATGACCAGCGAAACGGGCAAAACCTGCTAGTATATATATATATATATATACTAGACAGTAAAAGTAAGCAGTGATAAGAAGAAAAAAATGTAAGAAAAAAGTGGAAAATAGAATGTAATACTTAAGTATAAAAAAATGTAAATGAGAAAACACAATATAATTAAAACATTCAATAAATAAACAATAATAATAATAATAATAATAATAATAATAATAATATAAAACCAGTGGACTAAGAATGCAAAATTTCTAAAATTTTGGAGGATAAAGTTTAAAAACATTTTTTTACAATAAACGTATCTAAAAATTAACATTCGTATCTAAAAATTAATTAAGTATACTAGTGACTGAAGCTGATTTCAGAAACATTTGTAATTAAAACTGTGAATTTTCATGGCATTATCTCGGCTTTATACTTGGCTGAAGAAGATTTAAAGACCTCTTGAATATAAACATAACGGTTGAGTTTCTTTAACCTTATACGTTCCGACGGAACTTTAAAGTCTTATTCTATTTAAAAGCGCATAAAATAGAATTTATGAAAGAAATGTAAAAAGCACTTTTTAAAGATTGTACATATAAGCTTTATTTTGATCTCACTTTATTGCATTCGATGCTACGTGAAGCCACTTTTCTTCAAGAACGTTTCTTGTATCGTGATCTCGCAGTTTTTGGTGGCGCGATTTTTCATGCTTTTTACTTGCGTTATAATTATTGTATAGTATATTAACTCAAGAATGTGTAAATAACTTTAGGATAAATATAAAAAAAAATAAAAATATTTTAAACTTTTGCCAAACTCCTGACCTTTGTTCGACCTCTATGTACCCTGGGCCTGATTAAGCTCTGAAGCTATGGGAAGCTCAGCATCATTTCGGGATCCCTTTCATTTCGGAAAATCTTGTTTTCCTGTTACATATTGTAATATAAAAATGCCATAGACCAAAAAATAGTGTGAGTTTATTATTTTTATTTTCATTTTCATACATCTGGGTGGTTTCTACACAGAACATTAAAATCATACAACTTTTTAATTAAGAACATTCAGATTTTTGAGGTTAAATAATAGATTTTTCCCAAAATAGTGTGAGTTTTGTCTGGTTTTAAGTAACTTTTCTCAGAAAAAATTCAATCTTAGTGCGAAAATATGAAACAAAAAATTCAAGACCATGTTTTTAATCCTTATGGAGGCCCCTCTTAAATTTTAGAGGGGAAGCTTGTGCTTCCTGAGCCTTTTGGATAATCAGGCTCTGTATGTACCAATGGTACATTAAGATACCATCATATTAAATCATCTTTAATTTTCATGAGGCGTTGATATGCATACTTTTTTTGTTTATATCTCTAGATATCCACCTTAGTTTACTGAAAAGCGCATAAAATAACTTTTTTTTTTCGGACATAAAATAATAAGCTACTATTTCAAGATCTTTTAATTAAATGAAAGGAATAAATTAGATAAACAGCAATCATATCAAATAAGACTAGAAAATGTTTATTTTGGTGATGAGAATTAGAAGACTTACTGAAAAGAATTCGTAGTTTATTCACAAAGTTGCAAGCAAGTTTAAAATTAAAACTGTATAAAACTTTAGCTAATTCAAAAGACATAGAAGTTTAGGAACGCAAAACATCCAATTTATCAGGTTTACTAAAATCGATTATAGAAAGAATAAATTTAATACAAATTTTATTAAAATTTTTAAGGATCTTGTGAATAATAGAAAGATTGTAACCTGTTTTAAAGAAGACAAGTTTAAAGTACAACAATTTTTCCTTAAGGTATAATGGGTTGAAATAAATTTTAAGAGCGTAATTTTCAAACGTATAAAAGGCAAAAAATTGCAAATTTCTGGTTAGCCGAATGATAAGGGAAAACATAAAAGACATAAGGCACAGAGAATTATTATGTTTTTTCTGCATTTAATAAAAAAAAAAAAAAAAAAAAAAAAACAGGGATTTAAATATACTGCTTAAAACAAAATGAACGGACAGTTTATTGTCTACTTATGAATATGTATATATATATATATATATATATATATCTGTGTGTGTGTGTGTGTGTGTGTGTGGTTTAAATTAAATTGAGCAAAAGTTTCCATCGCAACAGCAGTATAACGAATAGTCGAAGGTTTGAAAAAAATTACCAATTGGGTTAAAAATTTCAACAAGTTATCCAAAACAAAATTTAATTTTTCAGATATTCGGTATTTTATATGTATGGCAGATAAATAATAATGATATTTCCAAGACCTATAAAATCTTGTGATGTCAACACCAAATAAAACAATTAAAATTTAGCCATCACAAAATTTACTTCTACAGAATTTTTATACAGTTTTGCAAGATTTGCAAACGATCAGTTTTTTTTTTTTTTTTTTTTTTTAATTAAAACATTATCTCTCAATAAAATGATTTCAAACATTGGGTGTTTAAAGAACTAGGTTTTCCTCATGTTTTTCAGTGAATATTGGTTTAAGGCAACAATTAGGGGGCTGGTAGCAATGTTAACAATGTTTGTGATCCCCCTGTATCGTTAAATGAACGAAACAAACTGTAACTTCAGGATATGTTAATATAGACCCAGTTCTATTTGCGGATGCATTTGTGTGACGATAGCATGTTAAATAACGGAGATACAAGCATTTATTTTAAAACTCCAAAAAAAATAAACATTTTTTTATACAGAGTTTTCAACGAAAATTATTCCTACTTTCAGATATGCTGGAGAAACACTTTTAAAACAATGTACCGCAATTGGAATAAAAATATCTTAAATATATCATGAAATATGAATCATGAAAGAACGAGCTAGATTTTAGATATTTTCCAAAAGTTGAAATTTCTTAAGGAGTTTTTCACATGCCGCGTAATTAAATTGAAGATCCAATTATTTCAACCGCTTTTCAAAGGTTTTTTTTTTTTTTTTTTGGGGGGGGGGGGAGGGGGGGGGAGACTCCATATGATCTCACAAATCATAGTAAATCAACAAAAATATGTTAGAGTTACAAGCTTATAAGGGTTTTTTGACAAAAAAGTACATTTGGAGCGTGGTTCAAATAATTGGATCTTCAAATTAACTACACGGCATGTGAAAAACCCCTTAAGAAAGTTCAACTTTAAAATATCTAAAACCTGGCTCGTTCTTTTTCGTGCAATTCACTTAATTTTTATTCTATTCAAATACACTTTTGATAAAAGTTGCCCAATACATCTAGCTTTCAACCTATGCAATAAAACATGTTTTTACTTTCGCACATGGGCAGTAAAAACGTTTTTCATAAAAATGTTCGTATTTCATGAGATATTTACGATATTTGTGTTCCAATAGCGGTATATTGTTTCAAAAGTATTTTTCCAACTTATCTGACAGTGGGAATAGATTTCTTTATAAACTCCGTATACTATAAATAAAAAACATGTTGATATTTTTGGAGTTTTAAAATAAATGCTTATATCTCCGTTATTTAACATGCTATCGTCACACAAAATCATCCATAAATTGAACTGGGTCTACATTAACATATCATAAAGTTACAGTTCATCTAGTTCACTTAACGATACAGGGTGATCACAAACATTCTTAACCTATTTGTTGTCTTAAACCAATCTTCACTGAAAAACATGAGAAAAACCCAGTTCTTTAAATACCGAATGTTTGAAAACATTTCATTGGGAGATAAGTTTTTAATTTAAATAAAGATTGATCGTTTGAAAATCTTGCTAATCTTTTGAACAGCAGTGTATATTAAGTAGTCGGATAAGTAAATTAAAATGAAAAGTATTGCGTAACAACACCACATATCATCTGAAATGCAACAAATTTCCTTTAATGCATCATATATTTTTATGAAAATCATCTCACGTATGAAATTCTGGTGTACTTGTGCCCAATAGAAGGTGAAATGAAGTATATTTGTACATGAAAATATTGCACCACAGAAGCGTCCCCTTTTAGTGGTGTGCACCAAAATTTTCTCAGCTTAGTTTTACATATTTACCATGCTACATATATAGTTTGGTACAGTTATAGGCTCTAATGAGGTATAGCACTTTACCAGCGCTATCCATCAGCTTATGTGCACCAAACATTGATGACGCCAAATTGTATCAAGGTTAAACTAAATAAAAAATATCGTAAAATTATTTGCGTTAGTCCTTGATATAGAATTCTTTAATTTATGCCACACACAAACAGACATGCACATATATAAACATACCGTTTCACACAGGCAGACATTTTCTAAAAATCATCAAATTGTGTTAATGACATCTCAAAACATGTGCACGCGTCAAAATTAGGAATTTGTCTTTTTTTTTTTTTTTTTTTACTATTCCAATACTTTTTTTCTAATAAATATAAATAAAGTAAAAATATTAAACATTATAAAGAAGAATGTAAACATTTTTACTATCAAAATTATGGAAGTTACTTTCTAATTTGTGAAAGTGCCGCTGATAATTTACTTTTGATTTACTAACGCGCAACCAAAATTACTAATGTTTTATCTAAATAATATGTGGTTAAATAAATTTATTGACCCTCTATCATATATTTCACGAAATTTATTTCAGTAACTGGTGCCATATTAAAAGTAATTAAAGGAAAGTCACGATTAGGAAAATATTTGAATCTGTTGCTCATTTGTCATTCGAAATTTACAAACGGTTTCCATGTTTAAGTACATCAAGCGAAAATTACTAATGTCTAAATGCGTGTGATGATTCAACAGTTGCTGGGAATTATCGTATAATGAGATGAAGGTGAGTATAATTATACGAACGCTAGATGTAAATTTCAAGCATTAAGTTTGGATGCAGAATAGTCAAATTTATCTGTTTTGAGCAAAATTTTCGGTTCGTGAATTTTGAACGTATAACTTTAAAAAGAATTAAGATGAATGAAAAATTTCGATGATTTTTTTTTTGTTGTTGTTGTTATAGAGTGTATATAGCATATATATATAATCTTACCTGGAATCACAATTGCTAGCAATAAAATATGTTTTATATTCAAAACAATCTAACTTTTAAAGTGAAATTTAATTAAAAAAAATAAAATAAAATAAAATAAATAAAAACATTCAGAAATGAGGAAAGATATCGTCTGCGTAACAGAATGCCGAGTTCACATCAAAAATCAAAATAACAATGAAGAAAAGTATTAAAATACCTATTTTTAATTTTTAATTTCTTACAGAAGTGCTTTTTGCTCATATAATATTATATAAATCATCTAAATATTTTTTTTTTGAAAGATTCGATGCATATCTTTTTAAGCTTGGAACAAATCTAAACCTGAGCGAAGTATCATTGCATTCTGTCCAGTCGTTTTACCGGTGATACATGATCGAATAAAAGATGTTCTATATAACGACATCATTCCTATAAACACAGAGAAAATATTGTGGAATCATTTTTGGGTTGCCTGATATCTAAAACGTAAAGATAACGCAATTTTTTTCCCATCCAATGTCTTTTATTAACAAAAGAAATATGGCGCATGCGCAGACTATTTTACCCATACCTCTAAACCTAATCAAAATTATTAAATTTTCGATATATATAATTTAAAGTTAGGTAAAAACAGAAATTTCTGCTAAGTGGCGTTAAATAACGTTCGGCCGTTCTCACGTGATATTCGGACAAAAATAGCGTAACGGACACAACGATACACACTCACACAGAAAATTTCCTGAAATAATTTTTGTATTTAATGGCGTGTGAAACGTGACGAAATCAGAATTGTTTTTCTTTATTTCTCACAAATTTACAGATAAAATTCTGATTCCATTAATATAGATAGTGCATAATATGCCTAATGAAAAATTAGAAAATTAAAATTAATCTAATTTAATAAACATTAAAAACATAGAGAGAGTTTTTATTAAGTATTTAACTTTTTTTTTCTTTTTTTTTCTGCCGGCGAAATTTAAAATAGCAACAAATCATATGGACAAAAACACTTTATTTATAACACTCGTGAAACACAGATTACAGAATCTTTTAAAAATTACTTTCAAAAAATATGTGACAAATTTCTGTTTTGTTGACAGATAACGTTTTAGAAAGAAATAATTAATGAGGTAGGAAAAAACGTGGCAAGAAATCCTGCTGAGAATTTGGAGAAAAAGGTACTGCAAGTGATAAGGAATATATTTTTTCATTAACAGTGAATTATTAATAATGATAACTTGTAGAATATTTTTTTTTTCACCGAAGGTATATTTGTTACTGATTTTTAATAAGAAACAGACGACTTATTATAAACTTTTATATCTTTTTAGCGTGAATGTATGTAGAGCGAGGGACACGTTGAGAGATAGATAAAGATTTAAAGAAAAAGTAAAAAAATTAACTAAGAGAAATAAATAAATGAAGAATACTTTAAAAAATCGGCTAAATATAAAAGCAAGTATTTTCTCAATTTAGATAATATCTTATATGTGAGTGGTTGAAATACCGTATAATATATTTATGATAAAATTAAGGTAAATGTGTCGAATCTAAAAGTTACATTTGGTAACGTGCATAGTAATTAAATAATGGGGACTAATACAAAATGTATTATTATTATTTTTGTTATTAATATTATTATTTGTTTTATTTATTTATTTATTATTATGAAATATATCTTTAAAAATACTTGAATTTGTTTTTGAAATTAAAATAAATATGTTAATTAAAATTTAAATTACAATAATAAAATTTTCGTTTATTTTTTCAAATTTTATAACCAATTATAGAGATTGGTTTTGATAAAATTAATATTTTTTTTCCCTTAAAAATAATTACATGAAAAGTTATACGATTGCTCAATTCTTTGCGAAATATGTGACAATAATAACTGATTTACAAAATAAGTAATATTCCAAATATACTTAGTTTTATAAAGATTAAGTAGAATAAACATAATAATCTTACAAAAAATAAATCTCAGTTCTTAATTTTAAGGTAATTATACATTATATTAGGTTAATGCCACTGAATAAAAATATATACAATTAATCACTTATTACTTAATATTAATAATGAATTAGCATTTGCCATGTTGTTAACGATTATCGAGATCAAACACTATATTGTATTATTCATGTCATGCATATTCTAATAAAGAGCCATTAAAATTTTTAAGTAGTTCAATGTAATACTTTTAGAGCTTTACACAAATAATTAATCAAAAGTAAAGTAAAATGAAGAATATAGAACGCATTGTTAATTGGCATCTAAAGTAACAGTTTTCAGGCATAATTCTTCATAACAAAATATTTTTTTAGCTTTTTTTTCTTCATAAATATACAATTTATATTTTTAAATACATTTTTGGCTAATAATTGGTAAGAAAAAATATAACCCAGCTAAACCAAAATGAGATCTATGCTTTTACCATTTTCACTGACAGTGTCTTAGACTCTTGATAAAACTTGTCAATGGAATTTCTTTCTCTCAATTAGGAAACACATTTAATGCACATATTATAAAAACATAAATTCTGATGGGTAAATCGAAACTTATTTTTCCAAATACATTTTTGCGGATTAATGACTGAATCATAAAAAAAATATTAATTTTGAAAATCATTTTAGTAACTCTCAAAAAGGGAGAAAGACTGTGAATAGAGATTCCACTGTGAATATTTAACACCGAATACTTTATCTTAATGTATTTCTTTAAAAGATTTAATGAACTAGTTTTAATGAAATATTCATTGTAATTCACATTTTTTAATTGCACCGTAAAAGAAAACATAAACGCAACTGCATCGTGAATGTACCGCGTATATTGTAAACTTTTACATTCTTGAGAATAATAATAATAATAATAAATTAGAATGCTGTTAATATTTCTTCTGTATCATTTTATAAAACAGCTCTTTCTATCAGTTAACATGCGTAAAACTTTAATAAATGAATTTTCTCACACTAAGCAATTTACATATGCGGTTTGATACAATTTAACCACTAGATATTCACTGAGTAAAGTATTTATGTAAAGTAGAAGTAATGCAGCATAAAACACCGCATATCTACAGATACGAATGCAAGTTTAATCGTAATATATAGGAATTTACAATATCAACCTTATATATAACGTTTCGTTCATATACATTATAGAAGCTCAGTTATAGTATTCTTGTAAATGGCGAAAACTGCAGTATAGCAGTGCTTCTGCTAATGTGCAACTACGTCAAATCCACAAAATATGTCCTATGATACACTTCACATATAAAGTTTGGTGTATTTGTATTCTATAGAGGCTGGAATTCTCTCTACTATTTGATAGGAAAAATTTCAGCAAAGCAACACTTCCTGGTGGACTGTATAGGTCACAAATTAAAACAACATTGATTTATGTGAAGCTCCAACTGAATACAAAGTTTCGTGTATTTTCCTGCTTTCATTCAGGAGATACAACGTTCAATGTGTTTTAGTAACACATAGTATGACTGAGAGACATATCTTAAATGGTCAAATCATGTTTAAGATATCTCAAAACGAGTAATTCTATTGAAAATGAAATGTCGAAAATTTTTTGATCGAATTTCCTAATTATTCTTATGTACATTGAAGAAATCTACAGCGTTTTGTATTTTCAAAGACATTCTCACAGACAGTCAGGATATTAAGTAGAACGATTAACACACAGTGGCAGTAACATGCCAAAAATTCAAAATAAAGTATAAATACATGGCTAATTTCAGGTTCCTCGATGTAGTCGTACACTGTAAAAAGTGCTCTTAAAAATGAGCTAATTTGTCTCAAAATAGCTCCGAAACAATATATACTTAAATTTGAAAATTCATGTATTCATGTTTCAGTATACTGACATGCTCTAAAATGGAGTAATCCAATAAGAATCCCAATATCCCCATGTTTGACATGTCAATATGCTCAAAAATGAGTACATGGGTTTTCAAATTTAAGTATATATTGTTTCGGAGCTAGCTATTTTGAGATAATTTAGCTTATTAAAAAAAAAAAAAAAAAAAAAAAATTAACAGTGTAAGTATAATTCGAATTGCTACGCATTAGAACGAATTGTGAACACGTAATATTATTCAATTCTAACTATTTTATTAATAAAAACATATTTAAAAAAAAGTAATAAAAGAAAAGTTAAATGAAATATATCTATTATTTTTTAGTTAAAAATTTACTCATACCATAAAACAAACAGCGGTATGTCTTTTTGAAAATTAGCAGAAATAAAAATGCAAAATGTTGAAATTATATTTCATTTTAAACGCATACTATGGATCCTAATTGTAATTTATTTACACATAAAAGTAATACTCCCTTCCTACAACCCCCCACCCCCCTTTAATTATTACTGCTATATTCATAAAATATCTAAGGCTATTATTAATATATATAAATTATCTCATCTTATTCAGAAAATTACTGTCCAAACATACTCTTTGGAAAATATTCGATTAAATTTTAGTAGCCCTGTATCATGTTTATAATTATGCATGTAATATTTGTACTTTCATTTAAAACAGTGATAAAAAAAATGCATAAGGCATAATCAGATGGCTAGAAAATGTGTAAATGTAGCAAAAAATTATTTCGAATTTTGAATCAAAAATTTAATTTTCTCTACCTCATACAGATGCGAGAAATTTACTTAAGTGTTATTAAATTTTATTTATTCAAGTATTTGACAAACTTCATGCATTGACATTTTCAAGAATTTTATTTTTATAGAAATGTTGAAATCATTTAAATTTGGAATTTTATGCAATCAGACTTGATTCATAGCAATTAAGCAAGAGAAAAAAAAATAAAAAGAAATACAATTTCCATTTTTAAAGGGCTGAATTCAGAAAATAATAAACAATTTGTATGTAAAACGATTAATGTCTCACCAATTTCTCTCTTTCTCCTTAAAGTAAAAGCTAACTCTATTTATTTTAATTAACTTTGTTTTGGATCACGCACAAAAAAGACGAAAGGTTTTTTTTTAATTATTATTATTATTATTATTATTATTATTATCATCATCATTATTTTATAAACATTATTTTAGAGATAATGTAAAAGTGTAGGAGTAAAAATTATTATTGAAATATGTTAGCTTATAATGTTCATTTAACGTGCTTGCATTGATTAATACTTTGTGTGCGTGCTAAAAGAAATAGCTATTGTTCAAAAAGGTTATCACATTTTTTTTTCTCCCGTAATTTGACATCTGTATATTGTAAAAAAAAATAATAGAAGGTTGTTGGTTTTTTTTTTTTTTTTTTTTTTTTTTTTGACGTAATTAATTTTATTTTGTTTTTTCCCGTATAAAAAATTATTCTATAAAATCAACATTTGTAAAAAAAAAAAAAAAAAAAAAAAAAAGGTGTTATTAAATATATTCTCAAGTTTGTCTAAAATTATACTTTCTCATTTAAAATAAAATAAAAACTTTTTACTTTTATAATAATCGCAGCAATCTAATATAAAGCATTCAGAGTGTTCGTATCAACTTGAATTTAATTCTCTAAATACATTCATCTTAGACATTATTATTTAAATATTGACCTTAGAATACATAAAAATGTAAAGAAGTAAAAAAAAAAAATCTAATATCGATTATAAACTTCAATGGATTAAATTTAAAGAATTCAAAATTCAAATTTTTATACGAATACTGTACCAGAAACTGTCCGATGAGTAAAAGTACTCCATAGTCTAATTAGCTAATGTAAAATATTTCGACATTGTATCATAAAAATGTTCTAACATGTTTAAACAAATTTGTTGACTATAATGCTGATTTAGAATGCTGAATTAGAATACTGAATTACACTCATGTCCATAAATTAAGGATAATGCTAATTGACGCAAATAAAGGTTCAGAAACAAAACAAACATGAATTATTCATAAAGTCCATTTATTAATCAAAAGATCAAGAACAAAAAAATTAGTTTATGTAGGATACCATTTATAAAAACTACGATTTTTGCTCCCTGTAGCAATTACAAGAAATATCTCCCTTACAAAAACTTAATATTACATGGTTGGTATGATGGTTAATACATTGCATGTTTCTCAGATGATGAAATACAGTCCTTACAACGCCTAGGAATGTTGAGTATTAAATTATTGATCTGATCTTGGGGAAGATTTTCTGTTCAGTAAGCAATGCTCTCCGAAGTTCCGGTACACATGTAGGAGGTGGTGACGGACTACAACTTGTCGGAAAAACATGTCCTACACATGCTCTATCGGATTCTAGTCAGGTGAGAATGCTGGCCATTCCATGCGGGTGATAGCTTCAGATTGTAGGCATCCGTGTTCAACGTTTGCACGATGAGGACGCGCATTGTCATCCATAAACACAAATTCTGGGCTCATGGCACCCCTAAACGAACGTACATGTTGCTCCCGAATGATGTTCCGATAAATTTGGCCTATCCTTCTTCCGATTTGAACATGCAGATCTGTTCTGGTGCCCAATATCATCCCCCCCAAACGGGCCCTTCTGCCCCACAGTAACGGTGTTGTTCAATGATGTTGTTTTGGAGGTAATGGGTACCTGACGTTCTACATATGAAAGTCTGGCGTGAATCACATTGCAAGCTAAACCTCGACTCGTCGGAAAACATCACACAAGCTCACTGCACCGCTGTTCACATTGCACGTTCTCTACTCCAAGTTAACCGCTGGCACAGGGCTTTGCCGTGAGTGGAACACATGTTACAGGCCTGCGAGCATATAGACCAAGATCTCCCAAACGTCTATACACGGTTTGTTTCGAAACTGTGGCACACGTGGCTGCAAACAGCTGACGAGACAGGTCTGATGCTGTGCTTTATCTGCTTATTTTAGCAGTTACTGCCAAATACCGGTAGTCATTCGGCATTGTAACTCGAGGCCGACCAGTACTGTAACGTCGACTGGCATTTCCATCATTTTGGAATCGTTGCCAAAGACTAGAGATGACACTTTGGGCGATTCTAAGTTCCCCGATACTTCTATCTGAGTACGCCCACATTCTAGTCGGCCGATAATTCTACCACGCAAAAAATTATCTACATGCGTCCTCTGTGTCATAACCATTCGGTTGTGGCACTGAGAGGCACAGAGAACGCTTGTGAACAATTTTCCTTCTTTGCTCCCATTCCTTATCTACTCCCTTCTTACACTTTCGTCATTGTAACATCATATCGGCGTCGTCTGTTGGCTTCATATAATTTGCATATTATTCTTAAAGATGTGTGTGGTACTTCTACTGGTGAAATTTTTGCATTAGAGTTCGATTTCAGTGTGAATCTGAATTATCCTTAATTTATGGACATGAGTGTAGAATCAAAAGTCAAATATAGTATATTAAAAAAAAAATGTATTCTGAATGAATTCCTTTTATATTGATCTTAGAAATGGAAAGTTACATTAAAAGAAAAAAAAGTTAAACAAATGTATGAAATCAATTAAAAATTTCAAATTAAGTATTTTCAAAATTCAAATTTTCATGCGGCTATCATACAAGTACCTTTCCAGGAAGTAAAACGTACCGATTACCCTAATTATAAGACATGCATTTACGGTATGTATCACAAAACGTTCTTGGGATATGAACCCATTTGTTGATGGATAAGCTACAAATTAATATATAAACATCTTCTTTTTAATATTTTCTTATATATATATATATATATATATATATATATATATAAGTATTGGATTTTTGAAAATTTTTGACCTTCCGTCTCGATGGAGTTACATGTTTTGAGATGTCCTGGTCGCTGTTCGATCATTTTTAGAAAATATCTATTTGTATGTATTTTTTTTTCTTTTTTGTATATCATAAATTTTGTGGATGCTGTATCTCACGAACCAATAAACGAAATTTAACGCAGACTTGGTATTTAGTTGGATTTTAATCTAAACTGATGCTCATTGCAATTTGGTATTCATTACTCAACAGATGTTGCTGCCATCCCATATTTTTTTACTTTTTAATATGACAGATAGGAGAAAATGTCACATAAATGTACATAATGAGAATTATTTTTAAATAATGATTGTACAATTAATATGAATTACATAATGAGAGTTATTTTTAACTAATGATTGTAAAATTAATATGAATTATTTGTAATAGTAGAAGTAAACTCGAAAATACGTCCTGAGCATGTAGGAGTATTACGCCCCTCCTGGAACCTGGGTATCTAAGGGATTGTGTATTTTCAATATGGATAGAATTCAAAAAAACTCCTCAACAGCTTTAAAACGAATGGTTTAACCACACATATGAGATAATTTAAAACACTTTTTTTTTTCAATGCAAACAAAGAATGCTTTCTTCAGATGTCAGATAAATTTGACTTTCAAGATATTATAGAAAAAAGCTTTGTGGTGTCCTCAACATAACAGTTTTATCATTGCTGTCACTTCATTCTAAGACAAAGACACCTGAGTAATAAGGATTTCTTTAATAAAATACAGAACATATTTAAGAGATATAATCCTATATTTAAACGCATTTTAGATTTTTCACGCTTAATAAAAAAAGAGACATCCTTTACATTCTTAAAGATCATCTAATACTACCTCTCAGAACAGAGAGCAAATTCCAAGTTAGTAATTCTTTTCATTTCAGTTCTTTTTAACAATGCCAAAAATATAATTCTATATTTTGCCAAGAATAGCGACATCACCTCAGTTTATTTATTTATTTTATTTATTTATTTATTTTAGGGCAGATGGCTCAATTTAAGAGCTTTTCTACGAGCTCGTATTACTCTTAAATTTGTCACACTCTTTTTATGGTACAATGCTAAAATTTTGTATAACAACTAATCACGTAATGGAAAACTTTTAATTACTGTAAATGATTTTGTATGGAAGCTAAATATATATATATAAATTTTATAATTCTAAAACTCGAATTTTCGAAAATTTTAAACCACTGAATAAGTTTCTGTACACTGTATTAGGCAGTGTTTCGATTTCCACTGTAAGCTCAATGTTAGTATTTAAGGAGTAAAATACGAAGTGAAAGTTTCCTATACACTATATAATTTAACAGAGACTTTATAAAAAATTCTATTTTGCAAACTTAAATTTGAATTACAACCGGGTGACGGAAGGTTTGATGATTTTAATGTTGTTTATCCTGCACAATTTTATAATGTACAAAAAGGAAAGGTTTAATCTTGTCATTAAAAACGTAACTATATCGCGGTATCCCGGGGGTAAAGGACACCATGTTCATTATGCGAGAAGAGTTAGAAGTACATGATTGATATGTATATTTTGCTTTATACAGAGGCTTTAAGCACTATGTCCAGTTACTGTAAAGGCGCTAGGACAGTGAAAAATAAAACAATGCCCATTTTCTTTATTCGTGACAAATGTATTTCGTTATAACATCATTCCTAAAAAATTTAGTTTTATTGACATGTTACCTCCGAAGTATAGATATATGAAATTAAACCGTATGACTATTATATACAACATTCACACTTTAATAGAAGCAAAAAATAAAAAGATGTAATTTTTAAATATAAGTGTATATCAAAAAACCAGCAGCTGAATGCACGGATATACCCAGGCGTGGCAATTAGACGATTAAATCCGTCGTGGATACAAAGTTTTTAAAGAAAGAAACTGTGGATATCGTTATATGAAACCAAGCTAAGTTTCTTATTATCTGGAAGGTGCTTCCTAAGAAAAATCGTTAAGATGTCCATTTTCTTCCGATACATTAAAAACCCCTCTTCCTTAGAAAATATTAATATTTTCTTGAATGTGCTATTATTAGTTTAAATAACATAATTTTTTTCTATCTATCAAACGTAATAAAATTAACAGAATCATTATTTTATTCTATTTTATTCTATTTATTATTATCAATTTATGTATTATTCTTATTCTAATTTCATTTTTTAACACTTTCTAATGAAGTTGACATATGTTAATGACTTCCGTTGGTCTCTCTCTCTCTCTCTCTCTCTCTCTCTCTGTCTATCTGTTCGCTCTCTAACTCACGTAAATGTTCATGGAATTTCTTCAAACTGATATATGTTATTCAAGTTCACTATCGGAGGTTCCCTATTGAAAACTGAATGAATAATGCCACAGGTTTGTGTACAGTATTACAAAGTATTGTATTCTATTGAAAGTATTACAAAGCATTGTATTCTATGGGAAGTATTTCTATAAACAATATTCTAATACCTTTACTTTACACAAATCAATGAAATTGAAACATGTTATTTATATGCACAAAAGAATGCTTGTGATTAGCATTAGATTTACAGAGCTACTCAAAAACATTCAGTTACATTAATGGCTTTTATTGGAATTTTGCTGGAATTGCATTTTCTTTTGCATTAAGTGTTTTTAAAAACCCTTTCTAACAATTTTTAAGTGTGAATATAATTTGAAATTTGGGTATCCGTCTGCCTGACTGTCCATATGTCTACCTATTCGTTTGCCCGCCTTCAGAAATTTTACAAAATGATATATATTAGTCAGGTTCACTGTGGAATATTCCCTATTGAAAATGGCATTTATAGGTCCTGTACAAATGGTTTGTGTTGAGGGACACCCAAAAAAATACCAGTGACTGCGTTTTAGGAGAGACGTATTTATAAATAACATTTAAATAACTTTCTACTGCAAAAACAATTAAAAAAAAAAAACACTTTTATTGTTAATATACTAAAATAATATTTTCTATAGTTTATTATATGCTTAACCTTCAGATTTAGAGAGCTACACTAAAATAGTCACATACATTAAGGGTTTCAGTCGGGAATTAAGGACTACATTTCCATTTGTGTTAAGCATTTTTTAACACTTTCCAAGAATGTTTAATAATAATTGTGAATTAAATTAGTTCATATATATGGCATTCAGTTCTTCTGTCTGTCCGTTATGTGGTAACATAGGCAAAGAAGATTGAAAATTATATGATACAACAAGTACGTACAGTTAGAAAGTGTTAATAATCAATGAGTTCCGCATGTTTTTCATTCTTGTTTTATTCTAATTGTAAATGATATATTTAACAATTATTAACGCTAGAAAAATAGTTAAAGTATTAAATTACCAGGCATGGTAATTCTACTATTCTTTCTTTTCGTTTCCATACTGTAATGGTATAAATTATTATCGAAAGATTTATATTTTATAAATCAATATTTTTAGCAATTATAAAATGTAAGAAAGGGTTCCACATTTCAATCAAACGCTGCCATTAATTGTACACTGTCATGATTTAATTTTGTAATTTATTATCTACTTAAGCCTAAAAATTGATGTTGTTAAAAAAATTGTTTTACTCAAATTCATTTAAGAAATTTTATTATTCATTTATGGTTACAGTCTAAATATGTACAATACTTATAAGATATTTATTTCAGCAATTTACTGAAAAGACAAAAAAACGTATTTTTGATAGGTGTAAATTGAATCAGTACAAAAAACCCTTAACGGCTTAAAAGTTTGTGACGCCGCTACTTTGTGGCTATAAGAATTTGAAATATGAGTCTTAAAAATAATGATATTAAATTTTAAGTGACGCTTTGCAATTAGTTAAAATATACATAGATTTTCTTATTTGATCATTCACTTTTATCTTTTATTTATATTTCTAATGCAAACGTAATATTTTTAACTTCAAGATCAGACAGATATTTAAAATACACTCACTGATGCTTTTTCATTCGCATTTCAAATTCAAAATAACAGTTTTAAAAGGAATGATATAAAAATTCCAGTGGCGCCTCGGTGTTATTTTAAAAGATTTGTTTTTAGATTCCATTAAAATTACTTTTGTTTTGCTAATAAAATATATTTACACATTTAAACAGTGCTTTTAATTTTCAAATATACTGTCAAATAATTATACTTTCACTGAGTTAGCATTATAAAGTAAAATTATTTATTTCAATAAATTGATTTATCTTTTGCATCACGCTATCCAAAACATAGTATCATAGTGTCCAACTAAGTGAAAATTTGCTCAAAGAGGTAGTGTGACGTAAAGAAAACATTTACACAAATTTTACTTGCAGTTTTGGATAGCGTGACGCAAAGGATAAATCAATTTATTGAAATAAATAATTTTACTTTATAATGCTAACTCAGTGAAAGTATAATTATTTGACAGTATATTTGAAAATTAAAAGCACTGTTTAAATGTGTAAATATATTTTATTAGCAAAACAAAAGTAATTTTAATGGAATCTAAAAACAAATCTTTTAAAATAACACCGAGGCGCCACTGGAATTTTTATATCATTCCTTTTAAAACTGTTATTTTGAATTTGAAATGCGAATGAAAAAGCATCAGTGAGTGTATTTTAAATATCTGTCTGATCTTGAAGTTAAAAATATTACGTTTGCATTAGAAATATAAATAAAAGATAAAAGTGAATGATCAAATAAGAAAATCTATGTATATTTTAACTAATTGCAAAGCGTCACTTAAAATTTAATATCATTATTTTTAAGACTCATATTTCAAATTCTTATAGCCACAAAGTAGCGGCGTCACAAACTTTTAAGCCGTTAAGGGTTTTTTGTACTGATAGCATTACTTTTTAGTGGTTATTGATCAAAAAATTAAAACAAGTCCTTCTGGCTCCAAGGAAGGGTAAACTAATTTATCTTTTCGTATGAAGTTGTCACCATTTTTTTTCAAAATGGCAGCTACAATTTAGTAATGGACTTAGTGGATTTATAAATGAAGGCTATTTATACATGGAGTTTTAAGCAAATCGGTTCATAAAACCTTTCTAATGTAAATTTGAAATTTTCAGTGTGTTGGCACAGGGAAACAAGAGGTTGGATTAAGTTGGCAAAGGAACATATCAAATACATTTCTGAGATAAATCCACACTACAAATTTAGTGTGAATTAATTCAGTATTTCAAGCGTTATCATACTCACAAATTTTCAAGTAGCCTGCCACTTGGAAACAAAATGGAGAAGCTTCGCACTAGAAAAATTTATTGACTGGGATTCTCAAACTCTTAAAAAAAAAAAAAAAAAAAAAAGTAAGTGAAAATTTTCAAATTTAAGTTAGAATTACGTAATTTACATTTTGCAAGTTTCTTTTTAGAGAATTACAAATTAAACAATTAAAAAAATATATCAAGTAAATATTAAAAATGGAATTTTATATATTTTCTTTCCCCTTTTGAGGCTAAGTATACTGCTCCAATATTCACAATTTAAATTTTCATCAAAAGTGCAGGTAAAAATTACTTCCTATATATTTTCATATAAAACGTTTGGGGGGAAAAATAGACAAAATATAAATTAAGCTTTACATTTCTATAATTTTAAAAATAAGATAAAATCACCTGGAGAAAAATTTTATGCAAAATATAAGTTAAGTTTAAAAAAAAATGAAATTTCTGCGTAAAAGTACTATTTCATAAATATATTTACAACTACAATAAACAAAAAACGCTCCTTTAATTTTAAATAATTATTTCTACATGTTTCGAAGCTATTAAAAGTTTTTTTTCTTTTTTCTTTTTTTCTTTTTTTTTTTTTTTTAAGAAAAAAAAAAATTAAATGTAGTGGCGCCATCTAGTAGTTTTTTTTTTAAATCATATACATACAGATTAAACTTTTTTTTTTCATAAAAAAAAAAAAAAAAACTTGTTTAGAAACAGGTAGAAATAGTTATTTAAAATTAAAGGAGGATTTTTTGTTTACTGTAATTGTAAATTATGAAATAGAATTTTTCATGCACAAGTTAATTAATTAAAAAAAGAAAAGAAAGAATAATTTTTTTAAAATAAATTATTATGGGTTTCAAAGTAAAGATGTTATTTATTAATTTTGACGTGTTTTTTAATAATTGCTATTTGACACATTTTTCATGAATTATACTGAAATTCATGAAAAATGAATTTTATTAAAACACTGTTTAAACACTGTTTATTAAAACACTGTTTTTTTCTAATAAACAGTGCAAACACTGTTTCATCCTCTAGTCATTGCTTTGAATAATAATAATAAAAAAAATTGATTATGTTAATATTTAAAATATGTATCATTTTAAAGTCTGAAAAATAAATAAATGAATAAACACTAACTGTATTTTCAAAAGAGATTTTTAATTTTTAAAAAGAAATATATATATATATGTATTTACGAAAGAGTATGTTTTAAATAAAAACGATAGATGGCGCCAAAACTGTATTTGCTGTTTTTCTCCATTCCCGGAGCGTAAGGATACATGAATAGGAATCGCAAATCATTGAGTTATTATAAAATCGATTTTCATGAATGATTAAAAAATTTTCGCTTTAAAAAATTGTAAATTCATCATTATTATGATAAAATGCAATATCTAAAATTACAAAATACTTCCTTATTTAAAATATTATCTAAATATTTCTTTGACTAAATATGAAATTTTGAAATCAAAACTATTTTTTTCATAACAGAAGAGAAAATATATTTAAGTGAATTTGACTTAGTATATATACAATAAATATTTTAAACATGTAATAAAGTACTTTTGCGTTAAAAAAAAATTCTAAATAATTCATTGGCTGCATTCAAGTCGGTCAACAAACCAACCCACATACCTTACAAGTAAGAACCGAATAACAGCGTTTTCACCCGAAGAAACATATGTAATTGGCGGAGTAATATAGTTCCATATTTAAAGCGATTTATATAAAAAACAAGAGTTTTCCTGAAAAAAACAAAAACGTTACTAGATTCAGAAAGATCCCATTAACAACATATATTAATTAAATTAAAATCGTTCGTGCGGTTTTAGAGATATTTTTATTACATCCTTACATCGTTACACCACACATTTTCCCTTTTTCGCTTTAAATTGAGATTCAGATCTCAAAACATACTGCATGTAGAAATGTAAAATTTTCAGGATAGATTAAGACCGAAGATAAAAGACTATTTTGAAAAAATTAGAACAAAATATGGCTTATTTGCTGAGATATTAAGTGTCGGCTTTTACAAATCTCTTTGATGTCAGACTAGGCGTATATATGAGTTCGCAGCTTTCCGTCCGTTTGTCCTTCCGCTTGCGTCACTCGAAAAACTGCCGTTTTTCATGATGTTTTTTAAATGATGTAGCATTTGATTGAAAGCATTTGTACCATTTCTCTACATTCTCCCTTGCCTTGCATCAGTAGAAGCGTTCCCGAACTCTCTGAAAAGTTTTCATCACTCCAAAATGGCCTGTGCAGCTGCTCTAGAGTATCCGGAATCATCGATCTTGGTAGTAAGATCTGCCATCTGAAGTTCCGTCTATCATCGAATTCCCATTTTCTGCACAATATGCCGTTTCTAACATACAGTGAGTCTCAGAGTGCCCAGTAACATTTCGTGAGGGGACTATATGTGGATATGTCCTGCCAGATAGGTCTGTTGCTGGTCAACTCTTTGAATTGAAGTATTAGCTTTATGTCAGGATCTTCCAACTGGGCTTGTCTAACTTCCTCATCACTCCATGGAGGTTGTTTCAATATTACTGAGACTGTAGCTTGGCGAGCAACTGGCTTTATTAGCTGGTAATTCTTTTCGGCCTTAGAGCAGTGTTTGCGATCTTCAGAGAAAGGCTTCCACAACAAGGCATTTGGATTTTCCTGTAGAGCTCCTTTCCGATGATGTTTTTCAAAGGACTTCTGGGTAGTTTCTTTAGATTGTCTTAATGCGCAGCTTCGTTTGATATGTCCCTCTCTTCCACAGCCCCAGCATTTAATCGTTGGATTCTTCGCTTCTTTCTTACTCTCAAGACTGCGTAATCTCCTGCTAAAATCTGACAGATTTTTATTTATCTTCTTCAGGTCATCTTGAGAGTCATCCAAAGGGACTGCTGCGCTGCTCTGGCGGTCTTTACGAGAAGCTTGTTGGGCTGCCTCAATCTTCAGGGTATATAGTAAAGTGGATTCCACATCCTTGAAGTTGGAGATTCTAAGTGCTTTTTGAATCTCTGGATCTCGCACGGCATCGATGAAGGGCCAAATCATTAAAAGTTTTAGGGTGACAGTCCGAGAAAGCTAAGTATGATAGCCTCTGTTGTTGTAAACTTTCCACTTGTTTCTGGTAACGCTCTGGCCAAAGCCTCGAAGTCGTTTCGCTGTTCCTTCGGAAGGTTTTCCAGGGTATCAACTGCGTCGTCCCGTAACGGTGCTACCGGATGAGCTGTCTTAGCAGTGTGGTCCCAACCGTTAGTCTGAGCCACGACCGAAAACTGTGTCGTTAATGTTTGCCAGGACGAACCGCCGACATATGTGGGAATATTTATTGCTTCCCGATTCGGTATTCTTTTATCTTTTCTTTCACCTTCCTGCGGCTTTCCTTCCAGACTCCGGATCTTCTTTTGCAATTCATTTTCCAACCATTTCTCCAATTTCTATTCAAATTTTCCTATCAATTTCTTCGTGCATTTTTCTTCTATTTATCTCTCAAGATCTTCCACTATTCTCTTTAATTTGCTTTCTGTATCTGAAAGCCATCCTGTCAGCTCTTGATAAAAAAATTTTTTAACTTTCTCTTCAAAATTCTCTTCTATCTTCATAAGTTTGTCTTCAAAATTCTCTTCTATCTTCATAACTTTCTCTTCAATTTCATCCATTCTATTTTCCCTCATTGTTAATTTACCCTCTGTTACTTTTTTCACTGTCAAAAGCTCTTTCTCATGTCGTCGTGATTAGATTTAATTTCTTCAGTCAATCCAGATTCCATGCTCTCCTGTGCTGCTTTCATTTCTTTCACTTCTTCAGTCAATCCGGTTTCCCTCTTCCCTTGTACTAAATCATTTCTTTTATTTCTTCACTCATTCTACCTTTCATCTCTCTTTGTCTATCTTTCCTTTCACTCATCTGAGCTGCTAACCCTTCGAGAAGTTTCTTCATTCCCTGCTTCATACCTTTATTTATCAACATTCAAAAGGTAACCCCACTCCTGACACCAGAAATGTTTCGTACTTGGGTGTTCGTAAGTTGTCCAAGAATGAAAAGCGAATCTTGCAGAAGCTGGAAACATTATTTACAGAAAATTCGAGAATATTACAGTTATATAAATCAAGTATTAACTTCACTTTCACCATTAAACACAGCTTAAATATCAGCTGTCAACAGCAAATTCACAGTACAAGCTGTATCAGAGCATTGATATATAGCAGTCGACTACAATCCAAAGAGGCCTCGAGCTCTTTTAGAAGCAATGAAAGCATTGGCCAAAAACTATACTGAGACTAACTCATTTGGCTTAAAGCAACTTCTTAAACACCCGCGTAGAAAAATGTGGAAAATTCCAGAAAATCTTCAGCCAATCATAGAGCTTTCTTTTTTTTGTATATCGATGATAAAGATTTTCTCGCCGAGGTGGCCAAAAAAATCACCAAGGTGCGAAAAAGTCGCCATATTTGTCACCAAAACCATTACCCGCCTTAATGAGGCTTTTAAAAGTGTTTTTAAGCTATTTTAATACGAAAACAAACAAGAAATGCAAAAAAATTAATATTTTAACTGACTAAGCTTCTTTGAATGAATTTACATAAAAACAACCAGAAATTAATTACAAATTCGTAACAATATATAAATTAGAATAAGCAATCCGAATATATAACAAAAATGTACAATTATTCAAGTTAACAGAAGTTGCAAATTACAAATATCTATGTATCCATCCCACATTACAAATATCTATATATCTGTCTCTATACGAATACTTAAAAGTAGAGGGAGGGACTTATTTCATGTTTGAAATACAAAACTATTTCTATAGTCCTCTCTATATATTAAATTATTTTTTTGTATAAACAATTCTTATTCAGGGCTCTATTTAGGAATTCTAATGTTGCTTAAAAAATGAAATTTTATTATCTGCTTTGTGCATAATATAATAGATAATAACATAAATAGATTCATTGGAACAATTAATATTGTTTTATTAACTCATCATTCAATAAAAGAACTTCAAAAGCATTATCCTTCCTAAATTGTTCTCAAACAATCTTTTTTCTTTACATATTACGCATTTTTCAAATATATATATATATGTTTTTTTGTATTCAAGAAAGCTCAGTAAATCGAAATAAACGAATTGATTAAAGACTAGAGAAGGAAAGTTTCAAACTATGCCTTATCCTTCATTGCATTCTTCTTCAATAAAGATTTTACTTTTTTCCTATCAAGTATGTGTAGAAAAATTAGAACTCCAACAAATGTCCGAATGAATAATTAACTTAGCAATAATAATGCATCATTATTATTTCGTTTTCTGTTTTCCGCGTCTAACTGTGTTATTATGAAGAAAAACTTTTGGTCAAAGTATATATTCCGTTATACAGAGTCACTGAAGTAAAATTTATTGAATTCTTTGTTATCTCAATAAAAATACTCTTGAAAAATTCAAATAATTTATAAAGTGTAATAAGTGTAATAAAGTGTAATAAATCTTATGTGTTAAAAATAAAAATTTTAAATGGAAGTTTTATTCAAAATATTCGAAGAATAAAAGAAACTCATTCTGTTATCTTATTGACGACAATATTTTAATTTAAAGAGTATTAAGTTTTCAAAAGATTAATGCTAATTCAATTTAATAATATTTACTGTATTTTAATAATCTGTATTAAAACACAGTATGTAGGACTTAAATTTATTTTAATTTACTGTATTTTAATAACTATCTAGTTTTGGTGCTAATTTTAAGAGATAATTTTTATTTTATTTTAATGATTAAAGAAAAAGTGGTTTGTGTTTTTCCAAAATAAATTCTATCGTCAGTCTGAAGGTTTAGCCATGGGTTCCCCTCTCTCCCCAATTCTCGCAGACATTTACATGCACTATTTCGAAAGCAAGCTTTTTAAGAAAATATCTTTACCTTTTTGAACCCGTTATGTTGACGACACCTTCACGCTTACTGACATATCTCTTCACAATATTGACCATGTCTTAGAAACCTTAAATTCAATTGACAGTAATATCCAGTTTACATATGAAGTAGAAAATAATGGCTCCCTTCCATTTCTTGACACCCTCGTCTCTCGCACTGTAAATGGATTTTCAACCACTGTCTATCGTAAAAATTTTGCAGTCTCCCTTCCTCCCCATGCTCGTTCATGTCACCCACCTAACCAAAAAATGGCTGCTTTCTATACTTTTGTTAACCGTGCCCTTAATATTTGTTCAAATCCTATTTTATTGAAATCTGAAATTAAATACCTGAAAGCCATCGCAATTGACAGAGGTTATGACCCTTCCATTATAGACAAAGCTATCCAAAAATTACAACTCCCTCGTATTTCATCTACTAAATCAGTCACTTCTAATATCAGTATTGTTTTACCCTATTTTTCTAAAACCAGTCAAACCATAGCTAAAATTCTCAAACAATATGATTTTAAAATAATATTTTCGCCTTCCAATAAACTCACCTTTTCTCAGTTAAAAGATCCTATTGATATGCATAATTCTTGGGGCATTTATAGTATATCCTGTCAGTGTGGTTTATCATATATTGGCCAAACTAAACGCAGTCTTAAATTTCGTCTAAAAGAACATATGAATTACGTCCGCAAACAAGAAACCAATAAATCGGCTATTTCTAAACATTGCTGGGAGGAAAATCATAATTTTAAATTTAATTCAGCTAAAATAATTTGCAGACCTAAATCCATTCATGAACTCGATTTTTTTTAAGCTTTTCATATTTATAAAAATTTTAAAAACCTTGTAAATTGTGATTTCGCTGTTCCCTATTTGTCTGATTGTTGGAAATTTTACATTCAGTCCACATTTCCTTAAATTTTCTACTGTTTACACAGCTACACATTCCTTAATTCCTATTGGCCACACTCCCCACCTCTTCCGTAATCCTATTGGTTGAACTAAATCCGGTCCCTCTCCTATATATACGAGTACTTCTCCAGATTCAGAATTATTAGCAGAACTACTTAAGTTCTGCAGTTACACTTTATAATTATGGCTCTTTACAATAGCACGACTCCTAAGCATAGACAGGCCGTAAAGTAACTGCTTACTAGGAAGGCCATCAATGAACAATTCCAGTTCCAGTTCCAGTTCAGAATTATTTTTTTGCACTGATGATGGTACGCTTTAGGCTACCGAAACAGCTGTATGTACCTCAATAATTTTTCTTTGTGCGTTTCTGACGTAGTAGTTTATTCCTGTTTTAATATTCCAACGCCAAGTCTCCTGCTATTAAATACTGTTTTGTTAATTAAATCCTTGTCGAATCATGTGCTTAGTCAGTCTAAGAACATGATTCGACAGGGATTTATTTAATAAAACAGTATTAACTGTACTTTTTTTATATAGGAATTTTTGCTAGTGTTCGGATATTTATGTTTCCGACTTTACTATGAAATAATAATCGTTATTTCATATCAGGTATTTGATATCTTTGTCTAAATTACATTTGAGAAATAAAGTCAAATTATTCATTACATATGAAAAAAAAAAGTTTGGATATTTAAAAAAAAAAAAAAAAAAAAAAAAAAAAAAAAAAAAGTTGTAGCAGGAATCTGAAACTAACACTATAAACTTATGCATATTTTATAGCATTTTACATTAAAATGAGAACGCTTAAAATAAAAATTAAAAAAATAATAATAATAAATAAAAAATAAAAAAAGTTTGTGAAGAAATAATTACGTTTTCAGATGCTTGTTGTCTTTAACGCTTCAAAGAAGCTATTTTAAGAAAGTTTTTTTATTACTAGAATAAAGTGTTTAGAATATTTTCGCTATTACCAGTTTTATCATGACCGAACAGAACTAAATAAAAATTTTGCCCGAGTGTCAGGTATTTGAAAATGTTTGTTTTTCGTTAAAAATAATAACGTAAGATAGCGTATAAAAAATAAATCTTTTAAAATGGTCTGACAATTTAAATCTTATCTTTGATAGTTTGTAAATATATTTTTTTCTTGTAAACAAAAGTGATTATGACATCATATAAATATAAAAGAAAACTAATATCAAATTATTCACAATCTTTTTTTTTTTTTTTTTTTTTCAGCGAAACAATTTAACGCGAGAAAATGTTATCTAATTAGAAATAGAAGTAATAAAAAAATATATATAAGCTATGAATTTACCTCATTTTGATGAAACATACAAACAATAAAATAAAAATGCATCGGGTTTATAAAATAAAGTACATATACATTCGTAAATTCATTGCATGCAATTGTGGAATCTTATAAATTAAAGACATAAATATACTTTTTTTTCTACAAATGGAAAATATTTCTATTTCTCCATTGTGAGCACAACACACACAATAAATTAGGAAATACAATAAATAGGCATTTAAAATACTAAGCGAAATTTATAAGGGGCATTTCATTAAATAATGAACCGGAGGGGACAAAAATGCGAATTTCTTGTCAAAATGTACTACGCAGAACGAAACTTGCCTCCGTTACGAATCAGAATCAAAGCAACAATGTCTGTAATGGAAACACACAGGATCCCCATCGCTACAAAAGATCAAAGGGCCGCTCAAAGCAGTCATGGTATTATTTTTTTTCAACCAGCATAAATCACTATTCATCGAGTATCTGTGAAAACACACAACAAATAACGCAACCTGGTATCAAGCGACACTGACTAATTTGTGAAATACAATTTTTAAAAAAAATGGCAAACTGTCTCGTGGCATTATCTTCTACATGATAACGCCACATTCATACGCCATGAAATTGCAAATTTCGAGAACATTGAGTGGTCTGATCCTGAATACTGAAATGAATGCAACTTCTAGTGTTACCTTGTTTGACTGATTCCTTACTGTCCAATTAAGGCAAGTTTACACAAGTGCAATAGGAAAATTCTCCGTTTTTCTAATAATAGCTAACATTTTAATTTTGGTGAGACAAAATCATGTATTCTTTGAAAGTATTCATTAAAAAATTCCTATTCTGAAGCATTTTGTATTTCAAACTGTTCTGGTAAAGAAAGTATATTTAAAGCATGTATTTATGCGCCATATTCTGAAAATTTTAAGGAATATTACATTCTAATTTACGGAATATTGCATTTGGATAAATTTCTTAATAAATTAGTATAAAAAATGTAACAGTACGAAATTTCTTAATATTTATGAAATTCTGATGAACAGCATATATCATTAAAATCATAAACTAAAATAGTTTATGTATGATTAATAGTCAGATCATAATAAACATTTCTCTTTAATTGTTGCTTCTGGATATTTTATGCACACCATTTTTCACTATATTATCACTACAATTCCATGGATTAAAATTAATACTTTACAGAACTATAAAAATTTATTTTTACGTATACAACATTAAAACATCTTTTTAAATGCACGGCCATTAAATAAATTTCTCTTGTAAAAGTGTTTTTTGAGGAGCATTATGGTGTTGTTTTAAGCTTTTAATTTGTCGTTAAAAATAATTTTCTGCGTTTTTTTTAATATTTGCTTTTACGATTCTCTGCATAAATCCATAATTTTAGTATTTCGTATTTTTGAAAGTAAATAATCTGGTGTGTCACTCACACGACTTTCTCTTACCCTGAAACTTATTATTATAAATTATCGCAGATCGTTGGTTCAACCATTCGTTTTAAAGGTATTGGCGATCTCTTTTGAAAGATACCCATCATGAAAATTTACTCCCCTCGAGGGGGGACTTCCCCCCCCCCCCAGGGGGAGGCGAGGCGCCTACATACACAAAACAAAATTTCCCAGTTTACTATCTCTATTAAAAAAATATATATTCGTTTCATTTGGTTTAGTGCAGTCTATAGACGTTAAACTCTACTTACCTGTAATTTCCCCCATAGACGTAATGTATTTGAATCCTCTTGATTGTCCCTGTACAGTGTACACAAACCATTTGCTTGATCTTAACGAAAAGCTTACTGTAGCATCCCTATATGATACACATTTAGAATACCAAGTTTGAAATTTCTGCCATAATTTGTTTTTGAGATATGCTGATAAGACACACACACACACAGAGACCATTTGCTAAAAATATGATTTTCGTATTCAGGGGACCTCAAAACGTGTAAATATAACAAAATCTCGCGTTCGAAAATCTGACCCAAAAACAATAGTTTCTCTACCTTATGGGTAAGAGAAAGTAAAAAGAATAATACTAATAAATTTAAAATTTTCTTATAACTCTGCTTATTTTTTCTTCTTATTTTTTTTTTTTTTATTATTATTTTTTTTTTTTATAATTCATTATAGATTATTGAATTGTTTAAAGAATTAGTGAGAGAACATTAATATCACTTGTTTAATTATTTTAATCTTTTTATAACACGATTTTTAAAATCATTAATAAACGCTTCTTCTAAAATATTTTTATTGTTTTCTTTAATAAACAAAACAAATTATGTCAAATTTTATTATCTATCATTTTGCGTGTTAAACAATATTTATTACCTTCGATATTTCTTAATGTTACTATTACTATTTTAATATAATCTTTCACTTTTTTTTTTAAACTTTTCCCTCTAATTTAGCTTACTGTTTTACCTTTATTTAGCCGTTTTTAGTGAAAGTTGCGAAAAAAGATGCCAAATTGCCAATTAGAAGACGTTACATAGAACGCATCTATTTTTACTTTCCGAACACTATAGTGAGGAAAGTATTGTAATCATGTCAAAAATCCGAATTCGAAATTTTGATGTGTCTATACGTTTCGAGGTTCCCTGAGTCCGTTTTCACTATTTTTACGATGATGTATGTATGTGTGTGTGTATGTGTGTATGTATGTGTGTATGTGTGTATGTCTGTGAGTGAACACGCTAGCGTCTAAACGCTTTGTTCAATTAACCTGAAAGTTGGTACGCATATTGTAAGTCACCATAGTACGAACCCTATAGATTTTGGTGAATCTAGCACTTATAGTTTTTTTACAGGGACACAAAGAAAAATTCTTTATCATTATGGCCTATGGGAGCAAAATCTTAAAAGTGCGATAGCATCCAAACGCCTTATTCAATTGAGCAATAAATTTATACACATATTATAGGTCACAAATACTCAATCTGTATAGATTTTGGAGAATCTAGCACTTATAGTTTTTTTACAGGGACACAAAGAAAAAATTTTTATCATTATGCCTATGGGGCCAAATTTTTAAAAGTGTGTTAGCGCCTAAATGCCTTATTAAAATGAGCAAAAAAATTTGTACACATGTTATAGATCACAGTCGAACTAACTGTATAGACTTTGGTGAATCTAGCACTTACAGTTTTTTTACAGAGACACAAAGAAAAATTCTTTATCATTATGGCCTATGGGACTAAATTTTTAAAAGTACGATAGCATCTAAACGCCTTATTGAATTGAGCTGAAAATTTATATGAGTATTATAAATCACTGTTGCACTAACTATAAGCATTTTGGTGAATCTAGCATTTATAGGTTTTTACAGGGACACAACGAAAAATTCTTTATCATTATGATCTATGGGCTCAAAGTTCAGTAGCGTTAAATAAAACATCGTGTAATGTATGGAGAAAAATACTCAAACACTCTATTATGGTTTTCTCTCTTTTGTTTGTTTAAGAACTCCTCTTTCTTTACTTTATCTACAAAACTGTTAATTACTCAATGTTCGGAAAGTCGAGTGGAGTCACTCCAGATTTTTTTAAATTATCATTCAATCTTTTATTTTTTCAAAACACAAATATTTTTTTTCACTGCATTCTTTTATTTGTGGTTTCATATTTTTCTTCCAGATCATCCTTCTTCCGTTATTTTGTTCATTTCTCCAAACAAAGAATAAAAAAATATTTTTTTACAATACAATTACTGTAACAATTACGTCAATTTCGAGCGTTACTTTCGAGAAACTTCGACTTTTATTATTCAGAAGTCTAGGACTATTAGTAAACGTGTTTGCATTTTATATATATGGAGTAATATCTTTAATTGCCGAAACGTCAGTGGAGGCCCTCTATTGAGACTCAAAACGGTTTTGGGCTGTGTCTGTGTGTCTGTCTGTCTGTCTGTCTGTCTGTCTGTCTGTCGCGCGATAGCGGCCGCAAAAATAGCGCTATTGACTTGAAATTTGGTACACATGTTCATGAGCCCTACGAAATCAGCTGTATAGTTTTTGGTATGTATTCCATTTGCAGTTCGTATACAAGGACATGCCAAAGTTTTTCTTATCATTACGGCCTATGGGAGGAATTTGTATGTATCGCGATAGCGGCCGCAAAAAATCTCACTATTGACTTGAAATTTGGTACACATGTTCATGAGCCCCACGAAATCAGCTGTATAGTTTTTGGTATGTATTCCATTTGTAGTTCGTATACAGGGACACGCCAAAATTTTTCTTATCATTACGGCCTATGGGAGGAATTTGTATGTATTGCGACAGCGGCCACAAAAATCACGCTATTGACTTGAAATTTAGTACACATGTTCATGATCCTCACAAAATTAACTGTATAGTTTTTGGTATGTATTCCATTTGTAGTTCGTATACAGGGACATGCCAAAGTTTTTCTTATCATTACGGCCTAAGGGAGGAATTTGTATGTATCGCGATAGCGGCCACAAAAATCACGCTATTGACTTGCAATTTGGTACACATATTCATGAGCTCAACGGAATTAGCTGTATTGTTTTAAGGTGTGTATTCCATTTGTAGTTCGTGTACAGGGACACGTCAAAGTTTTTCTATCATTACTGCCTATGGGAAGAATCTGTATGTACCGCGATAGCCACCGCAAAAATCAAGCTATTGACCTCCAATTTTTGCCGAAACGTCAGTGGAGGTCCTCTGTTGAGACTCAAAAGGATTTTGTGTTCCGTCTGTCCGTCTGTCTATCTGTCTGTCGTGCGATAGCGGCAGCAAATATCACGCTATTGACTTGAAATTTGGTACACATGTTCATGATCCCCACGAAATTAGCTGTATAGTTTTGGGTGTGCATTCCATTTGTAGTTCGTGTACAGGGACACGCCAAATTTTTTTTTATCATTACGGCCTATGGGAAGAATTTGTATGTACCGCAATAGCGGCCGCAAAAATTCTCCGATTGACTTGCAAATTGACACATGTATTCAGGCTCGGTATAGAAATAGCTATTTATTTTTTTAGGTCTATACTTTTTATGGATTGTATACAGGGACACGCCAAAATACTTCACATTACGGCGTATGAGGTGAATTTCATTTAAACGCATTTTAACATCTTTACTTTGCAATCAAGAAAATTAAACTAGCGTACGTGAGTAAGATGTTTAAACGTATGTTGTTTGAAGAAAATATGTGCTCTTAAGCTTTCTAATTAATGTACAGGACCTTACAAAAGTGTTCTGACAACGTAGTCATCCAAACGATGTTAAATTTGGAACAATTATTAATTTTAAACGCAAAGTAAGCTGAATAGTTTTTACTGGTGTGTACAATGTTTATGGTTTGTTTACAGAGACACGCAAAATAATTTCGTAGCATTAGAGCCTATGGACAAACTTTTATTTAAGCGAACACTTTAATGCGTTTATGCTGAATTGAACTTAATAAAATAAACATACATTATAAAGGTTTAATAAAATTAAACATAATTTATACGTCTCATTAATATATTAAAACCAATGTAACACTTAAAAATGAGATAAAAGATACAAAAATTTAAAACTTTAAAAATACATTTTAATTAAAAAACATTTAAAACACAAGACAGACGTTTCGGCTAGAACACTAGCCCTCCTCAGTGTCAAACATACAAACACAACATTTACAAAAATTCTAAATACATCATATCAAGATTAAATATTCAGGAGGAATAGCTTTAGCCTCGTTCAAGGAAGAATGTTGCATTTTAGTGAAAGCGCCCTCCAGAAAAATACGGGATTCATAAATATTTATATTGGAAGCTAAAATTTTAAAGTTTTCAAAATCTGGTATATGATCACTATTGAGAGAATGGATTACAAGTTTAGATCTTAAATCTCCTATTTTATAAGAGCGTTTATGTTCCTTTAATCTAATTTCACCTGTTCTGCCAGTTTCGCCGATATATGTAGAATCACAATTTTTACAAGGAATACTATAGATTACACCAAGACGTTTAAGAGGGGGGACAGCGGGTTTAAAGTTTGAGAAAAAGTTACTAATACGGAGTTGAGGTTTAAAACTAGTAGAAATATTAACTGTTCTAAGTAATTTTGAGATATTTTCAGAGATACCTTTATAATAAGGGATAGTAGTACGATAAGTGGAATTTTTAACTTTAGGATAAACTGATTTAAATGAAAAATAAAACTCTTCTTTATAAATTCTTTTAATAAAACGAGGGGGGTAACCATTATTTTTTAAATCAGAAAAGATTCTGGATAGTTCATTATTTAATAATTCGGGATTACTACAATAATGCTTTGCACGATGTAAAAGAGTACGAATGACTGCAAGTTTATGCGATAAAGGATTAGCTGAATTGAAGTTAAGATATTGACCAGAGAAGGTGGGTTTTCTATAGACTGAAGTTGAAAAATGTAAAAAATGATTGACTGTTTTATGCATTATAAGGATGTCAAGAAAGGGCAGTTCATTATTAATTTCTGTTTCAAGGGTAAACTGAATAGCAGGACATAAAGAGTTAGCAAAATCTAAAATATCGTTAACATAAGGTTGCTTAGTAATTATAAAAATTTCATCCACATACCTTTTCCAGAAAAAAAATTTTTTATCATGTAACTGGGAATTAATTTTGTTTTCTAAGTATTGCATTACAATTTCAGCAATAATGACAGATATAGGGGCACCCATGGCAGTTCCGTTAATTTGACGGTCCATGGCGGTTCCGTCAAATTAACGGAACTGCCATGGGTGCCCCTATATCTGTCATTATTGCTGAAATTGTAATGCAATACTTAGAAAACAAAATTAATTCCCAGTTACATGATAAAATTTTTTTCTGGAAAAGGTATGTGGATGATATTTTTATAATTACTAAGCAACCTTGTGTTAACGATATTTTAGATTTTGCTAACTCTTTATGTCCTGCTATTCAGTTTACCCTTGAAACAGAAATTAATAATGAACTGCCCTTTCTTGACATCCTTATAATGCATAAAACAGTCAATCATTTTTTACATTTTTCAACTTCAGTTTATAGAAAACCCACCTTCTCTGGTCAATATCTTAACTTCAATTCAGCTAATCCTTTATCGCATAAACTTGCAGTCATTCGTACTCTTTTACATCGTGCAAAGCATTATTGTAGTAATCCCGAATTATTAAATAATGAACTATCCAGAATCTTTTCTGATTTAAAAAATAATGGTTACCCCCCTCGTTTTATTAAAAGAATTTATAAAGAAGAGTTTTATTTTTCATTTAAATCAGTTTATCCTAAAGTTAAAAATTCCACTTATCGTACTACTATCCCTTATTATAAAGGTATCTCTGAAAATATCTCAAAATTACTTAGAACAGTTAATATTTCTACTAGTTTTAAACCTCAACTCCGTATTAGTAACTTTTTCTCAAACTTTAAACCCGCTGTCCCCCCTCTTAAACGTCTTGGTGTAATCTATAGTATTCCTTGTAAAAATTGTGATTCTACATATATCGGTGAAACTGGCAGAACAGGTGAAATTAGATTAAAGGAACATAAACGCTCTTATAAAATAGGAGATTTAAGATCTAAACTTGTAATCCATTCTCTCAATAGTGATCATATACCAGATTTTGAAAACTTTAAAATTTTAGCTTCCAATATAAATATTTATGAATCCCGTATTTTTCTAGAGGGCGCTTTCACTAAAATGCAACATTCTTCCTTGAACGAGGCTAAAGCTATTCCTCCTGAATATTTAATCTTGATATGATGTATTTAGAATTTTTGTAAATGTTGTGTTTGTATGTTTGACACTGAGGAGGGCTAGTGTTCTAGCCGAAACGTCTGTCTTGTGTTTTAAATGTTTTTTAATTAAAATGTATTTTTAAAGTTTTAAATTTTTGTATCTTTTATCTCATTTTTAAGTGTTACATTGGTTTCATTATAAAGATGCTTAAAATTATGCTTACTCTTAAAAAAGGTTATGTATAGACTAAATAATTTATGGGACCACATAAAATAATTCCGAGTATGTACTGTAATCATTCAAATGATCTGAAATTAGTTTGAAAAACTAATGACTTATAATTAATTATGTTTATTCTTATTATTGGCGTTTATAATGATTATGGCTACTTTTCCGGGATACATAAAATAATTTCGTACTATTACGGTCTATAGTCGATATTTCTTAAAAGTTTATTTTAGCATCGTTACACCCCATCAAATATAATGAAATTTTATTAGAATTTTAAAAGCATGTTTTCCTGTTGATAATTGTGGGCATAGAATTGGAAATTAGTTTAAAGGTTACGCAAAATATTTCCGATAAGCTATGTATTTTTTTTTTTTTATTTATTTATTTATTTATTTTTTTTTTTTGTATGAAATTTGGTAGTTATGAAATTTGTTGTTTATGTTTTTCAGGGAAATAATACAAGATCGTCGTTTATTAAGAATACATATTGTTACGTACTTGGGGGTCCGTAAGTTGTCCGAGAATGAAAGGCAAAACTTGCAAAAATTCAGTGATGTATTCACAGAAAGTTCCAGAAAAATACAGGTCTATAAACCAAGTATCAGCTTCAATTCAACCAGTAAACACAGCTTAAACAACAGCCGTTAACAGCAAAACAACAGTACAAACTGTTTAGCAATAACACATAAAGAAAGTCTCATCTAAAGAGGCTCAAAGCAAAGCAAGCATTTGACGAAACTCACACAGATCTGAGACTGACCGCCTTGGCGAAAAAATGCTCCTTTTATACTTTTCTATCGAACACAGACTGTTCTGGAAAATTCTCGTATCTCATAATGAGATTAGAGCTTCCATATTTGGTATATCCCTAATAAGGATTTTCTCGCCAAAGTCGCCAAAAAAATCACCAAGAAGGGAAACAGTCGCCAAATTTGGCGCCAAATCCATTTCTTCCCTTATTGGAGCTTTTTAAAGTGTTTTCAAGGGAAAATTAGGCTATTTTAACGCTAAAACGACTAGAAATGCACAAAGTTAGCGTTTTATTAATTTTACTAAACCTCTCTGAAAGAAATGTTACAAAAATAAATGCAATTAGTTACAATTCCGTAACACTTTATAAGAGGAATGTATCTGATTATGGTAACAAGTCGATCGAATCAATATATACGATTATATAATAAGGAATAAATAAAAATGACCTATTGAATAATGTCTGATGTAAGTAGGACGTTGAGGCTCCTGATCTGCAGATCCACTAGTTAATTAAAACATTTACTACTTATTATTTTTGACAGGGATTGTGGAAAGATTTCATGTTAAAAGTAATTCACGTTAACAAGGTTCGACTGTATTTCAACCCATTATCATGGTCTATTTCAACACTACTGTGACTTGATATTTTTTATCTGCTGTTAATAACTTCTTCCATTTTTTTTTTTTTTTTTTTTTTTTTTTTTTTTTATACAGAACAAAGTTAAAAATGTTATGGACAGTGATTATTAACCAATACATACTTCCAAATTCCGCCCTCACACTCAGAAAACTCCCAACTGTTAAATTGGCGGACCCCTTTCAAAAATGCATTTTTCAATCTTTAACATTTCACTTCGAAATTGCAAAATGAAAAAATTTCACATATTAAAAATTCGTATTTTGCAGCTTAGAAACAAAATATAAAAAATCAAAAAAGTAATTTTTTAAAAAAGGTCCGTCAACTCAACAGCTGGGAACCCTCAGAATGTGAAACCAGAACCCAAAAATATGTATTAGTTAATAAGTTATTTGTAAAGAAAAATGTCCCATAGAATAACATTAGCTTCGGCTTCCGGCGACGGTGAGTGAAGAGGGCCCTTAAGTCACAGTAGGGTCGAGAAAAATGACAGTGATGGTTGAAAATATTACACTGCCTTATGAAAGACTAGAGGTGCTTTTAATTATTTTTTTTTAAATTGTTTTTTGATACTACTTATTATCCCTACTTATTATCCCTCCCAAAGTCCTACTGTTTGCCTCATCGCGGCGGGAGGGTGTTCCTGAGCGGAATGGGCGAAGTACGTCGGGAGTTTACTCCTGGTAGGGCCACCCAAGGCGTGAAGGCCATTCCATTATGCCCAGCTAAATATCAGTAGGCGAAGGAGCCAAGACAGACTTCTACCTCCTGGTGCTCCGGTCCTCGGAATAACAGAAGCTGCACATTCCCTCACCAATGACTTCGTTGACTTATGATATGGATGCTGCAATAATAAACTCTCTAGTTACGGCCTCTGCAACAAGACCTCCACGTATCTTAACAGCTGGAGTAATCATCAAAGATTAAAGAGGAACAGCCCTTTCAGTCACGCCGCCTCTCTTCAACTACCTAATTGTAATGTTGAACCCAACTCACTACACTGCTGCTTGAATCCTGCAGAAGGACTCCCCATGGTTCACTTTCACTTTAACTTAAGCTCTCATGTTAACAAGAAAGACTACATCCCAGAACATCTTAGACAATTGACTTTGGAAAACCTAAGCCACATTCCTAATAATGCCATTAAAATCTTCACCGACGGTAGTAAAATTGACAACTTAGCAGGTAGTGGCATATATATTGAAACCCCTCACGCCAACTTGACTCTTTCTCATCGTAATCCAAATTACTGCTCTGTCTTCAGAAGTGAATTGATTGCAATAGACCTGGGACTAGAAGCTATTCTCTCTGAAGAGGATTATGGTGACCTATGGATCTTGACTGATAGCCGTAGTTCTCTTCACCATCTTAGTAATTGGATTCTTGTGGGCGACAAGGTCAGCACCTCTATACTGCTTAAATTAAAGAAACTGCTTCATTTCACAAAACCATGACGTTCATTTGCAATGGATACCTTCACACGTGAATCTCCACGGGAATGAAATGGCTGATAATCTTGCTAAGGAGGGTTGCAGGATTTCTTCAACTCCCTCCTCCACACTTACTTTTCAGGAGTTATACTCCCGGGAAAATTTAAAAATCTCGGAGGAGTGGAAAACTCCCCCCACCCATACTTGGTACAAGGGCTCAAAACCGGGTTTGTCCCTTGACCTCCCGTGTGACAGACGTACCCGAACTGTACTGTCAAGACTCGCTAGCGGTCACATCAAGTGCCTCACTTTCATCGAGGGCAGGAAAACCTTCGCCACCTGCACCAAGTGCCAAAATCATCAGGCTTCTCCTGAGCACCTTTTGGATTGCATGGGACTCTCTAAGGAGGATCTTTTCATCAATCCTCTTCTGGTCTTTGACTTTCTAACTGTCAACGAACTCGTGGATCTTGTCTGACTCCGTCAGACAAAGAGGATAAGCAACAACAACAACAACAACAACAACTACTTATTATGCGTTATTAAGACTGAGGACTATCACTCTCAATCTGGGATTTTTGCGGTGTCATTTTTCGATAGTTGGACATTTATCGAAATTTAAAATTTATCAAAAATATAAATGTATAATTTGAAAACGATGTTATAATTTGAAAAAGAAAAAAAAAAAAAACTAATAATCCTCCGTCCTAAACTAAAATCTGCTTTTGCAAGAATTTCATCTTTTTTTTTTTTTTTTTTTTGGAAAGAAAAAGAAAATTAATAATAATCAGTATCGAAACGAACACTGTCAAAACAAACACTATTGAAAAATTGTTTTTTTTAATAATTTTGAATTAGGAAATAAAAAGTGCGCTGCAAAATGAAATAAAAATAAGTAAAAAAATCTGGAGTGACTCCACTCGACATTTCGAACATTGAGTAATTAACAGTTTTGTAGATAAAGAAAGAGGTATTGTTAAACAAACAAAATAGAGAAAACCATAATAGACTGCTTGAGTATTTTTCTCCATATGTTACACGATGTTTTATTTAACGCTACTGCACTTTGAGCCCGTAGATCATAATGATAAAGAATTTTTCGTTGTGTCCCTGTAAAAACTTATAAATGTCAGATTCACCAAAATGCTTATAGTTAGTGCAACAGTGATTTATAATATTCATGTAAATTTTCAGCTCAATTGAATAAGGCGTTTAGAAGCTATCGCACTTTTAAAAATTTGGTCCCACAGGCCATAATGACAAAGAATTTTCCTTTGTGTCCCTCTAAAAAACTTCTAAGTGCTAAATTCACCAAAATCTATACAGTTGATGCAACTGTGACCTATAACATGCGTACAAATTTTTTTCCTCAGATTAATAAGGCGTTTAGACGTTATCCCACTTTTAAAAATTTGGCCCCATAGACCATAATGATAACGAATTTTTCCTGGTGTCCCTGTAAAAAAACTATAAATGTTAGATTCACCAAAATCTGTAGGGTTCGTACTATGGCGACTTACAATATACGTACCAACTTTCAGCTTATTCGAACAAAGCGTTTAGATACTAGCGTGTTCACTCACAGACATACACACATACGAGGTGTGGCTATTAAATAACGAGACTATTGCTGTAACACATTTTACTTTAAATTTACACATATTTAGTTATTATCGCCTTCAATATACACCCCTCCTCTATCCCTACAACGCTCCATGCGAATTTTCCATTGTTCGAAACAGTGCTGGAAGTCTTGTCCTGTGAGCTCCTGCAGGAGACGTGCCGCTTTTCCTTTCACAGCTTTAACTGACTCAAATCTTGTTCCTTTTAATGCAGATTTAACTTTGGGGAACGAATAAAAGTCACATGGGGCCAGGTCAGGTGAATAAGGTGGATGGTCTAAAACTGGGATGTTGTATTTGGCTAGAAACGTCTTGACAGACAATGACGTGTGAGCCGGTGCGTTGTCTTGATGGAGAACCCATGACTTTTTCTTACACAATTCTGGTCGTTTTTTCCTTACCCCTACACGAAGTTGAGCAAGCACCTCAAAATATTAATGTTGATTAATAGTTTGACATTCAGGAACCCAGTGAAGGTACACAATACCATGAATGTCGAAAAAAAAGGATCATCATCGCTTTGAATTTCGGTCATCATCTCCAAAGTCTCCTCAGACATCTTGGAAACGGTTGAACTAATCATAAACGCGCACACGTGATAAACATTCATTGCCATAAACTTGTTTTAATAAAAGATAAGTTTCACTAGCGGTTTTACCAAGTTTCACATGAAATTTCACGTTGCTCTACTTTTACACTTATCACGTTCTCGGCAAAACGAAACAAACACCTCTTATACAAACGAAGGTTACGGTCAGATTAATTTCTCTACAAACACGGGAGGCGCTGCAATCGAAAGAGAAGGCTTTACGCTGCACAATTGTCGGTCGTTCGGATTTGGCGCATATGTAGTTCATCTGTAGCAGCAATAGTCTCGTTATTTAATAGCCACACCTCGTACATACACACACATATACATACATCATCGTAAAAATAGTGGAAACGGACTCATGGGACCTCGAAACGTTTAGAAACATGAAAATCTCAAAATCGCATTTTTGACATGATTGCAATACTTTCCTCACTATAGTGTTCGGAAAGTAAAAACGAATTTAATGATTAAATTTTTATATAAAACATGATCGCGTGCTATCTTTAAAAGTAGATATAAAATTTAAAGTTTATGCGGTGCGTGAGGCATCTATAAAAATTGTTTTAAGAAATAGAATAGAATAAAGAAATCAACGATGTTGGTTGCATTTTGTTATATAGTTTGAATTTTTTTACTTCCTTATACACAGTATAAGGAAGTATAGTAATCCTCCCGATTTGCAAAATGGATTTTGTATTTCACATTGCTCGAAAACGAATGATCGCTGAATGTTGCCAATTTATATGTGTAACTGTCATGATGTCTAGTTGTACACCTGCAAGTGTCATCTTAACACGAGCTCTCGTTTTAGAGATATAAGCGACTTTACACGATTTTTCGTGACGCCTGTATGTGTGTCTGTGTGTGTGTATGTCGTATAACTCAAAAACGGTTATAAGTTGAAAATTGCGAATTGGTACATAGGTTTGTTATAATATCTTGTTGTGCACCTCCCTTTTTGGACTTTGTATGATTTTCCGTTCGGGAGATATTTAGGAAAATTAGGTTCATAATGACCAAAAATATATAGGTTTTGGCCATAATGTATCAAAAAACGGTAATAACTCAAAAACGGTTTGGATAAATCTTGCAATTTAACTAATTTCCCGATTAGCTAGACATTTGTAACTTTCAGAAAAGCTCAGAGCACGTTGACAAAGCATTTTTTAAATATTTTCAACCAACTCTTTAGGGTCCCTGCTGCCTTCGGCAGCGTTTATATGGTTCAACAGAAAATTTATTTAACTAACTTCCCGACTAGCTAGGCATTTGAAACTTTCAGAATAGTTCAGGTCATGGTGAAAATGCATTTTTTAAATACTTTTAGCCAACTGTTTTAGGTCCCTGCTGCCTTCGGCAGCGTTTCTATGGTTCAACAGAAAACTTATTCAACTAGCTTCCCGACTAGCTAGACATTTGAAACTTTCAGAATAGTTTAGAACACGGTGAAAATGTATTTTTTTTTTAAATATTTTTAGCCAACTGTTTAGGGTCCCTGCTGCCTTCGGCAGCGTTTATATGGTTCAACAGAAAATTTATTCAACTAACTTCCCGACTAGCTAGACATTTGAAACTTTCAGAATAGATCAGAACACGGTGAAAAAGCATTTTTTAAATACTTTTAGTCAATTTTTTTTCGGATCCCTGCTGCCTTCGTCAGTACGTCAGTTTACCAGTATAAATCTTGCAATTGGTTTTTAGCTAACTTTCAGAAAAACTCAGAACACGGTGATAATTCATTTTTTAAAATATTTTTAGCCAACTGTTTCGGGTCCAATGTTAATGTTTTTTAACATTATGTATATTTCTAAAAGTGTATAAGGAAGTCATGTGGTGCCCACATCAGATTTTTTTTATTCGTTTTCCTTTGGCAAGAAAATAACAAAAACAGAAGAACGGCGATCAATGGTCGCATTTGCATATTCGTACTATTGCTTTATGTCTTTCTTAAACTTTACTTTATCGTCTAACTCCTTCAGAAGTAGTCAGATTACATGAACAAATGAAAATGAAAGTGGGGAATCAAAAGCAACAACCGGAGTTGTTTAATATTTCTTATAATATATTTTATCGTTACTTTTTCTGGTATAAATTGAAATAACTTCTTAACACTGTGTTTTTAAAAAAAGTATTTCTGTAACGGTATTACCATATTTTGCTACTTTTTTTCCCCCACTAGTGACCAATAATTTTGAGAAATGATATTTCACATACATAATAAACGAATAATCTTCGAAATGATTAGGCAAATATTACATTTAAAATTTAGTGATAGATATTGAATTAAAAAGTCGCAATATTTGACAACCTTTTGTCCTTATGATGGAATTATATGTCAGAGCATAGAAACTGTATTAAATTTATTAAGACTTGTTGCGGAAGTTTAAAAACTAAAATCTAGTAAAAATTTCGTACTAAAATTTCATTAAGCACGTTATTTATATTTATTATGTGTAGCAAAGTTTTTTGCAATCGATTTATTAAATAATTTTCCTTTTTTTTTTTTTTTAAATAATTTTCAAAATTTAAAGTTCATTTTACATAAGCGTGAAATTTTTTACATCTTTACCTGAGTAAAGTCAAATTAAAATTTAAGTAATTTAAAATTAATACAAATGTAACATTCTCCATACAGTACGACGCAAAAGTTTAGACAATGACGTTATTCATCTTTAAAATTTAGAATTATGACGTCAGAATTACAAAAACCTGTATATATTAGAGCCCCTTAAATAAATAATAGGCCGGAGCATCACCGCCATTTTTTTGCCTCGTAAGAGGACAGCATTTCCGCTTGGCGATTTTATCGCTTCACTGATGGTTTTAAGAAATTTTCATCTAAAAATAAAATCGACCAAAAATGATAAGCAACACAAGTAATCTGTTTCTGTTTCTTAAATAATTCATAACATTTGAAAGGGGGGGGGAAGAAAGAGCGTACCAATTAAAATTGGAAAGTTTTTTCAACGACCTAATACTATCAGGACACGGAAACAAGACAACTTTGGCGAACCAAAAAAACGTCGCCAAGACATTACAAACACACAGTAAAAAAGCGTTTCTTAAAATAATTTATGGTTATTAAAATACATATTTAGATTTAAATAATACTTTTTTTTAAATTTTTTACTTTATAAATGTCAGAAATGCAAAGAAAAGTATAAGTGAATAACAATAAAACTTACTATGCAAAGCTGTGCATTAAGTCCCGGGATCCAAGAATCTGGACGACAATTCGCAGCCCATTTTCTCCTTCTTGCATTATCCGAAGGAAACCTAAACATTTTGTATCCTTTTCTGGAGTGTTTACAGCAGTTTATTGCTGAACAACCTCCCATATTGCAGTTTATTTCACTAAAATTACGAGCAAGACGGTAGAAACAATGGATGCCGTTTGTTTATCACGCTGGGTACATGCGGCAACCCTAAGGCAAAAAAATGTCGGATGCGCCAGCTCGTATATATAGGAGCCTTAGTATATATGCTTGAAATATGTTTTAAAAGGCTATAATCAAAAGACAGTCGTTAGATTTGCTATAATTTGAATTATTTTGATAAAAATAAAAATTTGCTTGTCGCAAAAGTTTAGACACGATTATGAGTTTCTGTGAATATTTGCTGGCATATTCAAATTTAAAATCGATGCTATCACAGATTTTGAGTACTTGAGTTCTGAAAACGACAACGCTTCGTAGTCGACATGCCGCGAGCTAAAAAAATTCATGGGAATGAGGTTTCAATGATTTGGCAGTTGAAAGTTGAAGGGAAGCGCGTTTCAGAAATTTTGGCTATTATTAATAAATCTAAGAAATCTATTCATCGAGTTTTATCGCGTGGTTATGAATCTAAAGCAAAATATAGATCTGAGAGGTCACGTGTAAGAAATATACAATAGGATCGTCTGATACAAAGACTAGCGAGTACCCAACAAATGAGTGTAAGTGGAGTTCAAAGGTCATCGGTACTCTCTGTATCAAAGGATACGATTCGTAGACGAAGTGTGGAAAAAAAGAACTACAGGTTATATCAAAATGTAAAAGAAAGCAGCTCTGAAGCCACATCATAAGTTACAAAGAATGTTGTGGACTCGAAAGCATATGTCATATGGACAGAAATGGCAATCAGTCATATTTAGCGATGAAAAAAAGTAGAATCTAGAGGGTTCAGATGTCTGGTCATCATATTGGCATGATTGCGGACGGAACCTCTAGGTTTTTTCTGTCGTAGATGAGGAGGGGGCTCAGTGATGATTTTAGCAACCATTTGCTATAATGGACAAGTGTCTCTGACCTTTACCAGTGGTCGTAAAATATCCCAGCATTATACAAAGAAATTACGAAAGAAATTAATGCCATTTGCTGAGCTTCTAGGTGGCCCTCAGTGGCAATTTCAGCAAGACAATGTTTCGATTCACGTTGCAAAAAATACAAAATCTTGGTTTAATTCTCATAATATAAGATTTTTCGACTGGCCAGCATGTAACACATATCTTCACACTGCAGAAAATCTTTGGGGTATCATGCCTCGCAAAGTTTATAGCAAAGGGAAAAATACTTTTCTGTACAGAAATTCAAGACATCTATTGAGGATGCATAGTGCGACATCGGTCCGTAAACTATGCAAAATTAAGTTTCTTCTATGGAATCTCGTATTTATGAAGTAATACAGAAGCACGGATGCACAATTAGGTTTAAAAAATTGTTTATTCAGATTTTATTTATTTTTTGTTTAAACTTTTGAGACAGTATTATATTATTCTTACCATTTAATTACTTGCAATATGTACATTACTACTTTTCATTGTTATAAATATTGTTTATATCCACAGCACATTTCATTCAAGCTATGTTAGGAAAATTGATTAAATATTTTTCGAAATCTGCATGAATTTCTTCATTGTCTAAACTTTTGCTTCGTACTGTATTTAGTGCCCTTCATATGAGTCTATTTTATTCATATTATGCATTGTATCCAATTTTTATTAGCTCTTGAGTTTTTGCATGGTTTTGACCCGAGTAATGAATATTAATTTTCGAGTAATCGAAAATATTAAACATAAACCATTTGAATCGTCTAAATAGGTATTTGATTGGATTCTCTTCTTTTTACTTTCTTCTATATGTAATATAGAGAAAGTATTGGATTCGTAAAAATTTTCGACCTCGGGTTTTTGATGAATTTACACGTTTTGAGAGCTGTAGAACACGATTTGACCATTTTTAGAAAATGTCTGTCTGTCTGTCTGTCTGTCTGTCTGTGTGTGTGTGACAAAATTTTGTGGCAACTGTATCTCAAGAACTACTGCACAGAATTTCATACAAATTGGTATGTAGTTGCACCTTGACATAAATTAGTGCCTATCAACTTTTGGTAAAAATTGTCTTACAGGTTGCGTTGCCATCTCGCTTTTTCTAAATTTTTAACATGGTGATATAGGACAAAATTTTGTATAAATGTGCATAAAGAGAATTATTTTTTAGTAATCATTATGAAATTTACAAGAATTATTTATAATAGAGATAGTCAACTGGGAAAAAATTTTTGTATGCGTAAGAACCTCGCCACCCCCCTGGGGGGGAAGTCCCCACTCGAGGGGAGTAAATTTTCAAGATGGGTATCTTTCGAAAGGTCTCGTCAATACCTTTAAAACGAATGGTTGAACTATAAATCTGTGATAATTTAAAACAAAGTTATCGATTTTTTTTACTTTTAACAAAAAAAAACTTGGAAAAAAATCGTATTTTTTTTTTTTTTTTTTTTTTTTTTTTTAACGAAATTTAACTAGACTTGGTATTTAGTTGGCCCCTGACATAAACTGAGGCTGATTAGATTTGGGGATCAATCGCTCAACATGTGGCGCTGTGATCGTATTTTTTCTAAACTTTTAACATGGCAGTGGGGGGGGGGTGTAAATTTTCAAGATCGGTATCTTTCGAAAGGTCTCGTCAATACCTTTAAAACGAATGGTTGAACTATAAATATGTGGTAATTTAAAACAAAGTTATCGATTTTTTTTACTTTTAACGAAAAAAAAACTTTGAAAAAAATCGTATTTTTATTTTTATTTTTTAATATTCTTACTGCGTGAATTTGTATAGAAAAATATAGAAGAAAGTCTTATGGTGGCCACAACATACTAGTTTTCATAACGTTAAACCGAAGTGTTTTTTCTACCTTTCTTCTTTGAGGGGAAGGTGGGGTTCCGTGCAGTTTCTGTTATGTTTCATCTACTTTAGCGTTTTTATCTTTTAACTTTTGACTTTTTATTTAATCTGCTGTAATACTGGATAATTTAAGAGACTGATGTTAGAAGAGTATATTTCAGCATTTTTCGAGCCAAGCGTTTGACTTTCTGTGTTTCTTCCAATGAAAGGGATTTTATTTCAATTGTAATTACTGCCGATATAGTTTTAGTGGAGTTATGAATTTCGGTAAAGTTTTGAAGTTATAAATGTATTAGATGAAATTGAATTAAAATTTTGTTTTAATTTGACTCACATGACTTTGCCAACGAAAGTTATGTAAGAAATGCCTAGCTGGTAATCAGCCAGGGTAGCTCGATGGTTTGAGCATCCGCGCGTAAAGCGGAAGGCCTGGGTTCGATTCCCGGCTCTGGTATTTTTCACATATTTGGTATAAAATATCAGCCTTCCACTCCAAAATTTTCTGAAATGAATTAAAATTGTTATACAAAGTGATTTTCCAGTATGATCTATTTAAATAACGAAATATCCGGATGAAAGAAGTTTTTCAATATACTAGGATTCATCACAATTTTAGAGGATTATCAGGATTCAGTATAAGTGAATTTTTATATATACACTTCTGCTCAAAAGTTTAGCAAGATTTGAAAACGATTAGTTTTTTTCAAATCAAAAATTTATCTCTCGATGAGATATTTTCAAACATTGGGTATTTAAAGAATTCGGTCTACCTCAAGTTTTTCAGTGAAGATTGGTTTAAGACAACAAGTAAAAGGCCGTTAACAAATTGAGCAAGATCAATAATGTTTGTGATCATTCTGTAAGTATACTCTCGTTAAGTGAACGAAATTAACTGTAATTTGTGGATGAATTTGTGTGGCGATAACATATTAAATAACGGAGATAAAAGCATTTATTTTAAAACTAAAAAAAAAAAAAAAAAAGAGAGAGGGAGAGAAATAAATCAGCATGTTTTTTATTTATAATATACAGAGTTTTTAACGAAAATTATTCATATTTTCAGATACGTTGAAAAAACACTTTTGAAACAATGTACTGCAAACGGAATACAAATATCTTAAATATCTCATGATACATAAGCATTTTTATGAAAAACTTTTCATTAAAAAAAAAATAGAAAAGATTATATTGCATAGATTTAAAGCTAGAAATATTAGACAATTTTTGTTTAAAGAGCATTTGAATAAAGTAAAAATTAAGTAAGTTTTCGGCAAGAGAATGAGATAGATTTTAGATATTTTCTTTTCACATGCCGCGTAATTAATTCGAAATTCCAATTATTTCAATCACGCTCCAAAAGTACTTTTTATGCAAAAAACCCCTTATAAGCTTGGATTTATCACAAAAAAGAACTTTTGCTAAGTAGTTAAATAAATTGGATCTTTAAGATAATTACGCGGCATACGAAAAACCCCTTATGAAATTTCAATTTGAAAATACCTAAAAGCTCGTTCTTTTGCAGAAAATTTGATTAATTTTTACTCTATTGAAATGAACTTTTAACAAAAGTTCCCCAATATAGCTAGCTTTCAACCTATGTAACAAAATCTTTCGCACATGTGCAGTAAGAATGTTTTTCATAAAAACGTCATATTTATCTGTATTCCGATTGCAGTATATTGTTTTAAAAGTATTTCTTTAATTTATCTGAAAGTAGAAATAATTTTCGTTAGAAACTCTGTAAATTAGAAATAAAAAACATGCTGTTTTTTTGGGGGGAGGGGGGATTTTAAAATAAATGCTTATATCTCCTTTATTTAATATGTTACTGTCACACAAATTCATCCACAAATTGACTGGGTCTATATTAACATATCCTAAAGTCACAGTTCATTTCGTTCACCTAACGATACCAAGTGATCACAAACATTATCGATTTTGCTCAATTTGTTATCGGCCCCTAAATTTTGTCTTAAACCAATCTTCACGGAAAAACATTATGGAGACCCAGTTCTTTAAATAACGGTGGATTGTAGGGAAAATGAGTGTCATATTCGGATTCTGGAGGTCTTTTTACATAAAAACTTGCATAAATGGTGTTGGGGCCGATTTTTATGCAGAGTAGTGTTATTATATTCATCCTTATTGCTATAGATACATAGTCGTTATAGTTAAACTTCCACAATTAACGACCTCCTGCTATCAAATTTAGTATGTACGGGGTTCATGAGATATACTCCAGAAAATATAAAACAATAGTTTCAAAAATGTCCACCAGATAGCGATCTGTCTGGAAAACTAGACAGATTAATAAGTAGGATGACACAGTGTATCAAAAACTGACGCATATATATTTAATTTATAAAGGCATATAGTATATGTTCTTTTGTTTATTTTTATTTTCGTTTCCCGTGTAAAGCATCACCTAGTGGGGATTTTTTAAGTTCTTGGGCACATCTCATAAATTATCCGCCTGCCAAATTTGACAGCTATTCACTCGCCCATTTTCACTATATTGTTAATAGCGAAAATTGATAGGTAACCATTCTGTAACCGCCCCCCCCCCACACACACACACACACATTGCCAACAGATAAGATTGCTGTGAAATATATTAGCTATTTGAAATATCAGAATTTGCGAGAAAATTTAACCTTTTATGTTAAAAAAAATGATAAACTTGTAATGTAATGAAAGCAAATGATAAAATATGTTTGTCAAAATAGAGTTCATCTTTTTAAATTAATTATTTATTATACAATAAAGCCTTTAGTCAGTTAAAAATATGCATTTTACAAATTACTGATTATAGATTTAAAAATATCCCTGCTTTATTTTAATCTTGTCACGTCAGAAGGTACCCCTTCTGATGTTTTATTTGCAAATATACTTCCTTATTTTTGAATAATTCTTAGTAAATATATGTCACATAAAACATAGTTTTCCATAAAACACTAAAGATTTTTAAAACAGAACAAATGTACAAAACTGTTGATTGTAGGAACGATTTTACATATTAAAAGTTCATATACGAAAGATTATGACACTTTTTGCTTTTCAAATAATACTTCAAAAAAGTAAAAACTGAAAAAATGTTTAAAATAGTGTACAATTGATATAACAATAGGAAAAGTGCTTACGCAAACGAAACACAAAGGGAGAGGTTTTAAAGAAATTGAAAAGGAAAATACATTTAATACAGTAAAAATGTGGATATGGGGATATATATGTATATATGTATATATAGCAACAACTGGAAACAGAAGTCGAAGTCTATCTCACATATTTTAGCAGTTTCGCCGAAAATGACTATTTATTTCTCAAGATATATGAAATGTGGTTCTTAATTTCTAAGTGACAAACACGATTTTACTGCGTGCGTATGAGCATAAACGGGTGTCTTCATGCAAGCTTTTGTGTACGTGCGTACGGCTTCAAGTTCGTGTGTGTAACTATTACTACATCCAAAAATATGGGGTCTCTTCGAAGAGGATCAAAATTGCTTAGGCATGCTTTAGGACAACCTCCAGGAATAAATCCAAGGCAGTCGTCAATAGTACCTTGTGTAGCTCTTATGCGAAAGAAAACTCACCCTACCTCAACCTGAATCCATAATTTAGGGCTACAATAGGTGACTTTTTTTATATTGTTTTCTTAGAACATTTCACTCAAAATATTATGATATATTTATCAAGGTAAATATGTAGTTTTCCAGCATAAATATATTATAAACTTTATATTATGGAAACAATAGTAAATTAATGGAGAAAAGAAATTCGCCTGTGGCATCCCTGCATAATATGGAAAAAAAAAATTATTTATATTTTATTCAAGGTTGCAGTCGAAACCTAGGCCAGTTACAGTGCTTTTATCGTGACTAGACTGTACTAGAGACTGTGCGAGTTGGCAGCGTTACATGAAAAAAATTGTAGTCTATAATCTATGTTGAGAATTTTTAATGTGGAGAAATTTTTAATTTTGCTATATCTTGCACTCAATTTCCTATTTAACTAAAATAACCCTATTTTCAAATGGTTTTCGTTTATTTAATAAAAGATTTCTAAAAAAAAAAAAAAAAAAAAAAAAATGGATATATTTAACAGAAAGTAATTTAATAGATATTTTAGAAGCTATTTTGAAAGAAAATATTTCGCATCTTTCTGAAAATAATAGCTATAAAGAGCTACAAATGACACTTTAAACTTGTCTTTTAAATTCTTGTTTTGTCATTAAAAGTTTCCGTTTTCATGGTAAAATGCTTATAAAAACTATCTAAACTGCCCGTTGTAATGATTCTGTTAATTAGTACATATTTTTTCAACTCTCCCTTTGTCTTTTTTCCTGAAAAACTAAAAGATATTTTTATTCTTCGCTTTATTTAAAAATATATATTCGAATTTTTAAAACTGTTGACTAAATTTGTTTAATTGACTTTTAATTACTGTAACTTATATACTGTTAAAAAAAATTAATAATATAAAAATAATGTTAGTACCGCTTTTTATTTGTAAGTTAGTTACACAAATTCATTAAATTGTTGCATTTTTTTTTTTACAATAAAGATAAAAGTTCTTTTCTAATTTGCATGTAAATTATCAAATAATTAATAAAACACTTTGTTTTCTTTAATAAATTGTATGTAATTAATGTTGATAGTAATAAAAAAAAAAAAAAAAAAAAACGAAAGAAGTCATAAAACCGAGCCATTTCTGAAATGAAATATGAGTAAGGTTATCTTGAGTGATTATCTTTTTCATTAATTTGCTTTTTAATTACAATTATTATTTTTAAAACAATATTAAAGTTCATTATCTTTTTCATATTTTGTTTCTTTTGTCTTCATATTGATAAGAAATTTTAATTGTTGTATCATTCATAAAATCGAATCTTGAATCTCAATTGTGAAGAAGTAGATTTTTGAAGTACCTTTGATACCTTTTAAATTTCTTACATTTAATTTCGTTTCAAATCTGTCTGAGTATATACCGTTAATCTTTATTTGTTTCACATCCGTCGAATAGATTATTTTTTAAATGGGAAACACAATTGTATGCTGATGACAATACAGTATTTGAGTAGCAGAGAAACATATTGTAAGAACTTAACTGCAATGCTAAAACATGTTTTTTTTTTTTTCATTTTGCCTAAATTCGTACTTATTTTCTTCATAGGGTATGGCTCAGTTGGTAGGATGCAAAGCTCGTAAATGTCAGATTGCGGGTTTCGTACTCGAACCGAAAAAAAAAGGTGTTCAATAATACTAGCTATTGTGGCTGCAGTTTTTTCAATGATCCATAATATTAATAACTCTGGGGGTTGCCGAAAAGGGGATTTTTCGTGGAGGATCAAAATTGCAATGACATGGCTTCGGATAAACAGTAGGGGTGAATCCCAGACAGCTGACATTTGTCTATTGTGTATGTCTAGTTTGACGTAATATCCACTCAACCTCAACCAGTTACTTTAAATTTATGTCCATTTGGCAATGTAATTGTCCTTCCTCATAAGGAATGGATTTCACGGTCAAATTCCTGCTGTCTAAACGAATTTTCTCATTTTTTTAACCTTCATTCAAAGCATTTGTTTCGTTGAGTTTTAATGTTAATGTTCGCTGTCTGCTTATTATAATGACTTACATCATCACACTGCCTTTTGCTATAAAAAATGCTTTGTCTTGTTTTCACTTTGCAAAGTGCATTCATTTTGCTATATTTTTGAGCAATTAAATTCATTCAGATATTCAAATATTTCATTATGTCTGTTTTCTTAAATATCTGTTCCTTTTGTTTTTATAAATCCTTTGCTATTTACATTTAGCCTTGGCTAATTTTCCTCTTTGGTTTCTTTTATATGTGCATTTAACTTGCGGCCACACTTACTCACACACTTTGGCAAGATTTTTGACCTTCGTTCTAATTAACTCTAATTGTAATTCGCGGGATTTTTTTTTTTTTTTTCCTTATGTTGCGGTTGCAGACTGCGTGCATGGAAGTTTGCTAGGTTGGCGAGGTTAGACATGCTTTGGTAGTTCTGAGGTTGATCCACCTTCGGTTTTAAGATTTTTTTTTTTTTTGGTATTGAATGCAGAACTACCTGTTAAAAAGGATGTATAATTACTTGGGGAGGACTTCGCTATGGCCATTTTTGCTGAATCATGCTTTGCTTCTATCCATCTCGCTTGAAGACTTTCAGGAAAAATATTGCACTACTTCATATACTCATTTTTTTACATTAATGTGTTTCCAAAAAAATACATACATATATATATATAAAAAATGAAGCTGTGATCTGTGTAATTCAGTAGTTGGCTGCCACGCACGTGCTCGGCCAAATAATCCTAATATTCTTCTTTAAATTATTAAAGTGAAATTTTATTTAGATTTTTTTTTTTTTTTTTTAACACAAGCTATTTCAGACAGCGTTATTTAATAACATATTAGGCAAGTATGTTCAGTAATGTATAATAAATACATCTTAGGAAATCTCGTAAAGTTCAGATTTTATATTTCACATGTGGACAGTAGAAAGTCGTAATACACTATTGAGTACAATTATATTCTAATTAATCTTTTCGTTCTAATCTAGGAAGAAAAATAAAAAATAAAATTATATTTAAGTTAAACGTATCCTTTCTTTCATTTGTATAGATTATTAATTGTTCTCACTTAATTATTTAAATCTCTACTTGCAAGTTGCCATAAACGTTCTTATGAATAGGGAATTTCCTTAGTGATAAAAATATATAAAATAAAGCAGTTACTGAAGTAAACTGAAAAAAAGAATTTATTTTCAGATAATATTATATGTTATTTTATTATGTTATGTTATTAATATTATATGTTATTTTTTATACAACACTTATATTTTAGAAATTTCAAAACCATAGCTCAACAGGGTACATTTCAAAGAAAAAGAAAATAAACTTTATTTCCACTAACTTCAAAATAGAGCCGATATTCTTACAACTTATATGCACGTTCATTTTCGTTGACAAATTAGTAATGAAGTTTTTCAGAACCTTCTTTAACACGAACGGGCTTTAGCCATAAATACACTTATTTCAATTTTTAAGTCTTTACACGTCACATTCTAAAATTTTACGAATTTTAGTGGATTTTCAATACTTAACTTAATTATTTCTTTATTGATTTTCGCTGTAAAAATATGTACACAAAAAGTTTTATTTTAAGAGAAAAATTCCTTTACTTCAAGTTTCATTAAAATTTATAAGAATATAAAAAAAAAAAAAAAAAAAAAAATTACAAATTCAGTGTGTAGCAACAACGCAACTTCCATTACTAACTACTACACAGATTATAAACTCATTTTGGCGATAGTTTAAATAATGTCATGTTAACTTACTAAAAATCAGGCACCTAACAATTTACTACAAGAACAAACTAATATGTGTATCTCAAAAACATATAAAATAGAATGTACTTAGCGACTTAAAAAAAAAAAAAAATAATAATAATAATAATAATTAGGGTCGTTAAAGCCGTTTTTTGAAACACCAATTTCCCTGATCTAAAAGGGATGTAATACGTACAAAATTTTGGAAAAACACCATAAAAAGCAAGAAACTTGCGCTGTTAAAAATTTCAACCGAAAACTCTGTGTAATCTATTATCTTATGTAAAATTAAAGAGAAAAATAAACGGAGATATTAAAAAACTTATTTTATACATTCATTTTAATAACTAATATTAATTTAATTAATTATTGGTTAGAATATATTTCGAACTTGGAATACTTTTTTTAAAGTACAGAGAGTCATTTTTAATATTAATTAAAAAATTAAATAATAAAAATACATACAAATACAGAATAAAGATTGAGAATCTCGATTATTCACTTTTAACTAAGAATTACTGTCAATTCACAGAGACTCTGGATAAATACTTACATAAAATTTACAGAAATTTTTAACAGTGTGCAACCATTTTTTTTTTTTTTTTTTTTTGATCGAAAGAAAACACGACCCTTCGTCAGGCGAACATAATAGGCATGAGTGCTGCAATTAAAATGGCAACACACAAAAGCGACTTAAGTGAAGAGCAAAAACAAATAAAGTGGAATGCGAATATAAATATTGGCGTGAGCATAATTTTAAAATTAAAGAAGATATTAAATAAATTAATAAAATAAAACATGAACTAAAAATGAAAAAAAGTATATATATATATATATGTTACCGCTAAAGTGAAGAAATCAGTTAATCTGCAGATTAGCTAGGTAATCTGCACATTAACTAGGGTGATCCGTTAAAGTGAGGAAAATTGTTTTATTTCTCAAATTACCTAGGTAATCTGCGAATTACCTAGATAATCTGCACATTACCTACTAGGTACTAGTTGAAGTGAAAATAAGATATCTGGTGTTGTAATTTTACAGCACGCTGTGTTGTATTTGTTTTTCCATTCGGAAAAAAAAAAGTTTTATTTTCTTTTTTATTTCTTTCTTTACTTATTTTAATCTGCATGTGTTTTAATTTTTATATCTTTTAAAGTTATATTTGTTTTATTTTTTATTTATTTCATCTTTTTTATTCTGTCAATATAAGTTTGAACATGTTATGAATTTTTAATATGAAATATAATAGCTTTAATAGCTTTCAATAAATTCTATTTTATAAATGAATGTTAGAATTGTAATACAGTAACGATTTCTTTTCAAAATAAAAATATTTAACAATTTAAAATTAAAAAAAAAAAAAAAAAAAGTTTTATTAACAACTTATATTGCTATTACTATTTAAATACTAGAAATATTAAATTAGACAAATCAGAAGCATTATTTAAGAAGTACTTCAAATAATTAAAACTGCTTTAACATTTTTTAGGATGCATGAAAATTAAAATGACAGTTTTCAATGCTTTATTAAACCATATTTTGCAGCATACATATATCTGCACAAGTTTAGCAAATATATTAATTTTACAAAAAAAAAAAACTTTATTAACACTTTTTATGTGATAAACTACAACGAAATTATCTGAAAAAGCGAACAAAATTTAAAATAAATAAATAAAAATATAATCATGATATATAAAATATGTACAGGAAACTTGAAACTGAAAGAAAAAAAAGAAAATGTAATGAAATGCTAAAAAATGTACAAAAATTTCATATTAAGTATTTATTAAATGCCATAATATTTTTCAAAGTTAATAATTAATATATCTTTTTTTTTTTTTTTTTTTTTTTTTCAGTAAGTAATAGTAATTTAAATCAATTTTAAAATAAATTAGTTTTAAAAAGTTATGGTTTAATAGTTTTAGTTCGGAAGGAAATAATTACTGTAATGTAAATCTAATATTCATAATTCAAGATGGAGTTTCACGAGAGACAGCTTTTAATTAAGATTTCATTTCATCAATAAAATGCAGACCCTTATCAAACTTATATTGACAGAATTAAAAAAGATAGAAATAAAATCAAAATTAAAACAATTATAACTTACTTGTTACTTTAAATTTTGTGTTAGTCATAATAATAAACCTAATCATGGCTTCCATCCACATTTCCATGGCCACATTTTGCGTTTGCCGTTTATCGGTTTATCATCATAGCGTAGCGGAAGTGCGGAAGGGAAGGGGTAAAAGTTTCAGTTATGTTTGAAGGTCATTCGCGTATCTGTATCACATGGCTGTTTGACGTCATAGTGAATGTAAAAAACTAAGGCTCGAAACAAACATTTGAACTTTAACGATACTGAAACCGTTAATCTGCAGATTACCTAGTTAAATTGCGGAAATCACTTTATTCCACACTTTAACGGGTTATTTTAGTTAATCTGCAGATTAGCTAGGTAATCTGCAGATTAACGGATTTCGCGTTTTAACGGTAACATATATATCGAAAAGAACTGAAGTTATGTGAGTATTTTCCAAGCAACAGACAAGAACGAAGTGGAAGAAATATCATAAATAAGATTTTTCAAATTTTTCAATCTGTAAAAAACTACATGGATGTCCAAATGGTAAAAGGTGATAAGAGATGAAATTATGTTAGATTTAGAAAAATCAAAACGATGACAATGATCCCAAAAGTCGGAATCAATAGAAGGTTCTGAAAACTCTTCATTATGAACATTCCAACGGTGCTCATTTATTCTGTATTTCAAACGCCTCGTTGTTTGATCAATATAATCTAAACTGCACGATGAACAAAGGATTAAGTAAACGAAAGACCGATTTTCAGTAGGAATGGGATTTTAATTGTGATATATATGTATATATATACATATGTGTGTGTATGTATATATAACATGTATATATGTATATGTATATATATGTGTGTGTGTGTGTAACAATTCAATGAATTAATATATATTTATATATATATATATATATATACATATGTGTGTATGTATATATAACCTGTATATATGTATATGTGTGTGTGTGTAACAATTCAACGAATTAATATATATTTATATATTGGGTTGGCAACTAAGTTCCCGCCGTTTTTTTTAATTGGAAAAATCTGTATGATATTAAATACTTTTGGCACGAAGTTGTACATCATTGGAAAGAGAATTTACTGTTCTACCTAAATATATGTTTTGTTGTTATTAAGATACATTTTGTTGTTGTTTACAGATCATTAACATGGAATGTCAAGTTGAGAAAAATGAGCATATTCGACACCTCCTTTTTTTTAACCTTTAATCAAGGTTCTATGACCGCAGAAACTGCTCGCAACATTTGTGCTGTGTATGGAGTGGGTACTATAGCTGAAAGAACCGCCCGTGATTGGTATGCAAAGTTCAAAAAATGAAATTTTGACCTCAAAGACGGACCTCGTTCTGGAGTCCAGTTGAGTTTGATGAAGAGCGATTGAACCACCTTTTGTATAAAAATCCTCGTCAAACACGTTAGGAAAACTAGGTTCTTGATTAACTACTTGTATATGTTTATTGAAAAATAACCTTTTAACAAACATTATTAAACATTATTAAAAACGGCGGGAACTTAGTTGCCAACCCAATATATATATATATATATATATATTGGGTTAACCCAATATATATATATAGATAATACGAGGGTTGCTATTTATATTTCTGGCCTTGGCAACAGTAAGTGTTGCTAGGCGACCGCAGACGATTTTAATCGAAAGTTTGATATTTTTAAACGTAAATTCAGCAGACGATTTAGCATTATAGCTTTATTTGTGTTGTTGACAGTAAATTGAAAAGTTCTTCTCTTTCAAAAAATGGAATTGAATCGTGAAAATTTTCGTGCGATTATTTTTCATAACTTTCGACGTGGATTGTCAAGACAAGAGTGCTTCGATGAACTTAATTCTTTATACAGCGGTAAAGCGCCATCCTACAGCACTGTAAAAAATTGGTATAACGAATTTAATCGTGGTCGATGTTCGATCCAGGACGAATCCCATGCAGGTCGTCCAAAATCCGTTGTTGTGCCAGAAAAGATCGATGCTCTGCGTGAACTGATAAAGCAAGATCGTCATGTGACATACCGTGAGATTGAGGCGTCTTTGGACATCAGTATGACTAGCATCAATAAAATATTGCATGAACATTTGAGCGTAAAAAAAAATTTGTTCGCGTTGGATCCCGCATAATCTGACAAACGCTAAAAAAAAGGCTTGTGACGATTGGTGCAAGGAAATGTTGGAAAAATACGTTCAAGGTACATCAAATGCTGCGTATAACATCTACACAGGTGACGAATCATGGATCTATGCATATGAGCCAACAAAAACAGCAATCAACTGTATGGGTCTTCCAAGGCGAGGCAAAACCAACAAAAGTTGTTCGAGGAAGAAGCACATCGAAACAAATGATTGCCTGTTTCTTCGGCATTAACGGTCATGTGGCAACAGTGGCGTTAGAGCAACGCAGGACGGTCAATTCTGAATGGTACACGACCATTTGTTTGCCAGAAGTCACCGGAGAAATTCGAAAAAAGCAGAACAGGCGAATCATTCTTCATCATGACAATGCGAGCGCTCACACATCGACTCAAACAAATGCATTTCTGACTGAGCGAAAGATCGAACTGATGGGTCATCCGCCGTACAGCCCTGATTTGGCACCCAATGACTTCTTCTTATTCCCACACATCAAAAATAAATTACGTGGACAACGATTTTCGACCCCCGAAGAAGCGGTTGATGCATTCAAAACGCATGTTTTGGAGTTACCTCAATCGGACTGGAAAAAGTGCTTTGAAAATTGGTTGAAACGCATGCAAAAGTACATTGATTATCATGGAGAAAATTTTGAAAAACAATAAAACCAATTTCGATCCTACATATTTGTTTTTTCATTATTAGGCCAGAAATATAAATAGCAACCCTCGTATGTATACATGGGCATTTTTAAACCGCATTTGATTTAAATACTTCTTTTAGAAAATCAATGATTACTTGTCAAGTAAACGAAAAGAAAAACACGGAACAAAACTAATAAACGATTTTTTTTTCCCAAGGGAAAAAAAAAAACACTTTATCATATTTTATCTATAATTTTTTTTTTCTTTAAAGTTAATATATAGTAATATAAAATCTCATGTACCTATGTATAATCATTTTATTTATTTATTATTTATTTTATTTTATTTAATTATTTATTTATTTAAGTTTTTTTTTTTTTTTTTTTTTTTTTTTTTCTTAAGAGAGTGTAAAACATTTTCAGAGTACTAATTATCTATGAACATCAATACGAGGAAATTTACATGATATAAATTAAATAACATTACACTACAATAAATACTATTTATTATTTTTTTAATAATGAATCTCCAAATTTGATCAAGATTTAAATTTGTATATATATATATTCATTTGCTAAACATACTTTTTATTTTATACAAAAAAATTATATTCTTTTAATACCGTAGTAAATGGTTTACAAACAGTAACATTGTAGTCAAAGAGATTGCTTACAATGCATTATCGCTTTTAAAGAGACAAGTGAGCCTTATGGACACAAATTTAGCTTAATTCAGCTCAGTAAAACTTCTAAGATTATTTTTAACGTTTTTTGTCGAAAATATTTTAAGAAATTTTAGTTTCTTATTTGGACAAGCGAATAAGAACTATTTTTTAATTTAAATTATTATTATAATACTACAGCTTCATAAAATGTTTTTATATGTAATTAAAATAAATCATACATTAATATATATATATATATATATATATTGATCTTTTACATTTTTATTTATTATGATAGAATTAAAATTATAAATTATGCAAATTATACTTATCTTTATTGTAAATTTTATTAAATCGTTACAAAATATAAAGTCTTTACAAAATACAATATTTTGTTACTGATTCTTTCTTTTACGAGCTGAAATTAGCTTTTTTTTTTTTTTTTTTTTTTTTTTTTTTTTTTTGGGGGGGGGGGGGAAGGGAGGGTGCTGTGTTCGAAATTAGAAGTCTTAAAATTCTTTATGATCGTCAAATTTGACACCTAGCTTTTTCTTTTAAGACTTATTTTTGTTTAACTTTGAAAACTCCAAGTTCGTATTGTATTTTTTTTACTCTGCTGCGCAGGGACTATGTCGTTTGGACATCTGTGTATTTGAGGCATATTTCATCACCCCCCCCCCTTTACAGAGATAAAAAAGAAAAAGCTTCCTTTAATCCCTTTTAATCGCATCTTTCTTAAAACTGCAAGTTGCAACCCTCTCACTGCACATGCATGCAAATAGCATATGTAACAAACACATTACATCTGTGTCCACATACTGATATGATGTGTAAGGAAAACACACTCACACATATATCTATATATTTGTGATTCAGAAATTTTGACGTGTAGTTCAGAAAATATTGTTTTACTCAGAACCACTCGATTAGTAATGTTAAAAGTGAATTTCGGAAATTGCAACTAGAAATTTCAATTTGACGCCTAAAATGTTTACAGCAGGTGTCCTTCATTTTCCTTCCCAATTTCTATCACTGGGGGAGGGGGGTTATAAGAAAAGCTTCTTTTTTAAAATTAATTTCTTATTCTGATTATAAAACAATGTTTCATGAAAGTTTCGATATCTGCATGGCATCAATAATTAATACTGTATAGAAATCATTTTTCATTGTCTTTGGTATTTAAATGAAAAGTTTTTTCTCTCTGCATTCATTTGGATATTAACGGAAAATTCCAGTATGCTCTTTGTTATTTGAGAATTCTCTCGCCATATTTCTTTTTAAAATTCTCGTACGGTATTAGAATGGAAAACTCCAATTTTTCACCTATATGTCCATTAACAAAAAAACAGGACTATGCTTTGCATTCATAATTAACTCATGAATATTAACTTATTCAAACTATTTATTTTCACCCATTCTTATTAAAATAAAGTGTGTATATAATACATAATAATAATAAAACTGTAATTCATAACATTTACTAATATATTAAAAACGTCATTAAACATGTCTTCATCTACCGATAATCAAGAGATATAATGGCATTTTAATTACTTTTCCGTAATATATCTGATATTTCTTTTCTCTCATGCATATCTTTTATGCATAAGATCATGTCAACCTTTCAATACATGAGTTTTTGAAGGAAAAAAATTGAATAGATGTTCCTTTCTGAATTTAAAATTAACGACCAACTACATTTTCATTTAGATGCTAATTTTTGGAATGAGAGGTGTATCGGTAAGAGGTTAAAATATTACAGGCTTGTGTTCTACTGAGATTTTAAAAAAAAATTACTTGACAAATGAATAGAATAATTAATTATAAATATAATAGATGCTAATAAAACACATTTTAATTATTAAAAAATAATTGTCAGCGTTTATGTTTTCGAAATTTCACTTCATAATTAATTGTAAATATATATATATCAATGTTGAAATATGTATTATTCCCAAATCCTGAACTTAATTCTTTTTTCGCCCAAAATAACATTTTTTAATTATTTTAATAACTTTCTGCACATTATATCTAGAGATTTAATTAAAAATTGAAATTCATTAATCCATGCCATGTTAGCTAGAATTGTTTTAATTGCATGGATATTTACATAAAACCGTAATTATAAATTTGTTTTCACTGCATCGGTAAAAGAGTTTTTTTTTTTTTTTTTTTTTTTTTTTTAATTAAAGTTTACAAGCTACATTAAAGTTTACAAGTTTACCAAGTAAGGCCAAGTTACTTTTATACATTTTCAGTGTCTCTGGTTCTTAATGTCTTTGTCAGTAATTTCATTAATAGTAATTTGTTTAAGTACACTTACACGCTAAAATAATATGTATATATATATATATGTACATCATAAATTCACAATAAAAAGAAATGCAGCAACATTTTTTAGGGTAATATACTTTTACTTTAATTTAAAAGGATAATGATAAATAATAACTTACAGTCGGCAGCAAAAGTATCCGAGCACTAGCAATAATCCCTGTCTAAAATAAATACACTTAATACTGCGTTGTTAAATAAATCCTTGTTCGATTCTTAATTCGACAAGGATTTATTTAACAAAACAGTTTTAAGTGAACTTTTTTGATGTCGGAATTATTAGTTAGTGCTCGGATACTTTTGCTGCCGACTGTAACATACATATGAAACATCTCATTGTAAGTTATTTATCATTTTTCATACTTTCTTAACGTGTTATCATTTTGAAGAGCATAACATATGTCTTCAATATAGGTTCACGGATATTATGTATAATATTTTTTTAGAATCATTTATTTCGGATAAAAAATAATCATTAAAAATGACTGAAAACAAAGTGTTTCGTGTTTTTTTTTCTTTCTTTCTTTTTTTTTTTTCTAAATTATATTTCTGAGTGTACAACACATTTAATATGATGTTAATATTTTTTTTTAGAAATATAATTTTTAAATAAAAATTTAGAAAGTTGTTTTATATATGTATATTTAATCATTTTAAGAATTTTATCTGTTTTAAGGCTATAGTATGCAATTATTTGTTTTAATTGGTATGTTTACATTTCAAACAATCACAACATGTAATAAATGTTTTAATCTTACTTTTTAATAGGGAAAAGAAAAATATATTTTCTTATTTTTAAAATACTTCATTTTGCTTAAAACTGTAATTCTAAAGTATTATTGTAAAACAATCTTTATATACTCTCTTAAAATACTTTGAACTTTCTCTTACTATATATGGTAGAGAAAGTATTGTTTTGGGGTCAAATTTTCGAAAGTGAATTTTTGTGAAATTTACATGTTTTGAAAACCCCTGAATCCGAAAATCGTGTTTTTAGCGGTTGGTCTGTGTGTGTGTCTGTGTGCGTGTCTGACAGTTATCAGCATACCTAAGGAACAAATAGTAGAAGTGTCTCCAAACTCAATATTCTAAAGGATAATCATGTAGGAATTCTACACTGATCTTTTCGTTGTGATCAAGCAAATAGTTCGTGTACAGGGCCACCCAGGAGAATTCAAATACATTACGTCTATGGGGAAAATTGCAGGTAAGCACAGTTTAACATCTATAAGCTGCCTTAAGCAATAATACAGCCCACTCTGTAAAATAAAACACACAATTTTCAATCGATCTTTAATGTAAAGGAAGAAACAATTAGTTTAAAAAGCAAATTTTAAAAAAATGTAAATAAAAAATGTTTTGACACTTTATTTGCTAAATACCCATTACAAACCGCATTCACTAATTTTTCACAATTTCAATATAAAGAATAAAGAATAGATAAAAATTCACTAAAAATTTTATTTCAACATTATTTATTGGTTATTCATTATCTGCATTAACTTTTTTATTTAAAAATCATTTAATTAATCTCGTTTACTCTTGTATTGATTTCTTGTTTTCGCTTCCGCAATAATTACTTAACCAATCCTAATTATCTAATGTTGATTAAAATAAAACAATGAAATAACGAACAATTAATTTAGAATGACACTTGCAGATTTTTTTTTTCAAAGAAATGTGATAAAAAAGAAAGATTGTTTAAAGAACGTGTCATTAGCATTTTTTTTTTTTTATATCCGCATCTGAAATGTATATTTTGTTTATGAAAAGAAAACTTTGTTTATCTTGTAATTAAAGTAATATGAGTAACTCTTTGTTTCTTGCTTAATATTTAATTTATTAATATATGTATCTATACATATAAAAGAGTACTTCCACTCACTCACTCACTCACTCACTGACTCATCAACGCACAGCAAAATCTACTGGAGCCACTGACTCGAAACTTTGTCAGATTATAGAACATATAGTGTAAGCACCCCCTAAGAAGCGATTTTGCGAATTCGCCCCCCAAGGGGTTGTAGGGGGCAAAATGTGATTTCACAAAAACCTTCATAACTCAAAGAAAAAAACAGATATCCGTAAAATTTTTGCTTTAAAATGTAGCTAATTTAATTATCTAAAAACCAATTTCTAGAATTTTAGAAGTTCGGTCCCCAAGGGTGGAAAGGGGGCAAAACGTGATTTCACATGCGCAAAACGTGTTTTCACATACTCCTATATATCTCAAACAGAAAAACAGATATATGTGAAATTTTTGCTCTAATATATAGCTAATACAAATACCTAAAAACTAATTTCTGGAATTTTCGAAATTCAGCCCCCAAGTGGGGAGGAGAGAGGGCAAAACGTGATTTGAAATAATCCTTTATATATTGCAAACAGAAAAAAAATATATATAAGATATTTTTGCTCTAAAATATAGCTCCCATAAATACATAAAAACTAATTTCTTTAATTTTAGAAATTCGTCCCAGGTGGGGCGGGAAAGGGGGGCTATGGGGAAAAAATAGAAATATAGTTACACCATTCAAAATTGGTACAGATAGGTTTTAGAGATCTGCAAGTCAAATGAGGATATTTTTGAAAGTGTAAAGTTATTAGGAGGGTCAGAAAGGTGTGGGGGAGGGGGGCGGTGGGGGCAAAAAAATAAAAATAGAGTTAGACCGTTCAAAATTGGTACATTAAGGTTTTTGATACCTACAAATCGATTGCGGATATTTTCGAATTTGTAAAGTTATTAAATTGATACATGGAGATTTTTGATACCTACAAATCGATTGTGTATATTTTCGAATTTGTAAAATTATTAGGATAGACGGGAAGGAGAGGTGAAAGGGCAAATATATATAAATAAGAGTTAGAGCGCTGAAAATTAGTGTTGTTAGTTTTTGAGGCCCGATAAATCAATTGCCGATATTTTCGAAAGTGCAGAATTATTACGAAGGGCGGGAAGGGATCCGGCGCAGGAGTAAAAATAATGAAATTCAGATAAAATGTTGGAAATTAGTATTATTAGGTTTAAAAGCCCGAGAGAACGACTGCGAGTATTTTTTAAAGTCTAAAATAATGAGGAGGGGCGGGGACGGTAAGTGAAGGAGCATGCGAGCCTTGCCCGCCTGTATGCGCTGCCGCAGGCAGTGGTGGCCCGAACCGATTATTCCACTGATAGGAGGAAACTCTTTTTTTTTATTTATTTATGTTTTTCCTTTACGATAATATAGTGATTCGTTAATAGTGTTGAACATAAATGCGCGCGTGCAGCGCTGCCAATGGCAGTGGGGACCCGTTGCGACATTTTTTCCAATCGCATTTTTTTTTTTCCGCATGATAAAAATTGATGTAATTTTGAGAATTCATTAACTTTAGTGATTCATTTAAAAATAGTGACCAGCGAAGCGGGCGTAGCCTGCTAGTATATATATATATATTAATGCATAATAACATAGTATTACCATGATATTGATGCATGGTTACGACTGAATGTGTAGCAGTAAAATGTATCAATAAATCGTATTAAAATGGTTGGCACATATTAACGAGGACTGGTTTTTTTTTATTGTTAAAAGATAATTAATTTTATTGTTAGAGCATAAATAATTTCATTGTTTGTTTGAAAATATTTTTACCATCTGAACGCCTTTGAAAAAGTTTTTTTTTTTTTTTTTTTAACCTTTAGGACTGTTATTATGATGTACTAAAATATAGCTTATTTCAACTTGAGATTAAAAACATAACTATGTATATGGAGATAAATTTTATGAATGCTACCTTCATGCATCAAAACAAAGAGAAAAAAAATACAAAATTTTGAATTATAAGTGCATTAAAGATTTAAAGAAAAGAAAAAAGAAAAGAGAGAGAGAGAAATCCAATAATCGCATATATTCATTAGGTATTCCGAGCTACATTCGTACCAAATTTGTGATTTGGTTCAAGGAAAATAGGGCAAAACCAGGGCTTAATTTTCATGGGAATTCCCAGGAATGGAGATTCATATTAGTTCCCCATCATACTATAGGTATGGGGAACTTAGGTAATCGTGAAAATTTTCGACCTCGGTTTTTTTTACTTTTCTACACGTTTTCAGGTGTTAGGAATCCGAAAATGACAAAATTTCTATGGTGTCTGTCTGTAGGGTGTCTGTCAGTCTGTTAGTGTGTTAGTGTGTTAGTCCGTTAGTTTGTTAGTCTGTGTACACGATATCTCAAGCACAAATTGTCGCAGAGAGGTCAGATCAGTTTTAAAATATTACTTTCGACACTGGCAAGAACCCTATTCATTTGCAACATTCGATTTTAAAAACTTTGTAAGTTATTAGAAATTTACGATTTTCTTAACATGGGAGAATAGGACAAAAATTCACTTAAACGTGCATTAAATGGAAACTTTTTACTGTACAAATATCAGACCAGTTTTAAAATATCCGTTTTGATGCTGGAATGAACATCAGTAACTATAAATATGCTACTTTGAAAATTTCGCAAGTTCTTGGAAATTAACGAATTTCTTAACATGGCAGTATACGTATAGGACAAAATTTCACATAAACGTCAATTTTTAGCGATATTTTCATCGTAAAGATGTCAGACTACATTTGAAATATTATTTAGGACACTTGCATGAATATTAATGACTATGAATTTTCAAATATAAAAATTTCGTAAGTTATTGGAAATTTACGAATCTCTTAACATGGCAGAATAGAGCAAAATTTCACATAAACGTCAATTTTGAGGGATATTTTCATCGTAAAGATGTCAAACCACTTTCGAAATATTCAGGTTACTGGCATGAATATCATAGACTGTGACTTTCCAATTTAAAAAATTCGTAAGTTATTTGGAATTTACGATTTACTTAACCTGTCAGAATAAGGCAAAATTGAGCATAAACTTCCATTTTGAGGATCCTAAATACATTAGACAACTTGAAAATTACATTTATGATATTTTTTTGAACATGATTGAATACAAATATTCTAATAGGAAAATTTCGTAAATTATTCGTAATTTACGATTTTATCAACATAGCGAAATTGTAATTTTTTCATATAAATATGAATTTTGAGGATTATTGCATTGGAAATAGTAACATGAAACATAAACAACGGAATTGACCCTGATAAAATAAATTAATAGATTAGAATAAGATAAATATATCGAAGTGAGCGATGGATAGCCTATTAAGCGGGGATTTCTTTCTATCACTGTAACAAGCTTTGGTCAAATTCATTTTTTTTAAACATGATTATAATATGTCTCGCACTAGAAATTTATGAGACAATAAATATGATGGGGAACTGAGCAGAGTCCACCTATGACAACTAGTTTTTTTTTTTTTTTTTCCAGTAACTTTTTCAAATAGTACATGGAACGCATAGGAACTGGTTAATATTGCGTAACTGGAACTCATACCAGTTTTTGGAAAAAGAAATACCCTGAATTGTGATCTTTTCCCCCTACAGTTCACATTAATATATTCTTAAATTCATTATTCTATATGTAATGAAACTTGGCACAACTCTTTTTCAATCTATCTGCCTTCCTCCTTAAGGGGACGAGGAAGGTAGGTAGGTTTCTTTGACAAGATTGACTAGTAATTTAAGAGGCCCTATAAAATGCTCAAGTGATTTTCGGAGTAAACAACGGAAAAATCATATCGGTTTGGTTCACGAGCGTCACCTGAGTTCGAACCTGACACCTTAGTAGGGATGGGGATAACGCCAACTGTTTGCACTTGGGACTTAGGCCTAAGGGAGGTGCTCTGAGTGGGGGTTCTTTCTAAGATTCCTAACTCGTATTAACGCGAGTTTCGAAGGAAACCACAAATAAATCCGAACGGCTAGGTCGGCAATCCTGATCTGAGATCGAACCCGGCACTTCCAGTCTGCTAGCTTTGAGTACAAATCCACTCGGTCACTGGTGATTTTAGAGTAATAGTGATTTCTCTCCCATAGTTTTCACAGATGATGGGAATTTTTAGAATTAAGAAATACAAATACCCTGATTAGTAATCTTTTTCCCCTGCAGTTCTCATTATTATTTTCTTAATTTCATTATTCTATGTGCAATGTAACTTGGAACACAACTTTTTTTTTTCTATTCACTTTCTTCGGCTAGATTATTTAAGAGGTCGAGGAAGGTAGGGCTCTTAAATAACTTAGCTGAAGAACGTAGATGAAAGGTTTTCTCTGCTGGATTAGCTAGTTATTTAAGGAGTCCTATCAAATGAACACGTAGTTTAGAAGAAAACCACGGAAAAAACATATCGGGTTGGCTAACGTTTATGACCTGAGTTCATACCTGGAGCTTTAGTAGTGTTGGAGTTAAGGCCAGTTGTTTACATTTAGGACATGAGCCTAAGGGAGATGCTCTCCGTAGGGAAAGGAGTGTTTCTAAGTATCTTAACCCGTATTTATGCTAGTTTTGGAGAAAAAAGACAAAAAAATTCGAATGGCTAATTCGGCGAGCCTGATCTGGGATCGAACCCGCCACTTTCAGTCTACTAGCTTTGAGCGCAAAACCGCTCGGTCACTGGTGGGATCAAGATAGTAACAGAATTTTTTCTGTCACAGTTTTCACAGTTGATGGGAATTGTTAGAATTAAAAAATACAAGTACTCTAAATATTTATCTTCTCCTCTGCAGTTCTCGTTATTATTTTCTTAATATTTAAAGTATCATTTTATTACTGGGGTTATATTATTATTATTACTATTATTATTATTATTATTATTATTACTTTTTCAGAAATTTTATACCTAGTTGCTACGATTTGCATTTAATTAAGTATGAGTACTCGTACTATATGCGGGAGTTGAATTCCCTGTGCATGATTATTATTAACTGGATTTATTTCAATTATTATATAGATAGTACTGAAATAAGATAGTATTTAAAAAAAAAAAAAGGTAGTATAAAAAAAATATATTGGAGGAAGAATAAAAAATGAGTTCCATTCAGTTTAAAGTATTTTAGGAAAGAAAAAAATCACGTTCATCAATTTGTATTCATGTTGCGAAATATTTGCGTTCTTAAGTGTCACATTGCGTGAAGATAAAAAAAAATATTCCTTTTTTTTTTTCTGTTCGAAATTGGAGACCATAATGCACTTACTCACAAAAACAAAATGCAAAGAACTATTTTCTTCTTACATTCTTTTCTAACTTGAAATCTAAATCTCGGAGAACTCATAAATAGAAGGACTTTATAATAATGTCTCAGTACAACCAGTATTGAAGAAGAAAAGTAATCTTATTTTTATATCGTTTGTTTCCGATATACAGGTTTCAAAAATACTTTGAATTCATGTATTTCAAGTTTCCCTTTGATTTAAACCTTCAAAATGTACTACATATTTTCTTTTAAAAGATAATAAACTAATTTTAAAAATTGATATTAGACTCATAGCTGATCATAAATATGTAAAAAGATAAAACAAAATTGCATTTTTTGCTTTCTTCTATATGTAATATAGAGAAAGTATTGGATTCGCGAAAATTTTCGACCGCCATTTTTTGACGGATCTATATGTTTTGGGATGTCCTGAACACGAATTGATAGTTTTAAAAAAATGTCTGTCTGTGCGTCTGTGTGTGTGTCTGTGGTTTTGTGTTTTCACCGTATCTCCGAACCAATGAATGAAATTCAACCAAACTTGGTATATAGTTGGACCCTGGCGGGGCATTGGGCTGATTAGATTTGGGGATCAATAGCACAGCAGGTGGCGCTGTGATCGCATTTTATGTAAACTTTTAACATGGCAGTATAGGACAAATTTTCGTATTTTTCACCGTATCTCACGAACCAATGAAAGAAATTGAATCAAACTTGGTATATAGTTGGACCCTGACATGGAATGGTGCTGATTAGATTTTGGTATCAATCGCCCAGCAGATGGCGCTGTGATCGCATTTTATGTAAACTTTTAACATGGCAGTATAGGACAAAATTTCGTATAAATGTACATAATGAGAGTTATTTTGAGCTTGTGATTGTAAAATTAATATGAGTTATTGATAATAGTAGTAGTTAACTAGGGGAAAAAAATGTGCATGTGGGGGCAACGGTTCCCTCCCTGGGGGGAAGTACCCCCTGTGGGGGAGAAATTTTCAAGATGGGTATCTTTCGAAAGATCTCGTCAATACCTTTAAAACAAATGGTTGAACTATAAATCTGTGATAATTTAAAACAAAGTTATCGATTTTTTTTTTTACTTTTAACAAAAAAAAAAAAAAAAAAAAAAAAAAACTTCAAAAAAAAACTTCAAAAAAAAAAAAAAAAATCGTAATTTTTTTTTTTTTTTTTTTTTTTTTTTTTATTACTGGTTGAATATGTATTACTTTTAACAAAAAAAAAAAAAAAAAACTCAGAAAAAATTCGTACTTTTTTTTTAAATATTGTTACTAATTGAATATGTATATAGGAAAATATAGAAGAAAGTCTTGTGGTGTTCACAACATACTAGTTTTTTTTTTTTTTTTAACATGTGTAAATTTATCTGATTAAATTTAAATAGTTATTATTTTAAATTATAAATAATTTTATAAGTAAACATTATAAATTTCAAAAACTCTCAACATTAATTTCAAGTTTAAATAGTAGCACGGTCATTCGTCAGGCGAAAAATCTAGGTGCATCTTCAAAGGAGCAAGGTGAACTCAGCTTACTAATAAATTTAAATTAACGTCGGCATTTTGCTTCCTCTTCAAAACCATTTGTTAAATTTGGGAGCAATGGTGCTATCTACCGAACACAACATATTTAAAATCAAAACAGTGAAAAATCATTGAAACATTATTGCATTAAAAAATGTTAAATGCTTGGTTTCATTCTGAAACCAATAATAGTTAAAGATTCAAAATAGAAAAATTGCAAATACGTTTGTGAATATATATTGGCTAAATTTAATATTTTTATCAGTACGTAAAGCAATGTATAATGCTATTTTCTCAAGGAAAAAAAAATTAATAAATCATGTTCCGCATGCTGCTGTGTTAAACAATATTCGAAACGACACTACAAATACATTTATAGCAAAGTTAAACGGTCTAATGTGCTTCATTTAAACACTGTTGAAAATAACTTTAATGAAAACTACTAAAATATTTTTGCCAGGTCTTATGAAAATTACAGGGGAAATTGAAGGCAGGCATTGAACCTACAAATATTATGTGCAAAACTTTCAAACAAATGCTGGCATACTTTTTGTTTACAAAGTGACTTAGCAAAAGTAAAATCAATATTATAACCTTGTTCAGTCGGATGCATTTCTGTAAATTCGTGTTGACTTATGTTATTTCTTCGAATTTACTTTGTTAAACGATGCTCATCTCAGACAATTTTGAACATGAACGGATGTTACAGATGCATAACGCCTTCTACAACATCGCCGTTTCCGTCCATACTTTTCCAAATAAAAATATTTCAATTCTTAATCCTTATCTCCTTCTAACCAAATTTGTTAGTCAAATTGCATGTGGCAAAAATATCAGATCAAGCGAAATTAAAAAAAAAAAAAAAAAAAAAAAAAAAAATGAATTTCTTTCAAAAATTTCAAAATTAAATATCAGAATAGTTAGTTCCTAATATTAATAAATATTAATAGACGATATAAAGTATACGTAAGCAAACTTAATTTAATCCCTTTTTGGTATTTTGGCTAACAAGAACATTATTATGACAATGTACATCAGAGCTATATTTTGGCTTCTGTGCGTTGTATGTGTATCGAACCTGATATACAAAAGGATTTTAAGAAAAAACTATCAATATTTAGTTTTGATTCAAACATAGTGTTACTCTTTAGAGATGAGCAGTTTTATCTCCATTAAAAGCGTGTTATATTTATGTATAATAATGCAATTATAAAATAATATAATTACGTCTTTTACATTAGTACATTAAATCGATATTGTATAAAGTTTTATAGATCTCTCTTTCTATTATTTTACTTACATTCTACTATCAATAATTAATATGAACTAGCCCATAAAAAGTTTAATCATAATTAATCCATGATTTATTTTTAATGCTACTAAAGGAGAATTATGAAAGTAAAAATGCTTCACAAACAAAAGCTTTTATTTTATTCCAATAAAAGGACTTAAGTCTCATTTTATCTAAATGATCGATTTTTAGCAAACAACTAAGAGGATCTTATCCCAAATTTCTCTTGATTAAGCTCGTAAAATCTGTCGGTTCCAATTACCTAAATTGTTTGTTTTTGTCTGGGATATATAAACAAGAAAATTCTATTCTTGAAAATAGGTCTTGGTTATTTGATTAATTAACTACAATGTAAAGAGCTGATGCTTTTGTAATTAGTTGGAGGTTTGTAAAACATATTTAATTGTAGTGTCTGCCATAAAACAACAGAGTTTAGCACAATTATTTCAAGGCTAAAACTTGTTTCTCTTTTAATTAAAATAAAATCAGCTATTATTTAAGAAATATTTCTGTTGTAACAATTTTCTAAATTTACAAAATTAGAAATGTGTAAAAAATAATGTATGTATATTTTTAATACTTAGATAACATTTAAAAGTGGCAAACTATATTTAAACAATTCAATAAAAATGATATTTTCTTAAAAATGAAAAAAATTCATATCTATATAAATTTCTTCAATATAGTAATAATTTAAATTTAAGAATATTTTTATTGCATTATAATATAACATTTACTCTTATAGTTGATCATGAATGATTATAAAAGTGATATTTAAGATTCCGTATCTGACTTTCACATCTATTACATTCCAATCTCTATGATATGTTGATCTATGGTCTCAAACAGTGTTTCTAAATACGGGGGACGGAGTATTTCAGTAATATATTAAGCACTAGATATGCAAGCTAACTAGAGTACTAGCAAAACATAAGGACTTTTAAATATTTAAAAATTTTAGTGACAATGAATTAATATTTATGAGGAATTAAAGGAGTATATATATATTTTTTCCATAGTTATTATGAAATAAGTTGGTATCTGTATCATAATAAATTTATTATTGCTCATTTTAAAATAAAATTTAATAAGAAGTGCAAATATTTTATGAATACTAAATAGCCACTTTTCAATATTTTTAAAATTATACAACTGTATTTGTAAGGTCGTATTTGTAAGGTATTTGTAGCGTCGAGTTGAGGAATTAAAGATCGCCGAGGGAAGTCAGTATGAAAAGTGATAGCGTCGAGTTGGGATTGAATGTTGGTTGAGATTAGGAAAGTTTCTAGCTGGATCCAGCATAGATTGGCGATGTTGAAGGTGTACAGCCGAGGCGAATTTAGGTTAGCATGGAGTGTCTAGTTATTGAATAGATAGATGGATAAATTGAAAACAGGATCTATAGTGCGACCACGTTTCCTACGACTAGAATGGAGGCCGAGTCCAAAAGTTTGGAGGGATGTAAAATTGGCCGAGAAGTAGTTATTTGGCCCACATCCAATTATTCGGTGTTCCCTTATCGCTTGTTTTCTCTCAGTCACCCCTATTTTAACACTGGACTCGTTCAATCCGCCCTTGCGCAGAGGCTTCCATGGTCGCAAGAAATGTGGTAAAAGAATACGTAGATTGGGAAAGGTGTTTAAGATTTGAATGTGGCTAGTTTTTAAAGAAGTAGCTTGGTAAAGTGAAGTGAATGGCATTGTCTATTTTTGAGAACTTTAAATAAAGTGATAGTTGTGTCGTCGTCGTGTGTGGTGTTGATAGATGAGCTATTTATAGATTGAGTGATAGTGTCACGGGAGATGTAATGAGTTGTGATATCCATAGTGGATTAGAAGCGTTGTTTATTGAGTTTAGAATTAATAAATGTGTCGTGGTGATTAATAGTACGGAGTGCTTTCCGGATGCTGTAAAGTACTCTTCATCGTTTTAAAAGTACCTGATCCAAGTTACCTGTTAGTAACAGAAAGCTACAAGTGATGAGCCATATTTCTTTATGATAGTTTTAAGTTATTTAGTTTAAGATATCAGAGAGTTTCTTCTTAACTCGTTAACGCCCGAATTAATTTTGCAAAATATTATTAGCTGATTATTTTATTTTGAAATTAATATAGACAGCTGACAGTAAAATATATTAACTTAAACAATTCTTCTGATAGTTTTAAATTTAAAGCCTATCCTCATTTATTGACGTTTAGTGTTCTAGCGAGAAAACTTCGAGATAGAAAATTTTTGAGATGTCAAATTAATTTTCTGTTACATGTTGACAAAGATATCGAAAGTAAAGTATTATAATATATATTATTATTCAAATTGATTTAAGTTAGTATACCTGCGTAAAAAGCAAATATCTGTGCGACGAATGAAAAATCATAAAATGACTATTCAAATCAGGAAATAATAATTAATAATAGGCACATAAAACTTTCAGGGATCATTTACAGTGACGCTGTAAACTGTCACTAAAAAGCAGAAATCATTCCAAGAAACAACAAAAAATATACGTGCCAATTTATTAGGCGTTCTCAAATGAGGAAATTGGGCGCTAACGGGTTAATTCAAGCCCTCTCCAGTTTAAGTTAAATAAAATTGACTGTGTCTTTAAAATAAGTTTCTTAATTGTCTCCTACAATATAATATAAGTATAATGGATCTAATTGAAGTGTTGGAGGGGAGGCTTTACATATTTATAAACTACAAATAAATTTTTAAGAAGATTTTACTAAAATTCAAAACCATTCTAAATTACTATATTTTCCTTAATATTTTCCTCACGAAAAGATGTTAGATGTTGAAGGTCGAAATTTCAACTGGACATGAAACAGAGACATCCAGTTCTGTCATTGTTGGTTCACTTTCTTCCTGGAAAATCTTTTTTTGGAAATTTATGGAGGGATCTTGTCTGTCGGTCATATTTGAACTTAAATATTCATCCTCAATGTATATGTTTTGATTCACTGGACTCATGCCACATACACGAAAGCCTGATACAATGTTTACAGGAGTAAAGACTGACGTATAGGTTTTGCCAACATTTTCAGCAACGTCATATATAGTGATTGGTTTTCCAGGGTTTGCTAGCATCCAATTACTACAGGCTGTACTGTAGTATTTCTTAAAAGGCCCAAACATACCTCTGTTCAACGGTTCAAGTTAATGATTAGTGGAGGGTTGAAGCAATATCCTTCATAAAACAATATACTTCATTTAATTACAAAAAAATTCAATAAAATTATAACATTGTTTTACAAGTAATTGAAGAATATGATTGCAACTGTACCTAGGGCCATTCATGGCCCTAGTTACAAGGCAGCTATGTGGCCCTAGGTACAAGTTTTAGCAACTTCATGCAAAATGCTTTCCATTAAGAAAATCCACATGCAGAGAGGACTAATTAAATATCTCATTTATCACTGAATATAACAAGCAAAATTATACACTTGAAAGGAAAGAAAAATATTTGACTTATCTTTGTAAAATAGCAAAAGAGATGAGTTGCAAAATTTTACTTCAAACCATGTAAATTCTTTTTCTACATGTAACTTGTCAAAACTTTCTCCTCAAAGGTTCCAAAACAGTTGTAAAAGGAGCAATTGGTGTTGTTACTCGCCTAATTGAGTATTAAAACTTAAAACTAAATGTCATTCAAATAAAGTGGTTTGGTCCTAGGTACATGATGGCTCGGTGTCGTGCTCCAAGCGCACGTATCTAAAGCTCACATTAGAGGAATCGTGTTTGAAGCTCACATACGCCAATATCTCGTGTTCCAAGCGCACAAATATATTTATCCCTTTCCCCAACGCATCAACTTGACAGGTGGGAAGAGACTAATCCCTTTTTACGAAGAGCAGAGGGGGGAGGGGAGGGAGGTCGAGGAGGATGGTTTTTGAAGCGCAATTCAGTTGATGAGTTATTTTTTAAACTAAGGCAGGAACTAGGGATTAAATTATTAAATAAAATTATTTCCTGCTTATTTACATAAATTTAACAAAAATACTTTCGGGGGTGGATAAAAAATATATATCAGGAATAATGGCCCGAAATGTTTGTTCATGTATTTATTTAACGCAGTTTTATTTAATACGTCAATCTTAAGTACTATATATGTTTTATATAGAATTCACAGATTATATATAAGACTACACATAATTTGTGGAATGTCTTTGTTATCAAAGTTAATTGTTGTAAGTATTTTTTAACTAGAAATCGGAACTTGCAATACGAAGGTACAGTCTGCAAAAAATAAATAAATAAATAAAATAATAATAATAATAACACCCCCACCTAAATTATAAACATATTGATAAATCGATTTTTGGTAAAATATTAGTAAGTTATAATTCAAAAGTTATGATTGGAGTATAAATTTGGCAGTCAATGTTAATGAAAACATACATTGTTATCAAATTTTAGTCTAAAATAGTGTGAGTGCCACACCAATTAGTAAAATTGTGTATACTTTAATGTAAAATTTTATTTTAGATTATTTAAATAATATAATTTTAATTATTTCTTTATTCTGTAATCATGACAAAAGCTATCTTTTTATATTACAAAGTATATTGAAATATTTTTTCTACTAAAAGCCCAAAAAATTATATTGAGTAATCTAAATTAATTATTAAAAAAATATTTTTGATAATTAAATTAGTTTTTAGTTATGATATATTAATAATTATTTTTTTTTATATAATCATTCATTAAAATAACTTTTTATATTAATAATAATTTCGTGATAGTAGTTTAGGTGTTAAAGCCGACTGAGAACATGAGGGTCGACAACCATGACCTCGAATTCAACCCGGCACTTCCTGTCTACCAGTTTGGAGAACAGAACTTCTCGGCTTATTAATTAAAAATTCAAATAATTTTATTCAGCGATTACAACTAACTTAATTATAATATTTTAATATTAAAAGTATTTTAAAATAAATTTTTCTATTGAAAGCAGAAAAAATTGTATTAAGCAATCTAAGCTAATTTGATTATTATTATTATTTATAATACGTTTAGTTTTTAGATAATTAATTAATGAATTTAGTCTTTCTATTAGAATATTTTAAATAAAATAATTTTAATTAGACCCTTAACTATCTTTTTTTTTCCATAATTATTCACAGAAAATAAAATATTTTAATATTAAAAGTGTTTTTAGATATTTTTTTTTTTTTTTTTTTTTTTTTTTTTTTTTGAAAGCAGAAAAAATTGTATTAAGGAATCATAGCTAATATAATTATTAAAATTTATATTTTTGATAATTCACTTAGCTATTAGGTAATTAATTTACTCTTTCTTTTAAAGTTTTTTTAAGTAAAATAATTTTAGTTACTACTTACTTTCTATAATCAATTATAGAAAAAAAATATTTTTATGTTTAGCATTTTGAATTAGGTTTTTCCTTTTAAAGCCCAAACAACAGTATTAAGCAATCTCAATTAATTTAATTATTTTAAATTTATATTCTTAATGATTAAATTATGTTTAATTAGAATGTAATCTTAAACGATTTTTTAATTATTATTATTTTTTGTACATAATCATTTCTATGTAAAAAAAAAAAAAAAAAAAAAAAAAGTCTTTTTGAATTAAAAATATTTTGGTGGTAGTGGTTTAAGCATTAAAACACATTGACAACATGCAGGTCCTAAGCCTGGCTGAAATGCCTTTCATGAGAGTTCTTTCTAAGAAGCCCTGTCCTGTATATACGCGATTTTCAGAGAAAACCATGGAAAATTCCGAATTGCTAGGTTGACAAGCGGGAACCCGGCAATTCCAATTTATCAAGGCCCACGAGCGGCCGAGCGGTTCTGTGTTCAAAGCTGGTAGACCTGAGATGCCAGGTTCGATCCCAGGTCCGTGCTCGTCGGCTTAGTCGTTTGGAGTTCTCCGTGGTTTTCTCATAAAGTTGCGTAAATATGGGCTAGGACCCCTTGAAAAGTCCGCCATGGAAGACACTCCCCCTCGGGCCTAGAACCCTACGATAGACAATCGGTCCTATTCCCAGACATCAACACTAACACTAATCTATCAGCTTGGAGAGCAGAACCGCTCGGCTACTGAAATAGGCCTTTTAATTAAAAGTCCAAAAAATAGTATTAAGTAATTTCAATTAATTGTAAAATATATTTTTAATAAATAAATTGTTATTTTTTAATTAGAATATTTTATTGGATGATTTTTTAACTAGCTATTATTATTATTATTATTATTATTATCGTTCATAGAAAATAAAATATTTAATAATATAAAAAAAAATTTAGTAAAGATTTTTCTATTAAAAGCCGAAACAATAATACTAAACAATCTCAATTAATTTAATTTAGTTATTAAATATATATATATTAATTAAATTAGGTTTCTAGATTTTTTTTTCATTTTTTTTTTTTTTTTTTTTTTTTTTTTTTTCAAATCTTTAATGAAAATATTTAGAAATAAATTTTTTAATTAAAAGCTCAAATAGGTCTATTGAACAAATTAATTTTATTATTAAACATTTTGATTTTTAATAAAGGCAATCATTTTTAATTATATTTTTATATTAAATAACTCTTTAATTATTTTTTCTCTATAATCTCCCATAGAAAAAAATATTTTTATATTCAGGGATGAGATTTGCAGAATATAAAAAAACTGAAACTGTACGCAAAGGCAAGACAACTAGAATTTCAATGACAAAATCCATTATATTAGAGTAATAAATATCTATTTTAATCTTCAATGTATAAAGAAAGAACAAATACACACCAGAAATATAAAAAATGATGAAAAAACTAAAAAAAAAAAAAAAAAAAAAAAAGAGCTGAAAATCTAAATGTACAAAAAAGCTTAAATCAGCTGAAAAGCTGAAAAATCTCATTCCCGTGTATTAAAAGTATTTTAATACAGATTTTTCAATTAAAAGCATCCATATATATTTATCTATTTATAAAACAAGCAATAACAATGATTTAATCTTAGCAGAAATGTAAATCATTTTAAAAATATTGGAGAAATGGAAGTATGTAGCTAAGCTTGTAACGCTAAGCAATGGTGTTTTATCCCACTTTTGCCTACATTCTAAAGCACGTGCGGAATCATCTGTCAATGTTTATCGCAGTGACGTCACGTGCACCTGCTCTATTTGAGATACGAGTTACGTGCGCTACGGCCATGGTCTAATCTAATCCCACCTGTCAAGTTGATAAGTCGGGGGAAATTGAGCCCCTTGGTTATCCTGAACCGGACCCTTAAGTGGGTAAGGTGACCGGGAGCCAAGCTAGAGTGGCTCTCTCCCTCTCCCCAATTTTTTTTTTTTTTTTTTTTTTTTTTCTTTTTTTTTTTGAGCCCCTTGGTTATCCTGAACCGGACCCTTAAGTGGGTAAGGTGACCGGGAGCCAAGCTAGAGTGGCTCTCTCCCTCTCCCCATTTTTTTTTTTTTTTTTTTTTTTTTTTTTTTTTTTTTGAGCCCCTTGGTTTTCCTGAACCGGACCCTTAAGTGGGTAAGGTGACCGGGAGCCAAGCTCGAGTGGCTCTCTCCCCCTTCCCATTTTATTTATTCTTTTTTTTTTTTTTTTTTTTTTTTTTTTTTTTTTTTGAGCCCCTTGGTTATCCTGAACCGGGCCCTTAAGTGGGTAAGGTGACCGGGAGCCAAGCTAGAGTGGCTCTCTCCCTCTCCCCAATTTTTTTTTTTTTTTTTTTTTTTTTTTTTTTTTTTTTGAGCCCCTTGGTTATCCTGAACCGGACCCTTAAGTGGGTAAGGCGACCGGGAGCCAAGCTAGAGTGGCTCTCTCCCTCTCCCCATTTTTTTTTTTTTTTTTTTTTTTTTGAGCCCCTCGGTTTTCCTGAACCGGACCCTTAAGTGGGTAAGGTGTCCGGGAGCCAAGCTTGAGTGGCTCTCTCCCCCTTTTTTTTTTTTTTTTTTTCCTCTTCCACGCTGTTCTTCCCCTGCCCCCCTGCAGTTCCCCGAAGCCTAGCTTAAACAACAGCAACTAGTTTTTTTTTTTTTTTTTTTTTTTTTTTTTTTTTAAACGTTCCGAGGGTGTGGCGGTGTCTGGTCCTCGTAAAAATGTGCTGCACCGTCAAGTGCTCGATGGGGTCGTTAAGCAGTCGTCGGGCTACCAACGCGGGGCACCATCCCCCCGTGGTGGATCAAAATTGCGATGGTCCCTCTTTCCTCTCCTTTTAGGCCTTTAGCGCATGGTCCCTTTCCCCCTTTTTTTTTTTTTTTTTTTTTTTTTTTTCTTTCGGCCCAGCCACCTCAAATTTCTAGACTATGCGCAACAAAAGTTTTCCTTCCCCCCACCAGTGGCAAGAATTAAATTCCTTAATTTTTTTTTTTTTTTTTTTCTCTCTCACGTTTGTCGTTCAGCAGTCTTGGTGTTCAGGTCTCCCCTCCCCTTACTCTTTTTAGCCTCCTCATTTTGGCATAATTCTGAGTGCACATCCTATCATTTTGGCTCCCCCTGAAGTTCCCCCCCCACTCCAAAATTCGAAATTTTTTTTTTTTTTTTTTTTTTTTTTCTTCCCCTTTGGTTCACGGATAGTGTGCACATATTCAAAATTCTCGCATCCAGGTAGCGTGACTGTGCGCTTCCTACCTTGTGCGATCTGGAGGTGTGGTGTGTCAGTCGAGCATTATGTGTCCAGAAGAAGATGTCGCAACCTGTCGTACCAGAGCTGTCTTGTGATGTCACCCTGTTCCTTAGCTGAAGAGTGGTCATCTCCTGATTGACGTGAGAAGTCTGAACGAGCATAGGACACAGCTCATTCTCTGTTGCGTCTAGATTACTGTCTGGCAGTAGGCGGCTATCATGCAGTGATCCGGCGATTTATTCGCTCCGGCGGACAGCATCCAACCCGTTAAGCTTGGCTCGTCCAGGCAGGCAGGGGCTGTCCAAAGGTTTCAATAAGTCGGGGGAAAGGGGTAAATATATTTGTGAGCTTGGGACACGAGATACTACTCTATGTGAGCTTCAGACACGATTACCCTACTGTGAGCTTGAAGCATGTGAGCTTCGAGCACGGCGCCGATGGCTCTGGGTACACGGGTCTCCCCTACACTTAGTAAGGTCCCGATCATTTAATTTCGCCGGATTGAAAATCCACATTGACTTATAGATTTTTTTTTTTTTTTTTTTACTTTTGCTGGAAAAAAATGACAGTTTCATCACATAATAAAGGTATTAAGCAGAAAAAAAAACCTTAGAGACTTTTTGATTAAATTTTACCGTGGTAATATAAAGTAATTTTTTTAGAATACTCAAAAATCCGTTAAGTATTTCTAATGTTATTTTAGATGTATAAATCATTAATTTATCAATCGAAGTAAACTTTTTCTTTTAACAATGATTTTTTTTTTTTTTTTGGGGGGGGGGGGGCGGGGGGGGGGTTATACTAAATTTTTAAATAAAATTATTCTCTAGAAATTTTTTAGTGTAGCTAATGAATCCTTTTTTGTACCTATTTTATTGTTCTTGTTACCAAATTATTAAAACTAGGGGTTCTCTACCCCCTGCTTGCTTCGCACACAAACCCACCTACTCGCTTCATCTATTAGCGCCTGTAGGGCTCTGTGCGTCTATTCGCTTCTTACCCTTTTACAGAAAGGAATATTAATAATGCGTAGAAAAAACCAAAAGCAGAAAAACGTAGTAAAAATCCTCAAATTCAATGTCAAATTTAAATACCCAGTATTTAATACTACATTATTATTAATTATTTTTAAACGAAATATTATGCTAAAAATCAGTAATTTATTTTATTTTATTTTTTTATTTTTTTATTTATTTAATTATTAGTGCTAGAGGCCTATTTCAGTCGGTACAGTTGTCGAATTTTTATAATACACTCTTAATTAGTGCTAGAGGCCTATTTCAGTCGGTTTATTGAATGGGGATTTATTGAATGAAGTCCCCCCAAGGCACAACTTTGACATGAGTCCCCCTCAAGGTACCCCTATTTCAGTCGGTACAGCGTTGTCGAATTTTTATACGTCACTCTTAATAGTGCTAAGGGCCTATTTCAGTCGGTTTATTGAATGGGGATTTATTGAATGAAGTCCACCCAAGGCACAACTTTGACATGAGTCCCCCCCAAGGTACCCCTATTTCAGTCGGTACAGCGTTGTCGAATTTTTATACGTCACTCTTAATAGTGCTAAGGGCCTATTTCAGTCGGTTTATTGAATGGGGATTTATTGAATGAAGTCCCCCCAAGGCACAACTTTGACATGAGTCCCCCCAAGGCACAACTTTGACATGAGTCCCCCACCAGGCACAACTTTGACATGAGTCCCCCCCAAGGTACAACTTTGACATGAGTCCCCCCAAGGCACAACTTTGACATGAGTCCCCCCCAGGCCCAACTTTGACATGAGTCCCCCAAGGTCCAACTTTGACATGAGTCCCCCCCAAGGTACAACTTTGACATGATTCCCCCCCCAAGGCACACCTTTGACATGAGTCCCCCCCCCAAGGCACACCTTCCCCTCATTGGGAAAAAGAGAAAAAACGATGTTTTGCGGCTTTAAGACAGTTTGGACTTCCAACGTTATTTGTTACAGTATCTGCAGCTGAAACACATTAGTTTGATTTAATGAAAACTTTATCATGGAATTTAGATCGTCACGAATTAACTAAAGAAGAATTTGTCGATATTAACAAGTTTAGCAGTAGGCTTCTGGCACTAAATTAAAATCTGTCAATGTCAGATTTTCATGTTTTAAATAATGAAATAATGTCGTGTCTGTATATATTATTTATTTTATTTTAAAATTTTATTTATTTATTTACTTATTTATTTTCTTAATAGAAAGATATTTGTAATATCTCGACCATTTTGCATTAGAGCTTCAGAATATGACCCTTTTGATTACTTTTAATATTTAACACTATTCGGCGATGATTTTTTTGGTATAATTGCTTGTAAAAAAAAAAAAAAAAAAAAAAAAAAAAAAACAACTTAGTACCTACTTTTTCTAATACCTACATATTTATTATTTATTTATTTATTTATTTTATTTATTTATTTTTTTTTTGTTGCTGTTTTTGTTGTTGGTTTAGGGCAATATATAATACTTTATAATATTTCTAATACACAGCTAGGTAATAGTTTTACACAATCGAAAATATCTAAAAAGAAAAAATATTGGTACCTTTCCTTTTCGCCGCAGCGAGCAATAAAGTTGCCAAAAATCATGCAACCGACGCCAATCAATAAGCACCTATGAAAGAGTAATTTTTTTTTAAACACTTCTAGTAATAAGAAGAAGAAAATTAAAGAAACATGACCGTTTACTTATATTACATATATATATATATATATATATATATATATTTAAGAAATAAATTTTCTGAAATTAGAAAAGCTATCTTTTAAAAGTGTTGCCTCGTAACAAATATAACGTTTATTTTATCAAATCCATAATAACGGATATAAATTAACTTTATTTTTGAAAAAAAAAAATCTAAGTTACAAATTAACTTTTAATTCTTTAATCTATTGTTGTAGCCAATAAAGTTTGCTTGGCGAGATTTGCACCGGCAAAATGGAAAAGTACTAAAGAGGTAATTTAATTCTTTCCTCTCTTAATCCTTCCCTGCCTATTTCTTAAAATGACGAAGGATAAAATGTACTCGATGAGAGAGAAATATGAAATATATGATAGAAATGTTAAATTCTATAATGTTAAAAAATTACCAATGAAAAATTAGGAGATGAGTTTATATATGAATTTTATGAGTCATTTATAAAGGAGTTTGTATTAGACTCCATTCTTTAAGGCCAAAATATATTCGAAGTATTTTAAAATATGTTTTAAATAAAAAAAAATAAATATACTTTAACAACAAAACGAAATGCAGTCCCTTATACAGACATGATATTATTTTATTATTATCGCACACACACACACGCACACACACACACACACAAAAAAAAAAAAAAAAAAAAAAAAAAAAAAAAAAGAGAACTTATAAAAAAAATTTATAAACAGCACAAAAAGAAAATTAATATAATAAGAAAATTAATTTTCTAGAAGAAGGGGGGAAATGATATTTGCAGACGACAAATTATAATCTTAAATTCCTTTTTTCATTGAGAATACCAGAATACCTACAAAAAGCAACATTGACATTTATTTTTTATTTTTATTTTTTTGCATACACATTTTAATTTTCCCTGGAAAATGACTTCGTGACAGAAAGCAACGTCATAAGTGAAACTTTTTTCAAGGTTGCAAATAGTGTACCGTTATGAACTCCGTGTTTTTAGTTAATAACCTCATTAATTAAAATGGTAGAAAATTCTAAGCAGCTGAAATGTCCTCTTTGGAGTATTCCTCACACATTAAGGCTCCCTTCAGACACTGGCAACATACAGCTCGTCAAAACTCATAAATTATCTATTGTCCGAATGTGACCTTTGAAATGTTGCACACATTTACAATGAAGGACATTACTTTTTATTGCTCTTTTACAAAAGAGACCCCCTTCTCATGCAATTATCGCACTAGGAGGTTTGGGAGCTTCGATTGCAGCGAGCGTCGATCTCTTAAACTAGATCAAAGAAATATCAATAGAGCCGACTTGCAGTTTCTTAAGTTGCCAGTCTCTGAAGGGTCCTTAACACTACTTATGACATGGAGATCTCTCCCTTCCATGAGGAAATGCGGTAGCAGACAACGAAATTTGATGCCAGCGATAGTAACTTTTTTTTAATATATAGAATCATAATAATAACTAGAAATAATAAAGCACGGATATACATACACACACAATCAAAATAATAAATGAAAACTAATTCAGCGCATCACATTGTCCTTAAACGTAAATTAAGTACACTATCTTTGTACAGTTAACTTTCTCATACAAATGGTTAAAGAATTACGTTTAGAATAAATAAAGAAAATTATTAAGAACTTTATACCGTCTCTTTAATTAGTCTCTACAAAAGAGCACTTTGGAAGAGGAGTTTTAACGAAACAGAGCATGTTGTTTCAGTAATTCAGTAAAAAAATGAAATAAGTAGATCACACTTATCACCTCAACCAAATGGTTTCCGAACAAAATTCTTTTCATTAAAGTAATTTTTTCTCCAAGTACATTTTTATCAACAAATCTCTCTTATTGCTGGTATAATAAAGTTACTGGAAAGGTAGGGGTGATGGTGTGGAAACAAAGTCTTTATTTTAGTACATTGTTACTTAGAACTCTTATCCTTTTTTTATCTAAATGTATACAAAGAATTCATTTAAAATGAAAACAAAATAAGGAGTTGATTTCATTGACAAAGCAACTACTGATTAATAAAAAAATTTTGGTTTTCCTTAAAGCACATCTTTTAATAATATTCCGAAAAAATCTTAGTCCTACTGAAAGTACAAATTTAATTTTATAAAATTACAAAGAAAACTTATGCAATGGTTATTCAGAAATTTATAATTAAATAAATAAATAAACTAAACATAAATAATTAGAAAACTAAAAACCAATCATTTATTTAATACTCATATTAATAACATGGATTGATTCTTCTTTTTTCTGGATTCGAACTTAGAACCTTTGGCTTAAGTTGCAGAAGTTGTACAAATTAATGTACCAGATCGAACTCTAATTCGAACAATTCGTTCATATTAAACGTTGTGGATCCTATTTTATTTTATTCAATTCTGCGAATGCAGAATCTGTATTTCACATAGTTTTTCATATAAACTATGAAATTTCCGCAATATTATAAGAAATATTTATCCAAAAATTACAAAACAGCAATATGAAATGCTATACAATACGTTCTAAAGTAACCTTTGAGCAGAATACTTCTATTTTCAAATTTTCCATTAAAAGTTTGGGAGACAATTAAGCATATAAACATAAAATTAAAATAATATGTACTTTATCTAATTATTAAGAAAACTTTATGTAACTTCAGCATAAGTTATAATTTTTAAAATAACATAATTTTTTAAGTACGCTTCAAAACATATGAAATTTTTAAATAATTTTGGAAAATGAAACTAAATGAGAAATGCTGTTAAATATGCATTACAGATGCGTACTTTGGAAAAATGATTTAATTTTTTTTAAAAGTTTTTAATTAATTATTTATTTATTTATTTATTAGTGCTAGAGGCCTATTTCAGTCGGTACAGCGTTGTCGAATTTTTATACGTCACTCTTAATAGCTAAGGGCCTATTTCAGTCGGTTTATAGAATGGGGATTTATTGAATGAAGTCCCCCCCAGGCCCAACTTTGACATGAGTCCCCCCCAAGGTACCCCTATTTCAGTCGGTACAGCGTTGTCGAATTTTTATACGTCACTCTTAATAGTGCTAAGGGCCTATTTCAGTCGGTTTATTGAATGGGGATTTATTGAATGAAGTCCCCCCAAGGCCCAACTTTGACATGAGTCCCCCCCAAGGTACCCCTATTTCAGTCGGTACAGCGTTGTCGAATTTTTATACGTCACTCTTAATAGTGCTAAGGGCCTATTTCAGTCGGTTTATTGAATGGGGATTTATTGAATGAAGTCCCCCCAAGGCACAACTTTGACATGAGTCCCCCCCAGGTACAACTTTGACATGAGTCCCCCCCAAGGTACAACTTTGACATGAGTACCCCCCAAGGTACCCTTATTTCAGTCGGTAGAACGTTGTCGAATTTTTATACGTCACTCTTAATAGTGCTAAGGGCCTATTTCAGTCGGTTTATTGAATGGGGATTTATTGAATGAAGTCCCCCCAAGGCACAACTTTGACATGATTTCCCCCCCAGGCCCAACTTTGACATGAGTCCCCCCCCAAGGTACAACTTTGACATGAGTCCCCCCAAGGCCCAACTTTGACATGAGTCCCCCCCCAGACCCAACTTTGACATGAGTCCCCCCAAGGTACAACTTTGACATGAGTCCCCCCCAAGGTACAACTTTGTCATGAGTCCCCCCCCAAGGCACACCTTTGACATGAGTCCCCCCCAAGGCACACCTCCCCTTCACTGGGAAAAAGAGAAAAAACATTGTTTTGCGGCTATACGACAGTTTGGACTTCCAACGTTATTTGTTACAGTATCTGCAGCTGAAACACATTGGTTTGATTTAGTGAAAACTTTATCATGGAATTTAGATCGTCACGAATTAACTAAAGAAGAATTTGTCGATATTAACAAGTTTAGCAGTAGGCCTCTGGCACTAAATTAAAATCTGTCAATGTCAGATTTTCATATTTTAAATAATGAAATAATGTCGTGTCTGTATAATTTTTTTTTTTAATTTTTTAATTCATTATTTTCTTCATTTTTATTTTTTCAAATGAATGATTAAAAAAAATAATTCCATATGAACATGATATTTGGAGGGAAAAAAAAAATATTTAATTTTATTTTTATTACTCTGACGATGTTTATAGATAAAAAATAATTAATTATATTTTTGAAAAAAGTGCATTGTGAAAAAAAAAAAAAAAAAAAAAAAAATGAAATAGAGGGAGACAAAAATCTGATTTTAATTTAATGTGTATTTTTGTATAACTGTAATGCACCATTAAAATAATTTTTCACGTAGTTTTCTTTTCTAAGCATAATTTTGAGAAAGAAATGAACTAATATAAATGTAAAGAGGGTAAAGATTTTAGTTAAACACAAAAAACATTCATTTTACTTGGGACGTATTTCAAGGTGGTTGGCTCCGAAATTTTGGGTTTGGCCTGGGAGAGCATTTGGCTCCAAATTTGGCCCCATTTCTCTTAAGTATTATTTTGGGAAAATTTTCATTTTTTCTTTAAGATATTTACCAATGTTGACACTTCTCGAGCAAATTGAGAAAAAAATACGATAATAAATTAAAAGTTTGTTGGTTGGGTTTAAGGTCGCACTTGTACAGCGCAATGGATAATTGGCGACGGTCTGAGACGCACCCCTAAGGATTGTACAATAAATTAAAAGAAAAGAGAAATATTGAGATGATCATACCTTAAATGATTTTATTTTTATTTTTTACTGAATTAATTATACTTTTAAAGTATCTTGGATTTTGGCATAGTTCAGTGTTAAAATTGTTTTGTTCTTGTTCTATTGCCCCCCCCCCCCCTGTGAAGGTGTTCACATATATTTGGTTAAATTTTAATTGAATTTTTAAATAAAATAAAATCTAATGATAAATGAATGCATTATTCTAATAAAAAAAATAATTAAATTTTAAGTGAAATATTATATTTGCGTAATTTGTTCTTAAGCATTTGAAAAAAGAATTATTTTTAAATGTCGTTAAAAATTACACAATTTTAATTATACATACGACCTACACTATTTATTAACATAAAACAATAACACACATCATTCAGAAATCTAAATTGTATATCTTTTTTAAATAGAAAAGTACTTTATTTTATGGGATAAAAAGAAAATAAAAGAAATAATATCTAACGGAAATTCTGACATTAAACGTAATTATAAAAAAAAGTGTTCTCAAATAGTCATAAAAAAAAAAAAGAAAACTCATTGTCAGAATTTATATTATTGCAACACCGGATATAATTTATTTTAAATTACCCAATATTAATGATTTCAGTTCATAACGGTCATTTTCTCTAGTCGAAAGGTCGCTTGGCATAAAAATTGGCGATTAAAAGGTTAATACAATTAAAAACCGTCATTACAAATTCAAAAATTAACATTAGTATAATATCTAAAACAAAGAACTGAAGTTGGCTTTCATTTTGGCGAAAATAATGATAATGCAGTCATGTGACTTCCCTTCCAGATGGTTCTCCCGTGTGATCAAAAAGAGCAGACCCTCAGTTTTTGCTTTTTTCACGGTTTAGAGTAGACGTAAGTTTTTTTGCTGCCCTCTCTCTCTCTCCGTCGCTTCCCGAGAAACACTTGGGTCATTGTGTTATTATATTATTATTTTTATTACAACTCATATTTTATATGTGAATTTCTTTATGTGACTTCTTAAGGATATATTCAATAAAGACAATTTAAAAATTATCAAGATTTCAATGGATCCTATTTGTTCTCAAACGCAGTGTATATTTTACGGCCAAAGAATAAACTTTTATTTCAGAAACGGATAATCCACGTTATATAATCTTGGTGCCGTGACCAGGATCCGAGAATGCATCGATGGAGAGAGAGGGGGGAGCCGACTGAATCATGCTGTTGGATTTTCCCTTCTCTCGAACTCTGTAGAGCGGGGCCGACGAAATTCTATTGACACTCACTAGTTCGAACTTTCAGTGAATAGAAAGAGGGACGATGCGAACATTTTTTAAAATGAATCTTTCACGTATCAACTAAAAGAACTTTATGATTAATGTGAATCGCTTTGAATAGAGAAAATCGAGAAGATTATCCTGAAATCAGTGACATTTTTATGCTTATCTCCTTTGCTCGGAGCTGTCGGCTATGCAAAACAAGAACTTTCATTTGCCTATACTCCTGCACTTAGAATCCCATTCGGCTACTATTCTCGTTGAGATTTTATGGCTTTGCTTGCAGTTCCTCGTATTTCTTTGAATCCCGAAGACCTTTACGGCTGTCATCAAAACGTTTAGCTGGCGTTTTAGAAACTAGCTGGGTATCCGGGAAGTGTAAAAAGAAAACAGATCGGCGCCTGGTTTAGGAAATCTTTGGAAATGCTGTGACTATTATCGTCCCATTCTGAGATCATATGATTTGACATCTTTCAATGATGGACCGTTCTTTTTCATCATTATTCACACCAAGGAAAGCGAATATATTATAGAATGTATCATAAAGAATTCATAAATAATTTCTACGCATTCATACAGGAGAAAAACCAAACGTATGTGAAATTTTTATATAAAATGGTTATTTCAAATGTTTAGTGATTTCGTACAGAGGAAAAGCCATGCACGTATCAAATACCTAAGTTTTCTGCGTAACTCTTATTATAAAAAAAACAGTTTTGTGAGATAATATCGTAGTCTTAGAACTATTGATAAACGATATAAACATTGCTACTCTGGTAAATTTTTAATAAAATATCTTTCAAAAGTAAGGTCATAATAAATATTGAATAATAATAAAAAAAAAAGTAAGTAAATTTTTATTTGAAAGTTTCATAATTTGGAGGATATGATAAATTAGTTATTCAATAAATGACTATGAAGTAATTTCAATTTTAATATTTCATTTTTTTTAACTGCATAATACTTTATATATATATTTAAATATACATTTAGCTAAGTAGTTTTGCCGATTATTTTGGGTAATAGTTTGAATCTATCGATTTAAAATAATAACAATAATAATTATGATATTAATTGCAATTGAAATAAATTGGGCAAAACTGCTTGCTATGTTTGAAACTTTATTTATTCATATGTTTATTTTTCATAAACACAATTTTTCTCATTTATAGTGCATAATTATCACTACATTTTTACACAGGTATTTATTTTATAATTCATGGCATGAACACAAATATTTATTTTATTATTGCATATATATAGAGAGACTAAGTATTTTTGCTGAGATTTGTCATGCAATATTTTTATTGCTTTAAATATCAACCAAAAATTTAATTAAAACAAATAAATAAATAAATCAGAGCAGCAGAAATGCTTGGTACAAATTCTAACATTTTTCATTCATAACATTGGTTTATTTCATTCATAATATTTCATTTTCAATACATTTTATTTGATTTCACAATATTTTTTATATTTTTACACTATATTTATCATATGTATACTCATATACTTTTCTTTTTGGATAATAATATATGAGCATATAAAACTAAGTATTCTTGTTTTAAAAGTGGCATACAATAGTATAAAATTATATGCCAAAGTAATTAATTAACAAAGTAAACAATAAATAAAAAAAAAAAAAAAAAAAAAAAAAACAAGAATGTTTGGCATTAACAATTTTTGTTTTGTGTCACATACAATATTTATTATATAATTTATTTACAATATTTTAAGTTGGTTAGGCAAAAGTATTAATTATGGCGAAAGCCAAAACAGTCAATATTCAGTTAATGAATTTTGATGGGGAACCATCTTTAGTAGATTTTTTTTTCGACCAAGTGTCCTCATATGCTAAAATAAATAGGCTATCATCTGAAGAAGCAGTTGCCGTTATGAAAGGAAAATTGTCTGGGGCGGCATTAAAATATTTAACACAATCCCCCCAGTTATATAAATCAAACGATTTAGACTTTCTTAAGGAGGAATTTAAAGCATTCTTTACTCCTATGAGTTCTACTCAAGCTCTAATTGAATTTAATAATCTGAATTTGCTCCCTCAGGAATCTATAAAAAAATTTTCTCATAGGTTAAGTATGCTAGCAAACATTATTTACAATAGGATTACAGATGATAACGCACTAGATAATATTAAATTTACAAGGTTTATTTCCTCCATTCCATCTAACATACGTATAAAAATCATGGAAGAGGGAATTTCGGATTATAAATTAGCTGTAAATCGCGCTCAAAAATTACAAGAGATTAACATGAATGAAAGTATTCTTCTCAAACAAAATGATAGTGTATTTGTCAACACTTTATCGGAAAAATTAATTGAACTAACGGAAAAAGTAGATGCTTTGTCGTTTGGACAAAAAGAAAAAAAAGAGGAAGTAAACAGTTTATCAGATTCACAAAATGCTCATGTTGCACGAAGTCGACACAATGATTATAAAAAAAAATTTTAAAACACATAAGGCTAGGGGATCACAACAACAGGGTTTTCATAGTGTTGTTTGTCAGCTTTGCAACCGTAAAGGCCATGTAGCTAATAAATGTTATAAATGGCAAAGAAGCCAAACCCAAAACAATAATTTTTCGAGAGGAAGATTTTTCAAGAGAAATGACAATAGGCATTTAAACTACAATCGAGATGTAGAATAGCTGATGGCCTTGCATCTCAACTACACCAGACAACATCAGCACCTAATCCTAATTTTGATTTCTCAAATCTAAGTGACACTATGAAACTATCTAGTACAAGAAAAGTAAATTCAATTGCCTCACAAACTGTGAATAAAATAAATATTTCTGATAACAAATACACACAAACTACAGAAATTCAAAATGAATATATTTTTAATGTAAATAAAATTTCACCTACACTACCCTTAATTGAAATTAACTTAGCTAAAAATGCTATCACCGGTTTAATCGATACAGGGAGTTCGATATCATTGCTTTCTGAAAGCACTTTTAAATCTTTAAAAGAGAAATTAACTTATAAACACTTGTATTCACCAGTAACGATTAAGACTGTAAATTCGAACGTACAATTCTCTTCATGTATTCAAACTTCTTTCAAAATAAATAACACATTTTTCTCACAGAAGTTTTTTATAGTTGACATTCCTAATGAATCAACGTTTCAGGCCATACTTGGATGGGACTTTATTCAACAAAATAATGTAATAATAGACTTGTATAAAAACAATATCAAACTTAAAGATATAAGCATTCCCATTGCAAATACACTTGTAGAAGATGAAAACTTAAACAATTGTAGTGTTGCGAAAAATACTGAAACTCAGAAAAAAAATCAAAATCTTTCCCAAAAATGTAAACAAATGACAGTTAGGGCTTCTCAGAAAATATTTTTAGAACCTGAAGAGGAAACATTTATAGATGTGAATACAATTTTTTTGTCTGACAGGGACTATTTGTTTGAAAATACAGAAAATAATGCAAATATATTGTGTCTAGATTCAGTAATAAATAGTAGTACTTCAAAAATGCTTGATAATGATAATAATTGTAATAAAGGCCAATTTCAAATTTATGTTAAAAATCTAACTAAAGAAAGTATACACATAAATAAAGGTACAAAAATGGGCACCCTAACAGAAATTGATGAAATTATTCCACAGGAAACAGAAATTGATAACAACAATAAAATTGTTACTGATTCAACTACACAAATTTTGAATTACATTCAAGCTTCTGATGAAATATTAAATTTAAGAAGAAAGGAACTCTCTCCTTTGGATTTTGATGTCAAACATCTCCAAGGAGACCAAGAAAAGAAATTAAAGAATATTTTGTTAACAAATTTTGCAGCCTTTTCTAAATCTATGAAAACTTTAGGGCATACAGACAAAATTATACCAAATTTAAAATTCATCACTGAATTCCCAATTAAAACATTACCTTTTCCAATACCACAATCATTACAACAAGAAGCTAAAAGTCAAATAAATCAACTTGTAGAAGCTGGAATTATTGAAAGAAATTGTTCAGAATGGGCTTGCCCCATTCTTTTAGTTAAAAAAAAACTTGACGCAGAAGGTAAACAAAAATATAGAATTGCAATGGACCTTAGAATGCTTAATTCAATAATTCAAGGATCTTCATACCCTTTGCCCAAAATACAAACAATTATTGCTGACTTATCAGCCTACAAGTACTTCACATGTTTAGATTTTCAACAGGCTTACCATCAGATTGCACTTCCTGAAGATTTACAAGATAAATTAACATTTACTTCTATGTTTGGTAGTTTTAAATACAAAAGACTATGCTTTGGATTAAAAAATGCTGCTTCTCAATATCAAGCTTTAATGGACACAATTATTGATGAAATTGATTTAGAGGGAATACATGCCTATCAAGATGACCTCATTTTTGGCTCGAATAGCTTTGAGGAAACATGCACTAAATTAAGTAGAATTTTAGAAATTTTGATAAAGTACAACTTAACTCTTGCACCTAACAAGTGCACTTTTCACAAAACTGATGTAAATTATCTTGGATTTCATATTCAAAATCATTGTATTTCCCCAATACAATCAAATATTGTCAAAATTAATTCTTTTCCTACACCGTCAACTAAAAGACAATTAAAAAAATTTATTGGTGTTGTAACATTTTATAAATCCCTTGTACCCAACTTTTCTAAACTAATACAACCTTTAATTGATCTGACTAAACCAAAATCAAAATTTCATTGGACTACTGAACATCAACAGATTTTTCACAAAATTCAAAAAATTTTCTTTGAATCACCAGTGGTCAGACTACCGGATTGGGATAGAGATTTCTACCTTAATACAGATGCTTCAAATATTTCCATTGCTGGGGTACTAATGCAGAAACATGATAATAAATTACTTCCAATAGCCTTCTTTTCTAAATCATTGAAGCCATCTGAAAAACGCTACCCTGCACTAAAACTGGAATTAATGGCTATCTACAAATCAATAATTGCATTTAAATACTATTTGTACAACAGAAAATTCACAATTTTATCTGACAGTGCTCCATTAAAAAGATACAAAAAAACAACTAATCCTACAGACCTTACCACAAAATGGTTAATGGAAATTTCAGAATATTCGTTTGATTTTGAACACATCCCTGGTTCATCAAATATTTTAGCAGACTATTTTTCGAGATGTGACTTCACTCACAATCAACAAGATTTGAACTCTAATCCTGAATTAATTTTTGAAAAACAACCTCTACCTGTAGTACATGATAATAGTAATGTTGTTAATCACTTTAATGATAACAATTGTAACAAAATCAAACAACAATACACTAATTGCTTAATTTCTGGAGATTCGAACAATAAAGACCCACTTTTAGAAATCTCTAATAATACTTTTGTAAATGAACAAATAAAGGATCCTGTATTGTCAAAAATTTACACAGAAATTCTAAAGAAAGGTTTTTCAAGAAAATACCCAAACTATTTTATTCATCCAGACACAAAGGTACTGATGTATAAAAAGCAATGTCCCAATAGCTCAACATTCTCATATCTTATTATTGTTCCTAATTCACTAAAAGCTAAGACATTAACAATTTCACATTTATCTCATTTTGGATTAAATAAAACATATAATTTCCTATCAAACAAATAATTTTGGAAAGGAATCTACACAGATACATTAAACTTTGTCGCTTCATGTACACGATGCCTACAGGCTAAACATCAAACCACTCTTCCAGCTCCATTACAACCTACATACACACCCACACATCCTGGACATACCATTAGTGTTGATTTAGTAGGACCATTTAATAATGGTCACTCAGTACTCACAGTGTTGGACATTTTCTCACGCCATATGGAACTTTATCCATTAAAGGATACATCAGCAGAAAAAATAGTTAAATGTTTGTTTAGTTATATTACCACCTTTGGTAGACCTTCAGTTATCCTCTCGGATCTTGGTCCTCAATTTACATCCAATGTTTACAACACTTTTAATGATACTCTTGGTATAAAAATTACACATTCTTCTGTAGCACATCCACAATCAAACGCTTTGTCCGAAAGGATCAATAAATCCATTAAATATTCAGTAAACATTTTAATGTCTGAAGGCCATACATTTGAAAACTCTTTGTTTATACATAAATCATTGTATAATGGCTCTAAACATTCATCTACTTTGTACTCACCTAACTTATTACATTTTAGAAGAGAAATTTCATTAATTTTTGACACTTTTGAGCAACAGATGAATCAACCTTTTCTCGACAAAAATGTTGATACACATAAATTATTAGAAGATTTAAATAAAATTTACCTTAAAGCTTACTCTAACATAAAAGATAATCAAAATAAGAGATATCAACACTTTCACAGACATGCTAAATTAAGACCTGTTGCTGTACATGACATTGTTTATTTAAAATCCGTTGATAAGTTTAAACCAAAGTACACAGGACCTTTTATTATTCTACAAAAACACTCACCGGTTTCATTTACAATTAAAAGACTACAAGCGCCTGATAGATTGTCATTTAGAGTCCATATTGACAGACTTATTATTGCACCACCTAGATACAGCCACTTACTTGATGAAGCAAGTCATAATAGAAATGTTAATTATAATTCAAGACAAAGCCACAATTATAATTTAAGAAACAGGAATTAAATTTTAATATCATATTATGTAATGTTTTGCAAGGGCTTGTGCATTATATGAAGAGCGCTCAATGCATAAGTTTCTTTTTATGTTTATTTTGGTTCTGTCATTCATTGTATGCAGGTAATTGGCTGGACCAATATATATACTCTGCATTTTTTTCTCTTTTTTTTTAATTACAATGGATGACACAACACTATGTGAAATATTACATAATTTTTTTTTTTTCTCTTTTCTAGTTCTTATTATTACAGTTTTCTTAACAACAAATTTAATAAAATTTATTATAATTCAGTTTAAAAAAAAAAAAAAAAAAAATCTTGTTTAACAATATTTACATTTTGATAAATATTAATATATCATAAGTTTAACAGATAATTACAATACTGTTTATTGACATACTATATACAAAACTTTTCAATAGTGCAATGACTTAAAGTTAAAATCTCAAAATTTTAATATGTGGCAATCAACTTATTATTATTGTTATTATGCTATGTTATTTTTTTGAAATGCTTCATTGGGTTTAGTGAGTTGTTTTGGTAGTCTTTATCTCATCACACTAAATTTTGTTAGTACTAAGAATTTTAATTAAATATATTTTTTTTTAATTTTTAATTTTACCCTCTATGATAATGCTAACTCGTTCAAAATTTACCCGGGAGAGTAGCATTTCATTGTGATGAGACCCCCCACACTTCTTTTGAAAATTGTTTAATACAATTCAATTGACATATATACCCAGTTTTGCGAGGTGTCCCTACAGAAGTCTTTGACTTTGATGGGGGACGGAGGCCTGTCCCTAACAGGTCAGGTCTTTCTACAAGCCCTATCCCGCTAGGACAATGGCCATAAGCCAAAGTCGATATACTTGTTGCTACATACAAGATTAAGGGGAGATATTTTTTTTGTGACTGTCCAAGGGGCGTCGTTTTTGAATCTCTCCTGTGTGGAATTGCACGAACAAATTTTTTTCTCACTTTTGTGATATTTTCTATTATTTGTATATACATTTATATATTATTTTTTTTCCTCTCATTTTATATTCATTTTTTTAATTTACTTGTACTCATGTGTTGTTTTTTTTTTCTCTATGTTTAACATTGATGTTATTTGATATGTTGCAGTATTATATGCACATTCAGTATTGTTTACAGTGTAATATGAAATAACTTTGAAGTATAACATCATATTTCTATACACATATCAGAACATTGAAAAGAAAATTTTTTTTTATTAAAAAAATAAAAATGAACAGTATTATTTTGAAAGCTTTCTTGACGATTAAATCTGGATCCAGACTCTAAAAGAAAACAGAACTCTTCAAATGTGGTGCCCACAATGATATTTAGAATGATGCAAATTCGTCATATGCCAATATGTTTCATGATGAAACAAATTTATAATGTGCATACGTATATTTACATTTGAATATTGCATTGATATACATTTTTTTGGACTTATGCAGGTTTCTTGTATTATTTGTTTTTCATTGTGATTATGTGACATACTAGGTAGTGAGAGAGATTTTTTTTTATTTTTCTGGGTCGCCGGGAGAAATATGTGAAGGTGTTCACATATATTTGGTTAAATTTTAATTGAATTTTTAAATAAAATAAAATCTAATGATAAATGAATGCATTATTCTAATAAAAAAAATAATTAAATTTTAAGTGAAATATTATATTTGCGTAATTTGTTCTTAAGCATTTGAAAAAAGAATTATTTTTAAATGTCGTTAAAAATTACACAATTTTAATTATACATACGACCTACACTATTTATTAACATAAAACAATAACACACATCATTCAGAAATCTAAATTGTATATCTTTTTTAAATAGAAAAGTACTTTATTTTATGGGATAAAAAGAAAATAAAAGAAATAATATCTAACGGAAATTCTGACATTAAACGTAATTATAAAAAAAAGTGTTCTCAAATAGTCATAAAAAAAAAAGAAAACTCATTGTCAGAATTTATATTATTGCAACACCGGATATAATTTATTTTAAATTACCCAATATTAATGATTTCAGTTCATAACGGTCATTTTCTCTAGTCGAAAGGTCGCTTGGCATAAAAATTGGCGATTAAAAGGTTAATACAATTAAAAACCGTCATTACAAATTCAAAAATTAACATTAGTATAATATCTAAAACAAAGAACTGAAGTTGGCTTTCATTTTGGCGAAAATAATGATAATGCAGTCATGTGACTTCCCTTCCAGATGGTTCTCCCGTGTGATCGAAAAGAGCAGACCCTCAGTTTTTGCTTTTTTCACGGTTTAGAGTAGACGTAAGTTTTTTTGCTGCCCTCTCTCTCTCTCCGTCGCTTCCCGAGAAACACTTGGGTCATTGTGTTATTATATTATTATTTTTATTACAACTCATATTTTATATGTGAATTTCTTTATGTGACTTCTTAAGGATATATTCAATAAAGACAATTTAAAAATTATCAAGATTTCAATGGATCCTATTTGTTCTCAAACGCAGTGTATATTTTACGGCCAAAGAATAAACTTTTATTTCAGAAACGGATAATCCACGTTATACCCCCCCTCTTTTTTTTTTTTTTTTTTTTTACAATTCCTTTTAGAAAGTAATTATTTCATTCAAAAGAAAATATATCTATTAACATGCTAATGCTTTTTTTTTTCTTGGTGCAGAAAATATGGAAATGGAAAAAAATATACTAAGAAAATGAAGTAAATTATTTTTCACAAAACTATTGTTTTCTCGAAAATTAGTGTAAAAATCACACGCGAATGAGTCTCTCTTCCACGTGTGTCTTTAATAATGCCAGTCTTTAATAATGCGGTCAATAATTATGAAATTATATTTTTAGAATTTAGTAAGTAAATTTTCATTAAAATAACAAATATTTTTATGATAAGTTTTCACTTGTGCTTGTATATTTAGTTGGAACATGACATTATATGACCTGTGTAACTACATTAAATAATATATATTATATTTTAAATTTCTCCCTTCTATTTATTGGTTGATTTTATACATTTTACTTTGTCAATTTAAACTAGATCAATGCATTAAGATTTGTTTTTCTTTTCAAATCTTTAAATCTCATGCTCAACGTAATAAGCTTCTGCTCCAATTTGCACTAAAAACGAAATGCTTTCGAAGTCTTCAAAATAGAATATTTCAGAAATTTTATAAAAAATAGTAAACCGATGTTTCATTTTTTCAAAAGGATGTATTACAAGAACAATTAAAGCTCATAAAACAAGAATACAATTTCGCCGGACAGTGCTTTGAATCTTAAAATGTAGGCTGGTGTTACCAACATAAATTTTGCCACGTTCCCTACGGACCGCTCAATATCCTACATTAATGATATAAGTCCCTACTTTAGTGCCGAGGATGTCCGTATGATGTACTTTCATTCTCAGGATATCCTGAGGACGTCGTGAGGAGAAAGGGTACATCCAAAACGTCCCTACTGCGTCCCTACATGCTGAAGAAAACTGATAAAAGTCCCTACGCGTAGGAACAAATCCCTAAAGTTGGCAAAATTGATATTGGCTCTTTTTTGGCTTTATTTAATTAGCATTTGGCTCTATTTGTCTCTATTTCGGAGAAAGTTTGGCCTCGTATGAAAAATATGACCTGGCAACCCTGATTACAGATGCGTACTTTGGAAAAATTAATTAATTTTTTTTTTTTTTTTTTTTTTTTTAAGTTTTTAATTATTTATTTATTTATTTATTCATCCTTTTCTTCATTTTTATTTTTTCAAATGAATGATTTAAAAAAAAAAATCCATATGAACATGATATTTGGAGGAAAAAAAAAATTTTTATTTTATTTTTATTACTCTGACGATGTTTATAGATAAAAAATAATTAATTATATTTTTGAAAAAAGTGCATTGTGAAAAAAAAAAAAAAAAAAAAAAAAAAATGAAATAGCGGGAGACAAAAATCTGATTTTAATTTAATGTGTATTTTTGTATAACTGTAATGCACCATTAAAATAATTTTTCACGTAGTTTTCTTTTCTAAGCATAATTTTGAGAAAGAAATGAACTATTATAAATGTAAAGAGGGCAAAGATTTTAGTTAAACACAAAAAACATTCATTTTACTTGGGACGTATTTACATAGGGCTGAAGTTAAAAGTATCAGATTTATTCGAACTTTAACTCGGATTGGTCTTCACGCTGTTCATGATTAAACTCAGAGGACAATGTTGCGCCCTTTTTTCTGTGGGTCTAGGGGATAGACTAATAATCAAGGAAGACTGTGCATGTCAATAATCTAATGCTTAAAGTTCTCCTCTAGCGAATTGCCAGATTACACCCGAAGTAGGGTATCCGTCATAGAATATTTTCTAAAAGATCTTAGTTAATATCCGTGCTACTTCTGTAGTTGAAAGCTTATGGCACGATAAGAAACTGATGCAATAATAATTACTAAAGTACAGTTCTCGGGAAAATGCAAAACATTATGGTATTATCTCTCTATAATCGAATATGAAAATTTATTGTTTCTAACCTATAGAGAATGGAGTTTACAAATTAGTGATCTGCATAAAGTTTCCTTTAAATATCATTTTCAATACGGAATTTGCATTGGCATTTAAATCTTAGTTGCGATGAGCAAAATTTGATTTGAAGATTACCCTTGGAATAGGTTTATGGAAAAATAAACTGAACATGTTTACACAAGACTCTTACAGTGTACGTCAGATAATTGCAAGGAGATTATATATATACAGTAAGACCCCGCTTAACGCGAGGGATACGTTCCATCAAAGTAGAGCGTAATGCAAAACAGCGAGTGCACAATTTCAGGGAATCCCCGTACTGCTGCGAGCAATTTCGGGGAATCCACAGGGGAAATAAAAGAGCGCTAAACCGAAACAGCGCTAAATGAAACAGCGTTAAGCGGGGTCTTACTGTATATATATATATATTGTGAAAGATATGAAATATTTCATTCGGGTTAATGGACAGGTGCAATTGTTTATGTCGTCTAACGATATTACAAGAGGAAGATTTATTGCAGGGTTACAGGGAATTACAAAGACTCCGAACGATGCCCGAAGCTACTCACTTTATCGAGGAGGAATCATGATCCGGCGATTGCTATCCACCATCTATAAAACCACCGCCCGGGGAATGAACCAAATCCACCGGCGGGAGAGAAAGACTTCTCTTCATTGAGATTACAGAAGTTATATTTTCTATAATAATATTTGGTTTTGAGCATTCGGAAATGAACGTTTCTAATTTTATACAGAGATAGTTTTGTTTCACGTGTTTTACTATATTAGTAAAGAAGTTCTTTTTCTAATTAATATGGTACTTTTTCATTTAGTAAGATCTTAATGGGATTTATAACTGCCTTTACAACCATTCAACATTTCTTTTTCTTTTTATAGTTATTTAATTTTTAATTTGAGAAAAGAAAAAGAAAAAGAAAAAAAAAGAACAAGTAATATAAAATAAAAAAAAAATTTAAGTGAATTCCTACTTACAAACACTATCGATTTTTTTTTTTTTTTTTTTTTTTTTTTTTTTTACAATTTTGAATTAGGAAATAAAAAGCGCGCGTGAAAAATGAAATAAAAATAATTATAAGATAAAAAAAAAACTTTTTATATACCATACTAGCAGGCTTTGTCCGCTTCGCTGGACATTAAACTTAAATGAGTTGTCAAAATACCATATCTTTATTAATAACCTAAGTTCTCGCTGTGATTGGTAGAGGTTTTCTCGCTCCCAATGTGAGGAGTCTGGGTCCCCACTGTCTTCGGCACAACTTACCCACTTCTTACTTCCCACCCTCAGCGGGTGAGTTCGAAGTTTTGCAAAATCCCACTAATGTACATAATGCGTACACTTAATCAATATCCACACACCAAAATTCGCCATTCTAAGATAATTCAAAGTGAATTGAAACGGAAAACATGTTTTTACACATGTTTATTGCCCTCCGACTCCGAGAAGGGGGGGGGGATTTCGAATTTCGTGAAATCCAGTTACAATAAGTGCCGGATGCATACAAACAATTTACGCACCAAATTTTATGACCAAAGAAGTCTTTAATAGACAATATTAAAAATAAATAAATACAAAAAGCACAGCTTAAGTATGGGCACCCTTTGGTGACTTTAAATATTTTAAGCCATTTTTACGATGAACTGAATTTGCTATCTCAATTGTGCAAATAAAGATCTTGGCGAGAAACGGCCGAGGTACGTCGGTGCCGAATTTCAAATTTTGCCAAAGGGATCCAATACTAAAGCTGTTCCATACCGAATCTGGGTTGAAAACGGAAAAACGGTAAAATAAATTAGAAATATCAGACCTATATTTATAAATTTGATACCTAATGAAAGGGGAGATTTTGCTGAATCCAGGGGTGCAAACAGTTTTTCGGTGCGACAATTAGATTTTTAAAAAATAACTAAAGTATGAAATTTAAGTGGCAACGGAAAAACGGAAAAAGAGAAAAATAAATTAGAAATATCAGACCCATCGTTACAAATTTAGTACCGAATGAAAGAGGTGATTTTTCTGAATCCTGGGGTGTAAACAGTTTATAGATACGACAATTAGATTTTTTAAAATTAACTAAAGTGTGAACTTAGATGGCAACACTTCATTCCAATCTTTTCATAATTTGCAGTGCCAATCACGCAAATACAAAAGTATTTAACTTAAAAATTTATTTGTATATTTTATTTTTCCATTCAAAGCATTTTGGTGAAAATTATTTATGGCGCATGCGCAGGCGTTTTTTCCCATAATTTAAACACTAATCATAATTTTGAAAATTTCTATAGATATAATTTCAAGTTGGGTGAAGACCTAAGTTTCTGCCAAGCGCCGTTGAATTCCGTCCAGCCGTTCTCGAGTGATGCCCGGACAAACGTGTTTTAGTCTTTTACCCCCTAGGGGGGAACGGGGGAGATTTCTGAAAAGTTGATAGATATAATTTTAAGTTGGGTGAAGACCTAAATTCCTGCCAAGAGCCGTTGAATTCCGTCCAGCTGTTCTCAAGTGATGCCCGGACAAACGTGTTTTAGTCTTTTACCCCCTAGGGGGGAACGGGGGGGGAATTTCTGAAAAGTTGATAGATATAATTTTAAGTTGGGTGAAGGCCTAAATTCCTGCCAAGCGCCGTTGAATTCCGCCGAGCCGTTCTCGAGTGATGCCCGGACAAAAAAAGCGACATTCGGACACGATGACACACACACACACACACAGGCAAAATTTTCTGAAGCCATTTTCGGCTTTCATGGGGTGTGAAACGTGAAGATATCGCAAAATTTTTTGATTCCGACAAATTTACAGACAAAAGTCTGATTTTATTAATATAGATTTTAAATTTTCAGATGAATCATAGAGCTCTTACCAATGTGCATGAAATTTTTAATGTGATAGATAATGACGTCAATTTTTGTGAGATGCATAATTTAACTTTTTAAATTTTTTTAACGTTCACGTTTAATTAAATGTATTTCTTTTTATTTTGAAAGAAAATGAACTCGTAATTTTTTTTGGCAACAATTAAATTATAGCTAATATTTTAATGGCTATTTTAACACTATTAGGATGTTATTATTTACATATTTTAATTAATTACAAGAAAACTAATAAAAAAATCGAGAATCGGACTTCGAAGTATTGTGTTGTCACCGAGTTCTGAGCTACTGTGAAAATTTCAAATTTCTAGCTAGTCGAGAAAAGTTAGTTAAAAATCGATTGCAAGATTTGTACAAGAGGGATAGTGTGAACTAATAGTAGGAATTGAAAAAGTAAATACTTTGTTCGAAATCTCTATTTTCAGCAATTTCAACCACAGATTTTGGGTTTTAAATTACTATTAATTCATTATTAGGAATCTTCATTTAATGTTGATTGTTTAGCTTGAAAAACGAATTCGTTTTCTTCAACATATTTCATACAATTTATTATTTTGTTTCTTAGACTACTGTGTTTAGTAATATGTTTGAACCAGATCATTAGTGACTCATTATCATTCTTTTAAGGTAGTAACACTCTGTTAAGGGCGTACTGTCTAGGACGTACTGCAAAGAGTTTGAGAGTTTGTCACAAATACAATTTGCAGATGAACTTTCCTCCGATTTTGTATAAATAAGTTTGAAATGGACCATGGTTTGTAAAAAAGGTATATAGATGTCAATTTATTATGTTATAATTCTGGTTTATTTTTAGGAAAAAATTAAAAGTATATCTCCAATTTCCTGATTTTTCTCATATATTTTGCAAATTTTAAGTAAATTCTTTTTTTTTTTAGTTCATATTTTAATTATGATAATGTGATTGGCTGAAATATTTGCTTTGCAATTTCGTTCCCGACTTCTTCCTTTGCTTATGCATTTGCCAGCTCACTGCCTTGAATACCCGTATGAGCTCTCACCCAGTCAAAATGTGTTTCTCCGTTTATATTTATCATTTAATGTTGAATTTTTGCAATTAGTGAGTCTTTCGATTCCAATTTCGGACTCCAATTCGATTCCAATTCGATTTCAACGAGGACGGCTGGTTCAGAGGTTTGCCTTCTTTTTTTTTTAAATAAACCAATTTGCATGTTCCCTGGCACTTGGGAAGTAATTTAATTTTAAGAGGATATTGTACATTGAATGGAAAAATGTTGTGAAATTTTTAAAAAGTGATGTTACCAATATGTGATCTATCTGGGCCAGGAGCTTTGTTTTTATTAAAGCTAAATGTTTCTTGTTTTAACTCAGCGATACTAAATGGTGGTTCTTCATCTATTGGAACGAACGCGATTTCCGCTGAAGCTTCAGATGGGCTAAAGATTTCTGTGATTAGTCATTTTAATGTTGAAAGTCTGGTTGGAGGGACAAAGCTGGGAGGGAAAGTGCTGAAAACGGCGAAAAGGGTATGATCCAAATGTTTGTTATATGTCAAAACTTTTACTTTGCCCTAAGGTGATGTCTATGATTGACAAAACTTAATCCAGGAGTCTCTCCTTGCCCCCTCCAATTTTCTTTTGTAACGATCTTTGTTTCTTCTATTTTTTTTTCCTCTGTCTGTGGAATTTTGCAGCTCTGTTCGTTTGTATAGAGCTTTTAGACGGTTTCTGTCTGATCTCAAAACTAAGGTCCACCAAGTAATTTTGTTTAAATACACTACTTTTCCATAAATGACCGGACACTTTCGATTTCAGACGTTTTTTAAAAATCCCAAAAAATACTAAACAAATTATTTCTAAACTTCAAGAGTGAAAGGAACATGTTATTTCTCATATGTTTTAGTTAAAGTTTTGCGCCGAGAGTGATAGGGGGACCAGTAAAAAACGAAAGAAGCAGGACAATGCACGACCTGAAGTTGTTCATATTGTCTGGACCTTCATTGATGCCGAATGTGTTCGACTGTTGCTCTGACCAGCGCGTTCTCCTGATTTCGCACCAATGAAATTGAATGTTTAATCATTGAAAAGCTACTGGCCGCCCACCACTCACCAGTACCTTCGATCGATGAATTGTGGCATCGTATTAAAGCTTTTAGAAGCGCTTTACCCGTACATGTCATCCAATCGCTGTTCGATTCAATGCCTAGGCAGATAAGTGCTGTTGTTGCTCACAGAGGTCGCTGCTTTATGTACTGTTTTCTCAGTACATATTACTCCAAATTTCCTGTAATTTTAATCAATTATTCTTCCTACTATAATGTATGTGTCCAACAGATTTCATTCCGCTATTATCATTCCATCTTGGTGTAGCAATTTTGAATGGCCAGCAGTATACCTTCAGGTTATCTGCAGTTTTGTGCAGTTATATATATATATAATAGTTTTTGTGCATTTTTTTTTTTTTTTTTTTTTTGCTGGGTTGTTGCCAACTTAAAAGTGGGGGTGGAGGGAACCTGGTTAATTTTTAATAGCTTTTAATCCATTGAATAAATCCTCTACGTGTCTACCGCATTCGTCCTGTCTGAGATAAACCCATAATGGGCTGTACGCGTTTAGATCACTTAGAAGAATACAAGACTTATGAAAAGGATTTGTTTTGTAAACAACACTTTTAGAATCGAGAATATTAATTAATGAAAGTAGATATTATTTTTAAAAAACTGTACTAAAATAAATTTTATGCCACATTTCGGCAGAGTAAGGACAATAAGGACACATGTGTTTAATTCAGTATTTTCAGAATTATACTCAAAACATCTATACTCAAGAAACTATATACTCAAAAAATAATATATATATATATATATATACACTAAACGACAAAAAAAAAAAAAAAAAAAAATACGTGTGGCACTCGAGGACTGCCGCGGTAAAGCTATTGCATAGCATTTTTTATCAACTTATGCAATTATAATTATTTATTTATTTTATTTATGCAGTATTTTATTTTCTTTGATATTAATTCAAGTTTTTTCTTTGATATTAATTCAAGTTACACTTTTTGAGCGTGGTGACCGATAAGAAAACAATTTTTTTTCTTTTATTGAATAAATAAGAATATATCCGCAATGAGAATATATCAAAAATATCCGCAATCGATTTGTAGGTATCGAAAACCTCGATGTACCAAATTTGAATGATCTAACTCTATTTTTTGAGAAAAGGTATTTTAATAGGTTTTTAAAGGCCTGCAAGTCGAATGGGGATATTCAAGTTTTTTCTTTGATATAATTTCAAGTTACACTTTTTGAGCGTGGTGACCGATAAGAAAACAAATTTTAATAGAGAAAAGCTATTTAATAGGTTTTAAAGGTCTGCAAGTCGAATGGGGATATTCAAGTTTTTTCTTTGATATTAATTCAAGTTACACTTTTTGAGCCTGGTGACCGATAAGAAAACAAATTTTAATAGAGAAAAGGTATTTAATAGGTTTTAAAGGCCTGCAAGTCGAATGGGGATATTAAAGTTTTTTCTTTGATATTAATTCAAGTTACACTTTTTGAGCGTGGTGACCGATAAGAAAACAAATTTTAATAGAGAAAACGTATTTAATAGGTTTTAAAGGCCTGCAAGTCGAATGGGGATATTCAAGTTTTTTCTTTGATATTAATGTGAATAAGATAACAATAATGATAAGAAAACAAATTTTAATAGAGAAAAGGTATGTTAATAGGTTTTAAAGGCCTGCAAGTCGAATGAGGATATTCAAGTTTTTTCTTTGATATTAATTCAAGTTACACTTTTTGAGCGTGGTGACCGATAAGAAAACGAATTTTAATAGAGAAAAGGTATTTAATAGGTTTTAAAGGCCTGCAAGTCGAATGGGGATATTCAAGTTTTTTCTTTGATATTAATGAATAAGATAACAATAATGATAAGAAAAGAAATTTAATAGAGAAAAGGTATTTTAATAGGTTTTAAAGGCCTGCAAGTCGAATGGGGATATTCAAGTTTTTTCTCTGATATTAATTCAAGTTACACTTTTTGAGCGTGGTGACCGATAAGAAAACAAATTTTAATAGAGAAAAGGTATTTAAGAGGTTTTAAAGGTCTGCAAGTCGAATGGGGATATTCAAGGTTTTTCTTTGATATTAATGAATAAGATAACAATAATGATAAGATAACAATAATGAAAAGAAAACAAATTTTAATAGAGAAAAGGTATTTAATAGGTTTTAAAGGCCTGCAAGTCGAATGGAGATATTCAAGTTTTATCTGATCTACTTTATACCCAAATTTTAAGCGTACAGCTATTCACTGTTGTACATAGATGATAGATACCTATACGCCTATATACTTTCTCACAAACAGCTGCTTATGTATTCGTCCGATTTCGGAGCAGCTCGTCTCGATCTGTGCGAGCTTCGTACAGCCGAAGTCTACCGAACTGTGTTAGGTTTTTTTTTTCGTTACGGAATTTTTCGATTCGGTCGCCGCGTTCAAAGCCCGCGATAAAAGCTATACAATAGCTTAAAAAAAAGTCGCACTTGGATATTTTCCAATTTTCTTTCAGTAATCGTTAATTTTATTGTTTGAAAAGTAAATTTTTAAACATATTTTATTACGTTGTGTTCCACGTGCAATTTAGGATTGAGCCAAGTGTTAAAAACAAGATGCAATTGTTCTCGGGAAAATTGAAATTTTAGAAAGTATTTCAAAAATGGCAAGAATAAGGTAATTAACGGTACCACAAAAAATATTAAGTTTAGAGCGAAAATCAAAAAAATATTTTAATACGTGGGATGTCAAAATGATTAAATGTTAATGAAATAATAGTGATCTGGCTTTTAGCAAGATTTTTCGGCTGTTTAAACTGCACATTTGACTTTCGGCGACCACGTTACTAATCCAGTCGAGATGACAGCAAGTTAAAAAGCCAGCACTTAAAAAATCAGTTTGTATTACATTTAGAACATAGCAGAGATTCAGAAAAAGTGCTTAATAGCATAATTTATCTAAATACAGAGAAATAGCAATTAAACAAAACAGGTTTACTTGCCAGAAAATCTGAAAAAATTCATTCTTAACGAAAAGAATTAGAAAACAAAGAAATCAGAGGGTTAAAAGATTAAAAAATGATCAATTAATTATTGGGCTGAAGTTGTTCTCTCTGATGAGTCAAGTTTAACTTATTTCGAACTGACCGAAACAAGCAGATCTGATCACAAAAATGTGACTGACTTAATGAAAATCGCACTTTTAAAACAATGACATATTCCCCGTACATTAGGATACGAAAATGCATAATTTTTCGGTGAGTCTGGCAAATTTTCATGTTCAAGGGATCAATTAACCCGAAATAAAACTTGGCCATTAAAAAATTGATACCTGACTGACTACTTTGTGGAATTTCAGACTCTTCCATAATCAGCATTTCAAGATAATAATTCACCTTGTTATATGACTCTTGTGATACATTAATTTGATTCACGTTGTTAAAATTACTTATCCATTCTCATGAGCATCTATAATTTGTTAAGTTATCATAATTTTTTTTTTTTACTTAAAATTAAATCCCACAAAGAATATTGCAGGATTTCTTCTTTATTAGACATGAAAATTGTCCTAAAATACGACATCTATTAATTAAAAAAAAAAATCTGGAGTGACTCCACTCGACTTTCCGAACATTGAGTCATTAACAGTTTTGTAGATAAAGTAAAGAAAGAGGAGTTGTTAAACAAACAAAAGAGAGAAAACCATAATAGAGTGTTTGAGTATTTTTTTCCATATATTACACGATGTTTTGTTTAAAGCTACTGAACTTTGAGCCCAAAGATCATAATGATAAAGAATGTTTCTTTGTTTCCCTGTAAAAACCTATAAATGCTAGATTAACCAAAATGCTTATAATTAGTGCAACAGTGATTTATAATATTCATATAAATTTTCAGCTCAATTGAATAAGGCGTTTAGATGCTATCGCACTTTTAAAAATTTGGTCCCATAGGCCATAATGATAAAGAATTTTTCTTTGTGTCCCTGTAAAACAACTGCAAGTGCTAGATTCACCAAAATCTATACAGTTGGTGCAACTGTGACTTATAACAGGTGTAAAAATTTTTTGCTCATATTAATAAGGCGTTTAGACGCTATCACTCTTTTAAAAATTTGGCCCCATAGGCCATAATGATAAAGAATTTTTCTTTGTGTCCCTGTTAAAAAACTATAAGTGCTAGACTTTCCAAAATCTATAGAGATTGAGTATCTGTGACCTATAATATTCGTATAAATTTTTTGCTCAATTGAATAAAGCGTTTAGATGCTATCGCATTTTTAAGATTTTGGTCCCATAGCCCATAATGATAAAGTATTTTTCTTTGTACCCCTGTAAAAAAACTATAGTGCTATATTCACCAAAATCTATAGGGTTCGTACTATGGTGACTTACAATATGCGTACCAACTTTCAGCTTATTCGAGCAAAGCGTTTAGACGCTAGCGTGTTCACTCACAGACATACACACACATACATACGCACACACGCATAGATACATCATCGTAAAAATAGGGAAAACGGACTCAGGGGACCTTGAAACGTATAGAAACAACAAAATCTCAAATTCGGATTTTTGACATCATTACAATACTTTCCTCACTATAGTGTTCGGAAAGTAAAAATGTATATGGAAAAATATATTACAAAAAGCCAAATTTTATGATTTAAAACAATTTTTTAATAAATTGTACTAATTATTAACCCTCGCTTTCCCAAGATGGGGCCATTTTCACCCCATTTTGTAGTTGATATTTAATTAAACCCGCCTCATTCAAAAGGTGCACTAATTCGCCAGAGATAGCAAACGTAACCAGTGGAATGTTGCAACTTCTAAATGATAGAAAAAGGTGCGGTGCTGGTGATTTTTGCCGAACGTTCCAAGCGGCACCTGAAAGCAATATTTTTTTTTTTTTTTTTTTTTTTTTTTTTTTTTTTTTCAGCAAAGATTTGATTTTGGGAAAGCGAGGGTTAATACAATAGATAAATGATTAATCTAGCAATACTACTGTGTCTTTAAAATATTGCTACACTTCTGTAACATTTCTATAAATTTAGTATATTGTTATAATTTTCCTCTATTAAGCAGTTTAACACCAATTTAAGGGATCAGGTACATTCGAAGGGAGAAAATATCAGGAAAAAGGACCATAACTTTATTTACAATAATTCAGAAAATAATTACTTTTAATACTTGTAAATTTTAACGGGTGTTAATAAAGGTTTAATTGTTCATCACAGCCATTAATTTAATTCTACTTTTTTTTAAAGAAAAAATTTTAATAAAAATGTCAGATCAAATTTTTTATCACTGTATACTTTTGTTCGTACAATATCTCCGCGATGGTTAGATAGAATTTAATGAAAGTTTAACAGCTCTTACGCGACATTTAAATATATGAAATGGCAAACAATAAACATTCTAACATTGATAGTTTAATTATAAGAATAATTACGCCAAACAGAGTGATAATAATTATAATACTTATTATTATTATTACTTATAATTATTATAATTATTATTACTTATAATAATAATCATTATTATTATTATTACTTATTATTATTACTTATAATTATTATTACTTATAATAATAATAAATATTATTATTATTACTTATTATTATTACTTATTATTATTACTTATAATTATAATTCTTAATAATAATTACAATACTTTTTTTTCGAAAGAACGAACCTTCCCAAGCAAAATTATTTTTCGGAAATTTAATTACAGGGTGATTTTCAATGTGCAAATTTTTTTTTTTTTTTTTTAGTTCATATGATGTACCATTTACATATAATCTCACGCGGATAGCTTATATCTAAAAAATATCAAATCTGACCTTATTAAATAAAAAAGAATTATACTAATTAAAAATGTACAATTATTCTAGCAGCTGTAATAGATAGATAAATTCCTTCTTAATACATCTGAAAAATTACAAGTTCCTAAAATAATTATTTTTTAAACTATTGTCAAAAGAATTATGATAACTTTTTACAGATATTTCCACCGTTCAAAAGTAACTGACCTTCTTAAAAAATACATATTTGCAATTTAGATATATATATATATATATATATCGAGAGAGAGAGAGAGAGAGAGAGAGAGAGAGAGAGAGAAAGAAAATACCTTTAAGTGGTTTCTGATATATTTTATTTCAAAACCAATTTCCTCTCATCCTTAAAATTTTGTCTTCAGATTTCGAGAAATAATTATTTTATTTTCTGTTGTGTCATTTTCTTTCCCTGTATGAAATTCTGTGACCTTTAAGTCGTTATCAACCTTCTTATAACAGATTACAAATCGGAAACTTTATACTTATTTAAATAAACTAAAAATCACTCATTGTCACTTTATATAAAGTAAATTTATTTAAATAATATGCAGTCACGAAAAGTATGTATATTATTAAAAATGAAAAAAATAAATGAAAAATAAAGAACCTTTAAACAAACGTCTTCTTAGATACGCATTTTGCGTCTAAAGCTGACTTTATTAAGTTTTTTTACATATTTTCAAGTATTTTTTTAATCAAAACAGTATCGTATAAACGACATTTGCGACAAAGCAATTTCAAGGCACTTTTAACTTTTTCCTCTTTGAAAGAAGCAATTTCATGAAAATTTTTCATTACTCAATATTAAGTTTGAAGAATATTTCCACTTTTACTATTTTCACTGAAAAAGCTGAAAGTAATTAATTGCGAATTTTTGAGAGAGTTAAATTTTCAAAAATGTCTTTGTTGATAAAAAGGGTGAAGTGAGAAATAATAAAAATAAATGAATAAATTCAAAGATTTTCTAAGTTAAGCTCTCTTTTGTAATCTTGAAAAAATATTTTGTATGTTTATTGAAAATATTTTGGTTGAAAATAATTGTTTTTCTTTGAATATGATAAATTCTATGTAGTACTATTCTCACGTAAAAAATAATAAAGAAAAATCTTGCACAACGCATGAACTTTTAAATGCTTTCTAACGCTATGCATATTATTTATTAGTTTTGGTATGCATGTTAAGCCATATGTGTAATACTTGGAAGAATTTAGAGGAAGATGTAATAAAGAATAGTTCTTTGAAAAAAAGTAAGAATTTTTCACTTTTTATCTTTCATTTTCCATGTGTGATAAACTGGAATGAAGCTTATATCATATATAAAATCCTTAATTTAAAGTAATGAAACGTCTAAACGTGCATTTCTAACAGCAATCCATAAGTTGCCAATAATATTTTGTGCCTTTCTTACTAACTACATGGTACACTGAAGCTACATTACCAAATAAAATATGTGTAACTTACAAACATTACTTTAGCTGGTTTGCCACTATATGATTATTTTTTGAACAACATAGAATGTCCTTGACTTTTTGATATAAAGGAATTCCAAAGCACCGCAAATGTCCATACAAAACGAAATTTGAACCTAGCATCTGCTAACTAAACGCCAGGAAGATACCTTTTCATTCACCATTCAGATGGTAAAATTACCGCCAATGGAGTATATTATAGCCGAATTCTGTGAATGTAGTTCTTGATTAAATGTATAAATTTCGGTATAACCGTATACTTATGAATTATATACTTATGAGTCGTTCGTACTTATGAACCGTTCTGTTTTAGTAAAAAGTATATCTAGGTCCATTTCGATCTGAATTACACATATATTCATGAAAAAGTATATGTTTTAAAAAAAATGCCTTTCTTATATACGAGTAGCATACAGAATGTTCAACCAGATTAAATGTAATTAAAAAAAATTATATACTACATTAGAAAAACATACTGAAAATAGAATATATATGTATTAAATATCTGATAAATTAAATAATATTGTTTAGCTGCGCTTGCACACGCATTAACAAATATTTCATTTGTATAATTTCTTAAAGTATTGAGCTACTTTTTTAAAAACGCTAAGAAAGTATCGTGGAAATTGAAGACAAAATTTGCCCACGGACTGAACCGAATTTCAATTAATCTCAAAATAAAAACAAAACGATAAATTTGTCTATCTAAAATTTTGTTTTAATCTAATAAGTGTTAATATAGTACATGTTCATTGTATATGAATATAGATAAAACACATTATCGTTTCCTTTAATTATTATTACTTTCTTCTATGTTCAATATAAGAAACTATTAATTTCGTAGAAGTTCCTCGGGTTTTCGATGAATTTACGCGTTTTGAAAGCCCTAGAAAACGATTTGACCATTTTTAGAAAATGTCTGTCTGCTGGTTGGTCTGTTTGTGTGTGTGTGACAAAATTTAGCGCAAACTATATCTCACGAACTACTTCACAGAATTACATAAAAATTTCTATATATTTGCACCTTGAAAGAAATTAGTGTCTGAACAACAGGTGGCGTTGCCCTCCCGCTTTCTCTAAATTTTTACTATGGTGGTATAAGACAAAATTTCGTATAAATATGCATAATGAGTTATAATTGTGATAGTCAACTGAAAAAAAATGGTGTACATAGGAGCATTCTTTCTGCCCCTGGAGGATATCCACCAACCTGAGGGAGGGGAAAGAATTTTCATTCTGAGTATCTTTCAAAAGTGCTCGTCAGTACTTTAGAAACGAATGGTTGAGCCACCCATGTATGATAATTTAAAATGAAGTTATCTATTTGTTTTTGTTTTCATAATTTTTAAGAAAAAAATATAAAAACATTTTTTAAGATGCCATACGGTGGATAAAATTGACTTTCATTGGGTATTTAGTGTTTTACTTCTCTAGAATGAAAATAGTCTGCATTCTTCAGAATAGATAATTTTAATAAATAATAGATTTCATATGTTGTTACAAAATTGTAAATAATTGTGTTTATTTCTGTATAAATTCTTTCAAAGAGGCTTAGTAAGTTGATAAAGTGCTAATTTTGTGCATTTCTAGTCGTTTTAGCATTGAAATAGCCTTATTTTCCCTTAAAAACGCATTAAAAAGCCCCAGTAATGCAGGTAATGGATTTGGCGCCAAATTAACGACTTTTCCCCACCTTGGCGATTTTTTTGGCGACCTTGGCGAGAAAATCCTTATATGGGATATACCAAATATGGAAGCTGTAAGTTGATTGGTTGACCACTTTCTAGAGTTTTCTCGAAAAATCTGTGTTCCATGGAATAGTATATAAGGAAGCGCTTTCTCGCCAAGGCAGTCAGTTCAGTTCAGTCTGTTATCAGAGTCGGTCAGCTTGCATTGAGCCTCTTCGAAAGAGACTTGCTTTAAGTGTTATTGCTATACAGTTTGTACTGTGGATTTGCTATTGACAGCTGTTGTTGAAGCTGTGTTTACTGGTCGAATTGAAGCTGATACTTGGTTTATAGATCTGTATTTTTCTGGAACTTTCTGTGAATAAATTACTGAATTTTTGTACGTTTGGCCTTTCATTCTCGGACAACTCACGAACCCCCAAGTACGCAACATTTCTGGTGTCAGGAGCGGGGTTGTCTGTGAATGGTGATAACGAGAGCTATGGAGCAAGAAATGAAGAAATTTCTAGAAGGACTCACTGCTCAGATGAATGAGTTAAGATCTGGATTCATAGAGGAAATGAAAGCCGGACAGGAAAAGATGGAAACCGGATTGATAGAGAAAATAGAAACAGGACAAAGAGAAATGAAAGAAGGACAAAGAAAGTTGAAAGGCAGTTTGACCGAAGAAATTAAATCTAATCAAGATGAGATGAAGAGAGAGCTTTCAACGGTGAAAGAATCAATCGAGGGTAAATTAACGGTGATGGAAAATAGAATGGATGGAATAGAAGAGAAAGTTTTGAAAATAGAAGAAAGTTTTGAAGAGAAAGCCATGAAGATAGAAGAAAATGTTATGAAGGTTGAAGAGAAAGCTATGAAGATAGAAGAAAATTTTATGAAGGTTGAAGAGAGTGTTACGAAAATAGAACGGAGTTTCGAGGAGAAAGTTAAAGAAAATTTTGATCAGGAACTGAAAAGAAGGTTTTCAGAGATAGAAGGTAAATTGAAGAGAATAGAAGAAGATCTGGAGAGAAAAGTGAAAGAAAAGTTAGAATCCATGCCCCTGGAAACTGAAAAGAAAGAGAGAAGAATCCAGAATCAGGAATTGATTAAGCTATCCACCTACGACGGCAGTTCCTCCTGGCATGTATATAAGACGCAGTTTTCCATCGTAGCTGAAGCAAACGGCTGGGACTCTGTTGCAAAGACGGCTCATCTAGTAGGGTCGTTGCGGGGCGACGCCGCAGATATTCTGGAGACCCTTTCGAAGGAACAGCGATATGACTTTGAAGCTGTAACCAGAGCACTAGAGCTACGTTTTGGAGCGAAATGGTCCAAAGAATATAGTCGACTCCAGCTAAGGTCCCGTCGTCAGAGACCAGGGGAAAGCTTACAAGAACTGGCATCAAACATCCAGAGGCTTTCACATTTGGCTTTCTCAGACTGTCATCCTGAAACACGCAATGATCTGGCCCTAGAATATTTCTTTGATGCTGTCGGAGATCCAGATATTCAAAAAGCCCTCAGACTCTCCGGCGTGAAGGATGTCGAGTCAGCCTTGGTGTATGCCCTAAAGATCGAGGCAGCCCAACAAGCCTCCCACGAACATCGCCCGAACAGCACAGTAGACAAAGTGAACCGTTCTCAATATGATTTTAAAGAGATTCAGAAAATGATTGCAGAAATTAATAGAAGACTACGCATTCTTGAGAGTAAGAAAGAAGGGAAGACTCCAACAACTAAATGCTGGGGCTGTGGAAAAGACGGGCATATCAAACGAAGCTGCCCAGTAAGAACACCTAGAGAAGCAACCAAGAATGTCTCTGAAGTATGCTACCCAGAAGGAGCTCTTCGGGAAAATCCAGATGCCTTCTTTCGGGAGCCTCCATCTGAAGATCATAAATACAGCTCTAAAGCCAAAGATAGACCCCAAAGAATACAGCCAGTTGCTCGCCAAGTTACTGTCTCAACACCATCAGAACAAGATCCCGATCCCTGGAGTGACGAAGAACTTAGACAAGCCCAGTTGGAAGATCCTGACATAAAGCCAATATTACAGCTGAAGGTGACGACCAGCAACAGACCTACCTGGCAGGACATTTCCAGATTCAGTCCCATTACGAAAAGTTATTGGGCACTTTGGGACTCTCTTCATATCAGAAACGGCGTATAATACAGAAAGTGGGAATCTGATGATGGGAAAAGCTTCAGATGGCAGATTTTATTACCAAGATCAAAAATTCCAGCTGTTTTAGAACAACTGCATAGTAGCTCTACCGGAGGCCATTTTGGTGTAATGAAGACTCTGCAGAAAGTTCGGGAACGCTTCTACTGGTGCAAGGCAAAGGAGGATGAGGAGAAATGGTGTAAATCCTGTGATGCTTGTGCGGCACGTAAAGGCCCGCAGAAACGAAGTCGAGGAAGACTGCAACGGTATAACGTGGGAGCACCATTTGAACGGATTGCAATCGACATCTTGGGTCCTTTGCCACGGGCCTCCAGTGGAAATAAATACATCCTCGTCGTGATGGACTATTTCACCAAGTGGCCTGAGGCATATCCCATTCCCAATCAAGAGGCATGCACAGTCGCAGAGGTCCTAGTGCAGCAATGGGTGTCAAGGTACGGCACTCCCCTACAACTTCATACCGACCAAGGTAGGAACTTTACCTCTGATGTTTTCAAAGGACTGTGTCAACTACTCGGCATAGACAAAACCCGGACAACACCCTTACATCCCCAGTCGGACGGCATGGTCGAGAGGTTCAATCGTACCATCCTGAATAACCTCTCTCTTCTAGTATGAAGGAACCAGCAAGATTGGGACTTGAAGTTGCCATTGTTCCTGCTGGCTTATCGAAGTGCTGTCCATGAAACCACCGGCTATACTCCAGCCCAGATGCAGTTTGGACGTGAACTTCGTCTCCCTTGTGATCTCCTGTTTGATTGTCCACCCGATGCGCCTTCATCACCCGAGGAGTGCATCCAAGATCTCCAGGCACGATTTGAGGACGTACACAACTTTGCTCGGGAGCAAATTCACATTGCAACGGAGAAAATGAAGAACAAGGTACGATCTAAAGGCTACGCAACATGAGTTCCAGGAAGGAGAGAAGGTCTGGTTGTGGAATCCTGTTCGACGCAAAGGACTCTCTCCCAAGTTACAGTGCAACTGGGAAGGACCGTACACAGTCTTAAAAAGGCTGAATGATGTAGTGGTGCGGATCACTAAAACACCTTCATCAAAACCGAAGGCGGTGCACTCAGGCTAGCCAAGTACCGCAATTAACGGTAATATTAAAATTTAAAATGTAAATACTGGTAAAATTTGCGCATGCGCACTGTAAATATTTGTATATAAATATTTGTACATATTTGTTAATTTTGTAAATATTTCTCACTTGATTTGTATTTCTATTTTATCGTTATATGCAACTTAGTTTTTGTATTTTAGATTGTGTAAATTTGTTTAGTTTCGCCTCTTGACCAAGGGTTGCACTGCCCGGGACGTGCAGTCCTTGGGAGGGGGCAGTGTTACAAAATTGTAAATAATTGTGTTTTTTTCTGTATAAATTCTTTCAAAGAGTCTTAGTAAGTTGATAAAGTGCTAATTTTGTGCATTTCTAGTCGTTTTAGCGTTGAAATAGCCTTCTTTTCCCTTAAAAACGCATTAAAAAGCCCCAGTAATGCAGGTAATGGATTTGGCGCCAAATTAACGACTTTTCCCCACCTTGGCGATTTTTTTGGCGACCTTGGCGAGAAAATCCTTATATGGGATATACGAAATATGGAAGCTGTAAGTTGATTGGTTGACCACTTTCTAGAGTTTTCTCGAAAAATCTGTGTTCCATGGAACAGTATATAAGGAAGCGCTTTCTCGCCAAGGCAGTCAGTTCAGTTCAGTCTGTTATCAGAGTCGGTCAGCTTGCATTGAGCCTCTTCGAAAGAGACTTGCTTTAAGTGTTATTGCTATATAGTTTGTACTGTGGATTTGCTATTGACAGCTGTTGTTGAAGCTGTGTTTACTGGTCGAATTGAAGCTGATACTTGGTTTATAGACCTGTATTTTTCTGGAACTTTCTGTGAATAAATTACTGAATTTTTGTACGTTTGGCCTTTCATTCTCGGACAACTCACGAACCCCCAAGTACGCAACATTTCTGGTGTCAGGAGCGGGGTTGTCTGTGAATGGTGATAACGAGAGCTATGGAGCAAGAAATGAAGAAATTTCTAGAAGGACTCACTGCTCAGATGAATGAGTTAAGATCTGGATTCATAGAGGAAATGAAAGCCGGACAGGAAAAGATGGAAACCGGATTGATAGAGAAAATAGAAACAGGACAAAGAGAAATGAAAGAAGGACAAAGAAAGTTGAAAGGCAGTTTGACCGAAGAAATTAAATCTAATCAAGATGAGATGAAGAGAGAGCTTTCAACGGTGAAAGAATCAATCGAGGGTAAATTAACGGTGATGGAAAATAGAATGGATGGAATAGAAGAGAAAGTTTTGAAAATAGAAGAAAGTTTTGAAGAGAAAGCCATGAAGATAGAAGAAAATGTTATGAAGGTTGAAGAGAAAGCTATGAAGATAGAAGAAAATTTTATGAAGGTTGAAGAGAGTGTTACGAAAACAGAACGGAGTTTCGAGGAGAAAGTTAAATAAATTTTGATCAGGAACTGAAAAGAAGGTTTTCAGAGATAGAAGGTAAATTGAAGAGAATAGAAGAAGATCTGGAGAGAAAAGTGAAAGAAAAGTTAGAATCCATGCCCCTGGAAACTGAAAAGAAAGAGAGAAGAATCCAGAATCGGGAATTGATTAAGCTATCCACCTACGACGGCAGTTCCTCCTGGCATGTATATAAGACGCAGTTTTCCATCGTAGCTGAAGCAAACGGCTGGGACTCTGTTGCAAAGACGGCTCATCTAGTAGGGTCGTTGCGGGGCGACGCCGCAGATATTCTGGAGACCCTTTCGAAGGAACAGCGATATGACTTCGAAGCTGTAACCAGAGCACTAGAGCTACGTTTTGGAGCGAAATGGTCCAAAGAATATAGTCGACTCCAGCTAAGGTCCCGTCGCCAGAGACCAGGGGAAAGCTTACAAGAACTGGCATCAAACATCCAGAGGCTTTCACATTTGGCTTTCTCAGACTGTCATCCTGAAACACGCAATGATCTGGCCCTAGAATATTTCTTTGATGCTGTCGGAGATCCAGATATTCAAAAAGCCCTCAGACTCTCCGGCGTGAAGGATGTCGAGTCAGCCTTGGTGTATGCCCTAAAGATCGAGGCAGCCCAACAAGCCTCCCACGAACATCGCCCGAACAGCACAGTAGACAAAGTGAACCGTTCTCAAGATGATTTTAAAGAGATTCAGAAAATGATTGCAGAAATTAATAGAAGACTACGCATTCTTGAGAGTAAGAAAGAAGGGAAGACTCCAACAACTAAATGCTGGGGCTGTGGAAAAAGACGAGCATATCAAACGAAGCTGCCCAGTAAGAACACCTAGAGAAGCAACCAAGAATGTCTCTGAAGTATGCTACCCAGAAGGAGCTCTTCGGGAAAATCCAGATGCCTTCTTTTGGGAGCCTCCATCTGAAGATCATAAATACAGCTCTAAAGCCAAAGATAGACCCCAAAGAATACAGCCAGTTGCTCGCCAAGTTACTGTCTCAACACCATCAGAACAAGATCCCGATCCCTGGAGTGACGAAGAACTTAGACAAGCCCAGTTGGAAGATCCTGACATAAAGCCAATATTACAGCTGAAGGTGACGACCAGCAACAGACCTACCTGGCAGGACATTTCCAGATTCAGTCCCATTACGAAAAGTTATTGGGCACTTTGGGACTCTCTTCATATCAGAAACGGCGTATAATACAGAAAGTGGGAATCTGATGATGGGAAAATGGCAGATTTTATTACCAAGATCAAAAATTCCAGCTGTTTTAGAACAACTGCATAGTAGCTCTACCGGAGGCCATTTTGGTGTAATGAAGACTCTGCAGAAAGTTCGGGAACGCTTTTACTGGTGCAAGGCAAAGGAGGATGTGGAGAAATGGTGTAAATCCTGTGATGCTTGTGCGGCACGTAAAGGCCCGCAGAAACGAAGTCGAGGAAGACTGCAACGGTATAACGTGGGAGCACCATTTAAACGGATTGCAATCGACATCTTGGGTCCTTTGCCACGGGCCTCCAGTGGAAATAAATACATCCTCGTCGTGATGGACTATTTCACCAAGTGGCCTGAGGCATATCCCATTCCCAATCAAGAGGCATGCACAGTCGCAGAGGTCCTAGTGCAGCAATGGGTGTCAAGGTACGGCACTCCCCTACAACTTCATACCGACCAAGGTAGGAACTTTACCTCTGATGTTTTCAAAGGACTGTGTCAACTACTCGGCATAGACAAAACCCGGACAACACCCTTACATCCCCAGTCGGACGGCATGGTCGAGAGGTTCAATCGTACCATCCTGAATAACCTCTCTCTTCTAGTATCAAGGAACCAGCAAGATTGGGACTTGAAGTTGCCATTGTTCCTGCTGGCTTATCGAAGTGCTGTCCATGAAACCACCGGCTATACTCCAGCCCAGATGCAGTTTGGACGTGAACTTCGTCTCCCTTGTGATCTCCTGTTTGATTGTCCACCCGATGCGCCTTCATCACCCGAGGAGTGCATCCAAGATCTCCAGGCACGATTTGAGGACGTACACAACTTTGCTCGGGAGCAAATTCACATTGCAACGGAGAAAATGAAGAACAAGGTACGATCTAAAGGCTACGCAACATGAGTTCCAGGAAGGAGAGAAGGTCTGGTTGTGGAATCCTGTTCGACGCAAAGGACTCTCTCCCAAGTTACAGTGCAACTGGGAAGGACCGTACACAGTCTTAAAAAGGCTGAATGATGTAGTGGTGCGGATCACTAAAACACCTTCATCAAAACCGAAGGCGGTGCACTCAGGCTAGCCAAGTACCGCAATTAACGGTAATATTAAAATTTAAAATGTAAATACTGGTAAAATTTGCGCATGCGCACTGTAAATATTTGTATATAAATATTTGTACATATTTGTTAATTTTGTAAATATTTCTCACTTGATTTGTATTTCTATTTTATCGTTATATGCAACTTAGTTTTTGTATTTTAGATTGTGTAAATTTGTTTAGTTTCGCCTCTTGACCAAGGGTTGCACTGCCCGGGACGTGCAGTCCTTGGGAGGGGGCAGTGTTACAAAATTGTAAATAATTGTGTTTTTTTCTGTATAAATTCTTTCAAAGAGTCTTAGTAAGTTGATAAAGTGCTAAATTTGTGCATTTCTAGTCGTTTTAGCGTTGAAATAGCCTTCTTTTCCCTTAAAAACGCATTAAAAAGCCCCAGTAATGCAGGTAATGGATTTGGCGCCAAATTAACGACTTTTCCCCACCTTGGCGATTTTTTTGGCGACCTTGGCGAGAAAATCCTTATATGGGATATACCAAATATGGAAGCTGTAAGTTGATTGGTTGACCACTTTCTAGAGTTTTCTCGAAAAATCTGTGTTCCATGGAACAGTATATAAGGAAATGCTTTCTCGCCAAGGCAGTCAGTTCAGTTCAGTCTGTGATCAGAGTCGGTCAGCTTGCATTGAGCCTCTTCGAAAGAGACTTGCTTTATGTGTTATTGCTATACAGTTTGTACTGTGGATTTGCTATTGACAGCTGTTGTTGAAGCTGTGTTTACTGGTCGAATTGAAGCTGATACTTGGTTTATAGACCTGTATTTTTCTGGAACTTTCTGTGAATAAATTACTGAATTTTTGTACGTTTGGCCTTTCATTCTCGGACAACTCACGAACCCCCAAGTACGCAACAATATTATATAGTGATAGATAGATAGATACATAGCTAGATGGAGAGATAGATAGATATTTTATTATTGAGTGAATTTGTATAGGAAAATATAAAAGAAAGTCATATGGTAGCCACAGCATATTATTATTTTTTTTTTTTTTTAAGGAATTGAAATTCAATTTATGTTATGGTCGATAACTCTTTCAGTCTTCACCAAAATTGATTTTTTTATAAATTGCTCAATTCTTTTAATATAATAAAACAATTTGGCATAGGTTGTTTCTACTAAGTTCCCATCATACATTTGTTCTCATAAACTATTACAAGGCATACCATAGTCATGTTAAGAGAAATAAATCTGACTTATCGCTTGAATCATTGACAGACTGATATACCCCACAGATTAGACTACCCGTCGTTCAGTTCTATACACTTGCCTTATCATGATTTGTTAATTAATTTTATTGGAATTAGTTTCATATTTTAGTGTTCATGAAATTTAACACTATTTCCAAAAAAATTATTCTCAAAATGCAAATTTATATGAAATATCTGACTATTCTGCTATGTTAAGAAGATATTAAATTCTGAAGAACTTTCGAAATTTTCACATTACAATATTTGTAATGAATTATGTTTCACCCCGTATCAAAAATTTATATTTTAAAAGTATCTTGAAATATTAATGATAAAAAACTATCCCCCAAAATGGACGTTTGTTTTGCAAAATGTCACCCTATTCTGCAAAATTAAGAAATTAGTAAATTTCAAAAGACTTACGAATTTTTCAAAGTTTATTTTACACAGTTAATTTTATTCATGCAAGCATCATAACCAATCTTTTAAAGCTGGTCTGATATCTACAATAATTCTTTAAATGTACGTTTAAGTAAATTCTTGCCTTATTCTACCTTGTTAAAAAAAAAAAAAAAAAAAAATGTAAATTTGGATTAATTTTCAAAGTTTTTGAATTAGAATGTTGAAACAATAAAGTTCTTACCAGTGTTAAAAGTTTTATTTTAAAAGCTGTCAGATTTCTTTGCAATTTTTTGTTCTTGAGACATCGTGTACACAGGCAAACGCACTAACACAAAACCATTGGCAATCTAGAGCCGAACGGAATACCGAGTTTGAGATTTTTAGATTTTATGCACCTCAAAGCGTGTAAAAAATTCAAAAATCTTATGCGAAATTTGTTACAATTTCCTCAATTTCCCATACCTATAACATAATGGTACAATAATACATTAAAGAGCCTCTATTAACGCTTGAACATTCTCAGTGGAAATTATTCAGTAAAAGTTCCCAAGCTTTATCTGTTTAAGTAACATAATTATATTCTCATTCCAGTGATTCTAATGCAGCATGTTAAGTTTCCTAAAAATTCATTTGCAGTAGGAGGAATATCCTGCTTGTTCTAATAATAATAATAAAAAAAAAAATAAAATTAGCACTTTTTTGTTTAAATTTTTAAAAGAAACCTTCATTTGTCCATGAATTTATGCTACTCGGATGAAAATGCATACAGATAATAAATGACGTCTCATAATCGTATGCTTAAAGTTATAACGCATTTGAAGTATTACATTTACACGGTAGTCCAATTATTCTGTTTTTTCGTTAATACGTTACTGGTTTTCTTTTAGTCTTCGAGACAAAACTTTCGCTGAAATATACGAATTATAACCTATTTTTACACCCTAAAGTCTCAAGATATTTCGTCAAGTTTTTTCCTAAAAGTTTCACATAATATGTAAAATCCAAAATACCCGGTCATTAAATTGGCAATCTAATGTATTTGAGGAAAAAAGCGAAATTCTTAGAACTGATTTATTGATTAGCATTTTAGATTTTTGGAAAAATTACTAATTGCAAAAATAAACAAGTATATAATACTTTATACATATTATTATACTAATTCATTCCTATGTTAAGAGAAAAATCATGTTCTAAATTCTGGAAATCATCTCGAAACGGAATCTGAAAGAGAAAATAGAAATAGTAATATACCTGATCATTAAGATCTTCATACAAATTTTCATTTTAGAGAAAAATATTTTGATATGCTTTTTTTTTTTTTTTTTTTTTTTTTTTTACTAAAATCTATAAAATAATATTAATGTGCTTCATTTATATAAACATTCGAAAATGTCCGTGAAAATTATGCAATTTTTAAAAATCCACATAGAAAAACTTATATAAATATATAGTTATTCAGTTCAGTAAATAATACTTACACTTAAAAAAAATTTCAATATATATGCCTCATCTTATCTAATTTTATAAATCTGCATATCTAATTTTAGTAATTTTTTTTTTATAATAGTGATTTGTTGTCAAGCGTAAGCAAGAGCGAAAGTATAAAGCAAATATGATAAGACAAATATTAGTTTGAAGGTTGCAATTTCATACAAAAGAAGGCTTTAAGATAAATAAGTTAATATTTTGTTCATTAACAATATAAACATCTTGGAAAAGACTTGTGATAATCCTTTCTTTAAAGCAACGGATAAATTTGGCAAACAGCTATTTTCTATAGAGACTAATTTGGTGAATACCATGTATTATATTATTAAAAAATTTGTAAAGTATAGTATCATAATATAAATAATATTTTTTACTCCAGTACTCTCATAATAATATTTAGAATTTTTTTTTTTTTTTTTTTTTTTTGTATTATATTTTGTCTACCTTTAAAATATATATTTTAAAGGTCCCTCATCTTTGTGTAAAATATTAAAAGGAATTATTAAATTTTTAGAAGACAAAAAGAAAGTTTTAATGATTTTTTAAACTATATAATACATGGAAAAGAATTTATGGTTTAAAATATAATTCATGAACATGCATATAACATGAAAAGCACGGGTATTTTCAAATAAAATGTTTTGAACTTAATTTTTTTTTTTTTTTTTTTTACCGCTACGTTAGTTAAAAGTCATTTAAATGAAATTAAAATATTTTATGTACGAAACTTTAAATTTTGTTAGGCTAATATATTAGTTATATTCAAAATACATTTTAAAATACAATCGAATTGTAACAATCAATTTTTATTGAGCTGAGTTTAAAACAGATAGTATGTCTATAAAATATATACTTTTTTCTATAATACGTATAATCTAATAGATAACCAGTCATTCGTTTTACAAATTAAATTTTGAAAAAAAAAAAAATTAGACATTGTAACTTAAAGTGCATTTACACAAATTATAATTATATTTAGGATAAAACCAAAAGTTCTCCATAATACGTTATATGCAATTTTTATACATGAATTCTGGAAAATATAGCATTTTATTACTTATGAATATTTTGACTGAACATCAATATGACTTATTCTCAATAAGACCTTACTTGAAAAAACTGTTATATTATGAAATGTTTTTTAATAAAAGCTGGTTAAATAGTATTTTTATGTGAGTTTAAAAGTTATTTCCTAAAATGTGTCCATGGAGACAAACTTACATTTTAATATTTTACTTCTTAATAAAATAAATATTTACACAAAATATTTTCCTTTCTAAGATCACTATTAAAGTTTAATAGTTCAATGGGAGTCACGAAATGTATATTATGAAATGTATTTTAATAAATGTTGATTAAATAATATTTTTACATGAGTTTAAAAATTACTTCCTAAAATGTGTCCAAGGAGACAAACTTACATTTTATATTTTACTTTTTAATAAAATAAATATTTACAAAAAAATATTTTCGTTTCTAAAGATCACTATTGAAGTTTAATAGTTCAATGGGAGTCACGCAATTTTTAATGAATCTTAAAGAAAGCGAAAAGTGTGTTTTATTTTCTTTCTTCTAATGCATGTACTAAGAAATTAGAAAAGTTTTTATTATATTATTACTATTATTATTATTATTAAAAAATAAACTGTAAATAATTTCGTTTGTGTAATGTAAAAATTTCCTGCTGCATGTCACTCAATTTTAAAAATGTCAAATTTATTTGCTGTCATGTGTTTAATCGACGGAATTGTAAACCAAATGGTTTGTTATTTAAGAAGGTTACATTTACTTACTATTTCCATTATTTACCATGTTCCCTACTGAAAAGATCTTCAGCTCAAATACGCACGATTGGTGATATTTAATTAGATAACGATTGGAAAAAAAATTAATATCATGCAACAGAAGAGATTAAAATAAATCCTTTGAGATTGAGAATAATGCATGACTTCTAAAAGGAAAATTTATGTAAAACACTTTTAAAGAATAATAAATCTTGTAAACTGAATTGCAAAAAAATTCAGTATTCATAATTTACCATTTTATATATATATATATATTGTTATTTTTTTTTTGAAAGGGTAATTATTTATGGCTTAATAAGTTAAAAGGAAAAAAGAGAAGGAAAGAAAATAAGAAAGAAATGTTATAATGAAACATAAAATTAATTAAAATATTAACATAAAATAAGACAATAAATAATTAAATACTGAAATTAAAAATATGTTAAATTAAAAAAGAGTAAATTTAGATTCATACAATTTAATATAAAAACTAATGTTCGACTTTTATTGCCACTTCTGCACAACTTGAAATTCTGAAGAAATGTACTTATGAAACGTAAAAAAAGAAAAGAAAAAAGTTCTTAAATGACAAAATAAATTTATCTAGAACAGATTTGATTTCACGAAAAAAAAAAAAACTAATGTTCGATTTTTGTTGCCACTTCTGCACAACTTGAAATTCTGAAGAAATGTACTTATGAAACGTAAAAAAGAAAAGAAAAAAGTTCTTAAACAATCAAATAAATTTATCTAGAACAGATTTGATTTCAAGAAAAAAAAAATTGAATATAAAAACTAATGTTCGACTTTTATTGCTACTTCTGTACAACTTGAAATTCTGAAGAAATGTACTTATGAAACGTAAAAAAAGAAAAGATAAAAGTTCTTAAATGATAAAATAAATTTATGTAGAACAGACTTGATTTCACGAAAAAAAAAAAAAAAAAATCGAATTATTATTATTGTTGTTGTTGTTGTTGTTGCTGTTGTTGTTTCCTGTGTATCATGAACAATGTTAATTTTAAGTATTTTTTTAGTGTGTTTATTATATATAGATTAGGAATATACTATTACTTAATTTACGAAAATTACTACAAAAATGTACTCGTATTACCCATCAATTTACTATTATACAAGTTAACTAGCATTATTTGTTCACCACGATGTTTTCCCTATAAATACAAATCATATTTTTCTTTATATGCTTCGGAAAAAAAATTATTAAAATCGGTCAATTAGAAAAACAAAATTTTCGTAAATAAATAAATTTGGAAACAATCTGCAGTTCAGATCTCCACTGCCCTTGGCAGCGTATTTCAAAGATTGTTTCTGTGCGCACAATGACCTTTAATTCAATTTATGTTATGTTGCATTTACGAATTTCGGTTTTTCCCCTGCATACATTATTGAATATTCGCACTTCTTTTCTAGCGCTATACTTGAGGACTATTTCTTTTTATGTATAATATTGTATTGATTTAGTATAGATTTATAATTATACATAAATTAAATATAGGTTATAGAAATAAGGAAATAGAAATACGTTCAGAATTTTTAGTAAAATTAAATGACTTAAAGAAAGAAAAAGGAAAAGGAAAAAAATAGTTTGAAATCTGTTTAAAAAAAAAAAAAAAAAAAAAAATCATTCATATAAAACTATATACAAACACCAAAAAAATAAGAAAAAGCTTTTCAGGTATCTCTGACAGTCTAAAAGAAGAAGACAGTATAGTCTCAAACGTTCCAAAAACCGACAAATTTGTTGCAGGATATTTGATATAAATATGTTTAAGCTAAGAATTATTAAGCCTACTTTAAAGTTTTTTGTTTAAACTACACTTATTTCACTTCACAAATTAAAACTGTTTAAATTTGTTACTTGTAAATCCTGCGTTTTTGTTATTTAATAATAAAGATAAGAAAAAACTTTTAAATGATCCTTCTAAAGAGTTTAACCAGTCTATGTAATTGTAAATCGAAATTTAGTGTAATACGCATACACTTAGTTAAAAGCGTTTTCCACATTTATCTCAGGATTAAAACAATTCTAACAGCTAGGAATAAAAAAGAAAAAAGGGAAAACCTCAGTTTTTCTTATAGGCGATTAAGATAGTTTTTTTTTTTTTTAATTTGTGTAAATAATAAATCAATAATGTAAATTTACTATGGTATTTGTCAAACTTTTAACAAACATGTATCTATGGGTATATAAGCAGTTAAATTTAGAAATTACGTTTACCTACAAAAATTGCTCAACATAAAAATTCTAAAGTTTTTTACATATTTAAAGTTTTATCAATTTGATATTTTAATGCTATGATAATTTACCATAAGTGTAAAATAACATGATAATTATACTTGTGGGCATAACATATCAAAGGTAAAATATAAATATTTTATTTTTAATTGTATATATATATATATATATATATATATATATATATATATATGTTTTTTTTTTTTTTTTTTTTTTAATCTATTTATTATTCAGTCAATTATCTCAAATCTTAATTAGTTTGTTCTAAAGAATCAGAATATTTAATACTTACCATTATTCCTTTTCTCTGATAAAATATACTTTAAGACATGCTTTCTTTTGAGAATTTTCAAAATCTTAATGTACTTCGAGTTCTTGCTTTGAGTAAATCTCTTCAGCTTCTTATTTGTGCAATAGTAATACTTAAGTTACTGTTTTCATACATTTTTCAACATTCTAAAAGTTCTGAAATGTTTCTGGCTCTAAAGAAATAAATTTAAGTTTTTGAAAATATCTTAAAGTAAAATTTTAAAATTTCTGTTCAAAAATATCTAGTAACAAAAAAATTCGTTTAAAATAATTTATCATTGTGAATTATTTTCATCTTCTATTATTTATTACTAAAATTTAAAAAAATCTCTGTCTGTCTAATTTTTTATTCAGGTTATAAAGTTTAAGTATTGTACAACAATCTCTAAACTTTAACAATAACAAACAAATAACACAAGGAAATATTGTGTTATTTGTTTAACAAATTGTGTTATTTGTGTAATTGTGTTATTTGTGTAATAAAACTCAGAAAGTGTAGTATATTCTTTAAGTACTTGATAACCTATAAATAAATAAGTAAATTATTTAAAAATTCACAAAAAAAAATTTCTGATAAAAATAAATAAATTAACTGATTAAAACAAAATTATTCAAAATTACTTTCCAATAAAAAGCGTTGAACAAAAGAAGTTACTGAAAATATCAGTACTTCTATAAAATGATGATGTTCTATAATGACCTAGTTCCTTATGACGAACATAGAGACGTTTTCAATAGAGAAGTTTTCAAAATGGATTTATGTAACAATTTTCCAGAAAATCGTTAGAGACGTTTTTGAGATACCGACTTTTACAAAAACTTGTCATACTCAATTATTGAATGGAAAACAATAATTACATACAAAAGGATATCTAAAAAGGGGTTAATATGACGAGTTTGAAAAAAAATCTGTGATAAGGACCGTACTTGCAAGATCTGAAATTGAGCTATTTCTACAGGACGCTTATCAATTTTCTGAACTAACCAACTATATCATTCGAAAGGACATCCAATAGAACGTTTATATAGCAAATTTGAAGAAAATCATTACAGCTGTTTTTGAGATACGGATTTACGGTCCTACTTCCAGTTTTCCAATTTTGATCAAAACTTGTAAAATTTATCTCTACAGCAGACCTCTCTCAATTCTGAAGTTTCGTAATTCTGTCATTATTAATTTCGGAGATATGATAGACAGAAGATTCTCCACAAACATACACACATACACACACACTGACCAATTGCCAAAAACTAACTTTTTGGACTCAGGGCACCTTAAAACGTGTAAATCAGGTTAAAACTCAATATCGAATTTTTGGACCGAATACAATACTTTCATTACCTACGAAATTCATGTAATGGAAGTAATAAAGAACATAAAAATTAAATGCATTTCTTTACAAGTTTTTAAGAATAATTCTTTTTTCGATCTCTATGTACCAATGGAACACTGAAAATCCACTTTAATAAATCCTCATTAAAAAGTATGATGAGGCAACACGCATAATTTTTATTGCATATATCTTTAATAACAACTCTTAAGTAACTAAAAAAATATGTTTCCAATACATTTTTTTGATTTATTAGTGCAGTAAATAAAGGGTTAAGTGCAGAATTACCAGTCCATAAATACTTTTAAAAAATAAAATAAAATAAAATAAAGTAATACTAAAAGATTTTTATTTCGCATGATAATAACTTTTTCACAAACTGCATTAAAATATAAAAATTTCATTAATTATCATGAATTTGTAAATTTTTATGAATTTATTGGTTGCGTTTACTTAAAAATTCGGAGGAACTTAGTGTTTATGTTACTTTCCTCTGTTTCTTCTACTTTAATTTTTGTATTTATAAATGCGTAGTATACGGCTATTTGTTACAGCTGTTTGAGGTGATGCAAATAATGATGTGCAACATATTGTTACTGCAGTATTGTAGAATGTAATGCAGCATTAAAATATCAAAATTTATGAAACTTTAAATATCTGTAAATTATATATTTAGTAAATTTACATATTTATAATGATGAATTTTGGAAATTTATGATATAATTTAGAGTCTGGCAGGTTGAAGGAAATTCTAATTTTAGCTGCTTATATTCCAATATATATATATATATGTGTTTATTAACAATTTTTCAACAACATAGTAATTTTAAATTAACAATTTGTTACTTACATGAATTAAGAAAACATACCTTAAACGCATATAAGAAAAGACTGAGGTTAGATTATTTTTAACTCCTAGCTGTTATAACTGCTTAATCCTAATGCAATTCTACTGAAGCCTTTTAATATTTAAAGTATGTATATTCGTGTTAGCATACTGAAACTCTACTCAGATTTGCATTTTGCAGAGGATTATGTAACCTCTAGGAAAACTTTGTAATGACAAGAAATAATTTTATTAATACCGTTAAGACAATAAAATTAAAAGAAGCGAGAGGTATCAAACAAAATAAGGAATTTTCTCTAGTTAAAAAAAAAAAAAGTTTCAATGTTTAGAGCAAAAACGCTAATGATAAAGTATAACCATAGCCTCCTAAACTAGACGCCTTCCGCGTGGCTGTCACCAATAATTTAAAAAAGTGATATATTATATCATAATCGACGTTTCTTCGATTCTATTCGCCTTTTATGTATATCAAATCCCACTTTTAAAACTTTTTGGTGGCTGTTGAATAAAAAAATCGCGCAATCTGTACCAGGTGGCGCTGTCTACCGCTTGAACTTAGGGACCCTCTATAGAGAGAGACTGGACATTGGCGCGCCGGCTTTTTGACGAAATTCTCCATTTTAGTGCCAGTTGCTCCATTGCTTATCATTACGCTGAGAAGAAATTTTGATTATTTTACATCATAATCGAAAAAGAACTTATTTATTACATTTTTACTTTGTTGGGAGATAAATTGCTTTAATTTTGGAATACTTTTAAAAGATAGAAATGCATAATTATTTATTTTATATCATGCTTTAAATACTTTGAATTCTCTTATTGCATGCTGTTTTACGTATTTATTTCCTAACATATGAGATAATTACATTATTTATTTTCTAGCAATTAGTTTTTAAGTTCTGTTGTGCAATATATTTAATATGTTAGATCTCAATGTATTTTTCGGATATATTTTAAAATACATATTTAAAATAATTATATAAAAATACATTTTTTGGTTTTTTGCTAGTACGCAAAATTTATCAGATTTCTTAAAATAAATTATTAAAAATAAAGAAAATAAGGTGTATATTATTTGCTAACATATGAAATATAAATTTCTTTTAAATAATAATTGCCATAATAAATTTTATAAATAATATTTAAATAAGTGATTATTTTTATTTACATAATATTTAAAAGAACTGAAAAAAAGAAAAAAAATCAATGAAATAAGCAAATGTAAACAAAATGAATAAAAACATTTTTTAATTTCTAAAGATATTAGTAAAGATTTTCACAAATTATTATTAATAAAATTTTTATCTTTAATATTTAACTAAGTCATTATTATTAATAATGCGTAATTGCAATAAATAAAATACGTATTTTTAGCTTGTAAAAATATTACGTAAATATTTTTATAAAATAATAAAAAATAATTTCTGTTCTTCTTCCGTAGTTTTACATTTATTCATGAATTACTTGACAAAAATTAAGATTACCATATTTTTGTTAAAAATTTTCTACCTTTTTATATATAGAATGTATGTGCTCAGAAAAAATAAGATAGAATTACTTTCACTAAGGTAGAATTGCTTTCACAATCAACGTATTTTGCTTAATATAGAAATATACAGCAAAAAATTCCTCTGTTTTCCGATAGGAATTGAAAAAGTAACCATGTCAAAGGTTAAAGCAAAATTCGTTTTTCTTCAAATTCTTTTTTTCTAAGACGAAAAAAAAATTACGTATTTATATTCTGCATTACCTTCTGCACAAATTTAGCACAATTTCCTTTCATTTATGTTGTATAGTAAAGCGTCAATCGAGAAGAAAAAAGCATTACGTTCTACGGGGATCGTTCTGAATTGGCACTAAGATGGCCGACTTTCGGTCAATGTCCAGTCTCTCTCTATATAGGGTCCCTACTTGAACTGTTGCCAAGTTTCCGAGCCATGCGGATGTCATCTGGTTTAGGAGGCTATGGTATAACCATACATCCCATACAGATTAAAAATGTCCTTTTGTTAATACTTTTTTTTAATGAAATATTCTATTTTTAGTTCGTGAAAAAACAAATCTGAATTTGTTGAGAAAATATTCAACAATTAGTACGATGTTATTAGAGTAAACATAACAAAATTTAAATAATTAAATTTTCATTATCTAAAAACTAATTTCACTTAATATTTCTACTGATTTTAAACAATATCTTAATACGTATGTAGGGACTGTACTCCCAACCCTCTGATTCAGAAAACTTTCAGCGATGAAAAATTTCTCCCTTTTATGCACTACCACTATTTTTATATTTTAACGTTTATTTTATTTAATCTCGGCAGTTAACTATAAAAATACGATTAACATTTCTGTATAAAAATATTACTAAAGTCTGGGAGATTCTCATCTTTGAAATTGTTTTGAAGCAAGGACAGGAAATGTGACCCTTGTGTATTATTTTGTATTTGTCATGTTTATAACCTAGTTCTGTAAATTTTACACAAATAACTCACATTTTGTTTGTTTGAAGAGAATACAAATAATAATTAATAACACGAAAATTTAGTTAATGGCAAAATTAATTTTACAAATTATAATTTTGTTGAAGTATTTCATAGTTTATTCATAATTTATAATAGAAAAAAAGTTATTTTCACATTCTTTATATCTAGCAAAAATTATTCGTTTTTTAATTCTACTAAAAAAAAATATTTAATTTAAAATATAACTCAATTTTATAAAAATCCGAGTTTAAAAAATTAATCTGTTTATCCTGCAATTGGTTAATTAGAATATGGCATTATTTAAAATCTCTTTTTTAAAATAATTTCTGTTGAACCAATTATCTTATTTTTTAAACTTTGCTGTATTCCTTATATAGTTGAAAAACGAATTACTACTTTTAATTTTTCGAATTAAATCTTCCAGTTTTTCGTTAGTTTCTCTTTCTGAGTTTTATAATTCTTTTAGCATCTAAACTATAGACTACCTTTTTTTTTTTTTTTTTTTTTTTTTTCATTTAAAAAAATGTTGGGTTATTTTTTATTTTTTATTTATTTTTTATTCTTTTAAAGATAACGAAGGATTATTCTAAATTAAACTAGAAATGAAATTAAAATTCAGAATAGAATTATATAATCTAGGAAAAATTAATTAAGAAAGTAAATACAGAAATAAGAAATAGAAATAGAAAATAGAAAATAGAAAATAAGGAAATGCATTATATCTATGTATGTATTTGTTATTTTCTCAATCAATGCTACTTCCAAAGACATTTTTAATGATAAAACTGAATGTTCATATAAAATTAAATTTTCGATAATATGATAAATTTGATATGTGTTAAAAGAACTAATTTAATATGACAAATTGTTAACAATGTTGAAATGAAACTAAGTATATATTTTTCCGCATTAAAAAAACGTAGCATTTAAATATGTCAATAAATTTTACTAAATTACTGAGTGACTTTCAGATCCAAATACAACTACATAAATTTTAAAATATTGTATAATTGATGTTTCGATATTTTTTGCTGTTTTAATTTTTTAAATAATTTTACCAAAAACACTTTTTCAGTCAATACTTGCATATTATCATGAAAATTAAATTGGTATAATATCCACACTACTTTATCGCACCCTATTTTTTTAGAAGAAAAAGATTTACTTGGCATATATTTTCGCACGTGGTATTACTGCCCATTTAATATACTGTTTAAATACTGTAACTACAGTAATTAGACATTTAGAGCTGTTATGAAATTTAAATATTTCTTTCAAATCAATGCGAAAATTTTCATTTAACTTTAACTCTTTCCAGTTGACTAACCTTAGTAAAAATTTTCAAGTGACATCTCCATATGATTTCTGGAATAACAAGTTTGAACTCACTGAAATGTTATTTAGCATATATAAAATATTCTGTTTAGCATATTTAAAATATGCTAAAATGATTTTTGTATTCGCGGGCTCAGCGAAACTGGCAATTATAGAAAAATTTTAACCTTGGAAATCGGTCTACCATACAGTTTAGATAAAATAACTAGCATTTATAAGCCATTTTTCAGGTATGGTATAATTTAGTAACAGGGACGCTCTTCCATCGACTACATTTAACCGAAGAAAAGTTTATTTGAATTAATTTTGACATAGTCTACAAATTGTAAATGCAACGCAAAAATCGCTTAAATTTTGCACAGTAAGAAAAATGTATAATTCAACTTCATACTTTAAAAAGTAAGTTCCATTTAACCAACATTATTGCCCTTAAGAGCGACATTACAAACCATAACTTTAAATGCACTTCAATAAATTTTCAAATATAGTCCGAAATGTATCCGAAATCGGTAATCCGATCCAGCAAATGAAGGGTAAGTTCTTCTAAACCACATCATGTAAGATATATGCTTCTGTATATATATATATATATATATATATATATATATATATATATATATTATATATGTGTGTGTGTGTGTGTGCGTATATACTACTGTGAAGAAAATAGACACTATAAAAATCTAATGAATTTTTAAAAATATAAAAGTGAGCATTTGCGAAGGATCTGTAAGATTTTATATAACGTAAACGCAGTCTATTAAAACTGTTTTAAAATTTTGCGGATCCTTGGAATTAAACGACTATACTCGAGGACGCATTCTTGGTCAATTTGAAGGTAATAAATCTTAGCGTGATACCAATGCTGCATTAAACGTGCCTTTGTCAAATGTTAATCGTATAATCGTGCACATCAAAAGAGCTGTCAAGTGTTTCACCAAGATCAGAAAGACATGAACCGTCTGCTAGGCAAGAGAGGGCGTTAATTCGAGAAGTCATAAGGAATCCCAAAAATTTGTGAATGATGGCGTTATATCTTTGAATTTGTCTCATTGAAATGTTCAAAGGTTTTTACATAGTGTTGGTATTTATAAAAAAGTAGCCAAAAAGAAATCTCTGCTAACAGAATTTCAATAAAGAGAGAAGATTTGATTGGTCAAAAGATATGATTTCTAAGGATAAAAACTTTTGAGGCTTTTTTTTTTTTTTTTGGTCGAATCGCAATACTACCAGTTTAGTGATAGAGAACAAAAATGAATCATCATGAATTTCATCATGAATGTCATCCTGTAACACAGTTGGAAGACCAGTTTCTGCAGAAAACTCTGAAGTGTTGCGACATAAGTGCAATATTTTTTTTTTTTTTTTTTTTTACTTTTCTTTTTTGTATGGTGGAAGAAGTTATTTGGTGTACTGTTTAGGTAAAATTAATGCGGAAAAATAGATTGAAATTCTAAAAGAACGTCATTCTCGATCTTTCAATGCAGCAATTTGAATCACCAAAATTAAGTTTTTATGGAAAGTTGTGCAGAATTTGAAAAACGACTGTCTGAAAATCCCACAAATTACTTACAAATTCTACCGTGGCTGGGTCAGTTTTTAATTTAAACTCAATCAAGAATATAAAATTACATCTCATAAAGAGACATGATATCCCACGTGTATTTGTAGAAAACCACAATTTATAAAAGAATCCACTGTAAAACACGTATAAAATATATTTAATTAAAATCATTAAAAAATACACATCGTGTCAAGGCCTTTCTCCCTGAACATCAGGGCATCATAAGGACATAGCCATTTTTTAACAAGAAGTACAGCAACATTAGATATACATAAGAAACCAATATCGGTTACAGTTATTAAATATGAAATAGATGAAACAGATGAATTAAAATGAAAACATTCCGAAGGCAAAGAGTCGAGCTTCATTTGGTTCACCATGGAGACACATTTTTGTGAAGCAGTTGAGGCCATGTATTAATCTGTGTTTCATCTGTTTCATATTTAATAACTGTAACCGATATTGGTTTCTTATGTATATATAATGTTGCTGTACTTCTTGTTAAAAAATGGCTATGTCCTGATGATGCCCTGATGTTCAGGGCGAAAGGCCTTGACACGATGTGTATTTTTTAATGATTTTAATTAAATATATTTTATACGTGTTTTACAGTGGATTCTTTTATAAATTGTGGTTTTCAATCAAAAATGTTTAGCATATTTTGCAAAAAAATATCCCCAAAAGACCTGCAAATCCCTTGAATAAAAAGAAATGAAAACAATGTAATTTGAAGAATGGTGTTATTTAGAACAAGAGCAGATCAACACTTTGATTGATACTAAGTGAGCTAGAATAAAAACCTTATTTTATATTAAAGAGAGATCGACATATCATTAATAATAATGTTGACTTTTTTTAATAAATTGTTCAGTATTTTTTTTTATAAATATATTTTTTAAAACCCTGTCTATTTACTTTTGAAATAGTAACGTATATATGTATGTATAATGGATGTCTCAGTATCACGTTTCATAATTTCTAGGATGGGTAAATTCCCTCCTCACAGCTTTGAATCCTACAGCAAAGCAGGGTCAGAAATACTTTCTTAATTTGGTGGCGTACATAAAAATGCAACACATAAAAATACGATACATCCGTTTGAATAATAAATGTACATGAACAAAAGGAACATAGGTAAAATAATATTCGTGACAAACAAATTTCCGTACTGATGCGACGAACAGTGTGGTTCAAATAGGATGAGGGTCCTACCTATTTCACCCGCAGCGTTCATAACAATCTAAGCGTCAGAATTCACCAACGATGGATCTGACGTGAGTGTCTGATGTATTGCTCTGCTAGATATTTGGAGTTTTCATGCCTTGATTTCCTTTTCTTGGGGCGTAAAAGGACTATGAAGCGTGGAGACTATGAATTCTATGAAGACCATGGGAAGACTATGAAGACTATGAAAACTATGGGAAGAATATGAAGAATATTAATAATATGGGCGTAAGAAGTTTATGATACCCTCATTGACAATGCTGAGGAGATGTAACTGTTCAGAAAATTCGTGTTAAGCTTGATCTATTCCACAATATTCGGACTTACATGCGCCTTAGATTTGAAGCCTTCATTAAGTTCAGTGGACAGCACATCGAAAACTACTTTTGAATCCCGTTTCATTTATTTATGGACATTTATTAATAAAATGAATAGTTATTTATGTAGATTTTTCATGATGTTCCTGTATACACCAGCGCGTCAAGAAAGCATTTCCATATATCATTGTTACATGATTTCGAGTCGTTGGGATGCACGCTACTCATCCTGGAAGCATATTTACTACCTTTACTTGAGCTCAAACGGGGATGCAGTTTGACGTTGTTGATTGGTTTTTGTTTTACGTGTCATTTCTGACGTCACTCTTCTCGCCAAAGTTTAATGGAAAATTCTATCCTATAAAGTTTTAATGATAATATTTTACTGTATTTCAACTTTATTTGTAAAATGTCTGTATTTTCGGAGTCAAAATTTCCTCCATCATTCATTCATGAAATTGAATCAATTTCTGATAATATAATTACAATTTGCAGTAATATAAAAAAATTTAGAAGAGTGTGAAAAATACATACAAGAGTTTGGCGAGTTGACAAACACCAAGTGGAAATCAAGATCATTAAAGCCCCCCAGCTCAAAGATTTGCTTGCTGTTAAATATTAATGTAAGGGTTTTTTTCCCCGTTCCATTTTAATTTTATATGTATCGTAGTTAGCGTACAGCAATTTTAAAGAAAAATACGCAAACATTTTTTAAATATTTTTAAACTTTGTTTAAATGTGGCGCCATCTGTATAATCGGATGTTATTTAATGCACTTAAAATATTATTATTTATATATTTTAATTTATTTAACTAAGTATTTTATGTTAATTGATTTTACAACATATTTTAATTATAATTTATAAGGATACAAAGGAAATTTATATGCAGCTGTACTTTACATTACTTTCTTTTTTTATAATAAACATTTATTTTTTATTTATTTATTTATTTATTTTCTTAACTATTTTATGTTACAATTATATTTATTTATTTATTTTTTAATGTCAGAACAATGATTTTCAATAGCATAAATAGTTTACATTTTATAACTGGAATCTTATTTAGAATATATAAAAAAATTGTGCATGAATGTTTTTATAGAATTTTACTATACATAAAAAGAATTTTTTTTAATTTAGCTTTACAAAAGAGCTATATTTTATTTATTTATTATTTTTCAATTAGTTATAGCATTTTGTTTTAAGCCTTTCACTACCAACATTTAAAAAATAAAATAAAAATTATAACAACAAATAAATTTAAAAATGAAATTAAACAGTCTAGTGCTGCCATCTATTAGTGTTACTTTAAAATATCAGTGCTTTTGGTAAGAAAATAACTAAATAAGCTTTTGAAATTAATTTTAAAATGTCTTAAAAAAAAAAAAAAATCTAAAAGCATGTCCTCTATCATGGGCATCAGTAGTGAAAGGGTTAATCCTCATCTCAGAGATAAATGATGAGAATAACAATTGAAAAATTATTTTTTATGAAATTTTTGAAGTAAAATTTGCCATATATATATTTCAATATTTCTTAGTAATACACATAATATACTTTTTCTTCTACTATATGGGTAAAAAAAAGTTGTAACGTGAAGTATAAAAAACTATTTTTACCATAAAATGGACAAACAATGCAAGAGAGAGAGGGAAAAAAATCAGATTAACTTTCTTAAAAAAAAAAAAAAAAAGAAAGAAAGAAAGAAAGAAAGAAAAAAGAAAAAGAAAAAGACTTATATATTTTCAAGCATACAAGAGTTTAAAATATATTACTATGACTTTAATGGATAAGCCATATTCCTTAAATGGTAATAAACCATTTATTTATTTTTCAAAAAGTACAATAAATTGATAAGGCATTTAGTACTACGCGTAATTAGGTATTTTTCAAATCAGATTTCCAGAAAGTGTTTTTCTTTTTTCATTTATTTTATATTTTTAAATTTTTTATTTCGTTGTTTGTAATTTTATTTTCCCTAAGGTTAAATTAATAAAGTATTTAGAATACTAACAAGGTATTTAGTATTATATGTACTTATTTAGTTTTCAAATGAGATTTCATGTATACATATTGAATATTTTTAAATTTTTTATTTTGATGATTATAAAAGAATAAAAGTAAGAAATATTTTTTGTGGTTAAAAATAAATGCATATATAAATAAAAATGATAATTATTTAATAAATTTGTTGTTAAGAAATTGTTCAAAAATATGTTTAAGGAGTGAAATTAATTTTGCGTGAAAGCTATACGAACTTCTTACATAAAATAAGAAAATAAGAGGAATTAAAAAATAAAATAAAACGAAAATATTACATAATAATTAAGAATCACTGAAAAATACAGATGGCGCCACTATTTTTCTTTTTTAGAATTATCTTATTAAAGTAATTTTGTCTGCACAAAAATACTTTGGTAAAATTTAAATTACTCAGAAGAAAACATTGTTTTTCAAATATAGTTAGAAAACTCTATTAAATATTCATATTCATTTATTCACATAAAACGAGAGGAATATTGTAGATTATTACTGATTTAAGCTAAGTATTGTAATCAGTCTGATTATAATACTTAGCTTAAATCAGTAGAGAATCATTGCGTCATTAAAGGTAGCAACCAATCCGCAAAGTCAAACTCCATCCCCGTTTGAACTCGAGTAAAGGTAGTAAATATGCATCCTGGAAGTTACGAAACTTGGTCCTAAGACACACTATATCCTAATTTAAGTATGTCTAATGCAATCTATGATTAACAAATATATGAAATATATGTTTCAACCATAGATGTAATGTATTTGCACTTTTTTCTAATCCTTCTACATGAACAACTCGAGAATTTCCCTCAATGACATTCAACAGAAAAAAAAATAATCATATCGATTCATATTGACAGCATTGGGCACGAAAACGCAAGATATCTAAATTTTAGCCTCGTAAGAAAACCGCTGAATGCAATTTGATATAAACTACCATCAATTTCAAAATATAGCTTCGAATGTAGCTAACTCTTTTGTGTTGCTCTGTAAATGAATGGTGAATGCTTCTAAGATCATTCTGCATGAATTATTTAATTGTTTAACTATAATTATTTCCCTCTAAAGTATTTCACTCTAACTATAATTATTTCACTCTTAACCAACAAAAAATTTATACGAAAAAAAAATTTAATTCACACACATAATGTATTAGAATTTTTTTAATCCTTGTACCTTGAGCATTCGTACGATTACAATAAAAACTTTCATCTAGTATCCTTATATAATGCAGATTTAGCATATCAAATTTGTACTGCCTGCTACCGTCTTTTTTTTTTTTTTTTTTTTGAGTTTTAATGGTAACTGTTAACAGACACAGAAACAAGCACAGAGAAAGGCAGACATAGAGAAAAAATGTTAAAAATTGATTACCTGTATCAGATGACCTCAAAATGCTTATTATACGAAAAATCACAAGTGCACTAAACTGATGTGTGAGAAAAACATCATGAAAAGTCTCGCTCGTTTAATTTTGGCGTATATCGATAGACAAGCTGCGCTGCTATTTTTTTTTTTTTTTTTTTTTTTTTTTTTTTTTGTACCTGCTATTTTCAGATAAATATATTATAGCACCTATAAGTCAACGTTACACCAAACTGTTTAAGCAGAAACGGTTTTTGAGAAAAGATGTGTTAATTAAATTTTTGTACTCGGTAACCATTAAGTTGCGCTGTAGTATAGAAAAATATAGAAGTTTTGTGCTAGTCGCTGCACACAGGATTCTCCTATTCCATTTAATCCTGTTTATATGCGTTTCAGTAGAAAATACCCCTCTACTTATTATACCTGTATTAATTGGATTTAAAAGTGATAACAATGCAACAACACATTTTTGTAAATACTTATAATTACCATTCAAACTACGTAATATTTTCTTAAATTATCAGAATATCTAATAAAATGCTTTTTAACAAATTTTAGAGCAATTTTTAACTAATTAAATAACAATGTGATTTTTTGAGTTGGATTGTAAATAAACATTGTTTTCCAACTATTCAGTTTTTTAAATTTAAAAATCAGGAAAAACATGTAATCACTGTTAAAATTACTCAGAGTTTTAAAAAAAGTATCATTTGTTTATTAAAGAAGAATTATTTCTGCAAGTATGTTTAAAATAAAAATTTTAAACCACTAAGTTGCGATATTAAGTGTTTTATTGATAGAAAATGTTGCTGCGGGAAAGAAAATCATTCAACTATTTTAAAATATATTACTGTCGTTTACTAAACACAGCAAGTGTCGAAAACTTTGAAGTAGTCCGCGGGGGGAAAAGATGAAAATTATTCTTGTCAATCGAATGTTAAAATCGATATAAAGATTTAGAAGAAATTCAGGCACTTCGTAAAAAAATATCTACAGTATTTATTTAATATATATATATATATTATTATTATTATTATTATTATTATTATTGTTGTTGTTGTTATTGTTATTATTATTATTTGCATATTAAACAAATAATCTTAACATTAAATATGAATTCAATAATTCGAATTAAAAAAGTATATTTAGTGATAAGTTTATAAAAAAAAATATTCAAAGATCAATTTTGTTCATTCAAAGCATTTAATTTTAGTATGAGGAGTTATTATGAAGTATTTTAATTACATATTTATTTTATAAATATTATTGTAACATTCTATTCATTAATATTATTGTAATTTTATTATTAAATAAATATTAGTCTAACATTTTAATAATATTGCTTTTCTATTTAAAAATAATAATTTTTTTTTTTAAACAATAAAACAAGATAACTAAATAAAAACAAAATAAATAGCGTATTGGAGTTCAGAGTTTCCCTTATATTTGTAGCATGCACTTTCATTTTAAAAATAATTTTTAGACCAAAAAATAATCACTAATTTTGATTTTTCTGAAATCGAGTTATTATATTAGTTTATAATAAGTTGTATAATGTACAGTCGGCAGCAAAAGTATCCGAGCACTAGCAAAAATTCCTATATAAAAAAAGTAAACTTAATATAGTTTTGCTAAATAAATCCTTGTCGAATCTCCTGTTCTTAGTGTGTCTAAGAACATGATTCGATTCATTTAACAAAACATCATTAAGTGTACTTTTTTTTTACATAGGAATTTTTGCTAGTGCTCGGATACTTTTGCTGTCGACTTTATTTTTAAAAATTATCATTTTCCTTGATTTTATAAGATAGCGCTGATAAAAATGAATAATAATACATTTTATTTTATAATAAATTTACAAAATTGTTATTTGGATTACTTGTGAGGTTAGAAGCACTTTTCGTAAGAAGCCCGCAAAGTAAGAGTTACATGGCTGTCGAGTCGAATCATTGGTTTTTACTGTGCTTACTAAAGCCCTCTACAAAAGATAGATAGGCGATCGAATTTAAAGGAGAAGTTTCAGACTTTGCGAAAATAACAAATAAATTAGTTTCAGAGTCAGTTCGTTGAAAAACGGGATTCAATGCGAAATGCAAATCATTTAGGGTTACATACAAACGGAACGCTTGCAATTTCGATGACGTAAATTTTTCAAGTTTTTCGCGAATACAGTCGGCAGCAAAAGTAACAGAGCACTAGCGAAAATTCCTACGTAAAAAAACGTACGTTTAATGCAGATTTGTTAAATAAATCCTTGTCGAATCCTGTTCTTATTCAGTCTAAGAACATGATTCGACAAGGATTTATTTTAAAAAAATAGTGTTAAGTGTGCTTTTTTCACATAGGAATTTTTGCTAGTGCTCGGATAATTTTGCTGCCGACTGCAGTCATGCATTTGGAACACCTGCAAACGGCTTTGCAACTGGAAGTGTTTCATTTGTATGCACCCCTTAAGGTATTAAAATCGTGCTCGGTGTTCGTGTGTTGTTCTTAGGTGGTTCAGCCTTAGTGCTGACTTACAAGGCAGGGTCATCAATCATTCTAAAAGTATTTTAACATGTTATACATCGTCCTAAAGATCCAACTGAGTTCATAACGAAAATATCCATCTAAGTGTGAGGTTTTTTTTTTTTTTTTTTCAATTAAAGTTTTTTAATTACAGACTCTTCAGTAATGTACTTTGCAGATTTTCTATCATTATAATGAGTTTTGTAACAGATTCGCATCTTAAATACGATTGTATATATTATTAGTAAAGTATTTTACTGTTTGATGATAATTTAGTGGCAGCATTAAGTCTTTAAATGTTAAACTATATGAAAAGTATTAAAAAGGAAAAAGCAATAAAAGTAAAAGGAAGCACTTGTAATTTTTATAATAACGAATAAAACTATTCCTTTATTTTTTTTATTATTATAAATATTATATTGTAAGTAGTAATATTATTTTTATTTTGCACCAGAACAAAAAATTTTGCGGTATGCAATGATTATTAACACTTTTCAATTGTACGTACTTGTTGTATTATATAACTTTCAATGTTTTTTTCCTGTGTTTATTATACAACGAACAGAGAGAAGGTCTGAAAGTCATAAAGACAGAATAATTGATTTCATAATCACTCTCAAACATCGGTCGAAAAAGTTAAAGTTGCTTAACACAAAAATAAATGCAGGCCTTAGTGTATCTGAATATTTTAGTGTAAAATTGTAAATCTGAAAGTTAACCACATTATATTCCATACAAAATATTATTTTAGAATATTGAAAATAAGTATCACTTTCTTCATAATTTTTACAGTAGAACGTTATTTAAATAAATTTATAAAAACGTATCCTAAAACGCAACAATTTTTTTTTTTTTTTCGTGTTCCTGTACACAAACCAGTTGTACAGGACCTATTAATGTCATTTAAAATAGGGAACATTCCATAGTGAACTTGAATAACAAATGTCATTTTTTAAAAATTCTGAAGGTATTTACAAACGCTGGGGTGGGGGGGGGGGACAGCTGGACAGACAGATACACAAACGGAAATCATGTCCCCACTAAAAAATTATTGGAAAGAACTGAAAACACTTAGGGCAGTATTCACCAAACTTCACTGATCGAGGATTAAACCATGAATCAGCAAATCGGAGAATCAGAGCTAACATCGGATTAAACTCCTATGGTATTCACCATCAGCCGATTACGTGATCCATGGATTAACTGGAAGAGAAATAAAAGCTTCGTTTTGATTGGCCAAGAACGAAGATAAACTTTATTCATAGGTTCGGCTTCAATTAACTAATTAATCGGATTAGAAGATTGGAAAGGGTAAAAAGCTAATTGGCAACTCTGATACACGATTCGCTCTTGTTTACATCTCTTTTGTTTACGCACGGATTAAGAATTAATTTTACTTTAGGACATTTTTAAAAAGAATAACTACGCAGACGGCAACTCCTTACACTACGATTTAAAATTTTCATTGTTATGGATAAGAGAAAAAATTAGACGTATTAGTATTAGAGATTCCAAGGAATCTTTATTTAATCGATAGCGATATCGAAATGCCACATTATCTAAAGAATCCAAATCATTTACTCTAATTTGATGCACCGTCCTTTTCCTTCTTTCAAATTTTTCCAGTAGTTCCAACCTTTCAATATCATCTAGTGAGAATAGATCGTCAACGTCACTCATGTTTCTTATTTGTTTACGAAACTGAGCTTCGGAGTGCGCATGCGTTACGAAAAGATCCGAGAATTATCTCTGTTAATCCTCCGATATTCGAGGATCAAAAACGAAGTGTTAAAGTAGCCGGTGAACTGTAGATTTTCGTTGGAGAATACCGATTTCCGTATAATTGAGCTATTACCGCTGATACGAGGTTTAATCCGGATTATGTCAAACTCACCCTGTATATATATAATAGTAATAGAATTATAAGCATTTGCATTATCTGTAGTAGCTTAAAACAATAAGAAATTTAAATATTCTGCATCTAAAGTAAATGCTTTGTAATTTTCTTTTGTTATCCGCATACATTCGATTAAATATTCAGTTAAGTTCAAGGAGGGAAAAGTAGGACCCATCTAATAAAATATTATTCTGAATTATTTCAGTCATGTACACTAGAGCAGGAATTATCAAATTTTACAATCTAGAAAATCTTTGAAAATCTTTATAAAATATATTATTAAAGAAATTTAATTTCCAGCTTATACAGTGTAATTAATAAATATAATAGTAGCAATATCGACGGAGCAAGATATTTTTTCCAATTCTATTGAAGGCATTATGTGTGTATTTAGACAATTATTTCTTACATTAATTAAAAAAAAAAAGCATTTAATCATTAAACACCTGTTTCTTTAGAAAACTTTTGTAAGATTGAAATGTTTGGAAAACATAGTTTTCAAAACGTGTAATTTGTATAGCAATACTTTGTCTATTCTGAAGAATTCTGAATTAAGATTATTTAAAATAAGGTAAAAAAGGTTTAAAAGAAAGAAAAAAATCCCATGATATAATTTTATTGTATAATAAATATGTATAAATTGCAACAATTTTTTTTTTATCGTACATCGTGTTGCTAACAATGTTATAAAGGAGCGGAGCGTCTATATAAACTACTGCTTCTACAAATTATGACAAAAATAACTTTACAAAAACAACTAATAAGTATAGAAATATAAAATAATTAAAAGCCTAACACACAAATCAACGTATAATTTGACAAGCACAGTACAGACCGACACAGTACAGACCGAGTACATTTGTGTACTTATTCAACGGAACTACAATGCAGAATTCTAAATTATGACTATTTAAAATGAGCTTAAAAAAAGTTTATCTAAAAAAACAAAGTCTCTCATGATATCATGAAATTCACAATTATGTAGTAACTCTCGTTATACGGAATTCACTTTTAGTAAAGTGAGTAAGTATCATTTCTTTACAATTTCTTTTCGTTTTAATTTCTTTTTAGCTTAGTAAACAAGAAGCATTTGTTATTTTCCACACTTGAGTAAGTAGGCTATATGTAATAACGTAAATTAATAAAGTACTATGAAAATTAAAAATACATATTCAAAATTACAAGTATTGAAGCAAACTCACCCTGTAACTCGTTTAACTAAAAACTTGAAAGTTTAAAAGTTTCATCACAATAAATTTTATATGATTATATGTTCGGAGACTATAAGAAGAAATTAAAATCACATTTAAAATAATATTATAGTTTTAAAAAATTAAAGATCACGCTTTTATAGAAATGTCAACTAAAAAAGCACAAAATATCTATCTTAGTATTAAAATGCAGGGTAAGAGAAAATCGTGTGAGTGACACACCATAATATTTACATACATTTAAATCTTTAATTAAAATAACTTAGAATTAAACAAAAGCCAATTTTTAAAAAATCTCACCTGACTAGGATCGAACGCTGGATCTTCAGGTTCGTAGCGCGGCGCCTTACCTCAACGCCACATCGTTCACGTAGGGAAAGTATTTTTTACAATATAATTTTTTTTTTGCTCCCAGAGCAGTTAAAAACATATATACACACATACAAGCATACATACAAACATACATACAAACAGGTGAAGCTAATAAAAGCGTGTTAAAAACATTTAATTTAATGCTACTAGAAATATCTAAGAATTTCATTGACGGTTTTCTTCATACATCAGTTAGAAATGTCAACTATTAAAAGGTTCTAAATTCTTAACTAAAATTATGAAAAATTCGGAGAGTTTCTGAAACATAAAATGCTAGAAACCTGTTTTAATGACATCCCATAAAATAGAATTAACTAAAATTTTACAACACTCAGAGTGCTTATTTTAGATAAGCATATTAATATTCTTAAAAGCACTTTACATTTTCAAAACCACTTGAACGTTAATTCTAGAGTCAAATTTGTATTCAAGAGTTTAGCAGAGCTATTAAGTTGTATGTTCTTTTTTATGTTATTAATTTTTGTTTTAAAATAAATTGAGAAAATCATAAAGTGTCTGATATTGAAAGATTTTTTCTACTTAAAAGTAAATACAAACGTATAAAAAAATAAAATTCAGAAATTTTTTATCAATTTTGATATAATATTTAATTTTGTAGATTTATAAAAGTGTGAGCATGTACTAGATGTTACAATTTTTCTTTTTTTTTAATTCTGTCTTAAATTTGTTTTAATTTTGAATCTGAATATTAACTGAATACTAAGTAAAGCATTATTATTAAATTCACATTGATGTTTAAGAATTATGCATATATACACAATAGTATTTACATATAAAATGCAAATAAAAATACTGTGAAAAATTGAGAAAGATGCTTTTTTGAAACTCAATTTAAAAATGATTTAATATGCCACATTTATAAATAAAATAAATTTATTTTACAGCATTTTATAAGTATGTAATAGAAACATTTTTTTACGCTGTAATGAAAACGTTGTAATAGAAAAGTTTTACGTTTGTGTTCCATGTTTTTACTGTTTTTTAGATAGTTACTAAAAAATTAAGTTTCATTTTATTGAGGCGAATAAAAAATATCAACTACAGACAAAAGACAATCTTTATTTGTTTTCATTATTCAGCTTTCTTATATACCGTTAATTTCTCTTCGTTCTTTAGCTTGCATGAGTGGCAGGGAAGCATGTGGCATCAATGAACTGTATATTGATACAAAGTGGAGATTTTATGGTTCAGTGTCTGCTACGTAAGCACCTCACCTTTCGAGCTATCTAGTAATAAATCTGCCCAGTCTGGAATTTTAGCTATTTCTTTTCGAATATTTTATTTAATTTTCATCCTATCCTGTTATTTTTGCAATAATAAAACTTTTTGTAAGTAAAGTTAATCAAGTTTGACTCATTATTTTGTGTACTTTGAAGTCAATTCAATCCATTATTCTTTTTAAATTTTAAGCCAATTTACTTTTATAAAATTAATTATATTGTGAAACGTTGTTTTATTTTCATTAATATGTCATGCAAATGAAAATAAAATTTATTTTACTATGCAAAATACGTTTTTTAATTATGAGCATTTAAAAAATACTAATAACACAATTTTAAAATTTCAGATAACTTTTATACATTTAATTTTTCTAACAATTATTTCCGTATACAAATTTTGACCATGAATAACCATTATATTATTTTTAACAATAGTCAATGATATTTATACCATATTGCGGTTTATTGTATAATAATTTCTACATTGTTTTTACTGGAAACCAGAAATACTATGGAGGATGACATTTTTTATATAGTATTGTGTATTTCTTTCTATAAGGAGATGACGTTATTTTTAATTTTAAAAAAATATTTTTATGGCATATTTCTATATCAATCTAAGGATTTCAGGTCATTTTATCCTACTCTAACATGCATACTAAAAGGATGTATATATAGAAGTAGAATTACGCGAACGCTCATCACTGATCGTCCCAGGATCTAGTGAACACATTCGGTCTATCATATTTTGGTATGTTGGGGAAAAAAAAGTGTTAATGTACATTTTCAATATGTATTACTTTTTATGCATACTTTTCCAAATAACTGAATAAATTAAGAGAGATAAAGACAACCAGTTGGAAGAAAAAAAGGACTATCAAAAGGAATGTGTTACAGAAAAACTACTGTAAAATACAAAAGAAAAGGAAAATGATCATAAAAATTAAATACAAGTGATAACAAACTGTACAGTAAATTAAAATACTAATAATAAAATTTAATAATAGTAATAGTAATAAGGTATTTAATAATAATAATAATAATAATAATAATAATAATAATAATAATAAAATGTAAAAAAGGTGGAAAATGATATATAATGCTTAAATATAAAATAATTGTAAATGAGAAAATACAATATAATTCAAAACATAAAAAAAAATGAAAAATAATAATAATAATGTAAACCCAGTAGACTAACTAGGCAAAATTTCCCAAACTTTGGAGGGCAATGCTGAAAAATATTTTTTTTTAAATAATAATCCTATCCAAAAATAACTGTATTATTATACATTAATTTTTAAAATAAGACTAAGGCTATATAAGGATTTTTACTAGTGATTGAAGTTAATTTTAGAACATTTTTTTTTAATTAAACTGTGGCTTTATATGGCATTATATCATTGTTTTGAACTTTAAACATTTAGAAACATCTTGGACATAAACATAATGATTGAGTTCTTTTAACCTTATATGTGCAGACGAAACTTTAAAGTCTCATTCGATTTAAAAGCGTACAGAGTCGAATTTATGGAAGGAATGTCAGGCAATTTATAAAGATTATATAAATAAACTTTACATTAATCTCATTCTAAGGCACTAGATGCTACATGAAGACGCTTTTCAAAAAGTATCTTCTAACATGATGTCGCAGTTTCTGATGTCATGATTTTTCATGATTTTTACTTGCGTTATAATTATCGTATAGCGTATTACCTCAAGAATGTGTAAATAACTTTAGGATAAATATAAAGATGACAAAAATAAGATATTTCACACTTTTGTCAAGGTCCTCATCTTTGTTCGATCTCTATGTGCCAATGATATGTTAAGGTACCATCATGTTAAATCCTCTTTATTCATTATGAGGCATTGATATACATATTCTTTTTGTTTATATCTCTAGATATCCACCTTAGCTAACTGAAATGCGTGAAAAATGTATTTTCTTCCCCCGGACATAAAGTGCTAAGCTACTATTTAACCCTTACCGCTCGTATGTCCTTCTGAGGGGACATTAAAAAATCGAGCCACGCCTTGAGGTGTTCCTCTGCAAATGAAATGTTATTTTTCTAAAACGTGTAACTATAGGCTACATTTCGGCTACCGGAAAATTTTATCAGAAAGATTTATTTTATTAATGATGAAGTAAAATAAAACAAATTATTACAATTTTTCGGTAGGCAAAAGGTAGTAAGTTACGTGTGACGTTTTAAAGGAACGCCAAAAGGCGTGTCTTACGGAAAATATGCCGAACGCAAAGGGTTAAAAGTCTTTTAATTTTATGAGCAGAATTAATTACATAAATGGCAATCACACTATATAACACTATAAAATATTTATTTTTGATGATGAGAAACAGTAGACTTACTAAAAAGAATCTGCAGTTTATTTACTAGTTTGAAAACAAGATTAAAAATAAAACGCTTTAAACCTTAAGCTAATTTTAAACACATAGAAGTTTAGGAACGTAAAACAACCAAATTATCAGGTTTAGTTTAATAGATTTTGGAAGATTGTATTATATATATGTATATATACATTTTTTTTTTTCTAAGAATTTTGTGAATAATAGAAATATTGTAACCTCATTTAATGGATACAGGTTTATAACGCACTCTAGTTCATCCTTAAAGTATAATGTGTTGGTACAGATTTTGAGAATATGGTACACTGTTAAAAATTTAAACAGAAAACTCAGTGTAATCTGTTACCTTAAGTCTTACGTAAAATTACAGAGAAAAATAAACGGAAATGTTAAAAATCTTATATAATACATTCATTTTTATTAACTAATATTAATTTAATTAAATATTGTTGAGAATATATTTCGGACTTGGAATACTTTTTTCTAAAGTAGAAACAGGCATTTTTAATTTTAATTAAATAATTAAATAATAAAATTACGTAAAATTACAGAATAAAGATTGAGAATCTCGATTATTCACTTTTAACTAAGAATTACTGTAAATTTAGAGAGACTCTGGATAAATATTTACATTAAATTTACAGAAATTTTTAACAGTGTATACAAATATGTTAAAGGCAAAAAATTGCAAATTTCTGGTTAGCCGAAGATATGAGAAAAAATAAGAAATTTTATAATACTCCACAGAGAATTATTTTACTATTGATTTTTTATACATAAATAAAGTTTTTTAAAAAAAATTAAACTTTTTTTTTTTTCTTTTTTACTATTAAAGTTATGGAATTTATTTTCCAATTTGTGAAAATCCAGCTGATAATTTACTTTTGACTTACTGACATGCGATCAAAATTACTAATACTTTATTTAAAATATTATGTAGTTAAATAAATTTATTTACCCTCTATCATATATTTTACAGTAAATTATTTCAATAACTGGTGCTATAAATATCAGAAATAGTTGAAAGGAAGGTCACGATTAGAAAAATGTTAGATCGATTAGAAAACAGATTAGATCCTGTTACTCATTTGTCTTTTGAAATCTACCAACGGTTTTCATGTTGAAGTACGCCAAGCGAAAATTACTAATGTCTAAACGCATGTGATGATTCAACAATTGTTAGGAATTACTGTATAATGAGATAAAAGTAAGGTTAATTATATGGACGCTAGATGCAAATTTTTAAGCGTCAAGTTTGGATGCTGACTCGTCAAATTTATTAGTTTTGAGCAAAATTTCCGATTCATGATTTCTGAAGCGACAATTTTAAAAATAATTAAGATAAATGAAATATTTCGATGATTTATGTCTTCTTAATTTTTGAATTTATTGAGTGGCTTTACCAATAATTTTAAAGACATTTTACCAAAGTAAACCATTGTTCTTAATCGGTATTGTCATGGAGTGTTTAAATAAAAATAGGATGAAACGTATTTACATATTTATACGTAGCATCATTATTTAGTATGAATAATATATATTTAAATATCACATTCAAAAGTATCACAGGTTATGAAAAATAAAAAGAAAATTGATTTATTTTTATTGAAGATTTTTGTACTACAGAATAACACGAAGTAAAATGTATTACTTTAATAAGCTTTGATCTTATTTTTATGAAGCATGTATACATGTATTTTTTCTCATTTTGTAAAATTAAAAAAAAAGAATTATATTTTAAAAACTAATAAAGATTTCTTCATTAATAACTCCAACATTTTCCTAAAACAAAGACAAATAATTCATTATCTTCTTACTGAAACTTTAATCAGTAACTTGTTTCAATAAGTTTAATCGACAAAACATTCATTTTATTTATATAAATATATTTTTTAGTATTTTCGAAACATATGTTAAAAAATTTGGTAGAAAATGTTTTATACATTTACAGTTTGAATCATAAAATGTTATAACTAATTTCTGCTCAATACGAAAAATTACTCGACAAACGCAAAACACATTCAACTGTTACACATATTCTTCGACCACATTTCATGAAACCATGGAAGCATCTGCGCAAGTGCTAACTCAACGAGCCCAATGCTAAAATAAAGGTGACAGTCATCTGACTCAGAGAAAATGAGCAATAACAGAGCAGGGAAATATTGGATGTTTTCCAAATTTCAACTGTCGGCAAGCTGGCATCCCTCCAACATTTTGGACGCGTCCTCTCTGTTAGTTTTAGGATATGTGGCTGCACTGTACACAGATTTCTCATAGTTTACCACAGATTATTTATTAAACTCAGAATTATGAAAATATTTAAAACAATCTCTTTCGTTATAACATGCGTTTTAGATGGAGCTATCTCTCTGCTTTAAAATAAAAGAAATCGCAAATATTTATGTTTCTTTAAAGTCTGATTAATTTTTAAAAATTGATATAAATATTGAACTTGGTCTTCCGAATTTGTGACTTTGTCTTGAAAAGCATACATCGATTCAATCGATTCACCCACTGAAATTTATACTGATAGAAGGAAAATGCCAAAAGGTATTGTTTGAGACTGCGTTGTTTACACTTACTACACTATAAATCAACCAAAAGCCTTTACAGTTTTGCACAGATTATTTTGGATTCTTTAAAAAATATTTAATTAATAAAATATTAATATATAGGCTGATATCAAAATCACAAATGATAACATCTTATCACTTTCATTTATTTTAGCAATCATTTATGTAGTTTTTATTGAGCATCTACATTATAATTATCTGTTGATATTCAGGTACATTCGTGTGCTCTTAGAAGCGATCGGGGTGATTTATTGGCAAACATAATAGTTCTTACCGACATTAATATGCTTTTGAAAATATTCCAAATAACATAGCAAATGTTAAATTGGAGGGAAAAAAATTTTTTTAGCAATGGCAAGTTCGACATTTTTGTTCTCGGAAAAGTTTTACAACAAAGGTTTTTCTTCCAATATGTTCTTATCATTTATCATCTTCTAAATATAGATTTTTTGCGTAAAACTAAACTTTTTGTATATTTTTCAAATACAATAATTTAATTAAAGAGATTGTTTTTATGATACTCTAAAAATACAAATAATAGAACATTTAACTCCTCTTTCTTCACTTTGAACTCACAGAAATTTAAATTATTTAGAAAAATACACTGTAAAACTAGTTGGCATAGGTGGACTCTGCTCAGTTCCCCATCATATTTAAGTTCTCATAAAATTCTAGTGCGAGACATATTATAATCATGTTAAAAGAAATGAATTTGACCAAAGCTTGATACAGTGACAGAATGAAATCCCCGCCTAATAGGCTATCCACCGTTCACTTCGATATATTTATCTTATTCTAATCTATTAATTTATTTTATCAGGGTCAGTTCCGTTATTTAGTTTTCATGCTACTATTTCCAATACAATAATCCTCAAAATTCATATTTATATGAAAAATTTACAATTTCGCTATGTTGATAAAATCGTAAATTACGAATAATTTACGCAATTTTCCTATTAGAATATTTGTATTCAATCATGTTCAAACAAATATCATAAATGTAATTTTGAATTGTCTAATGTACTTACGATCCACAAAATGGAAGTTTATGCTGTATTTTGCCTTATTCTGATATGTTAAGTAAATCGTAAATTCCAAATAACTTACGAATTTTTTAAATTGGAAAATTCATAATCATTAATATTCATGCCAGTGTCCTAAATAATATTTCAAAAGTAGTCTGACATCTTTACGATGAAAATATCTCTCAAAATTGACGTTTATGTGAAATTTTGCCCTATACTGCCATGTTAAGAAATTCGTAATTTTCCAATAACTTGCGAAATTTTCAAAGTAGCATATTTATAGTTCCTGATGTTCATTCCGGCATCCAAACTGATATTGTAAAACTTGTCTGAAATTTTTACAATAAAAAGATTTCCATTTAATGCATGTTTAAGTGAATTTTTGTCCTACTCTTTCATGTTAAGAAAATCGTAAATTTCTAATAACTTACGAAGTTTTTTAATTCGAATGTTGCAAATGAATAGGGTTTTTGCCAGTATCGAAAGTAATATTTTAAAACTGATCTGAACTCTCTGCGATCATTTGCTCATGAGATATCGTGTAAACAGATTAACAAACTAACAGACTAACACACTAACAGACACCATACAAATTTTGTCATTTTCGTATTCCTCACACCTGAAAACGTATAAAAAAGTCAAAAAACTGAGGTCGAAATTTTTTTACGATTACCTATGTTCCCCATACCTATAGTATGATGGGGAACTAAAAAAAAAGAAAGAAAGAAAATGTAAAATCGTGGTATTTCATCGTATAATTTTAGGGGAAATGACCGTTTTGCTACTACCTAAACGGTCATAATCCGTAAATTAATGTTTAGAGAACATATTTAGGAAATTACTGTATAATTTTACTGGAAATGACCGTTTTGCTAGCTAAAAGGTCAAAGCCCGTAAATTGATGTTTTGCAAGTATAATTTTTTGAATTTTTACGCGAAAAAGTGTTATTCTACGCAAATTGCACTTATCTTTCACCAAACCATTTTCTTACGGGAAAATCCCTTCAAGTGCTATCATTTCAGTGACGTCATGAGAGATCGCTTCCGTTTTCAAACTGAAACTATGATTGTTATTTATACTGATTGAATGTGTTTAATTATTCACGCATGACGCATAGAAACATCATTTGGTTTTATTAAGCTATAGTTTTCTTAATTTAATTCAAAGAATTTCCATCTGACTGAAACTGAGTAACTGATATTGGTGAAATTGATTTTCTTTGTGTATTGACACGAAAACATTAAGAAAGAAAGGTAAAATGGTTTCTTGAATTGAAACTAGATTTGTAAAACACAAACTGCAACCTAAAAATTGTTTCATCCACTAAACTTTTTTTTTTTTTAACATACAGCATTCTAATTGCTCTTAACCTTTTAGGAGCCTTAGAAAACGGAAAATTTTAATGTTGTTTCCACAATGCATTTTTTACAATATGCTAAAATAAAATTAATTCAGTATGAGAGGAATATGTAATTAGCCATTTAAAGATAAGTCTTATGATTATTACGTAGGATCTTGACTGTTTAAAAACAAAGCTGTTTTATCTGAATATGACCATCAGATATGTTCATCATATATAACAGGTTCTGCTCTCGAAATACTTTAGTCCTTCCTCCATTCAATGGGATACAGCTAAAAAAAATTCTTCTGCTTTTCCAAAAAGTACAAATACACCTAACACTTCATAAACACAGTTTGAATTCTGTTCTATAATGAAAACCTGTTTGGGTGAGTAAGAATTAGGCTCTAGTTATTGCTGCTTTGCACCCACTACAAAAACCATAAAGATGAAAACCATGAAAAAAATCGTATTGGAGATACAAATTCTCCTTGTCCATGCAAACGATTTGTTATTATTATTCAAAGTTTATTTGGAGTCTCGATTAATTTTCAGAGATCTCACATAGTTTTCAAAAGTTTCATTTTGTTTTTGAAGAAGGGTGAAAAATTCTCCCCGATTATTTTCCTCTAATGAGAACCTTGAAATAAGATTACCTCTTTAGTGCTAGTGTTTACGAATAAAAAGGATTTCGAAAAATAGTTAGTTTTTTTTTTCTCAAAAATCAGTATCATAGTCTTTATAGAAAAAATAAGAAAAAACAAAAAGGCTTTTGTTTTTCCAATATGAGAATTGACTGACGTCTTAATTTTGTCTTAAATAGAAAATTTAGATTTTAAAACAGTCTTAAAAGAAAATAATTTTTAGACATAATTTGAACGTTAACAATATTCAATCACTCTAAAAAATGTCTGTAAAAATAAAAACTTTTTTAAAGATAAATACAGCATAGGTTACTGTATATTTTTACAGCTAGTTCTGTAAAAATTATTAAAGATTGGTTACTTCATACTGTGCTGTAAATTGGTATCAAAAATTTTCCAGAATCATTTGGTGTGTCGACATGATTTATCAACCAATCAGTGCTGATGTTGACTTTATCTGTTTTTGTAAAGAAAAGTCAGTATGATCCCAACGGCGCGATTGGCGAAGTGCTGGCCTCTGGAACAAGATATTGTGAGTTCGATTCCCATGATACCCAACACCGTTTGCTTCGCATGAAAAAGTAAATTTCATGTGTAAAAAAATAAATAAGCTGCTTAGTATTATAGATTTATCCCTGCACGCATGTGCAATAATTGCAGGAAATATTTTTAAAGCATTCGAGAAACTCAAACTTTAACTTTTAATTTTACGGTCAATACTACTTTTTTTACAGGTTGATTGTATGTTTCATCACAACGTAAAATTACTGGCGATACATCATTCAGCATCTAAATGTTCTTTTACGGACTTTGTCTGGAGTCTCTGCTGCCGGGCTTTGGCCGTAATTTTACTGCAGCTTTTTTACAGCGTATTGTCAAATTTAAATATTTGGCTACCTAAGTTCAACGACATTTTTAAAGATATGAATATTTCATCTTCTGTATATTAGTTTAAATTATTTAGTTTTTATGACTGATTGTAAAAGTAAATGTGGTGAAATATACTAAAATATGTGGAGTAAATTTTATTAAATGTACGTCTTTGCACACGCGCACATTGCACATTAAGATCACAATGAGTATAAAATAAAATTGTAAAATTTATTATTTATTCAACGAATAAACAAAAGAAATCAAAATATTATTTCATAATAAAAATTTTCAATTTTAATGTTTTTTTTTTTTCTTTTTGATTATTATTATTATTATTATTAGCATAATAATATAATGAGAAAATTCTATAACCTTTTAAAATCATAAATATACCATACGAGTATTAAACATTTATAACACAATACTGCATAATAAGCTTAATGATAAATTAGAAAATGAAAAACAAATCTCATTTAAAAGACATTAAAAAAATAGAGAGAGTTTTTAAAGTATTTAGCGTTTTATTTTTAAGTAAAAAAAAGAAAAATCTAGTATATGCTGCATACCTATTTTATCTGCCGGCGAAATGTAAAATAGTAACAAATCATATGGGCAAAAAAACTTTATTTATAACACTCGTGAAACACAGATTACAGAATCTTTTAAAAATTACTTTCAAAAATATGTAACAAATTTCCGTTTTGTTGACAGATAATGTTTTAAAAAGAAATAATTGATGAGGTGGGAAAAACGTGGCGAGAAATCCCGCTGAGAGTTTGGAGAAAAGGGTAATGCAAGAGATAAGGAATATATTTTTTCATTAACAGTGAATTATTAATAATGGTAACTTGTAAAATATTTTTTTCAACGAAGGTAATTTTGTTGCTGATTTTTATTGTGAAAGAGAGAATTTGTTATAAACTTTTATATCTAACAATTTGATATAAACATTTTTCTTTTTAACGTGAATATATATAGAGTGCGGGCGAAGTTAAGAGATAGATAAAGATTTAAGGAAAAAAATGGAAATAAACAAACTAAGAGAAATAAATATATGAAGGATAATTTACAAAATAGGCTAATTATAAAACCACGTATTTATTCAATTTAGACAAACTCTTGAAATACCGGGTAAAATATTTATGATGAAATTAAGATAAATGTATCGAAATCGAGACATTATATTTAGTAATGTATATAATAATTGACAATAATGCAAAATGTATCCTTATTATTTTTAGTGCTTGAGAAGGACTTTATTTTTAAATTAAAATAAATAAGTTAATTAAAATTTAAATTAAAACAATTAAAAATTTCCTTTGATTTTTTTCAAACTTTATAAGTGATAATAGAGATTGAAAGCTTTGATAAAGTTAATATTTTTTTCCCTTTAAACATAATTACATGGAAAGTTATACGATCGTTTTAATTCTTTGTTAAATATGTACCAATAATAGCCGATTTACAGTTAATTAATATTCCAAACGTACTTAGTTTTATAAAGATTAATTAGAATAAACATAATAATCTTATAAAAATAAAACTCAGTTCGTAATTTTAATATAATTACGCATTATAATAGGCTATTCCCACTTAATAGAAGGGCATAAAATTAATAACTTATTACTTACTATTAATGAATTAGCATTTTCCATGTTGTTGACGATTATCAAGATCAACTACTATATTGTCTTTTTCATGTCATGTATATTCTAATAATGAACCATTAAAAAACTTAAATAATTCATTCTAATAATTCTAGAGCTTTCCAAAAATAATTAATGAAAATTAATGTAAAATAAAGAATATAGTACACATCATCAATTAATATATGAATGTAACAGCTTTTCAGGCATAATTCTTCATAATAAAATGTTTTATTTGGCTATTTTTCTTCATAAATATGCAATTCATGTGTTTATATACATTTTCGACTAATACTCGGTAAGAAGAAATATACCTCTTCTAAAAGAAATTTCTGATCTGTACTATTATCATTTTCTCTGAGAGTATCTTAGACTCTTGACAATATTTGTCAATGACATGGCTTTCTCTCAATTAAAAAACACATATAAGGTACAATTTCTAAAAATATAAATTCTTATGGGGAATTTGCAACTTTTTTCCCATATAAATATTTGAGAATTAATGACTGAATCCTCAAAAAAAATATCAATTTTGAAAATGGATTTCGTAACTCTCAAAAATGGGAAAAGACAGACGATTCTACTGTCAGTAATTAACACACTGAATGCTTTATCTTGTTATATTTCTTTAAACGATTTAATTAACTTTTTTTATGAAATATTCATTGTAATTCACATTTTTAATTGCACAGTAAAAGAACACAGAAACGTAACTGCATTGTGAATAAACCGCGTATATTGTACACATTTACGTTCTTGCAAATAACGACGAGAATAATAATAATAATAATAAAATAATTATGCAGCTACCATCACAAACCTTTCTTCAATACCATTTTATAAAACAGCTCTTTCTATTGGTTAATATGCGTAAACATTTAATAAATGCAGTTTCTCCTAATAAGCAATTTACATATGCAGTTTGATATCATTTAACCACTAGATACTGACGTACAGTCTTCATGTAAATTAGAAAAAAATGCAGCGTAGAACGCTGCACATCTTTAGATACGACGGCAAATTTAATCGTAATAAATAGGAATTTACAATATAAACCTTATACTCGTATATAACGTTTCATGTTTATACATTACAGAAGCGCAGCTATAGTTTTCTTGTAAATGGTGAAAACTGCCGTATAGCAGCTCCGCATGCCTGCCGAAGTACAACTATGTCAAATACACAAAGTATGTCATATTATACACTTCGCACATCACGTTTGGTGTATTTATATTCTGTATAGTCTGGAATTCTTCATACTATTTAACAGGAAAATTTTTACCAAAGCAACACCACCTGGTGACCTTATCAAAATCAAAATAACATAGATTTATGCGAAGCTCAAATTGAATATAAAGTTTTGTGTATTTCCATGCTTTTATTCAGGAGATACAATGTCCGGTGTGTTTTAGTTACACACAGTGCGAGTGAGAGACATTTTTAAATGGTCAAATCGTGTTTAAGATATCTCTAAACATGTTTTCTATCGAAAATCAAATGCCAAAAATTTTCCTGCTCGAATTGCCTAATTCTACTTATGTATAATGCAGAAAGTACAGTGTTTTTTTTTCCTTAGGACATTCTTACAGACAGTCAGAATATAAAGTAGAACGGGTAATATATTGAATCTACTTGATTTAGTCACAAGTATAATTCGAATCGCTACGCATTAGTACGAATTATACACATAATATTATTCAATTCCAAGTATATCATTAATAGAAACTTTACAAAAAAGTCATATTAAAAGATAAATTAAATGAAATGTATCTATCATTTTTCAATTAAAAATTTACCCATACCATAAAACAAACAGCGGTGTGGTTTTTTTTTTTTTTTTCCTGAAAATTATTATAAATAAAAACACAAAACGTTGAAAATTACGCACAAAAAGTATAATATTCTTTATTAATATATTTTGTAAATGTCAAATAAATTTATAAATAATCTTGTGTGGAGCTCATGCTACTTTCTCTTACTCGTCATTACTATAAACTTATTATTAGAGATTATTTTTTGGATATGCGGTACTACATTTGAGTATTTCCGTATATTTTATACGCATGGAAATTTGAAAATTGCTAGAAATAGTTTTATTTGTAATGTATTTATACATAAAATAGGGTGGTGACAATCAGGGAAAACAGGGAAATCATGGAAAAATCAGGGTACTTTATGAAACTGGAAATATCAGGGATAAATCAGGAAATTTTGTAAAAACACTCAAAAAACATGGAAGTTTTCATTTTAACCCTGAAACATGACTGAAAGATCACCAAACAGGTATACCTTAGCTATGATTGCACATGATTTACAGCTTTTTAGTTGGATCTCGCCAAGTTAACATTATTATTATTATAATGGGCTCGTGAAATACGGTTGCTTGGTCGCCATTGGCGATGACTATATTTTAACTAGCGACTATGTTTTCAACTTTAAGAACACTCGATCTCTTTTTTTTTTTTTTTTTTTTTGTAATTTTAATATTTTGGTAAAAAAGTTGATTTCAGAATTGGCTCCTATTCCATTCTCGATGTAGTCTAACTCTCGCCATTTTGATTCCCGCTCCTCTCACTACATTTTCAGACACCATAATAAATAAATACACCATTTGATTTACACCACTTTTCTTTATGCATGTTAACCAACTAAGTGTTAAATTAGTACACCGTTTTCGAGAACTGGTTACAGTGTTTCTGTTTGCGCATGCTTAGCAACCTGGTGCTGAATCGTAGGCTGGTTTAATGATGTATCAATGCCGATGGTGTATGTGTTTGTGAAAATAATAAAGCTGGTTCCATTATGTTAAGATTAAACAGGTTTTCTTGGCGTATCATTCTAGCCTAGTAAATATTTGGCTTTTATGCATAGAATTTTAATTTCTGTATTTAAGGTTTTTTTTTTTTTTTTTTTTTAAGGCGGGGGGATATATTTTACTGGCGACCAGTCTGTTTAATATTCCTGGAGCCCTGATTATTATTATTATTTTATAAAATATTTTTAGTGCAACAATTCGAGAAATAATTTTTTGTTCTGATGTTAATATTTTGTGTAATTGAAATGATTCAAATTTTTATAATTTTGTTAATTTCTCCAAGGTATAATTTTTTTTTTTTTTTTTTTTTTTTTTTTTTTGTGTGTGTATGTGTGTGTGTGTGTGTACGTGTTAACAAAGTTAACAAAAAAAAAAAAAAAAAAAAAAAAAAAGAAGAAATTGAAATAATTTTGCACATCAGTATAGTTTATATATTTATTTATTTATTTTTTGAACTGCAGTGGTTTGGCGAGTATATTACACAAGAGTGTGGTATATACAAAATTATGGCATGTATGTAATAGATAACAGAAACCATGGATATCCATTAACATTAGTCAAAGAATACTCTCTTTCTACAACTCCCCTTTTCATTATTACTCCTACAATCATAAAACAACTAAGGCTACTATTATTTTTTCTAAATTATTTGAACTTATTTATAAAACTATTGTCCAAAATTACTCTTTGAAAAATATTCGATTAATTATGAATAATCATGTATCATGTTTATAATTATGTATCAAACACTGTGCTTAGATTTAAAACATCGAGAAAAAATGCATAATGCATAATCAGACTGTTACAAAATGTGTAAAAATAGCGAAAGATTATTTCGAAATTTGACACCAAAATTATGTTTTTTCTACCTCATACGGGTACGATAATTTTATATAAATATACTTAAGTGTCATTAATTTTATTTACTCAAATATTTGCCACACTTTATACTTTGAAATTTTCAAAAATTTTATTTTTATAGATATGTTAAAATCATTTAAATTCGGAATTTTTATGCAATCAGACTTATTTCGTAGTAATTAAACGAGAAAAAAGAAATATAAAGAAATGTAATTTTCATTTTTGAAGTGCTGAATTAAAAAAATAATAAACAATTTTTATGTAAAACAATTAATGTCTCACCGATTACTCTCTTTTTTCTTAAAGTAAAAGCTAACTCTATTTATTTTAATTAACTTTGTTTTAGATCACGCACAAAAAACACGAAAGATTTTCCTTTTCTATTACCATCATTACTTTATAAACATTATTTTAGACATAATGTGAAAGTGTAGTAGTAAAAATTATTATTGAAATTTGTTAGCTTATAATGTTTATTTAACGTGCTTGCTTTGATTAATACTTTGCGTGCGTGCTAAAAAAAAATAGCTATTTTTCAAACATATTACCACATTTTTTTCTCCCGTAATTTAACATCCGTATGTTGTAAAAAAATAACGGTATTTTTTATTCTTTTTGATGTAATTTGTTTGTTTTGTTTCTCCCCTCCCCCTCCCTTTTAGAAAATTATTCTGTAAAATTGACATCGGAATTAAAAAAAAAAAAAAAAAAAAAAAAAAAAAAAAGCCATTAAATATTTCATGAGGCTTAATTAAAATTATACTTAAAAATCATTTTTTTCTTTCTCATTTAAAATAAAAATAATTTTTACTCCTTTAATGATTGAAGCAATCTAATGTAATACATGTAGAGTGTTCGAACCAACTTGGATCTAATTCTCTAAATATATCGATCTTAGACATTATCATTTAAATATTATTCTTAGAATTAATGTAAAATATTTCAACACTGTAGTATCAAATTGTTATAACAACATGTTTAAACAAATTTGTTGACAGTAATGGTGATTTGGAATGCTGAATGAAAATCAAAATTCTAGTAGAGTATGTTCAAAAAATATTTTGTCTTCTGAATTAATTCCTTTAATACTGATCTTAGACATGTAGTGCGAACTGAAAAGTCGCGTAAAAAAAAAATTTTAAAACAAATTTATGAAATTAATTAAAAATTTAAACTGATACAAATTAAATAATTATAAAATTAAAATTTTCATGCAGATAACTTTCCAGTAAGCAAAATATATTACTTACCCTAATTGTCAGCAACATTAAGGTATGCAGCATTGCATCAAACTTTTGGGAATATGATCAAATTTGTTTATAGATAAGCTACAAATTAAAACATAAATATTTTGTTTATTTATTACTTTCCTCTATTTATATATATATATATATATATATAAATGTATCGGAGTTGTGAAAACTTTTAAACTCCAGTTTTTGATGGATTTGCACATTTTGAGATATTCTGGACACGATTTAACTATTATTAGAAAATATCTATCTTTGTGTACGTGTGTGTTATTTTTGTGATTCATAAATTTTATGGAAGCTGTACCTCACGAACAAATAAACAAAATTTCACAAAACTTAGTATTTACTTGGATTTAAACCTTCCCTGGTATTCATTATATTTTGGTATCCATTACTCAAATGGTGGTTCTGTCATCTCATTTTTTCTTACTTTTTATTAAGACAGATAGGACACAATTTCATATAAATGTACATAATGTGAATTATTTTTAACTAATGGTTACAAAATTAATATGAATTATTTATCATAGTAGTAGTAAACTAGAAAAGAAGTCTGCATGTAGGAGTATCGCGCCCCTCCTGGGAGATGGTGCTCCGGAGTTGTACATTTTCAATATGGATAACTTTCAAAAGAACACTTCAAGGAATGGTTGAACCGTAGATCTGTGATAATTTAAAACAAAGTTACCCCCCCCCTCCCTTTTTTAACGAAAATAAACAATGCTTTTTTGCAGATGTCGGATAAAATTGACTTTCTTCGCAAGAAAAAGTGGTCGCGTTTCGACCACTGGCCGATACTAGTTCAAATAAAGGTACATATCAGTACTGCTTTAACATAAAATTGTCTAAAAAAAACAAAAGAAAAAAAACAAGAAAGAAAAATCGTTCAGTACGCATTGATTAGTAACACTTTCCAGCTGTACGCAGTTGTTTTATCGAATAACTTTTAATATTCTTTGCCTATGTTATCACACAACAGAGGGACTGAAAAACATACAGACAGACTAATTGATTTTAAAATAATTCTTTGGCATTTTGAAAAGTGTTAAAAAGGCTTAAAGAAAAAGAAAATACAGCCGTTAGATTATAATTACAGCTTTTAATCTCTCTGAATATTTTACTGTAGCCCTGTTGTGTGAGTGTTCACACATATGTTCTTTAAAAGTTTATTTATTTATTTATTAAAATTTAATATATAACAAAAAGGAGGGATTAATAGAGATTATATAAAAAATACTTTTAAATTTATGTAATTCAATTAATTAATTATACAGAATTTCCCGTTTTATTTACAGATCAAAATCTTTCATTTATAGCGTTTCTTTGTCCTTTTATGGTTACAAACACATTGCTCTCGGAATAATATAAAGCAATTTTTATATCGGGGTTTTTGAAAAGTAATTGTGTTTATACTCATTCCCCGAAAGAAGTAAATCAATTTAGCTATAAGTATTTATTTTGAGTAGGTAATTTAAATGTCGTTATCAGCGTATTTCTAGCATATGTAGCTCTTAATAAGATAAAAAACAGTCATTTCAGTTCATATTTATTACCCTTATGTTTACATTAAAAGCTATTATTATTTCAAGCAGGTCATTATAGTTCTAAAAATAGATTTATAATGGATTTTCACCGACTAAGTGGCGTCTATCATAGCGGCTATTTTTCGTACGTTATAGGTGATTCATACTTGGCGATGCTTTTCAATGTCAAATCGATCTAACTTTTCTAACGACATTTTTATATTCAAAATTTTGTATTAAAATGATAGGAGGACAAAGAAACAGCTTGGCATTCTTTTGGCTGAATTTTAACGATGCCAACCTTTGGGGTTGCACTTTCAATTAATTAATTATATAGAATTTCCCGTTTTATTTATAGATCAAAATCTTTCATTTATAGCGTTTCTTTGTCCTTTTATGGTTGCAAACACATTGCTCTCGGAATAATATAAAGCAATTTTTATATCGGGGTTTTTGAAAAGTAATTGTGTTTATACTCATTCCCCGAAAGAAGTAAATCAATTTAGCTATAAGTATTTATTTTGAGTAGGTAATTTAAATGTCGTTATCAGCGTATTTCTAGCATATGTAGCTATTAATAAGATAAAAACAGTCATTTCAGTTCATATTTATTACCCTTATGTTTACATTAAAAGCTATTATTATTTCAAGCAGGGCATTATAGTTCTAAAAATAGATTTATAATGGATTTTCACCGACTAAGTGGCGTCTATCATAGCGGTTATTTTTCGTACGATATAGGTAATTCATACTTGGCGATGCTTTTCAATGTCAAATCGATGGTTAAACATCAAGCTGAATTTGGTGCTCAACGCCACAAAAATTTCAAAATTTTACATTCACTTGCCTAAATAATTAGATAGTTACTTCACATCAATTTGTGACTACATAGATGGCCTAGCAGTATATTAGATCGAATGTATAAATCTGTCTTTCTACTGATTCAGCGATTTCTTTTTTGACAGAGAATAAGTTGTTAACGAACTATAATAACACCCTCGTGCTGAATTTTTTTCGCCTGATGAAGGGTTATGCTTTATTTCGACTGGAAACATTTGTTGCGAGTTTTTTTTTTCAAAGATTTTATTTAATTACTTTTCAACACCACTTCTCCGGTGCACTTTTAATATGCACACTAATGATGTCTTTCCAAAAAAAAATTTGTGATTTTAAATACTCAAAAGTAAATGTGCAAATATTTAAATATTGATATTGCTACTTCTTCTAATAATACTTTTTTTATTATTATTTTCTAAATGCTGATTACGTAGCGTGTGACACTAATTTACCTTTACTTAATGCATTTTAAGATTTCACTAACGCAATCTAGAGGAAGTTATGAGATTTCTGAAACTATTCTTTATGTTAAAGAATTTATTTTATGTTTTTAATTTTTTTTTTTTTTTTTTTTTTTTTTTTTTTAACATTGAAAGATAGAAAGTTTTTGTTATAAAAGAAATAATACAAATTTCGAAAAAAATAATATATAATACACCACGACTAACCGCATTTGCAGCTGATAACTCCGGTATAATCTGTTAAATATCAAAGAATGATCCACAAGTGGCTTATTTTTGAAAGACATCATTGTACACACACATATATATATATATATATATATAAATTAGAATTATCAATCAGAATTTAAAACAAAAATGTGCAATTATACAAGTTAGCAAATGGTGCAAATTACAATTGTCTATGTGTCCATACAAAATTTTAAATATCTATGTATGTGTCTCTAAATGAATTCTTAAAAGTGGAGGGTGGGGGCTTATTTAACGTTTGGAATACAAAACTATTTCTAAAATGCTCTCTATCTATTAAATGATGTTGTTGTTTAAACAATCCTTATTCAGACCTCTATTGAGGAACGGTAATTTTGTTTAATAAATGCACCTTTATTATCTGTTTTGTGTATAGATAATAATATAATAACATAAATAGGTTCATTGAAACAATTAATATCGTTTTATTAATTCAGCATTCATTAAAAGAACTTGATAAATATTATCTTTCCTAAATTGTTCTCAAACAATCTTTTTTTCTTACATATTATGCATTTTTCAAGTATATATATTTTTTCGTATTCATGAAAGCTCAGTAAATCGAAATAAACGAATTGATGAAAGACTAGAAAAAGAAAGTTTCAAACTATATCTTATACTTCATTGCACTCTTCTTCAATAAAGGTTTTACTTTTTTTTTCCCTATCAAGTATGTGTAGAAAGATTCGAACTCCAACAAATGTCTGAATGAATAATTAACTTAGCAATAATAATGCATCATTATTTTTTTTCGTTTTCTGTTTGCCACGTCGAACTGCATCATAATGAAAAAAAAAAAAAAAAAAAAAAAAAAAAAAAATTGGTCAAAGTATATATTCAGTTATGCAGAATCACTGAAGTAAAATTTATTGAAATCTTTGTTATCTGAATAAAATTACTCTTGAATAATTCAAATTATTTATAAAGTAATGATATTATGTGTTTAAAATAAAAATAATTAAATGGAAGTTTTATTCAAAATAATGAAAGAATAAAATAAACTCATTCTGTTATCTTATTAACTACAATATTTTAATTCAAAGAGTATTAGGTTTTCAAAAACCAATGCTAATTCTATTTAATCATATTTACTTTACTTTAATAATCTGTATTAAAATACAGTAAATATGACTTTAATTTATTTTAATTTACTGTATTTTAATAAGTATCTAGTACTGGAGTTAATTTTAAGAGTTAATTTTTATTTTATTTTAATAAATAAATAGAAATTTCAAGAAACAGATAATGTTTATAAAAAACACAATAAAGAAAGAAGAAAATTAAAACTATCATTAAAACTTTTAGGCACACTTCTTTCCTTTACTTATTATTTTTTTCTTTATTAAATTAAATTATAGATAATTAAAAAACTTTGAATAACACTATAAAATGCAATAAACTCGCAACAATTGTGTCGGGTCGAAAGAGCACACGACCCTTCGTCAAGCGAACAAAGTAAGCATGAGTGCTGCAGTCAAAGCGGCAACGCACAAAACCGTTTAATAGAAGAGCGGAAATATATAAAGACGAATTTAAATATTAATACTGGTGTGAGCAGAATTATAAAATAAAAGAAGAAAATAAATAAATAAATAAAATTAAAACATGTAACAAAATCCAAAAATTTAAAAAATATCAAAATGAAACGAAAATAAAGCTTATGCGAATAATTTTCATGCATCAGACTAGAACGGAGTGGAAGAAATATCAGTAACAGAATTTTTCGAATCTTTATATATGTAAAAAGCTTCATGGATATCCAGATGGGAAGAGGAGACAATAGATGAAATTATGTTAGTTTTAGAAAAATTAAAACGATAACTATGAGTCCAGCAGTGTGAAGCAATAGAAGGTTTGGAAATCTCTTCATTGCGAACATTACGACGGTACTAATTTATTCTATCTTTCAAACGCCTCCTAGTCTGACCAATATAAACTAAATTACACGACGAACACGAGATTAAGGGAGGCATACTATTGTAACAATCGCAGCTGTCGTAGATCAGAAGTCGGATCGTACACTCCGCAGCAAAAGTATCCGAGCACTAGCAATAATCCCCGTCTTAAAAAAGTACATTTAGTACAGACTCTCCAACTATGTTAGGTCGTTAAATTTGTAAATGTATTTGAACTATGCAATGACGCCTGATATATATACATATACATACAGTCGGTAACAAAAGTGTCCGAACACTAGCAAAAATTTTTATGTACAAAAAGTACACTTCATACGGTTTTGTTAAATAAATCCTTGTCGAATCATGTTCTTAGTCAGTCTAAGAACATGATTCGATAAGGATTTATTTAACAAAACCGTATGAAGTGTACTTTCTTTACGTAGGAATTTTTGCTAGTGTTCGGACACTTTTGTTACCGACTGTACATACATACATATATATATATATATATATATATATATAAAGTAACAAAGAAGAAGAATATGAAAACTAAACAGATGATAAAATGTCCCGATAATCCAAGCAAGCCTAAATAAATTATCCCATTAAGGTAAATGTAAGAAATAATGGCACATACCAACTAGTCTCTATACATTACTACATCAAAAATTAAATTAAACTTTATAATTAAAAACCTAACTAGAAAAAAAAAATAGAAATATTGCACATTATATAAGCGCAAATACAGCTAGATACAAAATGTATAATATATATTTAAAAAAAAAATAAGTATTAAATTTAACTTGAAATTTATATATTTTAATACTGTAAAAAAATGTAATACACATAGAAGCATATAACATTTACATTTACTGATTTACCAAATATAGACATACATAAAGAAAAAATTAAAAAATATCTTTATATCTCTGTTTTAAATAAAAACTATACAATACAATGCTTTTCAGTAGTTCTGTACATTTGTCGAAAAAAAAAAAAAAAAAAAAAAAAACAAGGTTATAAAGATATATTTTGTTTTTATATAACTGCGGAGGAAGGAGTCTCACAAAAGCCTTATTTCTAACGGAAAGGAATTCCAAAGATTGGGTTTTTGGAGATGTGTACACATAGACCTATTATTACAGTAGACGGAGCACTGTTTTATTTGGTGAATATAAAAAAGTGTGGCAAAGACGAGTCAGCTAATAGTAGGTAAAAGGTTAATCTTTTTTGGTAATTATCTCGTTATTAACGATTATTTGTTTTGGACGACTTTTTTTTTTTTTTTTTTTTTTTTTTTCATTAAGTATTTAATAATTTTCATTTTCTTTCTTTCGTTTTTTTTTTTTTTTTTTTTTTAATTTAAGGTACTACATACAGCAGTTATAAGCATTTTACAAAAATAACTACTTAAAAAGTACTAAATAATAAAATATATATAAAAAATCTTACCAGTAAAATAAAAATACTTTATTCTACAGGAAAAAATGTTTTATGTATCTAATTAATGTACAAATTACGCTATTCATATTATACAGTAAAATTTATTTTGAATATCTGAATTGTGTATATTAACTTATTTGTTATATACAGCATACAGAAACTTAAACATGCGTTAAATAAATGCTTCTCAGAAGAAATCTTTCGTTAGCCCTTGTACAAACGTCAATTGAGTTCTTTATACTATTTCAAGAGAGAATTTGCAATTGTGCATTGAGGGAAAAAAAAAATAAACAAATAAATAAATAAAATAAATAAATAAATAAAAGTGTACCAATTTTATCTAGAACGAAAAAGATTTTCTTGAATCCTTAAACTAGAAATATAGATTTACGAATTATGCGTAAACAAATAACCTGGATAGACGAATTGATCGCGAATTTCTAGTCTATATTTTTCTAGATGGTGAAACAATATTATGAATATTATGAATCGTTTTTAATGCGAGAAATTCTCGTTTGATTTCTTAGAACTGGGTAATACAGTCGGCATCAAAAGTATCCAAGCATTAGCTAATAATTCCGTTATCAAAAAAGCACACTTAACACTGTTTTTTAAAACAAATCCTTGTCGAATCATGTTTTTAGACTGACTAAGAACACGACTCGATAAGGGTTTATTTAACAATGCAGTATTAAGTCTACTTTTTTTAGACAGGAATTATTGCTAGTGCTTGGGATACTTTTGCTGCTGACTGTAAACTCGAATTGACACTGACATTTGACTGAGATCTATAGTTACAATGACTTTCGTCTCGATTGCTCAATATTTTTACAGAAATTCACAGAAATATGTGCACACAATATTGTTGAAGACATAGGAAAGCACAAACATCCATGCCCGCACCGAGATTCGAACTCGGAACCTGGAAACCCAGAAGGCAGCGCCCTGCCGACCAAGCCAACAGGCCGGCCCTCGAATTATAGTTGTTAAAACTTGCCTCTTGTATTCGCATTTACTTGCAGAGATTTTTAAATAAATTTGGCCATGAATAATATAGGAACATAATCTAGAATTCTACTAGGGGTTTTCAAAATTCGCTAGCAAAGAGAGTTAGAATCTATAAGGACAGGACTAACAGCGTTCCCATATTTTTACGATCGTTTTATTGTACTCTCAGCGCAATTTTCAAAAGAAAAATTTTCATGAAGGTTTTCGGGCCGCGGTAGCCCAGTCGGTAGAGCGCCGGACTCATCATTGGAAGATTGCGGGTTCGGTACTCGAGCCGTCCAAACCCAATGTGTACTCTAATGATGGCTGGTGCACGTAAAATCTGTCGTGGCCACAATGTCCTCCATGTTCACATAAAAAATTATACAGTCGGTAACAGAAGTCTCCGGACACTAGCAAAAATTCCTATGTAAAAAAAAAAAGTACACTTAATACAGTTTTGTTAAATAAATCCTTGTCGAATCATATTCTTACACTGACTAAGAACAGGATTCGACAAGGATTTATTTATCAGAACCTTATGCAGTGTACTTTTTTTACATAGGAATTTTTGCTAGTGTTCGGACACTTTTGTTACTGACTGTACAAAATTATTTTTAGTGTGAATTGAATGCCAGTTTCAATGTTTTTTAGAAATATTAACGGAAATTAGAGCACGAACAGACAGATAAACAGACTAACTGAACATTGTTAGAAAGTGCTAAAATTGTTTAACACAATTGAAAATGATGGTTTGGTCGAGTTGGTTTAACGTCGCACTAGTTCTACGCAATAGGTAATTGTCGACGGTCTGGGACACACTCCTAAGAGTGGTCCCAAAGGAAAGTAGAATTTTAGCATTATTTAATTAGAGTCTCTAATGTATGTGTACATTTTTGTGTGGCCCTTCAAATCTTCACGCTAATCATACAACATTCTGTTGAAAACCTGTTTTTGTGTACCTGAATAATAAATGTTAATTTCATCATGTATTGTGCAGTAAAAAAAAAAAGTTTTATAGAAATAACTTTATAGAATTTAAGTGTCTCAAATTTCATAAGTGAAACTGATATTGTGGAATATTGTAGGTGTAAATGGAAATAGAATCAAAATTGTGCAAGTAACAGGGATATTTTTGCGGGTTATCACTGATTACACTAGTCCACAAAAAAATTTTTTTTGGAGGGTAACAGAAATGAAATAAACTATTTTCAACTAATTTGTAGTGCAGAATTAAAAAATAATAGTGAAAAATCTGTAACACGTGCAGTTTTTTTGTTATGATTATTTAATCTGTACTGGAAGCAATGTACAAAAGTCTTTAGAAGACATGCATTATTACTATCAATATTATTAATTTAGCATGGAATACTGTTAATATGGAGATAATATACATATTGTAGACAAAGTAGAACATAAAAACATGGAAAATACACTAAATGATTGAATTGTTATTATTTTTTATTTTAAGACCAAAAAAAAAAAAAAAAAAAAATAGGCATTTTTACGTCTTGTGTTAAATGTCTACCTTGTGATTTTAATATGAATAGTTCACAAATACAGCAAAACTTATAGGGTACGGTTTTACAAGTTCTTTACTAAAAACTTGCCATTTTGAACATGAAACTTTAGCTATAAAACAGCACAATCATACTTAAAAAAGAATATATGTTAACTAGAATACCAGGGGGAAAAAACAGATAAGGTACGAATACAGAGATGCCAAGCAGGGGTTGCCAGCAGAGATGATGGCCAGGGGGCAGGGTTGATACCACGAAAGGTTACCATGTGTAATACAGTCGGCAGAAAAAGTATCTGAGCACTAGCAATAATCCTGTCTAAAAAAAGTACACGTAAAACTGCTTTGTTAAATAAATACTTGTCGAGTCATGTTCTTAGTCAGTCTAAGAACATGATTCGACTAAATTAAATGTACTTTTTTGATATCGGAATTACTGGCTAGTGCTGATACGTTTGCTGTCGACTACATTGAAAAAATCATTAAAAAAAAATAATAATGAAATTTGCCATTTTCTGATACTTTAACAAAAAAAATGGAAAAAACATGGTTGCCGGGAGTCTGAGTTGTCAGGGCTCTGGGTTACCAGCAGGAAAAGTTACCACCTGTAAAGCTGTGAAAATGTTAAAAAATCGTGAAAATTGCCCTTTTCTGATACTCTAATAGAAAAATGTGACGTGGTGGGACTTTTTTACTTGCAGATATTTAAATAAAAATTGAAATTAATAATAAAAATAATAGTTTGACCGTGGTTGCTGAACCACTGTAGACCAATATAATTAACAGTATTGAAGTTGTTGTTTTTTTTTCTACATGACACTAAACAAGTGACATTTTTGTTAGAAGTTCGAGAGACTATGAATTCGTAGATTTCCTCTAATTTTTACGTCTTGTGTTAAATGTCTACCTTGTGATTTTAATATGAATAGTTCACAAATACAGCAAAACTTATCGGGTACGGTTTTACAAGATCTACATTGAAAATTTGCCATTTCGAACATAAAACTTTAACTATAAAACAGCACAATCATACTTAACAAAGAATATCTGTTAACTAGAATACCAGAAAAAAAAGAACAGATAAAATACGAATACATGGTTGCCAAACAGGGGTTGTCAGCAGAGAGGATGGCCAACAGGCAAGGTTGATAGCACGAAAGGTTACCATGTGTGATACAGTCGGCAGCAAAAGTATCTGAACACTATCAATAATCCCTGTCTAAAAAAATACTGCCGAGTCAAATCTTGTCGAGTCATGTTCTTAGTCAGTCTAAGAACATGATTCGACAAGGATTTATTTAAAAAAAATAGTATTAAATGTACTTTTTTGATATCGGAATTATTGGCTAGTGCTCGGATACTTTTGCTGCCGACTGTATTGTAAAAATCATACAAAACAAAAGTGAAAATTGCCATTTTCTGATATTTTAACCAAAAATTGGAACAAACATGGTTGCCGGAACTCTGAGTTGCCAGCAGGAAGGGTTACCACCTGTGATACTGTGAAAATGCTTAAAAATCGTGCAAATTACCATTTTCGGATACTCTAACACAAAAATGTGACGTGGTGGGACTTTTTTACTTGCAGATATATAAATAAAAATTGGAATTAATAATAAAAATAATAATTTGGCCATTGTTACCGAACCACTGTAGACCAGTGTTATTATAATTTTCACACGGATTATTATTATTATTATTATTATTATCATTATTATTATTTAGTTTTTATTGCTAATTTTTATCATAAACTTACTTTTTTCTAAACAACATGAAGACTCAGATCGATCCTGACTCGACAAATATTTACTTAACAAAACAGTATTAGGTGCCCATCTTTAAAATACGAATTATTGCTGTCGCTTCAATAATATTGCTTCCGACTGTGTATCAAGACCTTGATTAAGTGCTCGCTGTTTTTCTGTACGTCACCCGGTGTCCTTAATGCTTCATTAATGGATCCTTTTTAATGCTTTCAAAAATTTCGAAACTGTTGTGTCACCTAATTCAAACGATTTCGCAAGTTCAACCAGCGTTAAATATTTCTATATGCAAAATTAAACCAAAATTAAACTATCGTCTAACGTGGGTCTTCATTAAATAATTCCTCCAATTCATCGTCTTCAAACTTTTTCGGTGCGCCAGAGCGTTCTTTATCTCCAAAATCAAAACCAATATTTTTGAAGTTTCAAAACCAGTCTCTGCATGTCGTTCCCCTCAGAGCATACACAACGTAATTCTCAACAAGAATTATATATATGCTTCAGTTGCAGATTTTTTTTGAATAAAATAGTCCAATAAAACGTCCCATAAAACGTCTGGCGGCCCATTTTTATCGTTTAGGGATTTTTATGAGCCCAAATTGCCCACTCTGTGGAAAAGAAGAAATTATGGACAGGAACCATTTTTCGGGATGCTCGGCTCTGCAAGGGGACTCCGAGGTGTAGAGATATTGGAGTGCCAGACACCTGCTGACGAGACATTGACTTTTTTATCTTACTGTATTTCTTTTTATGTTATTCATAATTCTTATTATTCTGTAAGAGTTTGTCTATTTCTCATGCCGTTGAAAAATAAAAAATCCCCACAAACACTTTTACTTGGCACAAAACTCGACATTAGAAAAAAAAAAGTTATTTCCACTGTGACAAACTAATGTGCACTGAAGTTGAAGCTTATTGACAATACTTCTTTGTACATGCACGTAGTCTTGGTAATGCCATTTTTTAGAAAACAACAGGAGGGCGGTCCTAAAAATTAAGCCAAATGGGTTCTGTTCAAGGTATCAAAGTTAAGCTTTAAAACGTACCATGATCAGGACTTGTTTTACATTAGTAAAGTAAAGAAAAAAAAAAGAATGAAAAAGAGAAAAATAGAAGGTAAAAATATACATATGAAGCTCGTAGAAAAAAACAATGGTAGTCTCTTCTCGTCAGAAAAAAAGATCACAAAGAGAAGGTGAATTCGTTTTTCACAAACATGTTCAAATACACGCTGTCACAAAAAAATGTATGCACCCTGAAGAAATCGAACCGCATTCACGAAAATCGGTACAAAAGTAGTCTGGTAAGAGATATGGAAATGATTAAAATTTCAACGCCAATGAGACAAGGCTAAGAACGTTATGCGCATCTGAACTGCGCAGCTAGGCGAGTTTAAAAGCCTGATTTCTCGCGCCGTAGAGCTATTCAAACGAATCTGTCGACTTTGATGGACGGTATTGTGACTTGAGATGCCTCTGAGACGTAACCGGCGGCAGTACCGACAATTGTCGAATAGTGAGAGGGGCCGTGTAGCAGGCCTCAGAGAAGCAGTTTGGTCGTTCAGGCATATCAGCCGCCACCTCGTTCGGAGCGATATGGTAGTTGCTCGGGATTGGTATCAGTGGGTCACGGAAGGGAGGATCAACCATTGTGGAGGGTCAAGATGTCCCAGGAGCGCAAATGAACACGGTGGTCGCGCAATCATAAGAGCGACCCAACCGCACCAACAGCGCCATTAGCCTCGATTCAATGCCATTTACCACATTCTAGGCATCCAGTAGTATCAAGGGAAACATTTCGGAGACGACTGGCCGACGCTGGTATAAACAGCCGAGGTCCATTAAGACGCCTACCCCTCACCCCACATCATAAGCAGTGTCGACTAGATTTTTGTCGACCCAAAGCAAGCTGGAGTGTGACCGACCTAACGTATGATCGTCCGTGGTGAATTACAATTCAGTCTCACTGCTGATGACCATCGCATACGCATGTGGAATTGGCCATGCCAACGGTCTGATCCCGCATTTGTCGTCGAGCAGCATACTGCTATTACACAAGGTGTAACAGTGTGGGGAGAGATCTGTTGGGACACACGATCACCTCAAGTCGTCTTTCAAGGCACTATGATGGCTCGCAGTTACGTGGATAGCATTTTAACGCCGGTTGTGCTTCCTATTCTATGAAGCCGGCCACGTGTCATTTATCAGCAAGACAACGCTCGTCCATATATGCTCTACTCTCCCAACATTGTCTTCAAGGATATGACGTACTCCCATGACCTACCAGGTCATCAGAACTCTCGACAATAGAGCACAATGGGACGTGCTAGGAAGGCAACTGCAGCCGTGTTGAAATGCCGGTGAATCAACTGCTCAGTTGCAAAGGTTATGGCATAATCTTCCGCAGGGGGATATAGATGACCTAACTGATTCGATGCCACGCCGTGTTTCGGCTTGTATAGCTGTCAGATGTGGCTTTACTTCTTACTGATTTGTAACCTTTTTTATGTCCTAACTTCTTAATAAAACAATCTTTTGTTCTGAATTTTTAATCATTTGCTTATCTCTTCATACACTACACACATGTTAAGTTTCGTGATTGTAGCTCATTTGCTTCTGGGTGCATATATATTTTTGTGATAGAGTGTATATGGAAATGACTTAATTTACTATCACCCTGATCAGATAAAGATTGTGCATAATTCTATAAGAAGAATAGCTTAGGGATATGTAAACAAGCACTTTTTGTTAAAAAAAAATTAAGTCAAATATTTCTATATTCCAAAAGCAAACCACATATATCTTACTCTTTTTGGACAGTTATCATTAGTATGAATTCTTTAAAGTATATACCTTTTTGGTGAACTTTTTACTCAAGAACATTTAAAGGGTTTCAAATTTTCAAAAAAGTGGTAGTTTCTTTGTTGTTGAAATTTGAATGATTTTTTACCTTTGTGCCAATTGTAAACCGTAACATACTATGTCTTAACAGATAGTGTGGAAACAGTAAAACACAAAAGGATTGTCAATATCATAGTTCCCTCTGGGAACAAAAAGTGTTGCTTTTTGCAAATTAGTTAGATTTATCGTAAAATAACAGATGACCTTCAATTTGGATCTCGCATAAAAATAAGATTTTTTTTTCTTCAAAAGTAAGAAAAAATAAATAATATTATATAGTTTTAAAAAATTAAAGAACACGCTTTTATAGAAATGTGAACTAAAAAGCACAAAATATCTATCTTAGTATTAAAATGCACGGTAAGAGAAAATCGTATGAGTGACACACCATAATATTTACATGCATTTAAATCTTTAATTAAAATAATTTAGAATTAAACAAAAACCATTTTTAAAAAATCTCCCCTTACTGGGCTCGAACGCTAGACCTTTAGGTTCGTAGCGCGGAGCTATACCTCAACGCCACGCCGTTCAGGAACAGAAGGTCTTTTTTACAATATAGATTTTTCGTTTGCTCCCAGAGCGGTTACAAACATACAAACATACATACAAACATACATACATACAGGTGAAGCTAATAAAAGCGTGTTAAAAATGAACAGGTGTTTTATTGTTTTAGACAAACAGCATGTTTTGAAAATTTCAAAAATATCCGTAATGTCAGTTATCAGATTTAATGCAATCCAATTAAACCAATCCAGCAAACCTGCCTAATTTGCCTGTTTTTTTTTCTTTTTTTTTTTTTTCTTTTTTTTAGAAACTGTCTCTTAGAGATTATATTTTAAGACTATAATTTCTATTCATTTAGAAACAAACTAAAAGAAGTTTTGAAAAAGTTTTATTGATTCCTTATTCAAGTTATAGGTTGACAGGTTCAATTTCATACGGAACTTATATTAAACTTTAACTTTCCCAACATTTATTAGTTTTACAAAATTACATATATATAAGGAAAGTATTGTAATCCTGACAAAATTCGACTATGAGATTTTGGTGTTTCTATACTTTTTAAGTCCCACGAGTTCATTTTTTGCTATTTTTACAATGATATATACCTTTAAGTATGTGAATGCGTCTAAATGTTTTGGTTGATTCAGCTCAAAACTGGTGCTATGTCACAAGTCGCGGAAGCACGAACGATACTGATTTTGGTGAATCTAGAATTTATAACTTCTTTACAAGGATGCAAAGAAAAATTTCTTGTCATTATGACCTATAAACCCAAATTATTTAAAATGCGATAGCAGCTAAATGCCTTATTGGATTGTACTGAAATTTTATATGTATGTTATAGGTCACCGTCGCTTAAAAGGTATAGATTTTGGTGATTTTAGAACTAATACTGTTTTTTGCAAAGGTATAAAGAATAATAATTTATCATTATGGGTTAATTTAAAACCTATATACATGTTATACATCACGTTCACATGGCCTTAAATTATTTAAAGTGTGATAGCCTCAAAATATCTTATTCGATGGAGATAAAAATTATATGTATCTCACAGGCCACTGTCGCAATACCTGTATTGATTTTTGTGAATGTAACACTTATAGGGTTTTACAGAGACGCAATAAAAATTTATTTATCAACATAATCTACTGACTCAAATTATTTGATATGTAATAGTGTTAAATTACATACGTTAAGTCATATGCGTTAAGAACATACTATATGGGAAAATGCATTCAAACATTTTATTATAAATTTCTCTTTTGTTTGTTTAACGAATTTTCTTACTTTATTTACTTACACAACCGTTCATTAAAGTTCAGAAAACAGTGTACATTTACTCCAGCATTTTTCTTCTACTTCTTCTTCATTTTTTTTTTTTTTTTTTTTTTTTTTTTTTTTTAGTTTACTTTCATTTAAGAATAATTAGAGCGTAATTAGGAAATGTGTTTTCCGTTCATTCTCATATTTATTTTAGTAATATTTTTGTGAGACACTTTATCCTGTTGCATCAACGTTTCAACAACGAAGTTATAAATCATCACAAAAATAATCATGAATATCAATCCTTAAAAAATTTCACAACATTCCTTCCATTATATACACACGTACACTTTACAATTGAAAAATACTTAAACTAAAAGTAAGAATAAATTATACACAATAATAAAACACAACGAAACAACACAACAGTTGGGCTGGAATATGGAGTTTAATGGGGGCCACATGAGTATACATAATATAAAGGACGATATACGTCGGATTGTTTGAGGTGAATTTTGAAAAACGTAATTTTGAGTCCTTTATACTGTACAGTCTATGAATTTGAAAACCCCATATCCAGCAGATTTAAAAGAGGCTATTGTAAAACAAGTTTATTGCTTGAGGATCTCTATTGTCTTTTTTCTCCAAATGCAAAAGCTGGTTTATTGTCAAAAAAGGCTTTTTGTTTCTAAAGTTTGTTTTAGCTTAATGGTAAGCTCTCTTAACTTTCCTGAAAAAGAAAATACATATTAGAGCATCATGCATACAATATTATCGAAAGAAAAAAAAAAAAAAAGAGAGAGAATATGATACTGGTTTCTATAAATATTCATATTAAGCATACATTATAAATTGCAAAATCGTGTACAGTAAAACATAGAATTTTATAAAATAAATTAAAAAAAAAAAAAAGATTTTTAATGATTGCAAAATATAAAGTTTTAAACGACTCCTTCACAAAGTTTGTCAGACGACTTAAAAGCTCCCCATGTACTAATAAAGATATTTATAAAATTTCTGCATTGCATTGCAAAAGAAAAAAAAATAGTTTGGAACACAAGCTTGAATTCCAAATTATTTTCATTTATTATATTTACAATTTATTTATTTTTTTACTAAAAATCCAGATTCAACAGAAGTGGATTTAAAATTAATCCCAATATTTGACGCATGATGGCTTGTTTTTCCACTGCACATTACAGTTGATAATGAAAGACTTTCATATTATATTGTAAATATTCATCTGTAAATACTTACATGCTGTTTTGTCATGGACAATGGATTTATTTAAAATTTTAAGTGAAATCCGTTCAGGAGAAGTTCCATGAAAAATGAATTTCAACGTGTGACACAGACAGAGTTTTGCCCCTGAACGCTTCCCCGAATCAGATAGACACATGAAGATGCTTATATAGTACATTTTGACCAAGTTATGTCTAAAATTTCAGTAAAATCACTTTGGCAGAAGTGTTTTAAAAACCAATCGCAATTATTTGTTACAGAAAGACAGAATTTTTCCATGAAACTATGCCCCAGATCACATAAATCTCTTAAAATTCTTGCATAATGTATTAATGGATCTCTAAAATTTGAGTAAAATTGTTTTCTGAGAAGTGAATTAAAATTAAATTCACAGGATTTCACAAAGGATTGGTTGGTTGGTTTTATTTTACATCGCACTAGTGCTGTGCAATAGGGTATGATATCAGAAAGGGAAAATAATTTTTGTACTTGAAAACTGAGCCTGGGTAAGATAAAAAGTTGAATTTTTTTTACATATTTTTGTCACCATCTATGAATTCGTGTGGAAATTTTCAGTAATTTTAAGGTATATATATATCCACATACAAATGAAATCAATCCACTTGTTAACTAACACCGACCTTGGACGAGTCTGCATTACATGCATTATTTGCTTCTGTAATACTTTTTTGCCAGCTACAGTGAAAATATACACTTTATTCTTCGCATCGTCTCAAAATAGAAAAATAAGAAGTTAAGTCTGGGGATCAAAGTTGACAAACGTACAAGAAACGCTTTATAAACAAAACACGATAAATCGCCATTTATAAGCAAAATTTAATACTTTTTTTTTTTTTTTTCATTTGCGTAATAAAAAATATTTACGATACTAAGCATTGTAGAGTAAAACCCACTATAGTAAACTATTTACTTGATTTTGTATTAAAATGTAAAATGTTTCAGGCGATTTCGACCCACTACGCGTTTCTTTTTCTGCATCGATTGCATTATGCAATCAAACTGAATGCAACTAATTAACTAATGCTTCAAGTAATTAACTACACAAATAACTTAGCTAGCTTAATGAGTTTTTTAACTAGAGTTTAGTTTTTACTTACATATTCTGCACACATTTCTTTATATTCATCAAGACTTATACCGTAGTACATCAAGCATAAATGATTTTCATAATCAGCGTCACATATTTCCGGTTTTGATGAACGTGGAACTATTCGCATTTCTTCTAACACACTTCCACTGAAAGCAGGAAAATTTATATTATCCCTTAAAAACTAATAACCAGTATATATCTAACACCGCAGTGACCTGGTAGATTTTTAAAAGTTATTTTTAAAACTCCTTTTCATGAGTTTATTTTCATTTATTCAATTATGTGTTTTTCTTAGTTTGCAACGATTTATTATTTATACATTTATTTTCTGTTTGTTTCAAAACTAGACTGATATCACTACGCTAGAATTTTTTTTTTCTTTAAGCCCTGCTGCCATTCTTGCTGATTCTTATGTAAAATGACTTCCCGAATCCAAATATGATCCCCATGTTCCCCAATCTTCGTAAACAACCCCATTTCTTAATTTTATCACTTATCGCTAATTTCATGGCCATGAATTTGATTTGGAAAATAGAAAATAATTATTTTAACACTTAAAAACAAAGAAAATATAATGTATAATAAATAATAATAATAAATTATTAATAAAATATAATAAATTTAATACGTAATTTAAATGGCAAATTACTCCCCCCCTTACTGCAATTTTTCCCTTACTGCAAATGTTAATGTTTTAGAATTATCCAACTCTTTAGCCCCCCAGAAGATATTTAACAGTTAAAATAATTCTTCCCCTCCCAACAAATCAAATTTATAGCCATATATTTAGCGAAAAGTGATTAAAATGGGGGGCATCCCTAAATCACTGTAGGTGATAAGGAAAATGAATTCAGTAGGTCATTATACATAAGAATTTGCAAAAATTATATTGGGGTCGGTTTTCATCCAGTACAGTGTAATTTAGTACAAATCACCTTTCACGTTATCATTATTTTAATCTTACATTAATAACTTTTAACGCTAAATTTACAATCAACGTTTTCTAAAAAAAATGATTTATTCTCTGTTATATATTAATAAACATAAAAAATTTCCTTTTACTATTTAGATTTAATAAATGTCAATTCGCTGAATGCCTCACACACTTTGTTTTTTTCATGAAACGTCATCACACTATCATAATTTTAATATTACATTAATTACTTTTAACGCTTAATTTACAATCAACGTTTTCTAAAAAATGATTTATTCTCTGTTATATATTAATGGACATAAAAAATTTCCTTTTAATATTTAGATCTTTTCACCTTTAGCTCTTTTAGCTCTTTTTACCTTTACAGAAATAGAGCACTGGAAAAAGTCGTGAAAATGTCATGTTATGAAAAACAGAAAATTCATCAAAATTACCAAATAAAAGGTTAAATATAGTCTGAATACCTTTTCAGCTACTCTAAAAAAAGTATGATCGCTAAGAAGCTTTATCAGAAAATACTTTTTTCTATAAATATTTTACAGCTAAACAAATAAATGTTTACAATTTAAATACTATCCTCATAATTTTATGTGTCACGAGGTAGGATCAGAGCAATGTATGTAGAAGTAGAAATTAGCTAATTGTCTATCATATATATATAATTTTATCCTACCTTTATTCGGCAGATTAAAATAACAAAAACAACAAACTCTTCATATTTTGAAATATAGTAAAATTAAAATCAACATTAAGTTATCGAACATTTTTAAATAACCCAAATAATATTTAACTGCTAGATTTGTTATTTTTTGTGTTACTGGTACTTAGTAAAATGTCAAATATATTACGACCCCTATTTCTAGACTAAAGTCTATCTTAAGGTATTGGAACGTTGATTATAAAATAAAGGCAATGTTGTTAAATATTTATGAAGGAAAACTTACTTTTTAAATTAAAGTCTAGAAAAAAATATTAGCTGATGGTAACCCCTTTAAAAATAAGAAAGAAAAATAGTTATCTAGTTTTATGAGAGTGTTCTTATTTTGCTATTAAATATTCAACTGAAAATTCATTTTTTACTGTTTCATATACGTAAACAATTCGAATATGATTTCGATTTTCAGTAAAAAAAGTTTTCACTGAAGAGAAAGAAATGTATATGTATGCGTCATTAGTCTATTCACACTATATTCATACTATTTTTAAATGTAATATATCCATACTACTGAAAACATTTCTATTCAGTGTTCCATATTATATTGATGATACAACTCCAAAGAAAACCGTAGTTCATATTTAACGATCCCGCCTGTGGCCGAGAGGTTATGCTCTTAAAGCTGATAGAAGAGATATGTGGGTTACGCCTAATTTTTCGTGATTTTCTATAGTTTTCTCCTAAACTGGCATAAATAAAATACGAGAACCCTTATAAAGACCCCTCCGTCCAGCAAAAAGCTTTCTACGTAGTCCTAAGCCCCCTAAATTACATAAACGGGCTGCTCCATGCACAATGCCTTTCTATTTCTAATCGTTTTTTAATTGAAAAATCGTGCAGTGAAATAAACAGACATGCACCGTTTAACAATATAAATAGTAATAAAACAACTTAACTTCATAAATTAGGGTAAGTGCACCAGTGATTGACACTTTTAGAGCAATCTCTGATATTTTTAATGTTCTGGTCATGAGAAAATATTTTTAGAAATCTTAAGTTAATACATATGGCATGAAAGACATTCAGAACCACATATATGTTAAAATATATACATTTGATAACAATTATTTTTTTATGAATTTTTATTTGACACCCACTCAATGCTCCAGTGATTGACACTGCCAGTTTTTCCTTTTATTAGTAACTGGCACCCTATGTTCCAGTGTTTGACATTGCTAGTTATTCATTTTATCAATTATTAGCTCCCTATGCTCCAGTGTTTGACATGAAATGTTAAAATTCTTATATGTAAAATATATGATTTTATTATTTTTCTTATTTATTAATTAGTTCGGGATGGATGTCAATTACTCGAGCATGCCAATCACTGAAGCCAGAGCCCGATTAAGCTCTAAACCTAAGGGAAGCTCGGTATCATTTCGGGGCCTCTCTTTCATTTGCAAGAAATTTTCAAAATTCTATATATATAGATTAAGAAAGTAATTTATGCTCTGGATTTTATTTACAGAACTTTATTTGCAACATAACATCACTCATAATTTAAGTTCCTATTCCTCCTATATGTTATTAAAAATACCGCAAGCTATTTTTACCTGCAGATTAACGCGTTAAGAGCCACGCGAATAATTAATAATGTTCGTTAAAATTCTTTAATGATATTATCCATGTAATAAATAAAAATTAAGTAAATTTTCAATAATGTAATATTTTCAGTTTTATATCCTATTTTACACTGTCAACCACCGATGGTTGACGCGGCTTTGCATCATATTTGACACTGTCAGCCACTGATGGCTTACATGGCGCTCAACGTATTAAAATCGTGAAAGGCACAAATTATTAGTCAGAAATCATTTCGTGTTGAAATTATTTGGCAAAAATTTTCGTCAGACAACAAGGGGTAAACATCAGTGTAATCTCTCACATTGCACTCAAGCTTTTATTTTTATTTACTATTATTTAAACCAGATGAAAAGTTGAACTAAATGATTTCAAATTGAAAAAAAAAAATGAAATTTAATGCTTTTCTTTAAAATAATTTCAAAGTGCCTCTTCATCATCTTCATTCCACATCAGTTAGTAGTATTTTTTAATGCATACCACCTGTTTATCGAAATTGTTACTGGTCACCTGTGGAGTGAACTTTTCCAAATAGTATGTATTTCCTCTTGCTTTAGGCAAATTTTTTCCCAGTATATTCTTCTTTAAGTGACAAAATGAAAAACTAATACAAGGAATTTGAGGCATTACTTTTCAGTCATTTTGGGGCCCCTTTTAAACTTAAGAAGGGAAGCTCTTTCTTCCTGAGCCTTTTGGGTAATCAGGCTCTGACTGGAGCACCTACCCTAATTGTTTAATAATTTTAGAATCGATATAAAAAAGTGATTCAAATTAGCTTAAAATTTCTAAAGAAAATAATTTTTGAATATTTTGAAACTCATATAGGTAAAATTAAATTGTTTCAAGATTTGAATTAAAATCTTATTTCAGTTTGCTTAAAAAAAAATTCAAGAGAAGTTGCTAATAGCTTATTCACCACAAATATATATATATATATCCACCGTACTTTTCATCATTCTCTAAATAAGATAGTTCATAATTATTGTTGCTGTTGTTTTGTTATTTTATATATATATATATTTAAAGATAGAAATATAATTCCCGAAATGATATTCTGCGTTGCAATAAAATATTTAAATTAAATTTGCCTAATTTTCTATTAATTATCCAATTCTTAATACATTAAATTTCTGTTTGAGCTGCATGTTCCCTTTTTTAACCGATAAATTCACTACACTATCTATTATCTAAACATTTTAGAATTCAGGTATTTTGTCAAATAATTAGAAATATGCTTGACGAATTATCTTGAAACTTTGGGAGAATGAAGAAAGTGTTATACCTTAGACAGTAGAATAGGTGGTCCTTTTCTAAATTCCTAAGCTAGAAGTATACATTTCTGAGCTATGAATATAAGGCAAGCCAATATACACTGAGAAAAAATTCTATAATTGAAATCTAGAATCTAAATTGTAGCTCTACAAAAAATTGTTCCATGTCATCCTTATAAATTTCTTATAAAAAAATTTCTAGTCCCCTTCGAAAGCGAATTCTAGAGACCTCTATTAGAATGCTTGAGCGTTTGCCTCTACTATCGAAGACAAACCATATTTGAAAATATCTCAAATAAATGTGAATACAAGAGGCGGGTTTCAGCAGCTATAATCTTGGTTTATGACCCAATTCTAGAAAATCAAGCGAGAATTTCTCGTAATAAAAAGATTCAGAATATTCAGAATATTGTTTCACCCTCTAGAAATGTGTAGATTAGAAATTCTTGACCCTTTCGTCTATTCAGTTTATTGACGTGCCTTATGCGCATAGCTCGGAAATCTATATTTCTAGTTTAAGGATTTAGAAAATGACCATTTATTCATTGTAGATGAAAGCGGTATATTTTTTCTTCTCAGTGTATAAAAAGTAACGCTTTAAATGCGTTTTGGTTGTAGCGTGTTATTATGAGGCTTCCTCTAATTATCTGTATAAAATTTTGTGAGGCTACAAATGGAAATATTCCATTTTCTTTATATATATATATATAACATTTTAATTATAACACGTGGTGTATTAGACCCAATGCAAGACCATGTTTACGAAACTTGTCATACTACATTAGACAGTATATTGACATCATAATGCAAAAATATTAAATATCTTATGAATTATGAGCATTTATACTAAATAATTTTTAACTACACATGCGTTTGTTTCAATGACATTGCATTTGAATACCTTAATTGACTAGGGTATCGAGCTACTTATATAAAAACCCCAAATAGACATCAACAAAATTCAAAAAGTTGTTGGCGATATAATCTTATCGATCTTTTAAGAAGGATTTCATTAACACGTTGAGCGTCATGTCAGCCATTCCAGATTCTTGACATTTTGTCATAAATCTCTAAAAGTACTGAAGAAATCATCTTGAAACTTTAGGAGTGGGCAGAACATGTTATAGTTCAAACATTTCAGTGAAAGTTTTACCCTGAAAGTAAAAGCAGTACCAAAATAATAATAATAATAATAATAATAACACGTTGAGCACCCTGTCAGCCATCGGTGTCTGACAGTGTCAAATAGGATATAAAGCCTTGTCAACCATCGATGGTTGACAGTTTAAAATAGGATATAAAACAAAAAATATTACATTGTTTTAAGTAATTATTGAAAATGTATTTAAAATTTGCTTAATTTTTATTTATTACAGAGGGAATCATTATGGAATTTTAATAGATTTTAAAAATACGCGTGGCGCTCAACGTGTTAATGAAAATCGCTGTGCGAATAAAAATGATTCAGGAAATTCTAATTTTAAAAGTTTCATAAACCACCGACTTTGGACCCCTGGGCTACTTTGCGTTTTTATTGTAATCTTTAAGATAATTTTTTCAATCGTTGCATTGTTCATTTATGTCATTTTTCTTGACGGGTAGCGACTTACATTTGAAAAATGTTATTTTATTTATTTATTTACTTTATTAAGGTTTATGGCTAAAATTTTATAAATTTATTTATTTTAAAGAAGAAAAACTCACATATTTTTGTTCACATAAGCTTTGACTCGTTTCATTTCAGTTTTCTGTGCCCAAGTCTTGGTTCTATTTTTCAGTAAATATCCTTCTAACATATTTTCAACAATATGGGCACTAGAACTAAAAAAGAAAGATATAGATTCTTTTCTGGTCAGATTATTAATAGTGGTGTGAGTATCACACCAGATTATTTACTTCATATGAATAAAACTTATATATACTTTTATGGTGTATTAATGAAAGTTTATTTTTAACAAATCCCAAAGCATAGCTGAAAAATGTTTATCAATTCAATTTACCTGTGAATTTCGTTCATGCTTTTGTTTATCTTAAACATTATTTTTGCACAGAAATTTGAGTTTTTCAATTGCTTAACAAATTACAAAGATTGCTCTTTATAAATAGTGGATGAAAGAAGTACGGGCATCGGGAACTCAAAACATTCTTGAATTGTCATGAAATTTTAATATAGTATTATTTACTACAGAACCGTTGTATTAAGAATAGTATTAGTGTATATATCATTTATTCTTATGTAGAGCCACATAAAATAATTCGATTTACATAACTGTCTACAGTAAATCTCTCTTTTTCTCTCTCACTGTCTTTTCTCTCTATATATATATCTGTACTGATAAGTATAAAGGATTTAAGTCTAAAAATGTCGATTTTGAGTTAAGTACATAGTCAGACTCAGAAAAAAAATTCTCTATCGATTGGTATAAATGATTTAAATCCATGTCATTTAGTCTTTGAGAAAATCCATTGGTAGAAAAAGATTCAAGTCAGAAATTTAGCATTAATCTTTGGTATAAAATATTTAATTCAATTTTTTCCCTTTATTAAATGAAGATTGACAATCACTGAATGGTATAAAGCGTATAATCCAACATAATCCCTTTTTCCTAATCGATTCTGCTGATTTGTTTTTAGTTAATTTAACTTTATTTTTCGTCTCCGGAAAAATCAAGAATATGGACTCAAATCCTTTATACTTATCAGTACAGATATATGACTGTGAAATTTGAAAGAGAATACATTAATATCACAGTTTTTAATTTTATTGATAAACTGAACAGTCGCACTTACGGCTGTACATAAAAATTTATAATAACATGAATTAATGAAAGAGTAGAATAATATTATGTTTACAATAATGAGTGAGATATCTGTTTCTCTACCTACAGTAAGGGTCGAATCTATTTTTACTCTGAAGAATCAGAATAAATAGTTTGAAGAATAATTCAAGGGAAAGGAGTAACGTTTTTACAATTTTTTGTGTGTATTACTTGGGGTTGTTTCGGTATCCATTCTTAGGGCTGTGTCTGTAAAAACAGGAAAAGCGAGATACGAGATAATTTATGAAATGGTCTATGATATGTTTAAATAGTAGAGTTGTGTTATTCACAATTCATGTTAATTTTAGATGTACATTTTTAAAGATTAATGTATATATTCACAGTGAATGGTACAGTTGTGTTATTTTAGCTAATGTCGCTAAAAATTCATTATGTAGCTCTGTCTCCTGCTAAGTGTTTATATTCTAAATTGACTCAGTAGATTGCTTTATCATAAATACATATATCACACTTAAAGCGTGATTCAAGTCTCAGAAAATACACTATAAGGATAAATTATTTATTGTGCAACGTTAAAAGAAGACGCGTGAACACCACGTCAATCTACGCAGAATTTCAGTTGCACATTTTCAAGTAAGTGGGGATAAAGAAACAGTGTAATTGTTACACTTTAAACACCATAAACTATAAAAAATTAGGTAACTTTACACCAAAAAAAAAAAAAAAAAAAAAAAAGAGTCAGCATAACTGTCTCGAACATTTGTTGTAACATTGCAGAAATATAGTGTAATGCTGCTCAAATGAGTTACATTACATTGTTGTTACACTAAAATTTTGTGTAATATTACATATACTTCTGTAACTTATCAATACGTATTTGAGCCAATTATGCAGTCTCATTTTTTCTGCTGTAATAATACATTTCCTTTTTAAGGGTACATTTAAACCTACATGTGTCGAGATCTAATATAAGGTATCATTCAATTCTGTACCTTTATTCATGGAAAAATTTCGTGTTACACGCATGCAGAGAAATTTAAAATTTATATGAAATAGCGATAGTGTACAGTAAAAAAACTGTTTTATGCATCACAATGAGAAAAATATTTCATCTTATGTATCATTACCTAGGTCCAGCTTTATTCCAAAAATACTGCTCAATAGCGTGAGAGAGCATTTCTCTTATATCCCGATCTTTAACAAGCTGGCGTTCCTTCAATCCAACACAGCAAAGCAAATTTGCGAGACAGTCAATCACTCTTGATGTGACGCTAGGTTTTTTAGAAATGAGCGGATTTACTTTCTGCAAATAGAAATCGAGTTGTGAACTGTCAATAATTATTAAAAATAATTTTAATAATCTACAAATTATTGTTGCATATAACTTATGCTATTGTTGTTGCTTATTGCCTCGTTTAGAAGTATACATTTAGAAAACAAATTTGAAAATTTATAGAAATATTTAAAAATTAAAATGTATTAGAATGTTCAAAATAAACTAAGCTCATGAAATGGTAACGACTTCTAAATATTGTTATTTTAAAAACAACTTCAGTAATTGGCATCTATAAACTATAGTAAAAATAGTTTCATGTTATTCTTAGAAATTCTAGTCCCATTTTCTAGAGAGTTCTAAAAATCTTTATTACAATTCCAGAGCTCCTTCCTATACCATTGTGGCCAAACTTATTTAAAAATCACTGCAAATAAATGAAAATACAAGAGGTGGGTTTTAGTAATTATAATCTTAGTTTATAACCCAATTTTAAGAAATCAAGTGAGAATTTCTCTCAATATAAAGGATTCATAATATTGTTTCACCATTTAGTAAATTATAGACAAGAAATTCTTGATTATTTCGTTTATCTAGTTTAACTATTTACCGTATACACATAGCTTGTTTACCTGTATTACTAGGGATTTAGAAAATAACTTCACATTCGTTCTTGATGCAGGTAGTATACATTTTTTTCTCTGCGTGATTAATTTAAACTTTATCTTTACAGTTTTAAACACTTTTTAATACTGAAACATTTTACCAAAAGTTTGATTCTATACTGTTTTGCTGTTATGCCTCACAAAAGTCACTTACACTGAAATGACAAAAAATGCAGAGATAATAATATGCATACATTGCGGGCAAATATTATTACATGGCTATAATTTCCCTAAATAGTAATGGGCTTTTCCCCAGAATTATAATGAACCATGTTAGGGCGCACAAATCTTTCAGGATTGATTTGAAGAACATTCTTGACCATTTCAACGAAAAATTTAGCCAACTAAACCGCCATCGATCGTATATGAAAGAGAATAAATAGATACGTTCGTGCACAAAATCTTTCACGGGAAGTATATTCGCAATTATTTATGCCTTTAGAAGCAGAAAATAGATGCATTTAGAGGCAGAAAGAGGCTGAATATGCTTTAAGGGAGCTTCTATCGACTTGTTGAGTTAATATCGTGTGGAGTTTCAGCACTTTTCTGAGAAACAAGAGGTCGAACATGATAGTACGTAGTTTACTGTGACGTATGTTACCTCAGTGTATACATAGCCTCCTTAACTAGATGTCTGTCGCGTGGATCTTAAGCTTGGTAGCAGTTCAAACGGTAGACAGTGCTACATGGTACATATTGCGAGAATTTTTTATTCAACAGCCACCAAAAATTTTTAAAAGTGGGATTTGATATACATAAAAGTCGAATAGAATCGAAGAAACGTCGATTATATATATCATATATCACTTCTTAAAATTATTGATGACAGTTGAATAAAATAGTTGCGCAATCTATACCAGGTGGCGCTGTCTACCGCTTGAACTATTGCCAAGTTTCTGAGCCACGCGACAGGCATCTAGTTAAGGAGGCTATGGTATATATATACATACATATATATATGTATATATATATATATATGTGTGTGTGAATTTTCATTTTTTGTATTGACGAAAATTATTACTGAAGAAAAATATACTCAACTAGTATCAAATAAGTTCTAAAGGAAATCTATTAAAGAAATATTAATTGTATTTTATTAAAAATATTGCGAAATATTTCAGAAACAGTCAGCTCAGAGTATAAATGAAATTGAATATTGAAATTTCTGAAATACGTCCTTGCAATATATCGTTAAAAATGCACACTTAAGGTGAATTAAAAAAATCACACTATACGACTATTATGTTATTCATACTGCGAATGAGAAAAAATAACGATATTGGTTATTCAGTATTCACAATGTACTTACACGTCTTGGACGTTCTTCCCAAAGAAACTTCATTGTAATCTCAAAATTTCACTCTAATTAGATTTAGGAAGAATCAAAAAGAAATGCTCTAAAGGACTTTATCACAATAAAATACTTTATCTAAGTCCTATAAGATTTATAATATTCAATCGCTAGTTAACCAACCATCAAATAGACTGTTATGAATAGCAGTGAATTTGCAGAGGCAACAATATATACATCCTCAAATAATATAACAATAATATTGCATTGTTTAAATTTTAGCTAAAGAATTAAAATTTCGTGTAAGATTGTTGCATTCTTTAACATCCATTGTTGAATAATTGAAATGTGCATTATTGTCGCCGGCAGCCGAACACCGTGTTATTCTATTGAAATCGTTACCTAATGCATATTTTTAAATTCCGTTTTCACATTGAGAAAAACCCCAATCATTTAATTTGCTTTTGTTTAAAAAAAAAAAAAAAAAAAAATTAATTTTAATATTTCAATTTAAAGCTATAAAACACGAAAATTGCACTTAGTTCAGTTTCGCATTTAACAACTTTATAAATATTAAAATTTAAAACTTTCACTATTTTTAAAGGAAAAAATTAAATAATTGGGAGTTTTCTGAATGAAAAAACGAAATTTAAAAATATACATTAAAAGTTATGAGCATTTTGGGTACGAAATATCTTACCATGAGATTTGGCTGTCGCCGACCATAGGGGATAAATCCCCTTAAAAGCGCAAGTTTCGGCATTCTTTTAGTACCCCATCTTTGTTTAAGTATGGGGGATTTAGGTAATCGTGAAAATTTTTAACCTCGGTTTTTTTTACTTTTTTACAGGTTTTTAAGTGTGAGGAATCCAAAAATATCAAAATGGATATGATGTCCGTCTGTAGGGTTTTTGTTAGTTTGTTAGTCCATTAATGCGTTAGTCCGTTTATCCATTAGTTTGTTAGTCTGTGTATACGATATCTAACGAACAAATGATCGCAGAGAGATCAGACCAGCTTTAAAATATTATTTATGACGCTGACAAGAACTCTATTCATTTGCAACATTCTAATTAAAAAACTTCAGAAGTTATTCGAAATTTACGATTTTCTTAACATGTGAGAATAAGGCAAATTTTCACTTAAACATGCATGAAAAGAAATATTTTTATTGTAAAGATATAAGAAGAGCTTTTAAATGTCCGCTTTGATGCCGGAGTGAACATCATTAACTATAAACATGCTTTCTTTTTGTAAATTTCGGAAATTATTCAAAATTTACGAATTTCTTAACACGGTAGAATAAGGCAAAATTTCGCATAAATGTCTCTTTTGAGGAATATTTTCATTATAAAGTTGTCAGACTACTTTTAAAATATTGTATAAGATACTGGTATAAACATCCTTGACTATGAATTTTCCAATTTAAAAATTTCGTAAGTCATTGGAAATTTATGATTTATTTACTATGGCAGAATAGGTCGAAATTTCGCATTAACATCTATTTTGATGGATATTCTCATCGTAAAATTAGTGTAAATGTACATAACGTGAGTTAATTTTAATGAATGATTGTGAAATTAATACGAATTATTGCTAGTAGTAGTAATTAACGAGAAAAAAATTTTGTGCATGTAAGAGCATCGCTTGTGTCCTAGAGGAGCTATCCCCTTCCCCCAAAGAAGTGTAAATTTTCAATATGGATATCTTTTCAAAGGAATTCATCAATACTTTTAACGCGAATGTTAAACCTCAGATATTATAATTTGAAACTTTTTTTTTCAACAACCAAAACGAAAACAAAAATCTGTAAGTTATCTTTCGTATGTAGCATAAAATTCAGTTACATTGGATATTTAGTGTTAACACTTATATGCAATTGAAATCGTCTGCATTTGTGATGGAAAATAACTTTAATAAAAGACATTGTGCTGAAAAAAAAAAAAAAAATAAATAAAAATAAAAAATCGAGCCCTAATACCATTTTTGCTGATCTTTATGAAAAGTGACCTTTTGAATCCGAATATGACTTCCATTTTGTCCAATGACCCTCCGTTTTCGCGGGATGCTATACCTTCTCAAACTTTTTATCACTGTTTGACAGTTTTTTATACCCATGAATTTTATTTAAAGGGTAGAAAAGGATTAGTTTAACTGTTAAATTTATATATATATATATATATACATATATAAGGTATAATAAATATTAAATAATAATCGATTAATAAAAATATAATAAATGTAATTTCCAATTTTAGTGGCAATTGTAGTGCCCTTCCCCCAAATTTCTTCCTTTGCTACAAATGTTCAAGTTTTAGAATTTTTCACCGCTGTAGATCCTCAGAAGATATTTAGCAGTTAAAATAATTCTTTACCCCTCCCCAAATCAAATTTATAAACATAAAATTGCTGAACAGTGATAAAAATAGGGTGGCGTCCTCAAAAAACGGTGCGTAATGAGACAAAATAGACGTCCTCGGAATCAGGAGGTCATTTTACATAAGAATTTGCATGAATGGTATTAGGGCAAATTTTCGTTCAGAGCAGTGTAATATGTAATGCGTGAATTTTTTATATAAAATAAATTCTTGTGGTAGCCACAACACACTATTATTTCTCTGTATTTTTTTATGGGATAAATGATTACCAGTAGTGCCCTATTGAAATTTTTAAAAATGTGATAAAGCGTTCTTCGAGCGGGATACGAATTTAGGGAGATTTTTTTCGTCTTCACAAATCGATAAAAGTTGCATGAATTAACCTAGTGATAGTAAATTAAAATCTATAAAAGTGAATTTCCTATAAATTGTTGGACAAAGTGTTGGCTTATTATTTTCACACAGGCTGTACATACAATTTGCTTCTTAATAATATAAAATATAATATAATGGTTATTACCCACTTAGAGAAACAGGTTCTGTTTTAATTCACAATTTATTTAGGTAATAAGTCGTTGCCTTCGCTATCATCTTTGAGAAAATTCTGGACAAAGTTTCTAATTAGTTTCAAGTCTGGATGAGTCGAAACACTAGAAATATTTATTGGAAAAAGCTCTTCCATCTATCAAACATACAAGAAAAACAAAAATTAAAAGAAAATAAACTGATGAAGTTTTTAAGTACGCAAAATGCATTTCACATTTTAAAACTAACAGTTTTGTTCAAACGTATACATATGTAACCATTAAATTGTGGAATTTGTTATTTACTAAAAACTAAATAATTCATGACTTACATAACTTTAAACTGTTTACATACACACACATATATAAATACATAAAATCGGTTAATATATATATATATAAACCGACTTTATATTTTATAAAATATATAATAAATTTTGTATTCTCACGACGTAACTTGTCATTTTATAGAATAATGATTGCCTAATTGTTAAAGCATTAAAAGCGCCACGGGAAAGCTGTTTGAACAGATCGTGGTTTTTCTTAAAGCTCTTATCTCGTTACTATCACATTCCGTGTTTATCGATATAAATTGTACCAATTAGAAATTCTAACTTCTAAACTTTCATTAAATTATTTATTTTAATTTATAATTGTTGCCAAGAAAATTAAACTTTAAATTTTACATCTACTTTTAAGATAGCACGCGATCGTGTTTTATATGAAAATCAATTCATTAAATTCCTATTTTTATTAATTTTTATTTCATATTATTGCACGCGCACTATTTATTTCCTAATTCAAAATTATTTTAAAAAAAACTTTTTCGATATCTCTTGTAACGATACTGATTATTAATTTTCTTTTCTTTTTCTTTCAAAAAAAAAAAAAAAAAAAAAAAAAGATTTTGATGAAATTCTGGCAAAAGCAGAATTTAGTTTAGGAAGGAGGACTATTAGTTTTTTTTTCTTCCCAATTATAACATCGCTTTTGAAATTTAACTTCATTTATATTTTTTTAAGATAAATTACAAAGTTTTTAAGCACTCAGTTAATTATGTCACGTATATGCACGACTATCACATATATGCACATATATACACGAGTATATGTGCATATATGTGCATACATATGCACATATATGCACAATATGCAATAATATGCGTAAAAATCTACAACTTGGAATTAGACTTACTAATGTTAATTTCCCTTTTATTTTTCTCATACCTAAATTTCATAAAGATCCAATAAAATTTAGAACAGTTACTTCTGCTTATAAAACTTATAATGTTAAAACAAATAAAAAATTACAACTTCTTATTCAAAATGTGCTAGATCCAATTAACAATTCTATGATTCTTAAAAATAGTTATGACTTGATTAATTTTATAAAAGGTAAAAAGGTTAATAATGTCTACACATGGGATTTTGAAGATTTATTTGACAATATTAAAATAAATTTTTTGAATAATTCTTTAGATATTTTTTATTCTGAAAGTAATCTAAAAGATATTATAGGTCATAATAAGTATTAAAAATTACACAGTTTATTTTAAAAAGAGAATTGCATAAACTATCATAAAAACATCTATGTTAAAAAAAATCGCATACCTCAGGGCTCAGTATTTAGTACCAGTTTAGCAAATATGTATTTGCATACTTACGAAAATAATTGTAAACCTAATAAGGGCATTATAATTTATAGATATATTGATGATCTGATCGCTTTTGCTAGTACTAATAATGGTACTAAAATAGAAACAAATTTTTATCCTTCTTATTTGAAACTCATTAGTACCAATTTTAATCCTTTGAAAGCAAATTTCTTGGACTTGGATATAAGTATTGTAGATAATGAAATGATTACAACTATTTTTGATGAAAGAAATAATAAAGACTTATATATGCTGTCAATAATTATAAAAATAGTAATAAAACCATACTTTTCAGAATATCGCAGTATTTAAAATATCTTTATATTCCAAAATATCTTTACATTCCGACGTTTCGGTTAATATCCATTTTTTAACCATCTTCAAGGAAATGATGTACATAAACTATAAACATAAATCAAATTAAGCTATTCTTGGATATTACAAACACAATTCATAAAGAAATTAATATGTGATTACATAATTTATATAAAAAACACTCTATATACATCTTAAAATGAGTTAAAAACATCTAAATAAATCACAATCATGCACATTACTTGAAAAATAAAGCTCTTTAATAAAACCGGTAGTGGAAACAAATCCGTGACAAACAATTAAGAAACAATCAAACACTCTTAACCAATCTTGGTCTGCCATACAAGAACATTTGCAACAGGTTAGTAAAGTAAGCAGAGTAGGTGTTTGGGTCTCACATAATCTGTCTGAAAGAAACAAAGCTAACAAATCGAACACAAACAGCTTATTGCTTCATCGGCACAGTACAAAAGAGTGTTTTGATCACATGATTATGAGAATCCAAAACGCAAAAGGCAGTGGCTGTCTTAAAATAAATCACCACGTAGTACAGCTAAGCAAGGTTTACACAAAAAAACATTCGCTTTTGTACACTGTTAAAAATTTCAACAGAAAACTCTGTGTAATCGATTATCTTAAGTCTTAAGTAAAATTACATAGAGAAAAATAAACGGAGATTGGTTTATGACCCAATTCCGGGAAACCACGTGAAAATTCCTCGCAGTACAAAGGATTCGTTTAATCTCCATAATATTCTTAATGTTGTTTCACCATCTTGAAATGTAGAGACTAGAAATTTTTTTTCATTTCATCTACACAGGTTTACCTTAAGATTAAGAGTGTTGTTTAAGAGTGATTGGTGATTGGTTAGTGGTGATTGGTTAAGAGTGTTTACCTTATACGCTTAGCTCGTAAATCTGTATTTCTAGTTTAGGGTTTCAGTAAAGGACATCGTTCCTCCATCCATCGTTCTGGATGGGGGTAATATATGACAGAAAACTACAAACTACAAAGACTCTTTTTATTCCAAAATATGTTCTGTGAAAACGAACGATATAATAAAAACAAAAGTGAATCAGTTCAACCGTCCCCATTTCTTTCATTGCCTCCTAGTTAGGGAAGAAGATCTATAAACAGAACTCTGTCACGTGATTCACATCTGCCTGCCTTTATCAAGACTTTAATACTTATTCAGTTTGTGTTTTAAGTATGTAATATGAGAGACTAACTCTCGCTTCTTTTCTTTTCTTTTTCCTTTTATTTTTCATTAATAGTACAAATTAAAATTACAAAAGGCGTCATCATGAATTTTTTGCATTTCATTGATTAATTTAATAATTCAAGTCTTTTACAGAAAGAAACATAATGAATACTATATAAAAATAAAATGTTAAGAAGATAGCAATATGGGACGCCAGAGTCTTCAGAAAAGGTAAGTTCATACTTTTTCAATACTTTCGTTTTTGAAATAAATAATTGCTTTTCAATTTTGTTTAATAGCTCAAATTGTTCTACCGAGTTTAAAAATACTTCTATTACATTATGAGACCGATGCCATGTTAAACAAAGATTGAAAAAAATTATTATTGTTATTATTGTTCTTAATTAACATATTAGAGCTTACCTATAAGTATATTATAAATTATCTGGCTGTCCCGTCGATAACAAAAGTAAAAGTAAAATAAAATTAATATGAAAATAAAACACTAAAATTAAATAATAATATTATTTAATAAAGCTTAATAAAGAATAAATATTCTGTGTTTGAAATCATATTAAGAAAATGAAAAATAAGAAAAATGGATTCGTACGTTTTTTAAATTAAGAAAGTTTAGAAAACTCGTTTTTGAAAATTGAAGAATCAATATAAAGAAACCTACTTTATCACAAAAACAAAAGTAACGTTTTTGCGAAAACCAATCTCAAAAATAAAGTATTCGCTATAAATAAAAGGAAATTAACAATGGCATCTTTTAAAGAAAGTCCAATGATAGAGAAATTAAATTCTGAAAATTATTCAATACGGAAATTTAAAACTACAATATATCTAATGAAAGATGAGTTATATGATGTAATAACAGACGACCCGCCAAATCCTATCACTGATGTATGGCGGAAAAAGGACAATAAACCGCGTACCATAATAAACTTGCTCATTGAAGAATCCCAAATCCTACACATTAAACAATGTCAAACTGACTTAGAAACCTGGAACAAGTTGCGCGATATCCACGAAAGAACAAATCTAAGTAGAAAATTGTATTTATTGAGAAAATTATACAGCACAAAACTGGAAGAAGGGGGCGATATGCAAGTCCACATTAATAAGATTTTAGAAATTGCCCACAAATTGAAGTCCGTTGGCGAAGAAATAAAATTTGCCCATGTTTCTGCACTTCTTTTATGCTCTGTTCCGAGAAGCTATGAAACTTTAATAGTTGCCCTTGAAGCTCGCCTAGAAAATGAACTGACGCCAAGCTACATTTGCAGCAAACTTATTGACGAATTCAACCGTCGAAGAGAAGACTCTGAAAGTAATACAAACTCTTCTAGAGCTTTTCATATAAAAAAAAAACAGCACTATAATAGTAATTTCAAAAGAGAAAATAAATACTGCACTTATTGCAAGAAAAACATCCATACCATAATAAATCGGAATGCTGGCACCTGAAGAATAAAACTGCTGATAGTTCGAAACAAAAACAATTCCGAAATAAATTCAAAACAACCAATTCCTCACAGTTAGTGACACACAATAATGAATCGCCACACACACATACACAACAACAAAGCCATTCAAAAGAAATAAAACAAATAACATCACAAACAAAACAAATGGCTTTCATGACTCAAAATGCAATGACGAACAACTTTATAATAGTCAGTGGTTTGTCATCGCACATAAGCAACAATATAGACCTTTTGATTAATTTAGATGAGTCACAAAAATCAGAAGTATGTGTAGCAAATGGTAACACCCTCACTTCACTTGGTTCAGGAGAAATAACAATTGAAAACATGGTTCCAAATAAACAAAAATTGCAACTAACACTAAGGGATATGTTCCACAATTAAAGGCAAATCTTATATCTTTACACAAGGCTACCCAAAATAGCTACAAAGTCACATTCACTAAACAAAGTGTTACATATCTATGAAAAAAGAAACCATTTTAGAGGGTACAAAAAATAACAACTTATATGAGTTAGACTTGTCCATGTCAATAAACAAACATAACACATACCTAACTGAACAGTGAAAAATCCTAACTGTATTACTCTATGGCACAAACGCATGATGCATAAAAATTTCAACTCTATTAAAGAACAAAACAAAAATCAGTTAGTTCAGGGAATAAAAATCAATAACTGCAAACACGAGACAACATGCGAAAATTGCATCAAAACAAAGCTGATAGACACCCCATATCCAAAAACTGCAGAAAATAGGGGAAAACAAATACTAGAATTAATACATAGCGATGTTTGCGGACCTATTCAAATACCAACAATAGGTGGTAAATCATATATCTTAACTTTTGTTGACGATTATTCTAGGTATACTATGATTTATTTTCTAAGTAAAAAGAGCGAAGTAATCGAGAAATTAAAAGAATACGTTAACTTCACCACAGATAAATTCGGTAAAAAACCAGAAATAATATGGTCAGATAATGGCGGTGAATATATAAACAAAAACGTAGAAGAGTATCTTAAAGAAAATGATATTCACCATAAGCTCACCGTACCACATTGTCCAGGCCAAAATGGGGTTGCGGAAAGGAAGAACCATATACTAATCGAAATGACAAGTACACTTTTATCAGAAGCCAACTTAAATGAAAAAAAATTGTGGGGGGAAGCTATAAACACTGCCATTACCTCCAAAACAGACTAACTACAAAAGTCACTACAAAAACACCTTATGAATTATGGCACGGTAGCAAACCAAATTTAAGTCACTTAAAAACATTGGGATGTAAAGCCAAATCACACATTCATAAAAGTAAACGAGGTAAGTTAGATGACAAAGCCCAAGAAGGCCTTTTCCTCTGCTACGACAACAGTGCTAAAGCGTATAGAATCTACCTGAAAAATGATTAAGTAGTTCTTGCAAGAGCAGTTAAATTTATTGAAAACACAACAAACAATTCAAGAGAAAATAGCGACATAGAATTACTCTCAGAAAACAACACGAATGAACACCCCGATACAGAATGGCATATAGGGCGCGAAATTGTCAAAATCGACATAAGTTCATCAGGCCAAAATACCATAAATGAACATAACAATACCAATGACACCTTAAGAAGGTCGACTAGATTCAACAAAGGCGTACCACCTGAAAAGCTAATATACTTAACAGAAAACTTTGAGGCCAGTGAACCCAAAGATATTAACGATTTTCTTAAAATCACAAACCCTCAAGAAAAGAAAAATTGGCTAAAGGAAGAAATGAATTTCTTAAAGCAAAATAAAACATTCACATTGGTTGAACCTCCACCCGGAAGAAAAGTTATTGGGTCCAATTGGACTTATAAAGTCAAATAAGACTCCTCAGGCAAAATTGCCAAATGTAAGGCTAGACTGGTGGCAAAAAGATTCAGTCAAAAATATGGTGAAGACTTTCACGAAACTTTTGCTCCGGTGGTATCACATAACACAATTAGAGCTTTTTTTTGGCCAGTGCCGCTCACAGACATACACAGGTTAACCATATAGATAATAAAACTGCCTTCCTGCACATGGATTTAGGTGAAATTGTATACATGGAACACCCTGAAGGCTATATTTCACCTGGAAATGAAAATAAAATATGAAAATTAGAGAAAGCTCTTTATGACATGAAGCAGGTCGCCAGAGCATGGCACTTGAAAATTGGTGAAACTCTTAAAGAACTAGGTTTTGCACAAAGCACAGCAGATGCCTGCCTGTTTAGGAAAGATGAAACAAATCCCATACATATCATTATTTATGTGGATGACCTACGGTTATCTAGACGACACATCCGATGATAATTTACTCCCAAACAACACCATATTCAGACAGGCCATCGGATCTCTATTATAAATAGCCACTATCTCTAGACATGACATTGCAGCAGCAGATATATTCTCAGTAGACGCAATGAGAAGCGCAGACAGCAGGAGTGGGATGCTGCAAAAAAGATTATATGTTATCTGAAAACGACTGAAAAAATAAATTTGGTCATAAGTGGAAAGGAAAAACCTATTCTAACTTGTTACGCCAATGCCGACTGGACGGGTGATAAATCCGATCGCAAATCGATGACAGGGAACCTATTCTTCAAAGGAAAAACACCAATCCATTGGATTTCAAAAAAGCAATCTTGTGTGGCTCTGTCTTCTGCCGAAGCAGAATTTGTAGCAGCCGCTAATGCTGCAAAAGAAATATTGTGGTTGACCAGGGTACTAGAGGACCTTCACTTACCGCAGGAACTACCTATAAGAATATATGAAGACAACCAGTCAGCGATCAAAATGATTGAATCACCCAAACATACTGCTCGCTCGAAGCATATCGACATAAGACTCCACTGCGTGAAAAACCTGTCCGAAAATGGAACTATCACCCATCAATGACAGCAGACGTGTTGACCAAACCTACTCCTAAGCTAATCTTTCTGAAACACCGTGAAAACTTCGAACTAAGATCATATTCCTCGTTTGAGGAGGGGTGACAGAAAACTACAACTCGAAAGACTCTTTTATTCCAAAATATGTTTTTTATAAACGAACGATATAATAAGAAAAAAACTGAATCAGTTCAACCCTCCCCATTTCTTTCATTACCTCCCAGTTAGGGGAGAAGGAAGAAGATCTATTAAAAGAACTATGTTACGTGATTCACATCTGCCTGTCTTTATCAAGACTTTAATACTTATTCAGTTTGTGTTTAAACTATGTATTGTGAAAGTACAAATTAAAAGTACAAATTAAAATTACCAAAGGCCTCATCATGATTTTTTGCATCTCATTGATTAATTTACAAATTCAAGTCTTTTACAGAAAGAAGCATAATGAATATATAAAAATAAAATGTTAAGAAGATAGCAATATGGGACGCCAGAGTCTTGAGAAAAGTTAAGCTCATACTTTTTCAATACTTTCGTTTTTGAAATAAATAACTGCTTTTCAATTTTGCTTAATAGCTGAAATTGTTCTACCGAGTTTAAAAATATTTCTTTTAATATATATATATATATATATATATATATATTACCCTCAGTATAATTTTAAAATATTAACAAAAATGCCTATGTAAGGCATATTTTTATATATTCTGTGACTCACAGAATAATTTAAAGGATAACGAATTATACAAAGTATCTTAAACATTACATATGTTTAAACATGATTAACATAATGAACTTAATTAAATATTTTTGAATGTCGTGCAGTAGGTTACTATCCTCAATCATGCAGCTGCAAAAACGTGACTTTGCAATAACATTATGCAAGAATGGTGTAGAAAATTATTTTTTAGTTTATGGAATATTACATTCGGATAAATTTCTTAATAATTTAGATTGAAAAATATAACTTTACGAAATTTCGCAATATTTATGAAATTCTGGTAAACAGCATATATTATTAAAATCATAAACTAAAATAGCTTATGCATGAATAATAGTTAGATCATAATAAACATTTCTCTTTAATTATTGCTTCAGATATTTTTATGCATACCATTTTTTCCTTATATTAACGCTACGATCCCATGGATTAAAATTAATACTTTACAGAACTATAAAAAAAAAAAATGTTATATATAGACAACATTAAAACACCTTTAAAAATGCACGGTCATTAAATAAATTTCTCTCGTAAAAGTGTTTTTTGACAAAATTATGGTGTTGTTTTAAACTTTTAATTTGTCGTTAAAAAGTAGCTTTCTACATTTTTTTAATGTTTGCTTTTATGATCCTCTGCATAAATTCATAATTCTAATATTTCATATTTTTAAAAAAGTAAAAGAAAAAATAGCAATTAAAAAAAAACTTAAAATTTTCTTATAACCTGCTTAAAAATACACTTTCCTGAAGCTATTAAATAGAATTCATTATAGTGACATTACATTCTTTAAAGAATTAGAGGGGAGGGGAATTATTACCACATGTTTAGTTATATTAAGCAGACTTTTATGAGAGTTTTTTTTTTTTTTTAAGTTATAATTAAATGCTTTATAAAATTAGCCACAAAGATATCTTTATTTTTCTCTTTGCTAAACAAACCTAAGTCTGTCAAATGTTATCTATCATTTTTTGCATTAAACAATATTTATTACTAGTCGGCTTTTGCCCACATAGTGGTCGATATTTCCGAATTTTATTATTATTTTTATTATTTAATATAATCAATTTACGTTTTTATTATTATTTTTCCCTCTAACTTACAAGGAAACATTCAAAAGGTGTCGTCTTCAAAAAATATTGAAAAAAATATATGTGATTCTACTCTTCCTAAAACACCAGAAAGTGAAAAAAATTATCGGCTGAAAGGAATTACAGCGACTACTAAAAATTATCAAAGTTAGACATATTTGGCAATTTGCGCTGTTAGGCGTTCAGTTTGCTAGTAGTGAGACTGCCGTGTACGAAAAGAACCGTGTTTTGTTTCTCCGCCAAGTACTCAAAATCAATCGCCTAACAATGTGAAATCGCCAAATATGCTTAATTTTGATAACTTTTTGTGGTCGCTGTAATTCATTTCAGCGGATATTTTTTTCATTTTCTGGTGTTTTAGGAAGAGTAGAATCACATATATTTTGTCCAATTTTTTTTTAAGACGACACCTTTTGAATGTTTCCTTGTTAGCTTAATGTTTTCATCATATATTGGCTGTTTTAAGCGTAAACTGCGAAAGAAAGCCTCCAAATCGCCAAATGGCAGTGCTTACGTAGAATTACATCTTTTTTTTTTTTTTTTTTTTTATCATTTAGACTTTTTTTTTTTTCAAATACAAAATTCATTATTTTAATGCGTTGTTTAATTTGTGGCTTCATATTTTTTGGTTAAATCAACCTTCTTCCGTTACTTTATTCATTTTTCGAGACCAAGATTTTTTTTTTTTTTTTTTTTTTTTTTTTTCAATACATTATGGTAGCAAATAAGTCAGTTTCGAGAAAAATATGCTTTTATTATTACGAAGATTAGGGTTATTAATAAAAATTTTTGTATTTTATATGAGAGGAGTAATATGTTTAATTATTCAAAATATTTACTGCTTACTACATGGTATTTATATTTGCTATGTGTAGCAAAGTTGTTCTGAGTAATAATTTTCTGTTCTTATAGTTTTCAGAATGTAAAGTTAATTTTACACAAGCGTGAAATTTCTCACAACTTTACCTGAGTAAATTCAAATTGTAATATTTTTTAAGCTTATTGTGACACATAAAATTTACCTAATTTAGAATCAGTGCAAATGTAACAATGTTCATCTTTGGTGCAAATAAGTGATCCTATCTCTGTGCATATTATGCATTGCACCCAATTCGCATTAGCTCTTTAGCGTTTGTATGGTTTTCTTTTGACGTTTTCGAAAATATTAAACTTCTATTTGCGTCTTCTAAATAGATATTTGACTGGATTTTCTTCTTATTCTTTTAGCATTACTTTAAACCGAAGTGTTTTACTACTTTTTTTTTTCCGGTAGGGGGGGATTTTCCATACTTTTTGTCTTCTGTTTTATCTACTTTATCATTTTTTGTCTTTTTTCATTTTCTATATATTCTGCAATAGTACCAGGAAAAAAAGAGCGTGATTCTTAGATCTTACTTTAGCATTTCACGAGCCAAGTTTTTGCCATTTTTTTAATTTTTCATTTGAAAGGGATTTTATTTCAATTGAAATTACTGCCAATATACTAATTGTAGTGGAGTTGTGGCTTCCCTAAAGCAAATTGTGCTAGGACGTTGCAGAAATTTGTTCAGTCAATCATTACTCGAACTTTTGTTTATTGGCCATTTTTATTTCTAATGGCAATCTCGAATGCTAAATTTCACAGTATGGAGGATAGATACCACACTATAAATTGATGCTTGTATGACACATTTACACCATAATATATCTTGCTAAAATTTAAATATCCTACGATATGTTTAATATTGTGCTACATTATTATATCCCATTTAAATATTCATTAATATATTAATTTTTTTTTCTCATATTCAATCTACGAAGGACTAACCTATTAACCTTGGAAGTTTCTCAGGCCTATCTTAAACTGCACTTTCCGAATTCTATTAGAGTTTTCCTGAAATTTTATGAAGTCAATTTAACACTCTCAATACGTCTTTGTAATTAGTAACCAATTTTCCTATTTTAATATCATGCTGAGGCAAGTAGCGATGATCTTACATGATGACTTGCAGCTTCTATCTCAGTTGATGCCTATTTTGGACCTATTCTAGACTTTTTTAGTACTGAGATATCAGTTTGTCTCGATAGAAAATTGGAATACACATAATATAAGAGTTAAATATAAGTTTTTTAAAAAGGCTAAAAAAATATTACATACTTTAATTTCTCTGTTGAAAAAGATTATTTCATTGTTCTCCTTAAATTAATAATTTTTAAGAGAACGTTGGTTTGGTTTGTGGGAATTAAGGCCGATTGACTGCAGTAGGGTTCTAGGCCTGAAGGGGAGTTCCCTCCATGGGGGTCTTTCTAAGGTGTCCTAACCCGTATTTATGCAAGTTTCGGAGAAAATCACAGATAACTCCGAATAGCTGGACCAACGAGCGCGACTATTTTTTAAGAGGAAAAAAGTACAATTAAATGACTTTACAGAAGAAAATATAATAGGTTATCACATTAATTTCAAACTGCAGTTTCGTATATTGAACCTGCTCGCTGATATGGTCGGGCAGATGCTAGGACGTATTTTTACCTATAATAAAAATATAATTAAAAGAAGCTTATTTAATTTTGGTTAAACATTTAAACAATTCCTGAATTCAAAATGGCATCTTGCCATAGTATTAAAAGTTCAAGTAATTATGACTTAATTACATTTGTCTCATTAAAGAGAGAATACAGTATATTAAAAAGGCTAACTACTAACTTTTCAAAAACAATATGTTATGAATATATCGGCAATTTATAGTTTAACTATATATTTATCTCTGTCGATTGAGATACCGAGTAGTTATAATTAAACATGCACTTTAAAAAGCTTCTTGCCGATTAAATGGGCTAGCAGATTGCCACGAAATTTAGTGTGTGGATGACTCATGAGATACACTACAGTAAATATAAAACAATAATTTCGAAAATGTTCACCAGGTAACGTTTTGGAAAAACAAAAAGATTGATAAACTGGATGACACACAAGATCAATACCTAATTGCACAGATGTTTATAATAAAAAGACAGTATGGTTCTTTTTTTTTTTTTTTTTTTTTTTTATATATTTTCCGTTTTTCCTGCAACGTACCGCCTAGTGGGCATTTTTTAAGATATTGGGCTCATCTCACGAATCACTCCTAACAAAATTTGTCAGCAGTCCGCTCGCCCATGTAACAAGTTAATAACAAAAATTGATATAGAACTACTCTGTAACCCCCCCCCCCCTCCACACACACACACACATACACACGCACACATTTAGCCAGCAGATGGAGTTGTCAAGTAAAATATTAGCAATTTGGATTTTCAGAATGTGCAGCAAACAGTAGCCTTTTATGATAAAACAATTGATAAAATTTTAATGTAATAAATAAATAAATAAATAAATCTTTTTACCAGAATACAATTTAGTTTCTTTAAATTCATTATTTATTACATATTTTAAACATCCAAACTGAATTGCGATAAAGATTTCAATCAGTTAAAAAGTATTTATCTTATAATTTTCTAAATTATGGACTTTAAAAAAAAAACCTGCTTTGTTCTAATCTTGTCACATCAGAATGTACCCTTCTCTAAGGTGTTTTATTTACAAATAATAAGTTTTTGAAATATTTCCTTATTTTTTTAATAAAACTAAGTAAATATAAATCACATAAAACAAAACTTTGCATAAAACAATATAAAAATTTTAAGCAAAACAAAACAGCTGTGTGTACGAACGATTTTTCATGTTCAAAAAGGTTATATACGAATTATTATTACACATTTTACTTTTCAAATAATACTTCAAATGGTAAAAACTGAATAGATATGTGTACAGTTGTATAAAATATTTATATAAAATATTTAATAGTTAATAATTTAGTTGCATAAAGTAGCTTAATAAAATATTTGTATATAAACTATACAGTTGATATAAAAATTGAAAAGATGTTTACGCGATGAAAACATAAGAAATGAAATTGAAAAGGAAAATACAATTATTCTTCAGTAAATATGTGAATATATATATTATTGCAACAGTTGGAAACAAAAATCGAAATCTGTCTCTTATATATTTTAGTAGTTTCGCCCGAAATTGCTGTGTAATTTCTAAGCAATACGAAATGTGTTTCACCATTTAAAAGTGACGAACAAGATTTTATTGCATGTGTACGCGTGCGTAACAGCGTATACAGGTGTGTGCATAAATGTTTTTTTGTGCGTGTGTGCCTCTTCATGTGCGTGCGTGAAACTACTACTATATCTAAAAATTTGAGATTACTTCGAGGAGAATCAGAATTGTTTTGGCATGCTACAAGACCACCGCCAGGTATAAATCCAAGGCTGTCGTTAATTGACATTGTGTAACTCTCGTGCGAAATAATACTCATCCAACCTCAACTTCAACACATAATACAGGGCTACCACAGGCGACGTTTTTTTATTCTTTCCGTACCGCTATCCCATCCCGCCAAACATATATATATAATATATTTACGAAGATAAATATGTACTTTGTCTGCATAAATATGCTATAAAATTTATATTATGGAAATAGTAGTGCGAAAAAAAATGTTACCTGTAGCAGCCTTGCATAATATGAAAAAATGTTTAATTGTATTTCGTTCAAGCTTGTAGTCGAAACCTTGGCAGGTTACAACGCTTTTGTCGCAGCTTGATAGCTAGATACTGTGTGGAATGGCAATGATATACAAACCAATTGTACACTCCTGCTCAAAAGTTTAGCAAGATTTGCACACGATCATTTTTTTTTTTTTTTTTTTTTTATTAAAAAACTTCTATCTCCATGAAATGTTTTCAAACATTGGGTATTTAAAGAACTGGGTCTTCCTTATGTTTTTTATTGGAGATCAGTTTAAGACAACATTTAGGGGGCCGGTAACAAATTAAGCAAAATCAATAATGTTTCTGATCATCCTGTATTGTTAAGCAAACGAAATGATCCGTAATTTTAGGATATGTTAATATAGACCCAGTGCAGTTTGTGGATGAATTTGTGTGCCGATAGCATATTAAATAACAGAGATATAAGTATTTATTTTTAAACTCCAAAAAAATCTGCATGTTTTTTATTTATAATTTTACAGAGTTTTAAACAAAAATTATTCCCACTTTGAGATAAATTGAAGAAACACTCTTGAAACAATATACACAATCGGAATACAAACCTCTTAAATATCTCATGAAATATGAACATTTTTATGAAAAACGTTTTTACTGCGCATGTGAAAAAGATTGAATTTTTTTTTTATTTCATAGTTTGAAAGCTGGAAATATTGTGCAACTTTTGTTAAAAGTGCATTTGAATGGAGTAAAATTTCAGCAAATTATCCGCAAAAAAACGAGCTAGATTTTAGATATTTTCCAAGTATTGAATTTTCATAAGGGGTTTTTCACATGCCGCGTAATTAATATGGAGATCCGATTATTTCAACCACGCTCCAAAAGTACGTCTTTGTGAAAAACTCCTTATAAGCTTGTAACTCTATTATATTTTAGTCTATTTAGTAAGATTTGTGAGATAGCAAGGGATTTTTCCCCAAAAATAACTCTTACAAGGTGGTTAAAGTAATTGGATCTTCAAATTAATTTTGCAGCATGTGATTGCCCTTATGAAATTTTAACTTTTGGAAAATACCTAAACTCTAGCTCGTTCTTTTGCGAATAATTTGCTGAATTTTTACTCTATTCAAATGCACTTTGACAAAAATTACCCAATATATCTTGCTTTCAACCTATGCAATAAAAGTGTTTCTATCTTTCGCACATGCGTAGTAAAAACGTTTTTCATAAAAATGCTCATATTTCATGAGATATTAAAGATATCTGTATTCCATTTGCAGTATGTTGTTTCCAAAGTGTTTTTTTAATTTATCTCAAAGTAGGAATAACTTTCGTTTAAAATTCTGTATATTATATATAAAAAACATGCTTTTTTTTTAAGTTTTAAAATAAATGCTTATATCTCCGTTATTTAATTTTCTATTCTCATACAAATTCATCCACTAATTGCCCTGGGTCTACGTTAATATATCCTAAAATTACAGATCATTTCGTTTACTTAGCGATACACGATGATCACAAACATTATTGATTTTGCTCAATATTTTACCGGCCCCTAAATGTTGTCTTAAACCAGTTTTCACTGAAAAACATAAGAAAGACCTAGTGCTTTAAATACCCAATGTTTGAAACCATTTCATGGAGAGATAAGCTTTTAAATTGAAAAAAAGAAAAAAAAAATGATGATCGTTTGCAAACTTTGCTAAAGTTTTGAGTAGGAGTGTAGTATATAATCAACGTTGAAAATTTTATTTATATATATATATATATATATATATATATATGTACAAATATAGACACCTTTTTAATCTTTTACTATATATATTGCACTCCATTTCTTATGTAAATAAAATAGCTTTGTTTCAGAATATTTTTCATTTGTTTAATAAATAATTTAAGAAATGACTATTTTTATTCAGAAAGTAATTTAATACACATTTTCGAAGTTATTTTGAAAGAGAATGTTTCATATCTTTCAGAAATAAGAGCTATAATGAGCTACAAATGACAATTTATACTTATCTTTTAAATTCTTATTTTGTCATTAAAAGTTTCCGCTTTCATAGTAGAGTGATTACAAAAACCATCCGAACTGTCCATTGTAATGATTCTGTTAATTAGTACATATTTTTTTTTATAATTTCCTTTGTCTTTTTTCCCGAAAAACTAAAAGACCCTTTTATTTTCCGCTTTATTTTAGAAGAAGCAATCGTGTTTTTAAAGAGGTTGACTACATATGTTAATTGACTTTTAATTACTTTAACTTACGTAATATTTAAAAAAAAAAAGAAAAATTAATAATATAAAAATAATGTTAGTACCGCTTTTTATTTGTAGGTTAGTTACACAAATTCATTAAATAGTTGCTTTTTTACTGCAAAGATAAAAGTTCTCTTCTAATTTGCATGTAAATTACCAGATAATTAATAAAACACTGTGTTTTCCAATAAATTGTATGTAATTAATGTTTATAGTAATAAAAATGATTAAAAGAAGTCATGGTTCTCTTCACCTCTTCAGTGATTATATTTTTCATTAATTTGCATTTTTAATTATAATTATTATTTATCCAACAATATTAAATTTTATTAGCATTTTTTTTTTTTTTATGAGTAATTTTAATTGTTGTATTGCATTATTAAAATTGAATCTTGAATTTCAATTGTGAAGAAAAAGTTTTTTTTTTTAAGTTAATTTTTTTTCATATATTTTAAATTTATTAACATTTAAATTCGTTTCAAATCTCTGTATGAACATATACTAATAGTCTTTATTTGTTTCACAATAGCGAATAGATTATTTTTTTAATGTGAAACACGAGTGTATATTGATGACAATACAGTATTTGAGTAGCAGAGCAACGTACCGTAAAAACTTAACTGCAAGGCTAAATCGTCGTTGTTTTTCGTTTTTCCTAAATTCATGCTAATTTTCTTCAATTTTTGTCCACTTATTTTAGAGGGTGTGGCTCAATTGGTAGGGTGTAAAGCTTGTAAGTGTCGGATTGCGGGTTTCATACTCGAGTCGGAAGAAAAAAACATCGAGTGCAATAATACTGGTTGTTGTGGCTGCAGTTTCCTTAATGATCCACAATATTAATAACTCGGAGGGTTGCCGAAGCGGGGATCCTTCATGGAGGATCAAACATGTGATGGCATATCCTCGGATAAACAATAGGGGTTATTCCCAGAGAGTCACCAGTTGTCCATTGTGTATATTCAGTTCTAATAAAATCCACTCAACCTCAATCACGAAAAAAACCATGAGTCTTATTTTTATATTTCTATATGATAGTTCCAAAAACATAATTTTGGATTTTTATGGTTTTCGATTTTTCTTTGGGGAGATGTAAGGAGGGGCAAATTTGAACACCCCCCCCCCCCTTTAGCTCTAAATTTGTCCTGGGAAATCTATGGGAGAGACGGCCAGGAATTCTGGTGCGTGAGTTGTTTATATATATCCGACACCTATAGTAATGCGATTTTACGAAATTCCCCTCTCTTCCACTCCCCTGGGGGGCAGACGACAAAAACACGTTTGTAAGCATAACTCTGCTCCACATTACGTCGTGACGAAGAAATTGCACATAGAAAAACGAAGCTTCAGAAAAAAAAAAAAAAAAAAAATGCGGTTTTGGAATTTTTTTTTTAAGAAGGGGAGAGAGGGAAAATTGTTTTTCAAGGGGTGATTTCGCACATTCCGAATTTTTGAGTACAGCTTTACCAAAAATGGTACAAATATACCGAAAACAACCGTGCGTCGTCTTTAGAATATTTCCAAAGATCCTTTTTTCTTTTTCTTTTTTTTTGGGGGGGGGGGGAGAGGGGGGCGTTAGGGAGCAAATTCAAGCTCCCTTTTTAGCGCTAAATTTGTCTTGGAAAACTTATGGGAGTTGAGATCACGCATTTTTCTGCGTAAATTGTTTATATGTACCAACACCTATTGTAACGTGATTTTATGAAATTTCCCTCCCCCTTTACAATTTGAGGTCTGGGACAATAAATATGTTTTCATGTGTAACTCTGCTCTAAATTATTTCAGAAAAGCGATTTTTTAAGGTCGATTGGTTATTGTATGCAATACACACACTACAAAGAGATTTTTCAAAATTACTTTAAACTCTCCCCGTAGGGGAAAAGGTTGCGCAAAAAACATGTTTTCAAGTTTAAGTCTCCTCCAAATTATCTTAGGAGAGTGATTATACGAATCTAACATGTAGTATAAAAAGGGTTTGCGTAATTTCCCCCGACAAACCTTAAAGAGTAGGATAGGCGGGTTCAAAAACACGTTTTCAAACATATCTGTGCTCTAAATTGTCTCAGGAAAGCGATTTTTTGTTGTGCCGGTTAGTTATGTGTATGCAACACGCACTCTAATGGAATTTTTCGAAATTACCCTCCCACTTTTTGGGAAGAAAGGGTCCAGAAGTGAAAAAAAAACACGTTTTCAAGCTTAAATCTACTTCAAATTATTTTAGAATGGCTATTTTTGGTATGTGAGTGTTGATTAAGTGTACACAATATGTAATTTAGTGGGATTTCCCGAAACTTCTAAGTTACCCGCGGGAGAAAGGGTATTAAAAAGCGGGTAAGTCTCTGCCGAAAAAAAGTGGGCATTTGGACTCCTCATGTTGCCATTGATAAATCGTCTACCTAACGCCGAGGAAACTTTAACTTATGTTTCAACTGATTTCAGTGTTTTTACTTTATCTTACCCTTACGACAGAGAAAGTATCGTTTTAGGATCAAATTTTCGAAAGTGAGTTTTTGTTATATTTACATGCTCTGACGTCCCCTGAATGCGAAAATCATGTTTTTAGCGAATGGTCTGTGTGTATGTCTGTGTGTGTGTCTGTTATCAGCATATCTAGAGAACAAATAGTAGCAGAAATTCCAAACTCGGTATTCTAAATGTGTATCATATAATGATGCTACACTAAGCTTTTCGTTGAGATGAAGCAGATGGTTCGTGTACAGAGACACTCAAAAGTATTCAAATACATTACGTCTATGGGGGAAATTGCAGATAAGTACAGTTTAACATCTATAGACTGCACTAAACTGAATGAAACAAATATATATTTTATGTAATAGAGATAGTCAACTGTGAAAAAAATTTTGTGTATGTAGGAGCCTCTCCCCCCTCGAGGGGAGTAAATTTTCATCATGGGTATCTTTCACAGGAGCTCGCCAATACCTTTAAAACGAATTGTTGAACCATCGATCTGCGATAATTTAAAATAAAGTTATCGATTTTTTTCATTTTTTTCATTTTGTACAATTTTTTTGTTTTTTGTTTTTTATGTAATATTGAGAATAAATTCAGCTTTTTTTGGATATTTAGTGTTACACTACTTCTCTAATATGGAAATCGTCTGCATTATCATGGAAGATATTTTTTTTTTAATAATAATTTTAATAAATTATTTTTACTGAGTGAATTTGTATAGGAAAATATAGAAGAAAGTCATATTGTGGCCACAACACACTAGTTATTTGTTGTTAGTGGATGTTCTTTACTAATATTATTTTACTATTTCCAGGAAAGCTGTTCGGGAATTCAAAATAAATTCCTCATAGAGATATGGTAAATAATGTATGTTTTAAGCTAAATATTCATCGCTTGTTTTTGTATACTTACACTTTTTCAGGCTTCCTAATTACCGCAATCGAGTTTTTTAACTTTTGATCTTTGTCTGTGTCTCTTAGAGTGGCTTAAAAACGAATAATTTTACGAGATCCAAATGTTGTATTTTGAAGTTAATATAAGTTTGTTGCTGGAAAATTTGATCAAGATTGATAAATTTCAAGGAATGTTGCGTGTAAAAATTGTCTGTATAATTTTATGTAAACTTTTAATTTTAATAACAGAATTAAATTCTATATAAATGTAAGTGCATTAATAAAACGGGGGGTTGAAGGAGGGCGGTACCCCCCCCCCCCCACACACACACACAGAACTAATTATCATATAAAACTCTTCCGAAGCCAAATTTGAATTGTTTAACATAGGTTTGCATAACAGTACTCGTTATCTTACCTCTTAATATCCATCCTGTATTTATAGTATTAAATCTAAGGATAAGAGAGTCGTGTGAGTGACACACCAGATTATTTTCTTAATTTTAATTTTTTGATATTTTATGTATAATGATGTGAGATTCTGATAACTCATACAATATAGTGTCCTGCGAAGCGAGCAGAGCCTGCTAGTGATAAATATGTATAAACTTCATCATGGTTTACGCAAAGTAAAGGTATTAAAATATGGTTTATAGAAATATCTCTCATTGAACGTAATGCTTTGGAATTCTTTAGAGTGTCCCTGTACACAGACCACTTGTGACATTTACTCCATTTTCAATAGCAAACATCTCTTAGTGAACTTGAATGACATATATCAGTTTCAAAGAATTCCATGAATCTTTACAAAAGTTAGAGCGTGGACGCATATACAGACGGGCAGACAGACAGAATTAAGAATTAAAACTTAATGTGCAAGTGCCCATTAGGAAACACTGCAATTTTTTAATCGATATATCATATTAAACCTATGTTCAATCATTCACTTAGTTACGATACATGGTAAACGGGTCTGAACGATATCAGCTCTGGCACCACGGACTGGTTAGAGTAATAGTTTTCTTGGCTTGTTTTCAGGAATGTTTCAGAGCCTGTTTATTTGTTTCAGAAATGTAATCTGTCAATTTACTTTTGAACCTATCTGTAATCTTACACGAAAATGTCAATTTTTTTTTTAAACATTTTTTATATTTTGTATATTTCAATGGGTGTTTAAGGAAGTCATCTGGTGTTCACATCCGATTTTTTAAAGAGTTAGCAACATATCCTTAGTGTACATTTTTTGCTTGAATATATTAGTACATTATGTCATTAATAGTGTGTTAAAGTATCAATAAGCAGTTAATGCTAGTTTCAAAGAAGTGCAAATTTAAGCATGCACTTAATCTTGAAAAAATCAAAAAATTGCTCTCCTGAAAAATTACATTTTTGTGACATTGTGTTCTTTAGCTGAGTCTAAAATATTAAAGGTTGATTTCAATGATTTATTCACATTCATCCCTAATGAAGTATAATACGAGTAAATAAATTTGCTTTGCCGACAGATTAAGAATAAGAATCGATATTAAAAATTCTGTTGCGTTTACAGTCGGCAGCAAAAGTATCCGAGCACTAGCAGTAATCCCTGCCTAAAAAAAGAATACTTAATGCTGCTTTGTTAAATAAATCCTTGTCAAGTCATGTGCTTAATCATTTTAAGAATATGATTCGGCAAGAATTTATTTAACAAAACAGTTTTAAGTGTACATTTTTGACATCGAAATTATTGGCTAGTGCTCGGATACTTTTGCTGCCGAATGTAAATGCTGTTTATAAATTTTTGATTCATATATAATGTAAATCCATCACAAAATGATTACTATGCAGAAGACTTATAATAATAATATGAAAAATAAAGACAAAATAAAACAGTTTTTCCTTCACTGAAGCCTCAAAATCTTTTTGATTTTATTGAAAACGCCATATTTTTACAAGAATTTAAATTGCAATTCCATTTCATTCATAAATCTTATGTGTTTCATAAAATGTAAACAAGTAACACTTTGTTTAGTGGATTGTTAAGAAAAAGAATATCGTGTGTAACAACCGCACGCCTTCCATTAACCACTATTACATTTATAATATTATTTTTTTTTTTTGGAGATATAGTGGTCAGACTATAAAATTGACTTAACAAATCCGACACCTAACATATTTCGTGTAAATGCAAAGTATACCATGCGTCGTAAAGACATGTAATACAAAGTATGCATAACGAGTCAAAAAAAAATCGTGGAGCCGGTTTTCAAACATCAGTTTTCGAATTCTAGCGTATGAGAACACATGTCAATTTTACCATAATTAGTATACTTTATTTGATCATCTGAAACATATATTAGCTTCAGCGAAAAAATAAAAAAATAATAGATAACGGAATAATATGTTATTTAGTTTATTAAAAATAATTAACATATCGTTTCATAACTTTTGGAGGTCAGAGATTATTGTGTAAAAAGATATCCGTTTTGAATACAACACTTATTCCTTGCTGTTTCCCTATTCGTAACATTTATTAGCTACAACATAAAGATTAAAATTTAATTAATATACTCAATTTCGCTAATTTAGTAATTTAACATTAATTTTTAAAACATCTAATGCATTATATTTATTAAACGTTTTTCAGATAGTAATGTCCAAACTTTTTTTTTCCGTTTAGGAAAACATATATTATTTTTAACAAATGAGGAAAAATAAATGTAAATTCTTTTGGAAGATTTTCTAATTCTTTTATTGACTTATGTTAATAAAGTGTTATAGTATGTATCAAAAGAATATTTTTTCAAAAGTTTTTAGAAAGTATGAATGCGAATAAATTTTTCTATAGTTAAACTCTAAGGAGTGTTTTCCCTGGAGCTCAAATGTTTTTTGATCTTTTCTTGCAACCACCAGGGAGTTTTTCCTTATACTTTCTTTTTTTCCTATAAGGACATTAACTTTTTGTAAAGCTCTGGAATTTCGTTTTCTTTAAAGAATTTATTTGTCTTTTTGAATGATATTTAATAAAGAAAAAATTCCAAATTATTAATATTTTATGGATTTTTTTAATTATTTTAAATGACATTACTAATAGTTCTCCTGTAACCTTTCATACAAATCAGTTTAAAATTTGACTCGTTAATATACATAAGCATTTCGATTAAGATTAAGATTAACCATAAAATTGGCTTATTTAGTTATTTTTACGCATTAGAAAATTTTAAACAATTTTTTTACATATTAAATAATTACAAGATAAAAAGAACGTTTTACATACCATGATTTTAAATTTCCTGTTGAATCATATAAACGCTACCGAAGGCAGCGGGAACTCAGAACAATTGGCTAAAAGTATTAAAAATTCATTGCTATCGTGTTTTGAGCTATTATAAAAATTTCAAATGGCTAGCTAGCCGGGAAGTAAGTTAAAAATCGATTGGAAGCTTTGTACTGGTAACGCTGCCGAAGGCAGCAGGATCCGAAACAGTTGATTAAAAATATTTTTAAAATGCATTTTCACCATGTTCTGAACTATTCTGAAAGTTTCAAATGTCTAGCTAGTCGGGAAGTTAGTTTAATAAATTTTCTGTTGATCATTTAAACGCTGCCGAAGGCATTAGGGACCTGAAACACTTGGTTAAAAGTATTAAAAAAACTGTATTGTCGCCGTGTTCTGAGCTATCCTGAAAGTTTCAAATGTCTAGCTAGTCGGGAAGTTAGTTAAATAAATTGTCTGTCGAATCATATAAACGCTGCCGAAGGCAGTAGGGACCTGAAACAGTTTTCTAAAAGTATTAAAAAAATGTATTGTCACCATGTTCTGAGCTGTCTTGAAAGTTTCAAATGTCTAGCTAGTCGGGAAATTAGTTAATAGTCGATTGCTAGATTTGTATTGGACAAACAAACAAACAAACAAACAAGAATCGAAGTTAATAAAAACATGATAAAAAAATAAGAAACTTAGTATATGTTTTGAAATATTTATGGGAAGTTTGTATCTCATTACCAAAGTTTCTCACAAAGGAAAATTTGAATACTACTATTCTTATATAACAATTTCTATTCTTATATAATAATAAGTTTTGAGCTACTTATCTAAAAACTCCGTACAAATATCGTGTAAATTCAAAAAGTTATGAGAGATAGAATGAACAGAATTTCAGTTCCTCTCAAAATAAAAGCGAAACTACAAGAAGTTTTATTCACATTTTTATTTTGATTCAATCAGTGACCAATAGTAATAGAATGTTTGCTGATTGTAAATAATGAAATAATATGTAAATAATTTATGAAACCCCCTAATATATATATATATATATATATATATATATATATATATATATATATATATATATACAGTCGGTAACAAAAGTGTCCTAACACTAGCAAAAATTCCTATATAAAAAAAAGTACACTTAATACTGTTTTGTTAAATAAATCCTTGTCGAATCCTGTTCTTAGTCAGTCTAAGAACAGGATTCGACAAGGATTTATTTAACAAAACTGTATTAAGAGTACTATTTTTATATAGGAATTTTTGCTAGTGTTCGGACACTTTTGTTACCGACTGTATATATTTAGCAGAACTGAATTTCTGTTCGTTCTATAACTCATAACTTTTAGAATTGACTCGATATTTGTTTGGAGTTTTCATATAAGTAGCTCAATACTTCAGCTATTAAAATATGTTTTTTTTTTTTTTTTTTTTTTTTTTTTTTTTTTAATGCTTGCTCATGATGATAGATAAAAATTATTTAGTAAAATTGACTTTGCATTGGGTCTAACACATTACTTGTTATAATTAAAAAAGTGTTTTTTTAACTAACCGCTATATCTCCATTAATATATGTGGTAGCCTTATAAAAGTTTTTACAGATAATTAGGAGAATTCTCATAATTGCATACTAAAGCAAAAACGCGTTTCAAGTATTTCTGTTTACATGGTAATCGAAAACACTTTGATTTTTGTTTAATTTTTTACTTGTCCCTTTTCCTTCTCCGGTCAAAACTTTTTCTAAAATATATGAGGTATAACATGCCTTTTAAACTCCCAAAGTTTCATGATAATGCATCAAGAATTTTTCTAGATATTTGACAAAATGTTTAAATTCGAAAGTGTCAAAACACTTATTAATAGATAGTGTAAATGATAAAAAATTTAAAATACCATTTTAATAAAAATCAAAAATTTAGTAATAAGCAAACATTTTTAATATAAAATCAACAATTGTGCAATCCTCCTAAAAAATGAAAAGTTTTGACTTTACACAAGATCTGAATTTCAATTCCTCTTATCTGAAAATAAAAAAAAATGCATTCCTTTATCTCTTATTCGTTATTATAATTAAATACTGGATGTAATATTGGTCAGTTATTTCGAAATTATTTAATACTAGCCGCCTTCCAGCTGTCTAGCATTCCTTGAAAAACTCACCTTATTAAACTCCCGCTCGGTGCCGCCTGCAGTGCCTTCTCCTTGATTCAGAACCCTCATCAGCTTGTTCACCCCCATTGCAAATACTTTTGAAAATTCTAACTGTACAAATTACTACTCTGGAGCGACTGCTGCACCCTCCTCACGTTTCATGATATGAAACTGTCTGTCCGCTCTCCGTGCGAATGACCTTTGAAACTTCTAACCGTCACAAACCCCCAACCCTGTGGTTTTTACGGTCCCCTAATCTAATCCCTAAACATTCTACACTTTGATAATAAAATAAAAAGAATAAATTAAACTTGTGCAATTTTATTTTAGGATGATAGAGATTTAATCAGCAACAGTTTACACTTTGTGTGGCACTATTATGTTCCGCTGAAATAAATTAATGTTGTTTAATTTTATTTTAAGACAAAAAATAATAATCAGCAATATTTTAAACTTTTCGTGTATAAAATAAATTAATCTTGATCGCATTTGGTGTATATTATTCGGTAGGTGGCACTATTGTTCTGCATATTCCATCATTGCGATTAAGGCTATGCCTTAGCTTCTATTGAACATTACAACTTTAACAAAATGTATCCATCACTCTGTTTTTCTTGCTCATGTTTAAATTTTTATATCGTCCGAAAAGTGGCGCTGTTATGCTTCAACATTTCTTGTTCAGGAAAAAGCTGTGTCTCAAAATACAATATTATAGCGCCATCTGTCAATAGAGTATGTATTCTTCAATTCCAAATCAGAATAATCTTTAAAATGATATATTACTTATGAAATTATTTTAATTAGTAGATGAGATACAACAGGAAACGTAATTTAAAATTGTTCTAAAAATAATTGCGCCATCTATTGGATTTGATGTTTTTAGGTGTAATTCAATGTGTAATATAGAATGAAAGATTTTTAGAATTAAAATTAACTTGTTAACTCAGAAAAATTTTCTTTTTTTAAGAAATTTAATAAGCAGCCGCGCAACCTATTGAGAATTTTTTTAAATGACAAAAAAATTTTTAAATGGATGTTGAACAGAGTTGAACAGTAAAAGAATCATGAGAATATGACAATAACTTAAAAAGATATTATAGTTTTAGTATTAATTGAGAACAGCTATATAGGATTAATTTAATTTAGTTAATTGGATAATATACTTTTAAAATATCTTTCGAATAACACATTATAAGTAATTTAATTAGAATTGGAATTAGAGATATTGAAATTTTAAAATATGAAATCGCCATTTGGCGACAGGTTTGCGACGCCTTCTCTTTTCGACGTCTCGTTTAAGCTTTAAAATGATATATTACTTATGAAATTATGTTAATTAGAAGGTAAGATACAACAGTAAAATAAAAATTGCTATAAAAAGATTTGTGTCTGAGATCTCCGTGGTTTTCTCCAAAACTTGCGTAATTCCAATTTGAATAGTGGTCCCCAGTACAATATCCTTAGTACAAACGTGAACTGAGTATCGGAATTCGAAAGTCTGCTAAATATTAAAGAATAGAGTTCTGGGTTTTCCGTGGTTTTTTTCCGTAACTCCTGTACGAAATTTGAAGGGAGTATAAAAATTTAAAAGACCACAAAATGTAAAAGAAATGTAATTTTTTGCATCAAAACTCGCATTTTCCTACACAATAAGAATTATACGAAATATAAAAGAATTATAATAACCGCCTCTCCTAATAATTTTACACTTTCAAAAATATATACAATCGAATTACCGGGTCTTAAAACCTAATAAAACGAAATTTCACAGCCATATCTCAATTTAAAATATTTTAAAATAAAAAAGAAAAATTAATATCGTCTTTTGGTCACTTGTGTTAGAATGAATATTAAATTCCCCAAAAGAATGTGATATTTTTCTTTATTCACTTAAGTTGACGAAATTTGAAATGAAGGCTGGTCTTGTGATGTGTCGGCCGTATATTAATTTCTGTGTTTGTAAGTGAAAATTTGAAACAGTTTGAAAATTGCAATTTTTAATACTACAGTCGGTAACAAAAGTCTCCGAACACTAGCATAAATTCCTATGTATATATATAAAATAAAAAAAAAAACACTTAATACAGTTTTGTTAAATAAATCCTTGTCGAATCCTGTTCTTAGTCAGTCTAAGAAAATGATTCGACAAGGATTTATTTAACAAAACTGTATTAAGTGTACTTTTTTTATATAGGAATTTTTGCTAGTGTTCGGAGACTTTTGTTACCAACTTTACTGCAAAGACAGGTGATATCTTATGATCTGAAAGCATTTCCTTTTGCATCTCCGACAAATGTCTGGGTTGAAATGAAATGTTGTCACCTAAATTTCATACATTAGTTTTTTTTTTTTTTTTTTTTGTCGGATCGATATACAATTTGCACCCCTGTATTCAGAAAAATTGCCCCTTTCATTTTGTATCGAAATTGTAGCGATCGGACAAATATTTCTACTTTATTTGGCCCTTTAACGCTCTTTAAAAGCATTTTAGGTCAAATTTGACTAGTTTATTAATTGACATAAGTTGAAGTATTAATTAATATATCCGCAACAAATTAAATTTTTTTTATTTTTTTTTTTCCACTATCCCCTCGGTAAGGCTACTGAGCACCCGTAAGTAATTTTTGTACTTATAAGTTCAATCGGGGTAAACGTATAGACGTACAGACAGGAGGTCAGACAGACAGGTGCTTTTATTATTATAAATTAATGTATTATACTTATGTTACTCTTATGTTACTCTTTTCATCCTTATACCACATATTATGTTTATGGTAAATTCATTAAAAACTTTGTTTCATATTTAAAAAGAATGGAAAATTCGATGGTTATTAGGTTTAATATTTTTACATTATTTCGATAAAATAACAAAGATCGATAGGAGGTAATCTGAAAACTGTAAAACGTTCTTTGTTCACTTCTTATGAATGACAGATTTGATTAATACTTTCAGAAAGAAAGCCTTCACTTGATAGGTGCCGGATTCAAATCTGGTACGGTTCGTAGGTACCCGTATATTGAGACATAATGTGAAAAAAAAAATTACTGTAGGGGAATATCTCAATCAAAACTGTAAAAAAAAAAAAAAAAAAAAAAACGGGATCTGAAAGTATAATTTTACGGAAAATGATCGTTTTGCTAGACGATGGTCAAAACCCGTATATACATAAGAGTTATTGTTTTCCTAATTTAATTCAAAGAATATAATTCAAAGCTGTATGTTTGTCACAACGTAAAATTATGGGGGAATACATCATTTATGGTACTTTTTTTTTTTTTTTTTTTTTACGTCTTTGTCTGAAACCTCTTCTGCTAGACGATGACCATTATCTGGCTTCAATTTCTTTCACTGTGCATATTCCTGAAGAATGATAAAAGATGTCGGAAATTATTTTTTAGGTTTTAAACTATGGAAAAAATATTCTTTAAATTCTAGTAAATAGAACATAAAATTTATTCAAAAGATAAGGCTTCTTATTGATTGCTCTGAAAACTTTTTACATAAATGTTTATATATATTGTAAAATAATTACTAAAAATGTTTCCGACGTATGTCTTTTTCTCAGTGAAGATTAAATAAAAATACATGCAAAGTCGTAAAATATACTGACATTTAAAACAAGCAGCATCATGAAAAATCTTTAATAAAATATGTTATGTACTTAAAATTTATGTATGCTTATAAGTTTTTTATTTATATTTTTTTTTTCATGAAAAGCAATAACTTCTAAACTTAAGGCTATTTATCACACACTAATTGCCTTTTCAACAGCGTTTACTGATTCACATTCGAAAGAGGCAATTTAGAACAAAAAATTTCATTACTTTGCGTAAATTTCAAGTATTTTTTTCTGAAAGTAAACGGGATGTAATTAAATGTGAATTTTCGATAATGTTAAAGCTTTGAAAGTGTCCTTAAAAAAAGTAAATAAATAAAGTAAGATATCGTATAAATAAAATATATGTATTTAAAATTTTTCTATTAAGTTTCCTTTTTAAGATTTATTTTTCTTTTTATGATAAGAAAGTAAATAATCTATAAATAATTGTTTTTTGGCGCAGCATGAAATATAGATTTAGCTTCAAAATAATCACGTTATTCCGTAAAAAATTATTAAGAATAAAGATTAATAAATATTATTACTTATGTAGAAAACAGAAAAAATCTACATATTGAGAAATATGTCTTTGAACGATTATAATTATATCTATATTCATATTTTATTTCATAAAATCAAGGCAAAAAAGTCAAAGATGGAAAAACCTCATGTTGAAAAATTTATGTTAGGTTAAACCAAATCATGGTACTACAGTAGCTGCAACCAAACCATGGTGAAACTTTTTACCATGATTTGAAAGATGATTAAACCAAAAATTAGAATTACAATATTTTCAACAATATGATGGTGAAATCATTTACCCTGATTTGGTACATTTTTTCAGCAAGAATCGCCTTCTTATGGTTGCAGCTACTGTAGTATCAAACTTTGGCTCAATCTTGAGCCGAAATTTTTAGGAGTGCAGTTTAATTAAATGTGATTTTTTTTTTTTTTTTTTTTTTTTTTTTTTTTTTTTTTTTTTACTTTTAACAGGGGTCTGCAGTTTATTTTTTTAAATTGTTTGAAAACTTTTTAGTAAACTTTGTTTTCGAAGATTCTAAATCCATAAATGACCTCCAATCGTGTACAGTTCCTTTTTAAAATAGTAGAAGTTTTCAGTTAATAATCACTAAATCTATGACATTGAACTAGACATATATTTTATTGTCCATAATTTAACAAACATTAAATTCCTGATATATTTAATAGCATGCGTTCACTCCCTTTGCATGTAACTCTGCACCCTTTTTCTTCTTCATGATGCCCTCCTAAACAGCTTTCGCTTTCATCCTTGTCACTGCCCCTCTTCCCCCAACTCTTCTATAAGACAGTTTTATAATCATTTTCAAAAATATCTTAGACAAAATTTTATAATATCTTGAAAATATATAAAAAGTATTCAATATAATTACTTCCATTACCCGACTACCGTAGGTAAAGGAAGTATTGTATTCGGTCCGAAAACTCGATAACGAGTTTTCAACAGATTTACATGTTTTAAGGACTCCTGAGTCTAAATAATCTGGTGTGTCACTCACACGACTTTCTCTTACCCTGAAATTTAATACTATAAATACAGGTTTCAGATTAAGAGGTAAGATAACGAGTACTGTTATGTAAATCTGTGTTAAACAATTCATATTAGGCTTCTGAAGAGTTTTATATGATAATTAGTTCTGTGTGAGGGGGGCTACCGACCCCCTCAACCCCCCGTTTCATTAATGCACCTACATTATTAGAATTTAATTCGGCTATTAAAAAAAATTCTGTTTTTAAAAAATAATTTATTAAAATTATTATTTAAAAAAATTATATTTTGTGATAATGCAGACGATTTCCATATTAGAGAAGTAGTATAACACTAAATATCCAAAAAAAGTTCATTTTATTCTCAATATAAAAAAATACAAAAATCGATAACTTTGTTTTAAATTACCGCAGATCCATGGTTCAACCATTCGTTTTAAAGGTATTGGCGAGCTCTTTTGAAAGATACCCATCATGAAAATTTACTCCCTTCGAGGAGGGGGGGGGGAGGCGAGGCTTCTTAATTTTATAATTTATTTTGATGATGATTTTATATTTTATTTCATTGTAAAATAAATGTGGAGTTTTCCAAAGCTGTAAAAATTAAATTTTTAAAATAGCTAATGTTCTTAAAATTGAATTAATCCTGAAACTTTACATATATATATATTTAGTTATTAAAAATAAGATATACTTTAAAGCATCTGTCATTAGTAAAGCAATTTGTGTTTCTTCAAAATTAGATTATTTAAAACTTTCGTTCGAAAATGTTGTTTTAAAAAAATTCTCTTATATTAAGCTCCTAAAATCCATAAGGATAAGAAAAATACATAAATGAACTAATTTTATCTGTTATTTTTGAAAGCTATGCTGAAGGAGCATGATGGATGAGTTATTAAAAAGCTATTAATCATAAAGTATAACTTTAAAAGTTATTCCAACTTAAAGCCTTTTCTAAAGAAAAAATAAATAAACTCTATATTTCCTTACTGTAAAATAGATACGCACACATTATTAACAATTATATAAAAGCTTTTAAGAAATTAGTTTCAGATACTCTAGAATTAAGAGCACCCTTCCAATTAGTATATTAATTCAGTCGTTTAAGAAAACACTATTTGTAAAATTACTTTCAGAATATTTATTATAATTTTTAATCATTGATTTGATGTAAGTTTTATTACTAGGGTAATATATGTGTGTGTGTGTGTGTTGTAATTAAAATTACACATTTAGATATATATATAGATACATAAGTGATTTTTCATTTAGCATATAGCTATTTATGTATAAATATTTTTTGTGGTAGAATAATGGAAAGTAATTATTAATCTGTATGTAAATATTGGAGTGCATGATCAGGAACAGGAAGAAAATGCAAAACTTTATGGGAATTTTAAATGCTCAAAAGATCAGACAAGGTCAAAAAACACTGAAAATGAACTAATAAATTGGGAAGCATCTTCTAGTAAACAAATGATAGAATTAAATGAGAAAAATGAAGAAAACATTATAAGGCAGGATACGTTAAATCAAAATTATCACTTTGCAAGACTAATAAGAAAAATTGATGTTGCACCGAAGCAAACAGTTTGGGCGGAAATAAAAGTTCCTAGAATATACCAACACGAAACAATATTTCTTGAACCACAGAGAAATAATTCGGGTACAAACATAAATTGCTCTATACATAAAATAGATAATGAAAATAAACTAAAAATTCAAATTTCAAATACAAAGGACCACAAAATTACTTTGAATAAAAATATGAAAGTGGCGAAAATTACACAACAATTCATAATAACGGACAAAACAAAACCAAAGAGAGAAATTATTAACAATTTAAACATGGTAGATGTTAAACAAATGAGAAAAGCTGACTTAAAAAAGGAAGATTTTAATCGAAGTCATTTAGATTCAGTGACACAAAAAGAAATGCATGAAATATTAATGAAAAATTATGCGGCATTTTCCAAAAATTACACGACACTAGGACAAACATCATTAGTTACACCAATATTTAATTAGCTCATAATTACCCCCATTCAATTAAAACCGTATAAATTGGCTTATAATATGAAAGATGTTGTGAAAGAGAAGATAAATAAATTATTAGAGGCAAAAATTATTGAACCAACAAACTCTCATTATGCAGCCCCCGTAATTTTCGTAAAGAAAAAATGTAACTCAAAAACAAATGATCCCAAACACATTAAAGTGAGAGCAGCAGTAGATTACAGGGTCCTTAATGAAATCATAGAAGTTTCACCACATCCCATCCCGGATGCGAAAGAAATAATTCAGAGACTTAGTGGTAAAAAATACTATACTGTGATGGACTTTCACTCGGCATTCTTCCAAATTAATTTAAAAGAAGAAGACCGAGAAAAATTAGGATTCATTACGGAATTTGGTTGCTATCAGCCAACCAGATTAAATTTTGGTAACAAAATATCAACTATGACATTTGCTAAACTTATGGATACGATTTTAGGTCACATAGATAAAAATAAAATAGGGTACTTTATCGATGACATTATTTTAGGAACAGACTCAATAGAAGATATGAAAAAAATAATGCAGGAAGTTTTAGACATTTTAATAAAAAACAATCTAACTATTGACCCGCAAAAGATGCAAATATGTAAAAATGAGATAGAGTTCTTAGGGTATAAAATCAATGAACATGGTTATTCACCATCGGAGGGAAATTTAAACAAAGTAAAAAAATTAATGAGACCAAACAATAAAAAAGGTATCTTACAACTGTTAGGGTTTTCGAACTATTTCAGAACATTGATAAAAAATTACAACGATATAATAGATCCATTATTACAACTTACAAGAAAAGACATAAAATTTAAATGAGGTGAAGAACAAGAGAAAGCATTTATAAATTTACAAACCGCGTTATTAAATGAACCAACTCTAAGAGCTCCAGATATGAACAAAGAATTTTATTTGATCACGGATGCTTCAAAATACACAATATCGTCGATTTTGGCACAAAAAGAGAATGGAATTTTGCATCCGATTGAATATTATGGTAGGAAATTAAAAAATTCAGAGAAAAATTATCCAGCCATGAAACAAGAGTTACTAGCAATACATGAATCAGTATTAAATTATAAAAACTTACTGTTAGGAAAAAAGATATTTTTGTTAACAGATGCGAAGGCGTTAACATATTTTATTAATTTGGAGAAACAGCCGGACATAATTTCGAGATGGCTTTTAGATCTCCAAGAATTTGACATAACAGTAGAACATATATCAGGATCACAGAATCCGAGTGATTTTTTAAGTAGGCACATAGCAAACATAACGCATGAAGATAAAGAGAATGAAATGTATTTATTTAAAGCCGAAAAAGAGTTGTCAGAAGAAAACATTTTAAATGAACAAAAAAAAATACGACAAAATACAAAAAATAGTAGTAGGTTTAAAATCAAAGAGAAATAATAAATACAAAAGAAAATACTCTTTATTAGAAAATGATCTATTAGTATTGAAACATTCAAATAATGCTACGGACAATACGCAAAATATTATCATAGCTCCACATAGTTTAAGAGAGAAAATCATAAATACCGCGCATTCCCCACACTTCGGTTTTGAGAAAACGTATCAAATGATTAAAAGTAGATTTTACTGGATTGGGATGTACCAAACAGTAAAATATTTTTGTAGGAGATGTATTCCATGTAACTCTTACAAACCGCATCAAACAATAAAACTTCCGTTACAAGTAATGAATAAGAACTATGCATGTGGCCAAGCATTAAATATTGATATTGTTGGAAAATTAGTACCAACGCTAAAACAGAACAAATTTCTTTTAACAATCATTTGCGCTTTTTCTAGGTTCTTAGATGTAATACCACTAAAAAATACCAATACAACTATCATCATAAATGCGCTGCTAGAATATTTCGGAAAATATGGCCTATGCCAGTATATAAATTTAGACAATGCGCCTTATTTTAGAGGCAAAGAATTTACAGACTTCGCTAAGAATCTAAATATAACATTGCGTTATTCGAGCATTTACAAACCCAGTAGTAATGGTACGATTGAGAAAGCACATTTAATTTTAAAAAAATCCATCTCAGCCATGTGTCAGGAAACTTTTGATTGGGACACGAGAATAAATTTTTTTAAGTTAAACTATAATATGTCGAAACATCGAACAACGGGATACGAACCCGCGGTGTTATTTTTTGGGAGAAAATTAAAAACTCCATTTCTAGATTGCAATGACAGAAATAACGAAACCCCTTCGCAATATATATTAAAAATAAAACAGCATATGCATCAGGCGAAAGCAAAAGCATTGCTAAATATGAAAAAAAATTCAGAAAGGTACAATAGAAATATAAGTATAAATCCTAAAGAATTGGAGATATGTGATGAAGTCTATCTTAAATCACTAAGAAAGAATAGAAAATTAGGTAAAAGGTTTCGCGGACCATTTTTGTTGGAAAGGAAGTTCAGGAACTCGAATTACTTGATACGAGAAAAGGAAGGAAATAAAAGTTTAAAAATTCATATTTCAAAGATATTTAAAGTACCACCAGAAAAAGAAAATTAAAATAACCAGCTAAAGGATATATGAAGGATCTAGGTCAAAATAATAGAACAGGTAAAAAAAAAAAAAAACTAAGAATAATAGATAGTAAAATAGTGTGGATAGTTGAGACAAACATAATTTTATTGTTGTAGAGGGGTGCATCAGATTTTTAGCTGGTATTTGTTTGAAGCTGGTCTTCAAACAGAGAAATTAATATTTATGGCTGGGCCCCTTTATTAAGCTATAGATATTCTTTTCTCCTTGCCAGTGAAGAATTTTGAATGTGGCCTTGATAAAAATAATAAAAAAGTTTAATAATAATAAGAATTGTAATAAAGCTAACATTAGAATGTATACAAAAATGTATCAAGTTGTGAGTGTGCAGATAATAATAATAATAGTGATAAAGTTATTATTGCATTTTGGCTGGAAAAACATAGAAATTGGAGTAGAATAAATCAATAACAGCTGTAATAATAGAGAAATGAACGTGAATTACATTGAGAATAAATAGAATGTAAGATAGAGATTGGATGAAGGCTCTAAAACGGGGATAGGAATTTTCCTCTTAAACACTAGAGGTTAAAAATAACAAAAAAATCCCAAGCACGACATAAAAAAAAACAAAAAAAACACGGGTTTTAGACTATAACATTAAGTAGATAAGGAGTTTTTAGATAAACTGTGTATAAAATAAAATAAAACAAACAAAGAAAGAAATAAATAAAAGTTGTGTACAGAATGTTGATATATTCAAATAATCCAGAAGAATAACATAATAGTATATATATATATGTACTGTGTGTGAAATGCTATGATTTTGTTTATTTATATTTATGTATAGATAGATATATATATATTTTAATTTTTTGGAAGAGAAAAAAAAACTTTTAAGAAAAACATTTTTAAAATAAAGAAAAATATATTTTTTTTTTTTTTTTTTGGAGTATACTCACCCAAAAACAATTAATAATAAGATGTGCTCAACAGCAACAAACAGATATAAATATATATAAGAATTACAAAAATATGTGTAGACTTTTTAGAAACAGAATGATGAAAAATGAGCTAGAGTTCAAAATGAGAGTCTATACGATGGTAATATACACAGAGACATAAAACAAAGAAAAAATGAAGTGAACTCTTACATTAAATGAACATTTAAAGTGCTATGGACTGAAAGAATGGACAATATTTATTCTGTTTTCTTCATATCTCAGTACCATATGAGTATTATTATTTTGTTTGTGTGTATTTTTGTATTTTATTTTATAGGTCAAAATGATGTAACAAAGGCTTACAAATGCACAGAAAATAGATCTAGTGTAATAGAGAATTTAAGTATATGATTTATATGATAGGGCTCATATATTTTTTTTTTTTTTGTAGAAAGGGGGATATAAATGTTGTAATTAAAATTATACATTTAGATATATATATATATAGATACATAAATGATTTTTCATTTAAGCATATAGCTATTTATGTATAAATATTTTTTGTGGCAGAATAATGGAAAGTAATTATTAATCTGTATGTAAATATTAAAAAAAAAAGGTGTTTGCTTTGAAAAAAGAGTAAGATAAATTTATAAGTGCTGCTTGTAAAATTGAAGGAGAAGGGAAAAAATGAGATAGGGATCTCTTAGACTAGCTGGCTGCCCAGTGACATTATAGAACAAAGATGGAAAGAGGAAAATTTATAGGACTCATAAAACTTGAATGGAGCATCGCAAAAACAGCTCCAGGCTAGGGAACGACAGGCCACCCGCACGTCGCACACACACTCTCCCTTCAGCCCTCGACTTAAGAAGAGCATTTTTTATAGAAGTGCGAGGACGGCTTCGGGGTCAACTTTTCGGCGAGACAGTGATGGAATCTCCCGGTGGTGCAATCTCCCGGTGGTTCTCCAGAAATCCTGCTTCCTCCCGCATCAACTGCCCTTGAATTTTAATCTCAAGATATGAAAAATATGAGCAACCCGAAGAGACCAAAACACCTATGATTCATCTTTGAAAAGAATCTATCGAATGGAGCATCCAAGTGTATTCCTATTCCAGGATCTCTAAGTGCCCTAGAATTGTTAAATAGAAGTCCTCTATGATTTGCTTGAGGAAAGATGCAGAAATATCCCACTGCCGTTTACGATGGAATAACCTCTATAATGCTCATCTGGGTGAGTCAAATTTTAATAGTCTAAGAAAAAAGAAAATATTTAATTGTATCTATCCCCATTTATTCTATTATTTAGTCATGTCTGAGTACTACCTAAAGTATTGTTGAATAAAATTAAACTTGAATTGAATAAAATATTAGTTTTGTATAAGAGACCAAAATATTTAATAAAATGCATTATTAATGAAATTCTTTGTATATCTATTAATTAAGGAATTATTTATTTTGGAAAATTTATTTTAATTTGAAGTTATATCCTTAATAAATAGATAAGTTTTATGACCCATTAAAAATATTTACAGAACTTGGGTATAATTTAAATGAAGAGAACGCAATGTACTATACAGTTTGGAGAATACCTTAGATTAACAATTTCTCTCCAACAGTGTGTGTTTCTTTTAATGCTGGGAGAAGAAATTGTTCACAACTTATTTTACTAAAATTACTTATTAATTAAGAGCAGTTAATTTGGAGTTGCTCGGGATCATTTGCAAAGTATTACAGTGCGGCGCAAAAGTTTATGCACAAGCTAATTATTTAATAAAAGGGAGAATATACACCGGGATGCTTTGAAAGTTTTACTGTATCTAAACAATTGGATTACAAATTCATATTTCGAATTAGGAAACGCATAATTAAAAAAATAATAATAATAACTATTTTAAAAAAAAATCAAAGCTGTAATGTCGTAAACGTTTAAGTACAAGTAAGGTTTTATACAAATCATTATTTAAATTAGAACGGCAGAGGATCGGTGAGGCTTATCTTTTAGACTAATCATAGCGATCTTCATATGAATTATAAAAATGCTGAAATCGCTGCAGTTCGCGCCTAAAGAAATTGCGAAAGTGTGGTAACCGAAAGCGGAAGATAAATCCATTTTGCAAATTTTACTCATTTTAAATCAGTCAAAACGTGGTATATGCAACGTGGTGAAAATTTTAAAATTGTGTGTTTTCCAGGAAGGCCGGGAAACAACATTTCGTGAGGATAGAAGAATTAAAGAATGGCTCTAACTGACATTTTGCCTCTTAATCAGATAAAAATCGACTTGAATCAAAAATATTACCTGACACCATTAGCGATGTTGGGTGGAAAATTTTCCAGAAAATTTTCTACTATGTTTTTCCGAAGAGTTTTCCAACCAAAAAAAAAAAAAAAAAAACAATTTTTTTTAGTAAATCTTTTGCATGATATATTTAAATTTTCTTTTATTAGTCATAGTAATACTATATACAGTGTGAAAACCAAAAGTTTCTGATTAAAGTCATCATTTAGAAAGTTACCAAATATATGTTTTAAGCAACTTGCTAGAGAAAGAGGTTATTTATTATAATACAAGTACAAGAAATCTATGGTTGCTAATCGTAATTTTAAATGTCCATTCAATAAGTTTGTAAGAACATAATTATAAAGCATTTGGCAACATAAAAAAAGAATATATTGATAAATTAATGGTCTACTATTAAAAAAAAAAAAAAAAAAACGCAAAACTTAAAAAAAAAAAAATGCTTTAATTAAAAAATTGGCATTGTTGAAAATTTTAGAGAAAATCTTGTATAAAAACATAATTATATTTTTTTAAATCACTTTTTAAAACTAATTTCTAATGTGGAATAACAAAATGTTTTTTGTATGCAAACAACAGGAAATACAATTACTTGCCTAAATAAATAAACAGTAAGATTTTGATTAAAATTTAAGGAAATCATATAGATAAAATTAATCACATCATATCTTATAACTGGAGGTTTAGTTGAAAGAACTCAATATTTTTTTATTTGTTTAAAATATCCGAAATTGAATTGTACTTGAAAAATCGCATAAAGGTGTCACATTCAAAGTTAAATAACAACAACAACAACAACAACAATAATAATAATAATAATAATAATAATGAAATCTCAAACTTCCAAATTATTATTATTATTTCTTTTTTTTTTAATAGAGGATTACATCCATTATCCAATACCACCAACTATTAAAAAATATGATTTTGTGTTCGCAAACTGTGCTTTAAAATAGAAGAAATCGAAAAAAGTAAAAATCAAAAGAATTTTAATGAAATGAACTCTTGCATGGTCTGAGCCATACCTTACTAATTACTTTGTACAGTCGGCAGCAAAATTATTGATGCGCTAGCAACAATTTCTATTTAAAAGATGTGCACCTAATACTATTTTGTTAAATAAATATTTATCGAGTCATCATCTTAGTCTTATAATACTGTTTATAAAAAAGTAAGGTCATGATAAAAATTAGCGATCAAACTAAAGAAAAAAAAGAAAAATATGGATGTGTGTTTCAATGATTTTGCTGCCACTAGCAGCCAAACCCCATATTATTCTAAACAGAAATTCGTTATGATAATACCTCTGTTTTTTTTGTTTTTGTTTTATGTTTCATTTTGAAATTATAAAGTGCAAAAAAGAACTTTGATCATTTTTTTCCCACTTTGTTACTTTAATATGAAGTATTAAAAATTAAATAAATAAATTTTGGGAAAAACAAAGGCAAATTTAACTTTTTTAGATTTTATTATTATTATTATTATTTATTATTATTTATTTTTATTTTATTTTTTTATTTTATTTTATTTTATTTTTTTTATTTTTTTTTTATTTTTTTTTTATTTTTTTTTTTTTTTTTTGATAATGGAAGCAGAATTAAAAAAAAAAAAAAATCCTTAATTCTCATAAAAATTTTCCCTATAATAAAATGGGGTTCGGCTGTTGGCAGCGATATGTGAGGGTCTCTGACAGCTACAGAACGTTCACAGACACCTTTTTTATATAGATTATTCAACCATTATACATGCAAAACAGTCATTAAAAATTATAACTTTCTAGCTTTATACATGTTTAATAAACCATTAAATCTTAATTTCTGTGTTTTGTTTATTATTCTTTTTTTTTTAATTGAATAATTATTCATACTTTTCTTTGAATAGTTTTGTTTACTTGCAGCTTTTAATGTATTTAGTTTTATTTTACAAAACCTTTGTAATTTAGAGATTGAAAATTTTCCGTTTCAAAATTTTCCGGAAAACCCACATCCCTAGACACCATACGCAGACGTTAACCGAATCAAGATCCATCATAAAGAAAAAAAAATGTTCATAAGACATTTCTGAAACAGCGTCACAAACAAGCAAGACTTCAATGGGCAAAACAGAATACGCTTTATCGTGACGAATGCAGAAAAAAATGGAATTGGGATGGTCCAGATAGGTTTTCATTCTATTAGCGTGACTTGAGGAAAGATCCTAAAGATCCATACTCAGCAGGCAACAAGGTGGTGGCTCGGTCATGGTATGGGGCGCTTTTGACTACAATGGACGACTGGGACATTTTGTCAGCTTACTAATAAGTAGGAGGACCAAATGTCCCCATTTTCTGGGGGCAGCTTTTATTTTTAAAGCATTTTTCTAAGTTTTTAAAAAATTGTAGAAGGTAAATTATTCATCACTGATATTTTATTTTTAGTCCTTATTTATTAAATAGAAAAAATTCATGTGTAATTGGATAATTGTAGTAATTTTTTACGCTTCTCTGTTGTAGAGGTACTCTGATTTGCTCATTATACTAATAAGAGAAATATGATCGTTTCGAATTGCCTTGTGATGACGTCGATTTCGCGACGATTAAAGAGTTCAACCTGTGACCCCTTTGTTAACCAATCGATGCTCAAACTTAGAAGCTGAATCACCAATTGTGATTACTTGTCCTCTTCAAATGGCAACGATGATGAAACCTTGTTTTTGTATTCATTGCTGAGATGAACGTGATATGTGACATGCTGGCAGACGGGCAAGGAAACAGCTTCGGTAGTGACTTGTGTAGTTGTGTAAAACTTTGAATTCCCATAAATGAATTTGCTAATGTATTTTATTTTAATGCTAAGTTTGTAACTTGTCTCAAATAATGTTTTCATTAAAATTAAGTTTAAGTTTACAATATGTCAGTTTGTTATTTACAAGAAGTTCCATTTTCTTCTATAAGAAATTAAATGTTAATTTGAAGCTTTGGTAAAAGAATAGGCTTACGTGCAATAAATAAAAAATTAAAGTTTGTTGTACCTTATTTACACCTTAAAGGCACCTTAAATTTACACCTTAAATTAAAAAATTTTCGTGCATGTTTAAATGCTCACATTTTGGTCTCAAAGAAACAGCTTTGTGTTTTAATATATAAAATTGGCATTATATTGTTGAAGTGAATTATAAAAGTATATTTCACTATGCTTTTCAGAAGTTGTTTTATTATTATTATTATTATTATTATTATTATTGTTGTTGTTGTTGCTGTTGTTGTTGTTGTTGTTGTTTACTGGTATGTTAATTATGGCAGTGTCTTACAAAAGATGAGGCCAGTGAAACGAGGATTTTCCATAGTAATATAATAAGGTATTTCCAATTTCAGCTAAATTTGTCAGTCATTTCAACTACGTTTGTACTGGTTAGTATCGAACTCTTCATGTTTCAGGTGGAAAAACCACTGCTGGTGGTAGCGAACACTTTAGCTAAAGTTTCAACTAATTTCAATGATATTTTTTTTTTTTTATAATTTATTAATAATGACATGAAATTCTGAGAATTTGTTTAAATTTTGTGACCAGCGAAGTAGGCAAAGCCTGCTAGTTTAAAAGAAAAGCATAAATTAGATAAAGCAAACCTCTTTATAATTATTGATATATTTGAAACAAAATATATTGATTCATTTGACTCCGTAAAACTGTAAATTTTGCTGATGTATGATATGTCTTTCTCTACAATGATCCATGTGTTTTTTAATGCAGAATTTTTAAAATATAGTGTGTACTTTCTTTTGCTTTAAAAGACAACCTTTCCATGAAAAATATTAAAGCCACATTACAAAAAAAAAACTGAAGATGTGAATTCGAGATCCTGTTTTAAGATCATTTTGAGTGGGTAAGAATCCTGGTCCAGCTATGGATGATTCTATTGTTTCGGAATTCATTTTATGACACCGTCCTAATGAGCCTTAATATGGAAAAATTGACTGCAGAACAATACCCCACTTTCATGCCTAGTCATTTTTTGGGGTTTTTTTAACACTTTTCAACAAATTGGAAAAGTGTTTTATGATATAGGTTTATATGTCTGCCCGTCTGTCTGTCCGTCTGTCCTTCCTCTAACTTCCGCAAATATTTTCAAAATTTCTTCAAACTGGCATATTTGTCAAGTTCACTATAACATGTTCCCTATTTAAAATGGTTTAAATAGCCCAACTTGTTTGTGTACAGCTACACCCAAGAAAATGTCAATGTATTGCGTTCTATAAGAAGCAATTTATAAATCATACTTAAATAATTTCTCCCTGCACAAATTATAATGAAACTGACATTTATTATTCATATGCTTAAAAATGTTATATACAGAATACGGTAATTTTTTGCGTTAAGATTTACAATGTTACACTGAAATATTCATATACATTAAGGGCTACGATTTGAAATTGCTAGAATTGCACTACCGTTAGTGTTAAGCGTTTTTATCATTTTGCAGCAATGTTGAATAGAAAATTTGAATTCATTCGAATTATCTTTTTGTCTTTCTGCAATTCTGTCTGTTCTTTGTTAGATTACACAGAAGTTAAAAGAATAAAACTGTGGGAAATCGTCCAGTTCACTGACCACGCCATTTGAGTTTTGAATTACTCCTTACCGGAAGCGTTGCAAACGAAAATCTCTCGGTACTAATCGATACAAACATGGATGCAGTAATAATATACATATTGATCAGTAAGGAGAAAAATGTGATTCCTTCTGACTTAGGGAAAGACGGCCATGGTCGTCTTTCCCGAGTGAATACACGCGGAAATACACACGAATAATTCGGCAAATAAAATTTATGAATAATTTATGTACTAAAGGCGAAGGAAAAACTCCAGATACAGTTTAAAAATTTTTTTTTATTTCAATACCTTCAGTGGCTGATGCCGAAGCTTTTTTCCGGCATTAAAACTTTTTGCTCAATAATATGGGGATAATAGATCTTTATATACAGTTGAAGATCTTTAATCCACACACCTTGGTTCTAGAACTTGTGCCGATTATAGATTTTTGCAAATTATAGATCAATGATGACATTTCCTTGCTATATGAACTAGTATAAGGTACATAAAACAATAAACTTTATTTAATGAAGCTAGAATTAGAATTGTTTGTTTTTATATAATGTAATGAAGATAATACTAATAAATATATAAAACAATAACATTTATTTAATGAAGTAGAAGCAATGTATAATTTAAACCCTTAAATGAGTAATTCATTAAAAAAATAATAAACTGTACTCCTACTTCTGAACTGAGATTAACAGTATGCAGCCAGATACTTGCAATGTGATTAGTTTGATGCAGTTTTTAATGACTGCATTGCAGATCTTATCTTCAAAACAAATGCTGATATAAATTTTTCCTTACATAGTTTTGTGTATTTCTCAAATACCACCCTAAAAAGAACATTTACACTAATGGTCCTTAAACATCTGTGAAAACACACAATCCCACCAACGCATATGATGTAATTTTTTTCGACCAATGAGCAATGCTGTTGCTGGCAGGAGTTAGAAAACTGTACTTGCATGTGTTTTATTTGATCACTAATTGAATATTATTCAGACGATGTTCAGATTCGCTAAAAAAGTATAAGGCAATAAAAGTATAATTTTTTTTTCCTTTTAAAATTAATTATGTATATCTAAATTAAATTTTACTCATTTTTTTTCATCTTAGTATGTGAATTAACATCATATTTTCTCATATACATCCAAAATATCGGATTTTTGCTACTGCAGAATCTTTTGTTTACATTTGCAGAGTGTGGATTATAGACAATTGCGAATTATGGGTATGCGGATTATAGATCCTCAACTGTAATAACAAACAACTGCCAACTTTTGGTCGAAATCAGAATTATTTTATTTTTTTACTGTGGGAAATCCTCGTTTCACTGCCCCCGCCATTTGAATATTGATTTACTCAGTACCGGAAGCGGTACAAACAAAATTCTCTTGGTACTAACCGGTACAAACGTAGTACAAAAAATTAGTGTATGTGAAACTTTGATACCTTGACATCTCGGAGTTAGTAAAATGCATTTTTTGTCCTCACTGGAACAGGGGAAAAATCAACTTTACAAATGCAGGAGAAAAAACATAATATATCAAAGCGTTAAAAAAAAAGGGGGGGGGATTTTTTAGAGCATTTTTTACAAGCATTTGATTTATGTATACTGTAGCCAGCGTAGTTACATCAGCTCTTATTTAGGCTTAAATTATAAGATTTAAACAAGCTAGAAAATTGTAAATTTAAATGCTTTATTTTGTCTTGATTTAAACTTCCACGTTTTAAACAAGTTTGACTCAAGTTTTATGTAGTATGTTGACACAGATCAAATTGTCATTGCAAAAACCTTAAACAATTTTATTTATTTTTTAATCAAATTCTTTAGTCCCTTCCCGGGAAACACAGAAAATTTATTCATACACAAGATTAACTTCTTGAATAATAATAAGAAATATTTTGAAACTTATCTTAAAGTCTAAGCTGGGCATTTAACCTACATAGAGAGCTTCCATTTAGCTATTTTTAACACTTTCAAGGTCAAAATAGTTCTTCTCATTTAAAATCAATAGCCACCAGAATTTACGATTAATCTTAGAATATAAGAAATAAATGATATATTAATTTTAAGTTATAAAAGTAAAATTCTATAAAAAAAAATTTTGGAAAGAGTTTTTACAGTTGGGAATTAAAATTAGGTGATGCTGTAGTGGCATCTCACTCCCTGAAAGGGTTAAGCTTAACTAATGATGTCAAAAAACTTCTGTTAAAATTAATACTTCATTTATTCAGCTTATCAGCTGACGAATACCAAAATAAGTTATGTATAATGGATATACACACACTGGTCAATGAATTAGAAACCTGTAAGGATTTCTACAAATGTTCGCTGGCGGCGAAGGTAGGCAAAACCTGTTACAAACCTTTGGGGAACGTTCTGCTTGTATGGAAGTGGTCCCCTGGTGTTACTTGAGGATAAACAAAAAGCCATGCAGCACCTGACTATATTGATAGATTAAATAAATGCATTCCTCAATATTACATTTTTACATCAAAGTTAACGGATACTTTGTGCTCGATAATGCAACCATACATCATGGCAGAATCGTTCGAGATAGGTTCAGTGAACATCAATCTGACTCTAACAGTTTCCCTAGTTGCTGCAAAGCCCGGATTTTAATCCAATAGAAAATGTTTGGAGCATTTTGGAAAGGAGTATTCGTCAGTAATCTCCTCTTCCATCCAATTTACATGATCTTAAACACTGTGTAGCCAATGTATGGTAAACTCTGGACATAAATGCACCCCTTAAGGTTGTACAATCGCTGCCCACACGAATAATGGCTCTTATTTATGCAAAAGGAGGTCCAACGTACAATAGAAGGTCCAATAAAATATTAATTTAAAGGTTTCTAATTCATTGGCTAGTGTGTATATTTTTTATTTTTTATTAGTAAAAATTTTTGGAAATCTCCATTGGAATGCAGATGCTAGTACAAATCTAAACAGGGATAAAAACTTTTTTTTTTTTGTCTAAAACAAACAATTAGATAAAAGCGTTATAACACGATTTTCAACTTTTTGGAAGAAGAGAAAATATGCAATTCTCAATCGAAGAAGAGCTTTTTTTTTTAAATCAGAATTTATTGAATAAATCTTGTAAAAAATTGCTTGCGCATTCAGATAAAAAAAGTAGAACACAGTTCCCTACAGACTGTGAAAGCAACCATTTGCCTGCCTAAGTTATAAACCCTGCACTATAGTTTTTATAGCCTGATATATTTCCTAGTAATTTGCATCCTTAAGAAAATGTTGAATGATAACAAAAGTTTATATACGATTTTGTAATGACTTTATTCGTAATTTAGGCTATTATAAAACATAGATTACCACTGAAAAGGATACTGATATACTGAATTTAGCCATTTATAAAATTGGATACACTTAATCACTCGATATATGAATTCCACACGTTTTGATTGAACAGAACAAAGTGAACCGTGTTTCCAGTGTTTCTATCCTTACCGTCCAATAACACAAATATTTCTTGTATCCAGTCTTAACTGGAGATGTGTTTGGCGTAACAACAAGTACTACAAGAAAAAAAAAATTTTGAAACAAGAAAACTCTGTTAAAGCTATATAAACAACGGAAAAAAATTAATTTATCTAACAAAATTTTTCTTGTTAGCAAAGTACTTTGCTGCAACAATATAGATTTTATTACAACAACAAGAAAAATCGTTAAATCACCATTTTTTTTTTTTTTTGTGAGATAGCCTCAAGAAAAATTTGGTTGTTTAAAAAAAAAAAACATTTTTTTTTTTTTTTTTGTTCGTGTGCGCCCTACTATTGCAATTACAAAATATATATTTTTTTTTATGTTGGATGAGCAGAATTTATTGTAAAGACAGAGCTGCATTTAATGAAAGTGTGTCTAGTGGGACTGCAGAAAAATCGAATTTCGAAGTTTATTCACGTCCTTTGAATAGATAAACAATAAAATTATCACTCTTTAAATTCTCAGTAACCTTTTGAAGCTGTAATCCACAGAGGAAGATAAATTAAGTCACGAATACAGTTATCTATAAATCGAGTAAAATTTTTTGCAACCACCTACTATATTCGTCAAATTCAAATAGGGGAATGTGGCCTAAAATGGTCCTAGCGGGCAAAACGATCTACATATGTTTTCTTCTAGACAGATAACGCTGTCTGCAGAATAACACATAAATTAGTTTTACCAAGTCAAAAAGAAGAAATGGCGGCAATCAAGCGTCGCAGTATTACGCGTCTGAATAGAATTCATTGAAAAAGTGGGTTTTATATCAGCTACCATCAGGTAAGCACTAATTTTCCTATTTATTTAGATATACAGTCTTTCATGTACAGAAATATGGCGCTGTTTACTTATTTTATTTCATTATGCATTGTTACAATTACTTTTATATCCTTTATTTTCCCGATTTAAAAAAAAAAAAAAGAAATTACACTTATTTTTAAATATGGAGGACCATTTTGCCCCTTGATGAAGGTAAAATAATTGGACACTTTTTCCAATTCTTTCTTTTTTTTCTTTTTTTTTTTTTTTTTTTTTCATTATTCAATTTAGGTTTAAAATATTTTTTAAATAAGTTTATAATGCTAATGTAGTGTAAAACATACTAGGAAAATGGCCAACGTTTTATTTTAACAAATATGTTATTTTAAGCAAGTTTTTTCCTTAAGAGGATCATTTTAGGGCGCCTGTCCCTACCCATAACTAGTCAGTTAAAAACGGCGTAAGCAAGATAGGTATACAACTATAGTATTTCCCCACAGCTAAATTTGGCGATTTTTCTTTGGCGCCGATTTGAACGATAACCATGTCGTTCTGAACTGTTTGCGTTATAATATGGCAGCCTGCATGCTATTTATTTTGAATTTATGATTTTATGATTTATGATATATAATTTAGCTTATGATTTTATCATTTATGCTACATGATTTATGATTTTTAGATTTATGATTTAGCTATAATCGCCAAAAATAAATCGCCAAATTCAGCTGTGGGGAAATACTATAGTTGTTCCGCAAGATAACTCAAATATTGTTTAAAAGTAGTAAAATTATTTTTTAAACAGTTTATTTAGTTTTAAAAATAATAATGATCGTTGACATTAAGTTTTGAACAAAAAGTGACAACTTCAAAATTCACTCTAGTTTCTAAATTATCGCAAATTCTTTAAAAGCCTTTTACTTACTAACCACCATTAAATTTATAGTATTTTTCAGTGAAATAAGTTAGAAATAAATAGACTATTCATTAGTGTTAAAAATACTTATCAATGATAATGCTTTCTGCTCTCATTACATAATAATTTTTTAATTCACTTCAAAATACTTTACAAGTTAGTCATAAATTTCATTAAAATTCCATTATGTATTGTTCTAGATTAAAATTCATGGCGTAAAAACTAGAGAGGATATATTTAAAGATTTACATTCAACTTAAGAAATACAAATTATGACTTAATGAATAAGAATAATTTATATCATTTCAGCGAAATGATTTTTAAATGTTGTTTTAGTTAATTTAGAAATCCATTAACAAAATTCCTTTCATTTGATAAAATATTTTGACGGTGATAATTAAGTTTGTGTCCTTTCTTACTTTCTGACAAAAGTTGACTTATCAGTAAGTTTAATTTATTAGAAAATCTTTAAAAATTCAAGAAATATCTTTTAAGACCTTTTCGCTTATGATAAATGATAATGAAAATAATAACAGAAAAGATATATTTTTAAATGACTGATACCATTCACAAATGATTTCCTTAGAAAAAGTATTTTGAAGTTGATGTATACTGATTTAACCTATACTTATAAATTATATGACTAAATTCGTTTTTATTTTTTATTTTTTATTTATTTATTTATTTATTTGAACACGTAAATGGATAAAAGGAAATAGGAAATATCACTTTTTTTGCAATTAGTTATGTAATTTTAAGGAAATAAAAGAAGGACAATTTTAGTCAGCTTGAAGAAAAAGATTGAAATTTGAGAAATATTCAAATTTGAACAGTTTGTTGTTGTTGTTGTTGTTGTTGTTGTTGTTGTTGTTGTTGTTGTTCAGGTGTAAACTTTTAATTTGTTAAATAAATTTGAATGCTTTTCAATGTTTTTTCCTTCAAGCTGATGATAATTTTGAAATATTTTCCTTATTTTCCATTTTTTAGAGCAACTCTATAAAAGCATTTTATTTAAAAATTCTTTTATTTAGTGTTTATTCATTTTTAGCATTTTAATTCTGTAACAAAAGGCTCTGTAATGCTATTTAACTAAAAATCTTTTCTAAAACTCTGGAACCATTAAAAAAACTCCGAAAGCTTTCTGGAAGCTAAGATTTTCTAGAAGGCTCCATGTTGATTCTAGCCGTTTCCAGAAAGTTTTCTGAAGTTTTGAGAAATTTTCAAAGGTTCCATGTATTTTTCAGAAGGTTCTATAACGATTTCAGAAGATTGCCTGAAGTTTCTAGACGTTTTCATGAAGGTTCCAGACGTTTTCATGAAATTTCTAGACGTTTCTATGAAGTTCTGGAAGATTTCATGAAGTGTCTGGAAGGTTCCATGAAGCATCTAGACAATTCCAGAAAGTTCCATGAAGATTCTACGCTAAATTCTTATTAAAGAAAATTGATGACATACAGACCAACCGATTTAATATAAAGGAACTCTAACATGATGGCGCTCATCACGATGGACGTAACGCAAGGTTTCTTCCCTTAACTAAATGCGAAAAAAATCCCAAACTTTGAAACTAAATATATCGGTGAATCCTTGTTATACAGAAAGGAAACTTTTTCAATTATATTTGTTATGATGAGCATCATCTTCTGCTAAACATGACTATAGAGGCAGGAGGACAGTATAAAAAGTAGTTTTTGTAATTTTCACGAAATGTATATTTTAAATTTAACAGTGCCATAACGTAAATACTTATATATTTTTTAAACGTTTTTGTAACTGGAGGTATAAGTCTTCGACCAACGGTCGCAGACATAAAGGAATCCTAAAGATTTGCACCCTGTATATTCATATCAAGTAACCAAAACGGTTTGTGCCGCTTGAAATTCAAACGACGGGTAACGACAAGTCTACATAAATGACATCAGTAACATTCTCGTAAGACATCAGTCAGTTCAGAGTTGTAAAGAATGTTTGTTGTCTCAAGAGTTGTTACATAGGAACAACAATCTTATAATTAATATGTCAGTGAAAAAGGATGTTTTGATGTCTTGTGAGTTAAAATTGTGATCTTTATGAGTTAAAATTAGACAAAAATGCTTCAAAAGCTGATCAAAAATCTTGCTCTGCGTTTTGAGAGGCGTGAGGAAGAAAGTGCATAGCTCTAAAATGGTTTTTTATTGATTTACATAAGATGAAAGCTTCCATAACAAGCCTTAAGCTAGACGTCCATACCGACGAAATCCTGCAGTGGGGGGTATTTAGAACGTAATACCCATCAAATGTTTAAAGGATTTTCACAGAGGTTTAGAGTATCAGAGGAAGTCATATGATTGATTCTTCGCTATCTTGGGGGAGATTTGGAAGCTCATTAATTTGGTTTCTTCAATATTCAGAAAGGAAATAAATTTCAGTTGAACACTATTTGCGCTTCGTTACTATCAAACAATAAGAAGGCTCCATTCTTGGACCAGATATGGGTATGTGATGATAAATTGATATTATGCAAAAACTACAAAAGAAAATATGATTGGTCGTTCCCTGATTCTATTGTGTTTGCCTCCAAATGAAACAATCAACAGAAGGTACTGCTCTATGTTTGGTGGACCAGCGGAGGTATTGAGCGCTTTGAATTGTTGGAACGTAGCAAAATAATCGTAAACAAGGTGCACTCATCCCAGTTCTAAAGCGTTACAACTGAGCTGCAGCCATCACTAGTAAACAAGAAAGAAGAGATCCATCTTAAAGACGGTATCAGACCTCACTGGCGAAAGTTGCCAAGGAGGTGATCAACACAACTAGTTGAGTGGTTTTTATAACTCATTCCCCTCTCTCCCAGGACATCATTCTATCTTATAACATTATTTTTTCTGAAACTGAGATAATGTCAGGCCGGCCATAGGAAAATGTTTTTGGTACTAACTACAAAAACGTATGCAAACTCGGGGTTTATGAGCTCATGTTTCATCGGGAACATGCAATTCAAATTATAATGAATCAAATGTATTAACATAAAACTACTGAGTCGTCCTTTCTCACTGAAAAAAAAATGGAATAAACATTTTTGGATACCTAATATACATATTACTATTACACATAAAATACATGTATATATAATATTAGATGTATACCGGGTATGTCATAAATTCATCCAAATTTTAAAAATTAAAGATAAAATATGTAATGCACAAAAAATTTCTGTTTTGGGGAATATGATCAGAGGGCATTGAATTATTTCCATATATTAAGAAAAATCCAAAAATAAAGTGATCGCTTGCACGTCATACTCAGATGTTTCATGCAAATCAGGCTTGTAATAAAATACCTGGGTAGAAATGTATTCGTCATTCGACGCTTCCAGCATACTATAGTTATGTGAGGGCGTTGGTGGTTAAACAAACGGACTGTCTTCGGTAATACATATGTCGACATGATACACAAAGCTGCAATAGGGGTAGTGACACGCCTCACTTGCTTAACTTTGTGCGAATGCTCGTTTCAAAGGTCTTTTAGTTTAAAACAAATTCACACTATCCTGTTATTGTACACTGAGGAATAAATACTGCTTCTATCTAGAAGGAATAATTAGTCATTTTCAGAATCCCTAAAATAAAAATACAGATTAACGAGCTATGCATATAAGATAAACAAGTAACTTGGACAGACGAAATGATCTAAAATTTCTAATATATACTTTTCTAGACAGTGAAACAGTATTATAGATATTATAAAAATTATGAATATTTTGTATTGCGAGAAATTCTACCTTAATTTTCTAGAATTGGGCCAAAAACCAAAATAATAGTTACTCAAACTCGGCTTCTGATTTCGCATTTCTTTACAGAGAGATTCAAATAAGTTTGACCACAAAAATTTATGAAAACAATCTAGAATACTAACAGGAGCTTCAAGAACTCGCAAGGAAAGGGGACTAGAATTTATAAGTATGGTATGAAACCATTTTTCCTATATGCACAATTAAGTCTCTAAATGCCAATCACAGAAATGCTTGTAATCTTGTAATCTGGTTCATTGTCTGATTGTGTGTGCTTGATTTAGAAAAAATAATCTGGTGTGTCATTCACACGACGTTCTCTTACCTTGAAATTTAATACTATAGATGCAGATTGTAGATTAAAGGGTAAGATAAGAAGTACTGTTATGTAAACCTGTGTTAAAACAATTCAATTTGGCTTCGGATTTTATTTGGCAAATAATACTGTGTGAGGGGGCTAACCCCTCCCCGTTTCATTATTTTCCCTACATTTATATGGGATCCAAATTTGTTATTGAATTCAAAAGTTCAATAAAAATTATTCAGTCATTCTTAAAACGTATCAATCTCGATCAAACTTTTCTAGTTACAAACGTATTAATTCCAAAATACAACACTTGGATCGTCTAAAATTAATATTATTTTTTTATTTACTCTAAGTGACACAGGCAAAGATCAAGCATTAAAAACTTGACTTCAGTATACAGGTAGCCTCAAAACGTGCAAATATGCAAAAAAACAAGCAATGTATATTTAGCTTAAAAACATACAGTATTAACTATGTTGCCATAAGGAATTAATTTCAATTCCTGAGCCACTTTCCTGAACATGATAAAATATTATATTAAGACCCTTCCACTGACAATAAAAAAGAACGTTATGGCTTAAATATTGGCAACCCTGTATACCTTCTGAAGATTATGTACACACCACATGGTGTACATAAATATAATCCTATATTAATAACACACGGCACAACGTGAAATACTCTTCCATCAATTTTCAAGTATCGTCGCACTATAATCTAGATCTTTTGTGTAGCCCTGTAAATCAAAAGTGAATGATTTCCATATCATGTTCTACATAAAACATGATTTTACGCATATAAAAAATAAATATTCGTTTCATTTGGTTAAGTGCAATCTATAGACATTAAACTCTACTTACCTGCAATTTTCCCTATAGGGGTAAAATATTTGAATTATTTTGGATGTCCGTGTACACGAACTATTTGCATGATCATAACGAAAAGGTCAGTGTAGCATCCCTATATGATGCACATTTAGTACAAAGTTTGGACTTTCTACTATTCTTGAAATATGTCAACAGAGACACACACACGCACACACAAACCAACCGCTAAAAACATGATTTCGGGATTCAGTGAACCTCAAAACGTGTAAATATAACATAAACTGAATTTCGAAAATTTCACCGAAAAACAATACTTTCTCTAAAATTTATATAAATAAGAGAAAGTTAAAAAAGAGAGAGGGGGGGGGAGGGGGGGAATATAAGCCAACATTTTTGTTAAATCTTTTATTAAGCAGAAAATGTTATATAGTATTTGTGTTCATTAATTCATAAATACTTTAGATTGAAATGTGAATAGCTTGGTTTTCGGGAAACCAACTTAAAAATAAAATTTTTGAAGCTATTTTGGAAGAAAAATGTAACAAATAGTTTTTTACAGTAATTTAAAGTTGTGTTAATGAAAATACGTTTAACATTCTATAAATGTTAAGTATGTATTGATTTAAAAATATTGTAGTAGTATTTAATGTAAAAATGTTAATTAAGTGCTTAATGCAAGAAAATAGTAAAAAACAATTCAATGGCAGCTAACACAGACTATCATTTAACTGAATAAATTAGGTTGAAAATTTTATAGGAATATAAAACTATTATGAAAAAATCAAAAATAAAAATATTCAAAAATATTCTTGAAATATATATATATGATTATTATTTGATTATTTTATACTATTAATTTACACTTGAAATATTATTTAATTTTTAATATTTTTAATTTAATTATATATTTTAACTATTTTTAAACTAAGAGAAAATTAATATATATATATATAAACGTTTAATATTAGACCAAAAAAGGAAAACAATTTTATATTCAGTATTCTTCAAAACCTTTTTTATATTCGCTAATCACAGTTACTCATTGGTGTTAAATTATAGTAAAACTAAAAAATATAATTTCTCATGCGCGTAATTACACTTTAAAAGACTCAGAAAATATCAAAAGAAATTAATGCACCTCCTTAATGAACAGAGTTAAGGAAGTCAAAAAGCGGAAATTTCTCACAAAGCGTTTAACTATGAAATTTTCTGAAAATGTTGGTTAATTTAAAGCTCTTTTCCTAACTTCCTATTAAGGAGCATTATTCTAAGCGTTTGTTCTTCATAACTTTATTATTCTTCATAAAAGCCTAAAACACCTGTTAAAAGTTCTAAAATGTTACTTTTACACTAATATGAAAATATCTTTACCCTCTACATTAGAATAAATTACATAGCTTTATCTGTGTCATATAACGGCTAGAAAATTGTGCAGTGAAAATGTATTACCTAAACGAACATTTACACGATTTTTTGAGTTCTTTTAAATAAAAGGTTTTGAGAGTTTAGTATTTACTAAAAAGTTCAGAGAAAATTTTTTAACAATTATGTTTGAAATTGCACATTTTAAATAATACGAAACATTTTTAGAAATAAAATTGTGATTACTAACCATAATTTTTCGTAGAACAGAGTTTTATAACAAATATTTTTACTAAACGACATTTTGTCAACATTATTATTTTTTTGCAATTTTGACTAAATATTTGTAAAATTGTAAAGACTTGTAAATTTAACTAGCCTTTTTTTTACTAAAAATATAAAGAATTTAATATTATATATATTTTTACATTGTGTTCGTTATTGCTATATTTACACATTAGGTATAAAGTTATTTATTTTTTGCCTTTCTTAATCTAATTGTAGGCCATTACAAGCCTGTTTTTTAGCCTATCTATCAGTATTGAACAAATGTTAGGATTTTAAAGTTATAAGTTGTTTTTAATGTAGTAGGATGTATCAAGTTTTAAATCTCAATATAACAGAAGAATACAGAAAATATTAGTACAAAATAGATTGTTTTGTTGGGTACCTTAAGGGATTCTGTAAAATAAACCTCGCATTTTCTACACTGAGAAAAAAATATATACCGCCTTCATCTAGAATGAATAAGTAATCATTTTCTAAATCCCTTAACTAGAAATATAGATTTCTGAGCTATGCACATAAGGCACACTAATAAACTGAATAGATGAAATGATCGAGAATTTCTAGTCTACACATTTCTAGATGGTGAAACAATATTCTGAATATTCTAAATCTTTTGTATTGCGAGAAATTCTCGCTTGATTTTTCTAGAATTTGGTAATAAACCAAGATTATAGTTGCTGAAACCCGCCTCTTGTATTCACATTTATCTGCAGAGATTTTTAAATAACTTTGCCCTCGAGAATATAGGCAAACGCTCTAGAATTCTAATAGGGGTTTCTAGAACTCGCTTTCAAAGGAAACTAGAATTTACAAGGATGACATGAAACTATTTTTTCTAAAGCCACAATTTAGGTTCTAGATGTCAGTTACAGAACTTTTTCTCAGTGTAAAAATCTCTAGTTTGCCCAGCTAGGATCAAACCACGGTTCGTCGCATTTTAGGTAACGATCTTATTTCCTTACCTCACGGAATAACATTCGGCGCCATTACTTAGCTCTCCGCAATCCTGCTCAGATACTAAGTTATCTGCATGCAAAACAGAAAATGTAGGTACCCACCAGATAAAATCTTTATAAACGGTTACAGATTTTACCTAGTTTCTGATATATATATATATATATATATATATATATATATATATATATATACATATAAGAGCATTGAGATATATTTTTTCAAAAAAAATTCCGTAGATTTAGAAAACACAATTTTCTGTAGGAAAGTTACCAAAATTTTCTGATTTTTAACAAAAATATTTTAGAGTGTTGTCATGAGTGTAACATGAAAACACCTTAGTTCTGTAGTGTTGGCAATTGTTTATGCCTCATAAAGGATAAAGCTATTATTTCAATCTGAAAGAATTGTTGCATTTTAGACTGTTTATGATGTTTGCTTACGAAGTTTTATATTCATTATAATTTCTTGTAGTAAAATTTGTGTGTGTGTGTGTGTTAGCCACAAATAACTTTCTTTTTTTTCATTTAGATTTTGTAATTGCACTATATAATAGCGTACTCGCGAAAAAATATTTAATGTAATTGATTAAGCAAATATGTGTTAATTTTTTTTAATTAACATTATGTTAACTTTATATTGATTTTGTAAATATTAAATACCCAGTAATTTTTTTTATGTATTTTAAAAAAAGATATTTTGAATTTTGACTGGAAAGCCTCATTATTTTTACTAGATGGTCATTAAACATAATCTATGAATATTCCGTAAAAAAAGAATAAATCCATAGTAAATGGAAAGGAATTACAATAATAGATTTGATATCAAACTGTGATTAGTGTAAGTTTGTTCAGTAAAAGAATATATACATATATATATATATATAAATAAAGCTTTTTAATATTTTAATTATTATCAACACAGACATTACTACATAATGGGCTCTTCCCACCTGATATCAGAGGTCACATGGTAGATGAAAAACTAGCAGACGAAGTCTTGTATATCTATAGCGATTGCTGAAATAACATATTTTCTATTCTTATTTTTGATCGATCGTATTTAGTCTGTGTTATTGTTTTATACATCATCATTTTTAATCTATTTTATATCATTATTCATCATCTTTTGTTTGCTGTATACATTTGCAATCATCATTTAGTTTATATTTGTTATTGATGTTCATGAAGAACATGTTAAATACTCTGATTTTTGGTACTTAAATCATTGACAAAGCAGCATCATACGGCGTAAATCCATTTAGACCGGTAACTAAATTAATTAACTTGTTGTAACATCTTTATGCAATTAAATTAAATGAAAATATTTTAAAATTTCAATTTATAATCCATAAACATTCCACAAGAAGAAGCTATTATTCATTTCTAGATCAGTTAATGTTACAGTTACACTAAGACATTCAAAAATCGATTCGTACAGTTCAAAATAAATAAACACATAAAGTGTTGTTTTTTTAATTTTAAATTTACAAGTACACTATTCTACTGTTTACAAATGCACAATATTACTTTTATTTTATTTTATAATAAATATTAACACTTTTCTTCTTAAGAACAATATTTAATTGAATTCGATTCTTCGTTTTCGTCTATCACATGATTGAGCATACGACGCTGTGAAGAGTCCATTATGTCTAGAAAATGAATCATTTGTCATAACAAAATTTCTAAACATTTTTGAAGGAAGAAAACGTAACTGGAAACAAACATTATTTTAAATTTGAAACACCTCCTGCATATCCCATTATCAAATTTTTCGAGAGGTTCTTTTTTTTCCCTAGAAGATTTTTGCTATATTTATTTTCTAATTTTCTCCAGATTTATTTCTTTTATAAAAGTCCAAGTTACATTAGAAATTCCATTATAACGGATTGAATTGATTTTCCTAAAGTAGCACAATCGATTGCCTTAGAGCACAAATCTTTCGAATTTGAAAGATTCCGATGACATAAAATGCCAATGTGAATTCATTCATGAGATTTACGTGCCTTTGATCGATTCCGATAAGATTATATTCTCCATATATTAGCATAGTAGATAATGAAACCAATTTATTGACTATTTCATACCGTTCATTATTTAATTTTTGAAAATATTTCCGAAAAAATAAAGCTTTATATTATTCAAATGTGAAATGAGGGAAATACGAAGAGATTTAATGGGGAAAACAGAAAAAATTAATTTTTGGTATTCAAACAGTAAATTCTCGTATAAACTTTTAAAACATTTTAATAGTTTAAAAGAAATAGAAAATGATAATGATAGATGTATAACGCATTAACGTACGCTCATACAAATACAGTAGAACCTCGATTATCCGAAGTAATTGGGAGCGAACTTACTTCGGATAATCGAAATTTTCGGATAATCGAGAATTCATCAATAATCATCTAAAATATTTATCAGCACTCGTAGTTTGGAAAGGATGGCTTGCATACAAAAGGAATGTGAAAAAAAAAAAAAAAAATACATGTTTGTTAAGAGAAAATTTTGGATGATAATAGAAAGTGAAAAAAAAAAGTGAAGAAGAAACCGACTTCGGTTAACGGAGAGTTTCGGTTAATCGAGGTGAGTTTCGGTTAATCGAGGTTCGGATAATCGAGGTTCTACTGTATATACAGGGTTGTTTGTAAACTGTTAAGAAAAAACAGTAGGATTGATAATGTAGAGAAAAGCAAGCGATTTATAATGGAAAATGTTTCTGCAGTTTATACAGAGTGAAGAACCGCCTTTTTTTCAAGTCATTCCAGGCAGGAGAAATTTCTATCTTTATTGCTACTACTATTTGTATACAATAATTTCAAACTTGTTTAATCACGACATATCACAATGAAAATATCACTGCGTGAAATTATGGCGGCCTAAAAAAAAAAAAAAAAAAAAAAAGCGTACATTATTTTGAGTGTCCTGAAAAAATGGGCGGAGGATACGACCCCTTAGAGTGTGATACAAAATACATAATATATCATTGAAATTTCCATAAACATGTAAGTGTAACAAAGAGCTAACGAATTAATAAGTTGCATAATAAAGATCAGCGAAAAGCTGAAAAAAAATGCTCAAAATGATGTCCAAAAATATCATTGTACACCTTATTGTGGTGAGAATCAGTGGCTGTAACAGCACAAAATTCACTTTTTAAAAGAGGATACTGTTTGATGGGCAAGTCAGAAAATCTAGTAGCATGTCATGTTTAGCTACACAAATACCGAATACATGTGGCTATTATTGAGGGCAAATCTCAGATTATTCTTTAAAGAGATAGTTACATACATGTTGATTTCAACCTAGATGTTATCGTACTCATTTCGGGGCAAGCAAGATTGCATCACTCGCAATATTTATGCAAGGATTTACGGAATGTTAGTTTTTCCTGGAACATTTATTCCCCAAAGAATGATTCTGCAAGAAATATTTTAAATTACGAAAAGTTTACTATTTTCTTTCCAATATCCCATATTTCCTATTGAGATAGCCAACAAGCCTGTTTTTAGTAATTTCCTTTACGCAATTTGTATGGTAGGTTGGTATGGAATACCTTCAAAATCTTTACAGAATTATTCTTTATGTTTTGATTGCCTTCTCACGTGATTAACTGTACATTCAAGGACCATACGTAAATAGTTACAAATGTTTTATCCCAGTACGTTTCTCAAACATTAAATGGGTAATGCTTTTAATGTATAAATTTTGCTTCAGCGGTTTTCTATGTTTACTTCTCTCGATCAGCCAATCAGCTCTATTGACGGAGAATTTACGCAAATGTGCTTTATTTATTTATTTATTTATTTATTTATTTATTTATTTTTCTACAAAATTATTATTATTATTCCTTAGCATTTCAAATCTTTACGGACGTCTACTATCAGAACTCATTTTGAATAATATACATTTTTTATTTATTTATTTTTTTTTTTTAACAAATTTTTATGTTTAAAACAACATTTATTTATTTATTTATTTTTAGAAAATTTTTATTTCTAAAGCTTAATAACTTTAAGAATTCACTAAAAGTAGAAAATTCTAAATGCTGCAGCTTTCTGATAAAACATTTTAATACTTAGTTATAGATACAACAAATGAATTCTATAAATTTCTTTAATTACGCAGAAATGACAAATAAACTATTTTTAAGCGGATTAACTCACTTATTTTTTTATTATTATTTTTATTATTAAGAATGAGAAAAGTTGTCGAAATTAAAGTATTAAAAAGTTTTAACGAAATATTTAAATAGATAAACATGATTAAGAAAGTACGCAGTATTAATATATATTAAATTTCTAATAAACAAAATTTCTGATTTATAATAACTTTCAAGTAAAAAAAAAATCTCAAAATTAGTCTTGACTATTATAGGACTGGTAAAAAAAATCTAGTCTACATTTTGAATAAATAAATTTCGTATAAGATTATACAAAAACTATTAATTTGGAAATCATATTCAAAATTTGGCTGTTTGAAGAGAGTGAAAATATTTTTGTGAGTTTTCTTTATATATATACATAACCATATGTGATAACTGGTGTAATCAAAAGTCAAGATAAAATCAGCAAAAATAAAACAGATTATACGAAACTCGATTGATTGACTAAAATAACTAATAATAATGCCTGAATGAACAAAATATGAGAATAATATTATGAGGATACATTTACTAAACAAAATTAATTGAAACAAATGTATTTACTACGCAAATGGTATATGAAAAATATAACTTTTTTCTTATAAAAAGGTATAAATTTGATGTTCGCAAAAATGATATGCGGTTTCGTATCAATAACGGGGAAAAAACAGAAAATTCTGCAAAATAGCCAGACATCTTCACCAAAAATGGATACAAAACAGATATCTAAATAGAATACCATTGATGCATATTGATTTTTTTTTTTTTTTTTTTTAGATAGAAACAAAAATAATTAAAGAAAAAAGAAAGAAAGAAAGAAAAAACGTTATTTTTGCTGTACATCGTATTTCAAAAGTTCGAATTAAAAGGAAAATGCTATAGAAAAATACCTATGGATGGGAGAAATATGCGGTTAGCAGATTTATATTCACCGTGGAGAGGGACTTTTTTTATGGCATGAAAATACATATTAATTTAAAATCTCGACATAAGATGTGCTGTTGCAGATTGGGACATGAAAGTTACATATGCATATCGCTGATAAAACTCAAAATTTGGATGATACATAAACATTAGTAAATATTGCATGCACATTTTTAATGTGCAATAATAATAATCATAAGACGCCAATACGGCAGAAGGTAACAGACATTCCCTTTCATATGTTGTTTTATGTTGTGTCAGGTGTAATACTATGATTGAAGTCAGTACTGTAATGTGGTGGTAGACACATTGGGTACTTGCAACTGTAAATCATGCTGGAAAAAAAACATTTCACAATCATTAACTCTTGTTGTTTTCCTTGCAGTAGAGCACCCTAACGTCGAAATTTTGAACTGATATTTTTTTCAAGCCATACAAAATCCCACACCACGGTGAAAATTAATCTGCAAATCGCATGTCTCTTGACCCATATATATTTTTCTATCGTCTTTTACTTCTGCTCCCAACTTTTGAAACACCCGTTATATAAACTATTCACAAAATAAAAACAGTGAGTTTATCTTCATGAAATATTGTATGTATGTATCATATATTTCACAATGTTTGTTGCAATGTAATTCCAAATAACCTTTTGCGACTTTTACCACCTGTTCCAAAATAAAAATTTTATTGCTATGCAGTATTCTAAAACACTAAACGCAAAAATTTAACGAAATATCTACTTCAGATAAAAAATCTATACCATATCTTAGCTTATGGTTTCATCTTCATATGAGTATGAATAATTCATATGAAAAGGAATCTTTCCAGTACCATATTAACAAAAATCTATATAGTAAAGCATTCAAATCCAAATAAAATTTACGGGAAGATAAATATTTGTGTTTTAAAAAAGAAGTTTTCGATCATGCTTGAAAATATGCTTATATGTGATACATATTAATATTCAGTGTATTATCATAAGCTTTCAGACGTGCCTTACTTGCGCATGTCATACATGCTTTTAGAAAAGTGGAGCGGTTTTATAGTCTTCCGGGAAATTTTGACAGAATATTAATATTGTCTGCTTTGAATAAAACATGTCCTATATATTAATATTTCATGGGGCATACTATTTATTTTTAGTAAAAATAGATTAGATAATATTTCGATTTTAAAAGTTTATTTAAATGTTATTTTTTAAAATATTGTATTCCCAAACATGATCAATTTTTACTTTCCGAACACTGTAGTGAGGAATGTACTGTAATCATCCGAGTTTGATATTTTGGTGTTTCTACACGTTTTTAGGTCTCCTGAAATTATATTTACTTTTTTTATGATGATGTATGCGTGCATGTATGTGAGTGAACACAATAGCAGCTAAACGATCTGTTCCAATGAGTGAAAGTTCATATGTAGTTAAAGGTCACCATAGCACGAATACTGTTGATTTTGCTGAATCTAGCATTTACAGTTTTTTTTTTTTTTCACAGGGACACGAAGAAAAATTCTCTATCATTATGGTCTATGGGCCCAGATTTTTTTAAACTGCGATTGTGTCTAAATAAAATGAAAATTTATACACATTTTTTATGAGTTAACGTCACAAAAATTGCATAAATTTTGGTGAATCTAACGTTTACAGTTCTTTTACATGGACACAAAGAAAAATTCTTTATCATTATGGTCTACATGGGGCAAAATTTTTTTAACTGTGATAGCGTCTAAACGCTTTATTCAATTGAGTTGAAACTTTATGCACATGCTAAAAGCCATCGTTGCACGAAGAGCATAAATTTTTGGTGAATCTAGCATATATATATTTTTTACAAGGACACAATGAAAAATTCTTTATCATTATGGCCTATGGGCTGAAGTCATTCGAAACACGATAGCATCTAAATGCCTTATCAGATTCAGCTGAGAATTTATATGCGTGTTAAGGGTCACCCTTGCTCGAATTTTATAGCTCTTAGCAAATCTAGTACTTATAGTTTTTTTACAGGGACACATCAAAGAGTAATTTATGATTAAGGCCTGTGGGCTGAAATCATTAACGTCTAAATGCTTTATCCGATTTAGCTGAAACTTTGTGTACGTACTGTAGGTCATCGTTTCATGAACCATAAAGATTCTTGTGAATCTTCCCGACTAGCTAGATATTTGAAACTTTCAGAATGGCTCAGAACACGGTGACAATACATTTTTTTAATACTTTTAGTCAACTGTTTCAGGTCCCGCTGACTTCGGCAGCGTTTATATGATTCGACAGAAAAATTATTTAACTAACTTCACGACTAGCTAGACATTTGAAACTTTCAGAATAGTTCAGAGCACGAAGTAAATGCATTTTTTAATACCTTTAGCCAACTATTTCGGGTTCCTGCTGCCTTCGGCAGCGTTATCAGTGCACAGCTTGCAATCGATTTTTCAATAACTTTCCGACTAGCTAGACATTTGAAACTTTCAGGATAGCTCAGAACACGATGGCAATACTTTTTTTAATACTTTTAGTCAACTGTTTCAGGTCCCTACTGCCTTCGGCAGCATTTATATGATTCAACAGAAAACTTATTTAACTAACTTCCCGACATGTGAAACTTTCAGAATAGTTCAGAGCACGGTGAAAATGCATTTTTAAAATATTTTTAACCAATTGCTTCGAGATCCTTCTGCCCTCGGCAGCGTTACCTGTACAAAGCTTGCTATCAATTTTTAACTAACTTCCCGGCTAGATAGTCATTTGAAACTTTTATAATAGCTCAAAACACGATAGCAAGGATTTTTTTTAATACATTTATCCATATGCTCCGGGTTTCCGCTGCCTTCGTAGCGTTTATATTATTCAACAGAAATTTTAAAAACATGGTATATAAAAAGTTCCTTTTATCTTGTAATTATTTTTCTTATAAACTGTATTTATTTTATATGTTTTAAAGCTAAATAAGTTTGAAACTTTAATGTAATTTTATAATATTATAGTGGTATAGGCTATTTAAGAAGATTTGGCACCATTATCGGCAACACTGGGGTAGGTTTCATATAAAAGATTATATTTCCATTTAATATTTATAAATTGAATTGTATAAGTCTTGTTCAATAAAATATATATTCATGCAACAGTTATTATAGTTTTTGACATATTTCTTACAGATTTGAAACCTTAAAATTGTGTTTTCTCTGTTTGAATTTTTTCATAAATTCATGATCTTCAAAATGATTAAACTTTTACAGATAATTAATAAAGGACTTAAAAGATTTAGGGATAGGTTGTGAATCGTATTGATTAGTTGTTGAGAGAGTGCATTTCTATGTAAAAATTTGGAAAAAAAAAAATATTATTGTTGTTAGATTTTTATTTTTAATATTTTTTTCTTTTAAATACAGGGTGGTTATAATTAAACTTTCCCTATAAGCAGCATCCTACACGGAACGGGTGAACGGGATGCAACGAAATTTGGTACATAGACTATACACGAGATGCGCTCACGGAATTTCAAAAAAAAAAAAAAAGGCCAAAATGTCCACTAGAGATGCTTCTTCCGGAAAAACATTAAATTTAACACAATAAACAAACAAAACGGAATACAGAAACAATATTAACATTTTACGACCAGTTTCTGATCACCTTGTCATTGAACCACATTAAGTAAAAGTAAGGAAAAAATAACAGTATGCTGTTGGAGAAAACAAAACAGTTCAGTTTGCAGAAACAAGAACAGATTAGGACGAAATTGCACAAGAGGAGCAATTGTCAATCGTGTCCAGAACGATGTAGGGAAAGATGTTCCATGTGACCATCCTCATTCACCTGCAAAATATCAAGTCGATGGACAGTGTGTTCAACAGCAGATCGTAACTGATCAGTTGTGATGCTTCGCGCATGAAGCGTTATTGAGTTCTTTAAGTCATTCAACGTCCCCTTTTTTCCTAGAACTGACAGCTTTTCCAGGTTTTACATTTTATTACTCATAATTCTTGTTCTGGATTGTTAATAATGTCTCTGTATTCCGTTTTGGTTGTTTATTGTTAATTTGTAATTATTTGTAATTTAATGTTTTTTTTTCCGGAAAAAGTGCCCTCTGGTGGACATTTTGAAACTTTTTTTTTTTTTTCGAAATTCCGTGAGTGCATCTCGTCTATAGTCTATATACCAAATTTCGTTGCATTCCATTCACCCGTTTGCGCTGTAGGACGCTGTTTATAGGGGAAGATTAATTATAACCACCCTGTATATTGCAAAATCCAACCTTAATTCTTTTAGGCATGTCTTATTAAACATATAAAAAAGTATTATATATTTTCTTCAGTACCTGTAGCAACTTAAGCATTTTAAAGATCATGAATTCATGAAAAAATGCAAACTGAGAAAACACAGTTTAAAGATTTCAAATCTCTAAAAAAATATATCAAAGATCATAAGAAATGTTGCCTAAATATATATTTTACTAAACAAACCACAAACCGAATATAGTTCCATTTATAAATATTAAATGGAAATATAAGCTTTTAAATGAAACATACTTCAGCGGAGCTATCAAAAGTGCTAAGTCCGTTTATTATTTCATGTTTAAAACATATTTTTTTTTTTAATGTGAATGTGGAAGAAAAAGTGGTAGAACATTTTGCGATGACTTTCAAAATTTATTCATTATTACTATTATTATTATATAACGAATTATAATATATTATTGTTAAATATATCCTGCCATATAAATGAATATTTTCCTTTGTTTGATAATATATCAAAAACGAAGTAAGATATGATATTTATATTTTATTTAGAGAGATGAAATAATATTTTTCAAAATATGCGAAGCTATTATTCATATTCTGTTATCTTAATATTTTATTTATGTACAATCTGAAGTTTTAAGAATCCGCGTTGTGTTTGCTCTTTTGTAAAACATATTCTGAAAGCATCCTCTTTTGAGCTCTGAAGAAGCTAACATATTTTAAGTTCCTACTCTTAAAGAAATCTCTTCAACGACTTATTTTTGTAGCAGTGTTTTTTAAGACACTTCAAGCATTTTGAAATATTTAAAAGATCTGGGAAAAAGTTTTTAGCTTAAAATAAAATAGAAATTTCCTGAAATTCTATGGTGTTGTAAAATACTGAATTGTCAATTGGAAACTATCCAGAGGTGCAAATATTTTAATTTATAACGGCTCATTTTTAGCTCCGCCTTTGTTCCATACCAATTTTTTTTTGAGAAATTTTTACTAATTTATTGTAGTTATATATTGTATAAAAATATTCTAAAAATAAAGTGGTGAGAAATAAGGGTGGGGCTAAAAATGTTCTGGAATAAATTAAAATCTTGCAACTATGACTATCTATGAACATTTTAGCTTAAAATCTTTATTAAAATTTAAAATGATAAAATTACTTTGTTAATATACCTCGTGCTTTAATTTGTTTGATATTGATCTAGCTTTTAAACTTTTGGCACTAAAACAATACTTCGAATTACAAAATAGTTTCAAATAAGTCAATATTGTAAAATAAATACACGGAAAATGGATTATGATGCATTACGTAAAGTTTCATTATTGTTCGAATACAAATGCACATGCAGAAATGAACGAATTGCCGTATTACGTCATTTATCAAAAATATTAATTTATTTCTTTTTCAGCGAAGCTTCGAAATCACATACGTATTGAGAAAGTTGCATAATCTACCTCGATTGTACATATTAAATAGTGCGTATGTTATAACTGAGCCATTTTCAATTTCAGCGTATAAATTTGTTTATTATTTATCCTCTATTTTTTGTAAGTTCACGTGCTGAACAATATGTCAAAGAAAAAAAGAGTTAAATGAATTTAATGCTTTTAATTTTTATGTAAAATATGAGCGCGTGCTATCTTCAAAATTTGTTAAAATGTAAAGATTATGTGATGCGTGTGGCATCCACAGTTTTGTTTTTTAATTCAAGAAATGGAACAGAATAAAGTTAGCAACGATGTTAGTTGCGTTTTTTCGTATAGTTTGAGTTTTTAATTTTAGTGAACTACTTTTTACCGTAGGAATAATTTTACTATGTTTAATGTTATAGGGAATTATTATACGAGCATAAGATATGCTACTTTAATAATTTTAAAGTGTAAATAAGTAGTACAGGCGTCCGCTTTTATACAGTTTAATTTAGTAAGAGAAAAGCTAGGAATTTGCGGTGCTTATTCCGTTGCTTTACATAAAGATACTGGAGTCCATAGCGACAGGACCGTTCAAGTGAAGTAAAATTATTTTGATTATATTAAGATTAAAAAGATTTTTAAAACCGTTAAAGGGTTTAAAAAAGAGGATTTGAAATGGGTAGCCGAAGAAATTGGAGAGACTTTGCCTTCGACGTTCACAATAGCAAGCTTAAAAAAGCTGATTTTAAATAGTAAAGAGTATGAAAAGGATCCCGAATTTGTGAAAGATATCTTAGAAAATGCTATAGCGGAAAGAAAATTGAAAGAAGAAAAACAAGATTTGAAAGAAGAAAAACAAGCTTTGAAAGAAGCTGAGGCATTAAAGCTAGAAAAAGAAGCTGAGGCATTAAGGCTGGAAAAAGAAGCAGAACTGGAGAAAGAGAAATTAAGATTGAATCATGATTTAGAATTGGCGAGAATACAATCATCTGGGCAAATTCAAACTGATGCTATTTTGAGTAATTATGAAAATAGTACTATGAGACGAAAATTTACTTTACCTAAGCTGGAATTTAGGAAATTTGGCGGGGAAATTAAGGATTGGTTGCCTTTTTGGAGCCAATTTGAACAAATCGATAAAGATGATGAGATTGCCCCAGAGGACAAGTTCCAGTATTTAGTACAAGCAACAATCGCTGGTTCACGCGCAAGAGAAGTTGTTGAAAGTTTCCCGCCAACTGGCGCCAATTATTCAAAGGCAGTGGAAAGTTTAAAGGCTCGTTTTGGCAGGGAAGATATTCTAGTAGAAGTGTATGTACGAGAGTTATTGAAATTGATAATATCTGTGCAAACAAAAGGTAGATTTGCATTAACTTCATTATATGATAAGCTTGAGTCATATTTACGGGCGCTAGAAACATTAGGTGTTACCACTGATAAATATGCCTCCATTTTATACCCTATGGTTGAGTCTTGTTTCCCAGCAGACTTTTTGAAGGCCTGGAATCGCTCGAATCTCTCTTCTTCTAATACGGATGCTAAAGGAAGGTTGAATAATCTGATGCATTTTTTGAAAACGGAAGTAGAAGGTGAAGAGAGGATATCTTTAGCTGTAGCGGACTTCGGTTTGACAAAGCGTGAAGATAATAAATATTCTAAAAGGAAAAACGGTGCAAGTGCAGACTATATGCGAAATAAGATATCGACAGCGGCAGGTTTATTGACAACGTCTTCTGCTTTAGATTACAAAAGAGTATGCATTTTTTGCCAAGGCAAACATTTGAGCTCTGAATGCTTTTCAGCTCGAAAATTGAGTTTAACTGAGATACAAAAGATTGTAAAGGATAAAAATTGCTGCTTCGCTTGTTTGTTACCTAATCATACAGTGAAAAAATGTCGAGCAGTTTTAAGATGCATTATCTGTTCTAAGAAGCATGTGCCTTTGATGTGCGATTTGCGTGATTCGCAAGGTAAAACTGCACAAGAAAAGGTTGAAGAAAATTCAGTCAGTAGTGAAGTAAACATGGCAAATTTTAATAAGCAAAGTGCTAAAGTATTCCTTCAAACCTTAAAAGTGAAACTCATCTCCGAAAACAAGCAAAAAACAGTTCGTTTATTGTTAGATTCAGCATCCCAAAAATCTTATATTTTGAAAAGTATAGCAGAAGAGATGAATTATACTCCCATTCGTCAAGAAAAAATGATGCATTCATTGTTTGGCGGAGTTACAACAAAGGAATGCCAACATAATTGTTATAGAATAAAGGTTAAGGATATGAAGGAGAAGTTCACCTGTAATTTTGAAGTGATGGATCAAATTACTATATGTGAAAACATTCAACCCGTCACTAATGGTCCGTGGATTAAAGAGTTGAAAGAATATGGAATCGAATTATCTGATGTAAGTCATTGCCGTGAAGTTATCGAAATATTGATTGGTGCTGATATTATGGGAAAGATGTTAACTGGCAAAAGAAAAGTATTGACATCTGGTCTTGTTGCCATAGAAACATACCTCGGTTGGACATTGATGGGCAAGGCGCCTCACACCGAAGTCTCAACAGATAATTTAGCAATGATGGTGACGTCTATGTTTGTAAATGAAGCTGATATCTCAAACTTATGGATATTGGACTTGATCGGAATAACAGATACAATAGAAAAGAAATCTAAAAGTGAGATTGACCGTCAAACAAAGGAACATTTCTTAGAGACAGTAAAAATTAACAAGGATGGTCGTTACGAAATTTGTCTTCCTTGGGCTGACGACACATCTGTATTACCAGATAACTTGAGTTTGGCTGTAAGACGTTTGGAAAGTACAACTTCTAAGTTATTATCTAAGAACATGTACGAAAAGTATGAAAATATATTTATGGACTGGTTGAATGAGGGGATCATAGAAGAAGTTCCTGCTACCAAAGTGAACTCTTATGGTAATTACTTACCTCATCACCCGGTTATTAAAGAGACTAGTAGTACAACACCTATCCGTCCGGTTTTCGATGCTTCAGCAAAGTTGGCTAACCATCCATCTTTAAATCAGTGTCTGCAGTGTGGCCCAAATTTGATTGAGCTTATCCCAGATATTCTCCTACGTTTCAGAGAAAGAAAATTCGGTGTAACCGCTGATATTAGAAAAGCGTTTCTTCAAATTAGCATTTGTGAAAAGGATAGAGATTTTCTGCGATTTCTATGGTGGAAAGATCTAAAAGAGAAGAAACTTAAAGTATTTAGGCATGCACGAGTCGTTTTCGGTGTAAAGTGTAGCCCTTTTCTTTTATCATCAGTAATTGAATATCACATCAAAAATAGTGCAAATTTTGAGGAAAGTTTCAAGCAAAGGCTTTTGCATAGTTTTTATGTAGACAATGTCGCCACTAGTGTGCACAGTGAAGAAGATCTAAAGAGATTTATCTCGGACTCAAAGAAAATAATGGCAAATGGTGGTTTTGATTTAAGACAGTGGGAATACACTGGTGATCACGATGAAACGTCGAACCAGAAGGAAACTCAAGTATTGGGTCTGATTTGGGATAAGGTTTCCGATACATTAATGGTCAACATGAAATGGCTAAGCGATTTCAACACAGAAAGGCTTACCAAGCGAAGTATGTTATCGGCAGTTCATAAAATTTTTGATCCTTTTGGTTTTACTGCTCCGGTGATGCTTTATCCTAAATTGATGTTACAGAAAGCTTGGAAATTAGGAATTAATTGGGATGACGAAATAACTGGTGATTTACAAAAAGAATTCCTATTATGGTTTCAAGAACTTAAATATTTAAATGATGTTAAGATACCAAGACATATCCAGATAACTCCAGAAAACTTACATGCATGCACAATTCATACTTTCGTTGATGGTAGTAAAGATGCTTATGCAGCAGTAGTATTCTTGAGGATAGAAAATGAAGATCAAGGGGAAATTATTCTGCTTGCTGCCAAGTCCCGAGTTGCGCCTTTAAAAAATACGACTGTACCAAGAATGGAGCTATTAGCGGCTACTATTGGCGCTCGTTTGGCGAAAACTGTTGTGGATGCTTTGGGTTGGCAGGAAATGCAGCGATATTACTGGAGCGATTCCTCAACAGTGCTTGCTTGGATATCAAGAAATGAGAGCTGGTCTGTGTTTGTCAGAAATCGGGTTCAAGAGATTCAGAAATTAAGCAGTCCTTCATCATGGAAACATATACCAAGTGAGAAGAATCCAGCAGACTTGCCGTCTAGAGGCTGTAAGGCTAAGCAATTAGCTTTAATCAGATGGTGGGAGGGCCCACATTGGATGAAAGATTCATCAGAATTTAGAACCCACATGAACACTTCTGATGAAGATTGGAATGAGGAAAAAATTCAGAAAGAAAGGTCAAAGTCTACTTGTATGTTGACGAAACCTGAATTTCCATCCAACAATAACTGGTATTACCGCTACTTTTCAAGTTATGAAAAAATCATACGTTTAGTTGCTTGGATTCTTCGCTTTAAGCATAATTGTTTAAATCCTGATAAGAAGAGTAAAGGCGAATTGACGGCTACTGAATTTCGGGAAGCTGAGATAAAAACTCTACGTATGGTTCAAAAAGAATCTTTCTCTTCGGAAAGTGATGAAAGATTGAAGACATTACAAACCTGTAAGGATGAGCAAGATGTCATTCGTTTGAAAACTAAAATAACTTACAGGAAAGATAGTGAAGATTTTCTCCATCCCATAATTCTCCCTTCAAAGCATGAAGTTGTTAAGCGACTTATTTTTTATATTCATGTAAAGAACTGTCATGCGGGGTTACAAATCCTCTTAAATTTGCTTAGAGAAAGGTATTGGATCCTCAACGGAAGAAAGAGTGTAAAGCTTGTGTTAGCCAGCTGTGTGATTTGTAAAAGGTTTAATTCAAGGGCGTTATGGACATCTAGTGCTCCTCTACCTGAAAACCGAGTAAAAGATTCTGCCGTATTTCAAATTACAGGCATAGATATGGCTGGTCCTTTGTATCTTAAGAACGATAAGAAGAGTTGGATTTTGATTTTCACATGTGCTATATATAGAGCTGTTCATCTAGAGCTAGTGACCTCTGCTTCCACAGATGCATTTTTGATGGGTTTGAGAAGATTTGTGGCTCGCAGAGGAAGATGCTCTGTTATCTACTGTGATAACGGAACAAATTTTGTTGGCGCAGCTAATTATTTGAGAAGCTTAGATTGGCAATGTATACAAAAATATGGGTCTGTCAACTATAGACTGGAAGTTTAACCCGCCAACGGCGGCGTGGTGGGGTGGCTTCTGGGAGAGGCTGATTAGGGTAATAAAAGATCTTCTTAAAAGAGTCTTAGGACGCGCCTGTCTTACGTACGAAGAAATGACAACTCTTTTAGCTGATGTTGAAAGTGTAGTGAATTCAAGGCCTCTAACATACCTTTCTGAAGATGCGACTGTAAAGCCTATCTCCCCATCTATGTTTCTTCAAGATGTTCACGAAATTCAGCTTCCAGATGTTGATGCAGTTGAACAAAATTCTCTATCAAAGAGGCTCAGATACAGGCAGTCCCTACTCAGAGCTTTGAGAGATCGATTCAGATCCGAATATTTGGGTGCTCTCATACAGCGAGCAAATAGAAAACAGCCAGAAAAGGGTATCGCTGTCGGAGATATTGTATTAATTGGATCTGACAACAAGAAACGAATCCACTGGCCACTAGGCCGTATCACAGAGCTTATTCCTGGAAAAGATAAGAAAGTTCGACTTGTAAAGGTTCAAACTTCGCAACATGAACTTTTACGACCTATTCAAAGATTATATCCTTTAGAAGTAACATCATCAAATAATAGTTCAAAACTGAAAGAAGCATACCATTCAAAGGAAACCTCTGCTCAAACTGTTAAACCCGTTGTAACTTCAGAAGAGGAACCAGTCAGATATAGCAAAGCGGGAAGGAGAATTAAAGTCCCTGAAAGACTAATGTATTGAGAACTACACCTGCAACATTTAGTTTTGATTATAACCTATAATCAAAAGGTGGGAGGATGTTATAACTGAGCCATTTTCAATTTCAGCGTATAAATTTGTTTATTATTTATCCTCTATTTTTTGTAAGTTCACGTGCTGAACAATATGTCAAAGAAAAAAAGAGTTAAATGAATTTAATGCTTTTAATTTTTATGTAAAATATGAGCGCGTGCTATCTTCAAAATTTGTTAAAATGTAAAGATTATGTGATGCGTGTGGCATCCACAGTTTTGTTTTTTAATTCAAGAAATGGAACAGAATAAAGTTAGCAACGATGTTAGTTGCGTTTTTTCGTATAGTTTGAGTTTTTAATTTTAGTGAACTACTTTTTACCGTAGGAATAATTTTACTATGTTTAATATTATAGGGAATTATTATACGAGCATAAGATATGCTACTTTAATAATTTTAAAGTGTAAATAAGTAGTACAGGCGTCCGCTTTTATACAGTTTAATTTAGTAAGAGAAAAGCTAGGAATTTGCGGTGCTTATTCCGTTGCTTTACAGCGTACGTAAGAACACTAGCAAAATATACCCAACGGGCGACTGTTGACACTACTTTTTTTTTTTTTTTTTTTTTTTCCAGAATCCATCTCCCTATGTCTTCTATATTCAGCAGATGAAAATAGGTCCATCCTTTCCGTTAATTTTTGCTGTAGCTGCCCCCACACAGTGAATGTATTTTTATGGGTACTGTATATGTTTCACTCCATTCAACGTTTAGCTGAGCGAAAAAACGCATATAAATTAATAATTCCTTCGAATATCAAGTAATTAAAAACTTACAAAAATAGATTTTTTCAAATGTATATGTTACTGATAGCATTAGATGAAAGTGATAAATCATTGCTGTAACTATATTTCTGTGTCATAACTCTAAAATGCTGTACATGAGAAAAATAAACTTAAAGATAGCAATAAAGCATTGCCTAACATATAATAAAACTAAAACTGACACGTCTGCCTCTCAGGTAGATAATTCTCGAGATAGAAAGTGACGCTTTTCGTGTACTTTGGGACACTTCATATTTCACTTTTAATGGCATGAACTCAAATTTCCATTTTTTGACTCATATCACTATTCTTGATGAAATGCGACATGTTTAACCCCTTAATGGTAGCAAATTATTCAAACACACGCCAAAGTGACCGGCAAATTTGCTTCATTAAAAAAAAAGCTTGAAAAAAATATGTATGAATAATATGTTTCAGTACATATTGCCAGATACGTTATATAGTTTAGAGTTGACTGAAGCTTTCTTGAACCATAAAATATTAAGGGGGCGTGGGGGTGGCGTGGACACTGCTCAAATTAAATATATCCTTAAAGGGATAAGTACGCTTTTAAAAATAAAACCCTGCACTTCACAGAAATTTGATTCCATTTTAGCTGCAACCATAATTTTTAAAAATTTGAAGAAATAAAATAAATGGTGAAAATCAGCTAATAATCGATTCAGATTATTTTTAACCTATTTAGTTTAAGAAAAGAAGATATATTTGTCTTTGTTAAAAAGATTTAAAAAGAAAACTTCTTTTTAAATTACACTTTTAAACAGGTCGTATCAAACTTTCGCTTAAAGAGCTACAATATTCTTGGCCGTTGCTTAAACGAAAATCGATTCCTTGCTTTTGACAAGTTTTGACGAAGCTGTGAAAAGATATTCAAGAAAGTTTTCTTTGTTTGATAAGATATTAAATATCGTTTAGAAAATTTTGTTTCACCCTATTTTATTGTCAATTATAGCTGTAACATAACTTTTTCGTTCAAAGAAATGAGTATATTTTTTCTTAAATATCATTCATTAAACTCTGAGTAATTAATACATTAAGATTTTTTCATTGTATGTATTTTTGCAATCTACATTAGTATAATAGACAAAGTAATTAAACTGTGCAGTTTGTGTGAAATCTATGAGTAGTAAGTAGAGCCGGGTAAGGGACGGAAGTGACGTCATAGGAGGGGGAGGAAAAGGGGGGGGGCCGGAAGTGACGTCACGAGTTGAGTTGAGTTGTTTCCCTCCTGCTGGTTGAGTTGAGTTGTTTTGTCGAGTTGAGTTGAGTTGTTTTAGTTTCGGTTTCTCGTAAAAGATGAGGGGGGTATTTTGGGTTGGTTGGTTGCTTGCTTGATCGTCAAAGATGACGAGGGTATTGTTAATTGGTTGGTTGGTTGGTTGCTTGATCATGAAAGATGACGGGAGGGTTACTTTGTTTTTTTTCCGTTGGCAACACTCGATGTTAGTTTCGGAATGGGGACTTGTAAAAAATTTTGTCTCTAACCTATGGCGACGATTAAATATGACGGGAGGGTTACTTTGTTTTTCTGCGTTGGCAACACTTGATATTAGTTTCGGAATGGGGACTTGTAAAATTTTTTATGTCGTTAAGCTGTGACGTCATCATGCTCACGCTTGTTACAGCAAGTTTGTACCTGTACGATTGCCAATTAAATGCTAACGTTTGAGTTTTAATTAAATATTTTTAATTATGGACGTGATGAACAATTAATTAATACGCATTGAATTATTCTTTGATCGCACCGCTAGAGAATACGTGCATCGCTGTGTCGGCCATATTGTATCGTGACGTCACCATTCATGTTCAATCTTGAGACTTCAAATCGCTTAACACGCCATTGTGTTGAGTTGTTTACTTCTGAAAACAGGGTGAAACTGCTACCGTTTCAAGAGTTGAGTTGTTTTATTTCGAATATTTAGACGGAATGGCAACATGATTCGCTTAGACAATTAAGTAAACGATTATTGGCAACAGCGAGTTTCCTTACTTGCTTTGTTTATTTCAGTGATTGTAACATCTCTTTGGCTTGTGCGTTTGCTTAAATTTGTTATATTTTTTGTGTTTTTTGAAAACTGTTTTCTTGATGGATGAAGATGATTCTCCGAAAGATTCTAGGGTAAGTTTTTACTATTTTCTTTTGAATGTGTTTGTAATATGATTATTTTTTAATTTTTTAAGAATTTTTATATTTCTACTTGCATGCTTTTTATAACCAAAAAGTAATTTCATATATTATTAGTAGGTACATTTATTTTTAAAATTTGTAGTTTATAATAATAATAACTTTTGACTTTTGCCGATATCTTTTATTTATGCAAATTATCAGCAATTGATATATGTTTTTACATTTTTTTCTTTATTTTGTTTGTAGATTCTTTTTTACGATTCTGATATACCAATGTTGGATTCTGATGATGAGGTATGGTATTTTTTTCTATTACTTTTAATTAAAAAAATAACATAGGATAAAAAGTATTTTTTATTTTAGTGATTTTATTATTATTTTTCTTAATTGCAGTGTCTTAGTGAAACTTCACAAATCTTTATTGAAAATTCGATTACGGGCGCAGAAAATTTTTTCTGTGATTCGGAAGACGAAGTAAGATATTAATTTATATTATCCCCCTACCCCCTGTTATTGTTATTATTCGTGTGTTATAGTTATTAAAGTTTGTGATTTTTTTCTTTTATAGTTAAGCACAGTGAGTAAAATTTTTCAAGAAAATCCGTTACCCATGAGTAATCAGATTGGTGAAGGTTTTGAAGTACGCATGTTTCTATTTATAAAAAAAAAAGTCTTCGCATATTATTGTAAGTTTATTTATTATTTTTTACTAATAGCGATATCATTTCTAGAATCAACCTGGGCCATCTTTCGTTGAACCGATTAATACTGAGGAAACTTCCTTCGTGAATGATGAGGATGTAAGTACTATTATTATTATAACGTGAACTTTAAATAATTGAGTTTTTACTTTACTTAAAGTTATTATTTAAGGTTTATATATGTATATTAAAATTTATTTTATATATATTTTTTTTAAGCTTATGAATGCTATCATACTTGAAGAGAGATATAGAAGAATAAATCAGAGATATGACGCAGAAGAAATTTCTTTCAGAGCTAAAATTAATATGGATCTTATGCCCGAAATTTTGAAAGGGAGGCCTGTTATTTCAGCTGTAGAAGCCGTACGACATCTCTTTGAAAATTTAATACGACGCTGCACTTCAAACTTAATGCCACACGACCTGATAAGATTTTGCATTGACTCTGATGTTCTAGATATACCCATTTCAACTTGTCTCGTTAGAGTTAGTGACATGACAGTTGAAACAATACTCTCAAGAATTCTTAAAGTTGTGCAAAGCAAAACTTCATTGAGTTTAGATGAATTTTTAAAAATTGACGTTATCACTGTTAAGCGGCCGATAGGCGCAGGGAAATTTCAAAGAAAAAGGAGAGTCACAAATATAAGTATTGATCGTCTGAAAAAGACATCTGTGATTACAGTGCCAGTAAATGATGGTTCCCCTTTATGTTGTGCGAAAGCAATAATATATGGCTTAGCAGTATTGAATGGAAATAAGACAGAGATTGAATCTTTCAGAAAAAGAAATCGCCCTGCTTTGAGGAAAAGGGCTGAACAGCTGCACAGGGATGTTAATCTTGCACTAGAACCGTGCGGCTTAGAACAAATTGCCTTATTTGAAAGAAAATTGGATATTCAGATTTGTGTTATATCCGCTGACAGTTTCAATAGGGTATGTATAATTTAATTTTTTATATTTTAATTAATTGATGTTGATTTTTAACTTATTTATTTACTCATTTATCCCGTAAATTGCTTTTGGAAATGCTTTTTTTTTTACAAGCATTTGTATAAAAACTGGGTAACGTTAATGCTAATTTAAGTAATAATTATTTTAAATAAGGATATTATCTTCAATTAGAATTTATTTGCTTTGTATTTATAAATGAATTATAATTGTAAAAAAAGTATAATTTATCATTTACTATTTCATGTTTAATTATATATATATATATATATATATATATATATATATATATATATTATTATTATTATTATTATTATTATTATTATTATTATTTAATTAGGTAATTTACATGGGAATGCCGAAATCCAAGCGGATTAATCTTTGGCTACATAATAATCATTATGATATAATAAAATCTTTGACTGGATTTTATGGCTCAAATTTCTACTGCCTTTCCTGTAACGTGCCATACCAAAATGAAACTTCACATATGTGCAGTAGTCGGTGTTATGTTTGTCTTAAAGAGGAATGTATTTTAACAGAAGAAATACGGTGCAAGGATTGCGATCGTCTGTGCCGATCTACTGATTGCTTCGAAAGGCACAAATCCATCTCAGGGAAGAAGGAGCTGTCTATATGTGATAAAGTAATTTTTAATATATTTTCATTATTTTATTTTAGTTACTTTTATGTTGAAAAGTTTCGTTACAATTTTTATTTTGTATGTTTACTATTTGTTTTTTTTTTTTTTTTTTTTTTTATATATATATTTGTATAGATATATCAATGTCGCAAGTGCTGCAAAATCATAAAGAGAAAGGACTGTCCCAAAGAAAATCACGTGTGCAATTTGCACCACTGTCCTTCTTGCAAGAAACTGGTGAAAACTGATCATCGTTGTTTCTTAAACAGAATTCCCCCAAAATCTCCCAATTCAAAATTTATATTTTTTGATTTAGAGACGGATCAAAGTACGGGAGAACATCTTGTAAATTTTGCGGTGTGTCAAAAAGATGATGGTACCGAAAATGTTTTTTCTGGATATTCGGCTCTGCACGATCTCTGTTCTTTTTTGTTTAGGCCCGAGCATAAAAATCACACTATTATAGCACACAATATGCAAGGCTTTGACGGGCAGTTTATTTTAGGCTGGTTATTACAACAGGGTATAAAACCTGTTGTAATTCCTCGCGGCTCAAAAATTTTGAGTATCAAAATCAAAGCTTTAAATATCCATATAATCGATTCATACAGCTTCCTGCCAATGGCATTATGCAAATTACCTGGTGTCTTTGGTATGAAAGAGCTCTGCAAAGGATATTTCCCTCATTTATTCAATAGGCCTGAAAATCAAGAATACAGGGGAACTTTACCCGATTCATCCTATTTTTCTCCTGAAAATATGTCTGACGAAAATCGGAAAAAGTTTTTTGCATGGTACGAAGAAAGAAAAAAGGAAGAATTTGATTTTAGAAAGGAAATGCTTATGTATTGCAGGTATGTATTTTAATACTATTCTTTTTTTTTTTTTTTTCTTTAATAATTTTAGCTAAAGTTTAGTAATTATTTTATCTTTAGATCGGATGTTGACATTTTAAGGAGATGTTGTTTAGAATTTAGAACTCAATTTTTGACACTTGCAGGAGTGGACCCATTTCAGTACGTTATTTATAAATTTTTATTTTTTGAATATGATGTACAATATATGCATATATATCTTTTATTATAAGAAGTATTGATTAGAAAACTTCCCGGAATTAATATTCAAAGTTAATTAATTATGAGAAACTATTCATTTTATTTTACTCTTATTAGGTATGTAACTATAGCATCGGCCTGTATGGCTTCATACAGATCAAAGCATATTCCTGAAGACAAGATAGCCATGGTTCCTATTTCTGGATACATTAATAAGACGAATTATAGTAGAGATGCTATACGTTGGTTGGAGTATGAAGCGAAGATGAAAAACATCAATATTAGACATGCCTTAAATGGTAATGGTGAGATCAAAATAAATTCATTATCTGTTGATGGTTTCTGCGAATCAACAAATACAGTTTTTCTTTATCAGGTATATTTAATTTATTTATTTGTTTTATTAACAAATGTTGATTCTTATTTTACAGTTTTATATTTATTTATTTATTTTTTATTTTATTTTTATTTATTTTTTTTTTTTTTTTTAGGGTTGCTTTTATCACGGATGTGATAAATGTTATGAACCCCACACTATCAATCCTGTAACACACACGCCTATGGGTGTGCTTCTTTTAAGAACTAAAGAAATTGTTGAACGTCTTCAGAGAGATAATTATACAGTAATTCAAATGTGGGAGCACGATTTTGAGTTATTGAAGAAAACAGATGACACTTTGAAAGATCTTTTAGCAGAACTAGAAATTGAAGATCGGCTGAATCCTCGTGATTCTTTTTACGGCGGTAGAACCAATGCAGTCAAATTATATAGTGAGGGACAAATTAAATACATTGATTTCACTAGTTTGTACCCCTGGGTTAACAAATATTGTGTTTACCCGGTTGGGCATCCAGTAATCATCACTGAAGACTTTAAAGATATTTCTCAATATTTTGGAATTGCTAAAGTAAAAATTTTGCCTCCAAAGGGTTTATTTCATCCAGTATTACCTTACAGAATTAAAGACAAACTTATGTTTCCCCTGTGTAAAAAGTGTGCGGAGACATCGAATCAAGATAAATGCCAACATACAGAAAGAGATCGAGCCTTGACGGGGACATGGGTGACAGAAGAGATTAAAACAGCTGTTAGAAAAGGATATAAAATTATAAAGGTATGGAAAAACTGAACTTATTCTTACATAAAATACATATTGCTTATATATATATATATATTTTTTTTTTTTTTTTTAATATTAATTATAAATTATACAAATTTTTAGATGTTTGAAGTGTATCATTTCGAGGCGAGCAGCAAAGATTTGTTTAAATCTTATATAGATTCTTTTTTAAAAATCAAACAAGAAGCAAGTGGGTGGCCATCGTATTGCACTAATGAAATGGAAAAAAAGAAATATATTAAGGAATACGAAGAGAATGAAGGCATTTGTCTTGACTTCGAAAATATCATAAGCAATCCAGGAAAAAGACAAGTAGCCAAGTTGGCATTAAATTCATTTTGGGGACGGTAAGTTAATTATTTCACAGACGTTTTTATTTTAAATATATATTTACATCTGTATTCTTAAAATACATACATGTTATTTTTATTTTATTTATTTATTTATTTATTTATTTCAGATGGGGAATGAACATCTACAAAACACAATTAAATTATGTGTCATCTATTTCTGAGTTTAATAAATTATTGACAGACTCTTCCAAAATTGTAAGATTATTTTATTTAAGTGAAATTAAAATTTATTTTTTAATTTTAAGTCACAATAATTTTTATACGATTTCTTTTTAGATTAAGGACTTATTTTTACCTACTCCGAACATAGCAGCTGTTCAATGGGAGCCAAAAAATAATTTCATCGACAAGGACACATGTACAAATGTATTCATAGCGTCCTTTACAACATGCTATGCGCGACTGAAATTATATGAAGAAATTGACAGGCTTGGTGAATCCGTGCTGTATTTCGATACGGACAGCATCATATATGAAAGCTGTGGCTCCAATGATCCACCTACTGGAAATTTTTTGGGGCAATTCACGGACGAATTAAAAGGAGACGTTATTAAAACTTTTGTGTCTGGTAAGTTTAACTTTAAACTTCGTAAATTTATTAAATAGAAATATTTTACGGCGACAAATTTGTTTATTTATTGGTTTTTCTTTGTCTTTTAAGGTGGTCCAAAAAACTACACTTTCGAAAACAGCCGGCGGAAAAAAGGAATGTAAAATACGAGGCTTCACATTGAACTTCAGAAACATTCAAAAATTAAACTTCTCATCAGTGAAAGACATTGTAAGGAGTTTAGACTTCAATGAGAAGATTGTCTTAAACAATCCGGCGAAGATAGTCAGGAATAAAAAAACACGAAAAGTGACTAACAAAGAAGAATGTAAAAAGTACAAAATGTGCTACAGTAAAAGAATTTTACGAGAAAATTATACAACTGTACCGTATGGATATTATTGAATAACATTATTTACTTAATTTTTTATATAAAAAATGTATAATTTATCATGCATTAAACGGAAAATTTTGTTTTTTAAATTTGTTGTCTTTTATTAATAGATTATTATTATTATTATTTTTTTTTTTTTTTTTTTTTTTTTTTTTAATATAAAAAACGAGAATTCTTTTTTTTAGCAGATGACACTTCAACGTTTTAATGTTAAGTTTTTTTCAATTTTAAAAACTGCTAAATTAAAATATGGTTTATTTTTTAACTGATATATAATTTTTTTTTTTTTTTTCCCCAGCGCAAAGGAAAAAAAAAAAAAGTAAAGTAATGAATTAATGTAAAAGAATTACAAACATTTAAACATAAAAATATGACTTTTATTTTCACATATTCTTATTTTAATTACATTTTCATATTTTCAACCAATGTTTCGAAGAAATTTTTCTTCCCTTTGATGTAGGTTTGGCATACATAGTTTTGATGTTAGTTAAATAACCATTTTTAATAAAATCTCGAGGAAAGTTGTTCGCATTAAGTATTTCTTTGAATTCTTCAAAAGCAGCAGGTTTCTTAGTTTTGTTTCTTAATAAGAAATTTGTAAGTTGAATTACATTTGAACCAGGAATAACCTTGTTGTTTATTAAAAGTTCTTTGTCTTCTGTCCAGCTAATTTTCTTTTCTTTTAAAAAATCGATTATTCGCTGGGCTATAATTTTATGTTTTATTGGAACAGATTGAAGGATTTTATTTTCGATGTCAACAGTGTTTTTTTGAGTCTCTTCTTTTACTTTTTCTTCTTCAGGGGGACTCATGCTATTAACGGTGGGGAAAGTGACAAACTTTTGTAAAATTTGCACATATAATTTCGCTTTTTCATCATCATTAATTTTTTTCTTTAAAATATCTGTAATCTGTTTATCTAAATCAGATAAGTGTTCATCTGTAAATTGCTGATTCTGGTCGAATGGAATTAATCTATATTTACGTGCGAACTCCATTGATTAAGGAACTTAACACTGATACTGCAGTTGGTAGAAGAATAGAGAGAAAACCGTTTCCTTTCTGTACTAAAAGTCGTCTTTTCTTAAACAAAGGAACTTTCTTATCCCCTAATCTTCGCAGAGTTCTTTTATAGGGGATTAGTCTGCTTTTTTGACGTTTGTTGACAGGTACGTTACCTTTTAAAAGATTCAAGGCGCATTCACACACTCCTTTTATAACACTGTTTGGGCACTTTCTAAGAAATGCTGATTTATTTTTTGTCTTGTTCAACAATTTTAGATGTTCGATCGTTGACATATTGAGCATGAATGACATTCGATAAGCATACTCTTTCTTTTATATACTCGGCATAAAAATAAGCTTTTACCAAAGCGCAATTTTTAAAATGTTGGTTATGAATGGGGCATTTCAGTACCTTGCCTTCTAAGAACCCGACTTTTGGACAGTTAAAATCATTCAGATTAAAAACTTTTCGTCCAGAATTTTTTTCTAAAAATTTTGATTTTTCTAAACCTTTCGTATAGATAACCTTATAAGAAATAAATAAAGATGAAAGTATGAGGTTTAAAACTGAATAGGGTAATTCTCCGCTATCCCAACGTAGTCCATGATGGCATCGAGTCAACCACGCAAACGACTTTCTATTTTTGACGGATAATTTTTCCCATGGGTAAGGAGGAAGAAAAGACCATTGGGAATGATAGCTACAATCCACGGCATGAAAAGCCAGTTCCTTGACTATAAAATTGTCTGATGTCAACTGAAAACCTTGAAATTCTATCACAACTGAGGACATCTTACCTCGTTGAAATTCTCTGAATAAATGGTTTTATCGAGGTTCATATACGTAATGTTTATCATCTGGAAATATTCCTGTGCGCAGACGCATTCGTTCTAAGGTCTCAGGTCTTAAATCAATTAATAAGTAGCTGAAAGGTGAAGAAGTAGCATCACTAAAAATTTCCTGAAAAGCCTTTGTTTTACCAGGAAACATTTGCTTGGCTAAATGCACTATTTGGCTTTTATCTCTAGGGTTTTTGTAAAGTACCATGTAATGTGCGTTTAAATTAATATTTCGCATTTCCTTACCCTGATGGAACACATTTTGTGTGATAAAAACGATAGAAAGTTTCCGATGATGACTTCCCTTTGTAAAAAGTTTGGTTAAACGTACATCATTCGATAATTCAGACATTAAGTCATCTATAATAATTAAAGCATTTTCAAGGGTGCCAATATTAGAAGGAAAGCCTTCTTCGAAATGCACGTTTTTCATCGAATCAAAAAGTGGCTGATAGCTTCCATAACAGTAAATAATAGAGGATGGCATAGGGTGAAAAAATCTATAATCAATTAATTTTTTAACAAAAAAAGTCTTTCCCGAGCCAGTCGGTCCACTAATAACACAAGTCGAAGGATGTACTAACTTCAATTGCTCCATTTTTCTGAATGAAGATGAAATGTGAAAATCTTGATATTTATATATTTCATAGAATATCCACACAAACCTTAATTTTATTTTCTACAAGATGAAATTCACTATTGAATTAATATTTTCATAAATGTTATGTTTAAATTGTAATTTTAGTTTGAAAAAATACTTTTATTTTTATTTTTATTTTTTATTTTTTTTTTAAGAATTCAACAGATTTAATTCCGTTTTAAATATTACAAGAAAAAGTAAAAGATTTTAAAAATATGGAAAATAATTATTATCTTTAGTCTATATGAGTTTTTCCATGCAAGCATTTGGGAAAGAACTTTTAGAAGCTAAAATAATTTTAAAACTTTAAAATATAATATATGTTTATTTTTATTTTTATTTTATTTTATTTTTTTATTTTATTTTTTTTTTTTCTGTTTAAAATTAAACAATAAAAGAATACACAAAAATATATTTTAAAAATAAAATTTTATTTTTTAAAAATCATGTTTACACCATGTCTTTTTTTCACAAACTGAAAAACTCGGAAATCATTCTTCTTTCTAGAAAATACAGATACAATAGATTTCATACAAAGTCCTTGACATCGTTTTATAATAAAATAAATACAATATTGTCCACAAACATTCGAAGTTAAACTTTGAAGAGTTGTATGGTTCCATTGAATTCGCTGATACTTTTTAACAAAACTTGATATGTCTTCTCCATAGCTTGTGGGGGGTAATCCAAAGGAATCAAAAAAGTCTAGGTTTTTTTTATCTTGAATGAAGACTGCAAGCCAGTGGGTTCCCTTTTCATTATGTTTATCCGTGTTGAGTACTAATGTACAGGGATATCTTTGAATAATAGGTATTTTGTCGGAAGGAAAAACACCAACGAAATATTTTGCAGAAACAGGATCGCGAGATAAAATTTTGTGTATTTGAGATGAATCCATCAGTTTCCAAAATCATAAAGGATATTTCGAGCTTTGTTGACTTCGATTAAATTTTCAAATTCTGCATACACTATCAAGGTTATAGTTTGTGCTAAAGCTACACCAAATTTTATTTCTAATCTTAAATTACTATGACGGACAAGATTCAGATGTGAACCGTCACATAAATCAGGCGATAAATCAAAATGGAATAAAGAATATCCTTTTGAAAATTCTGATCTTGAAAGGTACAAACCTTTGTTTCCTGTATTAGAAAATAAATTTTGATAAGCTCGAATAAACAAACCTTTGTCAAAATTAGGTTGAAGTGGATTATGAGGAACAGGTTGACCATCAACATACACTCCTATGAAATTAATATTGTAATGCTTAAATTCAAAGGGAGATTTTTTATAGTTACCGTTGAATGCATCGTTGTCCACACAGGCAATAACAATACGATTTGGCATTTGCCCTGTAAAAATGTTATCCTGAACGAAACTCATATTCCCGGAAGGGATAGAATAGGCTTTGCAAAGCACTCTGTTAATAGGATATTTGGCTGTTGTTTTTTCTAGACTTTTTGCATGCCCCAGGACCACACCTGGACTTACACGTACTTTACGAACAAACAAAGAGGCGTGTTCCAGAGAAACTTTAAATTCAGCTTCATCTCCTAACAGACAAAATTCTGGTTTACTACGAATGAGTTTAATTTTCACATCTACCATATTAAGAAGAAGTCTTTCTTGGTGAAACATATCCAGGTGCAATCGTCCAATCATGTCAACCGTTGTACTAAATTTAAACAGTCCGGCTCGTTTATTAAAGCCTTCATTGGGTTCTGCATCGGCCGTATCAAAAACATTCATACGACCCGCAGTATCTTTGAAAAATAATTCTGATGAAAGTTGAGAAGTTTTCGCATCATAGCCGTAATTAAGAAACTTCTCGATCATGGCTCTGTAAGGGTAAGTATTATTACTAGATGAAACAAGTCTTTCGTTTAAGCTAATATCCACTTGAGAAAACATGGAATGCAAAAACAGATTTACCGGTCCCACTTTACTTTTAGCGTCGAGGGATGAACCGTCATTCTTTAAAATTTTTGCTTTGACGTACAGCTGAGTTTGTGATAGATCAATATATTCTTCTCCACTTCCAGAAACATTAAATTCGACAGGACCTCCATCAAAAACATTAGCAAGTGGGTGAAACTCTACCCACTGACCACGTTCGATTACTGTTTGAGTCGGTGGTAAAGAAAATAATTCTAATTCGGATTTGGCACATTCTGGAGAATCTTGTAATAAAAAAGCCATGTTTTTTCGTGTATGTGACTAATCAAAAATATCGCGTCCTTGCGTCTTTCGTGCTTTCGATGAAATGAAGCGTTGGCTAGCTTTTCGCTTCCTTTTAAGCTTTCCATGGCCAATCATTTCATCTGCTTTTTGAACTGCTTTTTTAGCTAATTTCTTCCCACTTTCTTTTGCTCGAGTTTTCAGGGAAGATTTAAAAGTTTCACCCGATAACATGTCATTTGCAACCAGAGTGCCTGTTCGCAAAGCCTCTTTACCAACAGTTTTTGCACCCTTTATCAAAAAAGGCATGGCGCTACGAAATAGCTTGGCAAAAAATCCGCCTATACCGTGCCCTCTTTGTAAAATCGTCCCTCTGTAATATGGTAAACCTTTACCAGTTTGCGCTGCATAATAATCTTCAAACTTTTTTGTACAACACGTGTAAGGTACTAACATTTTTTTTTTTTTTTTTCTGGTCCTCCTTTCTTGCAAACAGAAACAAAAATGAGAGTTTTCATTCAAAGATTTGCTCTTTTATAGGATTTGTCTAAGACGAAAATGTAAAGTAGCAAACACTTTACCCCTCTCAAAAGGTACCAAATCTCCAGAGTGAAGCCGTATATCAATTTGTACCGTTTGGAAATGTTGTCGAATAACAGGCAGGTAAAAGGGTCTTGAATAATGGGCATTAATAATTTCTCCATCATTTCCTTCAACAGTTACAATTTTTAGCAGAGGCGCTTGTACATCACCTACGATTTGAGGTTCAACGAGATCACAATAGAGGTACATGACCGGAAAAGAAGATTTTGTATCGGCCACAAAAGGACTTTCCTGCAAACCGTTATATTCCCCCGCTTCAAATCCCAATAAACGCGCCAAACCTTTATGCAGTATAACTTTTGATTTTTTATCTGTCTTGATTTTTACTCTCTTTGTAACTGGTTCATAATTGAAATCTATCTTATTTTTATGCGATGGTAACGTCATTCCTTTAATTAAGTCTGGTACGGTTTCATAACAACCGGGGGGAACTCTTCTACCTAATAATTTTCCATCCCCCAAATCAAAACCAAATAAATTATTATCTTTTCGAACATTGAACCAAGTATGTGGATAGATAAAATCGACTAAAGCCATTTCCCATTCTCCATTCAGGTTAATAGGGTTAGGCAATTGGGTTGTAAATTGAGATATTTTATTCTGTGGGAAAAAACTCAAAGAACTGTCACTGATCAGTGTTATGTAGAACGACATCTTTTCAGAAATGAAAGGAAAGAACGAAGCATGTTCCTTTTATATCATTTTTACATCTTCTACCCATGCATTAAATTTTTCTGGGTAACCTTGGAACTTTACAAAGTATTCTGTTTCCCCCCTATTTTTTCGTGTTTTTAAAACCTTTTCCACAGGATAGTACCCCGAATCTGTTATTTTTTGAAGTTCCTCTCTATAAAAAGTACCTTCTATCTCCTCTCCGGCTAAATCTTTTAACTTGTACACTATTGGGTTTCTTTTAATAATTTTATATACAGTAAAAATTTCTCTTGTCCAATTCTGCTCATATCCTTTTTCAAATTGCAATTTTTCTCTGCTTATTCGAACTGTATCACCTATTTTGAATACAGATTTTGGCATAATAGACGGCTCGTTTCCGTACAATGTTTTCCAAACCTGACTTTGGTTGTCCATTGTCACTGCTTCTGGTTCCATTTTAATACTACGATGCCATGTTTTATTGTAACTTTGAACTAAATCCCCAATAACATCAATGTAACGTTTCGTATTCATTTCAGTAAAATATTTCCACATTTTTGTTTTTAAAGTACGATTAAAGCGCTCTACTATTGAAGCCTTTGTCGAATTATACGTTGTGAAAAAATGCACCCCTTTATTTTTTAAATAGTTTTGAAAATTTCGGTTCTTAAATTCTCTTCCAGCGTCTGTTTGAAGCCTAATGGGGAGTCTATCCGAAAAGATTTTTTCAAATGCTTTCACAATTGTATTACCTCTTTTATCTTTTAAAGGAATAACCCAGGCATATTTTGATAAAACGTCTATGCATGTCAATAAATATCTGAAACCATCATTAAATTTTGATAAAGACTGCATGTCTACTAAATCGGCTTGAAATTGCTCGTTCAGTCCTCCTACAATTACTCTATTTCTTGAAAATTTATGCCTTAAAGGTTTATGTAAAGTGTAAGAATCTTTCTTTTCTAACCATGTTTTAATATCTTTTGATTTAACTTTTCCTTTTAGCACACGCTGCAAAATATTAACTCCCCCAAAACTACCAGGTAAAGCAGGATCACGATAGAGCTGATTTAGTTTATTGGACATTTTCCCCCACAATTTAATTTGATGTTTATTTCACGGCTTTCAAACGTAAAATGAACACATTATATAATTTCTTACATATATATATATATATATATATATATATTATACATTTTCATTTTTTTAATTATAATTTTCTAAAATTAATCACACACAATATTTTCTAAAATCAATAAATTGAACACAACTTAAAAATAAAAACGTAATACAAAATAACAGAACTAAACAAATATTTATTCAATAAAAAAAATACATATTAAAAAATTATAAAACAGTTTCATTATCAATGTACAGTTTTTCAACATTTTTCAACAAAACACTAACATCAACATAACCAAAAAATTCCTCTTCATTGACAATTGTATCCAAATCTGCATTTAAATTTTTATGCACAAAATCTTTGGCAATATCATGCCAATTTAATTTGAAATAGGCGATATCAAAATAGTCCGCAAAGTTCTCAGTGTTAGTCCTTGTCTTACAATCATGCATAAAATCCACTGCGATTGTTTCACGACACCCAAAACAGTTCATAACTTCATTTATTTTAAGAGTTATAGCAGTAGTCAGGCACTTTGTCAAAGATTCAAACAATTCTGGAAATCGTATGCTATAATCCACAATTTGAAAATTTCGATTCACTAACTGCACTTCTTTTTGAATAAAACTGAACAAGGTATATAAAACGAGACTCTTTTTTACCTTATCCATTACAGCAGACCTGCATTCCATAAGCTTTTGAAATTCTGATGCAGTAAGCACCACACTCTTAGGCACAAATTGAAAAGACAAATCTTTTCGTTGAAACAGTTCTTGAAAAACATACAAGTTTTCTCCATCTTTGCATTGTTTGGCGACACAAATACGATTATCCACGATGATTGTTTTATCACCTGATGAATCAGTCACACTGTTTATGTTAGCGCACAGAACTCGCCACATATCTGGAGACAAAGACAATCCTTGTTTCGTAGGATGTATAAATCCATCAACATCAAACACATGTTTCCTAACGTGAACACGGGTCTGTCCGAGAAATTCTTGCACGGATATAAAGTTCACATTTCCCAGATGAATTGTACTATTAGGCAAACAATCCAATGTGAATCCTGTATCACCGTTTGGATTAATCCTCACACCTGATTGAAACGATGGTGCAGAATTGTTTCCTTTTACATCCAAAGCTATTTTATTACGCTTCGAATCAGTTAATTCATCAAACTTAGACCACGATCTTTTCATTTTAATCCAAAAATAAAGTCTAAGTCCGCAAACACTTTAAAGAAATCAAGAGCACAGAAATCACCACGCAACACCCACAAGAAAATACAAGGAACTGAAATATTCCGCTGTTGCCAATAATCGTTTACTTAATTGTCGGAGCGAATCGTGTTGCCATTCCGTCTAAATATTCGAAATAAAACAACTCAACTCTTGAAACGGTAGCAGTTTCACCCTGTTTTCAGAAGTAAACAACTCAACACAATGGCGTGTTAAGCGATTTGAAGTCTCAAGATTGAACATGAATGGTGACGTCACGATACAATATGGCCGCCACAGCGATGCACGTATTCTCTAGCGGTGAGATCAAAGAATAATTCAATGCGTATTAATTAATTGTTCATCACGTCCATAATTAAAAATATTTAATTAAAACTCAAACGTTAGCATTTAATTGGCAATCGTACAGGTACAAACTTGCTGTAACAAGCGTGAGCATGATGACGTCACAGCTTAACGACATAAAAAATTTTACAAGTCCCCATTCCGAAACTAATATCAAGTGTTGCCAACGCAGAAAAACAAAGTAACCCTCCCGTCATATTTAATCGTCGCCATAGGTTAGAGACAAAATTTTTTACAAGTCCCCATTCCGAAACTAACATCGAGTGTTGCCAACGGAAAAAAAACAAAGTAACCCTCCCGTCATCTTTCATGATCGAGCAACCAACCAACCAACCAATTAACAATACCCTCGTCATCTTTGACGATCAAGCAACCAACCAACCAACCCAAAATACCCCCCTCATCTTTTACGAGAAACCGAAACTAAAACAACTCAACTCGACAAAACAACTCAACTCAACCAGCAGGAGGGAAACAACTCAACTCAACTCGTGACGTCACTTCCGGTTCCCCCTTTTCCTTCCCCCCCCCTCCTATGACGTCACTTCCGTCCCTTACCCGGCTCTACTTACTACTTCTATGTGAGAATCCCCTTTTTTCCCAACACCTTATATATATATATATTATTACTATTATTATTATTTATTACAATCGATATAATATTTAATTAACACTTTACAATAAAGTTAAAATTTGTTTATGATTTCTGTTTGTCCGTCTGCCCACGCCCTAACATTCGTAAATAATTATGAAATTTCTTGAAATTGATATACGTTATTCAAGTTCACTATGGGACGTTTCCTATTGAAAATGGATAAATACCACCACTGGTTTGTGTATAGACACACCCAAAAGAATTCCAAAACTTTGCGTTCCATGAAAAGTATTAATATAAACCATATTTTAACACCTTTATTTTGTACAAATTATAGTAATATTGTCAGTTGTTATTCATATGCATAAGAACTTATTTTTGAAGAATATAGTATGATCAGCATTAAGATTTACAGAGATATACAAAAATATTGCTTTAAAAACTATAATTGAAAATCCCAGGATTTGAATTTTCATCTTTATTAAATTTTTTAATGCTATGATTCAAATTAGTCTACCTCTATGTATTTGTGTCCGTCCGTCTACCTGTCTGTCGGTTGAACTCTAGTAAAATTTTTCCCAAAATTATTATTTAGGATAGGAACATGGAGCCCATAGTGCCCGTGATGGATAAAAACCATTAATATACTCGACAGTTTTCGACAGTAGGGAGTATACAACTCGCAGTCCTGGAATTATGAGCATGGTGCTCTACCGACCAAGCTTCCGCAGCCGGTATTTTATCATCCATATAAGTAAATCAAAACATGATCTACCAGTTTTTTGCATAAAAAAAGATTCGTTAAATTCGAAAAAAAAAAAAAAAAAAAAAAAAAAAAAAAAATCACTGGGTATTGAAACTACACTCATGTTAGTTAAAATTACAATACCATGAATGAATAGTCAGAAATTAATGAAATTTAACGCACAAACGACTGGAATTAGTACAAATAAATAATTAAATTTTCAAAGCAAAAAGAAAAATATTATGAGTTCCAGATTTTTATTTTGTGTAACCCCCACATGTTGCAAAAAGTGTTGCTAAACAGATTTTGAATGGCTTTCTGGGGAAGAGCATTCCATATTGTTTGTATGCGTACCTAAATTTCATCTACGGAAGCTACAGGATGAGGATCACAAGCGAGACGCCGTTTAATGAAATCCCACACATGTTCAATAGCCGACATAGCCGGCCGGCAAATATGCAGTCCAAGGAAGATGCTGTATGGTTTTTTTTTTTTTTTTTTTATGAAAATAAGTCTTGAACATTCCTTTCAACATGTGGGTGTGCATTATCCTTTGAAAGATAGCTCCAAGAAAGCCTTGAAATAAAGGTACAACTTTGAGCTCGACCACAACACTGACGTACTTTTAAATTAATGAGAAAAACGAAGTTATACTATCACATAATAAAACATAAAAAACCTATCTTTACTTCGTAGTTGTTCTTAGATCTTTCGGCACCGGGCACCCGGTCCTCTTCGGAGAACGTTAACACTGCATCAAAAACAACCCATTAAATTTACTTCATCCATCCCTTTCGATCGCGGAGCCGCAAATAAAATTAAAAATACCGCTAATAAATACGGTATAAATATTCCTATCAAACCAAACAAAAATATTTTCCAGCTAATCCGTAGTGACAAAGACCCCATCCCCCCTCTTGAAACCGCAGGTATATATAAAATTCCATATACAGATCAAAACAATAAACCCGGTTCCTACATTGGCGTCACAAAAAGTAAAATAAAAACCAGAGTTAAAGAACATAAACATGACATCAAGACCGGAAAATTCAACACAGGCTTGGCTAAAACATATAACGAGAACGATATTAAGATAGAGTTTGATAAAACTACTAAACTATCCGATTACAATAGCTACCAATACGCCATGTATCGCGAATCCATCGAAATCTCTACCAATGACGACACGTGTAACGAAAGCGGCGCAGTGGCCCCAAATAGAGCATGGAACCACCTGTTGAAAAATCAACAAGGATGCAGCCAGAAGCCTACCTCTCCATCACAGTGTTAACGTTCTCCGAAGAGGACCGGGTGCCCGGGGCCGAAAGATATAAGAACAACTACGAAGTAAAGATAGGTTTTTTATGTTTTATTATGTGACTGACGTACTTATTGATGTTATTACCCACAATTCGTATCAGCTGAGATCGTCTATTGCAAGCGCACCCAAGACTTTAACACCAAATGTTCGTGCCCTATGATGTTTGATAATGCACTCTGAAAGGTTGAGTTCACCGGCACAGCGTCTAACACATATACGACCATCATGCTACCACAAATTAGAGTGTAACCTGTCAGAAAGAACCATTTGTTGCCAATCTGCACACAAGTCTCTATGTCCATGGGCCAATTGCAGCCGTAGGCATCGAAGGTTTTGTGTGAGGGAAATCCTGTATAAAATAGTTCTTGCACGCAGCCTACGGTTCAGCAGACGTCGACAAATTAATGAATCAAACATTATTACACCTGTAACAGTGGACCAAAGTGAGAAAAGATTTCTTGCACGCAGCCCGCGGTGCTCAAGACGACACTTAATTGATGAAGCAAAGATTAATACACCTGCAGCAGTGGACCAAAGTGCCGCCAACTGTCTAGATGAAGCTCTACGGCCCATCAGCGCCATGCGGACCAGATGTCTATGAACGCACGTTGACGTTATTCTTCAGCTTCTACATCTGGATTCCGAGTTGTCTGATTTTCGTCGACTCACTGCTTCCTAACTCTCATCCCTATGCAGTTTTTATGCAGCATACGATCTACTATTGCACGTATATTATATATATATATATATATATACTTCTTCACGAAGGCCAATGATTCTCCCACGTTCAAACTCCATACGTTGTTGAACTATCAGCCTCTTTCGTCGTAGAGATATTGTTTTGTCTCACCTAATGTTTACCACTAGCAGATAAGCAAAAACTATTTTCAGCACCTCGCTACAGCTCTCTGTTTATACGGTTTCATCAGCAGTTCAGAGAGCATTGCTGTCACACACGCATTTCTGAATATTTCAGCTCACTAATACTAGTTTTAGTCGAATTTCAAATGAAAAATATCTACATTAAAAGATTAAATATTTGAGAATAAGAAACTAAGCAGGTACCTTAACGAAGCAAGTACGAAGCAAGTACTTAAAGTTCATAGTAGTCAAAAAATTATATCCTGGAAATTTATTCCTATGCTTGAAACACTATTAAGCTTCTTAATATGAACAAATTTAAATTCTCGTAGATTTTGTGCCCAGGCGAACTCAGTTCTTATTTATACGAGGAGACTCCGTTCATTTTAACTCATAATAAACTGCTCTCGAATGCCATATTACCTGGAAAAAATACTCTTTTATCCCTTTATCGATTGATCGAGGAACACTCCATTTAATCTACTAAACACTAAAGCTGAAGCTTACTACAGTCCATTCCAAATAATTTCTCTTCTGTTTCGTTAGGTTACAAGTTTGTCGGAAATGACGATTTCTCTCATACACACTAAAAAATTTCTAATATTGGTAGTCTGATGTAATTTGTTTTTTATTTTTTTCTAATCAAGCAAAACGCACGCTTTAATGACTCGTGGGTTTAGGTTTTGTCATTTTCTGTCCATTAAAGCTACTTAGATCTACTATAAATATCCATGAATGAAACCGGTATTTGAATTTGATACCTGAAAATTAAAAAACTGACATGGAAGGATTTCCAGTCGGATCTGGAACATTTCGTCATCAGATGCGACTTTGATTAGTCATCAGATGCGGCTTTAGAAGAAGTTGCTAGGAAGTTCGGTAGTCGCTTAACACATGAATCTGGAAAACATGGTATCACAATGTTTTTATACTTTTTTTTTAATTGTCTGTATCGGCTTTTCCTAATTCAGATTTGTTAGTGTTAGGTGAGTGATCGTCAAGAATTGTCACGGCATTGTGACGCAAAGATGCACTGTTAAAATTGCAACAGAAAACTACTGGTAATCATTTATCTTAAGTCTTATGTAAAATTACAAGAAATAAAATAAATGGAGATGTTTAAAAAAAAAATTTTTTATATATGTATTTTAATGACTAATATTAATTTAATTAGTTTTTGGCGATAATATATTTGTGACTTGGAACCCTTTTCTAAAGTAAAAACATTCATTTTAAATGTTTATTTTAAAATTATATAATAGAAATAGATAAAAATACAGAAAAATGATTGAGAATCTCGATTATTTATTTTTCACTATGAGTTATTCTAAATTTACAGAGATTCTGGAAAGACGTTTCGGTAAATTTGCAGATTTCTTTTACACTGAGACGGCCGGTCTTTAGTGACAATTATTAAAATTAGAACATTTACTTCTCTCTTCTGAGAAGGGGAGCAATGTTAGTTTTTAATAATATGAACTGCAAAATGAATCTTAATGAATGATTATTTTTCTTTTCAATGTTCATTTTATAATGAAATTGTATTGAATGACTCCGTATATTTCATGAAATATTAAACTTTAAATGTTTCAGTTAAATGTTTTCAGAGTTAAAATATTTTCGTGTTACTTTTAAACAAATAAATCGCATTGTCTTTTATTTACAGTAATACATGTAACTATTAATAGTATGTGTGCATTAAGATTTCATTTTAATATATTATTATAAATAAATTACCTCTTGCATAGCTGCTATTTTGCGTTTTTTGGCTACCTGAAAATATTAAGCGTTAAAGTTATCATTATGATTAATATGTAAAATGTACAGAAAATATCATTTTAGTTGTTTTCTATAAAAGCTTAGATTATAAGGAAAATCATGCTTTTAAATCATTTAGTGTACATGATTTTTTTTTTAATCTTAGTGAAAAGATTGATTTCCATGTTTTCCCCTTTAGGCTAAGACCTAGCTTTATTCGCGGAAATGAGTTCACCTTTTATATCGTTTTAATGTTACTATGAAATAGATTGCTTGTTGCGAAAAAGTTAACAACAATTTTATGAGATAGAAGGATTCAGTAGCATTAGTGTCAAATTTATATAATAACAAAAGTATTTTATCATTTAAAAAGATTGCCTGAAAAACTAATCATGAACTAAGATTTAGTTCATTTTAAAAAGTTCATCACCTAAAATTCAAACTAATGTAAATTGCTCAAAAGAACACAATCTATAAATATTTTTCAAATAATGTCACGGATATGTATCATTTAAAGTTATCCGAAAGTATATTCGACTAATGCAAATATATTTAAAGAAAGAATATTAGAATAATTCAACCAAATAAAAAATAAAAAATAGCGTAAATAATTTATTACTATGGAAAATTAATTAAAGGTATTCTTATATGCATGCATTAGAATTTAAATGAATGCTTTTCTTTAAATTCCTGATAATCCATAGATGGTATTGAACCTAAATATTTGAAAGAAAATTTCCGTTTATGTCAGTCAGAATATCTCATTGTCTCACTATTAAAGGATGTCCCACAAAAGAAAAATTCAAAAGATAACAATAAAAAGTTATAGACAATAGATCTATGCTTATTATTGTGACCATGTGAGAAAAAAAAAAATTATTATACTTTCATTTTTACAAAAAGAAAAATGATAAGATTTTATAATCGTTGTCTAATTATTATAACCTTAATTAATAAAAATATTTTTTCTTCAATAATAATTATCCAATAATATATTGTAAAAAAGGGGATATGTATAGACCAAATGATTTATTTGCGGGACCACACAAAAAAATTCAGTTGACATTCTGTAATCATCCAAATGATGTTAATTTACGTTGAAAAATTGATGAGTTATAATTAATTAAATAGGTAAATTCGTTTTTACTATATAATATTACTGTGGCTCCTTTTTCGGGATACATAAAAGAATCTCGTACTATTATGGTCTGTAGTCGGTATTTCTTAAAAGTGTATTTTAATATGGTTACACCGAATTAAATATAATGAAGTTTTATTAGAATTTTAAAAGTAGGATTTTCGGTGGAAGACTGTGGGCATAGAATTTGTAATTAATTTACAACGTTACATAAAATAATTCCGGGATATTATATAATCATTTTGCATGAAATTTGATACAAGTATTTATGAATTACAGGGAATTAATTTAAAACTATCAGTTATTAGGAATACATATACATACATATAGTTATGGAAAGAAAGATACAGCGGGGAAAACGTTTCTGGTTATGTAGAAAGTCAATCGAATCAATTTATATATCTGTATATATATATAAATTACGTGTCACGATGTTTGTCCGGGGTAAACTCCTAAACTAAGGAACCGATTTTAATGAAATTTTGCACACTGTGTGCAGTTTGGTCCAACTTGAGAGATAGGATAGTTTTTATCTCAATTTATTGTCACAATATTGTTTTATTGCAATTATTTGTTAATTATAGACCTTTATTAAAGTTGCTCCAAAATATCTGTGAGTTCCATTAATTTAATTGTTGCCAAAAAAAAAAAAAAAATACGAGTTCATTTTCTTTCGACATAAAAATAAATACATTTAATCAAACGTGAACGTTAAAAAATTATAAAAAGTTAAATTATGCATCTCACGAAAATTGACGTCATAATCAATTTAAAGATTTTATACACATTGATAAAGTGCTAATGTAGTTCTATCATAGATATAGTAATATATATAGATCTCTCATCCCCATGTTATCGTAGAAAGATTTTTGATGCCGAAAAAAGATAAAAAATAAAAGCTTTGGAAACAGCCATTAAGTGGTATTGAAAAAAAAAAAAAAAAAAAAAGAAAAAGAAAAGAAAGAAAGAAAGAAATATGAATTTGAAACTGTATCTGGAGTCTTCCATTCCCCTTTAGCAAATAAATTATTCATAAATTTTATTTGCTAAAATATTAGTATGTATTCCCGTGTGTATTCACTCGGGGAAAGACGACCATATTTTGGTAAAAACGTCGTCTTTTCCCAAATGAAAAGGAATAACTTTTTTCTCCCCAATGATCACTCTATTCTATATATGCTATACTATATCTATGAGTTCTATACGCAAGCGAAGTGTGACTCACTGACCGTCTGTGCAGCCAAGAAAAAGATTTCCTATGTTAATTGCCCACTGGATTTTTTGTAAGAAATTATTAAAAATCGAGGAAATTTATTTCCCGATTTTAATCCTTATATTTGGGTATAGATATGTATTAGTTATCGCGGGTGTTAGATTGAATTATTTTGCTGTCAAATTGACAAAATTTTAATTTTAAATTTCAAAACTCTGTCGCCCTTGGCTTTTTTTATTATTATTATTATTATTTGGCGATCAAAAGCGTAACACGAAAATATACATGCCAGATGTATGCATTGTACGAAATGTAATATGTATTATTCATTGTACGTATGTATGACATGTAATATGTATTGTACGAAATATTGTTTCATATTATTCATTACTCTTTTAATATAAGTTGTTAAAATAACCATGATTTTTGAAAGGAATTAAATATTTTCGCCAGATAATTTGGCGATATTCTTTTTTTTTCGCCAAGGATGACAGAAATGAAATCTATTCCGCTGCAAAATATTAGTATCTTACATCAGATATTTTATTTAGACATTTGAAAACAAATTTGACTTTAAACTATGATAGAATATTTATCATTTTCCTTTTAATTAGTATATTATTAGTATATTAAAATTTAAAAGCATGGTATATAAAAAGTTTTTTTTTTTTTTTTTTTAATCTTATAATTATTCTTATCTTAATCCTCAATGTTTCCCATCTTTATTAACTTGAATTTACTATTAAAATTTTAACATATTCAAAACCTTCTCATCGCTTCGTTAAAATATACTAAACTTTTCCAAAATCTTTTTCTATTTAATGATATATGTATTTAATTTAAGTGTCCAATATTTCATAAGATGTCCTATTTTAAAATTTTAAAATACTTATCAAATTTACTTATTTTTCTGGTTTAGCCATATTGTTTTCCTTTTTATAACTACAGCTGTTGACATCTTTAAAATATTTAAAATGATGAGGTCATTTTATAGTAAAATTATCCATTATAGCATATATTATATTTCACTCCTCCATAAAAATTGATTTTAAAATCGTCTGCTTCTTTTATACTTTTATTTTAATACAATTTTAATTTAATTTAATTTAATTTATGTATTAGTCATTTTAGCATTTTTTATCCTAAGTAGCATTAGAAATAATATATATCACTTCTCCATTAAAATTTACAAGACCCTACAGTAAAATTAATTTGCGCTTAATACCAACTCTAAGAAAATTTTTATCAATCGCTTCCAAATTTTGACCTAAGTTTCAAATCTCAATCCTGTAGGTATTTACATCAGCTACAACGTTTTCGTATTTATTCGTAAATAATAATTTGACTGTATTAAATAGTTTACTGCAATATAATTCAACGTATAACTTAGTCACAGCAACGCGTGGCCGGGTCTGCTAGTTATATAATAAAGAATAACTAATAATGATCAGTTGAATAATGCGTAATGCAAATAAGACGTTCAGGCTCCTGATCTGCAGATCCACTAGTAAACTCTGTTTTAAATTAAGTATTAAATATCCTCTTAGCGTGCTTAGCTAATAAAAATCTGAAGATAAATGCTTAATAGAATGCTATTAAAATTAAAATATCAGCAGCACTTTACTAATGTTAAATAATCAATAAACCAATAACTTTAATTCATAGTTTTCTTCTCAATCTTGAATCACTGCTAATTAAGAATTACTACTTATAATTCAATAAAAATGTGTCGATATTTCTCTAATGACGTATGTTTTAAATCTGATGAGAAAAATGATTGTATTTTGATAAAGGTGTTTCCGTTATTTAATGAAAAATCAATTTATAGATTAAACTCACTAAGATTCTACGAAAGATATAATGGAAGGACAAAATGTTTAAAAGATAAATAGGATTTTTTATGCAATTTGAATAAAACATTTTGTAAAATTTAATAAAAGATATAGTTGTGATATAATTTTATGTTAAACTAGCAGGCTTTGCCCGCTTCGCTGGTCATTATATTGAAATGAATTCTCAAAATACTATATCATTAAAAATTAAAAATTAAAAAAAAAATTACTGAAATCAATCAAAATCTAAGTTAAAGTTCTCGCTACCTTCGGTAGCGGTTTTCCCACTCGCCACACGTCTGGAGCCCCAGTGTCTTCGGTATTGCCTTGCCTGTATTTTACTCCCCCTCCCTCGCGGGTAAATTGGAAACATTTGCAAAACCACATCAAAATGCATATTACGTACACTTAATCAACATCCACACACCAAAATTCGCCATTCTAAGGTAATTTAGATCATATTTAAGCTTGAAAATGCGTTTTTTGTCCCGACCTCCCCAGAGGAAGGGGAGAGTAATTTCAAAAAATCCCTTTATAGTGCATGTTGTATACACATACCTAACCGACACACTAAAAAATCGAGATCCTCAGGTTATTTAAAGCAGAGTTATGTTTTAAAACGTATTTTTAGCCCCCCCCTCCTCACCCCGCTCTTAAAGGAAAGAAGGGGGAAAGAACTCTGCAAAATCTCTTTATATTATGAGTTAGATACACATAACTGACCCAAACATCAAAAACCTCCTTCCTAAGATAACTTACTGCAGAGTTACACACGAATACATGTTTTTTGTCCCCCCCCGCCCCCTAAGAGGCAGCAGGGTGAAATTTCCCACATTCACTTTGTAGTGTGTGATGAATACGCATAAGCAGTCCACACATCAAAAATTGCCATTTTAAGATAATTTGTAACAGAGTTACATATGGAAACATGTTTTGACTCCCCCCTCAAGGAGGGGGGATATAGTGCGGAATTTCAAATAATCTCTTTGTAATTTGTGTGTGTTGAGTACGCATAACCAATCGACATATCAAAAAATTGCTTTCGTCAAATAATTTGGAGCAGAGTTACTCTTTAAAACGTGTTTTGCAACCCCCTCCCTTAAAGGGGGGGGGGAGAGAAAATTTCATAAAATCATTTTATAGTGCGTGTTGGGAACGCATAACCAGCCTGCGCATAAGAAATCGCCTAAAATAGTTCGTGGCAGAGTTGTGCATGGAAACATTATTTTGCCCCCCCCCCAACGAGAATAAGGTGAAATTTCACAAAATCCCTTTGTAGTGTGTGTCTTGAGTACCCATAACTAATTGGCATATCAAAAAATTGCTATTCTGAGATAATTTGAAGCAGAGTTACTCTTAAAAGCGTTTTTTTTTTACCCCCTCCCCCTCCCCCTCCCTTATAGGAGGGATGGGGAAATTTCGTAAAATCCTTTTATTGTGCGTGTTGGGAACGCATAAACAATTCACACGTAAAAATTAATCTTACTGAGATAATTTGAGGCAAAGTTATCCTTGGAAACATGTTTTTTGCCCCCATCCTCAACCTAAAGGGGGAAATAGAACAGAATTTTGCAAAATCTCTTCGTAGCATGTGTCTTGAGTACGCATAACCAAATTAATCTTACTGAGATAACTTGAAGCAAATTTTTGTTTGGAAATGTGTTTATTCCCACCCCCACTCCCAAGGGGAAAGGGGAGACATTCGAAAAATCCATTTACATAGGGTGTTGGACACACGTAAATAAGCCACACACTAAAATTTGTGACCTCAGCTCCTAAAGATTTCCCCAGACGAATTTAGCGCTAAAAGGGGGGGGGGGCGAATTTCTCCCTCGTTACTTTCCTAAAAATTTGAAAAAAAAATGAGTTTTTGGAAATACCTTCAAGAAGATGCTTGGCGGTTTTCTATATCTTTGTGCTATTACTGGTAGAGTTTCACTCCAAAATCCGTTATTTGCTAGATTTGCCTCCGAAAATCGTTTTTACCCCCTCCACCCCCCTTAAAAATTCAAAATTTCAAATTCGCAGAGAATGATTTTTTGGTACTCAAGTCTAGTCTCCCCAGCTGCAATTCCTTCCCCTTGAAGTAATTTGGAGCCGTGTTATGCTTATAAAAGTGTTTTTGCCTTCTGCCCCCCCCCCCAAGGGGAGAATGGGGATATTTCGCAAAATCTTGTCTTATTGGGGGTCAGGGTCTTAAAACCAACCTGCTCACCAAAAATTGTGACTCTGTCTCTCATAGAATCGCCATCGCTGTCTTGAGTCTGTGATCAGTGAATCAGTGAGTTTACACTTTTATATATATAGATTACAGTAGATTCCCGTACAACGCGGGGGCTGAGTTACCAAATAAAAACTACAATTTTATTTTTTAACATTACTAAATTATTAGAGTAGCAATCTATTGGTTTAATTTCACAAGATTTAGATTTTGTATAAAACGATTGCTTTGATAAAAAATTAATGGTGTTAAAAAATAAAACTATAGTATTCTTCTGGCAACCCTGCCCCGCATAGTACAGGAGTCTACTGCATAAGGAAGAAAAACTGTAATTATTTCATGGCCAATATTTGCTACTTTCGAGAACTCATATTTAACCGAAGACATTTTATTTCTCTCAAAGAACAATCTAAATGTAGAGGTTGCGGAAAATATGCACCGCACCCATCTCGAACTGAAAACCGACTGCATAAGCAGATTTCTTCGTCTCTATCTTGTCATGCGTTTTTTCTGATGTAGTAGTATTATGATGTAGCTTCTATTAGAAGGGCGCTTAGGAACGATCTGTAATATAATATATAAGTATTACATAACCCAGAAATAAATATATATAGCCAGAACTGACTTTTAAAGGAAAGTGAGCTACTGTAACGCGAAAACAAGCTAGAAATTCAGAAAATTAACATTTTATAAATTGATTTAGTCTCTTTTAATGAAATTTGATGAAAGTAACTGCTATTATTAAGAAATTCGTAAAATGAAGAATTCCGTTTCGTGGACACGGATATATAGCCACAAAATATATATATATATATATATATATATATATTATAAAATAAATGATGTGGTGTTCCAGTATTTTGAGCAATATTTTACATAAAGTAATCATAAAGTGTTCTTTTCAAAAATAAGAATTGTGAATACCAGACTTTCGCCAATTGCCCATCCATTGCTCTAGTATGGTGTAAAACTCACATTCAACTCAACCTAAATAATTAGATCATAACATATCAAATTTGAAAATATTCAATAAGAGAAGAGCTGAGATAAAGCAATAATATTTTAAAATTTGGAAAGGTTATCAGCTATTCTTAAATTCATACAAACACTAAATACACTTAAATGCAATAGCTTGCAAATATTACCACATACTTACAATATACCATATTTCATAATAATGACACACTACAATGCATGTGCACTGAATATGCTTTATAATGTTTTTATTTAAAAAATACATATATTATGTTGCTATTAACTCCATATTTTAAATAAAGAAGTTTAGCGAAACATATTATCGGGAACTTTTTTGTATAAATATTTTTTTAAGGTAAAATGCTTAAATTCATACAAATACTAAATACATTTAAGTACAACAACTTACAAATATTACAACATATTTACAATATAAATGTTTCACAATAATGACACACCTACAATGCATGCATTAAATATACTTTATAATCATTTTCTTAAAAAAAGAAAAAAAAAGTATTATATGGCTTTTAACTCTATATTTTAAATAAAGAAGTTTGGAAAAACGTATTATCCGGAACTCTTTTGTATGAATATTTCTTTAAGGAAAAAATGCTTAAATTCATACAAACACTAAATACACTTAAATGCAACAGCTTGCAAATATTACCACATACTTACAATATACTTATTTCACAATAATGGCATACTTACAATGCATGCATTGAATATACTTTGTAATCATTTTCTTAAAAAGAAAAAAAAAGTATTATGTGGCCATTAACTCCACATTTATTTTAAATAAAGAAATTTGGAAAAACATACTATCGCAAACTCTTTTGTATAAATATTTCTTTAAGGAAAAAAATAAAAGTTACACTGTTATTGAAAAACCGAGATAATGATCTCTATATCTAAAAGAAAAAACTGTTAAGCAAAATTTAATAACAAATGACGTATTGTGGGATATAAAGTTTTTGTTTATATTCTTTGTTCTGTTAATTCTGACATAAAACTCCCCAGGCAATAGATGACAGGAAACTGCAGAATAATTAAGGGGTGACAAGAACAAATTTCCGAATAAATTGTTCTTTGTTTCCAACTAATCTATTTCTGACAGGTAAATTACTGTTTTATTTGTCACAAATAAGGAAAGTAAGGAAACTTTTAACATAAATAGAGAACAGTTTGTGTAACCTTATTTTCAGATAAATGTTCATTGAAACCACTTTGATTGCTATAAATTATTGAAGGCAGATTTCTCAAAATTAACTTATTTTGGATTTTTTTATTTTTTAAATATTAACAGATAATTTTCAGAATTAAATTTAAGAAAGAATCGATAAAAAATTTATATATATATATATATATATATATATATATATATATATATATATATATATAAGAATTTTCCATGTTTAAAGTTAATCATTTTAAAATCTTAAATTTGTTAAAGACAAAGACGTATGGAGAATATTTATTTGTTAGTACTGAATTTTGAAATATTTTTTTTTTAGATTTTAGCTTCAGTATTACTGCAAAAATTGTGGCTAATTACAGACTTTATCATTTATTCGTGTTTAACTTTGATGATACTTTCGCGTTTTCTATATTCAATAGAAGAAAGTATTAGATTCGTGAAAAATCTCTGTTGTCATTTTTTTATACGTTGTAAGAAGTACTGAAAGCGTTTTCACCATTTTTGGAATAATATTTGTTTGCTCATGTGTGTGTCTAGATCAAGAACTAATGACCGGACTTTCATAAAAAAAAAAAAAAAAAAAAATGTTTAACTATTCTTTGACATAAATTGGTGTTTTTAAACTTTTGGTGTGTACATCCATTAAGAAGCGCTGTTATGCTGAAATTATCCCCATTTACGAAAAGTCTCTATCTTAGCTTCCATAGTGTAAAATTGCACAAATCTGTATATATAAGAAAATCTTTTGAAAAAAAAATCTATGCTTATTCTATTTGCGTATATATCGACAGGCAAGCGGTGCTCCAATTTTCCGTATTTATTGGAGACTATATCTCAGGTTTTATTGCATAGAAAATCACTAATCTTGATATGTGATACAGGCTACAGAAAAAAAAAATATGCAGATGTAACTCTGTTGCATATTAATAAAGAGGTGTCGCTACTATGATGCCGTTTTCTTCGTTTATGGGAGGGTTGTATCTCAGTTTATATAACAAATTAATGATATGTGAGGTTGTCATTATGTAAAAGATTGCTGATTTATCAGGGTGTGTAGCGGTAGCGCTGGTATAACTCGCCTTCTGTGATTTTTTATTTGGGTACACCTCTCAGAATCTACTGGTCGAATTGAAGAAAAAACCGCATTACTACGGTTATTTTTATTTCAATAAATAATTTGCTGTTTATAAAATGATACTAAATTATTTTAGCTTTTTAAGAGTACATAAAATCTGAGTTGTCAGTTTTTATAATTCATTCCAGAGCATTTTTAGTTTCACATTTTTTCCCACCATGTTAATTGTAAAATTATTTTCTCTAATGTGTAATTACAATAAAATAAGGAAAAATTTGTACTTAGTAAATAATAGTATGCAAAGAAGGCGGTGCTGTCATTGCTCCAGAATAAATTATAAAGGTTAGAAACTTTAGTAAATTAGTTGTACTTGTAGACTTTATTAAAAATTATTTAAAACCAGTCTATGAAATAAATAAATAAATAAATTTATCCTTCAGTTTTAACTCTCACAGTTTTTATTAATAATATTTTATTAGAAAAGTAACTGTTAATTTTATAATGTGTTAAAATTGAGAGCATTCACTGAACGTAATATATAAGATTTTTTTGTATTTTACGAGGTAAAACAGAAAAAAAATGTATTTAATGAATGGAATAAAATGATGATTATGATTATATATTTCCAACAATTTCATTCCAAACTTTTTTTTTTTTTTTTTTTTTTTTTTTACGAGCTGAAATAGAAAAAATGCATTTAATGAGTGAAATGATGACTGTGTTTATGTATTTCCAACAAATGCTTTTCAAATTGTAAAAAAATGTAAATTATGTGTATACATGAAATAATTCAAGTATCGATAAATGATTAAACTAACTGTAATATGTATATATGTGTAAAGATAGAGTAAAAGAGATGTGTAAGAGATGTAAAGATAGAGATGTGTAAAAAAAAAGTTTTTTTTTTTTTTTTTTTTTTTTCTTGGGGGGGGAGGGGGGGGGGGTCGAGCTAAAATAGAAAAAAAATGTATTTAATGAATGGAATAAAATGATGACTATAACTATAGATTTCTAACAACTTCTTTTCAATTTGTAAAAAAAGTTAATTAATAAATATAGATGGAATAATGTAAGTATCAATAAATAATTAAAACAAACTGTAATATGTATACATAAGGTAAAGCTAGGAGAGTTTGCGCACAATTCAACAAAACGTTATTAAAAAAAAATCTACATTTTAATTTTTTGTTAAACTGTTGGTGCATAGCTTTGAAGTGATCCTTCTTCTATGCATTTCCATTACTATTTTGTTGTTATACCATGATTTAAAGATACAGCTGTGATAAAGTCAAGAGAGCTATTTTGCTCTCTTTATGGGGTAGGAGAAATTACGCAAATGGGTAGGAAAGATTGCGTTTAATTTTAACTACAATTAAATTTTTAACAATGGTAATAGCACTTAAATGACATTAGTATAAGGTTTTTGTAAACAAATATTTTGTATTACATGTAGGTATTTTAATTTAATAATAAAAAAAAAAAAAAAAAAAAAAAAAAAAACAGAAAATTAAAAAAAAAAAAAAAATTAAAAGAATAAAAAAATTTATTTAAAGAAAATAAATTAAAGAAGCAGATAAAAAAAACATGGCTAAATAATAAAAAGTAACAATTAGTTACTAAATAATATATTTAACTTAAAATTAATAAAGTTCCTTTTCAGTTTGAATGGTTTCTTGTTTGTTGACCTAATCTGTCGTTGTCTATAATCGTTGCACCCGTTGTTATAAATGATGCAACTTTCATGCAACCACATGCCACAAGTAAAATTTATAAATGAGTCCATGGGAAATCGTTTAATTAAAAAATATTTTGTAATATTACCATTCTATAAAAATTCCTAGAAAGGGTTTAGAAAATTTAAGCAAACACTTTTGAAAACGAGACAAAATAACCACGTTTAATCTTAGACTGTTCAAGCAATGAACATGTACATGTAATTGAACACTCTGATTTCGATATTGTAGAACTACCTGGAGTTTCAGAGCGCCCATTGTACTCCTTCCTGCCGATCCCCTATGTGCGCAATCTCTCCTAGCTTTACCTTATGCAGGGATGAAAAAGTTCTTTTAATATGATAAGAATTTCTGTATTAAAATACTGGTGTCAGATAGAGCGAAATTCTTTAATCCTTGTATATTCGAAACAAATATAAAAATGTATTTTATATTTCTAAAAAAAAATCTCTAGATTTTTAACATTATTAATTTTAAGATCAAATGATGATACTAAAACTTTTCCCTACTATAAAAACACCTCTCACTATTATAATTAATAATATAATTAAAACTAATTATAAGTTACATATATCGGGATATATTTTATAATATTAGCCTATAAAATTATTTAGATTTTTATTTTATTTTATAATTATAAAATCAAATAATATTATCAAAAATTTTCGTTAAAAAAATATTTTAAATCAAAAAAAAAGAAAAAGTTTAGAAGTATTTTATTTTCAGAATAAAACATATTTTCAAATTACTGAACATGGAGTTCGAAACTTTAAAAAACACATCAATTTCGTAATGAGATATCATTCCATTTTCTCTTTTCCATTAACCTTCTTTCATTCGGATTATCGATCCCTGAAACCAATACTTAGAAAAATACAAACGTCATTACCTATTGTTCTGATTCAAATGATGATGTGTTTTCTACTACACTTAATTTATCTTAGATAATGACCCATTAATTTAAACAGGAATTCTCTCTTTCTTCGATGCTTATTAACACTTGGCTTGCATTCATTGTTGCTTTTATTTTTCAGGAAAGCTGTTTAAATATTTGCTTATTCATGTCATACAAAGTTAATGCTTTTGTTTCGTTATACTTGTAAAATTTTATTGATTATGTTTAATATAAAAAAGTCCTGAGGGTTATCATCGCGCGATCAATTCTGAAAAGGAAATAGATATTTCGTATCATAGATATAATTACGTTAGGGCAATCCTAGAATTCAATTTTTTTTTACCGGTTCATGGATTTTCTATAAACATAATACGCTTAAAAAAAATATTCGATATACAGTATGTGTTGATTTTGTATAAAATATTTAAGAGTGAGGACAAGGTAAAAATTTGTTTCTGTTATTCAAATACTGGTTTTAAATACTATTAAAATGAAAAGAAATGCAGAAAAATATAGATTTTTTTTTTCAAGAAATTATTCCAATTTCTATACTAGTTTTACTTCTAAACTTAAGATATTTTTTACAGTATGTTTATAAACAATATTCAATAAATTTATTTATTGTGAGCTTATTTATGTTTACTTGTCTATTGAAAACATGTATCTATTTGTTTATTGAATGCGTGGGTGATATAAGCGGTTAAAAGTAGTAAAGCTACTATGAGATCTTCAACATAATTCTCTAAAACGCAAATAGGAAACTATAGTACAAATATATCTCTATGGACGACAGGTTATACTAATACCCCATATTCGTCGTTTTTACTTTATAAAAGTATTGCATTCCATATTTTACTATTATAATAAATATATTTAACTGGCATAAAAAATGGAAATTTAATATGCTTATTTCTGTTTTCTAAAACTTTTTGTCTTGTACTTCAATTTTACTAATTCATAAATAAAACATTTTTTTTTTTTAATTATTATTATTATTCACTAAGATTTTTACTGAGTTCCGGTCAAAATTCAACTACACATTGTAGCAGTTTGATTGAATATTGCAGGCTCATACATGAAAACAAAATATGATTTGTTAAAATAAGCATGAAGAGTCTAAAACCGTCACCAAATTAATATTACTTTATGGACAAACATCGCGACATTCAGCGATATTAATTGCTATAACTGCTTTGCGAAACTACTAAATATCATCAAATCATCAACTTGTGCATTAATAGTTACTGCAATGATCTAAGTGCCTGTATTACGCCAAAGATACCTGGCGTGAGTTGGACAAAGATACAGTTGTGTGTCATAAACGCACATTTTGAACTGGCTGACATTCCAGCAAATGTTTTATCAAAAGCACATACCTCTTTTTGTATCCATTTCTCAATAAAAGAATGTTCGAAAGAATTGATTTTTTTATTTCATATATACAGACAGGATAGCAACCTCTTTTGCAAACATGGTTATTTTTAAACTTTCTCCTTTATTTAAAAATAAAAATAAAAAGATAATTTTGTTTCAATTTATTACTGGTCTATGATGCAATCATCCGTTTTAAAGTTATTGACGAGCTCTTTTGAAACATACCCATAATGCGAATTGAAGCCATGCCCCTACATACGCAATTTTTTCTTTACCTGATTGACTAACACTGTTATAAATATTTTCTTTTAATTTCACATCGAAAAGCAAAATGTCATTTTCATTATGTACATTTATATAAAATTCTGTCTGATACTTTCATGTTAAAAATTATGAAAAAGGTGTTATGTCCGCATAACCTGTTGAGCAATTGATCCCCAAATGTATTCAGCACCAGTTAACGTCTAAACACCAAGTTGTGTTAAGTTTTGTTCTTTAGTTCACGAAATAGTTTTTTAGTTCACGTGTCTGTGTGCATCCACAAAATTTTTGATGCACACAGACAGACAAAAAAGAACAGACAATCATTTTTTTCTTAAATAGTCGAGTCGTTTTGAAGACATCTTAAACCGCATAAATTCGTCGAATACCTGAGTTCGAAACTTTTCACGAATCAAGTACATTTTTCTTGCGTAAATAGAAAGTAAAAATGGCGCTGCGGTGCTAGTAATTTACATAAAAATGAATGCATTTGGATTTTATTTTCCTATGGGATGACTTATACAGTCATATAACTAAAAATTACACAAAATTCTCCACACTGTCAAATAAGGAATGTCAGAATTCTTGAACATTGCGCGCATACTACTGCTGTGATGTGGTTCAATAACTGTAGTCCAAATTTCTTTTGTTTATTGCATTCCACATAGCTTATTGCCTTGTCTAGGTGTCACTGCAAATATTTTCATTTCAACGAAACTCCTAATTTTGCACGGGAGGTTTAAAATGATAATAAAACTTCGATGTAAAACTTTTATAAGCTGAAATATCATGATACCAATAGTATCATTGTTATTTCACTGGTAGATGAGTTTGACGAGTGACTTATTTTATTTCATCATTCGATGAAAAAATGTTTTTCACATACTTTATAATGGCAAAAAATGTCAAAAAAATATTAAAAAAAATATTAAATAAAATCAGTTTTATGGAAATTACTAGCACTGTGACTTTTTTTTTTTTTTTTTTTTTTTTTACTCTATCGGCAAAAACATGAATTTATTTATCTATTAGAACCTCATACTCGAGAGACTATATGCTTCAAATAAGTCAGTGATTCTCCCTATGTATCAGTGTAAATGTGTTTCGAATTGTGCAAAAAAAATATGTTTACCAAAAAAATATTGAATGACATAGTTAAGAAACTTGAACTAGCATTTTAAACTTGTAATTAATATGTTTATTAGGACAATATATATATACATATAATATCCTAAATATCTTTATTCAGAAAAAATAAAGTATGAGTACAAAACATGTTTTTTCACTATTTATTTTTAAAGGATTCTGAACGAAAACTAAAAGAAAAATTGGTGGAATAAAACAGTGAAGTAGAGATCAACAGCAATAAGATTTTATAAGAAAGAGAAAAGAAGATTGTTTTATATCCTGGATACGTGATTCTCATGAGAAAATAAAGAAATAAAAACTGCTTGCAATCTTGTTTGAAGGATACCCTATTTTTTAAAATCTGACGGTTCAATATTTTGAATTCTTATATTTTACAAACTTTAATAAAACTAAAACGAATTAGAAATACACTACGAAAATGTAAAACGCAAGGCTGCCTAATTATTATTTTTCCTTTTTTTTTTTTTTTTTTTTGTGTGTGTGTGTGTGTGTGTGTGTGTGTGTGTGGTGAAAGTGTGTTTGTGGGGTTTTGTGTTTGTGGTGTGTATGCGAAGTGGTAGGTTCTATGAAGCAAGTATTGTTTTTCGTGTACAATTTTATTTTTTCCCAGTTGCTTTTACAAAAGACGTGATCTTAATTGTTATCTTTTTATTAAATTTTAACTTTTTTTTTTTTTTTTTAGTTTCTAAATGGTTATCTCTTTATTTAGCTTTTTATTACATAAAATATTGAAACATATGAAAGTGGTTGTATTTTTGTCATGCATAAAACAATATTGCATATGCTTATAAAACAATAAATAAAAGTATTTAATTAAATAGTGTGTACGATATACACTATAAAAATAAAGTACTGTACTGAATAAGTTTTCGCCCATCTCATTGTAGAGATTTCTAATATACATTTCTTATTTACGATATTTTTACAGTATAGAACCAGTCCATTTGTCATTTTTTCGGAATATGCATATCTTAATATTTTGTAAAAAAAAATTTAGGAAGCTTAAAGTGTATAATATGTTTGCATAGGTATTTCCACATACTGTTACTATCAAATATTTAATGGATTGAGAATTTTTATGTGTGAAAACTAGAGTTTCATGATGTAGCATACGCAGACTGTGGGTTTCGTGATATCAGTATTGGGTTTATAAAAACGTAAGCTACAAATCACATATCAAGTGTTGTATCGTGCTTCTAAAGGTGCTGCAGAATGTGGACGGCAATGAATTTTAATATATTTTTTAGTTTACTTTCATAGTATCATATACGAGGGTTGCTATTTATATTTCTGGCCTAATAATGAAAAAAACAAATATGTAGGATCGAAATTGGTTTTATTGTTTTTCAAAATATTCTCCATGATGATCAATACACTTTTGCATGCGTTTGAACCAATTTTCAAAGCACTTTTTCCAGTCCGATTGAGGTAACTCCAAAACATGCGTTTTGAATGCATCAGCCGCTTCTTCGGGGGTCGAAAATCGTTGTCCACGTAATTTATTTTTGATGTGTGGGAATAAGAAGAAGTCATTGGGTGCCAAATCAGGGCTGTACGGCGGATGACCCATCAGTTCGATCTTTCGCTCAGTCAGAAATGAATTTGTTTGAGTCGATGTGTGAGAGCTCGCATTGTCATGATGAAGAATGATTCGCCTGTTCTTCTGCTTTTTTCGAATTTCTCCGATGACTTCTGGCAAACAAATGGTCGTGTACCATTCAGAATTGACCGTCCTGCGTTGCTCTAACGCCACTGTTGCCACATGACCGTTAATGCCGAAGAAACAGGCAATCATTTGTTTCGATGTGCTTCTTCATCGAACAACTTTTATTGGTTTTGCCTCGCCTTGGAAGACCCATACTGTTGATTGCTGTTTTGTTTCCGGCTCATATGCATAGATCCATGATTCGTCACCTGTGTAGATGTTATACACAGCCTTTGATGTACCTTGAACGTATTTTTCCAACATTTCCTTGCACCAATCAACACGAGCCTTTTTTTGAGCGTTTGTCAGATTATGCGGGATCCAACGCGAACAAATTTTTTTTACGCTCAAATGTTCATGCAATATTTTATTGATGCTAGTCATACTAATGTCCAAAGACGCCTCAATCTCACGGTATGTCACATGACGATCTTGCTTTATCAGTTCACGCACAGCATCGATCTTTTCTGGCACAACAACGGATTTTGGACGACCTGCACGGGATTTGTCCTGGATCGAACATCGACCACGATTAAATTCGTTTTACCAATTTTTTACAGTGCTGTAGGATGGCGCTTTATCGCTGTATAAAGAATTAAATTCATCGAAGCACTCTTGTCTTGACAATCCACGTCGAAAGTTATGAAAAATAATCGCACGAAAATTTTCACGATTCAATTCCATTTTTTGAAAGAGAAGAACTTTTCAATTTACTGTCAACAACACAAATAAAGCTATAATGGTAAATCTTCTGCTGAATTTACGTTTAAAAATATCAAACTTTCGATTAAAATCGTCTGCGGTCGCCTAGCAACACTTACTGTTGCCAAGGCCAGAAATATAAATAGCAACCCTCGTATTCAAGATTAGGTACACCTATAGTATACCTATAGTTATTACACATGACCATACAAAATTATTTCCATAAATATTGTCTGTCTTTAGAAATAGAATATTCATTCTGCCATAGAGTATCTAATTAAAATGTTTTAGATAGCATCTATGTTTTCTTTGGAATCCAAGAAAAGATTTTTAATTTAGATAATTATTAAAAAAAGTTGACTTTTTTTTTTATAATATATATATAATTCACGTAATGAATCTCATTACTTACAGGAGATAAAAATGTAATTCATCTCACTTGTGTTATACAAAACCATAATGCATTTGATTTATATATAGAAAAGAAGTGAGTTTAATTGATGTCTTTACCTTTTCAAAAGCGTAGTATATATAATTCGTGAGTAATATTAATTCTCAACTGCAAGAATTCATCCGGAATTCTTCAAAAAAACTTTACATTTGTAATTTTTTGGAAAAATCTTTCAGATATTTTCTTTTGAATTCTAGTGGCTTTCGATATTAAATTATTTAAATTGCCCATGAAAAGGTTAAAATACAATATATTTTATGACATCCGTGTGATAAGTGTTTTCTATATATTTAAAAATGGATAAACGTTTATCAGCAAATGAACTATTTTTACAATTACAATTTAATTTAATTGTCTTGAAAATATCTGCAAACAGTTTCGCCATGGAACGCCAAGCATCATCAATGTTATTCTGTTAATTTAAAAATCTTCTGTTTGGTTTTTCTTGTTATTTATTTGAAGGAGGGAACGCCACCTTGTATCCATATTTTTCTGTGGTTCTACATCACCGTTGCAAGTTTTTTTTTTTTTTTAATCTGCTAAATTTTCCACTGTTTAAATTCTTAATTGTGATTTACTTACTTACCAAGTTTCTTGATATTTTTAAAATCCATGTCAATTTCATCGTTCTTGTTTACTGTAGTTAAGACTGAAATGTTCGGTCATACTTCATGTCGTCATATTTCTTCGATTCTTTAGATAATTTCCCGCTTTGTCAGTCCAATATAATTTCCACGTCATTTATTTTCATCTTGAAAAGTAATTTTATAAATCCAGGCGGGCTCAAAGTGGAAAATTGGATTTTTGTAATTCTTAATGTGTTGAAAAATATAGATAATTTTAAGGACAAATTTTTTTCCATTCCTTTCTTCTGGAAAAATGCAAAAAAATATGAAAAGAAACATGTTTGTAATTTATTATACAAGTGACAAGTAATGTACACACTGATTTCAATACTAATAAATTTTAAAACTAAACTCGATCGAGCAATGTAAAAAAAGATATACGTTTATATTAAAATTTAATACAGTTTCGAAATTAGAAACAGAAGTTACTAACAGATGGCGCAAAGAGTCGCAATATTGAGTTCCTGTAAAAAATACATCAATGCCTTTTTTAAGAGTTGGAATGTTGAAGGAGGTTAGTATAGAGAAGGTCATATGGTACACTGAATTTTTATTTATTTGTAGAAATCTCTATAGCATACAGAGCCATCTGTGGGCAGTTTTTCATACTAATTTCTATGTAAACTTCCATGTAAACTTTTATGTAAACTTCTATGTATAGCTTTCACGTCGTTCCATTTTTATAACGATGTTTGATTTCGAGATTTTAAATTTTGAAATCGTTGCTTTTTTTTTTTTTTTTTTTTTTTCTGAACACCCTGTAACAACATTAAACATTCTTGATTATTTTATTGCTGTTTATTTTTTTCTGAATTCAACATAATAAATTGTGTAACCAAAGAAAAGAATACAATTCAAAATTATTCTTTTTAAAACTCAAATATATATGTATGTAAGTATTTATTTCTTTTATATTAATTTTGTCTCTTAAGCTAAATTTGAATTAAGTCTGAATCAATTATAAAGAAACCAGATCTATCCATCACGTTTCTTTAGACTATATTAGTTGTTTTTTTTTTTTTTTTTTTCTTAAAATTAAGATTTTATGTGTCAAGCTGAAAAAGGTATTGACAGCAACATTTTTAATACAGATTTATGAGTGTACGTACAATGTTAAAAATTTCGGTTCAAGGTTGAACCAAAATTTGGTATTACAGTAGCTGCAATGTATGAGGTTGAACCACAACTCGGTATAACTGTAACTGCAGCCATACGATGGTGAAACCATATACTGTTATTTGGTGGTTCTTGTTCAAAAAAATACACCAAATCATGGTAAATGATTTCACCATTATATGGTTGGAAATAGTGTATTACCAAGTTTCGGTCTTATCGAATGCCAAATTATAATAAAAAGTTTTACCATATTTTGGTGGCAGCTACAGTAGTACCATATGACTTAGTTCAACGTTGCGCAAAACTTTTAACAGAGTAAAAAATTGATTTTATCGCATCATTAAATGAAAGCCGTATATTAAATATAGTGCAGCTGACAAAATTTTGAAACATACAATTTTTTTAACTCAATAATTTAAGGTTAAAAAAAAGTAAATGACTTTTTTTAGTGATGCTTATTATAATTCTTCTTAGAAATTTTTAAATTATAAGTATTTCTTTTGCGTTTATTTATTGATAATTTTTCCTAACCAACTATATTAGCAGGACACTTTTTCTTATAAAAATAATTTTAAATATGTATAATTCTTCCCTCAGTACTCTCAAAATTTATAATAATATTTTGTAGATGGAAAAGTAAAAGAAGGCGTTTTAATTAAGTCTAATTATTTAATTTTCAATATTTATCTTATCAGTAAATATTATTATGAAAAGACATGTTTAAGAAATATGTAAGGTATGAATTAAAAAATAAAATTAATCTCAAAAAAGCTACTTTTATTTTTAAAACATTTTATTCTCTTCATTTAAATTACTGTCTACCTAAAAATGATCAGGGTTTAGATGTTTGATCTGTTTGGTTGAATATTAAATTTAATGAATATAGTTTTATTATTATTATTAAATATGAATATGTAAAGAATATTGCTAAGGCATGGACTTTTGTGAAATGTTAGCAATTATTATTATTATTATTATTATTATCATTATTATTATTGAAGTATTTAATAATTAATGAATGCCTTATATAAAGGAATAATAAAATAAATAAAATAAAGGAGTCAATTGCTTGATCTGAAATTAATAATTTCAATCCATTTTTAAAAAAAATTAGATTGCCGATTATATTTATTTAGAAAAGCCAAAATGTCTGTAACTTAAGGGGAAAAAATGTATAAAGTTGTAAATGTGATCGTATGCAATTTAAAATGTCAAATGTTATTACTAATTTTAAGGTTATGATGATTACTAAAAAATAAACCATCACTGTAAAAAATATGTCCTATTTACTGCCAGAAATTCTCTGTAATTTGAGAAAATACGTGTAATTTACGAAAAAATTACATTGTCAAAACGTATTTTTTGTAATTACAGAAAATGTATGACAGCAAATAGGACATATTTTTTTTACAGTGTAGACATAAACTTAAATTTTGTTTTGTTTACTTAACCTTCTCTATATAATCACAATCCAGAATTAAACATTTCTCCGAGCCTTTCTCAAGCATCTAAAGGTCATCACCGCGGAACATTGGGGATGTGGGTCATTTAATTTCACTGGTTCCTAAAAATGAAACAAATTCTATGACTAATAGTATTTAATGATCCAGGGTTTGTGCAACAGTAATTTACTTCTTTTTATGGCACCATGAATCTTCTTATTCTCCTAGGAATAATGACTGTACGGATTTTTTATGACAATATTTATGGAAACTAAAAGGTTTATATTAAAGATGAATTATATGTAATCTCACTCATGCAGTCTTCTGTTTTTATTAATACCTTATTTTACAGCAAAATATGTAATAAACTTTAGCTTATACATATGACGGATGAAAAATGATTGAATTTAAATGTATGGTGATACGAAATTTTCAGTTTTGCATTTGGGTGGCCAAGACAAACATTTTCTCTTAATATAAACGGATAATGCTATCAGAAAAAAACTGAATTTTAAGAAATTGCTTTTTATCATATAAAATGTATAGTAATAATGAACGAGTTCAGAAAAATTTGTATTTAGGGGGTATTCTGCTCTAGAAATTAAAAAAAAAAAAGAACTTCTCAAGAGCTGAATTGAAGGAGGAAGGCCCAATGTATGGATCTGGGATCGCCGATTGATGCAAAGTGAGTATAACATATTATTTTCAGAGTTATTCCATTAGAATTGTTTCCTAAACTTTAAACGCGTTTTTCTCGAAACTACTTTTTTTGAGGTGGTTGACATGATATTTCAAGTTCTACTGAACCGATTGCTTTGAAATTTAGTATATATCTTGTTTATACAACTCTCTATCGCGTCTGCCTTGGATTTTAAAAAATTTTGATTTTCAATATTTTTAAAAAAGTCGAAAAAGTCGAAAAAAGTCGGGTAAAAAATTTTTTTTTTTTTTTTTTTTTTTCAATTCGACGCCATTTTGTCATTTTTTTTTTTTTTTTTTTTTTAAATGGTCAACCCGATAGCGACATCTTTATTAATGAAGAATTTGTTTGATTTTTTTGTTTTAGATCACTACAAGGGTTGAAATCATGTCAACCAGGACGCACCGTTTTTTTTTAAGCCCCCACTCCATCGGCCTGTATCTCGGCGAATTTTGGTTTTTTTTTTTTTTTTTTTTTTTTTTTTTTTTGTGATTTTTTTTTTTTACATTCTCAAAATGTCAATAAAAAACATATAAAAAATGGATAGTAAAAATGTTTTTCATTTTTTTTTTTATCTTACTTTAAAAAATGCCTAAAATTCAGGCTTCTAGACCAGAATACCCCCTTTAGTTTACTTGTTAATATGCCTTGAAAATTATCTGTTACTGTTGTATGTAATTTATGCTGCACTTTTTAGAAAAATGCATAATGAGTAAGGAAACTGAAACATGTTGTAGATGAAAAATAATACCTTGCTTTTACCAAAAGTTATTTCTGCAACAATCAAAGGTTTACCATAATTTATATTAAAAGAAAAAAAACTTATCCGTTATTTATAAACTATATAAAAAAGGGAGTACTCTCTTTAAAAAGGAAACTAAAAAAAACAGGTCCAACATATCGTTAGAAAAGACATTGAATGAGGCATATTTAAAGGACAGAAATATTTCTAATATTCTCAGATTTATTGTTTGTCAAAGAAAGATTTTTTTTTTTTTTTTATGTAAAATTAAAATTATGATTTAGCTGTGAAAAAATAATCTGGTGTGTCATTCACACGACTTTCTCTTACCCTGAAATTTAATACTATAAATACAGGTTGGAGATTAAGAGGTTAGATAACGAGTACTGTTACGTAAACATATGTCAAACAATTCAAATTAGGCTTCAGAAGAGTTTTATATGATAATTATTTCTGAGTGATGGGGGCTACCGTCTCCCTCAACCCCCCGTTTCATTAATGCACCTACATTTATATAGAATTTAATTCGCTTATTGAAAAATTGTGATTTAGCTGTGAAAAAATAATCTGGTGTGTAATTCACACGACTTTCTCTTACCCTGAAATTTAATACTATAAATACAGGTTGGAGATTAAGAGGTTAGATAACGAATACTGTTATGTAAACATATGTTAAACAATTCAAATTAGGCTTCAGAAGAGTTTTATATGATAATTATTTCTGTGTGATGGGGGCTACCGTCTCCCTCAACCCCCCGTTTCATTAATGCACCTACATTTATATAGAATTTAATTCGCTTATTGAAAAATAATTTTTTGTTGTTGTTAAAAATGAAAAAAAATTATAACTTTATTTTAAATTATCGGAGATTTTTGTTTTTAAAGGTACTGGGGAGCTCTTTTGAAAGATATCGATCATGAAAATTTACTCCCCTCGAGGGTGACTTCCCCCCCCCCCCAGGTGGGAGGCGGGGCTCCCACATACACAAAAAAAACTTCACAGTTGACTATCTCTATTACAAAAAATATATATTCGTTTCATTTGGTTTAGTGCAGTCTATAGATGTTAAACTATTGACGTAATGTATTTGAATAATTTTGAGTGTCCCTGTACATGAACCATTTGCTTCATCTCAACGAAAAGCTTACTGTAGCATCCCTATATGATACACATTTAGAATACCGAGTTTGGAATTTCTGCTGCTATTTGTTCTTGAGATATGCTGATAACCGACACACAGACATCCACACAGACAGACACACAGACCATTCGCTAAAAACATGATTTTCGTAGTCAGGGGACCTCAGAACATGTAAATATAACAAAAACTCACGTTCGAAAATTTGACCCTAAACCAATACTTTCTCAACCCTATGGGTAAGAGAAAGTAATTAAAGAGATTTAAATGACGTTTGTATCTAAAAAAGAAAGTTTGCATTTTATAAAATCATCTAATGCTAATTTTGTTGTAATCAAACAGAAAACATAAATAATCTCTTATTATATTAATAATAAATAAGCATTTGTAGCCAACGATTATGCTTATTTTTATTCAGTTGAAGATGTGGTATCATGAGAAACACACTATTATAGCATTATAGGTATTGCTTATATCAGCACTACTCTTTTACTTTGAAGGTGTCAAAATATCGCATAATCAGTATAAAGAATAAATTATTATAATTGTTGCAAAGAATAATCGTTCTTCCCATAGCATTCATATTGAATTTAAAGATTAGGAAATTTTACAACACCAAAATACAATATTATGTAACGAGAATAGTATACAATAATTTCTTTCTTGCCGTAGTAAATATATACAGGGTGCTTCTAATGTCTTAAGAAAAATATACAGGTTAGATACAGAATATCCCAAGAATTGAGAATTATATAGGAACCCATGTCAGCAAACGTAACTTTAACCATTTAAGAAATGAATGGTTTTGTCTACTGCGTACTACTAACTTTGCCTACGGTGTAAATTTTAAAATCTTGCATGCTTCGTTATTTCGCAATATCATGCACAATGTTTGTATGAATGCAATCAGTAAGATAAAATGCATCGACAAAAAAAAAAAAAAAAAACAGAATTTATTTATTTATGTAAACATTAGCAAGTAAAAACATAAAAAATAAAATAAAAAATAAAAAAACAACATTTTATAACTATGTCCATATCCCCAAAAAAACACCTGGTTCTGAAAAAGTTAAAATGACGTTTTCAGTCTTGCGTTCCTATAGAATTCTCAATCACTGTGATGTTCTCTATATCCCCTCTAAGTTTGTTCCTATAGAATTCTCAATCATTGTGATGTTCTCTACCTCCCTTCCAAGTTTGTCTTATGACCTTAGAATTACTCTGTATGTAGTAATCACTTTGTTATTTAGCTAACGCAGCTTTGTACAAAAAAATACTATATATATGTGTGTGTGTATATATATATCCTTTAATTTGGCTTTTTAAAAAAAGCTTTTTCATCATGTTTCCAACTTTATTAACATTTTATTTAACCATTAGATTTTAATCGCATTCCCCTTACTCAATTTCGTATGATGCATAACTAAAGATACTTCGAATTACAATAAGCATGCTTTTAAATAATTCATTTACCAACATTTTCTTCTCGCAAAAATGAGAACTTTTTAAAAACCTAGTGACGTTTTTCTTCTCATTATAAGTTTCCGCTTTCATGAATTTTATTCCGTTTCAAAAGTTTCTTTTCTTAATGGGCCTGTTAATTAGTACATATATTCAACACTTCTCATTAACTTAAGACATAAAATATGTCTTATCTTTATCAAATTTAAAAAGAAATATTTCTTATGCAACTAAATACTTCCTCATTTAAACATTTATAAATAGTTAACAAGATGTAACAGTAAACTGGCAATAGACAAAACATACTTCTTTTGATTTTCCATCCTCAAATAAATAAATATTTAAAAAATTTAAAGTATGATTTGTGTATTATTTTGCTATATATTTTCACTAGATTTATTATACGAATAAAAAATCACTTTTATTCGCAAAAAAATATTTTTTGTATGAAAAGGAATACAGTAGAACTTGGATAATTCAAAGTTAACCAAAAATTAGAAATAACCAAAAATTCGAATTACATATACTATTTCATACTTACCAACATACTAATTAAAATTCCGTAGTATTGTTAGCCCTGCCTTCTTTTTCCCACCAGTATCCTTTTTAGAGTATTTTTCTTCTTATTTAATGGTAATTGCATTTGCAAAATATTACTTTAAAAATTTACTGGTGTGAAAAAAGGGGTGGGATTAACAACACTACAGAATATTAATTAGAATGTTGGCAAGCATGCTATTTTGTCAAAAAGAAGAGATAAATTAAAAAAATTAAAACTCAATGATCAAAGATTTATTATATAAACTTTATATCAAAGAGAACTACTACATCCCTCCCCTCCCATTAAATCAATAATTTTTACGAGCTTAATTATTCAACACTTTTTTTAAAATAGTCAGATATTTTTTATTGCTTCTTCAAGTACAATCTTTGTGTCATAGCATATGACTTCAACCTATCAGTTCATACAAAAATAGAATCTTCTACATCAGACATGACTTTCAGTTCGAAAAACCCTCTAAGTTCATGTATGTGCACCATATCTTATGATGCATTAGGTAGGGGCTTTTCTTGTATTTCCTTATCCTTATTTTGAAAGACTAAATACTTCCTCATTTAAACATTTATAAATAGTTAACAAGATGTAACAGTAAACTGGCAATAGACAAAACATACTTCTTTTGATTTTCCATCCTCAAATAAATAAATATTTAAAAAATTTAAAGTATGATTTGTGTATTATTTTGCTATATATTTTCACTAGATTTATTATACGAATAAAAAATCACTTTTATTCGCAAAAAAATATTTTTTGTATGAAAAGGAATACAGTAGAACTTGGATAATTCAAAGTTAACCAAAAATTCGAAATAACCAAAAATTCGAATTACATATACTATTTCATACTTACCAACATACTAATTAAAATTCCGTAGTATTGTTAGCCCTGCCTTCTTTTTCCCACCAGTATCCTTTTTAGAGTATTTTTCTTCTTATTTAATGGTAATTGCATTTGCAAAATATTACTTTAAAAATTTACTGGTGTGAAAAAAGGGGTGGGACTAACAACACTACAGAATATTAATTAGAATGTTGGCAAGCATGCTATTTTGTCAAAAAGAAGAGATAAATTAAAAAAATTAAAACTCAATGATCAAAGATTTATTATATAAACTTTATATCAAAGAGAACTACTACATCCCTCCCCTCCCATTAAATCAATAATTTTTACGAGCTTAATTATTCAACACTTTTTTTAAAATAGTCAGATATTTTTTATTGCTTCTTCAAGTACAATCTTTGTGTCATAGCATATGACTTCAACCTATCAGTTCATACAAAAATAGAATCTTCTACATCAGACATGACTTTCAGTTCGAAAAACCCTCTAAGTTCATGTATGTGCACCATATCTTATGATGCATTAGGTAGGGGCTTTTCTTGTATTTCCTTATCCTTATTTTGAAAGACTATTAAAATAAATAATGCATTTTAGCTGAGAAAAATCTTGGGGAAAAATTTTACTGTAATATTTTAAAGTTAATCGTATGAAAAATTCGAATTATCCAAAATAGAATTCGAATTATCCACGATTTTTTAACATTATTTTAATACAAAATTCAAGGGACCGAGTAAAAAACTCTAATTATCCAGAATTTCGAATTAAACAAGTTCGAATTATTCAAGTTTCACTGTATATGCACAGGTCTTCTTCAACTTCTCATGTGTAATCTATACTAATATATAGAAGAAACTCTGTTTGTATGTGGAGGGCAATCTCTGGAACTGCTGAACTGATTTGAAAAAAATATTTCACTAATCAAGATCTACACTATCCCTGAGTGCTGTAAGTTATAATTAATTCTGATAAAATATTTTTTTAATTAGAATTTTCAATATTTTAGTTAAAATCCCTATAAAATCCATTAAAAAAAGAATGAAATATTGAAACTATAGCGGTTAGCACTGTGGCTTCCAGGTAAAGCGTCGGGCTCCGTATTTAGAGTTTGTGAGTTGAATCCTCGTGAAGGAAAACAGTTTAAAAACAATTTTTATTGAAATCTAAATTATTTATTTTGCATTCTGTCATTATACGAATTATGTTTATGTTACCTATACTAATATATAAAGAAGAAACTTTGTTTGTATGTGGAGGGTAATATTTGGAATTACTGAACCGATTAAAAAAAAACTTTTTACTGAGCTACACAATCCCTGAGAGTATAGACTATAAATTATTTTCATAAAAAAAATAACTCGAAATTTCAATATTTTAATTAAAATCCCCATAAAAGTCATGAAAAAAATATTAGTTTTTATTTATAAAGCGAAATAAAAAACAGTGATTCTGTTCTTTTGAAAACTCATTTGAATATAGTGACCAGCAAAGCGAGCGTAGCCTGCTAGTTATATATAAGTTGTAGCTTGTAACATAATTTTAATGCAGGTCGCAACTCAGAAGCTGCGGGTCCGAGTCCCTTTTGCATTCAGAAATATTGTGTATTTATTTTATAATGTTATTTTTGAATAGGGCAATTTATGTATTTGTCCTGATAGTGGTTGAATTATATCAACTTTATCCTGTTTCAAATGATTAAGACATTTTACATAAGTTCACAGTCCACCCTAACATTATATGCATCTTCATAGCAAAAAATATTTCTTAAAGTTTTATATGTTTTCGTTGAGTATCATATTACTTTTTCTTTTCTTTTTTTTTTCCCCATTTTAACTTGTTAATATCACTGACATAGAATGAGTTACTTACTTTCTGTGGTGCCAGTAGACTTTTATTTAAAAGTGGCTACCAAAAGTGCAAAGGTGGCGACCATCTTATATGACTGTGGTCGCCAGTGGCTACCATTCATGATTGCTAGTCTAGAGCATTACTATCCAATTTTGGACATAATGACATTTTATGGTAGTAATAGTGGACACTATGCCTGACATATGTCAATTGAAAATTAAAAACTTTGCATAATAATTAAATTATGCATAATTATTTTATTCATATGAAAGCAAAGGTTACAATGAGTTAAAAATATGCAAAGATATATTAAACAAAATTACATTTCTTTGTCAAAACTACAAAAAAAAAAAAAAAAAAAAAAAAAAAAAAAAAAAAACGAGAAAATGGAAGAAACTACAATAGTTTTCAGTTAAACTAATGTTATGCTAAAGCTTATGGCTGGAAAGATTTATAGTTCAATTCATTAATATTAGAATATTTTAAAACTAAATCCTGAAAGCTGTTCAAATCTCTGCAAGAATAAGAAAATATGTTTTCAGAGTTTTAATTTTAAAGTGTTCATTACAATTACAGGATCCACAACTGGTGTACTTACCCAAATACAAGAATGCTATATTTACTAAAAATAATTATCATAGACATACGAATTCATTTATAAAAACATTTTTCCGTTGAGACAGGTCTGTAAATAGTTTTTAAACTAGAATTATCATAATTACATGTTTATCAAAGTCTATTAATTTACTACCGATATTTATTTGCTATTTATTAAATTATTACCAATATTGTCAAAGGAAATGTCCTCTATGAGGGTTAGCACCATCATTTGCGGCCGTATTCACCATTAACTTCTACTCTCGGTTGAACAAGAAAACGTGAAAAGCGTCTAACTCAGGGTGCAGCTTTCCAGCAGAATTTCACGCTAGTTTCTTTCATCTAACGACGAAGGTTTCATATACTGTGAGATTTGTTTCTTTCAGCTGAAAATTTAAAACTAACAATGCCGCTAAATGGCAGAAGCAGTGTACTTTTCAAGTTTTCGTATTCAACCGGGACTTGAAGTTAATAGTGAATACAATTGTAAGAGGATGAAACTAGACTTTAAATTACGTAATATATGTTTTATTTGTCTTTCACAGGCTGATGGAAACATGGGTGAAATTTGATCCAAAGTTCAATGAGCTCATATTTACTGATGACATTTGTCAATAAAAAATAAATTGAAGATGAGTTTCAATGTTAAAGCAAATATAAATTCCCGGAAGCTTTCTAGAGGCATAAATTATTCTACAGAAAAACTTTACGTTACTCAGTCTGTAACCAGGTCCACTGCCTTCCTGAGACATGTTGTATTTAGTTATTCCTGAACGTTCCCCTCATTTTCATTTTACGTACCAATCATGTTAGTTACTTTTCTCCTAATTTAAAGTAACAAAAATTGTTTTAATTTTTTTTCGTATTTATTTAACCGTTAATTGAAAGTAAACTATTTTGCTTTGCTTTTGTAATGTTATTCTAATCAAAATTTGAATAATAATATTATAATTTTAAAAAATTAAAGAACGCGCTTTTATAGAAATGTGAACTAAAAAGCACAAAATATCTATCTTAGTATTAAAATGCAGGGTAAGAGAAAATCGTGTGAGTGACACACCGTAATATTTACATACATTTAAAGCTTTAATTAAAATAATTTAAAATTAAACAAAAACCTTTTTTAAAAAATCTCCCCTGACTGGGATCGAACGCTAGACCTTTAGGTTCGTAGCGCGGAGCTATACCTCAACGCCCAGACGTTCACGCAGAGGAAGACTTTTTTTACAATATAGATATTTTGTTCGCTCCCAGAGCTGTTACAAACATACAAACATACATACATACAGGTGAAGCTAATAAAAGTGTGTTGAAAATTGCTTTTATTTTGAGCGTTAGATAAATTAATGGCAAATTTCTTCATATTTCTTTTTTTTTTAAAGAAAAATGGCACTCTTTACGTTGAGATTTTATTTGCAATATGCCACTTTAAAATATTTATGTTACAATTCAAGTAATTAGATAATATTTAAGAAATTATACAATACATTATTTTACAAATATTTCATCTCAGTTGTTAAACATGTCATCTTAGTACGAGATTGGAAAAAAAAATTTGTACATTAAAGATCAAATTTTATATCAAAAGTTATATAATATGAAAATGATAATCATTTTGAAAATTATATTTAAAAAATTTTATTACCATTCATTAATAACTCATTTTTAAATGTTTGTAGAATGTATTAACAGAAATTATGAAATATTGTCTATTTTTGAGAGATTTTTTTCTATTAAATGTTTTACATGTTTATTAATTCCACTGCTCCAGATCCTACAAAATATTTTGAATTCCTATAAAATTTTGATTTAAAAATCATATTTTGTCTGAATAATGTGTTTTATAGGAATATGAAATTATAAATTAAGGATATACTAAATTTTTTAATTTCAGTTAGTTGCTCTTCATGCTTTATACTTCTGAGTTATCCTGCAGAACTTATAACTAATTATAACTAATTATAACTAAATATTTATAACTAATGTACTTCTAATTTTTATTTTCTACTATAAAAATTTAACACAATTCTTTATCAAAATAGTCTTAAATGGCAGAAAGAAAATACGTATAAGATGTTTCGATTATAGCTTATGAATACTGAGTAATACAGTTACAAATAAAGGAAATATGTGTTTCAAAACTCATTCTAACTTAAGCAAAATGATTTTTTCTATGCTTACAACTCTCCAATTAAACTGTATAAGAATTAATCTCTTATGCATATTTTTGAAAAGTATTAATCAAGTTTTATAATAATAAAAATATGTATTTTAAAAGTCACTGTTTTGACATGTTAGCAATTATAATCCGATTATATAAACAATCATCAAAATTATTGAAAAACTTTCCAAATAATTAATACCATAAATAATTGTTGTGTATGAAACATTTTTTTCTATAAAATATTTTTCAGTAATCATAAAAACTGATAATTCTATCAAACTCAATATGATTTTACATCTACGTTATTCTAATGTTTTTTTTTTTTTTTTTTTTTTTTTTTTAATGCACAAAAAAATTACATCTGAAAGAACATAACATAGACAAAGTATTTAATATAAGCCCCTGTATGATCTATAAATCCTATATATTAAAATTTGTATATTAAAATTTTCAGCTAAAAATACCTAACTTAATTCGAAATCACATCAAGCCATTACCACGTATACAATGATTTTTCATGTTACAATGTAGCAAAGAAAAACATGTTGTGGCCATCATTTTATATGTAGGATATTTAAATTTGTACTTAAGTAATACACATTATTTATTTTTTAATAATTAATGTTCTGTAACCAGCGTTTCTAACCGTACTATAATTATTGTACACATAGTTGCCAAGTCTCCGATTTAGGCGGGAGACTTCATACCAGAAATTTTCTATGATAAATTTTACTTTATTTAATCGTGGAAAATTAATAAGGAATATTTCTAACAAAAACTACTAATGCGAAACCCAATTTAAAAATTAGGAATGTGTGCAACTATTTTCATACGGTTGGCAAGGCTAACTGAAACAATATTTAAACAAATTTTTAAATTGATCGTGAATTGATCGATGTCATTTCCTTAAATTTTAAATACATATTTGTAACCAAATTCTCAAACATAAATTTTTAGTGCATGAAAGTGAAACGATTTGAATTTGATTTCATGTTCGACTGTATTTATTTGGCAACCCTACCCCCGCGTTTTACGGGGATCTGCTGTACATTTATTTCACAGCACGCATTACACAACTGCCAAGTCTCCGGTTTTTAAGGGTGATAATACAGGAAATTTTTAATAATTCTTTTCAGCTTATTTGATTTTCGAAAATATATGTGGCATATTGCTTTAAAAAAATAGTGGTGTTAAATCTGATTGAAAAACTAGAAAAGTTAGCAACCATGGCATTACTCGACGTATTTACGTGCTCTTTCTTTTCTACCATAAATATTTTCTGTCAAGATTGATTTAATACCGAAAATTTTTAATAATTGTTTTCAGCTTATTTAATCGTCGAAAATATATGTGACATATTCATTTTACTATTGTTTCTTTGTAGTTCTCTTTACTATTGATTTGTATCTCCTAGGATTTTTTCTAGCGCATTTCGTTAAAAAGTGCAAGCGTATCTTACTTCAGTATTATGTATTAATTTCATAACAATCCCAGCATATTTAAAAAGTAGGCAAAATTTTGAAAAAGTACAGAAAGGAAATAGAACTAAAGTCACAAACAACTTCCAGATTTTTTGATAAACTTCCAAATAGGAAAATGAATAACTACAATTAAAATTTAAAACCTAAAAACAATGCTTGAATAATATACAAAAATTCCTTAGAATCTTTAAATATAATTACAGTTTCTAAGAAACTTCATTGTTTTTTATATTTCATTAAATAAAAAATTTAGGATGTGCTACAATAAAAAAAAAAAAAAAAAAAAAAAAAAAAAAAAAATCATGTGGACAAAACATGACTTCCTTGTGCTAATGAAACTAAACACGTAGTTATAATTTAAATAACATAGATATTTTCATACCTGTTAAGAGGTTCGTAAATAAACAGACAAGTTCTTGTCGATGAATGTTTTTTACTTAGTGAATGTTCTGGACATAATCTAATAAAACTATTACTCTTACCATAAAATTCAGAAAAACAGAATATACACAGCATAGATCGTCCATAAAAGGCAAACTCCTAGTTCATAGTTTAATGGAAATCACTAAAGTGTATAAGTCCTACATTTTTACTACTTGGTGACGTTTAGTGCTAAGAAGTCGGTGACCTTTACCAAAAGAAATATAACTCGTTTTAATACTGAGATTAGGTTTTTATATTTTGGCAACACCTAACTACTATTTTCCACCAAATTTGATGGTGAAAAAACAAAAACGTTACGAGTTCCTACAAACCTCCGTTGAAGCTAATAGACCATTACATTCCTGATAAATTTCCATGCAATTTTCACTCTAAAAAGTATTCTAATAAAGGAAATAAATTTTATCCCTTGTAACAATATTCTTACATGGGTTCTATTAGAATATTCTGTTGAAATATCTAATTCGGGAGGTCATGGAAAATGAGTTTCTATCCATATATCTAAAACAAAAAGTCATATAATGATTGGAAGAGGTGTTGAACAGCTATGCTAACTATACGTCAAATCTGCTTTTAAGTTTTGCAATGTCTACACCCACAAACACTTGCAGAAATCACAAAAAAATCAAGACTATTTATAAAGTGAAAGTTCATATTAAAACAAAAATTGGATTTATAGTACAAGATATTATAAAAATCTTTAACGTAAAATTTTGTTATTTTATTCTTTTTATTTTTTTTTAAATAGATGACAGAAATATACATAATGATAGATTTAAAAATAAATTTATGTTATTGATCTAATTTACAGGTGAAATAAAATAAATAAAAGAATCTTGAAAAAAAAAATATTTACACATTATTCATTATTATCGAACTCCATGAATATCGATACCTTTGAAAGAAAAATACTACTTTTATTAACTAAAAGAAAAAGTAATGTATTACAAAAATAACAGCTATTTCTCATTTTAATAGCAAATCTATGTTTTGTTATTTAAATTTATCAGCTTAATTAATTATGTATCTAAAATGTTTAGATATTCAAACGGTATTCACGTAATATATAGGTAAAATTTGTGTTAATGAAAATAGTTGATAAACTAATTTTTTTTGTTTAATAGCCTCTAATGAAAACGGGTAAGTATAATGAAATATTTGCTTTTGCTCATAAATTTTAATTAAATAACTTATAGAACAAAATTGATGATGATCTTTATAAAATATGTTTTTTGCATTTTGCAAATATTTTAACAATATATATATATATATATATATATATATATATATATAATCTTGGAATGCGTAGAAGTAAAGGTCTGAACTAAATAAAAGTTTTAAAAAAAATCTACCAATTTAAGGTTAAATTATATTGCTATCTGGTTCTCTTTTTTTTATTTTATTTTTCACTATTTCTGATAGTACTTATATCATCCCCCAATTTTACAGTATTTAACTGCGCTCTAATTCTTGTATGTGCATTTGATTTACTATGAAATTTAAGTGTGCGATTAAGTCATTATACCATATTCCTTATAATAATATTTATTTAAAAATCTTTACGAAATTACACAAGAATTAAAGAAATTGTGGTTTTGTGAAACTCATTTGTTCTTGATAATTGTATTTTGTGTGTTTTAATGAAATTTGTCAATTTCAAATTATATCAAATTGATATGTTTTTTTTTTTTTTTTTTTTTTTTATTATTATTATTATAGCATACTTTTCGTTGTAAGTAGTATGTGTTGAATTATGTTATGTTACTTTCTTATTCCAAAAAAATGTATGAACTGGGATATATTAGATGATTATGAGTCTACTTCTTAGAAATACTGTAAAATATATTTTAAATTATGAAGAAACATAAGATCGGGTGTATTAATATAGAAGCGAATACTCTTCGATGCATAGGTCGCATAATATATAAGTGACGAAATTCAAATACGTTTAATTTAAAATATGTGCAGACGGTTCAGACATACAAAAGGTTATATTGAATCAATATTTCTTGAAATTCATGTTTATCACAATGTCATGAAATTCATATTTGTGTATTGGAAGTACTTTTACTTCCGCTGTTGTGTGCATTTGTATGTGTGTGTGCGGGTGTGTATGCAAAGCAAGCTATCTTTTAAAATAGGACTCAATATGTATATAATTAAATATATCGCATTCACAGTCGGTAACAAAAGTGTCCGAATAATAGCAAAAATTCCTATGTAAAAATGTACACTTTATACGGTTTTGTTAAATAAATCATTGCCGAATCCTGTTCTTAGTCAGTGCAAGAACATGATTCGATAAGGATTTATTTAACAAAACCGTATGAAGTACACTTTTTACTTTCCGAACACTATAGTGAGGAAAGTATTGTAATCATGTCAAAAATCCGAATTCGAGATTTTGATGTTTCTATACGTTTTGAGGTCCCCTGAGTCCGTTTTCACTATTTTTGCAATGATGTATGTATGTGTGTGTGTATGTGTGTATGTGTGTATGTGTGTATGTTTGTGAACACGCTAGCGTCTAAAGGCTTTGTTCGATTAACCTGAAAGTTGGTACGTATATTGTAAGTCACCATAGTACGAACCCTATAGATTTTGGTGAATCTAGCACTTATAGTTTTTTTACAGGGACACAAAGAAAAATTCTTTATCATTATGGCCTATGGGACCAAAATCTTAAAAGTGCGATAGCATCTAAACGCCTTATTCAATTGAGCAAAAATTTTATACCCATATTATAGGTCACAGATACTCAATCTGTATAGATTTTGGAGAATCTAGCACTTATAGTTTTTTTACAGGGACACAAAGAAAAATTCTTTATCATTAAGGCCAATGGGGCCAAATTTTTAAAAGTGTGATAGCGTCTAAACGCCTTATTAATCTGAGCAAAAAAATTGTACACATGTTATAGGTCGCATTTGCACCAACTGTATAGATTTTGGTGAATCTAGCACTACAGTTTTTTTACAGGGATACAAAGAAAAATTCTTTATCATTATGGCCTATGAGACCAAATTTTTAGAAGTGCGATAGCATCTAAACGCCTTATTCAATTGAGCTGAAAATTTGTATGAATATTATAAATCACTGTTGCACTAACTATAAGCATTTTGGTGAATCTAGCATCTATAGATTTTTACAGGGACAAAACGAAAAATTCTTTATCATTATGATCTAAGGGCTCAAAGTTCAGTAGCGTTAAATAAAACCTCGTGTGATATATGGAGAAAAAAACACTCTATTATGGTTTTCTCTCTTTTGTTTGTTTAGCAATTCCTCTTTCTTTATTTTATCTACAAAACTGTTAGTTACTCAATGTTCGGAAAGTCGAGTGGAGTCACTCCAGATTTTTTTTACATAGGAATTTTTACTAGCGTTCGGACACTTTTGTTACCGACTGTATATTAATTTTCGTTTAATTACTTATTAATAGATAATGTGATCATCAAATTTTTAACGGAAATGTTTGTTAATATCGGAAACGAAATATCTAGATTGTAGATTGCTTCTTATATTACTATTACCTAGATGTTTTTTTTTTAATCTAGCTTAAAGTGTGCTCCAATTCACCAGAATAAAAATATTAAGGTTGATAGAACATTAAAAACCTCCTTGCTTAAAATATAAGAAATATTAATAAAATAGAGTAGAAGGTTTAATTTTACCAACTAAGTGAAAAATGCCAGAGCCGGGAATCGAACCCAGGCCTTCCGCTTAACGCGCGGATGCTCAAACCATTAAGCTACCCTGGCTGATAATCAGCTCGGCACTTCTCACACAATATACGTTGGCAAGGTCCCCGAGTCTGCATTAAAGCAGCTATACCAAGTGACAAATTTGAACGTGGAACAACTGCAATCGGCCACGAAATTTTAATTCAGAAGTTTTATTCATCAACCTGGAAATTCATTTCTGATAGAGTAGAGCAGAAGGCTGAATTTTATCAACTATGTGAAAAATACCAGAGCCGGGAATCGAAGCGGAAGTCCCGGGTTCGATTCCCGGATCTGGTATTTTCCACATTGTTGGTAAAAATCAGCCTTCTACTCTATTCGATCAGAAATGATTTTTCTGGTTGATGAATAAAATTTCTGAATTATTAATAAAATATTTAAAAACGGTTACTTTGGTTTAAAAAACTAGAAAAAAGAACTTTTTAACAAACAAAAGAAAAAAAAAATTATAAAGGATGAATTTTAAGGAAAATTTTTGGCGCAAAAATTATTTGAGACATAATTATTGTTTTTATAAAAATGAAACAAAACTGTTTATTAGGAGGCTTTTCTGGTATTAACAAATGTTAACATTATTCATAAATTTTCGTCTTATACGGGGATACTTTTCCCTATCACGTAAAAAATACGTATACGTAAAAAATGCCACATAAGATCTCGTAATAGTCTTTATATTTGTTTTTGAAAATTCTGGATATTCTTTTCTTTTATTTATCTGTGTTCGATAATTATTACAATTCTTATTATACATACAAAAATATTTACATTTAAGAAAATTTCGTAGTTTAACTTCATTGTCAGAAGACTTTGTTTCCTAGCATACATTTTTTATAATACCAAGTTTAATGTTTTTCTTTTTTTTTTTTTTTTTTTTATGTTTTTTATATTTTCGTTTAATCTGTTTAATTTGTTTTATTATTATTATTATTATTATTATTATTATTATTAATATTTCTGTTTTTCTGACTTTCTTTCTTTTATATAATACTTGACTAATACTTAGATAAATAATAAAAGATTTCTGTAATTATGATGAGTTAAATATATTAACAACTAAATGCAGTTTACTTTAATAAAATAATTTCTCTGCTCAGTTTCTCTTTCTATATACTTTTCAAAAAGAATTTGGCGTTTGCAATAATTTCTGCCCTTTCTTCTAATCTAAAGTTTAGGAAATTTCTTCCCTAAACACTGCAAAAAAATCTCATACCCGGTCTAAAAAACTTTCCAAAATCTTAAACATGAATAAGAAACGTGTTTGAAGTTAAACCCTTAGAAATATTCTCCCTAGAGATAAATTACGTACTTCTGCTTAGAAACAACAAAATCTTCATTTTTTTTGTTTTTTGTGTTCTCTTTGTTGATAGGTAATTTCTCTTCGAAGAACTCTCGACAAGTTCGTAAAGGTAATGGAGTAGGATCTTTTTCCCTTGAGATATTTTTGATTCAATCTAAAATAAGAGAATAAAAAAAAAAAGAATAAAATTTCTGTCTCTTAACTCCAGATTATTAATGACTGTTGCTTACAGAATAGTTGTTTCAGAACAGGTATTTTTATCAGCGAAAGTCAGCATGTGAGGGTAAGATTAAAGTATAAGTTTTTATTGAAATGTTTTAGAGGTGAGATATAAGTTTGGACAGGAAAAGAAAATTGGTTACTTTTTCTTAATAGATCAAATTATAAATATAGTTTTAGAAAAGTTTTAAAAGCAAATCTACTTGCTAAAACAGTATTTTTCTTTTTTTAATTTCTTTTAAGGCTTCCAGATTTATACTCTGTAGATATAATAAATAACAATTTAATAGTTAAAATTATTTTGAAGAATAAGACAAATTGAAATTTTTCTGAAATAGTAGGAAAAATTACTTTCCGATAGTTATTGAATAGAAGCAGTGATTTTTTTTTTTTAACAATTTATGTGAAAATTGCATTTTACATTTTCTTTAACGACTAAATAAATAAATATATATATATATATATTCGTCAATAGAAATTTAGTAAAATAATATTTTATAGTATTTTTTAATTTAAACATAAGAAATTCTTGTATTTAAAATTTATATCATAAATCTGTATAAATATCATTTCAGTTTTTTTTTTTTTTTTTTTTTTTTTTTTTTGGGGGGGGGGAGATAGAAATTATTGCTGTTTATGACAATAATATCTGGAAAGTTAGGACATAATATAATTACTGCTTCATAAAATACATTAAAGCATTGATTATTAAATTAGTAAAAAATCGATAAACATTCAGTAGCGGATGGACAGTTTTTTACCTATATATTTTTTTTAATTTTTAAATGTGTATTATCAAAAGAATTTACAGTCATGCGTTGAAGTTTTGCCTTATTTAATTATAGCCAAACTACAGAAAACACATAAAACTATAAAATTCTTGGCAAATAATTATCTCAAAACGCGATTCCAAAATGTATATAAATGTATATTTATGTTTTAAAAACTCTAAAGCATTTACTTTCAGGTAATTTATTTCCAATGTAAGAAACAATCTACTTTCAAGCTTAAATTAAATGCTGAAAAAAGAAAAAAAATGCCTTACCATTTTGTTGTAAAAATTTATGAAATTCTTTAACCAATTTGAAAATTAGGATGAACAGCTAAAAGCAAAATTTAGCAGTTTTTCCTTTATTTTCTCGTACTTTTATAATCAATACAGGGTGAAAATTATTTTAATTGACAAAAATTATATCCAAGTTACACAACAAAACAGTCAAAAACATCCTTTTTTCTTTCAGTAAATGTCAGATTAATCAAGAATGGTGAAATAAAGTATATTAGTATAATTATTAAAGCTTTTTGACTACACGAGGGTCCTAGGTTTGAGAAGGTAACTAAAGTAGCTTTTTTGTGTGTGAAGATCTGCGTAAAAAAATCAAGTCACGTGACGTTCAGTTATTGTTTAAATTAATCACTTTTGTAAATCTTTCATGTAATTTTTGTACATCGTGTGTTTGGTATAGCAGGATTATTTTTTATTTTGTTTCTGAATGGCAAAGTGAATATATGGAGATTGAAATAAAGAGAGTTTGTGAGTGAGTAAGCGAGTGAGTTTTATATCGCACTAATGCTATACTTTGGGCATCTAACGACGGTCTGAGACGCTAATCGGGAGACATGCCATCACAATTTGAAAGCACAAGGTACAGGATAGCAGCCCCGCTTCGGTATACAAAAATGGTGATGTAAGATTTAATGACTGAAGCTAGTAATAAAAAGTACCGAAATCAATTCTTAAGCGTCCTCTGGACGATAAAAATTAAAAGGTGAATGATGATGCAAAATCAGTGGTGCTTTCTACGACACTGCACACTTAAATAGAATCTGACCGCTTGCTGATTACATGTTAATTTAGAATCTTTTCTTTTTGGGCTTCCTATTGTAGACGTATATAGACAAGCGTTTCAGATTTCTGGCAGAAATGGTATTCCCCGTACATTCAATAGTAGGACAAAAACGGCTGAAAAAAATGGTATTATGCTCATATGGCTGGGTCATAAAACCATTTCATTTCGTGACTTTTTCCAATATTCTTGGCAAGAGTAAAACGACTTTGTTTATTGTTCAACAAAGAAAATGTTGGACAGTATTTGAAATTCTTAAGAGTCTGCGAATGAAAAAAAAAAAAAAGAAAGAAAGAAAAAAAATCATGCGGTACACCCTGATTATTAATACTTTCGAACTGTATGTATCATATAACCTTCAATATTCTTTGCCTGAGTTATTACACAACGGACAGAAAGCCAGGAAGATAGACTAAATGAATCCATAATCAATCTTAAACAAAAAAAGTTTTTTAAATGTTTAACATCAGTGAAAAGCAGCCTTTAATTTCCAGTTGCTGTCTTTAATGTATCTGTAGCCCCTTAGTGTAGCCCTGTGAATCTGAACGCTAAGCATATCATATTCTATTCAAAATGTTTTTTTAACATATAACAATAAATGAAAATTTCTTTTTGATTTTTACACTAGAAAGTGTCTATCCTAAAATGTAACGCATTGGCATCTTTTGAATGTCCCTGTACACGAAACAGTTGTACAACACTTATTAATACCATTTTAAATAGGGAACATTTCATAGTGAACTTAAAAAAGTAACATATATCAGTTTTCAGAAATTCTTAAAATATTTGTGGACGTTGCAGTCTATTATGCAATTATTTATTACACAGGTCTGCAAAATTTTACTTTTTAATTTTTTCTGCTCTGCGTTGGGTGACTCTAATGTTTTTTCATACACTGAATTCAGAAATGATGGTCTTCTCTTCCTATTACGTAAGGAATTTTCACAAAATAAGGACGAAAATCGAAAGATTTCAAACAGAGGCTATTATAAGTTCGAAATTATTTATGTATAAAATAAAGTAAAATAGGGTACTATTTACACATTACCTTTCAAATGTGTTTCTTTACATTGAAGCTCCCTTTAGAGCATTTTACCTGGTGCACGGCTTGAGGATTTTTGGAGGAGGAGGGAGGAATTCTCTCTGCAGCATTCAATAATAATCTGCCAACATGCTAACAGTCCATCGTCCGTGATACCTTCCCTGCATATATATATATATATATATATAAATGTCTTGATGAAATAGCTCTCCTTGTTCTTCATTCATACCACCCAGATTTTCCCGAAAATAATTCAGATAGGAGTTGAAAAGATGGATCTTTAAGCTCAAACAATTCCCTTTTTTGTCAAAACTGTACGTGATGGAAATATTTGAATATTTTTACCTTAATCAGCATCCAAAAATACACTGTAAAAAACAGGTTCTTAAAAATAAGTATATATTGCCTCAAAATAGCCCCGAAACAATATATACTTAAATTTTAAAACCCATGTACTCATTTTTGAGTACATTGACATGTCAAATATGGGGATATTGGAATTCTTATTGGTCAACTCCATTTTTGAGCATGTCAATATACTCAAAAATTAGTACATGGGTTTTAAAATTTAAGTGTATATTGTTTCGGAGCTATTTTGAGACAATAAATACTTATTTTTAAGAACCTATTTTTTACAGTGTATACCTGAAAAACACACCACCTTTAAGAAAAAAATTTCATCGTTGACCTGTGTAATTGTACTAATAAACTTTTTTTTCTTTTTTCTGGCGCATATTCTTGTTTTTTCATTTGCTCTTTTATAACTATCTAATATTTTTCAGGTTGGCACGATTTAACGAGCAAGTGGTACAATTCATCAAATCAATATCAAATTATTTCAAATGCAGCAAGAAATGAATTGTGATAAGTAAATTTTAAATGTAAATAGTGGTACAATTTCGGCATTTCTAACATACTATTAAAAAGGAAATGTTTATGATATTTACAAATCCCTAATAAGGAACACATTTTTCATTTAAAACTTACTGCAGCAACTTATTAACTATGAAATCGTTAGGAAAATTGTACATTTGGTTATTATTTATTTTTAAAAAAATATCGGAAAACGTTAAGTCTAACAAAGATTTGTATTTCAAATTCGTTGTCATTTAACTCTCTTTTACTTCCTTACTTCTTTACAACGTAAAATGAAAAGTCTTTATCAGTAGCATCTTCAAATAAAGTTTTATTTCTATATCAAATTTCTATTCACGCAATTTTAATAAAATTGTTAAACAAATGCTGTGAAAAGGGTGCCTTAACTTTTTACACTCACCTGTTAGATACCTAAGTTAAGTTTCTAGCAGGGGTCGTCATGTGGTGAACATGCGAATATTCGCCCCATGTTTTTCTATTCAAAGCTTACTGCAACTACTTACCAACTATGAAATAAATAGGGAAATAAATAATAATTAAATAAATAATTAAATGTGAATTAATTATGTAGAAATTTTGTCGAAAAACTCCCCATACAACTAAATTCGTTGTAAATTAACTCCTTTTTAGTTCCTTTTACAACGTAAATAAATATATATATATATATCAGAAGCATTCCCAACAAGCTTCTGTTTTTCTTTCAAATAATGGCTCATGCACTTTTAATCGCAATGCCAAACAAATGCTGTGAAAATGGAGGTTTAACATTGTTCACTCATCTTAGATACCTAGGTACGTTTCTAGTAGGAGTCATCACCAGGTGATTTGACAAATATTCTCCCCTTTGAATGGTAACAAAACACATAAACTTGGTCTTTCCCTCATGGTAGGTACTGTTAAAAACTTCCTAGGAGGTATTGTGAAAACGATTTGTGAAACTGATGTTGTGTTTCGCATAAATTAAATGGTAATATATATATATATATATATATATATATTTTTTTTTTTTTTTTTTTGAACTGTTGCAATATTCATTTGTAAACTCTGAGTTTAGTCGATACATATAGATATCTACAATTTTAAAAGTTTGTCTTAATGTCTGTATGTGTCTGTGAGTGTACGTATGTATGTATTTATCTCGCATTACTCAAAAATATTTAATCACAAAACATCGAAATTTAACATTAAGGGTGGTTATGAAATCTAATTTTACACATCTGATGATGATCGTTATAATGTCTTTCGATTAAGAGATATATACGAATGCTCAATTTTTTTTTACCCTATAAGACTTCCAGTTTTTGAGATTCCATAGAACCTAGTAATAAAAATAACATAATAATATTGGTACAAAGGATCATTCCTTTCCATATAACACTGAAAACATGTTTTTATACATATGAATAATGTGTGATAATTTCATTATATTTTGTGCAGTAAAATGGTATTAAAATATGCTTTATAGAAATGTAGCTTGTTGGACATAATGTTATTTTCCTGTATATGTCTTTGTACGCAAACCAATCGTGTTTATTTATGCCACTTTTAAAAAGAAACATGCCATAGAAAACTTGAGTTATTTATATCAGTTTCAAAGTATTATATATCCATATAATACTTTGAAACTGATATAAATAACTAGATAATATAAATGACTGATATAAATAACTGATATAAATAAATTTGAGTAAGTTAGATTAAGTATAGACTGATAGACATACTGATGGCTATGTATATTGATATATAGACAGATCCGATTCATAAACACTTTATAACTTTGTTATAAAATATTAATAAGAGGACTACCTGTGAATGAGATTAAAATGTTTTATTCATTATACATAATTAAAATTCATTTTCAACGAACAAACTATCTATTGGAATTATGTTGATAACACAAAATTATTAAGAAGGCGATAAACTGTAGCATTTTTTCTTCAATGATAACATTAATCAGGCTTATATTAGAGCTACTTTATATCTATATTTAGATGCAAATTAAATCATATAATTGTTTTTTAATTCGTTTAATTAAACAGAAAAAGAAAAAAAAACACTTTTGCTTGATAAAAAAAAAAACTACCTGCCCTTCTAGCATATTTTAAAGTAAAATACATGAGAATATAACTTTAAATATTTCTCCTTAACTTTTGCGGAATATTTCCCCCCCTAATATTGATTGGGCATTTTACTTTACATTTTTATGCTCAAGAGAAATATTTTAGTTTCCTGTTTTTTTATATTTTCTGTTTTTAAAAATGCAATTTATTTGATAAATATATGAAATCCTTTTCAGTAAAAAGTTTAAGCTATTTTCGAATACATAAATCGCACATTTTTAAAACGTTTTAGATGGTACATTGTTATTAATTTTCTTTTTCTAATAAATTTCTAATTATTAATGCAATCTTTGGAAAATACATTCGTTATAAAATTTGTAAAAAAATCTTTGAGATAACATAAATAACCTCCACCATTATCATTTTTACAAAGGCGCTTATCAGTCTAATAAATCACACGCGTAATTTTTTTTATTCCTAACAAGATCTTTAAATAACTAAATAACTGAATTTCACAATGTGTATTTACAAATAGAAGGCAGTAAATTAAAGTGTAATTTACTTAATAACCTGTTATAAAAATAGTCAGTACTGAGGAAATATCTTTTTCAAATTCATAAATTTATAATTATTAATCAATAATAAAGATGAATATATATTTAAAAAATACTTATTTTAATATCAATGCAGAAATAAGAGGTTTTTTTTTTTTTTTTTTTTTTTTTTTTTTGTAACCTTTGATACACATACACGCATACGTATATTAACATTTATTTCTCTAATTATATATGTATATATATTTATTTATACATAATAAATGCTTACTGGAATGATACTAAAATTAAATATCAGCAGTACTTTGCTATTGATAAAATAATCACTATAACCAATAATTTATTCCATAGTTTTCTACTAAATCTTAAATAATTCTTAATTAAGAATTACAATTTATAATTCAATGAAAGCATGTCGATATTCCTCTAAAGGCGTTTGTTTTAAATCTGATAAGGGAAATACAACTGTATTTTAATAAAATTGTTTCCATTAGTTAATGAAGAATCAATTTATAGATTAAACTTACTAAGATTCTACGCAAGAAATAATAAAAGGATGAAGATTATTGCTTCAAATGTTAAATGATAAATAAGATTTTTTTTATGCAATTTCAATAAAATATTTTGAAAAATTTGAAAAAGAAAAGATGTGGATATGAGATAATTTGCGTTCGTCATATCAATTCAAAATTAACTATAGTAAGCCAAATATTGTAATATCTGGAAAATAAATGGTATGTTATTACAAAAATTTGTACCAACATATTCGGTTCTTTAAAAGATTAACATGAATAATGCAATAGTAACATAAACTAGTTGACAAAGGTGGACTGTGCTCAGTTCCCCATCATATATTCGTTCTCATAAATTTCTACTACAGGATGTACTATAATTATGGAGAAATTAATTTGACAGTTCGCTTGACATGGTGACAGACTGAAATGCTCCATCTAATAGGCTACCTATCATTTTGTTTAATGCATTTACCTTATCTTAATTTGTTAATTAATTTTATTGAGGATAAATTTCATATTTTTATTTTCATGCAATTCGTACTACTTCCAATGCAATGATCCCCATAATGGAAGCCTATAGCACCGTTGCCAACCATACGGGAATACTTGTGAACATTTCTAATTTTTAAATCAAGTTTTACACCAATATTTTTTGACAGAAATATTGCATATTAATTTTTCAGGCTTAAACAAAGTGAAATTCATAATAGAAAATTTCAGTACGAAGTTTCCCGCCTTAATTGGAGATTTGGCAACAATGTATACGATAATTATTATACAGTTGGTAACGCTGATGTATCTGTTTCTCTAGGTATGTGATGCAAGAAAAAACTATTTTAAGTTATTCATCTATGACATTTAAAGAAATAAAAGTCTGAAGCATAACGTTAACACGCAAAATCCGTTTTAAGAATTACGAACTTTTACAATTATTATATTGCATTATTAAAAATATTCAACATTAAATTTTTGCAGCAGGATTTAAGTACTTATCCTATGGAATCTCTCATTCCAATTCTAGAGAATCCTTAAACTTTTATCTTTTGATAAAATGGGTGTCTTTTGAGCAGTAGGTAAACTCAAAAACAAATTTACTAATTTTTAGAAAATGTATTAGTATTAGAAATGTATTAGAAAATGTATTGTCAGGTTATATTTTTGTTGTTGTTATTAACTATTTTTATCTGTTGTATTTTCATACAAGTCCTGCAGCTACCTTAGTTAACATAAGATTCAATTTTTGAGTCGTATCATTAAGAATATTGTAAAAAGGCATTAAGGTGTAAATTCTATAAAAGTTTAAGAGAGCTAGATATAAGTTAAAGAGAGATTATTCGGCTTCTAAAGTAAATATTTCCACTCAATTCAGCTAAGTGGATCTGTTGCTCCACCTTACTTTCCAAGCATGATATGCTGGTCAAAGCCGATAGCTATGTGAAACACGTGGGCCTGGATATAATGTCGTTTGTAGTGGTTTTTCTAGGGAGTACATTTAGCAGAAACAAATCTGCCTTTTTCACGTAAATTCCTTACCAATTTGACGTAAACAACTTAGAAAATGTTTTATTTAAATTTTTATATATTTCCTCGTAAAAGCCATCTATGGAGAAATATTTAAAGCTATAACAATCTTTAAATATATCTGAATTAAATATTCTAACAAATATTCCAATTTAACTGAATTTTTCCATCGGAATTTATAATGATTTATAACAAAAAGAGAAAATTCAGTTGCTATTCTCAGCGATAATGACAATAATAATGTTAGCGCAAAAAGTGCGCTTAAGAGAATGAGAATGTACAAGTAAAAATCATCACTTTAACAAACAATATTAGAATTTTTAAAATGCCAATTACTAAGGTAGATCTGTCACTGGTTGTCTCCTTGAATTGAAGTATTCGCTCTATGTCAGGATCTTCCAACTGGGCTTGTCTAACTTCCTCATCACTCCATGGATCTTGTTTCGATGACACTGAGACTGTCGCTTGGCGAACAACTGGCTTTATCAGCTGATAACTCTTTTCGGCCTTAGAACAGTACTTGCGATCTTCAGAGGGAAGTTTCTACAACAAGGCATCTGGATTTTCATGTAGAGCTTCTTCCCTATGACGTATCTCAAAGGACTTCTGAGTAATTTCTTTAGAAATTTCTTAATAGGCAGCTTCGTTTGATATGCCCATCTCTTCCACAGCCACAACATTTAGTCAAAGAATTCTTCGCTTCTTTCTAAATCTCAAGACTGCGTAATCACCTGGTAAAATCTACCCGATTTTTCTTTATCTCCTTAAGATTATCTGTAAAATAAATAAATAAATACATAAATACATGAAAATTGCATGCTAAACCGCTGTCTGTGATCGGCAAATATGTTCCAGACATTACCGTAAAAGTAAAGTCGTGTCCGTAAATCTGTAATTTTTTTGTTTCTTTTTTTATATCTCGAAGAATGGAAGTGGTATTTTATAAATGGTCAACACTCTGGACCTTTGTTATAAATACATAAACTGGAATCTGTTATCCAAGAACTGAACTAGCCGTATGATTTAACGATCAGCTCTCCGAATTTTAATAAAATTTCATAGAGTGCACATTGTTGCTGAATTTCTAAAAGACATGGATTCGATTGAAACGTAGATACTCTGCAACAAATTCGAGCAACGAGCAGTACTTGCTTATAAATGGTCGTAGGAAATTTCAGAATGACTTCTCCGTCGAAAAAACCACTATTCTAAAAACGTTAAGGTTAAATCTATCCACACATCAACTTCTGATGAATATGATAGCATCTACCTGGTTTTAAAAGGATTCTTTTTTAGCGATATGTAGATGGCTGATGCATATTATTGGTTTCAAATTCTTATTAATGTAGATATTTTTAGAATAACTTAAATAGCATCCTTATGCTTTTCGGTAACAATGCCATATCTATACGACGTCACATATTCACTGTATATGACAAATCTAAAGTTTATCTTACTCCACGAGCAATAGATATTTCTACAGGATTCTCCATAGACTTATCAACACACCCTAAACAATAAGATATTTAGTTAATTACATTAATTTTTGTATTTAATTACAGATATTACTGTTTCTTTGCACAGAAGAATCATTTTTTAGAAAATACAAATTAATCTTACTTTACTCTCAGTGCAATGTAACGTCTGTGCTTGCAGAAACTAGTTACAATAATTTAAATGAAGTAACTTTAACAACAACAAATTGTCTTTCGACATTAGAGCTATCGCAAAATAATATGGTCGTACAATTATATATTTATATGTGTGTATGTGTGTGTGCTAATTTATTATTAATAATTTCCAAATATGCTTTGTGTGTGTGTGTGTGAGAGAGAGAGAGAGAGTGTGTGAAACGTTGAACTAATATCTTTAACATAATATGAATTAAAAATTACTCAATCAAAAAACATTTCTTTTCAAATTTGAATAAGAACATTTATAAATTGAATGCAATGTACTTCTTATGTAAAAAAATAATTTTTAAAAAAATATATGTGATTTTTCTACAGAGATAACAAATCTTCATGAGCAGTATTTTGTTTTCTTTTTTGAGAAACACTTGACAAGTTTCTAAATTCAAATACGATGCATTTTCCAAGAGACTTTCTCAAGCCAGTGTAAACTGTAAAAAAAAAAAAAAAGATAAAGTTACTAACTCTTTTTTATTAATGGCCGTTGCTTTTAAGTTTTTTTTTTTTTTTTTTTCGTAAAGGTATTTTTATCTGTGTAAGTAAGCGTGTGAGAAAAATCAGGATCATTTTTCTCCAAATCTTTTGCCGACGAGTTGTGATAAGTTTGTTGAAGAAATAAAATGACACGTTTTCCAAAATTATTTTTATGTTTACTTTATAAAAAAGTATTTTTACTTCGGAAAATTTCCTTCCAAATGTTATCAGGAACATTAAGATAAAATCTTTAGAATTTGAATAATTGATTTTTTATAGCGACACATTTAAAAAATTACAGATTACAAAAATTAAAGATTATAAAACTGTTAAAGTGATTTCCCGTATATTGAAAATTCTAAAATTAAATAGGCATCATTTTCAGTCTGAAGTAAATAATACCTTGTTAAAAGATATTAGGAAAGGGAAAGTAAGATAAAATCGATTTTGACAATTTTGACTTAAATGCTGATGTCACTCGTAAGAAATATATTAAAATGCGCGTGTGTAATAACAGAAATTGCATTTTGCTATCAGACAGGCAGACGTTTCAATAGATAGATATACAGACCAGAAAACGTACAACAGACATACAAAATCATATAAACTTTTAAAAATCACATTAGAAAGGCTTATAAAGAAACGTATTATAGCAGAATAAAATTACTTACTTATTTCGATTTATTTCAATTATTATTGGCTTTATTTCCATAAATGTACCTATGTGTGTGCGTGTATTTAAATAAAGCCAATAACAATTGCAAAAAATCGAAATAAATAAGTAATAAGTATCTCTATATAAATATACATATGTATCTCATTTTCACTATATAAAACTTAAAAACGTTGAAAATAAGTACAGAAAAAAATCTTTTTTGTGTTTATGTATATGTGCCTGTGTGGAAATAAAAACTCTTTAAGCCTTAGACATGAGTAAAAAAATATTTTTTAAGCTTAGCTTTACAAAATATCTCCCTTAGAGATAAACTACACACTTCAGCCTAGAAACAACAAAAATCTCCATGCCGTGTTTTACGTTTTCTTTTCTTGATAGATAATTTCTCTGCGAGCGAAATCTCTGTAAGCTTATAAATGTAATAGCGCTAGATCTTATATCCATAAAGATGTACTTGAGTAACAGTAACATAGAAATTAATCTGGTGTGTCAATCACACGACTTTCTCTTTCCCTGAAATTTAATACTATAAAAACAGGTTGGAGATTAAGGGGTAAGATAACGAGTTCTGTTATGTAAAGCTATGTTAAAACAATTCAAATCAGGCTTCATAAGAGCTTTATATGATAAATAGTTCTGTGTAAAGGGGGCCGCCGCCCCCCTCAACGCCCTGTTTCATTAGTGCACCTACATTTATATAGAATTTAAATCTGTTATTAAAATTAAAAATTCACTTAAAATTATTCAGACATCTTTCACATGCAACATTCCTTGAAACTTATCAATCTTGATCAAACTTTTCCAGAAAGTAAGAGAAAGTAAAAAGGAATAAAATTACAGTCTTACTAACACAACGTTGTTTAAGGCTCTAACATTTAAAAAATAATTATTATAAAACTCATACTTTTATCAGTTGAGTCAGCATGGAAAAAAAGTATTATTTTCACAAAAAACCCTTGGAAAATGGAAAAGGGTACTTAAAATCTGAAATAGAAAAATCATTATTTTTAAGTTAAACATGAATAATGAATGTTACTCCTAGAAAAGTATAATTTGTACAGTATATAGAAACAGGATAGAATATTTGGAAGGTAAAATAACCCAAGTCCTTTCGAGTAACCGTAATATAAATATATGGACAGTTTAAATAAACATAGCTGTAAAATGCTTTTCATGAGAAGGTTATATGAAGATTTATTAAACATAAATAAAATAATAGAATTTTAATATTTTTTTCAAGTATATTAAAAAGAGACTTCACACATAATAAACTAAAAGGGAAAAATTACAAGAAAATCGTAAGCAAAAATAAAGACTGCAGTTTTGTTAGAATTCAGAATATCATCATACGTACATTATAGTCAGAAAGGATATATGCTCCAATACATGTGAAGGTGAACAGAATTCTGGGGATGGATTAAAAGCCAATGGAAATTGTTCATAGGAATTATCCAACAGGAAATTAGTAAAACAATGCTATTAAACCTGTAGATAAATTTTTAGAAAGCTTGTATTCTATGTGTAATTTCCGACATGATATTTTGTATAAACTTCAAGAATAGTTACAACGAAATCGCGATTAACATAGTTCTTATAGATAGATAAACTTATAAACATATATAGATTTAGAAATTCAGATTAATTTAACTCAATTAAATTTGTAAATATTGCTTTAATAATTTTATTTTTAATTGAGCTGAAATATACTGCAGGTCTAAATCTTCACATGTATTCGATTTCTTTCAAGCAATTTATACCTACAGCAATCTTAAAAACGATGCCATTTATAGGCTCATGGAACCACTCTAATTGTTGCAAAATTTACATATAATCTACGCTTTAATAAATATTACTACAGTTTTCACAGGTCAGTTTTCTCAAATTCCTATTAACCAATCACCCATAATCACAGCAATTACATTGATTAGTAATAGGTCGTTAGAATACCGCTCGCTTCACATTTAGTCTGATGCTCGTAAGATCCATCGTGGCCTCAATGTCCCCCATGTTCGCTTTCAAATTATACCTCTGAGGGTCACCGAAGCAGAAAAGCCATCCCCTCTGTGGAGGTACAAAATTGTGATGGCATGTCTCTGGACTATCCTTAGGGGTGCGTCCCAGACCATCACCAATTACGCATTGTTGAGCACTAGTGCAACATTAAACCCAACCAACAAACCATCTCTTCACATTTACACTAACAGGTGTATTTTCGGAATGATATGCGTTGATCATGGTTTGCTCAATTGTACCAAAATTACAATCTACAATTGTACTTTTTTCTCTTTTTTTTTTTTTTTTTTTTTTTTTTCAGTTTTTAAATTGTAATTATTTACTTTTAATTTTATTATTTGACATGGTTTTTGCGTTAGAGTTAAGGCCAACTGACTGTGCTGGAGTCCTAGGCCTGAGTACATGATACGATAATTTATATTTAAATAAATATATTTCATATAACTATTTCATATAACTATTTCGTCCAGGTACGGCTATAATACCAGGGGTATATATTAGTGCTTTCAAACTTAATCATTTATTTACATAAATGCACGTTTTGATATAATATCGCAAATAAAAGGACTTTGAGGATTAAAATTTTGAAATTAATAATTTTCTTTTAAAAAAATTATATAGAAAGAAGCTTTTTTGTATGTACAATTTCTTTCGAATACCATTAGAAAAAAAATCTCTACCCTGAAGGTGAAGGTTACCATGTCACAAAACTGTTATTTTTCAAGAGATTAATTTTTTTTTTTCAACTTTAAATGCATCTTTAAATGCACTTCTTTGCAACTAGCAGTAATCGCTTAATTATACTTTAATACGTTATCCGTGACATAATGTTGTAATGTAAAAAAGAAAAAAATGCATATCGAGCACATATTGTTAGCTCTTTTCACAACAAAATAGACATAGTGTCCTTTATCTCCGGGGTACAGAAATAAAATATAATAATATTAATAAAATAAAACAAATACAATAAAAATAAAACCATTATTTTAAAATTTTGCAGTGCATAGCCTTTAGAATCCTGGGTACATCTTTAAGGTCTATAAAATATCCTGTTTAATCTCTCCCCCCCCCCCTCCAAAACCTAGCAGAAATCTAATGAAGAATTTGAATAAAAGAACTGATTTTTCTTAATATTAGTGTTTTTGGCCCCATATCTCTAATTTATTTATACACTTCTTCCTAAATTTAATTCTTAATGTACTTTGCAATTAATTTTTAGTATGCATTAACAACATAAATGTTTTAACTTTGTGAAAATTGACAAACTAGTAAAAAAGTGGTGTATGGAAAACTAAGATATTAAGATTACGAACCCAGGACTTAAAAATCTTTTATTTTTAAATTCTTGAAATCTTCGTTTATTTACAGTACATTTAATACTTCTATTTTATGCTCTATTATATTAAGAAAAATCAGTTATTTTATTCAAATTCTTCATTAGATTTCTGCTAGGTTTTAGGGGGGGGAGGGGGGGAAAGAGAGAGAGATTAAAAAGGATATTTTATAGGCCTTAAAGATGTACCCAGAATTCTAAAGGCTATGCACTGCAAAATTTTAAAATAATGGTTTTATTTTTATTGTATTTGTTTTATTTTATTAATATTATTTTATTTTATTTCTGTACCCCTTAGATAAAGGACACCATGTCTATTTTGTTATGAAAAGAGCTAACAATATGTGTTCGATATGCATTTTTGGCTTTTTTACATTACAACATTATGTCACGGATAGCGTGTTAAAGTATAATTAAGCGATTACTGCTAGTTGCAAAGAAGTGCATTTAAATTTGGGGGGAAAATTTTTAATCTCTTGAAAAATAACAGTTTTGTGGCATAGTGTTTTTTGCCCCATATCTCTCATTTATTTATACACTTCTTTCTAAATTTAATTCTTAATGTACCTTGCAATTAATTTTTGGTATGCATTAACAACATAAATGTTTTAACTTTGTGAAAATTGACAAACTAGTAAAAAAGTGGAGTATGGAAAACTAAGATATTAAGATTACGAACCCAGGACTTAAAAATCTTTTATTTTTAAATTCTTGAAATCTTCGTTTATTTACAATACTTTTAATATTTCTATTTTATGCTCTATTTGCTTTGTATAATAGTGCCATAAGTTTTGATACAATTATAAAGGAAATAAAATAAAAAAAACTTTGTAATCAAATTAAAAACTAAATCTTCTTAAAGTTTTATTTTACCTTTAAATATAACATATTGCAACTTTTATTCAAAATGATCACCGTTTTACATTACACAGGCTTTAAGTTTCTTTGACCAATCACCTATCCAGGTATGCACTGCTTCCATGGGAATTTCTGTCATTGCTTTCCTTTAAGAATGTTCTAAGATAGACACTTTTGCAGTGGTTTTCACTCCTTCCTCTGTGACGCCTTCAGAGCTGATACCCCACCGAACCATTACGGAAGCCAGATGATGAGTTCTCTGTACGCATTTTTTCTTCTCTGTAGCTTCTTGAGCAATCTTTGCGTATACACGATCATTCTGGCGGTTGAAAGATTCTTCAATGTCAAAAATTTTCTCGACGGTAAACAGAATTCTTCTGTGGCCGTTATGGGCATACCGTCGCAACGGTACTTTTGCTTTAACGTACCTCTGGTGCTTTAATTCATTCGTAAGGAAATGGGCAGTTATTCTCCGATAACCTCTTAGTCTAAGGTGTAATGTTGCAGGCGATCTCCAAAGATGAAATTTATTTTATTTTTTAATCGTCTGCTGCGTTTGTATCACAGCAGATGATCTCAAATTTTTGTATCAGAACTTATGGCACAATATATTAAAAATTTCTTAAGTATTCTCAAGTCATTCAAAAGTAATATAGCAATAGAAATACACTTTATTAGCTTACATAAAGAAAAATGTTAAAAGTACAATAATATCAATAGATTTTTAATATTATATATCGTGCTAGTTATATATATGTATATATTAAGATTGCTGCTATTATTATTATTATTATTTTATTTATTTTTTATGAAGTTGAATAACGATTTTTTACTATAATAACTAAAATATTTTATGTACTAATTTTTAATATTATTCAGTGTTAATACTTAAAATTTCGATTGTTATACACGATAATAGAATTGTAATTTTTAAGAAAAAGACAGACGTTTTACGTTAAAAAAAATAAATAAATAAATAAAAAATGTTGATAGGTTATTAAATTTGAATGTCTCTGGGATATTTTATAGTGCAATAATCGCACGAGCGTAATACAAACAAATACACTTGAATAAAAAATATATTAAATTGATCGATCATTCTTCCATTTTTTTATTATTATTTTTTTTACGTTATTATATATATGTATATATATATATATATGTTTTTGTCAAGGTTTTAATTAAATAGTCTTTTAGAGTATTTTCATTCTAAAATCATTGATGAAGTTTAACATAATTTTTATCGATTAAGATAAGTGGAATTTTGCAGAAAATTTACTTTCAAAAATGTATTTCATGATGGAAGAAACTAAACTGATACTTAGAAAGACCATTTATGTAAAAATAAATAATCAGAATTAATTATTCAAAACCGTGACAATTAAATACATAATTTTTTGGTTTAATTTAGACAAACCGCTTTTGATTTAACATAGAAAATTAATCACCTTCGAAATTTTACCACCTTCCCAATAGTTTTTCGCTTTTCATAGATATTTAAACTCCATTCCTTTGCGTTAGGAAAGTTTGATTGAACAATTAAAAATAAATAGCTATACATAAAGTTTATTTAATCCTCAGTCTGATATCATAGTTGAGAGCAATTTTGGGAAAGTCGTAAAATTTAATAACCATCAAGTAGTTACCACCATTGGTTGATACAACTGAAATTGTAAAAAAGATGTTAGAAATTGACCTTTTTATATGAATAAGAATGTTATGTAAATGGTATGATGTGTTTTTACCTTAAAAAATAATATATTCGTAATTTTACGACGTATTTCAAATTTCACGAATTTTAGTTAATTATTATCCATGTAACTATAGCAGGAAAATATCATTTATTTTGAAATATTCTTCACTTTTTAAAATATTAGACATACTTTTACTTATTTTTTCAATCTTTATGCGCGTATCTAGAAACCAAATAGTTACATAATTTTCTTCGATAGAAATAAGCAGCTTTATTAGAATAATATTAACCAAAAAATAGTTTTTGAGGAATGTCTAAAAATATATTTAAACTTTTATACTACTTAGAATAAAATTTAAGCTACTTTCATTTATTACTTCTCTAGCTGAAAAAGTAATGTTATCTAGATGGGGAAATACAGGATGGTAAATGTTTTATTGGATGTTTTATTGTTGCGAAAATGACCTAATAAAAGATTTATATCTAAATGAATGGCCAGTATTACAGTATTTATTCCTGAATACATCTTTTACTATGAATTTTACTATGAACGTTTTAATTTTGAAAAAAAAAAAAAAAAGAAAGAAAAAGAAAAACATAAAACCTATTTTAGGAAAGCAAACACATTTAAATAATTATCTAAATTGTACGTACTTTGAAACACATTTGATTATATGCATAAATATGAAAGGTTAGTCTTTTTACTCTAATTTTAGTAAAGATTAAAATTAAAACCTCTAGCTAATCTAAATTTTTGAAATTTATACAATAACCATATGAAATGCATGAATGTTATTTTTGTGTATTTAAAAAGATTTTGATTAATTAAATACGACTTAAGAATGTCTCTTAAGAAGCTTTTGAGATTTACGACGTATCAGTAGTATGGAATGATGGCTAGGCACACATTATTTATATTTAATATAAAATTGCTTAGAATAGCATATTAAATGCAGAACTGATACTAACCAGCTGTTCAAAAGGTACAAGTGGGTTTTATTTAAAATCGGGACATATTTTCTCAAGTTGCTATGGGTTGTCTTCTGAATACGACTGCATTTTAATAGGTATCCGGTTCTCATTGTTGATGCTAGTAGCTTCCAAAGGAAAATCAAAAACACAGCTATTCTCTTTGACCCGAAAATTTTTACTTTCTTCTGTATTCAATAGAAAAGGTAATAGATTGGTAAAATTTTCGTCTTTCGGTTTTGTATGGATTTACACGTTTTTAGAGGTCTAGAACAGGATTTGACAATTTTTACCTCTATTTTTACCTACCTGTCTGTCTGTGTGCCTGTGACAAAAATTTTGTGGAGACTGTATCTCATGAATTACCGTATAGAAGTCCATATAAATTTTTACATAGATACATCTTAACATAAATTAGTGCCTATCAATTTTTGGTGATAATTGTTCAATAGGTGGAGCTGCTATAGAGTTATTTCCGCAATTTCAGGGAAGGTTATATCTCAAGAACTACTGCACAGAACGTCATACTAAAATTTTAAAGTTTTAGCTTCTAATATAAATATCTATGAATCCCGTATTTTTCTAGAGGGGCTTTTACCAAAATGCAACATTCTGCCTTGAACGAGGCTAAAGCTATTCCCCCTGAGTATTTATTCTTGTTATGATGTATTATGAATTTTTGTAAATGTTGTTTGTACTTGTATGTTTGACACTGAGGAGGGCTAGTGTTCTAGCCGAAATGTCTGTCTTGTGTTTTTAATGTTTTTAATTGAAATATATTTTTAATGTTTTAAAAATTTTTGTATTTTTATCTCATTTTAAAAGTTACATTGGTTTTAAGAAGATTAATTATCGTTATATAAATATTTTAACTTAGAAACATGGGAACATTATTTTATTATTTTGCTGCAAGGATGTCTTTTCTAAATGTCAATAATACTGCTGTCAACTATGTGAAGGATCAAATGATTGTTTCGAAGTTTAAAAATGTAAAATATTACTTTATAACTGCGTTGGGAGAAATTAGTAGTAGTATTTAATTTGTTCTAAACTCAATGAGAAACAAAGTCATGTATTTTTTGTGGACTTTAAGACTACACAAAATGTAGTACAATAGTGTTAAATTTTTCTCCAATTCTGATTTCAACTCATACAAGATCCCATAAATAATTTTCTTCTGGTAAAGAAGTGTTTTCGTAAAAAATACTTTACCTTAGAATACTCTAAATATTATTATTAAATTGCATTCGTCACATCATAGCCTCCTAAACTAGATGCCTGTCGCGTGGTACGCAAACTTGGCAACAGTTAAAGCGGAAGACAGCGCCACCTGGTACAGACTGTGCGACTATATTCAACTGTCACTAATACTTTTAAGAAGTGATATATGATATGTACAATCGACGTTTCTTCGATTCTATTCGCCTTTTATGTATATCATATCCCACTTTAAAAAAATTTTGGTGGCTGTTGAATAAAAAAATCGCGCAATCTGTACCAGGTGGTGCTGTCTACCGCTTCAAGTGTTGCCAAGTTTCCGAGCCACGCGACAGGCATCTACTTTAGGAGGCCATGGTCACATATTTGATGTTAAAAGACGATGTTTTGACACTCAGCTTCACTGTTTTAAATTAAAAATGTCTACAGATATTTCATTAAAAAATCCTAACTTATCTATTCTTAGCCTGTCACTGCATTTAATATTACGTGCACCTATGTCCTCGAGCGGGTATTAATATTTATTCGTTTTTTAAATAAATTCTACAACATAATAAAAATAAACATGTGTGTTTCTCCATAATAAAAAATCTAAATAATTTATCTGCTCTCATTTCGATTTCTTTTGTTATTTTCTGATAAAATAGAAGCAAACACAATAAAAAAGCCGTTGAAGTTCCTTTCAAATGTTTTTCCTACTTCAATTGTATGTATTTTTTCGTATAACCTGAGCGATAAAACCATAGAAAACGGACTACGTAGATAAATGTATTTTTATATATAAACATAAAAAATTCTTTTACCGTACAAATCTATCTTATTGTTTTTTTAACTGTTTTAGAAACAAACCTGACTTGTACAGAAACATGATAATATAGATATTGATAAAGCTAAGTATTTGAGCGTTTACCTGCCGGCAATTTTTCTGGATTCGATCTTCATGTTGAAATCATATCGTATATTTGCTTTTTTAGTAAATGTTTATTTTAAGATTTTTTTATTCATCTTTTTCTACATGTGTCTCAATATTGGAAGCATTAAATCAATGTTTTTCTTGTTATTCTCAGTATATAATGTGATCGTCTTAGTAGAAAAAGAGAAATGTTATCCCATTTACGGCAAAACTTTTTTAATACATTTTAAAGAAAGTAATTAGATAACTTTTTCGCTACTTAAAATTAGACTTATATCGTAACAAAACCTTCAGAAATTTCCTTATTAAGTAAAAAAAAACTCATACGCACAGTTTTTTTTTTTTTTTTAAGATTTGTAATAGTTAAGATCTTTTTTCTAGAATAAATTAATTTAATTTTAATATTTAGGATTTTTTTCTTCGCTTGTTCAGATGATGGTTTAACGGCTAATTTGGACAATTAAAGGATTCAATCCGGAGAAACATCCATTTACTCTACAAAAATTGTTCTCCGACCATAAACAATGGATGATTTCTATACCAAAGTGGACATGCCCAATATAATAAAAACCATCACAGCCAAACTCCAATAATAAGTAAAACAGAAAAAAAATGTGAATTTGGAACCGCACAGCACCAGTTAATAATTATAAATTTTCATTCCATTCACATGGATATGACATTTGAAGCCTGTATAACAAAATATCATAATTTAATGGGTGACAGTTTTTAACAGATAGAAAAGAAAAAGTACAGGGCACGATCAAATACGCTTATGCATAGCAGAAAAAATATAATAAGAACAACTCATGCTAAATATTATATAAATAATCTAGTATGGAATTCACGAAACTGTCTTTTACCCTGTATTTGAATAATCTAGAACCTTATCAAGTGGTAAGAAAATAAGTATTGTGTATTATATAATTTAAAAGCAGGTCAAAATAATTTTTAAAATGTATTTTATTGATATTTCTGTGTGACGGTGACTACCGCCACCCTCAACAAGCTGTGTGAATATAGTACCGTCATTCATAAATATGTTTAAGGTTGTTTTTAAATATAAAAGTTTATTCCAAATTAATCACACAATTTTCACACACACCACTCCTTGAATTTAACCAGTCTTAGTCAAACTTTCAAGGTAAACCTCATATAATCTTCCAAATACCAAATTTGAATTTCCTGAAATTATCTATTTTTATGTTAAGCTGGCAAAACATACACATGCACGTTAACTGCTAAAAACTTAATTTTGGTATTCAGGGGATCTCATAACACGTAATTATAGCAAAAATCAGAGTTGAAAATTAAATTTCAAACAACAAATTCTTTGGTGTATGGGTTTGAGAAAGGAATTATCATTTCCTAGAAGATTTCTTGCACTGGATAAAATTTATTAAATGATTTCCATCAATTATGTTAAATAGAGCAGCCTGTTTTCACTTAATTTAGGGTATCCCTGTATATTTCCTATACGTTAAATACATAACACACAATGTACTTAAATTTAGTATAGTATGAAAAACACCTAACACATTCTGAAATACTCTTCCAGCAATTTCCAGGTATAGTCTTAATATTTTGAAAATTTATTTTTCCAACTGAGTGAAAATAATGCCCAAACAGGGAGTTGAACCCCGGATCTTTGACTTACAAGGTCCTTGTAAGTCAAAGATACGGGGATCGACTCCCGGTCCGGGCATTATTGAAATTATTGCTCAGTTATTGAAATTATTGCTCATATATTATTGCTCAGTTTGAAAAATAAATTTTCAAGATATATGATTTCCTTCTCAATCTTCTGATTGTGTGATATTAATAAATGTATAGTCTTAATATATCTGCATTATTTTGTATGGTATTGTAAGCGAATGGTGAATGGTTTTCGTACCAAATCCTAAAAAACTTAAAAAAAAAAAAAAAAAAAAAAAAAAAAAAAAAAAAAAAATCGTGTTTTTATGAATATTAAAATATCTATATTCATTTCATTTTGTTTAAAGTATTATGCAGGATTTAAACTGTACCTATCAAGATTTTGCCCATAGACATTAATTATATGAAATTTTTTAGGTGTCCCTGTGATGAGGGTATAAAATCCTAATTTGTCCAAATATGATCTTGAAATAACTTTGATTTGTATTTCCGAGTAGGCTGCGTATTGTCTTTCGTACAGGAACTTGAATTTTGCTCATTTTTAGAATAGGACTGTTTAATATATTATTTCATTTTCAGAAATGTATGCATTTTACTTGTATGTATTATTATTTATCTGAATATACGTGTGTATGCACTTCCAAAAATTTTAAATAAATAATATATACAACATAAATAAATGATCGGTTTTTCGAAAATTCAAAAAAAAGAAGTGTTAAGTTACATAATAAAGATACGCAATGACAACAAAAGAATGTTATCTTCGTAATAAAATGGCATGCAAGATTAATATTAATCTTATATTTATATTTGAACTCATATTTCTGTAGAATATTACAGGGCATTCGCCAAGAACTATTCTAGGGCACACCATTTCATAACCACTGTTGTAAATGATGGAGCAATTTTGTGCACAGTATTTTAATAGGGGAAGGTATTATATCATACAGATATACAGATATATTTATGCTTTTTGAGACCAATGAAAATTATTTTTAGTAAGGAACATGAAAAAAAAATCGCTTTTAATTAATATTTTATAAGAAATCTGAAAATATGCATCACTGATAATTTGAAAAATCGTTTATAGTTTTCCTTTACTATCAGTTTTCCTTTATTCCCTTTATATATATATATATATATGATATTTTAATAATATTTAATGTAGCACAAAAAATAATTCACTTTGATTTAACATTAACATGTCTCTTTAGAGTAGATTTATTTTCTTGAAATAACATAGTTCTTTTAACGATATAGTTTTGTAAAAAAATATTTCCTAAATGGTTTTCACTTCTCAAATACTAGTCAAACATGCTGTCGTTAACGTTGAAATTAATACCGCACTAAAACTTTTACAACTTTTTAATGAAAGCATTATGAACTAAAAAAAGAGGAGGAAAACAGAGAGAAAGCATAAAAAGAGAAGATCTAGAAACTACTGCATTTATAATCCTTTTAATGGTTCATTTTTAAAAGAACATTAAAATGAGGCGAGTTTTTTTAATGACCTGTCAGATGACATCAAAGCACTAAGAATAAAACATCCATTTTTTACAACCGGGATAATGCTTTTAATGGTTATTTTGATAGTGATAATTTAGAGAAATGTGTTGAATTTGTGTATTTAAATTATAAATGACCCTTTTAAATAATTATCATGTTTTTTTACGTTGAAAATCATTAAAAAAAGTCTTATTTTTTTTAACTAACAGTTGTACCAGCTGTCAAAACTTATAAACATAATGAGATTTACTTTAATTTACGACAAGTTTTTGTTATTATTATTATTTATTGTTTAATCTTAATGAAAATATTTATAATTGAAATTATTTAATTAATTTTGTTTTAAAAATAGAAAAAAGTAAAAATCACTCAAATATATATATATATATATATATATTTGGAGGTGAGGGGGTGAGAGGGTGAGAGGGTGAGAGGGTGGGGGGAATAAAACAATAGCGTAAAACATTTTAGTGACCCATATAGTTTTAAATGGGAAAACGTTTAAAAAGTGTAGTGCTTTTAATTATTGCAATTCTGTAAATTTGTTTAATGAATCGTAAAATATTTTTAAAAAGAATATTTGTATATTTGTGTAATATTTTAATCAAACTTTGAATTTAGACTTTCTTTTGTTTACTTATAAATAAAAACATATAATAATAATTAAAAACACTTTAAATACACGTTAAAAATACATTTATTAAAAATATATATAAAAACTTCCAAAGCTTTTCGCCTACATAAAAGAAGGCATCATCAGGGAATTTAGTTTTGCGCATACTTCAGAGCAGTTATATGTACTTTTGTATCACATGATCAACAGTTAAGTCCTTACATAAAATATATTCAACTGGAAGTCATAGATAGAGGCTGGAACTATTACATGGTAATAAGGTGTTACACTTGGACGCTGGAGCTATTGCAGGATGAGGGGATGCTACACAGGTTGGAACTACTGCAGGAAGAGTAGGTGCTACACTTGGAGATTGGAACTATTGCTGGAAGAGTAGGTGATACATTTGGAGGTTGGAACTATTGCAGGAAGAGTAGGTGCTACACTTGGAGGTTGGAACTGTTGCAGGAAGATTAGGTGCTCCACTTGGAGGTTGGAACTATTGCAGGAAGAGAAGGTGCTACACTTGGAGGTTGGAGCTATTGCAGGAAGAGAAGGTGCTACACTTGGAGGTTGGAACTACTGCAGGAAGATAAGATCCTACACTTGGAGGTTGGAACTATTGCAGGATGTGGAAGTGTTACACTTGGAGGTTGGAGCTATTGTAGGATGAGGAGGTGTTACACTTGGAGGCTGGAACTATTGCAGGAACATATAATATCATCTCAATATAAAATGTGTGTTTATTGCTAGTCAAAGTGTCTTTATCTGTACCAAATTAACGAAAAGATCATGAAACATATTATTTTAATTACCTACCGCCACGTGCTTTGACATCTGAACAATTTAATGTAAATATTGTTAAACCATATTTGCGCAATCAAGTGACACATAATTCGCTTTTCTTCTTTTTGCTGTTAGCTATCTAAATGAGGTAAACTTCTGATTTGTTTTTCCTTTCTTATGCAAAACATAATTTTTCAATTAATGAATAATATAGTGTATTATTCCTTAATGCATAATATTGTATATAATAACATACGATATAATGTATAATAATATAATGTTTATGTACTGCAATAATAAAATGGAAGATAACATTAAAATTGATTATTTGCTTAATGTGGGCTTACATTTTTGGTACAGAAAGCCATGTGAAATAATAAAGGTAATTCCCCTTAAAGGTGATAATTATTATTATCTGCTTAAAAAGCGCACTGAAAAATCATCCAATATTATGCATTTAAGTAATACCTGAATTTAATTTTTTGTAACTTCATCTGTGCAGTCGTGTACTATCAATTTTAAGGGTGCAGAGTTTGAGGATGGGGTGGGGGATGAGTTTTTTCAAACGATGGCACACGAATACTCGAGTGTAAATCATAAAGCATTGTCCTACATTGTATATTGTTGCGCCATCAACAAATATCAAACGCGCATGAGTGATGAATTGAAAAATTGTTTACATAGTATTGTATTTCTGGATTTAATATGTCGGAATTTGTGTCAAATAAAGAGCATTCCCGCACAGCATATTTTTATTCTTTTTTATTTGGGAAAAAATGTTGTTAAATTTTACCAATTGCTTCAAGAAGCTTACTCTGTCGTATTGAACATACTCCGTGGCCTCGGCGATTCAAAAAGGCTGATTTCGACATTCTGAACAAAAAAGATAGAAAATTACCAAAACTATATTGTAAAATTGCAAGCATTGTTGAACGAAAACGATGCATAAATCTACTAACAATAATTGGCCAGTTTGAACAGTTTGCTTCTCAAAAAATGCTCAGAGTACCCAAAAAGACAACAATACAAGGTAATTTTTCTCCATGACAATATTCCATCACATATAGCAAAGCCGGTTTGTCAGACGATGAAAGAACACAGTTAGGAGGTATTGCAGCATATGGCTTACTCACCTTGACATCTCATCGATGGGTCAAGCATTTGCTTTGGTTCGAACGAAGATGTGAAAAATTGGGTAGATGAATACTTCTTAGCAAAAAAGAAAGATTTTTACTATTTTGGAATCTACAAATTCCCTGAAAGTGTAGGAAAATGTTCAGCTAGCGATGAAGCATACTTTAATTAAACTACTTTTCATTACTCTCCTGAAGTTTTTTTTTTTTTTATTATTATTATTCTTTATTTCATACTTTTACATGTTATTATTAACAGCTTTTAAAAAAAAGTAAAATGTTGCGGAAATCTTTTGAAAATTTATAAAATTTTAAATTAAAATACGCCGCTGATATTAATTTTTTATGACATGTATTTGAAAAAAATTAAATCTTCATAGCATAGACAAATGAAGTTTACAATATTATAGGAAATATATTCCTATATTACTAAAACACAGTTATACATTAGTGTAATGTAAAAAAAGAAGAAAATTGTTTTCTGAAGTTTTAAGAAAAAGCATATAGAGACACATATTTTTAATGTAACTGTCAAGTAAAAGCGATTTTGTGGCCTTAGAAACTATTGATTCATTAACCCCTTAATTGCCCAGACGTATATATCCGTCTTGCTAAGCCGATGTGTTAACTGCCCCGGGGGTGTATATACCATTTCCCGAAGTACGATCCTTTGTGTTACGCTGTGACCAGTGAAACTAATTCCATGGATTTGGAATGCAACGAAATGACCGTGGCAGTATTTTCGAAGAATTTACTTATTGCAGAGAAGATGGGAAATGGGAGGGATTGGGAAGGGAATGTTTCTGGTACAATGAATTCATAAACTATGCGTGTCCGTGCGAAAAATGATGGCACTGGGAAGCGAATCTCGTATTTTTTCGTTAGCAGGTAAGGGGTTAATAAACTTGCAATTTATGTGTATTCTGTAATTCACATATAATTTCCTTCTTTAAAAAAAGGGGGATAAATATAAAGGTATGTTTGTTATAAAAGTACACTTTAAGTTCACACCGTTCTCCTCTTCCTTGGCTGTTGCCACTCATTTCCTGTCAAAATACCACTTCTAGACGTCATGGAACTTTACTCGTCCCTCCTTTTAGAGCTCATACGTCACAGGAGTGACTATGATGCTACCAAACTTAGAAAACTGTTTCATGATATAGAGAGTTTCTACATAAATGTTCACATTCATGATAATGCTGAATAGTTTTTGATATAAGTTTGTCATATAGGAAGAACACCAACAGATAATACTAAGAGTTTCTAAGAAAATGTTCATGTAGGTACCACACAAATTTTTTTTAGAAAAAGTTTATAAAATAAATGTTCATATATGTAAATCCTAAAAGATTATATCAAGAGTTTATAAAAAAAAAATGCATATATCATAAAATCTTTAGGAAGAGCTTCTGCATATGCCCAAAGAGAAAAAAAAATTAAATGCATAGTATATTCAGCAATAAACAACAACAGCAATATACACATATAATAGATCTAACATTAAATATCTTACAAACAACCCTTATAATATGCACATGAATTATATAGTATATCACGAGGTAAATTAAATTTGAATAATTAGATATAACGGAAATACTATTAAAATATTTTAAGGAAGTCTAGATAAAGAATCGGCATTGCCATGATTTTTCCCCTTCCTATACGTAATTTTTAGATTATATCTTTGCAAAGCTAAAGCCCAACGTGCTAACTTTGCACCGTGTGGCATTGTTTGGGTCAGAAAAGTCAGAGGATTGTGATCGGAAATTACTTCGACTTTTGCACCGAAGAGCCAAGTATCAAACTTTCGTAGAGCAGTCAGCACACTGTAAGCCTCTCGTTCGATCGTTGACCATCTGACTTGGCACGGAGAAAGTTTTTTACTAAAGAAAGCAATGGGATGTCCTTTGCCAGAATCGTCCGACTGAGATAAACATGCTCCTATAGCTTTGCTCGAAGCATCAGTGTACAATTTGAATGGCTTTGCTATATTAGGCGTATATAGAGATGGCATATTCATTAAATGCTGTTTCAAATTTTGAAAAGCTGTTTCTTGGGCATCAGACCAGGGAATTTCATTAGGTACGCTTTTCTTTGTTAATTCAGTCAAGGGAAGAATTTCTAAAGCAAAATTTGGAATGTATTCCTGGTAATAATTAGCCAAACCAATTACACTACGAAGTTCTTTTTTGGTGATAGGCCTGCAAATTTTTCTTATAGCTTCGGTTTTTTCGAGATCGGGTGTATGTCTTCCTGATCCAATAATATGGCCTAAAAAGTTCACTTCATTCCTTCCGAAATCGCATTTCTTTAAATTAACTGTAAGACCAACTTCTTGGAATGTTTTGAGAACTGCTCAAGTGTGTTATATGTTCACTCCAAGTGGTAGAAAATACTGCAACATCATCGATATAGGAACGACTATAATCTTTATGACACTCTAAAACTTTGTCTATAGATTTTTGAAATGTACTACCAGCGTTCTTCATACCAAATGGCATGACATTCCATTGGAAATGCCCTGAGTGGGTAGTAAAAGCAGTATAATGTTTGCTGTCTTCTTTCATAGGTATTTGCCAGTACCCTTTCGTGAGATCTAGAACAGAAATAAACTGCGAATTACCAATCAAGTAAATAAGATCATTGGCAATCTTCATGGAGTATGCATCTGGGATGGTATAGCTGTTAAATAAACGAAAATCAACACATAACCTAACAGTTCCATCCTTTTTGGCAACGCAAACTACAGGATGAGCCCATTCGCTGTTACTATGTTCTATTAGTCCAAGTGTAAGTAATTCTTGAATCTGTCGATCCACTTCATTTGCACAACTATCGGTATTCTATATGGACGTAGTCTTTTAGGACAGCAATCTCTATTAACGCGGACACTGTGTCCTCCTACTTTAGCGATTCCGGGTTTAGTGCTGAAAACATTATTATATTTGCATATCACATTTTTCAAACCATTTTTCTTTTCAAAACTTAAATCTAAACTATCAATATGGTCCGCTATCTTTTTAGTGGTTAGGCATCCATTTCCGAATGGTGCATAATCAATATCACCAAAATCTTTATCTTCATCAAATATTAGGCCAACATGGTCAATTCGAGCAACGTATGGTCTGAGCTTATTAAAATGCAGTTCTCTTCTGGACCCATTCTCTAATTCAACTAAGGCTGAATGTGGTCTAGTGATTTCAACAACAGTAGCTGGGCCAATCCAAGTTTTAAGTAATTTATGCGATGATGAAGGAACTAGTATTAGTACTTTATCACCAACATTAAACTGTTTATCTCTTGCTCTCAAATTATACCGCGAAGTATATCTTTCTTGAGCATCCTGAGCATATTGTGATGCAATTTCATGTGCTTTTCTTAGTTTCTCAACTAGTTCTGATATATATTTTTCAACTGATGCGGAAGCTGAAGTGGGAATTTTCCTCTCACCAGTCCATACGTCTTTCAATAGTGACAATGGTCCAGGAGGCAAACGCCCATAAACTAACTGAAACGGAACAACACCTGTCGTACTATGAGGAACTTCTCCGTAAGCAAAAAGTAGATATGGAAGATGCAAATCCCAGTTAGATCCATATTCCTGTATATTTTTATTTAACATATCTTTCAATGTTCGATTCCAACGTTCCATTGCACCCATACTTTCTGGATGACCTGGCGTTGCAAACCTCGGAGAAACTCCAAGAAGTTCCACGAATGTTTCACTTAATTTAGCAGTAAAATTAGTACCTTGGTCTGTACATATTACTTTGGGGAACCCTGTCTGTGTAAATATTCTCATCAGATTATTGCAAGTTGTTTTAGCATTGATGTTAGTCACGGGAATAGCTTCAGCCCATCTAGTACATAAGTCAACTGCACAAATCACATATTTATGTCCTCTTCGAGACGGGGGTTCTAAAGGTCCAATACAGTCCAAACTCCAGACTTCAAATGGAATCTCTGGCCTAACAATGGGTTGTATCGGTATACGATCCCTATATGAAACTGTTCTGCGTAATTGGCAGGTTTTGCAACTTTCACAAAATTTTTTAACGTCTTCTTTCAGACTTGGCCAATAAAATGAATATTTTATTCTCTGCTTTGTTTTCTGTTCGCCTAGATGACCAGCCAATGGTATTTCGTGTGCCATCCTAAGAACTTCTTTTCTTTTGCATGTGGGCAGAACAACTTCTTGATCAACATTTTCTCCACATAAGCATTCTGAATGGACAAGAACTCCATTACTAATTTTAAATGAATTCTTCCCATTTTTAGCATAAAACCAGGATTTCTTTAAATCTTCATCATCTAATTGTAATTTTATAAAATCTTCTTTATTTCCATTGCTTTCATCATCGGTAATCTCGGCATTAAGTTGAAGAGACGTTGAGATGTTTTTCTTTTCATCATGTTCTTCCTGATTTTCTTTTTCAATGCTCTCATTTAATTTTGCAAGTACATGATTCATACATCCATTTAATTCTACATTCTCCATTAAAACTTCATAGGCAGTTGAACAAATTAGCATATCATTCACAAGTTTCTTCGACACTGCACAAGTTACAGGTACATTGCCGTGTTTCCCATCATCAATCTTTAGGTCAAAAATCTTTAGAGCAGCTACTTCTTTTTCACCGAAAGCCGAAATAATTTGGATTGTTCCATCCCCTTCTCCAAAGTCGGTATCGACCAAATCTGCACGTAAGACAAAATTTGTGATCCATTATCCACTATTGCCTTCAAAACTTTTTCTCCACATTTGATATTTACGTATTTCAAATCATCAATTCCATCTTTAATCGGCATAGAGGTTGACACAGGAATTGACACCTTAGCAGTTACAACTTCGTTCGCTGTCTTTGGCTTAACGTCTTTGGCTTCAACCACATTACTTACGGCATTAAGAAATTGATGTTTTCTTGGAATTCTTGGGACAAACTCTAGATAAATGCCCCACAGATCCACACGTAAAGCAAGTAGGTTTAAAACTTGTATTTTGATCAGTTCTTGGAGGAAATGATGTCCTAAATTTCCGAGATGGCTGTTCGTCTTTTTGTTTGATGCTAAAGTCTTTAAAATCAGGTTTGTAATTACTAGTTGTTCTATGTTTCACATCACCCAAACCGGATCCCTTAGCATTCAATCGTACACTTTCGTACTCATCCAACTTATCAGCTAAAACACCCGGAACAAGTAACTTAGCCCAGTCATCGACGAAATGTTCTCGGATATCACCTGGAACGCGTCTTTTTAACTGATCCGTAATCATAAGATTCTTCAATTCTTCAAAATCATTTACTGCAACTCCTTCAAGCCATTCCTCAAAGTAGCTTGTTATTTCGAAAACAAAGTCTCGCCAAGATCGAGTAGGGTTTCGCTGATGTTTCACAAATTTTTGTCTGAAATGTTCAGGGCCTAATTTAAATCGTTTTAATAATAAACCTTTGATATAATCATAATCGTCAAATTTTTCTTCTGATTCACGAGCTATTAATTGAGTGATTTCTTTTGACATAAGGGCTAAAAGAGCTGACACCCAGTTACATTTATCTAGATTAATTCTCTTGGCTTGACGCTCAAACAAAGTCAAGAACAGCACTATATCTCCATCTCTCATTTCGAATTTTGGAACGATTTTTGTTAAATCTTGCGTACTACTCTTAGCTTCAGAAATCGGTGCTACTTTAAACTTTTCAGCTTCCAAACGGATTTTTTCTAACTCAAATTCATATTCGCGTGTTTTTGTTTTTCAATCTCTTGCTCTTGGAATTGCTTTTCAGCGTCTTGTTTCTCCTGGAGCTTCCTATCTTCGATAATAATGTCGAGCTGATTCTTAGTAAACTCTTCGTCATATTCTTTATCTTTGGTAATTAATTTGCGTAAATCGCTTACAGTCATTTCATTCGTGACCTGAAGATTCAACTCCACAGCCAACAATTTCAAATCCTCTTTCTTTGCGCGACCCAAATATGCCATCTTATACACCTAAAATTTTCTGAACGAGAAACTTAGCAAAAATTCCCCAAGGTGGTGCTGATTAAAACACTTTGTTAAATATTAATGGAAATAAAATTATATACCATATACAAAACCCATAATTTATACCTAAAGCAATTGATATCTGTATAAATTTCTTTACTTAGCTTATGAATCAAATTGACTTTAAAAATACGTGAATGATATTTTCACACATTAGAAATAATTTAAAACACACTGTCGTGCATATTTACATTTCCTTACGCAATGAAATATAAAATAAAATTCTTTTCTTATTTATCCAATTTATTTTTTATTGAAACCAACACTTTTATTTCATATGAAATGAATAAACAAACATTTCTATCATAAGCTTACTTCAAAGTTTGTAAAAAAAAATAAACAATTAAAAAAAAATTTAATCTTTAACACTTTTTATATAATTACCATGTGTCATAAGCATAAACACAGAAAAGAAAAAAAAATTTACTCTTTCTATAAAATAATGAAATGGAACAAAATAATAAAAATAATAATAACGCAGACGATTTTCGTCAGCATTAGCTATTTCGTTCGAAACAAACTAATTTATTATGGCTCGTTATTAAATGAAATAAACAAAACACTATTTGTGTAATTTCAGCACTTAATAACTAAATTGAATTAACTCTCATATATATTTCATATTAGGTACATTCATTAAAATATAAATATTCTAAAAAAAATAGATTTTCCAATTTCAGGAACAAAATACGATATTTACTCTTATTTATTTCATCACACAAAATACTTTTAACTCTTATCCGCGATTGTAATGAAATGCTCGCCCTCTGGTGGGCTAAGGTGAAATTATCATACCACTGATAGCTTTCACGCTGAAACAATGATAGAATAACAAGAAAGAACAATAATTAATACACGTGGACTAACAACTGCAGTTGAGAAAACGCCATCTATCGATCATTACAAACGCGGATTTCGGAGAGCAAACAAACAAATATATAGATATGTATATATATCAAACTGAGGGAGAAAATATCAAGATCTACTGTTGTAGATATTTAACAGATAAACAACTCTATATTTTTTGAAGGAAATAAAAAAAAATCACATTGTATTAAAATTAATATTCACTGGCGTGAAATATTAAACCTTTATTCACTGCCGTAAATAAATGTAATTAATACATATACGCTGTACTAAAATTAACAATCACTGGCGTGTCATTGTATGCTGTTATTTACCAGCGAAAAAAATATATAATGCACTTAATACATTCACACTGTATTAAAATTGACATTCACTGGCGTGAACTTTGTTCGAATATATTTGAGAACAAAAACTTAGAACTGGCGTTCTATTATGTATACAATTTTACGTTATAATACCAACAACAAAAAAAAAAAATTAACACAGAATTAGCACTGGCGTGCTTCTTATCGAATATTTATTTTGTACTCGCGTGATTCATATCGAACACAGTCAAACATATTAGAACTGACGTTCTATTTTCATTTTATGCTATAAAAAAAAACATTTTTTTAAAATGTGCACTTAAAATATTTGGGCATATACACGAAAGCTCTTACCTTCCCCATTTTCTAGGTATTGTTTTCTATCCTTGTAAAAGGCTGCGCCAGTAAAATTCGATCCTGGTCTCTGCTTGATTGGAGACACCATCACTTAATATTAAATGAATTCAGTCGTGGCTTTGGAATAAAAAAACATCGTGCTTGAAGAAGAAAACATTTAATAAGACATTACTAAAAACGCACTAAACATAGATAAACATTTAGAACATAAATAAATAAATTCTTCTCGAATGACTAGAAACATGCCATTTTTCTCGTTCCATCCAAAAACTCCGTTCTCCTCTTCTTTGGCTGTTGCCACTCATTTCCTGTCTAAATACCACTTCTAGACGTCATGGAACTTTACTACGTTTTTTGACTTTTTTACACGTTTTCAGGTGTGAAGAATCCGAAAATGACAAAATTTCTATGGTGTCTGTCTGTAGGGTGTCTGTTAGTCTGTTAGTCTGTTAGTCCGTTAGTTTGTTAGTCTGTATACACGATATCTCAAGAACAATTTGTCGCAGAGAGGTCAGATCAGTTTTAAAATATTACTTTCGACACTGGCAAGAAGCCTATTTATTTGCAACATTCGAATTTAAAAACTTCGTAAGTTATTAGAAATTTACGATTTTCTTAACATGGGAGAATAGGACAAAAATTCACTTAAACGTGCATTAAATGGAAACTTTTTACTGTAAAAATGTCAGACCAGTTTTAAAATATCAGTTTTGATGCCGGAAGGAACATCAGTAACTATAAATATGCTACTTTGAAAATTTCGCAAGTTTTTGGAAATTTACGAATTTCTTAACATGGCAGTATAGGGCAAAATTTCACATAAACGTCAATTTTGAGAGATATTTTCATCTTAAAGATGTCAGACTACTTTTGAAATATTATTTAGGACACTGGTATGAATATTAATGACTACGAATTTTCCAATATAAAAATTTCGTAAGTTATTGGAAATTTACGAATTTCTTAACATGGCAGCATAGAGCAAAATTTCACATAAACGTCAATCTTGAGGGATATTTTCATCGTAAACATGTCAAACTACTTTCGAAATATTATTTAGGATACTGGCATGAATATCATAGACTATGACTTTTCCAATTTAAAAAATTCTAAAGTTATTTGGAATTTACGATTTACTTAACATGCCAGAATAATCTAAAATTGAGCATAAACTTTCATTTTGAGGCTCATAAATACATTAGACAACTTCAAAATTACATTTATGATATTTGATTGAACATGATTGAATACAAATATTCTAATAGGAAAATTTCGTAAATTATTCGTAATTTACGATTTTACCAACATAGCGAAATTGTAAATTTTTCATATAAATATGAATTTTGAGGATTATTGCATTGGAAATAGTAGCATGAAAACTAAACAACGGAATTGACCCCGATAAAATAAATTAATAGATTGGAAGAAGATAAATATATCGAAGTGAACGGTGGATAGCCTATTAGGCGGGGTTTTCATTCTGTCACTGTATCAAGCTTTTGTCAAATTCATTTCTTTCAACATGATTATATCTCTCAAACTAGAAATTTATGAGAACATAAATATGATGGGGAACTGAGCAGAGTCCACCTATGCCAACTAGTTTTTTCAACTATTTAAAATTTTAAATATGTTCAGACTAGTGTGTATATTTATTTCATTATTTAATCTTAAAAAACATACAGACAATCACACAAAACAACCGTCAAAAACACAATTTTTGGATTTATGGCATCTCAAAACGTGTAATTAAAGTTAAAACTCCATTTCGAATATTTGACGCGAAAACAAAAGTCCGTCTCCTATCTTATGAAGAGGAAAAGGTAATAATATTTAATTTAATTGAAGCTCTTTTTTTTCCCGAACTATTTATTTATTTATTTAATCTATCTTAACCTTTTAATGAAAGTGTTTGTTATTATTTGATTTTTTTTTTTTTTTTTTGAACTATTTAAAATTTTAAATATGTTCAGTTTTTTTTTTTTTTTTTTTTTTTTTTTTTTTTTTAACTATTTATTTATTTATTTAATCTATCTTAACGTTTTAATGAAAGTGTTTGTCATTATTTGATTTTTTTTTTTTTTTAGTATGTTCACACTAATATTAAACAAAAATATGTGTATATTTTACATATTTGTTTCATGATTAACTCTTTAAAAACATACTTTCAGTTCTTTTGAAAAATTATAGTACTTAGTTTTAATTTTAATGTATAAGAGTAATTGGATAATCTCACTAATATCGATTAGTAATTTTTAAAACTATAATTATGAATACAATACTAAGCAGTATAAATTGTTAAACAATCGTTACCGATTTAATTTTTATTTGTGTAACACCCCTCAGTTTACAAGTGTAGAGTGGAAACACATAGGTAAATTCCGGACCAACGTTTGGTCCGGAACTTACCCGTGGGGTTGATCGCGCGAAAAGCTACATAATTAGTCTGGTCCGGAATTTTCCTACTCCGTAAAATATATATAAATTAAATTAAAAGCTCTTCAGGTAAATAACATAGAGTCCTCACTAAAAATGTCCAACAATGACTAGAAAATTTTTTAGACTGTCTATTTTTATAAGAAACTGAAAAAAAAAATGTTTTGTGTCAAATAGACCTATACAGAACAAGAAGATTAATTATCGTTATTTTTTTATTATTTTTTTTTTTTTTTACTTAGAAACATGGGAACATTATTTTATTATTTTGCTGCAAGAATGTTCTTTCTAAATGTAAATAATACTGCTCTCAACTATGTGAATGATCAAATGATTGTTTCCAAGTTTAAAAACGTAAAATATTACTTTCCTTGTCATGAAATTGTATAACTGCGTTGGGAGAAATTAGTAGTAGTATTTAATTTGTTCTAAACTCAATGAGAAACAGAGTCATGTATTTTTTGTGGACTTTAAGACTACACAAAATGTAGTACAATAGTGTTAATTTTTTCTCCAATTCTGATTTCAACTCATACAAGATCCCATAAATAATTTTCTTCTGGTAAAGAAGTGTTTTCGTAAAAAATACTTTACCTTAGAATACTCTAAATATTAATATTAAATTGCATTCGTCATATCATAGCCTCCTAAACTAGATGCCTGTCACGTGGTTCGCAAACTTGGCAACAGTTGAAGCGGTAGACAGTGTCACCTGGTACAGACTGTGCGACTATATTCAACTGTCACCAATAATTTTAAGAGGTAAATATGATATGTACAATCGACGTGTCTTCGATTCTAATCGCCTTTTATGTATATCATATCCCACTTTTAAAAATTTTTGGTGGCTGTTGAATAAAAAAGTCGCGCAATCTGTACCAGGTGGCGCTGTCTACCGCTTCAACTGTTGCCAAGTTTCCGAGCCACGCGACAGGCATTTAGTTTAGGAGGCTACGGTCACATATTTGATGTTAAAAGACGATTTTTTTACACTCAGCTTCACTGTTTTAAATTAAAAAGGTATGCAGATATTTCATTAAAAAATCCTAACTTATCTATTCTCAGCCTGTCACTGCATTTAATATTACGTGCACCTATGTCCTCGAGCGGGTATTAATATTTATTCGTTCTTTAAATGTACATGAATTCTACAACATAATAAAAATAAACATGCGTATTTCTCTATAATAAAAATTCTAAATGATTTATCTTCTCTTATTTCGATTTCTTTTGTTATTTGCTGATAAAATAGATGAAAACACAATAAAAAAGCCGTTGAAGTTCCTTTCAAATGTTTTTCCTACTTCAATTGTATGTATTTTTTCGTATAACCTGAGCGATAAAACCATAGAAAATGGACTACGTAGATAAATGTATTTTTATATACAAACATAAAAAATTCTTTTACCGTACAAATCTATCTTATTGTTTTTTTAACTGTTTTAGCAACAAACCTGACTTGTATAGAAACATGATAATATAGATACTGATAAAGCTGGGTATTTGAGCATTTACCTGGCGGCAATTTTTCTGGATTCGATCTTCAAATCATATCGTATATTTGCTTTTTTAGTAAATGTTTATTTCAAGATTTTTTTATTGATCTTTTTCTACATGTGTCTCAATATTGGAAGCATTAAATCAATGTTTTCCTTTGTTATTTTCAGTATATAATGCGATCGTCTTAGTAGAAAAAGAGAAATATTATCCCATTTATGACTAAACTTTTTTTTTCAGAATGACTTCGATAAACAAATGTATTGGAATCTGTGAAAATTTAATTTGATTGAATGAAAAAAGTACTAAATATTCTGTTTAAATAATTTTAACATTTATTAAATGACAAATACATTTTAAAGAAATCAATTTGATAACTTTTCCACTATTTAAAATTATACTTATATCGTAACAAGTCTTCCAGAATTTCCTTATTAAATAAAAAACCTCATACGCATTTTTTTTTTTTTTTTTTTTTTTTTTTTTTTTTAGGATTTGTAATAGTTAGGGTGTTTTTCTGGATTATTGATATTATTTTATTTTTTATTTAATTTTTTATTTTTTTATTTATTTTTTTTTTTAGGATTTTTTTCTTCGTTTATTCAGATGATAATTTAAAGGTTAATTTGAACAATCAAGGAATTCAATCTAGTGAAACATCCATTTACTGTACAAAAATTGTTCTCCGACCACAAACGATTTCTATACCAAAGTAGACATCCCCAATATAATAAAAATATCACAGACAAATTACAGTAATAAGTAAAACAGAAAAAAATGTAACTTTGGAACCGCACATCACCAGTTAATAATTATAAATTTTCTTTCGATTCACATGGATATGACATTTGAAGCCTGTATAACAAAATATCATAAATTAATGGGCGGCAGCTTTTACGAGATATAAAGGAAAAAGTACAGGGCACGATCAAATACGCTTATGCATAGCAGAAAAAATATAATAAGAACAACTCATTCTAAATATTATATAAATAATCTAGTATGGTATTCACGCAAGTTTCTTTTACCCTGTATTTGAATAATCTAGAACAGATTACAGATTAAGTGGTAACAAAATAAGTATTGTGTATAATATAATATAAAAGCAGGTCAAAATAATTTTTAAAATATATTGATATTTCTGTGTGACGGTGACTACCGCCACCCTCAACAACCTGTATGAATATAGTACCATCATTCATAAAAATGTTTAAGGTTGTTTTTAAATATAAAAGTTTATTCCAACTTATTCAGTCAACTTTCACACACACCACCCCTTGAAACACATCAGTCTTGGTCAAACTTTCAAGGGTAAACCTCATATAATCTTTAAAATACCAAGTTTGAATTTCCTGAAATAATCTATTTTTATGTTAAGCTAACAAAACATACACATGTACGTCGACTGCTAAAAACTTAATTTTTGTATTCAAGGGATCTCATAACAAGTAGTTATAACAAAATCAGAGTTGAAAATTAAATTTCAAACAACAAATTCGTCGGTGTATGGGTTTGAGAAAGGAATTATCATTTCCCAGAAGATTTCTTGCTCTGGATAAAATTTATTAAATGACTTCCATCAATTATGTTAAATAGAGCAACCTGTTTTCACTTAATTTAGGGTATCCCTGTATATTTCCTATAAGTTAAATACATAACACACAATGTACTTAAATTTAGTATAGTATGAAAGACACCTAACACATTCTGAAATACTCTTCCAGCAATTTCCAGGTATAGTCTTAATATTTTGAAAATTTATTTTTCCAACTGAGTGAAAATAATGCCCGAACCCCGGATCTTTAAGGTCCTTGTAAGTCAAAGATACGGAGATCGAAAAACGGTCCGGGCATTGTTTTCACTCAGTTTCAAAAATAAATTTTCATGATATATGATTTCTTTTCCAATCTTCTGATTGTGTGATATTTATAAATGTATAGTCTTAATATATCTGCATTATTTTATATGGTATTGTAAGCGAATGGTGAATGGTTTTCGTACCAAATCCTAAAAAACAAAAACAAAAAAAATCGTGTTTTTAAGAATATTAATATATATATATATATATATATATATATATATTCATTTCCTTTTGTTTAAAGTATTATGCAGGATTTAAACTGTACCTATCAAGATTTTGCCCATAGACGTTAATTATATGAAATTTTTTAGGTGTCCCTGTGATGAGGGTAGAAAACCCTAATTTGTCCAAATATGATCTTGAAATAACTTTGATTTGTATTTCCGAGTAGGCTGCGTATTGTCTTTCGTACAGGAACTTGAATTTTGCTCATTTTTAGAATAGGATTGTTTAATATATTATTTCATTTTCAGAAATGTATGCATTTTACTTGTATGTATTATTATTTATCTGAATATACGTGTGTATGCACTTCCAAAAATTTAAAATAAATACTACATACAACATACAACATACAACATAAATAAATGATCGGTTTTTCGAAAATAATAATTAAAAAAAAAGTGTTAAGTTACATAATAAAGATAAGTATTGACAAAAAAAGAGTGTTATCTTCGTAATAAAGTGGCATGAAAGATTAATATTATTCTTATATTTATATTTGGACTCATATTTTTCTGGAATATTACAGGGCATACGCGAAGAAATATTCTAGGGCACACCATTTAATAGCCACTGTTGTAAATGATGGAGCAAATTTGTGCACAGTATTTTAGTAGGGGAAGGCATTATATCCTACAGATATAAAGATATTTTCATGCTTTTTGAGACCTATGAAAATTATTTTTAGTAAGGAATATGAAAAAAAAAATTTGCTTTTAATCAATATTTTATAAGAAATCTGAAAATATGCATCACTGATAATTTGAAAAATCAATTTATAATTTTTCTTTATAATCAGATTTTCTTTATTCCCTTTCTATATATATATATGATATTTTAATAATATTTAATGTAACACAAAAAATAATTCCCTTTGATTTAACATTAACATGTCCTTTTAGAGTAGATTTATTTTCTTGAAATAACCCAGTTCTTTTAACGATATAGTTTTGTAAAAAAAATATTTCCTAAATGATTTTCACTTCTTAAATACTAGTCAAACATACTGTCGTTAACGTTGAAATTAATACCGTACTAAAACTTTTACAACTTTTTAATGAAAGCATTATGAACTAAAAAAAGAGGGGGAAAACAGAGAGAAAGCATAAAAAGAGAAGATCTAGAAATGACTGCATTTATAATCCTTTTAATGGTTCATTTTTAAAAGAACATTAAAATGAGGCGAGTTTTTTAATGACCTGTCAAATGACATCAAAGCACCAAGAATAAAACATCTATTTTTTTACAACCGGGATAATGTTTTTAATGGTTATTTTTGATAGTGATAATTTAGAGAAATGTGTTGAAATTATGTATTTAAATTATAAATGACCCTTTTAAATAATTATCGTGTTTTTTACGTTGAAAATCATTAAAAAAAAGTCTTTTTTTTTTTTTTTTTTTAACGAACAGTTGTAACAGCTGTTAAAACTTATAAACATAATGAGATTTACTTTAATTTACGACAGGATTGTGTTATTATTAATATTTATTGTTTAATCTTAATGAAAATATTTATAATTGAAATTATTTAATTATTTTTGTTTTAAAAATAGAAAAAATTAAAAATCACTCAAATATATGTTTTTTTTTTTTTTTTTTTTGGAGGTGAGGGGGTGGGAGGGTGGGGGGAATAAAATAATAATGTAAAACATTTTAGTGACACATATAGTTTTAAATGGGAAAACGTTTAAAAAGTGTAATGCTTTTAATTATTGCAATTCTGTAAATTTGTTTAATGAATCGTAAAATATTTTTAAAAAGAATATTTGTATATTTGTATAATATTTGAATCAAACTTTAAATTTAGACTTTCTTTTGTTTCCTTATAAATAAAAACATATAATATCATCTCAATATAAAATGTGTGTTTATTGCTAGTCAAAGTGTCTTTATCTGTATCAAATTGACGAAAAGATCATGAAACATATTATTTTAATTACCTACCGCCATGTGCTTTCACACCTGAACGATTTAATGTAAATATTCTTAAACCATATTTGCACAACCAAGTAAAATATAATTCGCTTTTCTTTTTTAATGTTAACTATCTAATTTAGATAAACTTCTGTTTTTTTTCTTCTCTTAGTCAAAACATAATTTTTCAGTTAATGAGTAATACAGTGTATTATTCGTTAATGCATAATATTGGGTGAGTGCGAAAGTTTTACCCGTTTTTGGATATGCAAATTTGCAATGGAATTGACGTGACATTGTAATGACGCAAATCATAGGCCAATCAAACGTGTGGATGCCTCACATATAAATGCATCGTGTCTCACAAAGTTAATCATCTCAAAAAAAAATATCAGAGGGTGTAACATAGAGGACGCGAAGGAGCATATATGACATTGTTTGTTATACGAGTTCGATAAAAAGAGTACGGCAGCCGCAGCATGTCGCAATCTTTGTCAAGTTTAGGGGAGGATGCAATAGACGAAAGCACATGTCGCCGATGGTTTCGTAAATTTAGGGAAGGAGACAGAAGCTGCCAAGCTCAGGCTAGGAGTGAATGGCCATCACACGTTGGATATGACAATATTGACCAAACCATAAGGAACAACCCGAACCCCACCATGCAAGAATTAGAGGAGACATTCAGCCTACACCGGACAATGGTCAAGAGGTGGCTGGTTAAGGCTATACATCAGTCAGATAGCTCCATTTCTCTCTTCCCATGTTATCCAATGGGATATTCGTTGCTTCGTTTTATAAAAATATCTCATTCAAAAATGAAGTTTTTTAAATTCTGTTTTTTGATTATTACTCTTTGAACTGGTCGCTTTTTAGCTTAGTGAGCAGTTTTTCGAAAAAATTAATTTAAATATTTTATTTCAATAAGTAAATTATGGACACTAAGTGTGGATCTCTAAATATTTAATTTTTTTTTTTTTTTTTTTTTTTTTTTTTTTTTTTTTTTCGAAAAATTGCTCACTAAGCTAAAAGACGACCTGTTTAAAGAGTAATATTCAAAAAACAGAATTCGAAAAAGTTAATTTTTGAATGAGATATTTTTATAAAACGAAGCAACAAAAATCCCATTGGATAACATGAAAAGGGAGAAAGGGAGCTATCTGACTGATGTACAGCCTTAAGTTGGGTTTTACGAGAAAGATGAATCCTTGGGTTCCACATAACCTGGCAGTTAATCAACGGGATGATCGTATCGGCACCTTTGTTTCCTTGCTTCCCGGTACAAAAATGACCCATCCTTGACACGAATTGTGACAGGACATGAGAAGTGGGTTATCTACCGCAACGTAAATCGTCGTAGGACTGTATGTTACCCTTCTGATCCGCCTGCATCGACTTTGAAAGCTGAACTTCATCCCAAGAAGATGTTATTGAGTGTGTAGTGGGATGTGCAGGGAATAATTCACCGAAATGTCCTGCCACTCAATTCAGAGACTTGGAGTTAAAAGTAATCATAAAGTTTAACATTTTATGTTAAAACAAAAAACGTTATTTTCATTTATCTCTGTTACAAAATTTTTACCTGGTTTATCAACTATTCTATACCCTTTAGCTGCAAACATTTTCCGTTTATTTGGTAAAATGTTTTGCCTTAAATTGCACACCAAGAATGGCATATTCCACCAAGACCAATAATTATAGAAATTATACTCGGTATTTACCTCAATACCAAAGGCTTTATGAATATGTATAAAAGTATTTTTACTACTTATGACAGCAGAAGAATTATTAAAAAACTAAATTAAAAACTTAAAAATTTTTAATAACGAAAGAACATACAAATAACGTTTATTAACAAGTCGTACATTTAATGTTAGTTCTTCTCCGGAAATACTTTAAATTAGATGATTCCGTTTTAGAAGTAAAAGTCACTGTAGAATTTTGTAGTGACTTTATTCATATTACATAATTTTTCAAGCATTAAAAAAATTATAGTGAAATAAAATGTATACCTTTTATAAAAGTAAAAATAATATATTTTTATTATTATTATTATTTACTTTATTATTTTGTTTTTTAATCTTTAATTCAACTTTGTTTGAATTTTGTTCACAGTCGGTAATTGATAAAGTTTTTTAAAGAATATATAAAAAGTAAAATAAATTCTTTGTATACTAAATAATAACTAACTACTAAATAAAAAAATAAATCAGGTAAAACGCATAAAAATAAATAAACCGATACACTAAATAATGTACAGTTTTAGATATAAACGAAATCGTGGGAAATTTGATTTTTGTTCATTTTAATTTATATACATGTGTATGTGTGCATTTGCGTGTATGCATTTGTGCGGTTAATATTGCATCTTCTGATCACCACACTTCAAAACAAAATATATTATTTTGCACTATTCATACAGAGAGCTTCAATATATGAAATATTTAAAGTTATGAAAAAAATAAATTAACGCATTGTTTTCCATCTATTACATTCACAGGTTACAAAATTGTAATTTAATATAACAATTTAGATTTAGCTTTAGTACCATTATTTCTTTTATATTTTTTATTTCAATTTTCCATGTCTATTTCTTTTTTTTTTTAGGCAATTATATTTTGTGTAACAAAACATAAACATTTGTAAAGTTAAAAAAAGAGAGAGAGAGAGAGAGGAAGAGTCAAAGAGAAAAAGGAAAGAAATTTAATTGTAATGAACTAGTTATTATAGGAAAAAATTAACTTAGATCTCTTTCGTTTAATAAATGATAATTTCTTGTCAAAATTTGTTTCTATGACATTCAAAATATATAAAGTCATTTTAATTGCTTTTTTATTTATTTTCGAGAAGCGGGATATGTTCTAAAAAGACTAACCCAAGCAATTTCCTTTTTATAAATGTAAAAGTATACTATGTCAAATGGTATTTGGCTAGTTATTACAACTGGTACGATGAATTATTTAACTTCTTAATATAACGACATTAAAATTAGAACTCTCTTTTCTGATGTATTATAGAAACCATTTGATATTAAACTCGAACTTCAATAATATATTAATTAAAACTATTTTTAATTCATTTTTACTGTTAATTTCATGGTTTTAAATAATTTAATTAATTCACAAATATGAAAATTTGAGTGTCCTTTAAATATAAGCTATTCTTTATAGAACAAGACTTATTTCAAAAATATTAATTAATTAATTTGATACACTATTCCTTATATTCAAACATCAAGTAATTTTAAATTTCATTGTTACATTTACATTCCTTAAAATATAAATATATCAAAGGCTATTTAGAAACTCGCAGTAATTTAATTATGAAATATACGTGCATATCCTTCGCACAATTGCAACCATAGAAAGAGAACTGCTGACACTTATATTACAATATGTGTTTAAATAAGCAAATTTCTCTGTGAAGCATGCTACACTGGAAACGAATTGAAACAGACTTACTAATTTAATATTCTGTCGGAAGAATGTTGTGATCCAGAAAATATTCGAATCCAATATTCATTTACGATACCGATTTTTCCAAAGGAGAGCATTTTTGTGAACAACATTCGATAATTAACGAATTCGTTTGTGATGACTAAACTTGTAAGCTGTCGAAAATTGTCATTTGATGCAATGAAGTTAGAAATAATTAAACGTGCTGTTAAAATAAGTGTTAAAGCGTAAAATTTAATGCTGAATTATCAGTTTTATGAGAAATCAACAAACTTTGGAACTCAGAAATATAATTTTATAATTGAAAATTTCTAAATTATATAACATCTTTATCTAAATTCAAATGATTAACTTCTATTTATTTATTCAATGAATGTTTTCTTTTTTTTCTTATAATGAAAATACATTCATATACAAAAATAATGTATTTTAGATATTTTACTACATGTGGTTAAAGATTATAGTCACAATAAATATATCCTCAATATTTTATTCCTTATTCTTAAAAAAAATAATAATAACGTTTATTATCAGTAAAAAAAAAAACATATTTATAAAATAAAGTTACCAAATTAACATGCAACAAAACTTTCATACACTCTTAAAAGATAAATTTATAAATTTATATAATGGTTCCAAAAATAGAATAAATATTCTTCATTATTTATATCATACAGGGTGTATTAAAAAGAACTACCTGATTTTGAAACCTATTTTTTTTTTTAATAGAAAACATACAAAAGTAATGAATTATATGCACAAATTTCATAAATTACTAAAGTTTCATTAATGGTATTGTAAACATTCCATGTGTTCATTTCAGTGTATAACACCAGAAATAGGTAGTCTCTAAAGTATAACACTTCAATGTACAACACCATCGAAATTCGTCTTACACCTTCTTCAAGATAGTATCGGCGGACTTTTTCCAATATCCTGTACAGATCAATCTTTCGATGGTATAAAACAAACTATATACCAACGTTACGTACAAACATTCATCGAGGATCTAAAATACAGGATATTATAAGCAGTCTTGTTACTTTGCAGCAAGTGTAAGTCGAATTTAGATATGGTCCGGATGTTATGCGTAGAGTAGGACATACAAAGCATTTATAACCTCAACGATGAAACTTCAGTGCTTTGGGAGTTTTTTGCACGTTGTTTCATTATTTTTGAATATTTCTATTAATAAATATTACGATTTAATATTTAATGGTTTCTTTTTGATACACCCTGTGTTATTGAAAAAATTTAAAACTTTACGAGAGCTAAGTGAAGAACACATATACGCACGTATGCACACATTTTGAACAACATTATATCTACAAACAAATTATATTAAATTTAGAATTAACAAAAATATGAAGTTCATTAAATGGTTCTATTTACTCACATATTTTCTATTATAAACTTTCAAAAGTGGTTTCGTCTTTATTTTCAACTTGTACAGTAATAGATTTCTTTTCTCTAAGAAAATACATCTCTATTAGTCTCTTTAAATGACCAAAACAATGTCTGAATATAAGTTTCAAAATTAGAAAGTGTCAGAAAAAAAAAATCCTTATGCAACTTTCGTTTCGCAGTGAATATTTCCCATAAGTATAGTTTATCTCTATTCCAATAGTATTACAAAAAAGTCTCAAAGTAATAGCTTTGTCGTAGTTTTTCACTTTTGAAAGGATAAAAATGGTTGTTTTAAAACATACTTCTCTTTCCTAAACAACTGCTATTATCATCTTAGATTAATGAACATTCTAAATATGTTTTTTTTTTACCTTATTAGTCCTAAAAGAAAGGAATATAAGTACTTTGGTGAAGTTCTATAGTTACTGAAAATTAGTTTATGAAGAATCTCGTTGAATATATATTTCAAAAGTTTGTGAAGAAAAAAACAGATTGTATGTCATGAGAAAGAAAAATTAAATGTTGTTTTAGACGCAGTTATCCTATATATTTCATGATATCTTCTGTAGAAATCCAATAAAATATATTTGATGATAGCAAATTTTTCTCTATATTTATTTAGAAATATTAATGTTAAAAAAATTACTGTAGAGCAACACCCCTATCTCAAACCCGTATACCCTTATTTAGAAGATATTAGTAATTTAACAATATAAAAACTAGTATATTGTGGCCATCACAAGACTTTCTTCTATACTTTCCTATATAAATACACTCAATAACAATATTAAAAAATAATAATAATAAAAATAAGTAAATAAAAATAAATAAAAATAAATAAAAAAACTTACTATTTTTTTTTCAAAATTTTTTTTTTTTTTTTGGGGGGGGGGGGTGGGAGGGGAAGCGATGCCCCCACATTTTTTCCAAGTTAACTACTACTATTATCAATAATTCATATTAATTTTACAATCACAGGTTAAGAATAATTCTCATTATGTACATTTATACGAAATTTCGTCCTATATTGCCATGTTAAAAATTTAGAAAAAATACGATCACAGCGCCACCTGTTGAGCGATTGATCCCCAAATCTAATCAGCACCAGTTTAGGTCAGGGGCCAACTAAATACCAAGTTTCGTTAAATTTCGTTTAAAAAAAAAAAAATACGATTTATTTTCTGTTTTTTTTTTTTTTTTTTTTTTCGTTAAAATTAAAAAAAAATCGATAACTTGGTTTTAAATTATCACAGATTTATAGTTCAACCATTCGTTTTAAAGGTATTGACGAGACCTTACGAAAGATACCCATCTTGAAAATTTACTCCCTCGAGCCCAGGGGGGTGACGAGGCTCCTACACATACAAAAAAAATTTTCCCAGTTGACTATCTTTATTATAAATAATTCTTGTAAATTTCATAATGATTACTAAAAAATAATTCTCTTTATGCACATTTGTACAAAATTTTGTCCTATGTCACCATGTTAAAAATTTAGAAAAAACGGGATGGCAACGCAACCTGTAAGACAATTTTTACCAAATGTTTATAGGCACTAATTTATGTCAAGATGCAAATACATACAAATTTGTATGAAATTCTGTGCAGCACTTCCTGAGATACAGTTGCCACAAAATTTTGTCACACACACACACAGACAGACATACAGACATTTTCTAAAAATGGTCGAATCGTGTTCTACATCTCACAAAACGTGTAAATCCATCAAAAACCCGAGGTCGAAAATTTTTACGAATCCAATACTTTCTTCTATTGAATATAGAAGAAAGTAATAAATTTATTGTAATACATATATATATATATATATATATATATATATACCATTAAAAATATTGTTTATTAAAGTTCACCAAAATTTTCTGTGATAAGTTTAAAATTACCATATTTTGTTAGTGTGGAATAGGGTTTGGAGGTATAATGTATTTAACGTTGTTTGTGTCATATTATTCCCATTTTAAATCAATTTATTGATATCTGAAAAAATACGATTACACAAAAAATATAAAAACAATAATTCTGTAAATTACTAGCTGTGATTTTAATTTAATTGGTAACTTTACACAAAATATTATAAAAGTACAGGATCAGTAAAAATAAAACTTCATTGAGGAAAGTTTACTTAATTGTAATAATTTCATACTAATATTCATACACAGTAACTACATTGTCATATATTTCGAAATATTTTGAAGAATAATGACATATATAAGCTTAGGTATTCTTATCTTAAACGTGGAAAATATGACTGGCATTATAATATAAACAGAAATTTGTAGTTCGTTTGAAAGCCTTGTGATTTAAAATGTAATAAATAACAACTCAAATAATTTTCATGTTTCACGGAATATATCGTTTATACTTTATGTTATATTTAACAGAAGAAAGTATTGTATATGGAGAAATTTTTGATTACCGGTTTTCAATGGATTTATAAATTTTGATATGGCCGGAATACTATTTGGACGTTTGCAGAGAACATCCGTCTCTGTGTGTGTGACAAAAATTTTCTACTATCTTTGTGAGGATATGATGTTGAGTCAATTCCAGGTCACCGCAGGTAAGCGGTGGGAAAGTAGATCGTTGCGTAGCTCCGAGGTTTGAGAACTTAAAGTCTGGTATCAGCAACCAGTGACGTAATAATTTGAGGTTGGGATGATTTTACCTCAAATGTGGCGGCGCAGTAGATTGTAGTTGACTGGCAAGGGAGTCACTAAGGAGGAAGTATGCGAGGGATGTATGAATGCGATCAATTATTGGAATCGGGGAAGTGAAGCGAAAGCGGTTGTCGGTTTCAATGTACAGTCGGTAACAAAAGTGTCCGAACACTAGCAATCATGTTCTTAGACTAACTAAGAAGAGGATTCGGCAAGGATTTATTTAACAAAACCGTATGAAGTGTACTTTTTTTACATAGGCATTTTTGCTAGTGTTCGGACGCTTTTGTTACCGACTGTAGATATATAGAGGAATGTAGCAAGAGGTGTGTGTTGGTTGTGAAGGATGAAGTAGATGGATTCATGCTATAGTGTTGTTCTGAGTCAGAGTGTGGATAGTTTTGAGTTTAACTATGTATCTGAGAGTGGTGTTTCAACTCCTTCACAAGTAATTCAAGAGTGGTGAGAATCACTTTCTATATTTTCATTGTTACTTATTTATTTAATCATCATTTGAGTTTCTCTGAGGCAAGTTACCCCCCCCCCCCCGCCCCTTATAGCTTAAGTGAAATAAATCTCTCTTATTTATTTTAAAAGAGTCTTGTCTTATATTCTTTAATTATCTAAATATTTAACTAAGATGTGGTCTTCTGCCGTAAATGATGCCGAGGCGCAAACCTCACATCTTTAGCTCGAGAACTTATGCACATAAATCTTTGTTTTATTTAGAATTGCATTGTAAGAAATTGTTATTAAAATTATTGAGGATTTAAATACAAGATTTCTCGGTTACGAAAACATAAACAGTAAATTCAAATTTTTAATGGAGTAAATGAATGAATCACGAATCAAACAATGACGATAATAGCACAAAGAAAAAGAAGAAAGCTAAAGTGTAAGGATAAATTTATAAACAACGAAAAATTCGTGGAAGTGATTGAGAGTTTTAAATACCACACAATTGCAGTCTATAAACAATTTAAAACTTCCCCAACAGCAGATGTCTTAAAACTCATATACAAAAACAGGCTTAAAGAAATATATCCTAACTAACTTAACCGTCCTACTAAAATTGTTTCTGACATTTCCTGAGTCTGTTGCATCAGATGAAAATGGTTTCAACAAACTGAAACAAATAAAACCTTATTTGAGAAATACATAGGGCAACAAAGACTTTCAAATTTAAGTATAATCTCAAATGAAAATTAGCGAATTAATCCGTCAGTTACATAAATAAATGTTTTTGTAGCAAAAAAAAAAAAAATCTTGATAAGTTAAACTTTAATGACTATTTTGAAACATACTTTAAAATAATTTCTTAATTTTAATTTTAATTTTAATTAGTATGTATAAGTATGTAATATGAAATACATTTATTTAATTTTGAATGTAATGTAAAGTAGTTTTAAGTATTAGCATCTAATTCTTAAATTAAATTTCTGTTCCTAATTATTTTTATTCTTTAGGGTTAAAATTGTATTTCAGTAGAAACTTCATTAACGGGAAAACTTATTAATGTAGGAAATGTATCATATCTATATTAATTCACTCTTATTTAAAAACAAGATTTCTTTAAAAAATCAATTCATGTTTATTAAATATCTAAATAATATGACAATAGATACTTGATGTAGCTTGCATTTATTTTTTATCTAAATTAAAATGAAATGTTTTAGCAGGTAGTTTTACAAGTCATTACATTAAAAAAAAAAAAAAAAAAAAACTAGTAATAAATGCATGTAAGTTATCTAATTATTACAAACTATGTCTTACAAAACTAATATAAGATACTATCCAAAGATATTTTACTCTTTCGAATTAAATATAATAAATGCAAGAAATTTTTATTTTTGAGCATGTAAGTAAATGTAACTTATACTACTATAGATTTAAATTTCTTAGTTCTAATAGTTTGTAATACTATAAATATTCGTTACTATATACATTATTGATAACATAGTTCACATACATAATTCAGCTGGTACTTGGTAGGTATCAATCAATATTTTCCCGATGGTTAATAGAACTTGTTTTAGATTACTGTATATAAAATAGTGTGCTGTGACTATCAAATTACTTTCTGTGTTTTATTAATCTAAATAAACATTTTTTTTTTTTTAATTCTTTGCACAATAGGTATAATGTAAATTTCTCCTCAACAAAAAATGAAACACTCTTTGTATGTGCATCGTAAAAAAAAACATTGCATTGCAGTACCTTCTATGGAGTGATTAAATCCAAAATTCAATCAGTATAATTTTAGTAATAAGCACATTCTATGTTAAATATGATGAATTCCATACCATCGAATTAAAGATAATTTTATACCGGACATCGAAAAAAAAAAGACCGGTATAACAGTGCCTCCTCATGGACGATAAACAACAATATTGAATCATTATAGTTAATCATAATCGGAATCTCTTTCGATGATTAATATCATTCACATCGGTGGAATCATATCATTAATTTTAATGTGATTTCATCTCGTAAAATGCCGAAATATGGAGATCAAACAAATCCTTAAATGCAGTGTCATGAAAGTTTGACCTGATAGGCAATATTCCCAAATATTTCTTAAACATTGTTTTTTTATAACAATCACGTAATTTATAAAGTTTACTTAATTCCGTCTCTGAAGTGCCGAGATATAGCTTTCAAGAAAAACATATCCTAATAGTATCATCAATCAAGAAATATACATCAAACATCACCAGTTTATGTCAGAATTGAGCTGTATATTAGGTTTTATGAAATAACGTGCATTATTTCTTTAATTATCACAACTACAATATCTGTATCTCATGCAGTCACATACACATACGTGCACACACAAACATCCGTGAATGTAGTCACAGGACATCCCAAAAGTGTAAATTCATCAAAAATTAGAATTTGAATATTTCAACCAAATGCAAAATGTATTTTTTATGAATATTGGTAAAGATAAAAAGGAAATATTAAACTTCCTAATTTTTTCTTTGAAGTTTTAATTTCGGGTAAAGAAAAAGGGTAAAGTACACCAAAATCTCTCCCTACCCCGAATGAAAAAATTCCTAGTTTCGACCATGCAAGAATCTACGGTGACCTCAATATTTTATTGACAAGAACATTGTTTTATTCATAATGGAACAAAATGATTACACATAAAAATATTCAAATTATGAAACAAAATAATATAATAATTACTCCTTTTATAATTATATTGTTTATATATTAGCTCGATTCCATCATAAAAACAGAATTAAAATGATGCGCCCGGGGGAAGTACCCCCGGGGGGAGGAAATTTTCACTATGCGTATCTTTCGAAAGATCTCGTCAATACCTTTAAAACGAATGGTTGAACTATAGATCTGTGATAATTTAAAACAAAGTTATCGATTAGTTATCGATTTTTTTTATCTTTTAACGAAAAAAAATTAGAAAAAAAAATCTTATTTCTTCTGATAATTGCAAAAATGTGACATTCTTTCGGCATTTAGTGATGGGTATAATTCTGTCAGATAAAATCGCCTGCATTTATAATGGGAAATAATTTAATAATTAAATAAATAATTTGTATTGAATGAATTTTGTGTAAAATTATATAGAAGAAAGTCCACATCATAAAAGTTCGTTTTATATTAGTAAAAAAAAAAAAAAAAAAAAAAAAAAAATTAAAGTAATACGAGTTGAAAAAGTATTGAGTATGAAAACAATTGAAAAATATTTGCTTCATCATTTGTTCAAACTAATACTTACAACGCTACCCGGTGCTAACTATAGAAACTATTAATTTATTAAATGGTTTAATTATTTAAATATACAGAAGAAAATATTATTTGCTGATTTATTATGCCTACCGACACACACCTCATTCCATTTCTAATATTACAATTAATATTGGATCGTCGATATTCGTCTTATCCCACTTTTATCTTTATGTCAAAATTACAATTAATGCTTAATAAAATGATATTTAAAGTGTAAGTAAGATGTAAATATATATATATATTGTATCTTCAATCATTAATTTTTGTGATTCAATTTATTTTGTGGATCTTATTTCACTTATTCTAGTATAAACTTCTATCTTATACTTAATTAGTTCTTGTGAGATTTCAGCTAAGACCCTAAAGAATAAAACGTTTGTCTCATTTAATTACTTCCCATTTTATTGAATGAACATTCAGTTAATCGATTGTCGTTTGTGTTATCTTTCGATTTAATTGAAATAGCAAAAGTAAAATTTTGATATATTGTTTAATGGAATATTCGACTAATTTAGCAACAAAAACTGCTTTTTATATAAATCAATAGATAATTTATGAATTATTAAATAATGAATTAAATGTATCGTACAACAAAGAAACTTCTGAAGATTTGAAAAATAAAAAAAGATGCATTTTTATTTCTTTACATTAGATTTCATTATTATTATTATTATTATTATTATTATTATTATTATTAATATTCATAACTAGTCATAGTGATTATTAATCTATAATTCGTAGATTTTTATTTTGTAAAATCTTCTGTCCCTCACGCTAGTTGTATAGAGTGGTTTACAATATCACGTCCAATTTATAGAAACAACGTTCTCTTTTTTCTACAACTTGAACAAATAAAAATTCTAAAATGTTTTCCCAAAGTTAAGATACATTTATATTTCTGTATTTCTGTATACATTTATATTTCTGTTCAGTTTTTTTTTTTTTTTTTTTTTAACTATTTATTTATTTATTTAATCTATCTTAACGTTTTAATGAAAGTGTTTGTCATTATTTGATTTTTTTTTTTTTTTAGTATGTTCACACTAATATTAAACAAAAATATGTGTATATTTTACATATTTGTTTCATGATTAACTCTTTAAAAACATACTTTCAGTTCTTTTGAAAAATTATAGTACTTAGTTTTAATTTTAATGTATAAGAGTAATTGGATAATCTCACTAATATCGATTAGTAATTTTTAAAACTATAATTATGAATACAATACTAAGCAGTATAAATTGTTAAACAATCGTTACCGATTTAATTTTTATTTGTGTAACACCCCTCAGTTTACAAGTGTAGAGTGGAAACACATAGGTAAATTCCGGACCAACGTTTGGTCCGGAACTTACCCGTGGGGTTGATCGCGCGAAAAGCTACATAATTAGTCTGGTCCGGAATTTTCCTACTCCGTAAAATATATATAAATTAAATTAAAAGCTCTTCAGGTAAATAACATAGAGTCCTCACTAAAAATGTCCAACAATGACTAGAAAATTTTTTAGACTGTCTATTTTTATAAGAAACTGAAAAAAAAAAATGTTTTGTGTCAAATAGACCTATACAGAACAAGAAGATTAATTATCGTTATTTTTTTATTATTTTTTTTTTTTTTACTTAGAAACATGGGAACATTATTTTATTATTTTGCTGCAAGAATGTTCTTTCTAAATGTAAATAATACTGCTCTCAACTATGTGAATGATCAAATGATTGTTTCCAAGTTTAAAAACGTAAAATATTACTTTCCTTGTCATGAAATTGTATAACTGCGTTGGGAGAAATTAGTAGTAGTATTTAATTTGTTCTAAACTCAATGAGAAACAGAGTCATGTATTTTTTGTGGACTTTAAGACTACACAAAATGTAGTACAATAGTGTTAAATTTTTCTCCAATTCTGATTTCAACTCATACAAGATCCCATAAATAATTTTCTTCTGGTAAAGAAGTGTTTTCGTAAAAAATACTTTACCTTAGAATACTCTAAATATTAATATTAAATTGCATTCGTCATATCATAGCCTCCTAAACTAGATGCCTGTCACGTGGTTCGCAAACTTGGCAACAGTTGAAGCGGTAGACAGTGTCACCTGGTACAGACTGTGCGACTATATTCAACTGTCACCAATAATTTTAAGAGGTAAATATGATATGTACAATCGACGTGTCTTCGATTCTAATCGCCTTTTATGTATATCATATACCACTTTTAAAAATTTTTGGTGGCTGTTGAATAAAAAAGTCGCGCAATCTGTACCAGGTGGCGCTGTCTACCGCTTCAACTGTTGCCAAGTTTCCGAGCCACGCGACAGGCATTTAGTTTAGGAGGCTACGGTCACATATTTGATGTTAAAAGACGATTTTTTTACACTCAGCTTCACTGTTTTAAATTAAAAAGGTATGCAGATATTTCATTAAAACTCCTAACTTATCTATTCTCAGCCTGTCACTGCATTTAATATTACGTGCACCTATGTCCTCGAGCGGGTATTAATATTTATTCGTTTTTTAAATGTACATGAATTCTACAACATAATAAAAATAAACATGCGTATTTCTCTATAATAAAAATTCTAAATGATTTATCTTCTCTTATTTCGATTTCTTTTGTTATTTGCTGATAAAATAGAAGAAAACACAATAAAAAAGCCGTTGAAGTTCCTTTCAAATGTTTTTCCTACTTCAATTGTATGTATTTTTTCGTATAACCTGAGCGATAAAACCATAGAAAATGGACTACGTAGATAAATGTATTTTTATATACAAACATAAAAAATTCTTTTACCGTACAAATCTATCTTATTGTTTTTTTAACTGTTTTAGCAACAAACCTGACTTGTATAGAAACATGATAATATAGATACTGATAAAGCTGGGTATTTGAGCATTTACCTGGCGGCAATTTTTCTGGATTCGATCTTCAAATCATATCGTATATTTGCTTTTTTAGTAAATGTTTATTTCAAGATTTTTTTATTGATCTTTTTCTACATGTGTCTCAATATTGGAAGCATTAAATCAATGTTTTCCTTTGTTATTTTCAGTATATAATGCGATCGTCTTAGTAGAAAAAGAGAAATATTATCCCATTTATGACTAAACTTTTTTTTTCAGAATGACTTCGATAAACAAATGTATTGGAATCTGTGAAAATTTAATTTGATTGAATGAAAAAAGTACTAAATATTCTGTTTAAATAATTTTAACATTTATTAAATGACAAATACATTTTAAAGAAATCAATTTGATAACTTTTCCACTACTTAAAATTATACTTATACTATCGTAACAAGTCTTCCAGAATTTCCTTATTAAATAAAAAACCTCATACGCATTTTTTTTTTTTTTTTTTTAGGGTGTTTTTCTGGATTATTGATATTAATTTATTTTTTATTTATTTATTTATATATATATATATATTTTTTTTTTTTTTTAGGATTTTTTTCTTCGTTTATTCAGATGATAATTTAAAGGTTAATTTGAACAATCAAGGAATTCAATCTAGTGAAACATTCATTTACTGTACAAAAATTGTTCTCCGACCACAAACGATGGATGATTTCTATACCAAAGTAGGCATCCCCAATATAATAAAAACCATCACAGACAAATTACAATAATAAGTAAAACAGAAAAAAATGTAACTTTGGAACCGCACAGCACCAGTTAATAATTATAAATTTTCTTTCGATTCACATGGATATGACATTTGAAGCCTGTATAACAAAATATCATAAATTAATGGGCGGCAGCTTTTACCAGATATAAAAGAAAAAGTACAGGGCACGATCAAATACGCTTATGCATAGCAGAAAAAATATAATAAGAACAACTCATTCTAAATATTATATAAATAATCTAGTATGGCAACTTTCTTTTACCCTGTATTTGAATAATCTAGAACAGATTACAGATTAAGTGGTAACAAAATAAGTATTGTGTATAATATAATATAAAAGCAGGTCAAAATAATTTTTAAAATATATTTTATTGATATTTCTGTGTGACGGTGACTACCGCCACCCTCAACAACCTGTATGAATATAGTACCATCATTCATAAAAATGTTTAAGGTTGTTTTTAAATATAAAAGTTTATTCCAACTTATTCAGTCAACTTTCACACACACCACCCCTTCAAACACATCAGTCTTGGTCAAACTTTCAAGGGTAAACCTCATATAATCTTTAAAATACCAAGTTTGAATTTCCTGAAATAATCTATTTTTATGTTAAGCTAACAAAACATACACATGTACGTCGACTGCAAAAAACTTAATTTTTGTATTCAAGGGATCTCATAACACGTAGTTATAACAAAATCAGAGTTGAAAATTAAATTTCAAACAACAAATTCGTCGGTGTATGGGTTTGAGAAAGGAATTATCATTTCCCAGAAGATTTCTTGCTCTGGATAAAATTTATTAAATGACTTCCATCAATTATGTTAAATAGAGCAACCTGTTTTCACTTAATTTAGGGTATCCCTGTATATTTCCTATAAGTTAAATACATAACACACAATGTACTTAAATTTAGTATAGTATGAAAGACACCTAACACATTCTGAAATACTCTTCCAGTAATTTCCAGGTATAGTCTTAATATTTTGAAAATTTATTTTTCCAACTGAGTGAAAATAATGCCCGAACCCCGGATCTTTAAGGTCCTTGTAAGTCAAACATACGGAGATCGACAAACGGTCCGGGCATTGTTTTCACTCAGATTCAAAAATAAATTTTCATGATATATGATTTCTTTTCCAATCTTCTGATTGTTTGATATTTATAAATGTATAGTCTTAATATATCTGCATTATTTTGTATGGTATTGTAAGCTAATGGTGAATGGTGAATGGTTTTCGTACCAAATCCTAAAAAACAAAAACAAAAAAAAATCGTGTTTTTAAGAATATTAATATATATATATATATATATTCATTTCCTTTTGTTTAAAGTATTATGCAGGATTTAAACTGTACCTATCAAGATTTTGCCCATAGACGTTAATTATATGAAATTTTTTAGGTGTCCCTGTGATGAGGGTAGAAAACCCTAATTTGTCCAAATATGATATTGAAATAACTTTGATTTGTATTTCCGAGTAGGCTGCGTATTGTCTTTCGTACAGGAACTTGAATTTTGCTCATTTTTAGAATAGGATTGTTTAATATATTATTTCATTTTCAGAAATGTATGCATTTTACTTGTATGTATTATTATTTATCTGAATATACGTGTGTATGCACTTCCAAAAATTTAAAATAAATACTACATACAACATACAACATACAACATAAATAAATGATCGGTTTTTCGAAAATAATAATTAAAAAAAAAAGTGTTAAGTTACATAATAAAGATAAGCATCGACAAAAAAAAAGAGTGTTTTCTTCGTAATAAAGTGGCATGAAAGATTAATATTATTCTTATATTTATATTTGGACTCATATTTTTCTGGAATATTACAGGGCATACGCGAAGAAATATTCTAGGGCACACCATTTAATAGCCACTGTTGTAAATGATGGAGCAATTTTGTGCACAGTATTTTCGTAGGGGAAGGCATTATATCCTACAGATGTAAAGGTATTTTCATGCTTTTTGAGATCTATGAAAATTATTTTTAGTAAGGAATATGAAAAAAAAAAATTCGCTTTTAATCAATATTTTATAAGAAATCTGAAAATATGCATCACTGATAATTTGAAAAATCAATTTATAGTTTTTCTTTATTATCAGTTTTCCTTTATTCCCTTTATATATATATATATATATATGATATTTTAATAATATTTAATGTAACACAAAAAATAATTCCCTCTGATTTAACATTAACATGTCCTTTTAGAGTAGATTTATTTTCTTGAAATAACCCAGTTCTTTTAACGATATAGTTTTGTAAAAAAATATTTCCTAAATGGTTTTCACTTCTTAAATACTAGTCAAACATACTGTCGTTAACGTTAAAATTAATACCGTACTAAAACTTTTACAACGTTTTAATGAAAGCATTATGAACTAAAAAAAGAGGGGGGAAACAGAGAGAAAGCATAAAAAGAGAAGATCTAGAAATGACTGCATTTATAATCCTTTTAATGGTTCATATTTAAAAGAACATTAAAATGAGGCGAGTTTTTTAATGACCTGTCAAATGACATCAAAGCACCAAGCATAAAACATCTATTTTTTTACAACCGGGATAATGCTTTTAATGGTTATTTTTGATAGTGATAATTTAGAGAAATGTGTTGAAATTATGTATTTAAATTATAAATGACCCTTTTAAATAATTATCGTGTTTTTTACGTTGAAAATCATTAAAAAAAAGTCTTATTTTTTTTTTTAACGAACAGTTGTAACAGCTGTCAAAACTTATAAACATAATGAGATATACTTTAATTTACGACAGGATTTTGTTATTATTAATATTTATTGTTTAATCTTAATGAAAATATTTATAATTGAAATTATTTAATTAATTTTGTTTTAAAAATAGAAAAAATTAAAAATCACTCAAATATATGTTTTTTTTTTTTTTTTTTTTGGAGGTGAGGGGGTGGGAGGGTGGGGGGAATAAAATAATAATGTAAAACATTTTAGTGACACATATAGTTTTAAATGGGAATACGTTTAAAAAGTGTAATGCTTTTAATTATTGCAATTCTGTAAATTTGTTTAATGAATCGTAAAATATTTTTAAAAAGAATATTTGTATATTTGTATAATATTTGAATCAAACTTTAAATTTAGACTTTCTTTTGTTTCCTTATAAATAAAAACATATAATATCATCTCAATATAAAATGTGTGTTTATTGCTAGTCAAAGTGTCTTTATCTGTATCAAATTAACGAAAAGATCATGAAACATATTATTTTAATTACCTACCGCCATGTGCTTTCACACCTGAACGATTTAATGTAAATATTCTTAAACCATATTTGCACAACCAAGTAAAACATAATTCGCTTTTCTTTTTTAATGTTAACTATCTAATTTAGATAAACTTCTGTTTTTTTTTCTTCTCTTAGTCAAAACATGATTTTTCAGTTAATGAGTAATACAGTGTATTATTCGTTAATGCATAATATTGGGTGAGTGCGAAAGTTTTACCCGTTTTTTGGATATGCAAATTTGCAATGGAATTGACGTGACATTGTAATGACGCAAATCATAGGCCAATCAAACGTGTGGATGCCTCACATATAAATGCATCGTGTCTCACAAAGTTAATCATCTCAAAAAAAAATATCAGAGGGTGTAACATAGAGGGCGAGAAGGAGCATATAAGACATTGTTTGTTATACGAGTTCGATAAAAAGAGTACGGCAGCCGCAGCATGTCGCAATCTTTGTCAAGTTTAGGGGAGGATGCAATAGACGAAAGCACATGTCGCCGATGGTTTCGTAAATTTAGGGAAGGAGACAGAAGCTGCCAAGATCAGGCTAGGAGTGAATGGCCATCACACGTTGGATATGACAATATTGACCAAACCATAAGGAACAACCCGAACCCCACCATGCAAGAATTAGAGGAAACCTTCAGCCTACACCGGACAATGGTCAAGAGGTGACTGGTTAAGGCTATACATCAGTCAGATAGCTCCATTTCTCTCTTCCCATGTTATCCAATGGGATATTCGTTGCTTCGTTTTATAAAAATATCTCATTCAAAAATGAAGTTTTTTAAATTCTGTTTTTTGATTATTACTCTTTGAACTGGTCGCTTTTTAGCTTAGTGAGCAGTTTTTCGAAAAAATTAATTTAAATATTTTATTTCAATAAGTAAATTATGGACACTAAGTGTGGATCTCTAAATATTTAATTTTTTTTTTTTTTTTCGAAAAATTGCTCACTAAGCTAAAAGACGACCTGTTTAAAGAGTAATATTCAAAAAACAGAATTCGAAAAAGTTAATTTTTGAATGAGATATTTTTATAAAACGAAGCAACAAAAATCCCATTGGATAACATGAAAAGGGAGAAAGGGAGCTATCTGACTGATGTACAGCCTTAAGTTGGGTTTTACGAGAAAGATGAATCCTTGGGTTCCACATAACCTGGCAGTTAATCAACGGGATGACCGTATAGCCACCTTTGTTTCCTTGCTTCCCGGTACAAAAATGACACATCCTTGACACGAATTCTGACAGGACATGAGAAGTGGGTTATCTACCGCAACGTAAATCGTCGTAGGACTGTATGTTACCCTTCTGATCTGCATCGACTTTGAAAGCTGAACTTCATCCCAAGAAGATGTTATTGAGTGTGTAGTGTTATGTGCAGGGAATAATTCACCGAGATGTCCTGCCACTCAATTCAGAGACTTGGAGTTAAAAGTAACCATAAAATTTAACAGTTTATGTTAAAACAAAAAACGTTATTTTCATTTACCTCTGTTACAAAATTTTTACCTGGTTTATCAACTATTCTATACCCTTTAGCTGCAAACATTTTCCGTTTATTTGGTAAAATGTTTTGCCTTAAATTGAACACCAAGAATGGCATATTCCACCAAGACCAATAATTATAGAAATTATACTCGGTATTTACCTCAATACCAAAGGCTTTATGAATATGTATAAAAGTATTTTTACTACTTATGACAGCAGAGGAGTTATTAAAAAACTAAATTAAAAACTTAACAATTTTTAATAACGAAAGAACATACAAATAACGTTTATTAACAAGTCGTACATTTAATGTTAATTCTTCTCCGGAAATACTTTAAATTAGATGCTTCCGTTTTAGAAGTAAAAGTCACTGTAGAATTTTGTAGTGACTTTATTCATATTACATAATTTTTCTAGCATTAAAAAAATTATAGTGAAATAAAATGTATACGTTTATAAAAGTAAAAATAATATATTTTTATTATTATTATTATTTACTTTATTATTTTGTTTTTTAATCTTTAATTGAACTTTGTTTGAATTTTGTTTACAGTCGGTAATAGATAAAGTTTTTTAAAGAATATATAAAAAATAAAATAAATTCTTTGTATACTAAATAATAACTAACTACTAAATAAAAAAATAAATCAGGTAAAACGCATAAAAATAAATAAACCGATACACTAAATAATGTACAGTTTTAGATATAAACGAAATGGTGGTAAATTTGATTTTTGTTCATTATAATTTATATACATGTGTATGTGTGCATTTGCGTGTATGCATTTGTGCGGTTAATGTTGCATCTTCTGATCACCACACTTCAAAACAAAATATATTATTTTGCACTATTCATACAGAGAGCTTCAATATATGAAATATTTCTAGTTATGAAAAAAATAAATTAACGCATTGTTTTCCATCTATTACATTCACAGGTTACAAAATTGTAATTTAATATAACAATTTAGATTTAGCTTTAGTACCATTATTCCTTTTATATTTTGTATTTCAATTTTCCATGTCTATTTCTTTTTTTTTTTAGGCAATTATATTTTGTGTAACAAAACATAAACATTTGTAATGTTAAAAAAGAGAGAGAGAGAGAGAGGAAGAGTCAAAGAGAAAAAGAAAAGAAATTTAATTGTAATGAACTAGTTATTATAGAAAAAATTAACTTAGATCTCTTTCGTTTAATAAATGATAATTTCTTGTCAAAATTTGTTTCTATGACATTCAAAATATATAAAGTCATTTTAATTGCTTTCTTATTTATTTTCGAGAAGCGGGATATGTTCTAAAAAGACTAACCCAAGCAATTTCCTTTTTATAAATGTAAAAGTATACTATGCCAAATGGTATTTGGCTAGTTATTACAACTGGTACGATGAATTATTTAACTTCTTAATATAACGACATTAAAATTAGAACTCTCTTTTCTGATGTATTATAGAAACCATTTGATATTAAACTCGAACTTCAATAATATATTAATTAAAACTATTTTTAATTCATTTTTACTGTTAATTTCATGGTTTTAAATAATTTAATTAATTCACAAATATGAAAATTTGAGTGTCCTTTAAATATAAGCTATTCTTTATAGAACAAGACTTATTTCAAAAATATTAATTAATTAATTTGATACACTATTCCTTATATTCAAACATCAAGTAATTTTAAATTTCATTGTTACATTTACACTCCTTAAAATATAAATATATCAAAGGCTATTTAGAAACTCGCAGTAATTTAATTATGAAATATACGTGCATATCCTTCGCACAATTGCAACCATAGAAAGAGAACTGCTGACACTTATATTACAATATATGTTTAAATAAGCAAATTTCTCTGTGAAGCATGCTACACTGGAAACGAATTGAAACAGACTTAATCATTTAATATTCTGTCGGAAGAATGTTGTGATCCAGAAAATATTCGAATCCAATATTCATTTACGATACCGATTTTTCCAAAGGAGAGCATTTTTGTGAACAACATTCGATAATTAACGAATTCGTTTGTGATGACTAAACTTGTAAGCTGTCGAAAATTGTCATTTGATACAATGAAGTTAGAAATAATTAAACGTGCTGTTAAAATAAGTGTTAAAGCGTACAATTTAATGCTGAATTATCAGTTTTATGAGAAATCAACAAACTTTCGAATTCAGAAATATAATTTTATAATTGAAAATTTCTAAATTATATAACATCTTTATCTAAATTCAAATGATTAACTTCTATTTATTTATTCAATGAATGTTTTCTTTTTTTTCTTATAATGAAAATACATTTAAATACAAAAATAATGTATTTTAGATATTTTACTACATGTGGTTAAAGATTATAGTCACAATAAATATATCCTCAATATTTTATTCCTTATTCTTTAAAAAAAATAATAACGTTTATTATCAGTAAAAAAAAAAAAAAAAAAAAAAAAAAAAACATATTTATAAAATAAAGTTACCAAATTAACATGCAACAAAACTTTCATACACTCTTAAAAGATAAATTTATAAATTTATATAATGGTTCCAAAAATAGAATAAATATTCTTCATTATTTATATCATACAGGGTGTATTAAAAAGAACTACCTGATTTTGAACCCTATTTTTTTTTAATAGAAAACATACAAAAGTAATGAATTATATGCACAAATTTCATAAATTACTAAAGTTTCATTAATGGAATTGTAAACATTCCATGTGTTCATTTCAGTGTATAACACCAGAAATAGGTAGTCTCTAAAGTATAACACTTCAATGTACAACACCATCTAAATTCGTCTTACACCTTTTTCAAGATAGTATCGGCGGACTTTTTCCAATATCCTGTACAGATCAATCTTTCGATGGTATAAAACAAACTATATACCAACGTTACGTACAAACATTCATCGAGGATCTAAAATACAGGATATTATAAGCAGTCTTGTTACTTTGCAGCAAGTGTAAGTCGAATTTAGATATGGTCCGGATGTTATGCGTAGAGTAGGACATACAAAGCATTTATAACCTCAACGATGAAACTTCAGTGCTTTGGGAGTTTTTTGCACGTTGTTTCATTATTTTTTAATATTTCTATTAATAAATATTACGATTCAATATTTAATGGTTTCTTTTTGATACACCCTGTGTTATTGAAAAAATTTAAAAATTTACGAGAGCTAAGTGAAGAACAGACATACGCACGTATGCACACATTTTGAACAATATTATATCTACAAACAAATTATATTAAATTTAGAATTAACAAAAATATGAAGTTCATTAAATGGTTCTATTTACTCTCCATTAGTCTCTTTAAATGACAAAAACAATGTCTGAATATAAGTTTCAAAATTAGAAAGTGTCAGAAAAAAAATCCTTATGCAACTTTCGTTTCGCAGTGAATATTTCCCATAAGTATAGTTTATCTCTATTCCAATAGTATTACAAAAAAGTCTCAAAGTAATAGCTTTGTCGTAGTTTTTCACTTTTGAAAGGATAAAAATGGTTGTTTTAAAACATACTTCTCTTTCCTAAACAACTGCTATTATCATCTTAGATTAATGAACATTCTAAATATGTTTTTTTTTTTTTTTTTTTTTTTACCTTATTAATCCTAAAAGAAAGGAATATAAGTACTTTGGTGAAGTTCTATAGTTACTGAATATTAGTTTATGAAGAATCTCGTTGAATATATATTTCAAAAGTTTGTGAAGAAAAAAACAGATTGTATGTCATGAGAAAGAAAAATTAAATGTTGTTTTAGACGCAGTTATCCTATATATTTCATGATATCTTCTGTAGAAATTCAATAAAATATATTTGATGATAGCAAATTTTTCTCTATATTTATTTAGAAATATTAATGTTAAAAAAATTACTGTAGAGCAACACCCCTATCTCAAACCCGTATACCCTTATTTAGAAAATATTAGTAATTTAACAATATAAAAACTAGTATGTTGTGGCCATCACAAGACTTTCTTCTATACTTTCCTATATAAATACACTCAATAACAATATAAAAAAAATAATAATAAAAATAAGTAAATAAAAATAAATAAAAATAAATAAAAAAACTTACTATTTTTTTTCCAAATTTTTTCAGGGGGGGGGGGGAGCGATGCCCCCACATTTTTTCCAAGTTAACTACTACTATTATCAATAATTCATATTAATTTTACAATCATAGGTTAAGAATAATTCTCATTATGTACATTTATACGAAATTTCGTCCTATATTGCCATGTTAAAAATTTAGAAAAAATACGATCACAGCGCCACCTGTTGAGCGATTGATCCCCAAATCTAATCAGCACCAGTTTAGGTCAGGGGCCAACTAAATACCAAGTTTCGTTAAATTTCGTTTAAAAAAAAAAATTACGATTTATTTTCTGTTTTTTTTTCGTTAAAATTAAAAAAAAATCGATAACTTTGTTTTAAATTATCACAGATTTATAGTTCAACCATTCGTTTTAAAGGTATTGACGAGACCTTACGAAAGATACCCATCTTGAAAATTTACTCCCTCGAGGGGAGACTTACCCCCCAGGGGGGTGGCGAGGCTCCTACACATACAAAAAAAATTTCCCAGTTGACTATCTTTATTATAAATAATTCTTGTAAATTTCATAGTGATTACTAAAAAATAATTCTCTTTATGCACATTTGTACAAAATTTTGTCCTATGTCACCATGTTAAAAATTTAGAAAAAGCGGGATGGCAATGCAACCTGTAAGACAATTTTTACCAAAAGTTGATAGGCACTAATTTATGTCAAGGTGCAAGTTCATACAAATTTGTATGAAATTCTGTGCAGCACTTCCTGAGATACAGTTGCCACAAAATTTTGTCACACACACACACAGACAGACAGACATACAGACATTTTCTAAAAATGGTCGAATCGTGTTCTACATCTCACAAAACGTGTAAATCCATCAAAAACCCGAGGTCGAAAATTTTTACGAATCCAATACTTTCTTCTATTGAATATAGAAGAAAGTAATAAATTTATTGTAATACATATATATATATATATATATACCATTAAAAATATTGTTTATTAAAGTTCACCAAAATTTTCTGTGATAAATTTAAAATTACCATATTTTGTTAGTGTGGAATAGGGTTTGGAGGTATAATGTATTTAACGTTGTTTGTGTCATATTATTCCCATTTTAAATCAATTTATTGATATCTGAAAAATACGATTACACAAAAAATATAAAAACAACACTTCTGTAAATTACTAGCTGTGATTTTAATTTAATTGGTAACTTTACACAAAATATTATAAAAGTACAGGATCAGTAAAAATAAAACTTCATCGAGAAAACTTTACTTAATTGTAATAATTTCATACTAATATTCGTACACAGTAACTACATTGTCATATATTTCGAAATATTTTGAAGAATGATGACATATATAAGCTTAGGTATTCTTATCTTAAACGTGGAAAATATGACTGGCATTATAATATAAACAGAAATTTGTAGTTCGTTTGAAAGCCTTGTGATTTAAAATGTAATAAATAACAACTCAAATAATTTTCATGTTTCACGGAATATATCGTTTATACTTTATGTTATATTTAACAGAAGAAAGTATTGTATATGGAGAAATTTTTGATTACCGGTTTTCAATGCATTTATAAATTTTGATATGGCCTGAATACTATTTGGACGTTTGCAGAGAACATCCGTCTCTGTGTGTGTGACAAAAATTTTCTACTATCTTTGTGAGGATATGATGTTGAGTCAATTGCAGGTCACCGCAGGTAAGCGGTGGGAAAGTAGATCGCTGCGTAGCTCCGAGGTTTGAGAACTTAAAGTCTGGTATCAGCAACCAGTGACGTAATAATTTGAGGTTGGGATGATTTTACCTCAAATGTGGCGGCGCAGTAGATTGTAGTTGACTGGCAAGGGAGTCACTAAGGAGGAAGTAGTTTGCGAGGGATGTATGAATGCGATCAATTATTGGAATCGGGGAAATGAAGCGAGAGCGGTTGTCGGTTTCAATGTACAGTCGGTAACAAAAGTGTGCCGGCCAGGTGGTTCGGTCGGTAGGGCCTGCCTTCCGAATCTACTGGTCCCAGGTTCGAATCCTGGTGCGGGCATGGATGTTTATGTTGTCTTATGTCTTCAAAATATTGTGTTCTTGTATAATAAAAACTTGTAAACTCTTGTGGTGTGGATTTTTCGAGATATAAGCGGCCTTAGAGGCAAGCAATAAATCTCAGTACTCATCAAACCAAACCAAAACAACCAAACCAAACCAAACCAAACCAAACAAAAGTGTCCGAACGCTAGCAATCATGTTCTTAGACTAACTAAGAAGAGGATTCGGCAAGGATTTATTTAACAAAACCGTATGAAGTGTACTTTTTTTTACATAGGCATTTTTGCTAGTGTTCGGACGCTTTTGTTACCGACTGTAGATATATAGAAGAATGTAGCAAGAGGTGTGTGTTGGTTGTGAAGGATGATGTAGATGGATTCATGCTATAGTGTTGTTCTGAGTCAGAGTGTGGATAGTTGTGAGTTTACCTATGTATCTGAGAGTGGTGTTTCAACTCTTTCACAAGTAATTCAAGAGTGGTGAGAATCACTTTCTATATTTTTATTGTTACTTATTTATTTAATCATCATTTGAGTTTCTCTGAGGCAAGTTACCCCCCCCCCCGCCCCTTATAGCTTAAGTGAAATAAATCTCTCTTATTTATTTTAAAAGAGTCTTGTCTTATATTCTTTAATTATCTAAATATTTAACTAAGATGTGGTCTTCTGCCGTAAATAATGCCGAGGCGCAAACCTCACATCTTTTGCTCGAGAACTTATGCACATAAATCTTTGTTTTATTTAGAATTGCATTGTAAGAAATTGTTATTAAAATTATTGAGGATTTAAATACAAGATTTCTCGGTTACGAAAACATAAACAGTAAATTCAAATTTTTAATGGAGTAAATGAATGAATCACGAATCAAACAATGACGATAATAGCACAAAGAAAAAGAAGAAAGCTAAAGTGTAAGGATAAATTTATAAACAACGAAAAATTCGTGGAAGTGATTGAGAGTTTTAAATACCACACAATTGCAGTCTATAAACAATTTAAAACTTCCCCAACAGCAGATGTCTTAAAACTCATATACAAAAACAGGCTTAAAGAAATATATCCTAACTAACTTAACCGTCCTACTAAAAATGTTTTAACATTTCCTGAGTCTGTTGCCTCAGATGAAAAAAGTTTCAACAAACTGAAACAAATAAAACCTTATTTGAGAAATACATAGGGCAACAAAGACTTTCAAATTTAAGTATAATCTCAAATGAAAATTAGCGAATTAATCCGTCAGTTACATAAATAAATGTTTTTGTAGCAAAAACAAAAAATCTCGATAAGTTAAACTTTAATGACTATTTTGAAACATACTTTAAAATAATTTCTTAATTTTAATTTTAATTTTAATTAGTATGTATAAGTATGTAATATGAAATACATTTATTTAATTTTGAATGTAATGTAAAGTAGTTTTAAGTATTCGCATCTAATTCTTAAATTAAATTTCTGTTCCTAATTATTTTTATTCTTTAGGGGTAAAGTTGTATTTCAGTAGAAACTTCATTAACGGGAAAACTTATTAATGTAGGAAATGTATCATATCTATATTAATTCACTCTTGTTTAAAAACAAGATTTCTTTAAAAAATCAATTCATGTTTATTAAATATCTAAATAATATGACAATAGATACTTGATGTAGCTTGCATTTATTTTTTATCTAAATTAAAATGAAATGTTTTAGCAGGTAGTTTTACAAGTCATTACATTAAAAAAAAAAAAAAACTAGTAATAAATGCAAGTAAGTTATCTAATTATTACAAACTATGTCTTACAAAACTAATATAAGATACTATCCAAAGATATTTTACTCTTTCGAATTAAATATAATAAATGCAAGAAATTTTTATTTTTGAGCATGTAAGTAAATGTAACTTATACTACTATAAATTTAAATGTCTTAGTTCTAATAGTTTGTAATACTATAAATATTCGTTACTATATACATTATTGATAACATAGTTCACATACATAATTCAGCTGGTACTTGGTAGGTATCAATCAATATTTTCCCGATGGTTAATAGAACTTGTTTTAGATTACTGTATATAAAATAGTGTGCTGTGACTATCAAATTACTTTCTGTGTTTTATTAATCTAAATAAACATTTTTTTTTTTTTTAATTCTTTGCACAATAGGTATAATGTAAATTTCTCCTCAACAAAAAATGAAACACTCTTTGTATGTGCATCGTAAAAAAAAAACATTGCATTGCAGTACCTTCTATGGAGTGATTAAATCCAAAATTCAATCAGTATAATTTTAGTAATAAGCACATTCTATGTTAAATATGATGAATTCCATACCATCGAATTAAAGATAATTTTATACCGGACATCGAAAAAAAAAGACCGGTATAACAGTGCCTCCTCATGGACGATAAACAACAATATTGAATCATTATAGTTAATCATAATCGGAATCTCTTTCGATGATTAATATCATTCACATCGGTGGAATCATATCATTAATTTTAATGTGATTTCATCTCGTAAAATGCCGAAATATGGAGATCAAACAAATCCTTAAATGCAGTGTCATGAAAGTTTGACCTGATAGGCAATATTCCCAAATATTTCTTAAACATTGTTTTTTTTATAACAATCACGTAATTTATAAAGTTTACTTAATTCCGTCTCTGAAGTGCCGAGATATAGCTTTCAAGAAAAACATATCCTAATAGTATCATCAATCAAGAAATATACATCAAACATCACCAGTTTATGTCAGAATTGAGCTGTATATTAGGTTTTATAAAATAACGTGCATTATTTCTTTAATTATCACAACTACAATATCTGTATCTCATGCAGTCACATACACATACGTGCACACACAAACATCCGTGAATGTAGTCACAGGACATCCCAAAAGTGTAAATTCATCAAAAATTAGAATTTGAATATTTCAACCAAATGCAAAATGTATTTTTTATGAATATTGGTAAAGATAAAAAGGAAATATTAAACTTCCTAATTTTTTCTTTGAAGTTTTAATTTCGGGTAAAGAAAAAGGGTAAAAGACACCAAAATCTCTCCCTACCCCGAATGAAAAAATTCCTAGTTTCGACCATGCAAGAATCTACGGTGACCTCAATATTTTATTGACAAGAACATTGTTTTATTCATAATGCTACAAAATGATTACACATAAAAATATTCAAATTATGAAACAAAATAATATAATAATTACTCCTTTTATAATTATATTGTTTATATATTAGCTCGATTCCATCATAAAAACAGAATTAAAATGATGCGCTCATTTAAATGATGCGCCCGGGGGAAGTACCCCCGTGGGGAGGAAATTTTCACTATGCGTATCTTTCGAAAGATCTCGTCAATACCTTTAAAACGAATGGTTGAACTATAGATCTGTGATAATTTAAAACAAAGTTATCGATTAGTTATCGATTTTTTTTATCTTTTAACGAAAAAAAACTTAGAAAAAAAAATCTTATTTCTTCTGATAATTGCAAAAATGTGACATTCTTTCGGCATTTAGTGATGGGTATAATTCTGTCAGATAAAATCGCCTGCATTTATAATGGGAAATAATTTAATAATTAAATAAATAATTTGTATTGAATGAATTTTGTGTAAAATTATATAGAAGAAAGTCCACATCATAAAAGTTCGTTTTATATTAGTAAAAAAAAAAAAAAAAAAATTAAAGTAATACGAGTTGAAAAAGTATTGAGTATGAAAACAATTGAAAAATATTTGCTACATCATTTGTTCAAACTAATACTTACAACGCTACCCGGTGCTAACTATAGAAACTATTAATTTATTAAATGGTTTAATTATTTAAATATACAGAAGAAAATATTATTTGCTGATTTATTATGCCTACCGACACACACCTCATTCCATTTCTAATATTACAATTAATATTGGATCGTCGACATTCGTCTTATCCCACTTTTATCTTTATGTCAAAATTACAATTAATGCTTAATAAAATGATATTTAAAGTGTAAGTAAGATGTAAATATATATATATATTGTATCTTCAATCATTAATTTTTGTGATTCAATTTATTTTGTGGATCTTATTTCACTTATTCTAGTATAAACTTCTATCTTATACTTAATTAGTTCTTGTGAGATTTCAGCTAAGACCCTAAAGAATAAAACGTTTGTCTCATTTAATTACTTCCCATTTTATTGAATGAACATTCAGTTAATCGATTGTCGTTTGTGTTATCTTTCGATTTAATTGAAATAGCAAAAGTAAAATTTTGATATATTGTTTAATGGAATATTCGACTAATTTAGCAACAAAAACTGCTTTTTATATAAATCAATAGATAATTTATGAATTATTAAATAATGAATTAAATGTATCGTACAACAAAGAAACTTCTGAAGATTTGAAAAATAAAAAAAGATGCATTTTTATTTCTTTACATTAGATTTCATTATTATTATTATTATTATTATTATTATTAATATTCATAACTAATCATAGTGATTATTAATCTATAATTCGTAGATTTTTATTTTGTAAAATCTTCTGTCCCTCACACTAGTTGTATAGAGTGGTTTACAATATCACGTCCAATTTATAGAAACAACGTTCTCTTTTTTCTACAACTTGAACAAATAAAAATTCTAAAATGTTTTCCCAAAGTTAAGATACATTTATATTTCTGTATTTTTTATATTCCTTTCAAGCTTAGTTCAAACTTGTTGACAATTTGTTATTTTAAAAATATTATTATCATACACCGATAAAATTTACACAAGTCATAAGATAAATAATAATAATAAATTAAAAATTTAAATTTATCGAAACATTAATTATCTACTTTGTAATTAAATACCATAAGATGCAAAAAACTTGTAACAGTTGTTTCTGGTCAAAATAATTGGGCCATATGGCGGTTGATCATTTCTTCATCATTTCTATATTGCTCTTCATCAAGCAAAAAAGTAGACATTTGAGCTTCATGGAAGCTCATGTAGAAGCATTTCGAACACAAACAATAGTTGAGAGTTTTTGAAATTTGTGGCTTTAAATTAATATATATATATATATATATATATATATATATATCTTTATCATCAAAGATTTTATCCATCATTACCACCAGTGGCCGTTAGGCTCTCATTTCAAAGTTTTTAAATGGAAAAGCAAGTTTACAATACATTTCTCACTCGTCGGAACATCCTTTCGGTGTGTTCTGTGATAAGAATTCGTGTTAATGCGACATGAATTTCAGCAGGAGGCACTTCACCAAGGCCTGGGACTCTGGCGCCTATTAACAATTTTTAAAAATCTGGAGTGACTCCACTCGACTTTCCGAACATTGAGTAATTAACAGTTTTGTAGATAAAGTAAAGAAAGAGTAGTTGTTAAACAAACAAAAGAGAGAAAACCATAATAGAGTGTTTGAGTATTTTTCTCCATCTATTACACGTTGTTTTATTTAACGCTACTGAACTTTGAGCCCATCGATCATAATGACAAAGAAATTTTCGTTGTGTCCCTGTAAAAACCTATAAATGTTAGATTCACCAAAATGCTTATAGTTAGTGCAACAGTGATTTATAATACTCATATAAATTTTCAGCTGAATTCAATAAGGCGTTTAGATGCTATCGTACTTTTAAAAATTTAGTCCCATAGGCCATAATGATAAAGAATTTTTCTTTGTGTCCCTGTAAAAAAACTGTAAGTGCTAGATTCACCAAAATCTATACAGTTAGTTCAACTGTGATCTATAACATGTGTACAATTTTTTTGCTCGGATTAATAAGGCGTTTAGACACTATCACATTTTTAAAAATTTGGCCCCATAGGCATAATGATAAAGAATTTTTCTTTGTGTCCCTGTAAAAAAACTATAAGTGCTAGATTCTCCAAAATCTATACAGATTGAGTATTTGTGATCTATAATATGTGTATAAAATTTTTGCTCAATTGAATAAGGCGTTTAGATGCTATCGCACTTTTAAGATTTTGCTCCCATAGGCCATAATGATAAAGAATTTTTCTTTGTGTCCCTGTAAAAAAACTATAAGTGCTAGATTCACCAAAATCTATAGGGTTCGTACTATGGTGACTTACAATATGCGTACCAACTTTCAGGTTAATCGAACGAAGCGTTTAGACGCTAGCGTGTTCACCCACAGACATACACACATACACACATACATACACACATACACACACACATACATACATCATCGTAAAAATAGTGAAAACGGACTCAGGGGACCTCAAAACGTATAGAAACATCAAAATCTCGAATTCGGATTTTTGACATGATTACAATACTTTCCTCACTATAGTGTTCGGAAAGTAAAAAGTTATGTCAGTTAGCATCTAACAACCATCCACTGACTATTTAAAATATTTATGAATGAACGTTCGTTTATTAAATGTTGGGATCAAGGACATTTTTTTTAGGTTGGCTGTATTTAGAACTTAGTTATTGCTTACTATGAGGCTCAAAACATTATACAATTAATTTTTTTTAATTATTAAAGCCTGGTTGTTTCTTGAAAAAAAGTTTTTTAAACCTCCAAATAACTAAATAGTGGTACCTATTTTACCAATAAACAAAGGAAATTTTTTAAAGTTTTAGTTTTTTTAAAGTTGTTTTCCATTATTTCTCTATTGTTTTTAAATATCGTTATTTGCTTCTCTGTCCTCTTATGTTCCTTATTTTTAAATAAATACAGCATCATGTTACAATAATCTGGTGTTGCACACACAAAACTTTGTTTTAATCTGCATTTCAGCAGGAAAAAACAAATATCCGAACTCTTTCTACCTACAGTGTGATAGGGTATATTTAAAGGTAAGTACAAAAATGCTCGTAATAAAAAGGGGGAGGGCTACGAAAAAAAATTAATTGACTATAGATTGTCTTAATACTGACTGAAAATGATGTTAAAACAAGTATACAGATTTAAAATCATACTTAGCGCACATCATCACGAATACGCAAAATTTATATGGCAAGGGGGACTATAGAAGACTGCTTAGTAATTGACTTTTAAAGTAAATTTCTTGAATGCGATTGCATATACATTAATCCTTTTTGAAAACTAAATGTTTCTATAATTTCTTTAAATTCAAATCATTATATAATTAACAAATGACTAATTTTTTAAAGAAAGAAAATTCAAAGAAGACAATTTATTATGAATTTTGTATTAAAATAAACGTTCTAGTGTAACATTCGTAATATATATGTTTCACTACCATCATTTTTTTTTTTATATTACGTTTAAATGTATATGAAAACATTTTATACGATAAGAAAAAGGTCTTTTCTTCTTCTTTTTTTTTTATGTATAAAAATCATACATAAAAAAACATGAAAAATATTTCTTTAAAAAAAATTTTTTTCAAGACACTAATGTTTGTATAATATGACCCAAAATTTATTTAGTTATTAGACTAAAACTATGTTTCTTATTATAAATACATAGGTTATTTATCTTTAGGTAAAAGAGAAAACAAATTGTAACAGATAACTATCCATTGATGTTTATTTGCATAGGCATAAATTTAAATGAATTTAACATTGCAGAATTTAATGAAAACATATAGAAGTTCGACTGAAATACAGGAAAAAATTCTTTTAGCAGTGAATTATTGGAGTTGGGGTAACTTGAAGCTGAATTCAGTGTTAATCCAAAAGAGCAATAAATAACAAATAACATCATCTTTTGTTTTTTTAGTTCTTTACAATCTTTTTTTTTTTTTTTTCATGTGTTTGAAAATGTAACTTAATAATCCAGTATTATGGATTACGCTAATTTTCTTTATTCAAAATATTCAATGGCGGAGATCAGAGTATTAATTAAAAGATTTTTTAATAAATTTATTGAATTACAATAAGCAAAGTACCGTACTTGTCACAGTCGGGTGCTAAACGCTTCTGATTATTCTACAAATTGACAGACGTTCTGTCGTGTATATTCATTAAAACACTTCATTCATATGTTCCTTTTGTAACAATTTCCAACTAACTTGAAACCACAAACGTGATGTTGGTATCAGTTATATTAGTATTATAAGTAGTATTATATTAAACTCTATCAAAGTAATAATGTTAAAAATTAATTTTTTGAATAAATTTTTCATGTTTTTAATAATTTTAAGATTATATTCTAAAAATTTCAATTTTACTTTAAATTAAGGAGAGGAAAATTAATTACATTATTTTCCTCTCTTCTTTGTCCTACTATCTCAGGTATGAAAATAAAAATATGTTTGTTTTATGAATTTTAATCGCTATTACTTCTGAGTTAATATGATAAGTCTTATAAAAGAATACTTATATTCATTCTAAATGAGTGTAACCCACAATATTGGGTGTTTGATTTATATCAATACTGTGTTGCTTTGTTAATGATTTATTGGTGATTTTATAAAAATAACTATTTTGTAACTGTGACAATGTCAAACAAAATGTTACTGACAAACTATATGTTTACAAAGACATATCAAATTAATTACATTATTTTCCTCTCTTCGAAGTATGTTATCCAAATAACAAATATTCATCTTTGACATACATTTATCATGATGTACTAGCAGTTGTTTAATGTTAACTGTCAGTTAGTATATATTAGAACCGGCCTGTATGATTATTTTTCATAAACGCATATATGCTATACAACAATAAATTGTCTTTATTCCTTCGTAATATTTAATTGAAGCATACCTATATAACCTTCAATTAGGATATTTGTAATTAAGAATTCGCTTTTTAAAATGTCAAAATAACTATGGTTTAAATAATTTATCTTGTGAGATACTTCAAAAAATTAAATGTTTATGTTGTACCCGCCATAAATAAGAAACGATCATTGATTTCCATCTTTCACCACTTTAATTGTAATAAAAGGGAAATTTCTGATGTAAAAAAAAAAAAAAAAAATATATAAATTTCTTACACCGACTTTTTACAGTTTTACCAACGTTTTCCCGTAGTTCCACACGCTTAAAAACATAAACATATCCTATAGTGATGACTTTGAAATTATTATGTTCTATAGTAACACTGCATTGTTTTTAAATATCAACTAATATTTAATTTTTTAAATGAATGTTTTAAAAATTAATTTAGAGTTTTAGTAAGAGTTAAATGAATTAATCCTAAAAGAATCATTCAGCGTATGATTATATATATGTACATTCGGCAGCAAAATTATTGAAGCACTAGCAATAATTCCTATTTAAATATGTGCACCTAATACTGTTTTGTTAAGTTAATACTTGTCGAATGCTGTTTATAAAAAAGTAAGCTGGTGATAAAAATTAGCGATCAAACTAAAAATAATATATGAAAAATGTGGATGTGTAGTTCAATAATTTTGCTGCCGACTGTATGTATATATATATATATATGGATGTTTCCATCTATATAATAACAACTGTGAAAGTATGCAAACGGTACAAAATCCATGAAATTTACATATAAACAGTGCATCTGATAATTTTAAGTATGGTGTTTTAAAACTTTGTATTAAGTGTACATAAACTGTCTGTAAGTGTAACACTATTTCTTGCAATAAATTTTGTCAGTAATCTTTTGGAAATCCGAAAAGGAATCTTCGCTTCATTTATGATGCTAAATCAGGATATCGTTAATGATTACATTTCTAAATTAGGATATTTACAAGCTGATTATGTTGTTTCTCACTTCTCCACAACCACAATTACCACACCGCTATGTTATGAATTTTAGTTTATATTTAATTGTCAGTTTTATTATGAATTTTTGGTAAGCAATCTTAAACTAAAGATGCATGAAGTATCAAAAAAAGATCAATCTTCTATGGAGAATTTAACACTTATTTCAAGAATAATAATATCCATTTTTATTATTATTTTGTTTTGGTTTAAAAATTAAAGCTTGATATGTTTTAAAATGTTAGACAAGTCTGGAGAATCTGGTGCAGTGTTATACACTCGAACCTCGTTAGCGTGAACACTGTTAATGTGAATTACTTTTAATATGAACTGTTTATACGATCCCCATCACAAAAGAAGATTAGTTTAGATACAGGAAGATTAGTTACTGATTGCATGAAGTACTGATAATATGAACATATTTTTATCCCCCTTGAGATTCATGTTAACGAGGTTCGACTGTATTTCGATTGGTAGTTGTTCTTATAAATTTCCATAATGGAATCTAACTGAAAAATGCAATACACCTATATTTGAAATAAAAATACCACTAGAAATGTACTTTTTTCTTAAATTAAGATAATGTAATTTTCAACTAAGTATCGTTATATTTTCACAAAGTCTTGGTTGATAAATTTTCTTTTGCAAATAAGGGGATTTTTGAACTATAGAAAATTAACGACCAGGAATATATTAGTAAATAAAACTCATTTTAATCAAAAAATTATTAAAGTATTTCACTTTTCCACGTAGCATTTTTAGTTTCAAAATTTTCTTGAAAAAATCATGCAGTCGATAAGAATTAAAGATAGACAGAAGAAATATTTGGTGAATGAGCACGTGAGATTAACGTCGCACTATAGCTACGCAGTGAGCAACTGGTAAAGGTCTGGGTTGGTTGGGTTTCATGTCGCCCTATTACTGTTCAAATGGGAAATTGGCGGCGGTCTGGGACACACCACTTAGAATGGTCAGGATACATGCCATCACAGTTTTCATCCTCCAAGGAAGGTATGGCTCCCCTGCTTCGGTAAAGGTCAATGTTTCATCCCTAGGGGTGGTCCGAAGGCATGCCATTACAGTTTTGATTCTCTACGGAGGAGGCGGGATATTTGAAGAACAGGTTCTAAGCGAGTATAACATTTCTTAAGAATACATTATTAAATTTATTTGTTCGAAAAATAATTTTGTGCCGAAAATATTATTAAATGAAAACATAAATTCATGATTTTATAATTAATTTTGGATTTGATAATACCTGTATTTGAAATAAAAATACCACTAGAAATGTACTTTTTTCTTAAATAAAGATAATGTAATTTTCAACTAAGTATCGTTATATTTTCCCAAAGTTGATTTCCCCTTAGTTGATTTTTTTTTTTTTTTTTTTGCAAGTAAAGGGATTTTTGAACTATAAATTTCATGCCTTTATCGTCACATTTTCTAATCAATGGCGTCTATGATTCCACTCGAGTCAATCCAGCCATATGTAAAATCTTTAACTTCAATGTATTTAATCAAATACTTTTGGTAACAATAAATGATTTTAAATTTAATATCAATTTTATGATAAATGTTTTGAAAATATCAAGAACATTTTAAAGTTCTTGAATCTCAAGAACATTTTAAAGTCTTTTAAATATTTTATTGAAACTATCTGGAATTTTCTAAAGGTATTATTCCTTGAACTTTTGAAACATATTTTTATACAAATTTTCAGAAATTAAACAGAAATAAACGATCTGTGAATAAGCTTTTTTATTAGCGAGAAGTTTTGTGTATCATCTAAATAATGTATCATTATAAATAAAAATTAATATTATATTAAGGAGACAACCTACTTTTAAAAATGAGGAAAGAAAAATTTTTCGATCAACATTCAGAATTTAATTTTAAAAAAAGGAAAAAAAAAAAAGAAAAAATGAATGAATGAATGAATAAATGGATGCATATACAAACAATTTTTTTTCTGTGTGTGTGTGTGTTAACTAGTATGAAATTACTCAATGGATTAAAAATATTATTTTTGTTTGCTTTTAAATAAAAAGTTATTTTTATTGCAGATTATTTTTTGAAAAAATTCAAAGGTGCTTTCTCACTGGGCGCAGGAAATCTCAATTACAATGTTCTTTATTCTTATAATTTTTACATTAAATGGAAAAAAAAACATTCAAATTTAGAATCTGAACTAAAAGCTTTTAATTATTTTATATGAAGTTTAATTAATAATTAAATTTGAAATATAAAATAACTATTGAAATTTTTATATTTCCACATTCATATATATATATATATTTTTTTTTTCTATTGAACAGAAAGTTTTCAGTTCATTTTATTCCTTATGCCAAAATGTAAGGTTGAGAAAATTTTTAATTTCATATCTCAGATACTTTTTGAAATATCATGAGCGCAGTGAGAAAGCACCCTTGAAAATAATCGGCAATAAAATAATATTTAATTATTATTATTATTTTTTTTTTTTTTTTTTTTTTTTTAAGTAAACCAAAATAATATTTTTAATCAATAGAGTAATGTTATACAAGTTATTCAACAAGTTACACACAGAAAAAAAAAAAATGTTTGTACATGCATTTAGTTTTTTTTTTTTTCTGAGTATTGACCGAAATTTTTTCCATTTTTCCATTTTTAATGATAATCTGAAATTAAATGTATGTATATATATATATATATATATATATATTTATTTATAGTAGATAATGTCATAGTAGATAACACAAAAACAAAACTTTTGTTTGTATATGCATTCATTCTATTTTTTTTTTTTTTTTTAATCTGAAAGTTGATAAAAAATTTCTTCATTTTCCTATTTTTAAAACTAGACTGCCCCCTTAAATAAAAACTGACTTTTTTATGATTAATAAAAAATAGAAATTCATCGATTAATTAATCACACTTAATATTAGTGACTTCGTTAAGGATTTAACTTTTTAACATTCGTTGGTTTCGCAGCGAAACCAAACATTTAGCATCAGTTAAATCAAAGGAAATATTTATGATCATCTATACGTCTAATAGCCACTTTGTAAATCAGTTTAGCAATTCTCAAATGAAATTAAATAGTGAACATTAAAGAGTTAAAAATGTAATCAGGATTTGCAGTTTAAAAGTGTAACCTTTTAGTCTTATGATAAAGTAGTCGGTGTCACTCTTTAATTTTTTACAAAAATTGCCAGTATCTTTTGCCTGATGCAAAGTGTTGCAACAATCAATTCAGTTTTTAAAAAAATACGTTTTGGGAACATTTTTAGTATGTTATTAGAAATTTTTAGTAAGAGAATACAGAGTACAAAGACATTTTTACATTATTTTTAAGAATTTTTTTTTTTTATTATTATTACTATTATTTAAATTTTTAAGAGTGTCAGCCATAACTAATAAACTAATCGCTGAAAAATTAACTTATTTTGTTTTTACATCACTTTACTTTTCAATATACATACATATTTCTTTTTACACAATAAAAGAAAAATCTTAAATCTTGTTCTTTTGAAGAAATTTATTAAACTCTAGTCGCTAATAAAATAATGCTACATGAATCTTCAACTGATAACATTATTATTTTTTTCTTTTAATAAAATAATCTCCCAAGCGGCGCCTTAAGGCTGGAAACAAAACTTTCTTCAATAAAAGAAAAATATAACATGTCGTGATTAAAAGTTCTCATAATTCAATTTTCACTTACCTGTGAACGCTTCCCACTTGTATACTTTATCTTACTGTCAAAAGAAACAGTGAGAAAAAAAATCCATAAATAATCGCTTTTTCTTGAGTGTCTGTCTAAACAAAAAAAAAAAAGAATAAGAGGAAATGTTTGTTTTAAAGCATCACTTATACTCCTGAAAACAACATTCATTAATAACGTATACTATTTAGGAAATTAAAAATGTAACTTTTTTATTTTTATCAACAGATTAAAATTTCACACGGGAAAATTTTCTGTCAGACTATTTTTCTTTTTCTTTCTTTTTTAACACTTCTTAAGAAAGTCGAAAAGTAATAATGATTTCGGTTTGTCTGCCGCTGCGTCTATCCGTCTATCTCTCTGTCCGCACTCTACTATATTCTATAAATATTCATGGAATTTTATGAAACTCATATATGATATATGTTATTCAAGTTTACTATGGGATATTTTCTTTAAATTGGGGTAAATGCCACACTGCTTTGTGTATAGGAATATCCGAAAGAATTTTCAAACATTGCGGTCTATGAGAGGTTTTTCTATAAATCATGTTTAATAACTGTATTTTGCACAAATAATTAGGAAATTAACATTTATTATTCATATGCACAAAACAATACTCTCAATAGAACATAGTGTTATCCGCGTAAAAATTTATAGATATACGCTAAAATATTCGGATACATTAGTACTGCAATTGGAAATTGCTGTAATTACACTTCCCTTTGTGTTACGCGCTTTTAACGCTTTCCCACAATGTTTAAGAATGATTATGAATTAATTTAGTCTATATATCTGTATTTCTGTCCATCTGTCTGATGGTTGTGTGATTGCGCAGGCAAAGTAAATTGAAGGTTAAATGAAAATGCTAATAATCTATAAGAGCCGCAAGATTTTTCGAACTCTTTTTTTTTGTGTGTGTGTGTGTGTGTGTGTGTGTACATTTTGGAACAGAAATTGTTAGAAGATGTTATTTGATAATTATTTATTTTAAAAAAAAATAGTTAATCGTAAAGCTAATAATACGATGAGAATTGGAATAATTTCACACGCTTTTCAACAACTTCGTTTGTTGACAGTAAGGGTCAAATCTTCCAAACAAGTTTCAACTCACTTTCGATTGAACTTCAAGTTTGCACACGTTTTCATACTGAATGACACTAGAAAATGCAAGCATTTTTATGTCTCTACCTTACCAGGGGCAGGTTCAAGGTGCAAAAATCTGTCTGTTTAAATTTTCATTTATTTTAAATGCTTTTGTGCTGTACCAATTTTACTTAAATTTAAATCCCTGTTTTATGATACTAAATATGCAAGCATTTTCAAGGAAATATCTTTCCAGAGGCAGGTATCAGGGGCACATTTCTACCTTGCTATGTCAAATCCTGTGATTCCTTTTTAATGTACCTTCTTCGAAACAATTTTTATTAAAATTTACACATTAGTTGATCGTCGATGACAATGCAGTGTAAAAGTAAATTCAAAATCCTGTCTCAGCAGGGGCAGCTTCTATTGAGGAAACCTGCCTACATGTTTCGAATCTTGCGATTATTTTCAAAACTTTTCCGCTAAATCTGAATTCCTAGTACTTTTCCTAGTACAAGTGATGACCCTTGTAATAATAGCGTTTGATTCTCTCTCATATATATATATATATATATATACATATATATATATATAAATAATAGATAACGTAATAAAATTTAATCTTAAAATTTAGCAATTAATAGAACTAAAACAATAACAGCACACTAAAATATAGAACTGAATTTAACATAGATGAAAGAATGACACAAAAAGTTGCGATATAGATAAGGAACCAATGAGTTACCATATTAACTTAAAATACTTACGCCGACCTGAAGGATAATAAAAAAGGACCCTTAAACTTGTGAAAGAGAAAAAAGATAATAAACCACATAATCAATTGGATATAAATGCTTAAAATTAGAAGCATAATTTTCAAGGGGCGCATACTTCATAAAGCAGAGAAAGCTGCAACGATTTCGTAAAACGATATTGCTAATCATAGCAATTTATATCATCTCACGCCCCGATCAATGCAGCAAAAAAAACCATAAAGAATGAGAAAAAAGTGAAAAATTAAATTAAAACAAAGAATAAATAAATATTAATTAAAATCTTAAAGGAAACCAAATTAATAACATGAAATAATCAGAGTAACCACATGGAAAACAGTTAACACAAACTGGAAAAATGATTGATGCCAAAACCTAAATTGAAGTTAAAATAATAGCTCGACAGATATCGATTAATCGAAAATACTTCAGGACAATTACATTAAAGATAAAATACACAGAGTAAATATTAAATGATAATGTTAAAATTAATACTAGTAGAGTTAAATTAAATCGTACCAAAAATATTAATAATTAAATCGTTTAAGATAAGGACTGAAGAATGAAGGTATAAGACTGCTGAGTACAAGCGCCATCTTTCGGTTAGCTATAAAAACATTAAGTCAGTTAAATAAGATGTATTGACTGAAAGATTAAGATAATTTAGAAGTATTAACAGCAAGATTAAGATAATTTTTAAGATTTTTATTTTGAAGTCAAATTATTAAGTGTAAAGTTTAAGATAATTTAGAAGTATTAACAGCAAGATTAAGATAAATTTTAAGATTTTTATTTTGAAGTCAAATTATTAAGTGTTAAGTTTTAAGAAGACATAATTACAAGCAATAATGCCAAAGAGCACAACTATAAGGATAAGCATTATAATGCGGTCATCAATAATAATTAAAATTAAAAATTAAAATTAAAATATTTTTATTTTGAAGTCAAAGTATTAAATGTTAAGTTTTAAGAAGAGTCAATTACAAGCAATAATGCCAAAGAGCACACATATAAGGATAAGCATTATAATGCAGTCATCATAAATTAAAATTAAAAATTTAAATTTAAAGATTTTTTTTTTTTAATTAATATTTATAAGATTTTATTTTTGTTATGCAAATATATTGAGAAGATTCTGGTCATCTTAGAATTAATTTGGACACGCCTAAACACAAGACTGAACTGTCTGATCCTTGAGGATTTGTGTTTGAGGTGTTGCTCTACGGTCATTCTTTGCACATAAAGGTTCATTAGACCAAGACATAACATTTCGACTGGATTCCAAACAACTACGAATATCCATGCCTGAATCAGGATTCGAGCCTGAAACTTGGCAACTCAAGTGTGATCCTTGAGATATTAATATAGCAATATATATCTGCTTCCTTCCAGTCTTAATTCATAAATCGTACCCACCTTCACCATGTTTCGAGTTTTCTTTTGGTAGTTCTTGTCCTACTTGTATACGGTAGATTTTTTTTTTTTTCCTTAATAAAGGTATTTTGAGCGTTTTCGGTCGTACCTTCAAATCCTTCGGTAATTGCAATTTTGTCGTTTAGCTGAATCATATTCCATTTTATAACACATTTAAGAGATGTCTCTTGGATTTCATAAAATATTAATGGAAACAATATTTTAAAAACTAAGTTATTTATTCTTTTACTTATGCTTAAGTAACCAAGGTTATGTTTAAAAAAATGGCTTAAGATTGTAATAACATAGTTTACTAATTATTTACTTATAATTTATTAATATTTCTATTTTTACATTTTTATATACTGAACTCAAAAGTTTAGAAAATTTTAGGGTTCGTCTATAATCTTTTAAAGTGAGATTCAGTTTTAATTTGCATACAAACACTGTTTAGCCCATTAACGCCCGAATTAATTTTGTAAAATATTATTAGCTGATTATTTCACTTCTAAATTAATATAGACAACTGACAGTAAAATATATTAACTTTAACAATTCTTCTGATACTTTTAGATTTAAAGCCTATCCTCATTTATTGACGTTTAGTGTTCTAACGAGAAAACTTTGAGATAACAGTTTAATTTCTTATTATAGTTGTTGACAAAAATGTTGAAAGTAAAGTATTATAATATATATTATTATTCAACTTGATTTAAGTTAGTATACCTGCGTAAAAAGCAAATATATGTACGATGAATGAAAAATCATAAACTGACTATCTGAATTATGAAATAATAATTAATTGTAGGCACATAAAACTTTCAGGGATAATTTGAAGTGACGCTATAAACTGTCACTAAAAAGAATAAATTATTCCAAGAAACTACAAAAAAATATACGTGCCATTTTATTAGCTGTCCTCAAATAAGGACACTAGGCGCTAACGGGTTAATGTGAAGTACATACCTGCAATTTTACATTTACTTTTTAAAGAAAGAAACAATACCTTTTTTTACCTACTATTAAATCAAAATAGAAATATCCTTATAGTTCATTTTCTAAATATTTATTTATTTAAAAATTTAAATAAAACTTTTGAATATATAAAAGGGAATTTATTATTTTCATATTGAAATTCAATCAACATTTATGTATTGCTTATATCATATGAAACGAGTAGTTTATCACAAAGATTTCTTCTATATCATTGCCTATAATAGCGTCACAAACAATTTTCATATTTCATTTAATATTTGGTGCACTTATATGCTATAGAAGCTGAGATATAGCCTTTCCAGAAACGATGGAAATTGTATCATAACAGAACCACCTGTCCACCAATATCTTCAAAAATTAAATCAGCATGGTTTTTCCTAATGGCATCTTGCAAGTTTTGTGTGTTTATGCATTATAAAAACTAAGGTATAACCTTCCCATAAATGGAAGAAATTGCAGAATAGTAACGCAGCCTGCTGAGCAATATACGCCAAAATATAATCAGAGACAATTTATATTCAAGTACAACCAAACACAAAGTTTTGTGTTGTTATATCCATTATTTCATTATAACCTTCCTTGCAATTTCTTCCATAAATGGAAGAAATTGCAAGATAGCAAGTTTTATGTGTTTATGCATTATAAAAACTACGGTAGAACCCTCCCATAAATGGAAGAAATTGCAGGTTAGTAACGCAGCCTGCTGAGCAATATACGCCAAATTATAATCAAAGACGATTTATATTCAAGTACAACTAAACACAAAGTTTTGTGTTATTACTATATCCATTATTTCATTAAATACAGCGCCCATATAATTTTGGTTACAAACAGACAGACGTACGTGCCTTTTCTAAAAATGGTCAAATCATGGTCAGAAAATCTCAAGACGCGTAAATATACTAAAAACCGGTTGTCGAAAATTTTCACTAATTCAATACTTTCTTCTTTTACATAGACCAACGTAAAAAACTTACATGTTTTTTCTTTAACCTTTGACTTTTATCTCCAATAATAAGCACACTAAGTTCAATAATATCAAAGTTTAGATAGTTTCGGCGATGTTTCAAAAATATCATATCTATATGCATTTTATCTATATGCATAAGTTATTTGTTTTATAAAGTACATATTTTATTTACTTAAATGAAAATCTTATTTCTTATCATCTAAAATATATGTTATATAGATATGCTATAATATTAAATTTATTTTTTTATTTTATTTATTTATATATTCACTCATTCTTGCAGCAAAAAAAGTTTTTCAATGTACTTTAAGAATACACAAAATATATGAAGGAATAAAACTAAAACAATATATCGCTGCAAAATAATCGTATTTATTTTTCTCAGAACTTTCGTAAAATGTAGGCAACATTTTACTTTTCGTTTTTCTACCAGGAATTTCTATTCTGGAAACACTCGACATGTTTGAAAACAATATGTTGCAAAAAAATGTTTCGTAAAAATTTTCGAGATCAGCCTACCATAAAAGAAAACTAAATTGTCGTACTTTTTTCTTGTTTATTAATGGGAGCAGTAAGTGAAATGTTTGCTTCAAAACGGCTTATTGTGACTTAACATGATTGTGCGAAAACATCTCTGTTTTAAAAATATTTTAATGTAAAAAATACATTTCAAAGAAATAGAATAAATGCTTTTAGTTAAAATTTATGTGAATACTTTAACAAGTAGTAGCAATATATACAATATTATGAATTTGAAATACCACTTCCTAATACAAAAGTATTTGTTTATAAAAATCTTACAACAATGTCATTTAAGTGTTTTTAATATAATTAACAAATGACACGTGTTCAATTTAACTTTTTTTTTTTTTAGATTATTTATAATTTACAATTATTATTGTTAGCAATTTAACTGTAGTTATGCGATTGCGCAAAATCTCTTGGTTTTATTACAACTGTTTCTTTAATTTATAGCAAAACAACAAAATAGTAATGGAAATGTATAGAATACGAATTAATTCAAGATTATTCAGTAATAGTTTAGCAAAAAACTAATATTTAGATGCTTTCTATCTTTTTTTTTTTTGAATTGCGAAAAAACTCTCCTGTACCTTACATATTTTTCAAAAAGTGAAATTATTATTATTATTATTATTGTCATTATTATTTTAAAAAAACCTAGACCCTCTTTAAAATTTTTGAGTTACAAATTTTGTCATTAACTACTGTGATAACTATGTCGTGCGAAGTCAAGTGTAGCGTTCCTTATACAGGGTGTTTCAAAACTCATGGGCAAAATTTTAGGGGGGGGGGGTAGAAAACATCTAAACAAGCCATTTTCACCATCGTCCATGCGGTGTCCGCTACAGGGCACTGTAATGGAATGTATAAAGCGTGCGTTTTCTTACAAATTGTCATTTCTACCATGGATTTCAGCAGGCATGGCGACATACAGTAATCATAAAAAGGCGGAAATGCATTTTATGTATGGTCTGGCGAATAGGGACGCTTTGGAAGCCGCAAGACTGTACAGGCAGCATTTCCAGAGAAGACACGTGCCAGACCGAAAAATACCACAACAGTCATGCATGTCCACCTTTAAATAAAATGCATGTCCACCTTTTCCTGATTATACTGTATGTGACCATGCCTGCTGAAATCCACGGTAGAAACGACAATGTGTAAGAAAACGTGCACTTTATACTTTCCATTACAGCGCCATCTAGTGGTCATTGCTTGCTCTCCGCCCATGCATTATATGGTGAAAATGGCTTGTTTAGATGTTTTCTACCACCCCTTAAATTTTTGTCCATGAATTTTGAAACACCCTGTATAAGTAACTCTGTGAGCGATGTTTCACTTTGTGCGGCTACTTCAACTGTATCCATTCCTGCAGTTTAATAAAGTGGTGGGATTAAAGTAAAATCATATATATTTATTTGAAACATTAAAATGAAGAGAGAGAAATGGACTGTTCTTTCTGAGAGTAGTGAAAGTAAGTGATCTTGATGTGCACTTAAATGTAACGTAATAAATTCTTTATATTACCAATAAACTGCAAGGAAGTAATTGCAATGAAACTGCCTTGAATTGGACAGAAGCAAATTGTCTTGAACAACAACATCTTGAAAAAACATCAAAAATGCATTCAAATTGAACTGAACCCTAAATAAACTTTGAAAACACTTTTAACTAAGCTTATACCCTGAAGAATAAAATTTGCATTCACACCTACATTTTTAGTTGGGTTTATAAGATAAGTCTTTTCTTCTATATTAACATATATTACCACTTGATTGCGATTGATACAATAATAATATTTCCCTTTCAAAGAAATTTTTATCTTGATACATAAATCCTCAAATAACATTGATTGATTTTTTTTTTTTTTATCTAACGATTACACCGCTTAACAAATTACATCCTCGATTGAAAACAAAAAAAAATCTCAACCAAAGGGTGCTAATTTTGGAACAAAAATTGGACCGACACTTCTATATTATAATCGGGACTCTATGAACATTATATTTAATTACATGACTGAATGAGAAAGAAAAAATGTAATCATATCCAGTAAAGTAAAATGATTCAACGAATGGATTTAAAACACAGGACTTGGGATGGTAAAAGCAATACAAAATTGATCACATTTTACTTAATTAAAAAATCTGGAGTGGTTTCACTCGATTTTTCCGAACATTAAGTAATTAACGATTGTATAAAATACTAGCTGACCCGTCCGGCTTCGCACTGATGAACAAATTTTAGTTAAAGATGGATTGATATGTAAAAAATCAAGAAATATATCAGTTTATATGTTATAGTCAGGCAATATTATTAACTGGAAAGTCAAAATATAATTTTACAATTATTTTTTTTAATTAGTTGTTAAATGTTGGCAATTTTTACTTAATGCTATTTATTTATTTCATAAAAAGAAACATTTCTTTACTCATGAATAAAAAATATTGAAAAATAAACCTATGACATGAAAATGTTTTTGATAAAATTGCCGTCATAATAGCTTTAATTATTATTTATTTTTTCATTTCGCAAATATATTTAATTTTTTCCATAATTGATTATTATTTTAATAATGTATATTAAAGGAGAAATCAATAATATGAAACAATATTCGTACAATATATACTATTACAGAATCTGGTGTGAAACAACCACACGACTTCCATTACCCACTATTACACGTAATATATACAATTTTTTGGAGATATTACTTGCATTTTTTGAGATTTTCGAGTAAGAGAAACTTGATACACGTATAAAGACACATACAACAGAGTTTGCATAGCGAGTTAAAAAATAAGGGGAAAAAAATAGATAGTTATTTTTTTAAACACGAATTTCCGAGATCTAAAACTGAACTACCTAATCAGGATGACCGTTAATATTCCTGTAATAAGCACGTAATACTTGAGAAAGGTTATCTAAATTGGATTAAAGAAAAAATTTTCAAGAATACGTTAGAGCCGTTTTTGAGATACCAACTTTTACCAAAACTTAACATACTCAATTATTGAACTAAAAACAATAATTACATACAAAAGGATATTTAATAGGAAGTTAACATGGCGAGTTTGAAAAAAATCCGTACAGGCGTTTTTAAAGGAACGCACTTGCGAAGTCTGAAATTGAGCTGTTTATAGAGGACGCCTATCAATTTTCCTGAACTAAGCAACTTTTCAATCGAAAGGGCATCTAATATATTATTTATATAGCAACTTTGAAGAAAATCATTAGAGGTGTTTTTGAATATGGGCTTAGGGTCCCATTTCTGGTTTTCGATGACCCAATTCCGGTTTTTCAATTTTCACGAAAATTTGGAAAATTTATCTGGACACCAGACCTGAATCACTTGTGAAGTTTAGTAGTTCTATTTTTATTAGTTTTGGAGATATGACAGCCAGAAGATTACACACACACGTGCACATATACACACACACTGACCAATTGCCAAAACCTATACAATACTTCCACTACCTACGGTAGTAGGGTAATTGAAGTAAACACATACATCTCGTATTTACTACGATAATATACAGATTTTCGTATTACGTTTTCGATCGCCAAATACAAAAATCGCCAATGACGATAGATATCAAATCTATGCTTTGTTTTCAATTAAAATATTGAAAATTTTAATTAAAAATTTATTTTACCAAAATTTATTATAGCTTCTAGCACTTAGAGAGAGACAGTGTAACTTTTGATTATTGAAAGAAAAAAAAAAAAAAGCAATCGGCTTTTTAGTTCTAGCGATCGTTCTCTACATATGCATATAAACCTTTCTTTTTTTTATATTAGTATAGCTATAGAGCATAGGTATATTAAATAGGTTTCCAGTCAACATAATGTAACTCAAATAATTAAATGCTATTTACATTTCAGTAATGGCTGTATGCGCTATGTATATTGAGCTACTTGCCATAACTGTTAGTTGCTAAAAATAGTCGCCAAATAAATTTAAACATCTCAATACGCAAGCGAAGTATGACATCACTGACCGCCCGTGGATGCAAGAAAAAGATTTTCCATGTTAATCGCTCATTGGATTTTTTTTTTTTTTTTTAATTAAAATTCTAGAAGAATTATTTCCCGATTTTAATCCTCATATTTGGGTATAGATATGTATTAGTTATTGTATGCATGCGTTAGATTGAGTTATTTTGCTGTCAAATTGACAAAATTTTAATTTTAAATTTCAAAACTGTCACCCTTGGCGTTTTTTGTATTTGGCGATCAAAAACGCAATACGAAAATATACATGCCAGATGTATATTTTCGTAATATGTATTGTACGAAATATTGTTTCATATTATTCGTTACACTCTTAATGTAAGTTTTTAAAATAACCATGATTTTTGAAAGGAATTAAATTATATTCGCCAGATAATTTGGCGATATTTTTTTTTTCTGCCAAGGATGACGGATATCAAATCTATTCCGCTGCAACATATTAGTATATTATATCAGATACTTTATTTAGACATTTGAAAACAAATTTGACTTCAAATTATGATAGAATATTTATCCTTTCCCTTTTAATTAGTTTATTAGTTGGATGTTTATTGTGTAAATATCATCCTTTGAAATGAAATGTTTATGTTTTCAATCGAATATGGAAATTTGCCATTTTTTCTTCTAGAGTTTTGAAATTTAAAATTCCAATTTTATCAATTTTACAACAAAAACAATTTAATCTAACGGATGCACATGATAACTAATACATATCTATATCCAAATATGGGGATTAAAATGGGGAAATAATTTTCCTCGATCTTTATTATTTTTTTACAAAAAATCCAGTTCACTTTTTATATTATTGTTCGCGTGAAAATATATTTTATTATATGTCTAAAAATAAATTAATTCGTAAATCTTTTTGGCAACAATTATAAATTAAAATAAATAATATTATAAACACGGAGTTATAAAATAGAATTTCTTATTTTATTTTATTTTATTTATTTATTTATTTTTAAATTCCAATTTCGTTTACACACATCAGTTTAAACCACGGAGTAATAAAGACTCCGTGGTTTAAACATTGATGCTTAGATATTATATCATATCCATAGAATAATAATAGAGAAGAAGGAGCATGCCAATACTCTTAATGCTTACAAACCCCTTCTAGTGAAATGCCAGCGAAAGCTACTTTTGCTACTCAAAACCTTAAAGTAGGGCCATAGAAAAATAATAATATCGCTGTTTGTTGTGGCAACACAACAGCTTATTAGAAACACTTATGCTCCTTCTTCCTTTATTATTATTCTATGATCATATCATATCAAATTAAATTATTAGAAAAATAAACACTTTTAATTCTATAATGACGTCAGATATAACGTTTAAGTTTAACGATTAAAAAAGCTTTATATGAATTTCAATTTAATGCACGTGCAAATATATTTCTTTTCTTTTCACGTCAAGATATTTTAAAAACGAAATGAATATGTAAATGTTTCTTTTATGTTGGCAGCAGCTAATTTTTTTAATATTTCATTATTTCCATTTCTATTACGGCTTCTATGGGGATTTTAATTAAAATGCTCAGATTTTAAACTAAAATTTATTTTATCAAAATTAAATATAGCCTATAACAATATGGCATACTGTAGCTTTCGGTCAGTGAAAGAAGTTTTTAAATCGGTTCAGTAGTTTCAGAGATTACCCTCCACAAACAAACAATTTTTTGCGCTTTATATAATGATATAGATATAGATAGATTAAAGTAATAGAAGTCATTAAATAAGCAAAAGAGAAAATTATAATGGCATGTTTAAATATTTTTCTTCTTATAATATGTTGTTTAATTTAACATTATTGCCCTTCAAATAATTTGAACCAGTAGATCATATTGATAATGAATTTTTTATTGTGTCCCTGTAAAAATCTATAAGTGCTAGACTCACCAAAGTCTAGGCAATTCGTGCAACGGTGACTTGTAACATGTATATAAGTGTTTTTCGGGTCAATCAGATAAAGCATTTAGACATTCGCACTTTAAATAATTTGAGCCCATAAGCCATAATATGATAAAGAATTTTTCTTTTTATCCCTGTTATGTATATATGTAAGTGTTGGATTCTACAAACTTCATACAGTTCATGTGACGGTGATCTATACCATGTTTTTAATTCGGGTGAGCGGATGCTAATGGTGGCGACGTTAGATTATTTTTCTTTCGTCTGTAATAGCTTTTAGTGGCCAACAGATATCTACAATAACTTGCCTTGATACAATATTGATTTTGTTTACAATAACTTACTCTGATAGAAAGATGTTGTAGACAAATAGACGGGAAATAGGAAAAGATAAAAGGTGTTTATACATTTTCTTTTCTTTTATCTTTTTATAAAGAATTTAATGACTCTGTTGGATCATTACTTGTTTATAATTAACAGCTGGGCCAGAAGTTTCTAGTATATCACATAAAAAAATAGATAAAAACAAATCCGCTGTAATATCTTGTATGGGATCGAAAATGTACAATTTATAAGAAATCTTATGTTTCCAGATTCACCATAAACTAAAACTTACTAATACATACTGGATGCCTTAGTTAAAAAATTAAATCTAACAAAAATATCTCACCAAAATATGCAGCATATCCAATCCAATATCTAGCCAAACACTGCAACACCTAACAAAATTGCACAGCAAATAATATTCAATCTGACAATGAAAAAATTCCCGCCTTTTCACACTTTTGAGAAAATTGACAATATATTGTTTATTTACGAGGGATACCTTAACAGGAATTTTTTTGAACAAATTTACACAATCTGAAAACTAAATAATTAAAGGTAAATTAATTACGCAAGTTGGGGATTTCTCTTTGGAAAAATCCGTGGAGAAAGCTGTAATTATGGAAACTGCTAAAAGTGATATGTTGAATTTGAAAATAAAATTCGAATTTACATAAACTTTCTATACGTAACAAAAAAAAAAAAAAAAAATTGTTCTCAAAATAATACAGGTAAACAAAATAATATTTATTGAAATTTCATATTTCCCACTGAGTGAAAATAATGCCTGGACCGGGAGTCGAACCCCGGATCTTTGACTTACAAGGTCAAGGCTCTACCAATTGTGCTATCCACTCCCGGTTCGACTCCCGGTCCAGGCATTATTTTCACTATTTTCATTATTTTCAAGTCGGAAAAATAAAATTTCAATAAATATGATTTTCTTCCAATCAGTTGATTGTGGGATTTTATTAAAAACAAAATAATATTAATAAAAATACAGTTGTACACAAAAGTAAAACTAACAAGGGAACTTTCAAAAGGTGTCGTCTTCAAAAAATACCGAAAGAAATATATGTGATTCTACTCTTCCTAAAACACTAGAAAGTGAAAAAATTATCGGCTGAAGTGAATTACAGCAGCCACAAAAAATTGTCAAAATTAAGCATATTTGGCGATTTCACATTGTTAGGCAATTGATTTTAAGTACTTGGCGAAGAAACAAAACACGGTTCTGTTCGTACACGGCAATCTCGGTGCTAGAGAACTGAACGCCTAACGGCGCTGAATCGCCAAATATGCTTAATTTTGATAATTTTTTGTGGTCACTGTAATTCCTTTCAGCCGAAAATTTTTTCACTTCCTGGTGTTTTATGAAGAGTAGAATCACATATATTTTTTTTTCAATAATTTTTGAAGACGACACTTTTTGAATGTTTCCTTGTAGTAGTTTTTAGTTTGGCAATAATTCTCAATCGACAAATGTTTATAAATTTATTAATACAATTTGCAGTTTTTGAAAAAACGTGGTTATTTAAGTAAGTTCAGCAGAAGTGCTCAAAATAACGCCATCGGAAAGAAAAAATTAATGTTCTTAATATTGTTGACATTTTACTGTTATATTTGAAGGTAACCTATAAAAATAAGGGTTATGAGAAGCGCGCAAAAGCAGAGATTGAATGAGATACGAGATTAGATATTATGGCTGTTCCGATAAGTCGTTTTCGAAGACTATTTCCCTAATATAAAATGTTTTCTGCATATGTGCAGTTAAAAACAATTACGGGAGAAGTTTCCATTCGATGGCATATGGCAGGGTAAATGTAACATATGAAAATAAAACTAGAAATACTAAATTACTCTTAATAAAAAATGACAACTTCCATTTATTGTTAGGTAGAAATTGGATAATTTCGTTTAATGTATAGCCAAAAAATTTCCAATCTGTTCCGGTAAACAGAGTAATGATTTCAGAAAATTCAAATAGTTTACTAAATGAATATATTAATTTCTGTACTATTAATGTAGGTGACTTGGCAACCAAATTTCGCGAAAAATTGTAGTTTAGGGTTGCCAAGGTTTGTAAGCTCTAACTTTAATCAGAACAGAGTTCTGGAATTTTCCGAAGTGATTCATTAGTTTCTAGCGCAGAACTCACTTCCTAAAAAGTTCTATAAATCATTAACGAGACTATAAAAAGAGAGTAGTCATTACTGAAGATTGTTGAGCAGTACCTGCCTATTTTTTTTTACCAAATACTTTCTACATGGCATTACAATAAATGTGCAAAAAAATGGCAGTTTATCCCCTTTCAAGAAGGTGGGCATTGGAGGCACACTTTGTGACTTAGCATCAAATAAGCGATTTCATACTCAAATTTTGCGAAAAATGGTAATTTAGGATTTTAAAATTTGGAAACTTTAACTTCAATATGAGCTAATTTGTGAAATTTTCCAAAATAATTCATTGTTTTCTAGTTCAGAACTACCTTGAAAATTTTAAAAACCATTGGCAATACTCTCGATGAATTCAAATTCTATTTGGACTTCGCACTGAGCGATTCATCATTGTCCCTGAATTGATTTAATTTCTGGTCTCTGGTGGCTTTTGTGCTACTAATGACTGTTCTGTTGGGTTGTTTCGAGAATATCAGTTGATTATTGATTTTTGTCGTTCAAAGAACAGTTTCATTTGACTGTTTCCAAAATATCCATTAAATAAAGTGTATTCGTCGACCAGAAGCAACTTATGCATTTACGAACTACTTTCTACACGTAAAAATGTCGACAACTTTCTTAAAAGTATCATTACAGTCTCTATCACTATTTTCTTTAGCAATCACTATGACAGTATTTCAAATATTATGGAAAAATTTTTCAATTTTTGCTCATTATGAATATAATTTTCACAGACATCTCTAAAACGGAAATTCCCAAAATGACCAAAAATGGAGGTGCACAACTAGATGCTATAACAACACTACAAACGCATTTACGATGTTCTACATTCAACCGCTTTTGAGTAATGCGAGATACACACACATGTACACATACGTGCACATAGATGTCACGAAAAATCGTATGAAATCGTAGATACCTCTAAAAAAAAGAGCTCATGTCACGAGCAAAGTTGAAAGTGTACAGCTCGACGTCATGACAGTCAGAAATATAAATTTGCAACATTCTACGACCATTCGTTTTTGAACTATGCAAGATACAAAATTCATTTCGCAAATTAGGGTTACAATACTTCCTTATATTTTCTATCATAAGGAAGTATAAATAAAATTTGAAAATCATTCAAAGTTGAGCAGTTTCATTTTGTTCAGGAATAAACTTTTACTTTGTCAACACTGAATGCTTTTTAAATTTTCCTTTTCTTTTTCCCCCTTCAATCTGATTACAATTTTCTAAAATTTTCCTTATTTTCCTCTTTTTAGGGCATCTCTATAAAAGTAATGAATTAGTGGGGATTATTAAATAAAAAAGTACCTACAATCATATTTCTGTATACGTTAATTCTTTATAGTGTAAATTATGGGTGAAGGGTTTAAATGTAAGATATCTTTATTATTCAAGATATAGTTATCTTAAAATCGATATTTAAAATCGATATGCCTTTTTATTAAGAGCCTTCTTTATTATTTACCTAAAAGTGACATTTGGATTTTGTTTTTTATTTTATTTTTTTCCCTGTCTTATTCATTTAGAAACTATAAAACTAGAAATGCACTCTCAATAATAGAATAAAATATAAAGGAAGTCATAAAAATTGCATAAGTTACTTAAAATATTTACAATATATAATTTTTTTTTAAAAATGCATGCAATTACTTTTTGCCAAAACATTTTATTGTAATACAATATATGTATCCATTATCTAGAAACAATTACTTTTAAAGTAAAACACAGAGTAAAATTTCAATTTTAAAAGTCAATTTTAAAACAGATTGAAATTATTTAAAGTTTGTACACATCGACCTTTTTTGGAAACAAATTGAAGTCGAAATTCAATTATTTCAGTGAACAAACTTGACGTATTTTCCTGATATATTAAAACTCAGATTGGTTTCCAGTTTTAAAAGTTTCTTGGGCATAAAAACAGGAATACTGTTTTTAATGCAAAGTAACATTGTACGGTGGAATTTGATAAAGAAATATACAACTTCACTCGAATTTGAAACGGGAAAATTTATTTTCTTACCTTTGGTTTGAAATTTAGTTCCTTGTATTTATTTTTCTGTTTTTGTTTCACAAAATTTATTTAAGTTTTAGACCATTGTAGAATAAGTTGACGCTAAAACGATTTATATGTTCTTAACATGCTTATAATACATTTCATTTAAAAAAAAAATCATAAAAATTAGTCCAGCACTGAAAAAAATAAAGAAATAAAAGTACTCAAATATGAGTAAAATTGTGCCAGATTTGTGTATATCACATACTTAAATTAGCTCCGAAACAAATATTCTCAAATTTAAAAAGCCCATCATCTCATTATTCAGTATGTTGGAATGCTCAAAAATTGGCATCAATTCTCGTGAATCCCAATATACCAAACATAGATTCTCATCCGTGTATTCTTCCGCAAACCAATATGAATCCGCTACGAAATATAGTTCTAGAGATTTAAGGGAATAAATTTTGTGTTTGTTTGAATATTTTTCTGTTTAAATCTGTTGAAATTGGACGCATTCGAAAGTATTTCCCGGTCACTTCCCGAGTTGGGAAATGACGTCACGCGGGAAGTTCGGGAAATTAGAACTTCCATATAGGAACCTTACGAAAAATGACCGAGATATAACTACTTCCGTACACATCTCATCTTCCCGGGAAACAAATATATAAACAAACATGGCTCCTATATGGTAGTTATAATTTCCCGAACTTCCCGCGTGACGTCATTTCCCAACTCGGGAAGTGACCGGGAAATACTTTCGAATGCGCCCATTCTATTACATTACTTCATTTAGTTCAGCATGTTTATAATAAATTATGAAATGCGCGTATATTAATTTGAAAACATGCATTATTTCGTAAGTGAGATAAGCATGTTCTCCTTTTTGAAACAAAATTACCCATTTCGAAATGAATGTCCATTTACTCGTTTTTTAGCGTTTCCTTTTTAACAGTGTGTCAAACTCAAAATCTAAAATTTCAATCATTTATAATGTATAATAATTCTGAGAGATTTAATAAAAGTAAATTTAAAATTTCTATTGCTTTAAATCCTTCCTTTATTTTTATTTATTTTATTTATTTATTTATTATAAAGAAAAAATATAGAAAATTTAATTGGAAGAAAAATTTGAAGAACTTCAAGTTAAGCATAAAATATGTAGAATGTAAGCGCTGCAATAATTTACTGTGAACGTTACACATTTTAATTTGTCTAAATATATAATTATTAAATCACATAAGTATACAGGGTATGTCAAAGTTAATGACTAGATTTGGAAGTTTTACAATAAAAAATGCAAATAATCTATTTATTCAAAAATAGATACATGCAATGATGTAATTATCGCGTTTTTCGCAATATCCGACTTTTAAAAAAATCTTTAATTTACGATGTGTGATCATATTATTATTTATCTTTTTCTTTACATATTTATATATTTATTTATTTTTCTTTTTCATTTTCATTTTCATTTTAAGGAAATTGAAGAAATGGTCTTGAACATCAAACATACAAAGAACATTTTTACACTCACACCTTCCAATTGGGATTTAGTTGCGAGAACAATTAAAGGGGTAACAACAAACTGGAGAAAAACAAAAATGTTTTTGATTGCTTTTTGTATTGTAAAAAGCTACAAATGACTTGTGATATTAACAAACGATTTAAATTACGATTTATAACATTTATAGGCTTTTTAGCGCTATTGTTTAGGCAAATATATAATTTTTTTAATTTATTACTATTATTATTAATTTGCAATTTTATGTTAAAACAAGAACGGGTTTTATCCAAATTTTTAAAATCTTCAGAAAAATTTATAAAACGTTAAATAAAACATTTTTCATAAGTATTAAGTACATGCATTTAATTTTGTTGGGATAAGAGTTGTAGCAAATAGTTATTTACTGCGCATGCGTTCAATATTGCACTTTCTTTATTACATAGTTTGGAAGCTAGATATCTAGGGCAACTTATTTAAAAAGTTCAGTTGAATAAAATTAAAACTAAGAAAATTATCACAAAAAAAATGAGCTAGATTTTTGTCATATTTTCTGAGAGTTATGAGCTCCTAGGTGGTTTCAGAATGTCAGTTATTTAATTTGGAGATGAAACTTTTTCAGACAGATTAGGAAAAATTCTTCTTATGAGAAACTGCTTATGTGTTTCAAAAATGAGAAAAAATAAATAAAATTACGTTTGATCTACAATCCTACAAGGTGTTTTCCTCATATTACGTATTTAATTTGTATATCTAATTATTTCATACACATTTAAAAAAAAATAATCACTTTTAATAAAATGAATAAAAATGTGCTATCCTTCGCGCGCGCACAGTAAAACGTTATTTACTACAGGTTATCATAACTCAAAATAATAATAATAAATAAATAAATGGAAATAAAAATAAATTTATGTACACATTTTATATTTCAGAGTAATAATTTGTCTCCTACTATTTTTTTTTTCTGCAGGTTTTGAAAAATTGATTGAAATTAATTCTTACTATGAGCAAAATATTCGGAAAAACTTTAATAATTTAAAAATAAAATAATATATCTGTTTAAATATTCGTGCTGTTCCTACAAAAAAGCATACAAATGTTGTAAATAGCAATAAGTACACAGGAAAAAAATTACTTCTTTCATCTAGAACGAAAAAGAAGTCCTTTTCTAAATCCTAAACTAGGAGTATAGATTTCCGAGCTATGCGTATATGGTAAGCCAATAAACTCAACAGACGAAATGATCGAGACTTTCTACTCTATACGTTTCTAGATGGTGAAACAATATAATGAATATTATTAATATTATTATTCTTTTATAACGAGAGAAATTCTTGTATGATTTCCTAGAATTAGGTCATAAATTAAAATTGTAGCTGCTAGAACTCATCTGTTTTGTTCGCATTTATTTGCCGAGATTTTTACATAAATTTGACCTCGATAATATAGAAAATTACTTTAGAATTTTAATAGGGGCTCATATTAAAGGGGACTAGAATTATTGAGGATGACATGAAATTATTTATACTAGAGTCACAATTTACTTTCTAGATATCAGTCACAGAATTTTTTCTTATTGCATGATTTGTTTATGTTACAAGTCATTTGTAGATTTTTTTGATAGAGAATAATCCAAAATAGTTTCGTTCTTTTACAAATTATCGGCACATGTGACTTAATTGGTACTGGAAGGTAAAAATTCAAGAATAATATTTACATGTCTGGCGTTCAAGGCTAATTCTTCCAGTACTTCCTTAGAAAATAAATAAAATGTCAAAAAAAATTATAATAATAGGAATGATCTCTATACATACTTTCAAAGATTAAATAATTTATTTATTTAATTTCATTTGTTTAATTTTTATTTTAGTTTTATCTTCCTTTTTTTTTTTTTTTTTTTTTTTTTTTTTTTTTTTTTACATTTCTTGTGTAAATAACTTTAAAGATTAATAATTATACTTTTCGAAAGAACATTTCGGAAGAAAAAAAAAAAAAAAGCCAGTTGCTATTTAACAACTGATGGCTTGCGTATTTTAGCCTAACCATAATTCCTTTTCAGTAATATCTCTCGTTTAGATTTCTTTTTCTAAAATCATTAAAAATATGTTGTATTTTTAATGATTTAATTTTTTATTTTAATATTTATGATAATTAAAATAAGTTAAATAATTCTATAAGGAAATAAAAATTGTGCTGTAATGCAGTTCGTAACAAATTTCTACAATTTAAAAATATGTATATATCTTTTCAAATTATGGAATTTTTTTGGAAAAAAAAATGCCGGAAAATTCATTAGAATTACTATCATACTTTTGTTTTAAAGGCAATATCCGGTAGGTTTAACGAAAGCATCCGTTCAAAAATTAGAAAAAACTTAAATTTATGGGTTTAACTTTAAAAAATGAAAAATAATAATAATAATTTTTTTTTTTTTTTTTTTTTTTTTTTACTTTTACTCTTTTTTTATTACTCTTTGAAAAGCTACAAAATCAAAATAAATAAATTTAAAATTCTTTTAAGCAACATAGGTTAAAAAATAGATTGCGTAAAAAATAGATTGATTTGTCTAATAAACCACACAATGGTGGTCTTGTATCATTGCAACATATTTATGTTAAGGTAACAAACTATAATATCATACATTATTTACACAATTTATATGGCAACATCCAGACAGTTTTCTTTGACACATAAGAATTCTATTTTAAAATAATGCACCTGTGACACTTGTTTTCAACATATTCTTCACGTTTAAAGACTTCTGGGATATTATTTTTATTTCTATGTCAGCCAAAATATATCACCACATAAATTTTCAAAGTCAACAAAAGGGCTGTTCAATAGCCTGAGTTATGTTTTCTTCAGGGATTAAAAAAGAAAACAGGCATTCATGCTCTTTCGAAAATAGCATTGATAATGCTTTCCAATATTTGATTATTGCAAAGAATGGGACATCATTTGACATACAAAAGAATTTCAATCTAGTTAGGGGCGCAAATAGCATTCTTTGTATTATTTTCTGTCCCAATTTTCTTTCTACAATAGAAAATGTAATCTTAAAAGTATGTCTATCCTAATTTTTGAGACTAAATATATAAATCACTTCGAATAAAAATTTCGTTCATTTTAATTGACTTCAAAGGTAATTTTAAAGTTTTAAAGGTGGGTGTTTTATAATACGTGTATAAGTTTTGATATTTTAAAGCTTATACTTAAAATTTGAATTAAAAAGAGGATTATGCATATAACTTTTCATGGGTATACAAATTTTAAAAAAGAATTCACGCAAGTATATATATCAAACAGTCTTGTTTTTTTTTTTTTTTTTCTTACCCATATATATGGTAGAGAAAGTATTGTTTTTAGTAAAATTTTCGAAATTGAGTTTTTGTTATATTTATACGTTTCGAGATCCCCTGAATCCAAAAATCACGTTTTTAGCGGTTGGTCTTTGTGTCTATGTGTGTGTGTCTGTGTGTGTGTCTGTGTATGCGCATGTCTCTTATCAGCATATCTCAAGAACAAATAATAGCAGAAAGTCCAAACTTGTTATTCTAAATTTGTATCATATAAGGATGCTACACAAAACTTTTCGTTGAGATACTAAATATATAAATCCCTTTTAATAAAATTTTCGTTAATCTCATTTAACTTCAAAGGTAGTTTTAAAGATGGGTATTTTATAATACATGTAAAAGTTTTGTTTTTATAGCTTATACTTAAAATTTGAATTAAAAAGAACTGCATAATCTAAACTGGATACTATAAACATAACTTTTACCGTGAATGCAATTTAAAGAAACTTTTTATGCAAGTATATCTATTAAACAATGTGGTAAATTTTTTAATCAATAAGAAGAAATTATTTAATTATAAAACACATTTTTATTTAAATATATAAAACATACCACATATCTAATCTTTAAGATCTATAAATAAAAATTGTTTTCATAAACCTTTAATCTAGCACGTGAAATCTCATAAAGACATATCGACGCTAAATCAATGATATATTCAACGATGATATATCATTATCATCGATATATCAATGTGGCATTGATAGCATTTAAACAGACAGAAAGCACATAAAAACATGCGTTCTTCAAGAATTTGCTAAAACAAACAAAGATTCTATAAATAGAAAAATCTCCTGTAAAGAATAAAATAAAATTATACTTTTAAAAAATTAAAGAACACGCTTTTATTGAAATGTGTACTAAAAAGCACAAAAATCTATCTTTACAGTAATAAAATACAAGGTAAGAGAAAATCGTGTGAGTAACATTCACCATAATATTTAAATACTTTTAAATCTTTAGTGAAAAAATAATAATAATAATTGATTAATTGTTGCCACTCGACGTTACACAAATATGGCTAAATCCTGTGCCACATCGATAGAGTTATATATATATATATATATATATATATATATATAGTTATTTTTTTTTTGTATGTGTGTGTGTGTGTGTGTGTGCCTCTAGAACCTGCCTCTGATGAGATAGCAGCCTGGAAACACTTGTATGTAGTATTGTCATTGACTATGAAGTCGTCTGCAAAATCTCAGGTCAATCGAACGACCCGAAGTGGCCGAAAGTTGAATTGCAAGATTCCGTTACATACATTAATAGTTACATCATATCAAGTTAATAAAAGCATGTTAATGAAACAGATAAATAATGATAACATAAGTCACTACAGCGAGCTAAATAAAACATGATTAATGATAAATGCCCATTAGGTGCTTTAAAAAATGCAGTATCAGTTGATATTTGTTCTTCTAGTGGTCGGTATTTTAAAATAAACAGATTCTAAACTTATTGCTCATTGAATATTTTTCATGTATTCGAATTATTATTTTTCCTTTAAGGTCTGTCACCATGATACTTCAAAAATAATTACATCATCTTTTACATCATAACATCTACTTCATAATATTTTAAGACACGAAGACATTAAAAATATCAATAATGTTAAAAATATTAGTAGTCAAAATTAATAATAATAATTATAATAATTAAAGATAACTTTAAACAACTGCATTATATTATATTCCGTTAAATACCTTTCGAGGGTCTTGTATGCTTAGTGGAATAACACGAACTAAAGATAAAAGGAAGCAAATTCGGAAAATATGAAAGAAATACGTGGATATAGGTATAAGTAGAGTAAAACATGTAAAAATACTCGGAATACATGCATAACAAAGTGAAATGCATATAGAAAATTATATCACGTTCCGTTAAATACAATTTGAGGCTGCTGTATGTTAAATGGAATTACACAAAAGAAAAATAAAAGGAATCAGACTCAGAAAGTATGAGGAAACACGTGGAAATTAAGTACACATAATAAAACAAATTTTTTTCCAATAAATAAAGAAATATATATTCAAAAAAACTTTGACCCCCTACATACTTAGACCTCTATATATATTACTTCTTTTTCAAAAAATCTCAATTTTTTAAATGGCATGCAGAAATGTCAGTAATGAGAAAAATGTACATATGCTACAAAAGAAATTAAATTTCTACCTAAAATATTAAAATGTTGTCAGAATGTTAAACTTCGTTAATGCTTAAAGTACGAATTTTTTTTTTTTTCAAACGATGTTTGCTTAGCACTAAGTAGCGTAAATGATATGTTTACCAGCATAATCTGATTTTATATATATATATATATTAGGGGTGGGAATCGATTAAGAGTTTTAACCGGGTTAATCGTAGTTCATTAATCGATTAATCGGTCGATTAATCGGATTTTTAATCGGTTTTCATTTTCTTTATATAATTTTATTTCAATGATAAATAAAACTCTCATATATTGTGTGTATATATATATCTATATATATATACATTATTCATAAGTTTGACTGAATTTTTTTTTGTTCAAAAATTTTTGTCTAATTAGTTATATCTGTTTCATAACTGAAATATAAATCAATTTTCAGAGTAATAATTAGTGACAAGTGTTAAATTTATATAAATATTTTCACTTATTCATCTTTTTTTATATATATATATATATATATAAATTAATTTTTCGATTCATTTTGAAAGAAACACTAAATGAATTTACACATATTTTAGTTTTATATTTGCAGGCCTTGTCCATCTCGCTTGTCACTATTTTTAAATGAATTCTCAAAATTCCATATCATTATCATAAAAATCTCAAATTCTTATATTTTAGTTCTTCTTTGTCACTTCGGACTAGAGCACAGAATGTTATTTTCTGTTTCTACTTCAATAGTTACTATCAGCAATTGTTAACAGACAATAAACGCTTGAAGATACTGCGAAACTCTGTTGACATTTCCCCCATCACAGGGATAGTGGAAATCTCAATCCCTTTATTTATTTATTTTAATCTTTAGCATTTCCATTTTTTGAAAGCTTCTTGTTTCTGACAATACTATTACTATAGCCAACACTTTCTGTAGACGACTACAGACAGGTAGTGCACATGAAGCGGCATTTTGTTTAATAACTGTCCCCCCCCCCCTTTTCTCTATCAACAAAAGTGCAACAACTTCTTTTGAGAGTTTATATTTTTATTTATTTATTTATTTTTATTTTGCTTTTTCATTATTTGATGGATGTTTCTTAGAATGTTTGTCAGCAAAACATGTGAAAAAATGTTTTGTAGGCAGAACAACATTCTTAGTTTAATTCGTAGTTTGAAAATTTTAATCGGATTTTGAAAATTTTTAATCGAATTGATCGATCCGATTAACTCGATTAAAAAAATTGATCGGGACTAAGCATTGATCGATTAACCGAACCGATTAATCGATTAATTACGAGATTCACCGCTAGCGCTAGTGTATCTCTCATATACGCACGCCCGCTGGAAGGTTAAACACTACAGAAAACAATGGCGCATTCATCGAAAGAATTAACAAATCAAAAACTGTATAGATTATTTTTTGTTGCGTTTCATTATTTTATTTTATAGTTAGGAATATTTTATTTTGAAAAGTTAGACATCAATAAAGATCATTGAACTACTCTTACATGGTGATCCGAATCGGTGGTAGTCGACTCGATCCCTACCGTCCACTAATGGGCGTTTCAGCTATTATGGTGGGCGGTAAAACTTTTGTCCAATACTGAAGAATTTTCATTTTTTTTTCTTTAATTGACTTTTTAAAAACATTCGTATGGAAAAATGATTTATTATAAAAAACGATTTTTGCAAATTTTAAGTTACTACTTTATAAATCACCATTTTTGTGGAACTGTGGGCGGTTATAAAATTTTACTTCAAACAATCATATAAAAATGGGAAATAGTATTGAAAGGCTGGCTCCCTGTCTTAAATAATCTTTAATCTAATACCCTTTTCTGAGTTTTCATTTTTTTTTTTTTTTTTTCTAATTTTAATTTGATTTTTATCTCTTTTCGGTGATTTTGCTTTTACTTTTCATGCTATTTCTAAACTGTGATGGTATCATACCAGAAAGATTATCCGATTTGAGTTTGACAAATCTTAATATTAAGACCGATAAGTTTCTTTTCTAATGCCTTGCACAGCTGTAAAATCCTTTTAAAAAGCAGAATTGTGATTTTTAATATATGATAAATAGTTTCGCAAAGTTTATTTTTATTCTTATGGTAAACTACATACATGATGTATTAAAAACAACTTCACAGTTTATTTAACTATTTCTAAATACAAAAATATTGCATTAAGTACTTCATAATTTTCAATGTCTTAATACTGTGTAATTTTTCAGTTTTTGAATAACTTCCAGTTTCAAAACATAAAATTATTTAAGTACAGGTTTGTTGCAAAACACTTTATGTTTTCTAAATGTTTCATTTTTTAGAAAGTATACCCCCAAAAAGGGAACATTTTATTAAGAATAAGGTTTTCTAAAAAGATGCCTTGAGTAATTTCCTGTAAATAACATTTCTTTTTAAAAAGTGCTAAACTTTTGAAAAGGTGCGAAGAAAAATGTAATTTTTGTTACTTCTTATTATAAATAATGTAACCATCATTTCTTCTGAAACTATAAACTTCTCACACATGCTTCTCTAAATTTGTTTTCTGGATAAGAAAATATTTTCTAAACTTCTCTATTTTAAAATAAAAATAACTGAAAAGAATACGCGTGAAAAGAAAAACTTCGCGGAAGTTCTGTAATAAGTTCTACGGCTTGATGTTTATCCTTTTATAATTCTATGAAATATTTCAATGTATTTTATTTTTAATTATATAGCAAGAAAAACATTTTTTTTTTTTTTTTACAAAATGTAAAAGCTTTTCTCGTTTCACAACTAAATAATAGGACTTACAATTTATTGGATGAATGGGAATTCACTGAAAATATTTTACTATATTATTATAAAACTTCCCTTTTTAAGAAAACTATCAAATAATTTTGTTTTGACGCGTGTATAATACAATTAATTTTATAAATCGAAATAAATTAAGAAAATTGAATGAATTATTTAATAAATGTGTTTTAATTTAATTGACTATATTATATTATTGCAATACTTTTTTTTTTTTTTTTTTTTTTTTGTAATTCAAAACCAAATTAAAGACTGCATTCATGGTCTTAACGTAATATAGAAAATAATTCGTGGTTTTCAAAAAGTATTTTAATTCAGTTAGTTAAAAAGTATATTCATAATGTATAAAAATTATTTTCCAATGATCAGACAAAAGAAAATTATGCAGAAAGAAACCTATTTACCGTAAATTATACTTACTAAGAAAACACTGGTCTACTAAATAGTTAATGGCAATTATAAAGGCAAAAACACCTGTATTTTATATTAAATTTTATAATGATGCAAGATTTCAAAATAACATTAATATGTTGTAGCCACCACAAAATGTATTGTTATACTTCTGTATTATACTTCTATCGTTATACTTCTATGTATCGTTATACAAATTCACGTAATATATATTGCTTATTAAAATTACTATGTATCAAAATTGTATTTCATGATGAATGCGGACGATTTTCATCTCAGGCATCTGCAAAATTTTTAATACACATATAGACAGACCCACAGACCGGCAAAAAGACTTGCAGACTTCTGTAAAAATGGTCGGATCGTGTTCATTACATCTCTCTTGTCCATAAGCAATCAGTTATTCGGCTTGGCATCTATTGATAGAGTTGGCGGATATCTTCCTGTGAGATATCGTACCAAATTCTAACCAATTGACGCGTTCGATCGGAAAAATTCTGGGCTGGTTGTAAGGTCCCTTTTCATTATGCTCCAAACATTTTCAATGGGGGACAGATCTGGTAAATTTGCTGTCCAAGGCAGTGTTGAGCAAGCCCGAAGGCATGTAATAAAAACTATCACAGTGTGCGAGTGGCCATTATCATGTTGAAATGTAAGCCCAGGATGGCGTGATATAAAAGGCAACATTACGAATATCATTGACGTACCGCTGTGTTGTAATTGTGCCGTGGATAACAACCAAAGAGATCCTGCTATGAAATGAAATGGCACTTCAGACCATCACGTCTGGCTGTCGAGTCGTATGACAGTAGAGAGTCAGGTTGGGATCCAACCGTTGTTATGGGCGTCTCCAGACACGTCTTTGCCGTCATCGGGGCTCAATTCGAAGCGGAAACAAAGAACTATTGAAAGACGTATTGAAAAACTGAAACGTATTGAAAGATTTTTGGCGGAACTCATCACTGAAAGCAACTCTACTGCAGTCAGTGACATTTCTTTTCGAATTCACCCAACACTACTACAAATGTGCTTGTTGATGTACGAAGGTCAATAGTAGTCGGCGCAAGGGGCACCGTCTCATTCCAGTTTCTCTGAGCCGTCTATTAATGGTCCTTGTGGTCACTGAAGTACCAGTTGCATGTTGGATCGATGATAATGAGAATTTGCGACTCTGAGTGCCGTTCTGACAATTGATCGGTCCTTACATTATGTTTTCTTTCTAGGTCGACCGCTTCTTTCTTGATGCTGTGTTTGGCCATGGTTCATTCATTCCTGCAAATATCGTCTAATAGTGCCATCACTCCTATCGAAGTGTCGAGGGATCCACTGATTACACCAATCGACATCTTTGAACCCAACTATGCATCTTCTCTCAAATGCTGACATGTGGGCATATTATTCGCACACCTGTATGCGAAGCATAGTTACTGTCTATTTAAGTGTATGAAATGAAATTCTCCAAGAATTTATGGCATGGAATCGAAATTTATCCTCCTTAATATCCTAACAGGCACGCAATTAAGATGCGCTGAAGCGTCACATGGTCATTCATTAGCAACTAAATTTTTAAATTTTGCATTTTCCGTCGAAGCCTGTATGTATATCAGTTTGGGTCTAATTTGCATTACTCCTTTTTGCTGGATGGAATTTTTTTTAAGTCTTAGAGAGCATTTTGAAGTATTCTTAAAAACAAAATGACCGATTCAAGTTAAAATATTTTAATTAAACATACACTAAGCGACAAAAAAAAAAAAAAAAAAAAAAAAAAAAAAAAAAATGCCGCACTTGGATATTTTTCTTTTCGCCTTCTACAACCGCCAATTTTATCGTTTAAAAAGCAAATTTTCGAACAGATTTCCTTATGTTGTCCTCCACATACATTTTAGCTTTGAGTCCAGTGTTACAAACAAAATGCAATTGTCAGGAAAATTGTAATTTTAGAATTTATTTCAAACAGGGTAAGAATAAGGCAGTTAACGATGACACAAAAAGTATTAATTTTTTAATGAAAATCAAAAAATATTTTAATACGTGATATGGCAAAAAAATTAAATGTTAACGAAATATTGGTAAAAGGGTTTTCAGCAAGATATAAAATATTTTGACTGTTTAAACTGGAAATTTGGTTTTAGGCGGCCATGTTGCTCATCCAAGCGAGATGGCCGTAAGTTAAAAAGCCATTGCTTATAAAATCGGTTTGTATTACATTTAGAACATAAAAGAGATTCAGAAAAAGTGTTTAGCAGCATAATTTCTTTAACTACAGCAAAATAACTATTAAACAAAGCAGGTTTAAATGACAGAAAATTTGAAAAAATTCCATTCTTAGTGAAGAGAATAAGGAAAGCAAGACCGCAGATGGCTAAAAAAAATAAAAAATGATTAGTTAAATATTAGGCTGAACTGGTTCTCTTTGATGAGTCAAGTTTAACTTATTTCGAACTAAAGAAAACAAGCAGATATGAAAACGAATATATGACGGACTTAATGAAAATCGCACTTTTAAAACAGTGACAGATTCTCCGTACATATGGTACGGAGGTGAATAACTTTTCAAACAGTCGAGCAAATTTTTACGCTCAAGGGATCAATTAACTCGAAATAAAACACAATCTTCATAAAAGAGGTGCCTGACCGACTATTTTGGAGGTATCTTGGAGATTTCCACAAACAGCATATCAAGATGATAATACACCTTACTACACGATATCAAAATTTCCTATCCATTCACATGAGAGCCTGTAATTCTGTAAGTAATCATACGTTTTTTCACTTTAAGTTAAATCCCACAAAGGATATAGTAGAATTTCTTCCTTACCAGACATGGAAATAGTCATAATCGTGATCCGCTCGAAAATGTTTCGTCTATAAAAAGGCGTGGGGGATGGGAGAGGATTCGAAATTTGCAGCCTATAACTCTGCCATAACTAGAAAAAATTATTTGTGATATTTGGCACATTGAAATTTCTGAGTTTTATATTAAAACACTGTATAAAACGATGCCATTGCGAATTAAAGCAGTAATTCCATATAAAGCTGGAATTAACCCAATGCAGAATACATATTTTTAATAAAAAATTGATTATATCTAACAAATAAATAATTTTATTTCATATATTAAAATATAACTTGTTTATTTCATGTAATAAATCATAATAAAATACAAAGTGTATGGTTATTGCATCATGTTCAAAAATAAAGTTTTATGCAGATTTTTAAAAAGTACTTCGTATAGTGCAATAAAGCGAATTATTAAACCAATAAAATCTTTTTGTAAAAAAATAGAACCGACTCCAAAAAGGAACTACTATTCAAACAACTAAAAATGAAAGAAAATTGGCAGAAAATGGAACTGTAAATTGCGCCTAAAAGTATAAAATAATTTCCTTCGCCAAACAACCTATAACACTACAATTAATCATAACTTTTGAAGTCGGTGCAAAATTAAATAAAATTTAATTAGTTTTTAAAGGTTTGTCTTTAGATCAGGAGCAACAAATGCTGTTTTCTCGAATGATCCATTTCCATGTTTCATTTATTATTTTATCACTGTATAAAATTGGTCCATTAGTAGCATCTACATAGAACAGTGAACATTCTTCACAATGCGGTATTTATGTTTCTACGAAGTTAGAGTTTACTTTGAAAATTTGGTATAACTTTGATAACTATCATCCTTGATGGCTTTTGGATTTGGCGATCAATACGTAAGGCAAAAATATACACGCAAGATGTATATTTTCATAATATATGTTGTACGATGTGTTGTTTCATATTCTTGATTACTCTCTTGATATATCTTATCAATCATGATATCCCAAAGCAATTAAATATGTTTGCCAGATAATTTTGCGATTTTTCTTTCACCAAGGACGTCAGATACTAGCATCTTCGCCAACTTTTGCTGCTTACGAAATCTTATTTGTTTTCTCGAATCAAAGTAGTTTTCGGCTGCGTTTTACAGGTATCAATGTGAGATGTGTATTTTGAATAGGATTTGGTTTTTGTATTGAATAAAGGTATCAATTTTTATTTAATTTTGCGCCAACTTCAAAAGTTATGATTAATTGTAGTGTTATAGGTTGTTTGGCGATGGAAATTATTTTATACTTTTAGGCGCAATTTACAGTTCCATTTTCAGCCAATTTTATTTCATTTTTAGTTGTTTGAATAGTAGTTCCTTTTTGGAGCCGGTTCTATTTTTTTACAAAAAGATTTTATTTTTCTCTTTTCAGTGAAAACTTATTTATATAGCAGAGCATCAGAAGACGTTCAACGGAAGTTTCACAAATCACAACTTCCAAGAAATGTGACATTACTCAAAAAATGGTTTATGTCACTGAAAAATACATGAAATGCACCCTATGTGAACAAAAAAGTTACATCTCCATCTAGAAAGTTATCCACTCGAGAGACAGTTGTGCCAGTTTAATTCTAGTCAAGTTACTTTTAAGTTGATTTTTCTCAAATGCTGCATTTTTAAGTTGTGTCACTTTTCTTGCCTTTATCGGATATGAGCAAAAAACTATTTATTGAACGAACATACGTTAAATTAAAAAGTCTTTAGAAATGTAAAGAACGGATATGCTGTATTCGTAACCGAAAATTCTATTAGGCATCTATATTGAACTTTACAGTGAATGCGTGTCACCCGCTGCGCTGAAAATTGCGCAGCGTAAAGTTCAAACAAAGAGCAAAATATACATTGCAGCTGACAGAAAGAAGTTTCAACATCGATACTTACATACTGCTTTTACCAGTGTAGCTGCATGCGTTCAGCAGCTAGAGTAAGAACAGACTTTTGTGAGTATCCTGTAATTTGTTTATATTTCAATGAAATCGTAATGAAATCTATTTCAGGCCAAGATCATTACGACAACAAAAAATGTATTAAAATTAAATCATCTCTTACGAAGTTAAAAGCTAACAAATTTGAACAACAACAACAATGAGAAACTATGTTTGTGTTGAGAAGATCTTCCTTTATGAAGTCGGTTTAAAACGTCTATTCGTTAATCGATGTGACCGCTTACAATTACCATACTTTGAATTTTACATAGCATAAATGTCACCCGCTACGCTACAACATATGCAATGCCGTTCAAGTGTGCACAAAATAGGAAATTGTGAACTAACAAATGCACAAACAAATATCTAAACGATCTTTGAGTACTACATCGATAATGCTCTGCAATTTTATAATTCACTTTTTCTCCCTGTCTTGAAACGTTTCCGAGATAGGATCGCTAACTCCACTCTTTACCACCATGTGGTGCTTTAGGCGGTTAAATCGCGTAGCACATGTCCACTTTACTATACCTACATACCACTTTTATGACTATAGCTGCAGCTGTTCAGCAGTTAAAAGATTCGGAACTGACTTTTTTGGGCACCCTGTATTTTCTTTTGATCGTAAAGATCTTACAATGGGACCTATTTCAGACCAAGACCTTTACAATAAAATAAAAAGTATCAAAATCGGATCATCCGTTCAGAAGTTATGAGCTAACAAACAAACAAAAAAAAAACATACGCTTTGGATTGAGAACCTTCTCCTCTTTGAAGTCGGTTAATTAGAGCACCTCTTACGAAGTTATAAGCTTACAAACACCAACGACAACACATAGCTCGAATTAAGAACACCCTCCTTTCTGAAGTTGGTTGAAAACGACTTTGCGCTAATCGATGTGACCGCTTACAGTATCAGTACTTTGAATCACAGAGTATACGTGTCATCCGCTATGCTGCAAAGTGTGCAACGTAGTTCAATTGTGCACAGTGTAGGAAATTACGAATAAACAACTGCACGTTTTAAACGTTCTATTTTTAGCAATAATGTCTAAAGACTGTCTTTTCGTAGTAAATCGATGATGCTCTACAACTTCGTAATTAACTTTTCTCCCATTTTGAACTGTTTTTGAGATAGGAGCGCTAATTCCGCTGTTTTTCACCAGATGGCGTTTTATTTTCTTTAGATTGTAAAGATTTTATCCTGGGACCTACTTCAGACCAAGATCTCTACAACAAAACAAAAAGTATCAAGTAACCGTATTTTGAACTATATAGCGTATGTCTCACCAGCTACGCTACAACGTGAGCAATGTAGCTCAAGTGTGTATAGTGTAAGAAATTGCGAACAAAAAAAATGCACGTTTTTAGCCTTGTATTTTTAGCATCAATGTCAAAACTATCTTTTCGTACTAAATTGATGATGCTCTGCAATTTTATAATTCACTTTTTCCCCCTGTCTTGAACCGTTTCCGAGATAGGAACGTTAGCATGAATGTCTAAACTATCTTTTTGTACTAAATCGGTGATGAGCTTTGTAATTCACTTTTTCTTTAGAACCGTTTTCGAGATAGGAACACTAACTCCGCTATTTTCTACCAGGTGGCGCTGCAAGCGGTTTAACCTTGTACTGCATGGCCACTTTGCTACACATGCATACCATTTTTATCACTATAGCTGCAACCGTTTAGCAGTTAAAAGAGTTGGGACTGATTTTTTGGGCACCGTGTATTTTCTTTAGATCGTAAAGATATGACAATGGGACCTATTTTAGTCCAAGACCATTTCAACAAAACAAAAAGTATCAAAATCGGAGCCTCCGTTCAGAAGTTATGAGCTAACAAACATAAAAAAAAACATACGGTTTGAATTGAGATCCTTCCTTCTTTTTTGAAGTCAATTAATAAAAATGTACAAAGATATCATTTCATCCCTTTGGTATTATGCAAACAAGACAGTTTTATTTGTTTCAAACATTAATTTTAAATTTTTACAAATAAAAAAGGTATAAGTCATTTTTTCTGCAGTGCGACTTTTTTTTTTTTTTTTTTTTTTTTTTTTCCTTTTTTTGTCACTTAATGTATGTAAATTTATACAAAAATTGCCTATTTCAACATTTTAAATATTTTTCGTATATTGTTTAAAATTTATACTTAAATAGAAGCATTTTTATATATCCTACGTTCATATTAAAAATTATTTCTTCGTATAAATATAGACATGTACATGTAAATTCTTTGTATAAATATAATTTTACATATATTAAAAAAGTGTTAATTTTTTAAAAGAAATAATATTTTTTCATGTACTCCCATTAGCAGCATTTGAACATTGGCGCAGAACTCATACCAGTATTTGTTTAAAACATTTCTCTATCTTTTAGGTGTAAGGGAAAGTTCTGTCGTTGTGTCGCACCCAAACAGAGACTCTGGACACAAAACCAAGCCTTTTAATGTGATCCAAAGCAGTAGTCTGATGAATTCCAAGCTGAAAGCCTACTTCTGTGGTAATTAACGTGGGATTTGGCCTAATCATACTGTAGCACTTCGTCATTGACACCTTATGGCCTTCCTGAGCTGGGTTTAAAAAAAATCCCACAAACAAAATTTCGCAAACCATCTTTGGCATGTTCGAACTGTTACCGCGTCCTCTCCAAACAAGTCACACAAGTTTTTTTTTTTTTTTTACCTCCATCGCGTTATTTCCTATTTGGAACTCGTACAACATACAATGTCTTAAGTGTACTTTTTCTTCACCCATTGTGACAGTTCTACAAGTTTAAAAAAAAAACGATTAAAATACGAAAAAATGTGTGCAAATGATCAGTCATACTCTAACCTAACTGTTTAAACCGGTTTCCGTCGATAATCGACAATGCATAAAAATGCACGTGTTCAAAAGCGACAGAATTTTCCCTTACACCTAATATAAAATCATTGGTTTAAGAAAACTTTGTTGACAAGCTTTCATCCCTGTGTTAGTTCATTTTTTAAATATGTCTACGATATCGACAATTTAAAACAAAAATGGGAAGAGACTGGCAAAGAAAGCAAGACGAATTCTTAAATAAAGTATACTTTCTGAAACTTGTATAATCCTTCTTATATTTGCTGCCATATATCACCAACTTACTGTTAATCCTTTTAAGCCGACATTCATTATTCTCAGAATATAGAATATTAATATAATGCTCTTTTAAAAGTCGTTTCTAACAAAGCGTAAATATGCCTAAAATTTTCATGCTTGAAAAATACCTCATTGTTAAAAGCTTTAAAACTTCAACTTTTATGCAGAGCAGAAAGCTGGTAAACTTGATCTTAGTATTCTTTTGCGGTTAATATATTCCAGAATGATTCTAAGAAGTGTGTAGAAAAATCAGCTTTTATTAATATGGTCACATATATTTATTCTTATAATTTTAAAAGTATTATACAGAATTACATACAAATACATTCAATTACATATATACAACCTGTACAGGATGTTCGAAATACCTTCCCATTGGTATTAATTGTTTAAGCATTAATATTATACATACAAAACAAAGTAAAAGGATTTGAATAAAAAATACATTATTCTTTAAAATCAAAAACAAATTTTAGGGGTTAAATTTTAAGAATTACAAAATTCAAATTTTTATACGGTCTTAAAACAAAAGAAAAATAAAATGAGTTAAAATTCATTATGTCATAATTAGGTAACGCACAAATTATCAGCGTTATGTCGTTAAAAACACTGACTATGTACATAATGATAAAAAAAAATGAGTATACATTTGAAAAATTAATAATTCACGGAATAATGTAGGTAGAGAGGTAAAAATTAGCACGCATGCTTCCAATGACATGGGGTTTTATTGCAACCTCAAAAAAGAAAAAGTTCAAAAAATGGCCAACAAATGGTGCTGGACAGCAAAACGTCAGTGACACTGCGTGAGAATCGTGTATAAAAGGAGCTGTAATGAGAGATCCGAAGATCCGAAGAAGAGGTAATCAGATGCACCAGCAATCGCAGCATATTGACGTTACCAGAAAAGGCACTGTTAGTGAAGCTGTACTATCAGAATGGGGAATCTGTTACTGCAGCTTCACTATCCTATTGCCATATTATTCGAACGGGTAAATGTCCTATGACATCTTCAGATGTGAAGAGAATGATTTCGAAGTTCGAAGCCACGGGTTGTTTAGACGATGAGCCCCGTAGTGGCCGACCGAGCACAAGTGCTAATGCTGCTCAGAGAGTTCAGGAAGAAATGGAGATTGTAGCGGGTTCGTCTACGTATGGAGAAGTCAGCGCTCGGGAAGTCTCACGTCACACTGGCATTCTATACACTGCTGTTTGGGTAGCACAAAAGCTGCCTTCAGACTCTGGCAACTTCAGAGTATCATCGGCGGTTTCTTTTGAAATCCCTTTGATGTGGGAATCGAGTTGACGCGAAGTAGGAGAGAGATTTTCTCGGCTGACAAACCTCCTACTGCGATCGAAATTGGGTCTCTTTTGTAAAAGAGCAATAAAAAGTAATGTCCTTCATTGTAAATGTGTGCAAAATTTCAAGGGTCGCTTTCGGACAATGGATAATTTATGAGTTTTGAAGCTCTGCTCGTTGTCAGTGTCTGAAGGAAGCTCAAGGCGTACTCTCCGATGCTATCCGTACAAAATCCAGCATTATCATGAACAGATACCGATTTTGTGAAGTGATTTTGTGAAGCGGAGAGCATTTGCGGTGTGAACGTTTCAAAAGATGGCGAAAGATGACGATTGGTTGTCTAACGTGTTGTGGACCGACGAAGCCCATTTCACACTTCGAGGGTCTGTCAACTATCACAACTGCAGAATTTGGGCTACCGAAAATCCTAGAACTGTCGTACAAACTCCATTGTACGACGAGAAAGTCACGATGTGTTATGGATTTACCACATCTACCGTTATCAGGCGCTTCTTCGAAGAAATGCGTGATTCTGGTTTTGTAACTGTTAGCGTGACGAGTGAGAGGTACGTCAGTATGTTACAGAATCGCATCATCCCTAGCCTGGCTGATAAACACCTGCTGGAACGTACGATTTTTATGCAGAATGGCGCTTCACCCCATGTTGCTAGACGTGTGAAAGATCTCTTGAGATCGTCGTTTGGTGACGATCGCGTGCTCAACCGCCACTTTCGTCATGCTTGATCTCCCAGGTCCCCCAGATCTCACACCGTGTGATTATTGACTCTGGGGTTACCTGATGTCGCAAATCTACCACGATCGATCGACACCAATAGGGATGCTAAAAGACAACATACGACGCGAATGTCTCGCCATAACTACTGATATGCTGTACAGTGCTGGTCACAACATTGTCCCTCGACCACAGCTATTGTTGAGGAATGACGGTCGACATGTTGAGCATTTGTTCTGAAGAACATCGTCTTTGCTTTGTCATAATTTGTTATGCTAATTATTACTTTTCTTATCACATAAAGCGCCATCTGTCGGCCAATTTTTTTAACTTTTTTTTTGTAGTTTTAATAAAACCCATGTCATTCCGAGCATTTTTACCTACATTATTCCGGGAATTATTAATTTTTCAAATGTATACTCATTTTCTGATCACCCTATACTTTAAAATATTGTTGACAAAATAGTTACAAATAAAAATGTATAGTGTAACCACGCTTCCTAAGACTATAAGTGAGGACGAGTTGAAGGCGTGCCAAATTGACCGACAGAGGGAATTTAAAAACATCCAATTATTCGGTGTTCCCTTATCTCTCCTTGCTTTAGCCCAGGACTCGCTGAGTCCACACTTGCACAGAGGCTTACATGCTCGCAAGAAATGTGGTTAAAGAATGAGTGTGTTTATTTTTTCTTCATTGTTTTGCCTCGTAATTGGAGTATGACCCCCATCAACGCGACTTTTTTTCATTCGGTGAACATATGTTGTTAAAACGTTGTTTCAGACAGATTATTTTATGTTTCAAAAACTTTTTATCATAGAATTTTTTTTTTTTTTTTTTTAACTAATCAGATTTTGCATTTGTTTCGAGAACCGTATAAAAAATATTAATTTTATAGGGCTTAAAATTGAATAACTTAAAACTTTATTTATATATATATATATATAGCTCAACTTTGCAAGCAGTAACAAGGACAAGATTTTTAGACACATTGTATATGTCTGTAATGATATACATACCACACCTGAAATACTAATAGCCACAAAAATTCACTTTTCGATATTTTAAAAAAAACTGCAAAAAATGTATAGATAAATATTTATTAGTATTAGTATTATATACTTTGATAGTAACATTTATAGTAACTGATAATACGTTGGTAGTAACTGAACATTCAATTTACTTTAATCAATGGCGAGTAAAACTAATGAAATACGTTATATGTATTTCCAATATCATATTTTATCAACAAATGAAATGGGCTAAGTAATTTTGCCACATTACTTTATATTCTAAATTTCATACAAAATGATTTTCAAAATCCATATTAAATTAAAAGTGACAGCTGTTACTGCCGAAATTTCATTACTTCATTTAAAATATGAATTTTGCATCTATTTTCACTGGTTTCTGCATTCAGTCATCCTTAAAGCTTTTTCTATAATTTATTAAATAAGCACACATCGCGAAACAATATTTTTGGAATATTAAAGCAATAATGCTTAGAATGTATATTAAATTACATATAAAGCTAAATGCAATAAATGAGGAACATTCTAATGAGCAATAAACTTAGTAAACATAAAGATGTAAAATATTTTTAAGCACTGTTAAGGGAACTTCGCACCTTTGATTTGACATTACTAAATAAGTTTCTCATAAAATCTTATATTTCATTTAATATTTATAAATTAAACTATATTGGGTTTGTTCAATAAAATATATATTTGGACAGCAAATCTTACCGATTTTGATACATTTTTTACAGACTTGAAATTTTTAAAATGCATTTTCTTAATTTCTATATAATTTTTTTTACTTCTATCATCCGACTACCGTAGGTAATGGAAGTATTATATTCGGTCCAAAAATTCAATGTTGAGGTTTCACCGTATTTACATGTTTTAAGAATTGCTGTTTAAACACTCTATTGGATATACTTTCGAATAATATAGTTGGTTAGTTCAGGAAAATTGATAAACTTCCTGTATAAATAGCTGAATTCCAGGTCCTGCAAGTGCGTTCCTTTCAAAATGTATAATTTTTTTTCAAACTTGCCATATTAACCCTCTTTTAAATAGCCTTTTGTATTTAATTGTTGTTTTTTTTTTTTGTTTTTTTTTTTGGTCAACAATTAATTATGCCAAGCTTTGGCAAAAGTCAGTATCTCAAAAACGACTCTAACGAATTTCTTGAAAATTGTTACATAGACCCATTCTAGATATCCTTTCTCAAGCTTCATTTGGTTATCGCAAGAAAATTAATAGTCATCCTGATCAGATAGATCAGTTTTAGATCTCGAAAATTGGTGTTTAAATAAATAAATAAATAACTCTACAATTCTTTTTTCATTTCTTTTTCTTACAAAAAAAAAAAAAAAAATGCTGTGTAAACTCTGTTTTATATTTTTACACGTGTATTAACTTTCTCTTACCTGAAAATTTTTAGGTGTCTATTTCATTAGGTCAATTCTATGTCTTCTGATAACATTATCTCCAAAAAGAGCATATAATACGTGTAATAGTGGTTAATGGAAGTCGTGTGGTTATTTCACACCAGATTTTTTTTTTTTTTTTTTTTTTAATGAAATCATGATCTTTAAAATGTAAAATTCCTAGAAATTTTTTAAAAAATATATATTTAATATATTTTTGGATGTTTAATAGAATCTGCTTAAACGAATTAGCGATGAATTTTCCAATATCTTAAAAAAAATAAATATTAAAAATAAAAATTTAACAAAAATCAATTTTTTCCCCCATATTTTTATTTAGACATGTTCTTTATAGATACATATCTATATATTTTTCTCAAAAACTAATTAATAAATTTTAAAGTTCATCCCCAGTTCTTTTAAGTAGGACTATAAAACATCCAAAAAATAGTAAATCTTTTTTAAAATATCTGTAGTATTTTTGGCATTTTGAAGATCATAAACTCATAAAAAAAAAAAAAAAAAAGGCAAACTGAGAAACGCAATTTAAAGATTTCAAATCTGTAAAAATTTATCAAAAATCATAAGAATTGTTGCCTGAATATACATTTTATTGAGCAATTTAATATTTATAGTTCAAATAAAAATATTAAATGCAATTATAAGTCTTTATATGATACCTTTAGTGGTGAAATTATAAAGGGGCCAAGTCCCCTTAAACAAAGAAATTGATAAACAAAATCATGAAATATAACTTTATACAACCTGAATTGTTTTCAATATTTTAATAATTATTTCATTTACATCTAAATATTAAACCTTTTTATTAATAAATATACTTAATTTTAAATTTTAATCTTCTGATATTTCAGCATTTAAAAATGTTCTAAATACTGCATTATATTTTATCTACGGCAAACCTGTTCTAGAGAAATCTAACAATTTAACAAACAAAAAAGCATTTTTCGATTTTTCTTTTCGATTTTTTTTTTTTTTTTTTTTTTTTTTTGTCTTTAAACATGATATTTTGTTTATATTAATAAATAATCTGCTGTGGCACACACGCGATTTTTTCTTACCCTGCATTTCAACTGGGTAAAAAGAGATTACAGATTAACCCATTACCCGCTGGTGTTGCATGAACTCAATGCGTAAAATAATTACATTTAACAGTTAACTAGGAAAGATATTCTATATTAAGTATTGTTTTTAAGTAAGAAAAGAGTAGATGTTTATTTTATTACAAAATTTTGATATGAAAAAAAAAATTATGTTTAAAAATAAATTCCAAACTTGAAGCTTTTTTCAAACCAAAACTTTTGAAAATCTTCATATTTGAATGAGTTTACATAACTTGTAAAAAAAAAAAAAAAGTTTTCATAATAAAATAATTGCTTTTAAAGCCATCTGTAGTTTTTACTGATTTATGCTCTCTCAAGGAAATTTCCGTAAACATTTATTTGTATTCATTTTATACTCTTATTTCACTGGAGTTTTACAAATATAACACTAAATTTTTCGTAAGATAAGACCAATTTTCATAATTTTATTTTAAATTATTATTATATATCATCGAAATAAAGAGTGTTACTGTTTGTATTCAGGAAAAAGTGATTATTTCTAGTTTTGGCGGTTAATGGATTAAGGGGTAAGGTAACAAGTGTTGTGTATAAACCTACTTTTAAAAAAATTCAAAATAGGTTTAGGAGCAGTTTTATTTCAGATACAATTCTGTGTACAATGTATTGCTCCCTTATACCCCCCCCCTCCCATATGAAAGTAGTACCTGCATTAATAAAGGATTCAAGGCTATTATTAAATTTAAAAGTTTATTCCAAGTTATTCACAGAACTTTTACCCGCACCACTCTTTAAAACTTACAGATCTTGATCAAAAGTTTCAAAAGAAAGCCGAATATGAATTTTAAAATATCAAAATTAAATTTCTTGCATATATATATATATATATTTAAGTTATGCTGGTAACATACATACACACATGTAAACAGATAACTAATTGACTTTCGCACTCACGTGACCTGAAAACAAGCCAGCGCAATAATATTTATTCCTGAGCAATTATCTTAAAATGGTATAATATAGAAAAGCACTTTCATCAATTACGTCCATTAAAAAATAATGTTTGTGTTTAATTTCAGGTAGCATTGTATGCTGTTTACAATTTTTTTGCACACTAAATTGTGTGATTAATTTGAGTTCTATGTGAAAAACACATAATACAACCTGAAAAGTGCTTACTGCAATTTTCATGCATAATTCCAACATATCCAAATATTTTCGGGTAGATTTGTAAATGAATGGTGAACGATTTTCTTATTATTTTCGACATGAAATGTGCTTTTATGCATTTAAAAAAATACATGCTCATTTCATTTTGTTTAGTTCAACTTATAGATATTTAACTACCTCTAACAGAAATTTCATTCATAGGCGTAATGTATTTGAATTCTCTTCGATGTCCCTGTAAATGAACTATTTCCTTGATCTCAAGGAAAAGTTTTGTGAAGCATATCTGTATGATACAGAATTAGAGTGCCGAGTATGGAAGTGGACATACACACAGTGACACAGACCAACCGCTAAAAATTTTATTTTGGGGTTCAGAGAACCTCAAACGTGTAAATGTAACAAAAACTCAATTTTAAAATTTTATCCAAAGACAATAGTAATAATTAGAAATTCTAAAAGCTGAATTTTGTAGATCGAAAAAGTGAAAATCCTAGGGAAAAAACTATGCTCAACGCCTAGCATTTTAAAAACTTTGATCCTATTTAAGCTAATTGACACGTTCTGCGTCAACTTCTTTTTAATATTTTAAGCAACATTTTGTGTTTCACATATTCAAAATTATGTCTAAGATAGTTTCTAACGAAGCATAATTTTTACAAGAATTTTACGGTCGAATTACACCTCACAATGACAATTTTAAAACTTCTCTTTTACGCTCATAAAACAGCTGCATAATTTCGAAAATAAGGCCATTAATAAGGTAACTTTCTACCAGGGATGACATAAAGCCTAAATTAGACTATTTTCTCTAAAAATCATTTCAGAAAACTCTCTTTCATGATAAATGTAAAATTAAGCCTAAAATTAAATTTTAAAATGTCATTCCCTCTTTAGTAATAAATATGAGGCAGTATATGTAATATTTTTTATCAAATTCTCTACCGTTCCTATTAATAATTTTATTATTTCGTTATTTATCAAGAATTCTTTGAAGAAATATAGATTGATCAAGTATAGCTAATTTGAATAAATTTTATTGAATTGTAAATGAAAAGTAAGCAATGAAAGAATTTAAAACAAAAGTAAAACTATTAAAATTAAAAATCAAAAATATCCTTTCGCTTAATTCCCCTTTTAAAAGAAAATTAATTTAACTATACATTTTGCTTCATACAAATACTTTTAAAGATTTATATTGCATTTACGACCGTTATTCGTATTCAAATTTTGAGCGAAAAATATCAACTAATAATATTATCTATGCTTGTACTGTTAGTGTGAATGTGACATTGGATTCTGTTCGTATGTTAGCGTAATGCCATTTTGACAAAATGTGTTAAAAATAAGTATTCTTTAAAAATAAATATAGTCTAGTAAAAATAAATATAGTCTTAGAGTATTGCTTTTGATATCAATATTCATTACTTCAAATTTTCCATGTTTTTACAAATTAATTTTTGTTCTTTGGTAATGCTTGCGTTTACCTTTATATTAACCTGCTATTCTATTCTTATTTACTGTACATCTTATTAATGTTGTTTTAAAATATGAATAGAAAATATATTAACAAGCTAATGTTTTTTGGGGTAAAATAAAATTGGAGCTCCATTAAAAAAGTCACGAAATGTCTATAAAATATTTCTACACTGTTGTTTTTATAAGGAACTAGCGGATATCGTTGACTTGGCTGATCACAATGTTTAAATAAATCACTTATAAATATAAAATCTGAAAAAATATAATTTTGAAACGAAATTCTAATGATTTCGGTACAATCATAGGCGTAGGTGGCCAATACCTTCGACGGTGTCTTTCTTACATGTCATAGTCGTATACGGGTCCGAGTCCCCAGTTGCAGTGGCATTGGGACATAGACATTAGGTCAACGCATCGTTGGTAGTTCATATAGACAATTACAACTACATGCAAAAGCGCCCGTCAATTAATCATACTACCTGATTTCAAAATAATAGAATACTTGCCACTTTTCGGTAAAAAATTTAATCTAACAAAAAATAAGTACAAAAATACATTTAAATGAATGAACGTGTAGCCTTTCTTACGTTTTAAAATACACATAACATTTGATATACATTTAATTCAAATTAATCTTAAACTGAATAATTAAAATGTTTATAGTGATGATGGTTTACAGAGAGACAAAAAATTAGAATATTTAAAAAAAAAAAACATTTCCAAACAAAACAATATCAGTACTAGTACTGATACACATTTGTACTAGTACAAATTTGTACTAGTACAAATTTGTCACGTCACCTTTTGCTAGAATCACAGCTCTGGTACTTTCAGGCATGGGTTTCGCCAGCTGATTACATTCACTGCTACTGATATTGTTCCATGCACTCTTCAATGCAGCAATGAGTTCGACTTTGTTATTAGGAACTGTCCTGGACCTTTTTCTTTAGACGACACCACAAATTTTCGATCGAATTGATAGCGAGAGAGTTACTTGGCCAGTTTAATACTGAAATCCCACACTCTTTCTGTTAGCCTTACGAGTCGATTTCGAAGTGTGACACGAAGCGGAAGCTTGCTGAAATAAATGTATCTTTGCTTAAATCCTCAGAGGAGAGTATATGAAATATTCCACTATATCTTGATACACTGCGGAATTTACACCCTGTTTTAAAATACATTCTTGTCCTAAAATGATAAGAAGGAACCACAGAACTGGCGTTTTAAAGTAATAAATACAAAACTTTGAATAAACACCATAAAATGCAATAATCTCGCAACAGTTGTTTCTGGTCGAAAGAACACACGACTTCAGGCGAACAAAGTAGGCACGAGTGCTATAATCGAGTGCTGCACTAGTGCGTTGCCGCTTTTATTGCACACTTGTGCCTACTTTGTTTGCCTAACGAAGGATAGTGTGTTCTTTCGACCCGAAGTAATCATTGCGAGTTTATGGCATTTTATGGTGTTTATTCAAAGTTTTGCACTCATTACATTATTGTCCTGTTCCAACAGCACTCATGTATCCCCATACCATAATGTATGTTGTAAATTTGACAGAGCGTCTTACAGAAGTTTTTTCAAAGGCTTAAAACCCAATTCGTCAACAGATTTGAAATAAAGATTCATCACTGAATAAACCACTCTCCTAGTTTTGTTGCTCCCAGATGAGCTTATCTTTCAGTAGGAGACTAGTGCACGTCACTGTTTCGTGTACATCTTTGGTTTTACTTGGGTAACCCGCTATTGAAACTCCAATTTATGCAATCGTCTAAGTGTAGTTGACTCAAACAACTCCAAATTCTTTCCAACACTTATTGATGTAAATAGTTTTAAAGCGATTATATTTGACGATTTTTTTTAAATTTTCATTCATCTCTGGCAGTTGTTAACAGCTTTCTTGGTTACTTCTTAATTGGACGGTTCTTCTACATTCCTTTAAAATTTTTGGAACCTTAGATTGTGAAACATTCATATAGTCCGATTTAGTTTTTTAGTGCTAGAGGCCTATTTCAGTCGGTACAGTTGTCGAATTTTTATAGGTCACTCTTAATTTGTGCTAGAGGCCTATTTCAGTCGGTTTATTGAATGGGGATTTATTGAATGAAGTCCCCCCAAGGCACAACTTTGACATGAGTCCCCCCCCCAGGCACAACTTTGACATGAGTCCCCCCCAAGGTACCCCTATTTCAGTCGGTACAGCGTTGTCGAATTTTTATAATACACTCTTAATAGTGCTAAGGGCCTATTTCAGTCGGTTTATTGAATGGGGATTTATTGAATGAAGTCCCCCCAAGGCACAACTTTGACATGAGTCCCCCCCAGGCACAACTTTGACATGAGTCCCCCCCAAGGTACCCCTATTTCAGTCGGTACAGCGTTGTCGAATTTTTATAATACACTCTTAATAGTGCTAAGGGCCTATTTCAGTCGGTTTATTGAATGGGGATTTATTGAATGAAGTCCCCCCAAGGTACAACTTTGACATGAGTCCCCCCAAGGCCCAACTTCGACATGAGTCCCCCCCCCAGGCCCAACTTTGACATGAGTCCCCCCAAGGCCCAACTTTGACATGAGTCCCCCCCAAGGTACAACTTTGACATGAGTCCCCCCCCAAGGCACACCTTTGACATGAGTCCCCCCCCCAAGGCACACCTTCCCCTCATTGGGAAAAAGAGGAAAAACGTTGTTTTGCGGCTATAAGACAGTTTGGACTTCCAACGTTATTTGTTACAATATCTGCAACTGAAACACATTGGTTTGATTTAATGAAAACTTTATCATGGAATTTAGATCGTCACGAATTAACTAAAGAAGAATTTGTCGATATTAACAAGTTTAGCAGTAGGCCTCTGGCACTAAATTAAAATCTGTCAATGTCAGATTTTCATGTTTTAAATAATGAAATAATGTCGTGTCTGTATAATTTTTTTTTCCTGTTGTATACAATGATACTGTACACGATTTCGTTGTTTCAGAAATGTCACATTTATGACCCATTTTCAGCAAAAGACTAAACTAAGACATTCTGAGTGCCAAACTTTATGCTTGTAGCAACTTATTGGTTAACAAGTATGCATATATTGTCTCTGCCCTTCAAATTCATATTGAATGAATTGATTATTCTACTTTTTTGACTCATATAAAAAATCAGCATGATTTTTAGATGTGTTAACGATCCTTAACTTGTTAAAATGGTATATACACACAGAAAAATGGAATATCAAAACTTGTCATCTTTGTGATACAAGACGTTTGTCTAGTACATTGACAAATTTGCATAAAATTACGCAAAATTGTAAACAATCAAAACACTACATAACAATCCCAGTCAGTCATGAGACACAAAAGTCGTTTTATTTTACCATGTATTTTTAATGTGTTTCGTCTGATGATCCGTTTTGGCTCTAAAACTTGTCAGATAACTAGTTTCCCTGGTACAGTTTTCATTTTCCTCAAATTTGACTGGTTAGTCAAATGAGAGAATAAAAATAAATTGTTCCAATTTTGTCAATCGACTAAAAATAATTTGTTTGGCTAGTCAAAAGGCTGAACATTGTTATTTTACTTAATTTGTTTATTTATTTTTTTTTTTCCTACTGACAACTTGTGTTAGTCAACCGAAACCGAACGTAAAACCATCGAATTTGGCGGGATAGTGTTAGTTTCATTAATTCTGGCAAAGAAAAATTCATATTTTTTATAAGAACCAATTACTTTGTATCATGCTGATCCCATTTTTTTTTTTTTTTTTTTTTTTTTTTTTTTTGTATTTTGAAGTCTAATAAATCATTTTCTAAGTATGATATGGAACTGTAGTGAAGTATGGCAATTTTTAATAGCAGATAAAACTAGTATGTTGTGGCCACCACAAGACTTTCTTCTATATTTACCTATACATATTCAATCAGTAACAATATTAAAAAAAAAAAAAAAAAAGTACAATTTTTTTTTCTGTTTTTTTTTTTTTTTTTTTTTTTTTTGTTAAAAGTAAAAAAAATCGATAACTTTGTTTTAAATTATCACAGATTTATCGTTCCACCATTCGTTTTAAAGGTATTGACGAGATCTTTCGAAAGATACCCATCTTGAAACTTTGCCCCCCCGGTGGGGGGGGGAACCGATGCCCCCACATGCACAAAAAATTTTTCCTAGTTAACTACTACTATTATCAACCTGATCTTTCGAAAGATACCCATTGTGAAAATTTACCCCCCCTGGGGGGGTATTTCCCCCCTAGGGGGGAAGCGAAGCCCCCCCCATGCAGAAATTTTTTTTCCTAGTTACATACTACTATTATCAATAATTCATATTAATTTTACAATCACAAGTTTAAAACAACTCTAATTATGCACATTTATACGAATTTTTGTTCTATGCTGCCATGTTAAAAATTTAGATAAAATGCTATCACAGCGCCACCTGTTGAGCTATTGATCCCCAAACATAATCAGCACCAGTTAATGTCGGGTATAAACTAAATACCAAGTTTGGTTAAATTTCGTTAAAAAAAAAAAAAAAAAATGCGATTTTTTTTCTAAGTTTTGTTTTGTTAAAACTAAAAAAATCGATAACTTTGTTTTAAATTATCACAGATTTATGGTTCAACCATTCGTTTTAAAGGTATTGACGAGACCTTTCGAAAGATACCCATCTTGAAACTTTGCCCCCCCGGGTGGGTACTTCCCCCCCCCCCCGGTGGGTGGGGAACCGATGCCCCCACATGCACAAAAATTTTTTCCCAGTTAACTATTACTATTATCAACGAGACCTTTCGAAAGATACCCATCTTGAAAATTTACTTCCCCGGGGGGGTACTTCCCCCCCAGGGGGGGGAACCGATGCCCCCACATGCACAAAATTTTTTTCCTAGCTAACTACTACTATTATCAATAATTCATATTAATTTTACAATCACAAGTGTAAAATAACTCTCTTTATGCCCATTTATACGGAATTTTGTCCTATGCTGCCATGTTAAAAATTTGCATAAAATGCGATCACAACGCCACCTATTGAACGATTGATCCCAAAATCTAATCAGCACCAGTTTATGTCAGGAAGCAACTAAATACCAAGTTTGGTTAAATTTCATTCATTGGTTCGTGAGATACAGCGTCCACAAAAAATGATACAGACAGACAGACAGACAGACATTTTCTAAAAACTATTAATTCGTGTTCTCCACATCTCAAAACATGTAAATCCATCAAAAAGTGGACTTCGAAAATTTTCGCGAATCCAATACTTTCTCTATATTACATATAGAAGAAAGTAAAAATAGATTCTTTTTTTTTTAAATAAAACTGACTTTTAATTTTTGACTCCAACTAAGATTAAAAAGACTGAAATCTGTGTTTCCTACACGAAAACCTTAACACAGATCTCTTTTTTTCACTGAGAAATGATGCTAAGCGGCAAAATTTGTTCCAGTATATTCAAAAAAAAAAAAAAACATTAAAATATTATAAAACTATCTAGACAAATTATGTAAATTTGAATATCACTTTATTCCCAGAGTTAAATTTGCTGAATAACCCTTATTAAAAGGCCGCCTCTGTAATGAGCCAATTTCATATACCACTGTGTATGGCCCTCTTAGGAAAATTTCATTGTATAGTCTCTCAAGTATTGCTAAATATGGGACTTTTGAGAGTTTTTTTCGTCATGTTAAGTACATAGGAACATACTTTATTAAAAATACATCTGTAATTAGGAAATAATGGTGTACGTTCTGTTTTCTCATAGGAACCTGAAAGCCCCACCAATGGCCGAGCAGTTCTGTGCTCAAAGTTGGTAGACGGGAAGTGCGATTCCAGGACATGCTCCTAGACCTAGTCGTTCGGAGTTTTCCGTGGTTTTCTCTAAAACTTTCGTAAATACGGTGTAGGACCACTTGCAAGGAAAGTATGAATCAGTAAAATTGCTATTGAAACCAAACCAAGCTTAACTTAAAGAGCATGGTCGAAAACATAGGGTAGAATGCAAATTTGTTGCAACAACATCCATGGGGCGAGATATAACCCCTAGTAGTTTTAGTTATTCCTATAAAAACCAAAAAAACACGAATCCTTGTAAGAATAATGGGTGGTGCAGTGGTAACATGCCTGACTTGTGATACGGAGGTCCTGAGATCGAGCCCCGCAAGTGCGTTTTGTATTTTTTTTCTTTCAATTAATTTTAATCTAGTGTAGATTCTCACTAACTTGCCTTGTCTAGTAATTGCGGTTTTTAACTAATCTTCCTGGTCAGATAATTATAATTTGTCGACTAGCCTTCTTTGTCTGATGATATTAACCTTCCTAGTGTGGGGTATTGTTTTGGAGACTAGTTCAGCTGATACACCTTTTAACTGAAATTTCCTAGTCAGCTATTTTAGTTAGTTAATTCTGTATTGTCATCTGAGCACTTTTCCTAGTCACTGTGGCCAATTTATTTTTCTGTGTATATAGATGTTGAAAATGGTCAGTTGGTATATATACATACATATATATATACATAATACTCTGACAATAATTCAGAAAATTTTCACAATAAATTTAAAAAAAGGATTATAATTGAAAATTACAACAAAATCATTTTCTGTACAATTTGTTTCCGATCAAATTCACAGTCGTAATGCATCTTTCTGTATACAAAATTTACATATATATATATATATATATATATATATATATATGTATGTATGTGTGTGTGTGTATTGTATATTAATAATCAATACATAGAAATACAGTCGAACTTCGTTAACGTGAACACTGTTAACATGAATTACTTTTAACATGAACTGTTTCCCCAGCCTCCGTCAAAAGGAAGATTAGTTTAGTTATATTAGTTTAGTTATATGAAGTTACTGATAACATGAACACATTTTTTATCCCCCTTGGGATTCACGTTAATCAGGTTTGACTGTACCACTTTTAGTAACTTCGTTTAATATTATAGATTTATTGAAGATAAAATTTTAGAAACGACTTTTCGCGGCAGAGCAAAACTGTTACAAAATCTACTTGCATAAATGTCACAATAAAAAATAAGAACAAAAAATCATGCCATGCGCATTGATTATTAACATTTTCCAACTGCGCGTACTTGTTGTATCGTATAACTTTCAATGTTCCTTGCCTACGTTATCACACAACGGACAGACAAAAGGTCTGAAAGGCATACACATAGATTAATTGAATTCATAATCACGCTTAAACATCGTCGTAAAGTGTTAAAATTTCTTAACGCAAAAGAAAATGTATCCCTTAGGAGAGACATTTTTATAAATCACATTTAAATGATTTTCTACTACCAAAATCATAAAGAAATTGACATTATTTGTTAACCTCATGGGTACATTTGACGTCTGAGACACGTCATTCCCTTTTTTTTTTTTTTTTATTTGCAATTCTAATTATTTGAAGACATCTTAACACTACATATGTCACCAATATTTTAGAAGTAAATAAATTTTTACGTAAAATGTACTGCTTTTACATACTACTCCAAGCAACCAAAAATTATATCCGTTCCACATGCAGATATTTTCTCAAATAAATCCGTACCCAAGGGGTTAATATGCTAAAATAATATTTTGTATAGAATATGATATGGTTAATCTTCAGAATTTTAGTGCTACTCTAAAACTTTCGGGTACTTTAAGGGCTCCATTTTCTTTTACATTAAGAATTTTTCTTACTTTTCATTAATGTTTACGAGTGATTATGATATCAATTAGTCTGTCTGTATGTTTTACACTCCTTTTTTTCTGTTCGTTGTGTGATAACTTAGGCAAAGAATATTGAAAGTTATTCGATACAACAAGCACATATAGCTGGAAAGTGTTAATAACCAATGCGTGGTATATGATTTTTCGTTCTTGTTTAGGATTATTAAAGATATAACCGAGAATACCTATGCTTTAGAGAATATTTTGAAAAATTTGCAAATCACAAGCTAATAAAAACATTCAGAAAATAATGGAATAACCTTTCTCAAAATATATTTATTATCATGTTCTTCGTAAATTTTTCTTTAACCTTCTAATCTGAATTTTGTACTTCGAAATATTCAAACTATTCTCTAAAATAATTTATAAAAGCTAGAATAAGCCTGGATAAAGAAAGTTATTGAACTTTATATTTAGAATAATGTCACATAATTTTAAGAACAAGGTTATTAAAAAAGTAATTTTCTCTCCAAGATGACAGAAAGAGTGTGTTAAAGTTTTTCTACTTAAAGTGATATCCAAAAATTTATTTCAGATTATAAATTCATATTACTTCAAGTTTTGTAGTTATTAAGATTTATGTTGTGAATCACGTTATTTCAGTTACAGAATTTTAATTCATATTGAATATTCTAGTCTTTACTTTGTGATATAGCTTTAAATTTTTAGAAAAATATTCTTTTGTGATGGTTTGAACATCAATAATCTCCTCTCAAATTGTAATTATTGTAACCTAAATATTCAATAAAACAAAATTCATGTGTTATTAAAAGTTCGTAGTAAAATTAATAAACATATATATGACTATTAATATATTTAATATAGCATGCATAAAATTAAAACGCTTTATGATAGGCGTCCTGTATAAATATCTCAATTTCAGGTCTCGCAAGGGAGTTCCTTTAAAAACGGGCTGAACAGATTTTTTTCAAACTCGCCATATTAACTCACTTTTAAATATGATTTTTCATGTAATTATTGTTTTCCTGTCAATAATTGAGTTTTAGTAAAAGTTGGTATCTCAAAAACGGCCCTAACGATTTTCTTGAAAATTGTTATATAAATCCATTTCTTTCTTATGTATCACGTAGTTATTAGAGAAAAATTAACAGCTATCCTGTTTAGGTAGGTCAGAAGTTTTGGTAGATCTCGAAAATTGGCGTTTCAAAAAATAATTCTACTCATTTTTTTTTATTTTTTTTTTTAATCTCGGTATATGTAAGCTTTCTTTTATATGTCTTTACATGTGTATAAGTTTATCTTACCAGAAAATTGTTAGGTTTCTACTTCTTTAGGTCACTTTTATATCTTCTGTCATATTAGCTCCACAAAATGCATATAATATGCGTAATAGTTGGTAATGGAAGTCGTGTGGTTGTTTCACACCAGATTTTTAATCTAGCATGAATAAAATTAAACCGCTTTATGCATTGTAAATAAAGTTAAATCATTTACTTGATTAAATTGCATTAATCATTTGCCGGCCCTAACGCCCAACAGAGAGATGCCAAATTCAGGAACTCCTTTATTCAATTATCACCAGTAACTTTGAGAAGTGATATTTGATATACATAATGGACAAATAATCTTCCAATTGATAAGGCAATCGTTACAGCTAAAATTTAGTAATTATTGAATAAAAAAGTCCCTGAATTGGGCAACACTGGCCAGAGGAGTGAAATTAAGTGTGACTGGCAAAAGATTAACTTGTCTTCTATAGAGTATTATTATATTTAAGTATAAACAATTTAATAATGTAATTTTCCTGTTATTCAATCGTTTGAAAATGTTATAAAAATTTACTGTGTAGAAATTGTGGTAAATTTGGTTTAATTTATATATATATATATATATATATATATATATATATATACATATATATATATAAGAACCTCCAAAACGACTTACATACTATAATAAAGGACAATAAATTTTACTATTTCATGTTTCCAGTTTTTAATAAAGTTTTCCTTTGTAAAAGAAATGTCAAAACCACGATAAAGAAAAATAATTTTTTGCTAAGGAAAATACTATTTTCAGATCACAAAGATATTAGTTTCGAAAACATATATATATATATATATATATATATATATATATATATATATATATATATATATATATATATATATATATATATATATTCCAGATTCAACGTAAAATTTTATTTTTCTATTTTATCATTAAGATAAGCTCATTTCATGCTATTATTATTCCATTTTTACATCAAAAATCAATATTTTAGTGTTACTATGATAGACACTGTTAATTGAAATCAAAATCACATATAACACAAACCTATTTTTAAAATTTTGATTTTATAATTTTGACTTATATTTATGTTTTTTGATTGCTGAAACCAGTTCTTCTCTATCACGTATAGATTTTTGTCAATACAAGGACACAATATAATTATTATCATGTTATTTGCAAATTTTTCTTTAATCTTCTTATCCGTATTTTGTACGTTAAAACATTTGAATTATTCTCTAAAATAATTTATGAAAACTAGAATCAGCTAAGGAAAAAAAATATATTAAACTTTATATTTAGAATAAAGTCACATAATAACACAGATTTATACATTCAAAATTTTTATTTGATAATTCTCATTAATATTTATGTTTTTTTTTTTATGTGCTGAAACCAGTTTTTCTCTGTCATGTATAGATATTTGTCAATACAGGGAAAATATATAATTATTATCATGTTATTTGTAATTTTTTTCTTTAATCTACTAATCCGCATTTTGTCTGTTTTTCTCTGTCACGTATAGATTTTTGTCAATACAGGGACACAATATTATTATTATTATTATTCTCACATTATTTTTCACTCTATCACGTACAGACTTTTGTAAACACATGGAAGCAATATAATTATTATCATGTTATTTGTAAATTTTTATTTAATCTTCTAATCAGCATTTTGTCCGTTTTTCTCTAAAACGTATAAATTTTTGTCAATACATGGACACAATATAGTAATTATTATCACGTTATTTCTAAATAAATTTTTCTTTAATCTTCTTATCGGCATTTTCTACTTCAAAACATTCAAACTATTCTCTAAAATAACTTATGAAAGTAAGAATCAGCTTCGAAAAAGAAAATTGTTAAACTTTATAATTAGAATAAAGTCTCATAATAACACAGATCTGTACATTCAAAATTTTGATTTGATAATTTTGACTGATATTTACGTTTTCTGATTTGCTGAAACCAGTTTTTCTCTATCTCGTATAGATTTTTGTCAATACATGAAAACAATATAACTATTATCTTGTTATTTGTAAATTTTCCTTTAATCTACTAATCCACATTTTGTACTTCAAAACATCCAAACTATTCTCTCAAATAATTTATATAAATTAGAATCAGCTTAGAAAAAGAAAATTACGAAACTTTATATTTAGAATAAAGTCGCATAATTTCGAAAATTTTTATTTGATAATTTTGATTGATATTTATGTTTTTTGATGTACTGAAACCAGTTTTTCTCTGTCATGTATAGATTTTTGTCAATACTGGGAAAAAATATAATCATTATCCTGTTATTTGTAAATTTTTCTTTAATCTTCGAATTCCCATTTTGTCCGATTTTCTCCATCACGTATAGATTTTTGTCAATACAGGGATACAATATAATTATTTTCATGTTATTTTTTCTTCTATTACGTATAGATTTTTGTCAATAAAGGAAACAATTGTATTATGTTATTTGTAAATTTTTCTTTAATTTACTAATCAACATTTTATCTGATTTCCTCTATCACGTATAGATTTTTGTAGATATAGGGACACAATATTATTATAATCATGTTATTTTTTCCTCTATCACGTATAGATATTTGTCAATACAGGGAAACAATAAAATTATTATGGTGTTATTTGTAATTTTTTCTTTAATCTTCTAATCCGCATTTTGTACTTCAAAACATTCAAATTATTCTGTAATATAATTTATGAAAATCAGCTTAGAAAAAAAAATTATTACACTTTATATTAATAAAGTCACATAATAACACAGATCTACATTTAAAATTTTGATTTGATAATTTTGACTAATATTTATGTTTTCTGATGTACTAAAACCAGTTTTTCTCTATCATGTATAGACTTTTCTGGATACCGTGAAACAATATAATTATTATCATATTATTTGAAAATTTTCCTTTAATATTCTAATCCGCATTTTGTACTTCAAAACATTCAAATTATTCTCTAAAATAATTTATGAAAGCTAGAATCAGCTTAGGGAAAGAAAATTATTAAACTTTATATTTAGAATAAAGTCACATAATAACACAGATTTATACATTCAAAATTTTTATTTGATAATTCTCATTAATATTTATGTTTTTTGATGTGCTGAAACCAGTTTTTCTCCATCACGTATAGAGTTTTGTCAATACAGAGAAACAATATAATTATTATCTTGTTATTTGTAAATTTTCCTTTAATCTAGTAATCCACATTTTGTACTTCAAAACATCCAAACTGTTCTCTGAAATAATTTATAAAGTTTAGAATCAGGTTAGAAAAAGAAAATTATTAAACTTTATATTTAGAATAAAGTCACATAATTTCGAAAATTTTGATTTGATAATCTTGACTGATATTTATGTTTTTTGATGTACTGAAACCAGTTTTTCTCTGTCATATATAAATTTTTGTCAATAAAGAGAAAAAATATAATTATTATCATGTTACTTGTAAATTTTTCTTTAATCTTCGAATTCTCATTTTGTCCGATTTTGTCTATCACGTATAGATTTTTGTCAATACAGGGACACAATATAATTATTTTCACGTTATTTTTTCTTCTATTACGTATAGATTTTTGTCAATAAAGGAAACAATGTAATTATTATCATGTTATTTGTAAATTTTTTTTAATCTACTAATCCACATTTTGTCCGATTTTGTCTATCACGTATTGATTTTTGTAAATACAGGGACACAATATAATTATAATCATGTTATTTTTTCCTCGATCACGTATAGATATTTTTTAATACAGGGAAACAATAAAATTATTATCATGTTGTTTGTAAATTTTTCTTTCATATTCTAATCCGCATTTGTACTTCAAAACATTCAAATTATTCAGTAATATAATTTATGAAAGTTAGAATCAGCTTAGAAAAGAAAATTATTAAACTTTATATTTAGAATAAAGTCACATAATAACACAGATCTACATTTAAAATTTTGATTTGATAATTTTGACTGACATTTATGTTTTCTGATGTGTTGATAAACCAGTTTTTCGCTATCACGTATAGATTTTTGTCAATACAGGGAAATGATATAATTATTATCATGTTATTTGTAATTTTTTCCTTAATCTTCTAATCTGCAGTTTGTGTTCAAAACATTCAAACTATTCTCTAAAATAATTTATGAAAGCTAGAATCAGCTTAGAAAGAGAAAATTATTAAACTTTATATTTATAATAAAGTCACGTGATTTCATAAATTTTTATCTGATAATTTTGACTGATATTTATGTTTGTTGAGGTACTGAAAACAATTTTTTTTTACTCAATTTTTGTCAATTCAGGGTGTTTACCATTACAGTTTCTTCCGTGAGTCTTCCACCAATGTGACTATATTGTAACTTTTATGGTATGTTATCATGGAAGCATGCTAGAAACAACCGAAAATGAAGAAAGTTTTTTCTGTAGACACAATAAACTGGTTTCATTTTCGGATACAGCACACCAAAAAAACATATGCATCAGCTAAAATTATCAAATCAAATTTTGCTAACGTTATCTTTATAGACCTGTAAAATTTTAAAAAACATTTTTTGTTTTCAGTTTTGCCTTGTTGTCTTTCCATGCAATGGCATTTTAGTCTTCCTATAACAATTAAAAATATACGCTGATATAAACTAGAAATAAAACTTTTCATATGAATATCAAAACCTACTAATAAACTTCTTGAAGTATTCCATGCAGAATACAACCCAGCTAAGATGCTTACTTTTTGCTGAATACAATGTAATAGGGGGATTAACAACTTTGTGCAATAACAGTAACAGAAGTGGTAAAAAACTAAGTTAATTTCAAATAATTGCTTCAAATATTGAGAAACGTTTTATTCATAAATTTCGTAAAATTTGTTTAAATTCTGTGCTAAAATTACAGCTTAATATAGAGATGCGTTAATGAAAGTGCTTCTTTAAATAATCTTTTAGTTATTTCACTTTTTTATTAAATAACAAATGAGTATATATATATTTTTTTTTTCTTGAAATTAAAGTAAATAATAAATAGCCCGAATTTTCATATAAAGTTTCCGCTTCAAGAAATTTAGACCGTTCAGATTTAATTTTTCAGTTTTTTTTAGCTGCACTGCAAGAATTCATACATTCTTCATATAATCGTCGTATATAAACGACCTATACTGATGTTTAGTTTCACTCATTTTCTAAACAATACTAGCTACTGCTTTAATTGGCATATTCCTGCTTATTCCTTTTGTATAAATGCTTTAAATTTATTTTTTAAACACGTATACTTGTTAATTTTAAACAGTATCTTTATAAACATATTACATTCAATATAAAATGATAGACGGAAAGCACAATATATGCATGTTAAATAGATATTTATTTTATTAAAGATATGTCATTCAAAAAAGAAAATTAAAATAAACAAATGGTTGAATAGAAAAAAATTATAAATAATTTGATAACGGTTTAATTTTCCTAAATATTATGATTCTTTGAGATCATCTTTAAAATATTTGCGACTAGTAACATGGAATTAAATATTTATATGTCTACGCATAATGTCACTTTTACAATAAAAATTTTTCTTCCTTCTTTTTTCTTCTTTTTTTTTATAATCATGATAATATTTTTTAATTTAAAATCTTAATACACATTAAAATAGATAAATTAAAAAAAAAAAAAAACTCGATATACCGTATTTGTCCTGTTTACGTATATGTATGTATATGTGTAATATTTGCAAACAGAATGATTTAATATCACTATTTCTATACTTGATACAGTTTTCAAATTAACTCTTTAAATAATTTGTTTTATGTGTGATTTTGTATAATTATTTTGAGTTTCGTCAGATTAAAAAAAAAATTTTGTTAATAGTTCTGTTTATCCTGATCTAGTGGACGTACTTGGCATGCATATATATATATATATATATTATATAATTTTAATGATGGAATATGCAAAAGTAATACCAGAGGATATTGTTAGACTAGATAAACCGTAGAACATGCGATTGAAATCATCAAAATAGTTATGTATTACTGTTAGCTGAATACTCTTTAACGTAACTTTTCAAATGCTGATGTTATATTCTTCAAACGATTACAGAACAATAATATTAATTCAGAAAGGCTTGGTCAACATATCTCACATGGAAAGTAATATTTATATATATTATATAATAACAAAGAAATTAGTTATCTTTATTATATATATACATAAATATATATACGTATATACATAATAAAAAAAAATGCATTTCCGATCTTTATGAAAAAAATATAGATATATTTTTAGTAATTTATAACCACGCACTTAAAAATCAAACTTAATATTATGTATTGCCTTCAAACACAAAAGTTTTTCTATTTATTTACTTTGTTTAACATATTCAAAATAAAGATTCGGGTAAAAATATGATTTTAAAGACCTTAATAATCAGTTCTATAGAAGTTCAAAACATAATCTTTAAAAAAAAAAACTGAATCTATATAATTAATTTTACCTAACTCGTAATTACTGCAAGAGAAAGATTTTTACAATAAAAAATTTTCCTCTTTCTGTGTTAAAAGAAATTTCCTTCTTGACTTCTATTAGAGATATGCTACAGATTACTAACAAAGGCTAAAGACAAATTTTTAATGAGCATATAAAACGGAAAATAGTTTACATGCTAATATAGTTTCTTCGAAAGATAACAGATATACTGTATGCTTATAAGTGCATAATGCATAAAAAAAAGTATCTACTGTGCAAAGTTAAATTTCTTAGAAAAAATATTTTCTAAAGAACTGTCTTGAACATATACGTAGCAGGTACTAATTTATTACACTGTGTATTGATTGTAATCATTCTTAAACTCATGAATGATCCTTTGGGAAAAATTACTTTGTTGGAGTATGATTCTCTTTTTTTAATGACGTTATATTTTCAATATTTTTCTAGATAACCGGAAATAACAAATTACATTCTTTTAGATTTTTTATGCATACGATTTTAACTATCTTCAAAAAGTGTATAAATTTCTAATTTTAAAGGTGTAACTTTCTCTTTTCGTGAATAAATTTGCAATAGTTTTCAAATAATTGAGAATAAATGATTGCAACTAATAACAGACCTTATTTTTAAATATTAAGCACCTTTTTCTGAATAATAAAAGCCCGAGTTTCCCGGGGATAACGGTAGAAATTAACGTCATAGGTACAAAAATATACTGAAATAAAGAAAATAAATTTTATCCCTGGTTTGGAAGAATAAATGAAATAATGGAAAAAGTTTAATTTATTAGAAAACATTGACGACACAATCACAAAAATGTTTTGAGAAAATTTAAATTTTACCCGTAATTTGAAACAAATAAAATAAGAATAAAAGATAATTTAAAATATTAGATGTAATTCTATTTAATAATCGTTAGTTGGCGATTTGGCGACATACTTTCTCGGCCACCGTAACATAACGCTCCAATATAGTCAAAACATTTATCTAAATTAGGGGAAAACGTAAAAATGTAAACAAAATTAAAAAAAAAAAAAAAAAAAAAAAAAAAAAAAAAAAAAAAAGCTAAAATTGTTATAGTAAATAACAAATAATTTAATACTATTAGCGATATTAACAATAACATATATGAATAATAACAGGAGACTTGGCGTTGGAATATTAAAACCCGAATAAACTACTACGTCAGAAACGCCAAAAGAAAAATATTTTTCTTTTGGCGTTTCTGACGTAGTAGTTTATTCGGGTTTTAATAATATATATGATTATTAATTCAAACCGAAAAAAAATATGGTACTTTTCTGTTATTGGAATCGGATGCAAGTAGAGTAAAAAAAAAATAATAATAATAATAATAAATTTGGGAATACCCTTTTGACAAATAAACTAGTAACGATTTTGATGAATTTGCGCTGAAGTTAATTTTTATAAATAATTAACTTTAAGCTACATTTCATTGCACGAATTCCCTTATTTTGATAAGAAACTCAATTAAATTTTAAATAATCGTTCTTTTTACTTTCTCTTACCCATAGGGTCGAGAAAGTATTGTTTTAGGGTCAAATTTTTGAACGTGAGTTTTTGATATATTTACATGTTCTGTGGTCCCCTGAATACGAAAATCATGTTTTTAGCGAATTGTCTGTGTGTCTGTGTGGATGTCTGTGTGAATGTTATCAGCATATCTCAAGAACAAACAGTAGCAGAAATTCCATACTCGGTATTCTAAATGTGTATCATATAGGGATGCTACAGTAAGCTTTTCGTTGAGATGAAGCAAATGGTTCGTGTACAGGGACACTCAAAATTATTCAAATACATTACGTCTATGAGGGAAATTGCAGGTAACTAGAGTTTAACATCTATAGACTGCAGTAAAAACGAATATATATTTTTTGTAATAGAGATAGTCAACTGGGAAAAAAATGTTGTGTATGTAGGAATCTCGCCTCCCCCGTGGGGCGAAGTCGTCCCTCGAGGGGAGTAAATTTTCATAATGGGCATCTTTCAAAAGAGCTCGCCAATACCTTTAAAACGAATGGTTGAACCATCTATCTGCGATAATTTAAAATAAAGTCATCGATTTTGTTTTTCATTTTTAACAAAAAAAAAAAAAAAAGTTATGTAATATTGAGAATAAATTTAACTTTATATATATATATATATATATATATATATATATATATATATATATATTTATATTTATATATATATATATATATTTATATATATATTTCTTTTGTGCGTGTGTATGTCACTGAACTCCTCCTAAACGGCTGGACTGAGTTTAATGAAATTTTTTGTGTGTCTTCAGGTGGATTCGAGAATGGTTTAGATTTACAAATGAAAGTTGTAACTTAATTAGTTCTTTCTTAATTAATTTTTAACCAACTCTTTCAACAACTTTTCAACCTAGATGGCGTGAGTTGTCGTAAACACGATGTCAGAATTTATTTAATGTTGAAATGAAAAATGAAATTTTAACCATATCTTACGAAGTGTTTAAAATATTTTTTCAAAAATAATATTTTTAGAATCGTAACCGTATCTTACGAAGTGTTTAAAATATTTTTTCAAAGTTACAGTCGGATGCAAAATTATTCGAGCACTAGCAATTATCCTTGCCAAAAAAAAGTACACTTAATACAGCTTTGTTAAATAAATCCTTGTCGAGTCCTGTTCTGAATCAGTCTAAGAACATGATTCGACAAGGATTTACTTAGCAAAACAGTCTTAAGTGTACTTTTTAAATATTGGAATTATTGGCTAGTGCTCGAATAATTTCGCAGCCGACTGTAATATTTTAGAATCGTAAACACGATGTCAGAATTTATTTAATGTTGAAATGAAAAATGAATTTTTAACCGTAAGTGTTTAAAATATTTTTTCAACGTTAATATTTTTAAAATGTTAAAATTAGTTAAAATGGTATATTCTTTTAAAAAATTCGCCAATATCCGACGGAGTTATTTTATGTTAAAATGAAAAATGAATTTTTAGGCCATTATAATTTGTGCAGATGGAAAATGTACTAAAAGTTTTTCGAAAAATTTCACGATCACAAATGTTGACGGATATCCAATATATCGTCGAAGAAATCCCGATAATGGTGGACAATCTTATCATCTATGGCGGTCATCTATGTCAACAACATAGATATTGACATTGATAACCGTTGGGTGGTCCCATATTCGCCTCTGCTGAGCAAAACATTCAATGCTCATATTAATGTTCAGTTCTGCAGTTCAGTGAAGAGCATCAAATACATTTGCAAGTATGTGAATAAAGTCAGTGATATGGCTGTATTTCGAGTTGAAAATACCAATGTGAATGCTCCTCCGGTGAATAACAACGATGAAATAACCCTTTACCAAATTGGCCGGTACGTCAGCTCCAATGAAGCTGTTTGGGGTATCTTTGGTTTCCCAATTCATGAACGGGATCCAGCAGTTCTTCATTTAGCCGTCCATCTTGAAAATGGCCAGCGCGTATATTTCACGAGCGAGACAGCGATTGATCGTGCTATAAATCCACCAAAAACTACACTCACCGAATTTTTTGAATTGTGTAATCGTGCGGATGCTTTTGGTGCTTTTGCACGGACATTACTCTATTCAGAAGTACCACGCTATTTCACATGGGCTCCAACAAAAAAATGGATACCCCGCAATCAAGGCACGCCGATTGATGCACGTCCCGGTTTATTCAAATCAAACACCTTGGGACGAGTATCTACAGTCATTCCAAGGCAGACTGAGTGCTTTTATCTTCGACTGTTATTAGTTAATGTCATCGGTCTTTTGTCATTTCAAGATTTACGTAAAGTGAATGGACAACACTATCCAACGTATAAAGATGCATGCCTTGCACTCGGCTTGCTGGAAGACGACAACCAGTAGGAGTGTATGCTTGCTGAAGTCTGAAGTAGGACTGAACTGTACAGCAAAACAAATTCGTCTACTATTCGCTATAGTGTTGACTACATGTTTCCCGGCCCGAGCAGATACATTATAGGATAATCACAAAGATTCAATGACTGATGATATATTGCATCAACATCGTTCACGGTGCAACGATCTAACGATAGTATTCAGTGACGCTATGTACAATGAAGCATTGATTGCTATTCAAGATCTTTGCATTATCATTGCCAACTTACCACTCAGTCATTTCGGTATGCATTCAACAAATCGAAGTGCATCTGATTTAATAAGAACTGAATTCAATCGTGAACTACAATACAATACTGTAGAAATGGCAGCGATTGTTGCTCGCAATGTCCCATTAATGAATGAAGAACAAAGAACCATTTACGACCGCATCATGCTCGCAGTTTTGGCAGGACAAAGATTCTTTTTTTTAGGTGCACCAGGTGGAACTGGCAAAACATTCCTTATTTCGAAATACGATCAAATAATGGCATCGCATTGGCTGTTGCATCATCTGGCATTGCGGCAACTTTATTGGATGGAGGCAGAACAGCTCACTCATTATTTAAGCTGCCACTAAATATTCAAAATAATCCAGACGCAGTGTGCAACATAAAAAAAAAACAATCGTCCATGGCCACAGTGCTGAAATAGTGTAAAATTCTTATCTGGGATGAATGCACTATGGCACACAAACATTCGATTGAGGCGTCGAACAGGACATTGAAAGATATAAAAAACAACGACAAACTATTTGGCGGCACTCTGTTACTCTTTTCAGGTGATGTCAGACAAGCACTTCCCGTTTTTCCGCGTTCAACATACTCTGATGAGATCAACGCGTGCTTAAAATCATCGTCATTGTGGCTTAATGTTGAAAAAGTACAACTGAAATTAAATTTGTGCGTTCAAAAGCTTCAAGATCCATCCGCTGAAACATTCTCAAAACAATTGTTAGATATCGGCGATGGAAAAGTTACTACAGATGAAACTGGATGCATAAAATTACCGACCGATTTCTGCACAATCATTGATTCTCAAGATGCTCTTATTGACCAGATATTTCCCGATGTACACAGACGATACACAAATCATGAGTGGCTGGCAGAAAGAGCAATTTTAGCAGCAAAAAATGTGGACGTCAACGAATTGAATCTCAAGATACAACATTTGTTACCAGGAGACTTGGTGTCATACAAATCTAATGATACAGTTTGCGATGCCACCGAAGCTGTAAATTATCCAACAAAGTTTTTAAACTCATTGGATTTACCAGGCATGCCACCGCATATTTTACAACTGAAGGTTGGATCTCCGGTTATTTTGCTTCGTAATCTGAACCCGCCACGGTTGTGCAACAGCACGCGATTAGTCATAAAAAAATTAAGGAAAAATGTTATCGAAGCCATCATTTTAAATGACAAATTCCGAGCTGACAATATATTACTACTGCGAATCCCTATTATACCCACAGATGTGCCAATTCAATTTAAACGCCCTCAATTTCCAATTAGATTGACATTTGCAATGACTATCAATAAGTCTCAGGGCCAAACGATGTCTGTCTGTGTCTTAGATTTGAGCACATCATGTTTTTCACACGGACAATTATACGTGGCTCTCGAGTGGGCAAACCAGTTTGTTTGTATTGGCGAAAGATGGGATAACAAAAAGTATTGTACACTCTGTTGCATTAAAGGATTTATATTGTTTTTTAGTAATATTGTTCTAAGTAGCGATATGTATATAATTTTAAAGAATCATTTTTAATAGATTAAAAAAATAAATGATTGGTGTTTTGTTATTTTTATATTCTTTCACCGTTCACAGCGCTCCATACATCTTCCACTTATATACCACGTCCTTACACACTTACAATAAGTTAGTTATTTTTTTCTAGCAAAATATTCTCTAGAAATAATTTATATGACAAAACAACGTTTGTCGGGTCAGCTAGTATATATATATATATATATATATATATATATATATAGTGTTATACTACTTCTCTAATATGGAAATTGTCTGCATTATCATAAATGGTAATTTTTTAAATAATAATTTTAATAAATTATTTTATAAAAACAGAATTATTTTTTAATAACCGAATTAAATTCTTTATAAATGTAGGTGCATTAATGAAACGGGGGGTTGAGGGGGGCAGTATCCCCCCTCACACAGAAATAATTATCATATAAAACTCTTCCAAAGATTAATTTCAATTGTTTAACATAGGTTTACATTACAGTACTCGTTATCTTACCTCTTAATCTCCAACCTGTATTTATAGTATTAAATTTCAGGGTAAGAGAAAGTCGTGTGAGTGACACACCACATCTCTCTCTCTCATTATTGGTTATTTATCATGACATTTTGTGTACTGTCTTTCATTTGATGAAAAAGGCAAATTTTAAAACAGGTTCATAAGGCAATATCTATCACTGAGGCGGGGGCAAGACTGACGAGTGCAATTATATTATTTCTTTAATGAAAGTATATATTTAAAAAATCTTATTTCAAGATATGTTAACTTTTTATTTAAAATTAGCAGGCTTTGCCTTTTTCGCTAGACACTATTAAAAGGATTCTTTCAAGAAACATTAATCACTATATTTTAAATCACTTTATAAATAAACACTAAAATAATTCCACTGAAATCGCTTAAAACCTCACTTTGGATCCCCGCTGCCTTTGGCATCAGGCTGTGCTATATCAGTTCCGAGTCACCATTGCTTACATTTGTGCCTTAACCGAACATTTCAATTCAGATGTTAACTGAACGATAAGTTGTACTGCTATTATTCAAGAACAACGGGTTTTTGGACAGACATTTCTCGAACAGATTATCATCTTCATCCAACAGACGCAGTACCAAACATTCTACTCTGCTGTAAAAAAAATTTTAAAAAATTTAAAAAAAACTAATTAAGATTTTTTAAGATATCATGTAGACGCTAAAAGATTTTCTTTTATCATTTGATACCGTTTCTATTAATTACTGCAAAAATTCACACACACGCACCTTTTCCCAAGGAGGATCAAACTCACGACTGAGGAGTTATTAACAGGACGCACTAACTGACTGAGCTAACGGGCCACGGTGCACCTTTTCCCTTTTGCATTTCTATCTTTTCAGTCGATCTTTTGAGAAATTTATAGATTTTAATTAATTTTAAAAACACTAATTAAAATTTCGCAAATCCGTCTTCGAGGTGCATCAGGAAAGGACAATACAAATCTCCATGCAAATTTGTATAGCTCTGAGATCAGTCGTTTTCCTAGAAAGCACCGGACATACACACATACATCTTCTTTTATTATAAGTATAGGTAAGTTTAAGACACAATAAAAATTTCACTTATAAAAGTATATGCGTATCTATCTTTTTACTTTGAAAAGCTTAAAAAAATATTTCTTAGAAATTCATTTTAATTTACAACATAATACTTGATGCTCCAATATTACTTTTATTATTATCATTTTTATTATTATTGCTTACTCTGTTATACTTTCTTTTGCTTACGCTTTTTATAAGATATGTAAACAAGATTATCTTTCAAAAACTGGTATGTTGTGGCCACCACATGACTTTCTTCTATATTTTCCTGTACAAATTCACTCAGTAAAAATAGTTTATTAAAATTTTTATTAAAAAAAAATTATCTTCTATGATAATACAGACGATTTCTATATTAGAGAAGTAGTATAACACTAAATATCCAAAAAAAGTCAATTTTATTCTCAATATAATATTTAAATATTTTTTTTTTTTGTAAAAATGAAAAAATCGATAACTTTATTATAAATTGTCGCAGATGGATGGTTCAACCATTCGTTTTAAAGGTATTGGCGAGCTCTTTTGAAAAGTACCCATCATGAAAATTTACTCCTCTCGAGGGCTACATACACAATTTTCTTCCCCAGTTGACTATCTCTATTACAAATAATTCTTTTAAGTTTGATACTGATTATTAAAAAATAATTCTCTTTATGCACATTTATACAAAATTTTGTCCTATACCACCATGTTAAAAACTTAGAAAAAGCGGGATGGCAAAACAAGCTTTCGGACAATTTTTACCAAAAGTTGATAGGCACTAATTTATGTCAATGTGTAACTACATACCAGTTTGTATTAAATTCTGTGCAGTAGTACCTAAGGTACAGTTGCCACAATATTTTGTCACACACACACAGACAGATATTTTCTAAAAATGGCCGAATCGTGTTCTACAGCTTTCAAAACGTGTAAATCCATCAAAAACTCGAGGTCGAAAATTTTTACGAATCCAGTACTTTATTCTATTGAATATAGAAGAAAGTAATAATACACATACAACATCCCGAATATTTAGTTACGTAACTTTTCTGCAAACCATACGCTCTTTAAATTATTTATAGTTTATAAACGAAGATTTTGTAAGTCTTATTACATAAAAAGTCGTATACAAATTTATGAATTAAAAATATAACAATAAGAAAATGCTGCCGGCTTTCAAATGTAAGGTGAGACTCTTGACAGAAAATTGTAAATTTCAATGTAAAACAATTGAGAATTTTTTTTAGATAAATTCTTATATTCCTTTATAGATATATCGCACCTCAGCAAGAAAAGTGACTCGAGTAAAAAAAAAAAAAAAAAAAAAAAAAAAAAGACGATTTTGAGTTTATGTCATTCAGAAATGTGTATGGTGCGTGCTCCCAACGTGCTCGAAAAAGTCACATATCTATATCTCAATTAATCCAAGTGAGAGACAGTTGTATTAATTTTATTATACAGGCTAGTTAATACTTTATAATACTTTAAGTTCATTTTTTCTCAAACACTGCAATTTTGCGTTGAATGAATAACTTTTCGATAGTTAAATTTATTTAAATATACATTCCATACTCAAATTATGAGAAAAAACATTAATTAACTGTTTATAAAAATGTAATTAAATTATAAATATTTATATGGTATGCGTGAAAAATTATTTCCCTAAAGCTATGGTTTTATTAGCTACTTCCTAAAAATATTACATAAAAGACATCGGTTTATCAATAAATGCTTACTTTTGATAAAATGGAACGGAGAGATTTATTAAAATGAAAGCTCAACCATGTGAACTAACGAACTAAACTTATTCTCATTATTAAGCAAATTTTTTGAATTAAATTTTACCTATGTTCTTTTGGGGCCAATCAATTCATAGATGAGCTTTATTCGAGCATTATTTCAACTCATCATATAGTGCTGAGAGACTGTAATTAGAGGCAGGTTAAATAATTTGAAAATTTGTTTCTAAAATTTCCCTTGTGGCAGACATAATAATTACTTCTGAATGCTTCAAATGTAATTAGCTCAAAAATATAATTACAGACTATATTTAAACATTAAATTTTCATACTCTATAACATATACAAATGCTGAATAAATTGAGAAATTTCATAAATTGATAAGTAATGAAAAATTATGACATGTTTTTTTAATTCAAGATACAGTACCCGCCTCTTATTAAAATCACATTCATTCTGAGCCAAAGTGATTTTATAAAGCGGCTGATTTTTTATATCCGGCGAATGTTTCTGCACTCGAGAAAAAGGTATTACTTCTCTGAATTTGGAAAGAAATTTTAAAAAGTACCAAATAATGGAATTAAACAATATTAATTAACTTTTTACAAATAATTAATTAATTGTTCCTTCAAAATAAATAAATAAAACACATCCCAAGTTCCCGTATGCGTTTCTTTGAAGAAAATCGCCATTACTTTGCCAAAAGTTCACGCTTTTTTTTTTTTTTTTTTCAAATCTTTCCATATAAACTTCTTGTTTACTAGTTATTTCAGAATAAGAAATAGAAATTTTCTTTTAATAACTAAAAATTTTAACAAAAATATCACTTGTGAATCAAATCAAGTTTGTAACTTAATACCTTACTATCGCTCTTTGAAGAATACATACCTCGAAATTGTTACTAAAAAAGTGATGGTACGTGTTTAATGTGTAAGAATGCTTTAAATGTAAAATTTTCGACAAGAGAGATAACGGAGAGATTGCTGATTTTACTTTTTTATTTCAGAAATAAAAAGCCACATAGTAAATAGAAATTTGTTTTGCATGCCTAAATGACATTTTTGCTGCTGAAGAGATATTTTGAATTTATTAACCGGCGATGTAGATTTTATTAAGTGGTGGTTTTAAAATTGGTTTGCATCGATTTGATTCCGGTCCTAGCAATCTGATCAAATTAAGCAGCTGATTTTATTAACCAGTGTATTTAATAAGCGGCTGCTACTGTATTCGTATAGATATTCATTGCAAAAAATATATATGAATCAAGAAAGAAATGAGCCACAATTTGGGAACTTGGCGCACAAAAGTAATTCGGCGAATTGTGCAAGGTTCATGTCGCGTCTTTCTGAGCGTGCGTACCGCTTGCTGGTAAAGTTTTACTGCAAGCATTGGTACTCGAACCCGGCATATTGCGGGCAGAGAAGACGTTGCCAAAGAGATTGGCAACTCACACCAAGCATTAGACTAAACCCATTGGAATTTCATTGTGTTGTTATACTTTTCCAGTTTTTATACTTATAAGTGATTCATTCATAGTGTTTAGCGAAGTATGTGAAAGTCACATATGTCTGCATATATATTTAACGCAATGTTTGTATGTATGTTCGTTAAAATTAAAAAACTACTTGGCCAATTCATGCGCGGTATTTTGCAAAAATGATTCACATTTTCCGAGGAAGACATTGGAATCCTCAATATGACAAATACAGAGAAAGTTAGAAGGCTGATAATATAATATCTCGTGGCGTCTTCTACATTCGAATAATATAGTTACTGTTGATGATCAATATTATTATACAATTGTAGTAATTAATACTACTACCTTTATAATAATATTGGTTACTTCTTGCATTTCATGTCTTCTCGCATTTTTCGTAAATAATGAATTTGGAATAAAACTATGAAAAATTAAACTTGCACTTGCAAAACATTTTTGATAAAACTGACGCCATAATAGTTTTAAAATTAATAAATATGCAGCATTCGAGCTTATTTGTTGCTTTGCTTACTCCTGTGTATGTGCGTCAGTATTTCTTACCTAGAGGTATTTAATATATTACAAGTTTGACCACTCTATCCTTAAATTTTAATACTTTACAATGTATGCAAACTTTTTTTAGTCTTTCAATAACCACGATTGGATGCAAGTTGTTTATTGACATTCCGAATCACACTGAAATGCAATGCGATCACCTTCTAACAATGAATTTAAATGATTCACTTGCATGCGTAATCAACTAATTTTCACGTTGTTTATGGGGATTACTAAATTACATAGATTGCCTTAACTTATTAACAGAAATCCGGAGTGCATTCACTTTTTCCTGCGCGTAGCAGCGCTGACGAATGAGACGCTGACCGTAGATGCAGTCAATTTCACCTGCAAAAATCAATTGAGAAGACGTTGCTAAAAACAACGCAACCCTTACCAATGTAATGACAGATTTCAATAGAATTGCGTTTCAGAGATTATATTTTTTGCGATTTTATATTTATAAGTCATTCGTTTAAATATAATGACCAACTAACCGTTCAAAGTACACTAGTTTTTAATTTTATATTCAACAGAAGAAAGAAAGTATTGGATTCATAAAAATTTTCGATTTCAGGTTTTCGATGGATTTACACGTTTTGAGAGTTCCAGAGAACGATTTTACCATTTTTAGAAAATGTCTGTATGTGTGTCTCTATATGTGTGACAAATATTTTGTTCCAAATGTATCTCAGAATTGCATATAAATTTATATGTAGTTGCATCTTAGCATACATTAGTGTATATCGATATTTGGTGCCAATAACTTAATAGGTGGCGCTGCTATACAGCGATTTCCGCAATTTCAAAGAAGGCTATATCTCAAGAACTAATTCCAGAATTACATATAAATTTATATAAAGCTTCACCTTAACATAAATTAGTGCTTATCAACTTTTGGTACTGTAACGCACACCGTTGGTACCTAATAGGCTACTTTAAACTTCGTTAATGTATTTCATTTTAAATAACTGAGCCTTTTTATAAAATAAATATACAGTTTAATTTTACTTGTATTTACACAATTTACACACTGAATTTCACTTTTATTTAAACAAACCATATATTTAAATAATAGCCAAAAGTTGGTGACCATTTCTCCCAACCATCACACAAGAGAGAAAAATATCCAACTTCCATTTCATAGAACAACCGAGATTTTTCTTTACTTCTCGTGCTCTTTTCAAACAGTTCACGTTCTTTTTAATTTTCATTATTGTTTCTTTCTTTAATAATTAATTGTTTAACCATGGATGAATATTATATGCTTCTTAGAATACTTAGCACGCTGTGACGTTACAGCTTCTCCTATCGCCCGAAGTGGCGTGCACTCACTTGTGGTACAAAATTTCTTGCAACTGAGAGGTTTGGATAAGTAGGAAAGTTTAACAAAATGCATACACTAGAATAATTTTACGCATTACATTAAGAAGATAAAATGAATTCTATATAACAGCAACAAATTAAGACTTTAAATATATAATATGTACACTATATACATTTTTATTTTTATTTTAAACAACTCTACTTAAAGCATCCGCATTAAGATTTTCTTTACCTGGTCTATGGATAACATCAAAATTATAAGCTTGCAAAGCAAGTGCCCATCTTAACAATCTTGAATTTGAACTTGTGTTTTTGTTCAACCACACTAAAGGGTTATGATCTGTCATAATTTTAAATTTGTTTCCATCAAGGTAGTAGTGCAACTTGTTTATAATATTTGGGTTCTCTTCTATATATAGAAATTCAAATTCTTCACTATTGTTGATTTCATCTAACAAGAAATTTATTGTTTCTGGGCGCTTATAATATGGCTTTAGCATATTCACATGGTAAATTTGTGATCGTTCTCTATTTTCTGGTAGTTTTACAATATAATTAGTATATAAAAAGTAACAAACCACTTTAAAAAAACACGTAGATACAATATTTTTATTAAAAACGACACAAAGCTTTTCGCCATTATAACAATAGCATCATCAGGTGTAATTGCGTTACATAGAACTAGCAATATATAAACAAGAGAAGTTCAAACGGTTTAAAGTTACGGTTACAATAAAAAAAATTTAAAAGTTACGGTTACAATATATTTTTTTTTCAATATCATTTTCAGTATTTTTTTTTTCTCCTCTATGAGCACAACGTGTGCCATATTTTATGAAGTGATGCAGCATCCTTGGAGTTAATAACTTTATTGTACTTGATAATATTCACTGCTTCTGTCATTAGCAGATCTTGAAAGTCGCGAGGGGCTGAAATAACTTCGGACTGGGTCCACAGAGGAATAGCTTCAGGGTGCTCGTAAAGAAAGTCTACTAGAATTGAACTTTTTTTCTCTTTAACATTACGAATGTGTTCAGTAATTCTTGCTTTAAGTGTGCGACGTGTTTGCCCAATGTAGTAAAACAGTTCATCATTATATTTGATAGGGATTTTATAAACCCCTCCAGTAGGTCTGTTGATATCTCTGTCATTAGCAACTAAGTTTTTAATAGTACAGGGGGAGGAGAAAGGAATGCATAGATTAAATGTATTTAATCTATGCATTCCTGCAATTACACCTGATGATGCTATTGTTATAATGGCGAAAAGCTTTGTGTCGTTTTTAATAAAAATATTGTATCTACGTGTTTTTTAAAGTGGTTTGTTACTTTTTATATATTATATATACACGTGAAATGTTTTCTAAATTTAAACTTTTAATAGTTTTTAATCTTAAATATAATTAGTGTCTCAGATTCGCTCTTCAACTATTCCGGGTCCTGACCATTGCACTGCTAACTTATTTGGTTTCGCTGTTACAAAAATTAGAACTAAGTCACCTTTATTGAACTCACGTTTTACTGCATTTCTATCGTACCATTTCTTTCTTTTCTCTTGGAGTTCACCGATTCTTTCAACAGCTCAGATCTTGATATCTCTTCAACCCATTGAGCAATTCGAAAACATATTATACTACTGAATTATTTTCTTCATCTGGATCTAACCAATGTTCATACAACAAAGTCTCTGGAGTCCTTAAATTCTTCCCATGGACTAATTCAGCAGGTGTAAAGCCCGTGCTTTCATGTGTCACAGTGCGTAAAGTAAAAAATGCAGCTGGTATGTTTCTCCCATTCAGATTTTGCGTCAATGCACATCACCTTCAATAATCTTTTTAGTGTTCGGTGAAATCGTTCTCACTGAGGGTGAAAGACTGAACTGTGAGTGACTTTAATTCCCAACTGGTCAAAAAATTCCGAAGTCAAGTTGCTAGTAAATGAAGTTCCTTGATCACACTGAATCTCCTTAGGAAACCCCATCCTGCTAAAAATTTGCAATAAGGCATTCGTTATCGAAATTGAAGTAATATCTTTCACTGGAATCGCATCTGGGTATTTAGATGACATGCAGATTGCAGTAACTAAATATTTGTTTCCATTATGTGTCATAGGAAGCGGACCACAAGTATCGATGTTTATTTTTGAAAATGCTTCTTTAATAATCGGAACAATCTTCAACGATAATAAATAATTTGTACAGCCTGAATTTGTATAGGAAAATATAGAAGAAAATTTTGTGATGGTCACAATATATTAGTTCGTAAAATAAGATAAAGAGACAAAGTAACATTGTTAATCGTAGTAAATCCAACGATACTTTTTTTTTAAATAATGTACTTCAACCGCATTAATATATATATATGTGTGTGTGCGTGTGTGTGTGTGTGATTATGATTACCTATATAGCAAAATCAAATATTTGCTTTATAAAACTTAAATCTTCAACACCAGACTTGAATTAGTTTATAGAAGAAAGTTTCCTTTAAATAATTCATGTGCAAAGCGTGTTCAGACTTGCAGTTGCTTAAGTCGAAAAAATAGTATTAATATTTATGTTGATACTACTTAATTATTCTTTACTTAGGAAAATGCTTCTTATTATTTTGTTAATTATTTTACCTCGTATCTACTTCTTAAGTGTTATAATATCCCATGAGAAGATCAGACTTTTAAAACAAGTTATTTAAGTACTTGCTGTATAAGTCTAGTTATAATATACAGTTAAATCTTGATTATTCTTATGAATAATTTAAAAAGCCAAGCATGTTAAATCAGTTTTACGCATCATTTTATATTTAGGAATAATAAATATATTTAATGCTCATAAATATTCACAGTAAACTTATGGAGATTGATAAAATTATTTTTATTGCAGTACATATATGCATGCCTCTAATTTCTTATTCAAAAAATATATAGATAAAGAGGATTCTAAAAAGACATATTTTTAATGTAAAATAATTATCACACATCTTAATATTTTTCAACTCTGTAATATTGAAAAATATTCTTTTATATCTCCAACTATGTATTATTAAGTAATATTTCAATCTATGGCCGTTTATTTACTCAAGAGTTATTTTCTGTGATGAAATATCAGAAAGTATTTCAAGCTTAATGATTTACCATTTTCTGAAGGAGCATTTGCATTTATTTATTAGTATTCACAGCCTTAAGTCTTAATTCAGGGTGACGTATTTATAATTTTTCAAATTTATTTTAGTGCAAAAGACAGTTTTCTTGCATTCATGTTAAAGATGTAGCAACCCTAAATATAACAGAAAGCATCATTTAAAAAAGAAAATACTATGCTAAATAATGTTTTTTAATATCCTAAATTACATAAATTAGGGAATAACTCCTGGTGATCTTGAATCAGTCCCTTAAGTGGTAAATATAACCAGGAGCCAGGTTCGAGTGGCACAGGCATCAGTAGACCTTTATCTCTCAGTTGTCCTCCTCCCGAGGTTATGGACTGGCTGAACCTCCACGTCTACTACCTAGCAATTGCAGAGGACAGAAAAGAGTGTTTCCTCACAAGTCCATGCTAAGCCATATTTCAGGAATTGAAAGTCCCCATGTGTATGCATTTTTAGTCACACTGCAGAATTTGAATGTCTCCTGGTATAACCCCTTAGGAGAAAGGGACGGTTTGGATTATCCACTTTGACCCTTCGTCTGTAGAAGTGCACGAGATTGGTTTGTGCATTCAGGTAGCGTTCAGCTGCATGTTCACTATGTCATGAGTACATTGGTGGCTACGTCCAGCTTTCGCATCCGAGCTGAAAACTCCTAAGCGAACTTAGCAAAGCAGTGTTTATGTTCTAAGGGTGGGCTTTTCTGTGATCATCCAGGGAAATTATTAACAGTGCTTTCACTAGTCTTCTTTATTAAACTTCTTGATTCTCTGAGGTTGTGGACTACGACCTGCACCTGTACGGGCTAGGGGCCCTTTGTAGCTCTTTGTAAATACGAAGAGACTTCGGAGGGTCATAATTTAGCAAGCAGCGCCTTCTCTTATCTGATTCTCTGAGGATATGGGCTGCGATTCAAATCATACAAAGGCTGGGAACCCTTGTAGCTATCGTTGGATGCGAGAATTTTTTCTGTGCTTTTGGAGGGGATATAAGTATTCAGCGAGCAATACCTTCCACAAATTGATCCAACTGTTCCACGTCTTAGTGCGAACAAATTTCTCGAGCGTGTCGGGTAAAGCAAATCCAAGTAAACTAGAGCCAAACTAGGAATTCCCCGACCTGTATAGAGTCCCGCCTGTGTTGATTGGTGGTGGCGCCAATTCAATTATCTGAAATTACAGCTTAAAATAACCTACAATAAGTTATAAATATATGCTACCAGTTTGGTATAAATATATACTGATTACATAAAAAATATATAATTTAATTTACAATTTTTCAATTTATTTAACAGAAACTTATTTAGTTTATATTAAAGAAAAGACAATAAGAAAAATATTACTTTTTTATATATTCTGTAACAATTTAATTTTCTATTCGATAACACTTTTTTTTCCCCACATTGAGAGATCTAATTACACATTTATTAAAGACGGAAATAATTAAAAGTATATATTGTAGAAGAAATTCAACATTTAACAAAGAACTGTATCGAAATTCATTAACGCAAATTAAACATTTAATTACATCCTCTTTTTTTTTTTTTTCCCCAGTTTAAAAGAATCAACAAACTTAGTAATAGATTATATTCTATCACCATGATTAATTGCTTTAAACTTTCATTTCTACATAAAAAAATAAATAAAAGTTTTACTATTTTTTTAAGTCAAAAATTTGTAGTTAATTGCTTTTAAGACATAAAAAGGAAAATAATCTGTATTACTTGGTAATAATGAGAATTTTTATAAAAACGTAAAATGCACTTAAATTAGTTTAGTAAAAATTTGGTTTTATATTTACAGGACTGTTATTAAATACTAACAAAATATTTAAAAATTTCAATGTTTTAAAATATTTTAAAACAAAAAGAAGGACTGATAATGCAACTTAGCAGCTTTGTTAAAAGGTCATCGTCGCACGAACTGTAAAAAATTTCAAAGTGTACAACTTTTCACAGGGACACAAAGAACATAATTTTTCATCAAGGCCTATTTACTTGAATATTTTTAATTGTGCCACCATGTAACATCTAAACTCAATTTCCTATTAAGTTCAAATTGGGTAGGCATATGCTAAATTAGTAAAAAATGTACCAGAGGACTAGTGTTGAAAAAGAACAAGTAGAAAAAAATATGTATAAATACCATAAATTGAAAGAATCCTTGCAACAAATGTTTCGAGAAGAAATAAAACCATGATCCTCTCTCTCTCTTCGTCAGGCGAGCAGAGTAATCACGAGTGCAGAACATAAAGCTGCAATGCACAAAACCGTGACAAGTAAAAATCTAAATAAAAATAAAAATAAATACTAGTATGACAAAATTTAAAATATCTGGAGTGACTCCACTCGACTTTCCAAATATTAAGTAATTAATGACTGTTTGAACAAACGTTGATAAAAGAAGGCATTAAATAAAAAAGGTAAAAAAATAATAGGATGTTTAATTATTTTTTCAAGCTGTATATCATTTAATGGAGCATACTGTATACGAATTCTTTTGTGCGACCCGTGAAAATATAAAAAAGATATATATATATATATTACGTTTTAAATTATCTAATATTACTAAAACAAATTTTAAATAGTTTGAACCTATAGACCGCAATATATAAAAATTCTATTTTGTATACCAATAAAAAGATTTTAATCCTACACTCATGTACATCTGTACGGTTGTTGCAGTAATAACCTATATTATGTCTACCAATTTATATTAGAGGGACCGGAAATAATGTCATTTTTGCCCATGTCGATATTTGATTGACATTTATCAACTCATTGTGTGTTTGAACTCGTGCCAAAGTTAGAGTGACTTGTTTTCTCGTAAATGATTAAAACTTAAATATTTTTGGCAATTTATAGTAAAATGGCCAAGTACATATCCGGCATTGTATGCTTTTTGAGTTTCGTAATGGTTGTAACGCATCAGTTGCTACAAAGATCATTTGGGATGTTTATTCAAGTGTATTTAAATGCTAAAGGTGATTTTTTAAGTTCAAATTCGGTAATTTTGTAATTTCTGACTTGTATTGACCAGGAAGGTGAACAACTTCAGACAATGACACGTTCAGTGCAGAAGTGAAAGTAAATCCGTGTCAAACAATCGAAAAACTGTCAAACACTCTTTACCAGCCTTCGTCTACCATCTAAAAATGTTTACAGCAGATTAATAAAATAAGCAGAGCAGATGTTTGGGTCTCGCATAGTCTGTCCCATAAGCACATGCAACTTATTTCTTCAAAGGCACAAAAGAGGAGCGTTTTTTGTTTAGTTGATCACTGGAGGTGAAAGATGAGTCCTTTATGATAATCCTAGACGCAAGAGGCAGTGGTTCTCTTCTGATGAATTACCGCAAAGTACAACTAAGAAAAGTTTACACCACAAACAGGCGCTTTGTGCGTTTGGTGGAATATTCGTGGATTAGTTCATTTTGAAGTGCTGAAACCTGTATAAACTGTGAATGCAGACCTTAACAGTGAACAATTGAATCGTGTAAATCAATCTTTAATTGAAAAGTGCCCAGCGATTGTTAACAGAAAAGGCGTTATTTTGCAAAATGATAATGCAAGAGCGCATTGCGCAAGACGAACCCTGGAAAAAAATAACGAATTGAGGTGGGAGGTATTGTCTCACCTACCATACTCGTCCGATAATTCGCCACTGAATTTCCATTCATTTCGAGTGCTAGAACATTTTCTAAATAGCAAAAAAATTGAATATTTGAATGATATCCAAAATACGATCCCCCAGAGATTTTTCTGAAAAACCAGTTGATTTTTATCGGAAAACTTGAACACTAGCTGCCAAAAGGTTGTTGACAACGAGGATGACAATACAATTGATTAAAAAATAAAGTCAGAAAATTATCTGTTTGAATTTATTGAAAAAAAAAAGACATTTTCTTCCCGGTCCTCCTAATATCTTAATCGAATATAGAGCTTAGACGCTATCGCAAATAATTTGAGTCCATTGGTCATAATGAGGAATTTTTCTTTGCCTTTCCTGTAAAATAACTATAAATACAGTCCTCATTAAGGTCTACAGAAATCTTGGGATTGTGATCTATAACCTACCTACAAATTTTAGCTCAAACGGAAATTGCGTTTAAAAGCAATCGTACTGAAAACCATTTCAGTCGATAGGCCATATTGATAAAGAACTTTTCTTTTTGTCCCTGTAAAAAAAAAAAAAAAAAAAAAAAAAAAAAAAAGCTATACGTGTTAGACTTATCAAAATCTATACAATTCATGCGGCAGCGGTGATTCATAACATACTAACAAGTTTTCAGCTGAATCGATCAAACCGTTTACATTCATCTTTTTTTTTTTTTTCTTTTTGGCGTAGTTTAAGAAAACAAAACATTATTATAAAAATTGGAAAAGTTTGGTTTTAGAAATTCTCCTTCAATATTATTTAAACAAAATAAAAGAAAAATGCTAATTTTTGTGAATTTAATAAGTCGAGCCAGTGTTCCCTCCTTTTTAAAGGAAAAAATAAACAGAACTAGTTGTTCTAAATAATAAATGGTAATCATTGATATAAAAAATATATTATTAACAATTATTTTTCCTATTACGACAGCTAACATTTCTAAGAAATACAATTTGACTCTAGGCTTTTTTCAACTTTATTCTTTTGAGATTCAGTATAAGATACAATCGGGAATCTTTAGCAGAAAAATAAATGTTGTCTTTTGAGAGCATTTCATCATTATGTCGCGAAGACAGTTCTTGTTTTTAAAAAAAATTTGCTTTCAGAAATCAGCCGTCCCATGAGGCATTTTCTTATTATAAAGAGACACATTACGTTAAAAAAAAAAAAAAAATCAGAATATTCATTTTTAAAAATATTCCTAAATAATGGTAAATATCTATATTGCGTCTATGTAAATTTTTTGACAATCAAAAAAGTATTTTCAAGAAAATGAATTTAACTATTATGCTGCGTAACATTTTACCGTAAACATTATTAATATATTTTATAGATAAAAATGAGAAAAAGGAAACATCCCATTGAATTACTAATTTTCTAAAACTTATATAGTTATTTAATTATTTACTGAAACATCAAAGAGACCTTTCTTTTGAGACTTATATTGTTGTATGTCTCTATGTACGGATGTATGTGTCAATTTTGCTGTCATTAAAATCATCTTATAAATTTAGAATTTTGCGCGGATATTTATGAGTTACATGGAAGTACATTTCTGTTTGCTGGTATATATAGAGATTGTGGCTCCTGAAGAGGGAAATACAGAAGAATTTCTATAAATTACGCTCTATGTACGGCATTTCTTTTAAATGCATTTTGTTTTTCATTACACTTTCTTTCAATAGGACGAAACTTGCATACAACAACAACGTTTTTATATTAACTCTGTTGTTGTGTTTGTTTTGAATGGACAAAATTAACAGTCATTTTTGAATGTACCAAATTTAGTCCAGACAGGCCCAATGTTTTTAATTTCAATACATAACCATACTTTTATTTTCTTTTTTTGAACTAAATTTATATAAAATTCATATTGTTTTTTATGAAAAATATTCTGCATACAATGAAAATTTTCATATATGTTGATTTTGGGTCAAAATGGACCCGAACACAGCAGCAGGGTTAAAGCATTGCTTTTATATTAAAACCGTGTGCATAAAATTAATAGTTAATTCACAGGACTCCACAAGGAAATCCGATACGGTATACATTATGTGCATGTACTTTTTCGGTAGTTTTATATTGGGTAAGGAAAGTAAACATTCAAGAGAGAAATTAAGGGATACGCAACTGAACTTCTTTTTATAGAAGTTCAGTTGCATTAAAAGGGGTTCAGTTATTTTCAGACATTTGTACTGAACGGTCATCTGTCTGTCAATAAACGATTGGTCGTAATTCTTAAATCCTCGATAGTCTAACTCTGTGGTTCATTTAACCCCATTTATTGATTTCTCTGGTAGGATTAACAGCTTTAAGGCCTGTTTCCATTGCAGTTGTTAGTTCGAGGTTCAAAAAACCATTAATCACGCTCCCGACACAAAGAGCCAAATATCTTGTCATCAGTTGTAGCCTTTTTTTATCAGATTGCGCAGTTACTTCAAAGGAAAGCATGCAAAATCGACAAAGATATGTGCCTCTGGCCCCTCAATTATCTCAGCAGGGGGTTAGGACCAGGAACTTTTCCGGCCTTCCAACCACGTCCAACCACTTGACCACATCAATAGTGCCGTTCGAACCAACCTCAGTGGAAACTGCACTTTATTGAACTCTTTCTAAAATAGTGACACTTATAATGGACTACTTCGATAACATTCATAAAGGGCATATGTCAACTAGAACGTGTCTTTTTATTTACGAACTACTTTTATTACACATATTAAAAAATAAAAATGATCTGCTCAGTAATAAGTAATTTAAACTGGACAGTGAGGCACCTGATCTATAGCTCCTAATATGCTACTTGAAAACGATAGATTTGATGACAGTACTGGTTTTACGCTTTAAACGTTAAGTCCGTCTTTGCATAGTCGAAATAAAAGGCTATTATTACTAAATTTTTAAAAACATGTTACTTTTTTCAGAAAAATAATATTAATAAATATCTGTAATGTATAGTACCAAGTTCTCATATTTATACTGCGTGTAGTATTTATTTTATGAAACATCAAACATATATACTGAAGGACGGCTAACGCTGAAAGTGTGCTAAAAGAAATGTCACAATGTAGAAGAAAAATAACCAGTTTCAACATTCCTTGTCCTCTTAAAAATTTACTTTTATTAAGAAGAGAAAATATGCATTTAATCTTACAAAGTAGATCCACTTAATTTAAACACCCAAATTAAAGCGTTTCATTAATTATATATTAATGAAACATTTCATATGAATTAAATTCATTACCCATATTTTAATTTGAAACCTATGAATAACAAATTTCATTCAAAACTCATAAGCGTGATCATTCAACTTCCAAAATTAACGCTTGAATACAAGCGCCTATTGCATAAATATAATTATTGCTACTTTCATTTTAATTGTACAATAATTCCCAACAAGTGTGGAATATTGATATGCATTCAGTCATTAGTTAATTTCGGCTGATGCACCTGAAAATGAAATCCTTCAGTGAAATTCTAATCATAAATAAGCAACAGATTTTAATATTTTCCAGATCGTGACTTTCTTCTGGATATTTGTGGAATTTATAGCACCAATTTTGTGAAATGATTTCCACAGCAGTTTGCATCCGAGAGATAATGCGTTTATTTAATCAAATATTTTATCTTAGTAATTGATAATGCAAATGCAGATATGCCTGTCAAATGCGTTTTATGTGTTAGATTTCTATGAATTTGGTAAATAACTTTTCTTATATTTATTATGAAAATATTAGATTTTCAGATAATAATAAAATTTAATTTTGTATTTAATATTTATATTTTCAGTGTGGTTTAATGTGTATTTTCAAATTCTAATAGGCAATGTTAGTATATTTTTTTATTAATTTAGAGTAGAGTGGGGGAGTAGGTGTTACAACCAATAGCCTACCCGAGGGACCTAAACCTGGGGGAATTACCTTCCGATGGGAGTCTTTTAAAGCATCCTAGCCCGCATTCACACGAGTTTTGGAGAAAACAACGGAAAACTCTGAGCGCACAGACCAACGAACACGACCTGGGATACCTATCATTTTAGAAAATAAGTTTATATGTACTTCGAAAGCCCATATCTCTTGAAAATATTCAGACATTTTACTAATTTCATGATTACATGTAGCATGTGAATACAAAAGTATGGAATGATAGTGAAGTATGGAATTCTCTTACAATAAACTTCAAAAGCTGCAAAATATTTATATATAATCATATATATTAAAAAAATTTATGAAAACTAAAGTCAGTCCGTCTGGCCGTTCTATCCGGCCGATTTCCTTCATTTTTTTTTTAATGAAAGGTATTTAGACACAGATATGTCATCAATCATTGAAATTTACTCAACTCCCACCTTACTCATGTTATACTCAAACGCGATTCTTCCCTGTACATTTCTTATGGGACACATTCACTCAAGCAATTCGAATTCTCATAGTTCCTCTTCTAATGAATGGATCTTGATCGTTTCACTCTCAGAACACTCAGTGGATCAAGCTCTTTCTTTTCAGCTATTAACTGCTTAAATTCGCTGAGTTTGAGGAAAGTTATGCGTGCACAATCAACTTTACATTCAATTTTTTCAAAATTTTCCTTCACTCAAACCTCTATAACTAGAGTTCTAATTAACGTAGGCTGTTGACACAAGTCTAAGAACACTCAGTGGATCATGCTCTTTCTTTTGAGCTATTAACTGCTTAAATTCGTTGAGTTTGAGGAAAGTTATGCGTGCACAATCAACTTTACATTCAATTTTTTCAAGATTTTTTCAAGATTTTCCTGCGTTTGGTGTAAAATCAATTATTTGAAAAAAAAAAATCTATATATTAATTTGAAACGTGGTTTTTGTCTATCTCCCTAAATTGAGAGAATGGCTAGGTGTAAAAATTTGGTTGAAATGTAAAAAAGTCTTGGTCTGTAGATGTGTTATGAAAAGAGAAAAATAAAAAAAGTCTAATGGTCCCCCTCTTGGGGGGCAGGGGTTAAAAACACGTTTGGGAGCTTAACTCAGCTCCAAATTACTTCACGGTGAAGAAATTGTACATGGGGGGACTAGACTCAAATACTAAAAAATCAATTGTGATTTTGGAATTTTCGATTTTAAAGGGGGGGGAAGTAGATTTGGAGGGGGGGAAAGGGGGGAAATTAGTTTGAGAGGGAAATCCGTTCTAGACCCACACATGTAGCACCTCATTTTAAAGGTCTTGAAATTTCATGTTGATTGGGGATGTTTGTATACAATATAGGGCGCACCCTGGTGGTAAAAAATGGAACTGATTTTGTAGTAGGCCCTATCATGTTACACCTTATTTTAAAGGTCTTGGTATTTCCTGACCGTTGGTAATGTTCGTACAGAACACACTGTGTCCCCTGGTGGTGGAAAGTGCAACTAAAGGATTTTGCAGTTGACACCACCATGTGACACCTTATTTGAAAGGTCTTGAACATTCAAGGCGATTGTGATAGAGGTCTTGAAATTTCATGTTGATTGGGGATGTTTGTATACAATATAGTGCGCCCCTGGTGGTAAAAAATGTAACTAGGTGATTTTGCAGTAGACCCTATCATGTTACATTTTATTTTAAAGCTTTTGGTATTTCCTGACCGTTGGTAATGTTCGTATAGAGCACGCTGCGCTCCCTGGCGGTGGAAAGTGCAACTAAACGATTTTTCAGTTGACACCACCATGTGACACCTTATTTGAAAGGTCTTGGAAATTCAAGGCGATTGGTGACGTTCGTATACAACATACTGCGCCCTTTGGTGGGGGAAAGTGGATTTTGCAGCGCATGTGTAGCACGCCTGCTATACGGAGTCGCAGCCACAGGCAGTGGACAGGACACACGAGTCAGAGGTTCGTTCGGTTCAGGTTAATTTTTGAGAATTTTTTTCATGTTATTAGCGGCCCGCATATACGCTACCGCAGACACCGGGATCACGAATCTGAGTTCCGTTCGGTTTGAGGTATTTTTTTTTTTTTTTTTTTTTTTTTTTTTTTGTTACAGATGATTATTTTTTTCACGATGCTTTCATTTAAAAATAGAAATTCAAACAAAACAAAGTTAAAGATATAAAATCATACAAATTTAAGGTTCACTTAAGGTTATTATCATGGACCCGAGCAACGCCGGTCGGGTTCATTCGGTTGCAGGTTAATTTTAGGGATCTTTTTTTATGTTATTAGCGGCCCGCGTATGCACTTCCGCAGGCACTGGGGTCACAAGGCAGAGTTTCGTTCGGTTCGAGGTAATTTTTTTGTTACAGCTGATTATTATTATTATTATTATTATTATTATTATTATTATTATTTTGCGATGCTTTTATTAAAAAATAGAAATTCAAAGGAAATCGAGTTAAACATATAAAATCCTACAATTTTAAGCTTCATTTAAGGTTATTATCATAGGCCCGGAAAACGCCGGGCGGGTTTGTTCAGTTCCAGGTTAATTTTTGGGAATTTTTTTATGTTATTAGCAGCTGGCGTATGCGCTGCCGCAGACACCGGGGTCACAATGCAGAGTTTCGTTCGGTTCGAGGTAATTTTTTTTTTTTTTTTTGTTACAGCTGATTATTTTTTTCGCGATGCTTTTATTTAAAAATAGATATTTAAACAAAATCGAGTTTAAGATATAAAATCATAGAAATTTAAGGTTCAGTTAAGGTTATTATCATAGGCCGAGCTAACATGTAGTCTTGGTATTAAACGAAATAGAAAATAAAAGATAGCAACTGTTTATTTGGAGTCAGTTTGACGTCACACTAACATTACTTTGTAGAAAGTGATGCCATATATAGTATTTCTACTTATAAGAATTTTTCCGATTTTAAGTGAAATGTCATAAATTATATTAGATTTTTTTTTTTTTATCTTGAAATACATTTAAATAATGATGCGACGATTTTTGAAACATTACAGTCAAAAAAGTGACCGTCGAATTCGACGGGTTCCAGCTAGTAGTTATTATTACTATTATTATTATTATTGAGATTTAAGGAAAAGTAAGATTAAATATCTATACCTGGTAGAAAAGTAAATATGGCATCTTAAAAAATAAATAAATAAATAAATAAAATAAATTTATTATTATTATAAAATAGATAATACAAATTATAAAATACCAAGTAAGCCTGAAAATTGCATTAAAATTTATTGGAAAATATATATATTTTGTTGAAAGGTGACATAAATAATAATAATAGTAATAATAATAACTAGTATCGCCCAGTGGTCGAAACTCGACCTTTTTTTTTTTTTTTTTTTTTTTTTGCAAAGCGAGGCAAAGCAAAGTTATTGCCTTGTCCTAAACGGAAGAGAAAATCGCAACGTGAAAACGCCCCTTGTTGTGTGATACAGCCCAGAAGCTAATAGGTACCATGTCAAACCAAGGCCCAACCAAGTATCAAATTCTGTTAAATTAATTCGATTGTTTCATAAAGTACAGTGTTTGAACACACACACAAAAAAAAAAGATATTTTTCAAAAATGGTCGAATTGAGTTCGGGAAATTTCAAAGCGTGTAACTTTATCGAAAACCGTAAATCTAAAACTTTTCTGAATCTTATATTTTCTACTTATATATGCAGAGGAAAGAATAATAAATCCACTTTTTAAAAAATAAAAATAAGTAGTCAATTTCACTTAATTAAAATGCAAGGAAATTTCAAAACGTGTAAATTCATCGAAAACCAGAAATCAAAAGTTTTTATGTATCTTCTACTTGCTTCTTCTACCCACAAAAGCTAGCAATAAAGACACTTTTTAAAAAAATAAGTAGCCAATTTCAGTTAATTGAAACGTAAAGAAAGCTCAAAACATGTAAATTCAGCAAAAAACGGAAATCGGAATTTTTTCCGTATCGTCTACTTATATATGCAGCAGTTAGTAACAAATCCATTTTCCTTTTATTTAGTATATTAGTTGAATATTTATTGTTTAAATATCATCCTTTGAAATGAAATGTTTATGTTTACATTCGAAACTGGAAGTTTGCCATATTTTTTTTTTTTTTTTTTTTCCTGGAGTTTTGTGATTTTAAATTAATATTTTATCAATTTTACAGAAAAAATAACTCAATCAAACACATGTAGACAGTAATTTATATATAACTATACCCAAATATCGGAATTAAAATCGGCAGATAATATCCGTTATTTTTTAACAATTTTTTACAAAAAATCCAATGGACGATTAACATTGAAAATCTTTTTCATGGCTCCATGGACAGACAGTGACGTCATCACTTCGCTTGCGTATAGTGATGCTACATTATACAAACTACTGTGTCTATGGTTTTATTTGAGCTTTATGAAATTGCCAGATTTAACAACTTTCTACTTTTAGGTATTTTTTAATGTAAAGGAAAAGGGAAAAATGGGGGAAAATGCATAAAAAATAAATGTATTTTTAAATACCTTCTTGACATCGTAAGAAAATAATATTTGTATTCGCACCTTCCGGCTAACCATACCTTTCGAATGATACCATTTTCAACCCTCTACTCCCATAATTAATATGTTAAAAAGGGACAACAAATTTTATGCTTGCCTATTAATATATAGATAATAATAATAATAATAATAACATAAATTGTAAAAACTCACAAGAATTGTTTCGAACCATTTTCATGTTGATCTTGTGACTATTTTTTTGGAATGATGATCAGTCTTGTTACACCTATGTTTTAGCAAAAAACAATAACTTGATTTTTTTTTTTTTTTTTTTTTTTTTTTTTTTTTTTTAATAGCATTTTTTACAACTTTTTTTTTCTCATTACGTACATAAAAATTGAATCCAAAATATTGATACGGTTAAATATACTCATAACTGAAACATATTTGGATAGACTTGGCACTTAACCATCTTAAAATGCACACACATGTTTAACCTTAATTTAAAAACCATGATCAAATATATGAGACAAGCTCAAAACTCCTGTAAGATGTTGAATTTCATAATTTAAATCTGTTTAACAATTAAAGAAAAATTAATCTAAATTAATGCGCACCTTGAAACCAATAATTAAAAGTATGCTAAAACAATAGATTGTTTTATTATAGGTCTATATATAAGCATATTAAAGTATATTAAAACAATAAGTATATTAAAACAATAGATTGATTAGAATCAACACTAAAAAAACAAGATTTGTATATAAAACGATAACTAACCAGCTTATGAACTAAGTCAAATTAGATAAATTCTAAAATTTTGAGCACATGTTACACTTTAATAAATATATCGGCAGTTAATAGCTGTATTTATCGACAATGATAAATCGATAATCTAAACCTTAAACGTTCATTGGTTTTTCACTGACATCAAACATTTAATATTTTTTTCCTTTATATTAACCTTTTTAGCCTTGATTTGCCGCGTTTTAAAACTTTATTGCTTTTCTATTCGGTAATAGTAGCACTACTCCTAAATTTAACAAACGATGTTTCAGAGGAAGCCATATGCAGAAGTTGCTTTATATTTCTTAGTATGCGCGAGTGCACTTTTCTGCTTTTAGGATGCACTCGTGCCTAGTTTTTTCACCTGATGTAGGGCCGTGATATATTATTTTAACCTGAAACAACTTTTGTCTTTTTTTTTTTTTTTTTTTTGTAGTATTTATTTACAAATTTATTTATTTTTTGAGTTTAATTAGGTTAATATATAGAAATTTCAAACTAAAACCTTTTTATTTAATTTTTATTTATTTATTTATTACTAGCTTAGCAATTTTCAAATAAAAATATCGGATGAATGCTAAAAGGTAGAAAATAAAGTGCAAAAATTAAACCTAACATTAGAGAAAAATTTATTTAAATGAATTATCTCCTTCCTAAAATCAATAACTAAGAGTATATTGGACCAATGACATCAAGACTAGAAACAAGAATCGTATATGAAACGACAACTTGCATACCTTTGAAACATCAAACAAGATGAATTATACAATTTCAAACATATATTTAAAATTAACAAATATATCGACAGTTAGTGTATCTGTATTTACTTACAATGATAAATATAGATACTTTTTAATTAAACGCTTTTTAATTTTTTTAATCTAATAACTATGAATCACAAACTTCGTTAAAAACTGATATAAACTTGTCGATTCAGCATTCGGAATAAATGCATGAATAGTATAGCATCTAGAGCGCATGTAATTATAACTAACTTCATCTCGTTAGATGATAATTCCAGAAAACTGTGAAAACATATGATCTGCATTCAGAATTAGTAAGTCTCAGCGAATGTACGTGAAAGTAAAATCTTTCGGTCAAATAGGAATTATAAATGAGCAACAGATTTGAATATTTTCCAGATCGTGATTTTCCTCCAGCTACTCGTGGAATTTATAGCATCACTTCGGGGAATAATTTCCTTTCGGCATGCTATCAAGGAGTAACATGTATTTATATAATCAAATATTTCGACTGAAGAATTAGCAATTTTGATTACAAATAGGCATCTGTTCGACGAACGTACTTGCTGTGTTAGATGTCCGTGATACATCAAATGAATTTTGTCACGTTTAAAAAAAAAAAAAAAAAAAAATGATTAAAAATTGAAATTATTTTTTAATTATTATTATTATTATATTCAATAAGAAGTTGGGAAAAAAGACATTTTTTATTAAAAAATTTTTGCAGCTAAAGCCTTTTTAAAACTTTGCAACAAAGTTGAAAAGTAATAAAAAAGCACCACAAAACTGGCGTTATAAAGTAATAATTACAAAACTTTGAATAAACACCATAAAATGCAATAAACTCGTAAAAATTGTTAAGGATCTAAAGAACACACGACCCTTCGTCAGGCGAAAAAAGTAGGCACGAGTGCTGTGCAACGCTTGACTGCAGCACTCGTGCCTACTTTGTTCTCCTGACTAAAGGTCGTGTGTTCGTTCGATCCCAAACAATGAGAGTTTATTGCATTTTATGGCGTTTATTCAAAGTTTTGTACTGATTAAAGTTAAAAAGTGTTTATGACTTCGGTTTGTCTGTCTGTCCGTACTCTAGCTCCCGTAAATATTACGGGAATTCCTTGAAACTAATATATGTTATTCAAATTCACTATCGAATGTTCCCTATTGATAATGGGGTAAATACGACTGCTGATTTGTATACAGGGACACCCGAATGTATGCCAAAGCACTGCGTTCTACGAAAGTTATTCCTGTAAACCCTATTTTAACATTATTATTTTACACAAATCTTAATAAGTTGACATTTATTATTCGTATGCTCAAAAAGTGCTTTATATAGTATATAGTATAATTTTCATTAAGGTTTACAGGGCCACACAAAAATATTCCGATGTATTAAGAACTATAGTTTGAAACTGTTGGAATCGCATTTTCATATTTATTAAGCATTTTTAACACTTTCTACTGATGTTTAAGAGTGATTATGATTTGAATTTATTTAAATTAGCCTGTCCATATGAGTGTCCGTCTGTCCGCCTCTAGCGTCCTTAAATATTTTCAAAATTTCTTCAAAGTGATATCTGTTATTCAAATTTCAAGTGTAATGCTCCTTATTTAAAATAGTATTAACAGAACAACCTGTTTATGTACATTGACTCGACACCCAAATAAATGCTATTGCATTCTGATTTATGATAGACATTTTTATAAATCATATTTGAATAATCGTAATAAAACTGACATTTTTTTGTTAATAAATTAAAAAATATTTTTTGTATAAAATGGTATGTTTAATGTTCAGATTTACAGGGCAACACTAAAATATTCAGATATATTAAGGGCTACAATTGTAGATTGCTGAAATAGCATTTTTGTTTGTTTTAAGCGTTTTTAAATTTTTCCAACAATGTTTTTGTATTTATAAATTCAATTAGTATATGTGACTGCTTTCTGTCGTTTTGTTTTGTATGTTGCGTGATAACGTAGTCAAAGAACTTTATTAGTTAAACGATGTAACGACTACTGACAGTTGGAAAATGTTAATAATCAATACAAACCGTATGATTTTTCTTTCTTGATTTATAATTTAAAAAATTATTCGGTAGTTTTTGTGTTATGGATTTCATCCTACTTCGTAAAAAATGAATTATCTTATGCATATATTATTATTATTATTACATAAAAATCGTTATTTTACATAATATAATATACAGGGTGATCCAAGAGTCACAGAAAAAATAAAAATTTTATTACTCCAGAAATATTGACCGTAGCACTATATGGTTTTCATCGAAATGCACAGAAAGACAAGGGATTTGTTTTAAGTAATAAAAAATGTATCATCAAATTAGTTACAATTTTCTGCAGACGGTGGCACTATAACTGTAAAATGTACTTTTTCACAGTGACGCAGTACATCTAACATCCAACAGCATAACTAGCTCTATAAATTATCAATGTAATGGCCATCATTTATTAGAATGAACTGTCAGACATTGCACTTTGAAAAATCTACTAAAAATGCTTCAGCATTTGTAATATGATGTCATTTGATCAGACGGATATATTTTAAATGTGAGAGGATACTGCGAATACAGCGTGATATGTCGGGGGAAAATGTAATTAATATTTTTTCTTACATACATTAAAAATAAAAAAATCCCATACTTGTCTGTACATTTCAGTGAAAGCCGCATAGAGCTACAGTCAGTACTGTAAATAACTTTTAAAATAACTGTAATAAACTTTTAAATAATGATTTTTTTTTCTGTGACTTTTGGATCACCCGGTATATACATAATTATTATCATACATATCTTTATTGTATATATCTTGCTTAATTGTTTTTAAAATTCGACTTCTGTAACAATAACAGCATTCATTTCAGTTCCTTGTACATCCTGAATTGTTAAATAAACAAAAAATATTTTTTTTTTTTTTTAAAGTTTCTTATAATAAAGAGGGTCTTTTTTTTTTTTTTTTTTTTTTTTTTTTTTCTTGAATACAAAAAGAAATATAAATAACAATATAAAACTAAGAGCCATTGACAAACAATATCAAAATCTGTCTCATATATTTCGTTAGTTTCGCCCCCATTGGTTAATTCTTTTCCGACAAGTATGTGCCCTACTAGTGGCAGAGAGGATCTGCTAATCAAAGGTGGTAAAAAAGGTGCCGAGTTCTAAGCGAGGATACTATCTTCGGCATAACTGTTTTTCCCACGGTTTTTCTTCGAAACTTGCGTGCACTCTAGCTAGAATACATTTCACCTAGACCTACGTCCCTAGTGCATGTAGGACTATGGCTCAATATATGCACCAATGCATCACATACACCATATTACGCCTGTTCATATAAGTGGTGTAGGTGTTAACTGCCGATTAACAACCAACAAGCATGAAAAACAAATTTTGTATTTTCAGTGATGTATGATTTTGACTGCGTACGTGCATGTGTGTACGTACGTATATGTGTATGAATAAAATTGAAATCAGTTTCTTACATATTTTAGTAGTTTCAAATTGAATGGTTTTTTTCCTACAAAGATAAGAAGGTATTTGATACTTTATGAGTGATCATAGTTGCCAACATCCTAATTAATATTCCGTAGTATTGTTAGTTCCCACCCCTTTTCCCACAACACTTTACTACTTCTATTACCCTACTACCGTAGGTGACGGGAAAAAAATTTTTGATATCGAGTTTTCATCTGATTTACATGTTTTAAGGTCTTCTGAGTCCGTAAAAGTGGTTTCTGGTAATTGGACAGTATGTGTATATGCGTGTTTGTGTGTGTGTGTAAGTATGTGGAGAATCTTTTGACTATCATATCTCCGAAATTATTAAAGGTAGAACGGTGAAACTTCAGAACTGAGTTCAGTCTGGTGTACAGATGATATTTTTAACTTTTGGTGAAAATTGGAAAACCTGAAGTGGGACATATGATCCGGAAGTAAGGACCGTAAGTCCGTATCCCGAAAATGGCTCGACCGATTTTCATCAATGTTGCTATATAAACACTCTGTTAGATGTCTTTTCTTATGCAATAGTTGGTTAGTTCATGAAAATTGACAGGCGTCCAGTATAAGTAGTCCAATTGGAGGTCTCGCAAGCGCATTCTTTTGAAAACGGCTGTACGGATTTTTTTCAAACACACCATATTAACCCCCCTTTTAGATGTCCTTTTGTATGTAATTGTTGTTTTCCAGTCAATAATTAACTATGACAAGTTTTGGTGAAAGTCGGTATCTCAAAAACGGCTCTAACGATTTTCTTGAAAATTGCTTCATAAACCCTTTTTCAGATATCCTTTCATTTGTGTTATTCATTATAGGCAAATTAACAATCATATTACCTATCCTGATTAGGTAGGTCAGTTTTAAATCTCTTAAATGGGTGTTTCAAAAAAAAAAAAAAAAAAAAAGAGGGGAGGGCTCTACCAACTTTTTTTTTTTTTTTTTAAGCAGGTTGAATTCTGTTTTATATGTCTTTACGCATCTATCAGTTTTCATCTGGAGGAAAATTGTTAGATGTCTAACGTTTAAGGTCAATTTTATATCTTCTGACAATCATTCTCTCCAAAAAGTGCATATACTACTTGTAATAGTGGGTAATGGAAGTCGTGTGACTGTTATACACCAGATTTTTTTACACTAATTCTCTCCAAATAAATTACGATTAAATAAGGAAAAAAAGACTCTAAAAAAAGACTCGTGTGAAAAAAAAAGGCGGGTATTAAAAATACTACGGAATATTAATTAGGATGTTGGTCAGCTATGCTTTGAGCGATACATGCATGTTTTTGCTATAAAGCGAGTTTTTCTTATACACGCTTAAATACATTAAATTCCTCATTTGCAATTTCTAAGAGTTGAAATTTCAACTTTATCCCGTTGTACGGTAAATTGTTTCATCCTACTTTATTACATGTGGAGGTGGATCACTGAAAATGTGACAACGCTTTTGCCACAGATTAAAATCCTAAGTCTTTCAATGATAATAAATTATTATAAATGGCATTATACTTTTTAGAAACGTATAAGTGATTTTAAACAATTCTTTATAAACTTTGACAATAATTAATTTCATTAAGTTTGGGAAATGCATATATATAGAGATAGATAGATAAATAGATAGTAAGATAGGTATAGATAAATATAGATATATATAGATTTTGTTTTAATTGATACTTTCTGGAATAATTCAGATATGCTTCATATTTTCCATTGTTTTTATAAAAAGAAATTTCTATTATTTCTTTCAGATAGAATATTCTTGTTCGTGTTAAATTTGCTTTATCTTCAACAACTCAAAAATAACAAAACTTAAGAAAGTTTTCTCGTACATTATACATTCAGTTTTCTTTATCTAGGATAGTGAAATCTCGCACTTTATAAATTATACATTAAGACGGTAGTTTTCAAAGTTTTTATATTAAACATTTGTCTTTATTTTCTATCGATCACTTTCAAAGAACAAAATAGTAAAATGGTATGTTTAAAAAGGTCGTAATTGCATAAAATTTATTTCCACTTTTAAAAATATAAAAGAAAGAAAGAAAGAGTTCATCTGTCATTCTACCTCTTAAGTTTGAATATAACTATACGCTGTAATTGGCAACGTATTTAAGAACGCTGCAACAAAATTTAGACCGGATATATTCCAAAGCATAATCTTTTAAAATATATATATATATATATATTTTTTTTTTTTTTCAGAAATTTTTACTTTCATTACCCTACTACCGTAGATAATGGGAGTATTGTATACGGTCAAAAAATTCGATATCGAGATTTCATCTGATTTACAAGTTTTAAGGTCTCCTGAGTCCAAAAAAGTAGTTTATGGCAATTGGTCAGTGTGTGTGTATGTATGTGTGGAATCTTCTGGCTATCATATCTCCGAAACTAATAAAGATAGAAATACGAAACTTCACAATTGATACAGGTCTTGTGTACAGATAAATTTTCCAAATATTGGTGAAAATTGAAAAAGCGGAAGGGGGTCATCGGAAACCGGAAATACGCAAGTCCGTATCTCAGAAACGGCTCGAACGATTTTCTTCAAAGTTGATATATAAACACTCTATTAGATGTTCTTTCGAATGATATAGTTGGTTAGTTCAGGGAAAATTGACAGTCGTCCTATATAAATAGCACAATTTCAGGTCTCGCAAGTGCGTTTATTTAAAAACAGCAGTACGTTCTTTTTTTTTTTTTTTTTTTTTTTCAAACTCGCCATATTAACCAGCTTTTAGATATACTTTTGTATGTAATTATTGTTTTCCGGTCAGTAATTGAATATGGCAAGTTTTGGTAGAAGTTGGTGTCTCAAAAACGGCTTTAACTATTTTCTTGAAAACTGTTACATATAAATCCATTTTAGATACCCTTTCTCATGTATTACGTGGTTATTACAGAAAAATTAACGATCATCCTGATTAGGTAGTTCAGTTTTTGATCTCGGAAATTTGTGTTTAAAAAAATATCTTTTTTTTTAACTTGCTATATAAATTAAAGTCTGTTTTATATGTCTTTACACGTGTATCAAGTTTCTCTTACAAGAAAATTCCAAAAAATGCACATAATACCTCCAAAATATGTATATAACACGTGTAATAGTGGGTAATGAAAGTAGTGTGGTTATTTCACAGCAGATTTTTTGGATATTTGCTTGTTTATTACCTTTTAAATATCCTTGTGCTTTCTTTTTTCGTCCGATTGTGTTATTATTTGAATCTAAAGCAAATATAATGAACTTTTTCAATTTATCATATTTAATTACAAAGTTGTTTTATACATTAATTTTTAACACCAGTTTTTCGACGCATTTTACTGTATTGATAAGAATATCATGCTAGATTCATATTCGTTATATAAGCTCGCAATGTATGGCAGAATCGCTAATAGAATCAAAATTTAATAACCAAACTAATAGGAATGGATAGTAGTGCAGAATTATCGTCTCTCACTATTTAAGAGAACCCTCTTGTTAATTCGTCAATGAAACAAAACTTTTTCTCTTCTTAGATAGTGATAAGAATTCTGAACCAAAATCTTATTCGTAATATAAACATATACAATGTAGAGCAGGATCTTTAACCAAATCAAAATTTGGAAACGAAAACAGGGATGAGAATTTAATGTAGAACTCTTGCCACTTCTTCAGAAAAATATCTTGTTAAACCGTATATTAAGTAAACAGTTCTATTAATAAGAATTCTGAGCCAAAACGTCTAGTATTCGTAACCTAAATTCTTAATGTTAAATAGAATTGTAAATAATATTGAGATCAAGATGACTAAAAATTCTAATTTTAATTACTAGAATTATATTAAATTAATTTTTAATTTATACATGAAAATTCAAAAAGATTGTAACCTGAATTTTAAATAATTGTCTAGAGATTCATCAGTTAAAACAGTTTTCAATTTGCTGTACTTACCGATGAGAGTTTCAAAAAATATATTGCAAAAGTATTTAAAGTATTTGTTTTTACGGATATTGTAATTTTCGTGTGGTCGTTTTTATTGCGCTTTATGTTTTTTGTTAGAGAACATGTTTTGACAATCTTTTTATTATTTTTGTGCTTCTTTTGGATCTGACAAACACTTTGTGGCAACTCTAGATCAATAATTGATGTACAGTTTTTTTTTTAAGTTATACCTTTGTATAAATTGGTGTATGTCAACTTTTAGTTCGTATCGCTCAACAGGAGATACTGTGATCCCGTTTCTTCATATCTTTAATATGGCAACGGTATATAAATTTAGTTTAAGCCTATGCTGCCAATTAAAAAATTGGTAGCATAGCAAGAAATGTTGTCATTGTGAAATTTATAACTTTTATTTACAAAAGTAATATCAACCAGGGTAAAATTTTTGCATATGTAGTCACATCGTCTTTCCTTCCCCACTAAGGGGAGAGTGATGTACACTTTCAGCATGAATATTTTTCAAAAGAAATTCTGAATACCTTTTTAAAACGAACATTTTAATCCTATATCCGTGATAATCTGAAACTTTTTTTTTCATTGAAATGAATGTCTGAAAGACACAAAATTGAGTTTTTTTCCACAATTAAGGTTATGTATATAAGTAGATGGATAGAAATACATGAAAATCGCCTGAACTTGCCATGAAAAATATTTTTTTTTTTTTGTCTAACTTTGTAAACTTCTGTAATAAAGTATAAAAGAATGTTTTGTGGCGGCCTTAGCATAGTAAATTTTTATTATTATTTTATTATTATTATTATTATTATTTAGTTATTTATTCGAGATTTTTTATTATACCATATAAATTTTGTTTTGTGAAAAGAATGGTTGCTCTATACATAACGCTGCTATCATAATAAGACGGAAAATTCATTTTCATTCATAAATAAACATTAAAAAAAGGTTCTATACATGATTTTAAAGTTTTTTTTATGCATAATAGATTTCAACAGAAAGTACAACGTAAGCAATTTTTTATTTTCCATAAATATTAAAACATTTTTTTCATTTTCAAACATTTAAAGGATTAATATATTTTGTTTAAAGATTGCTTTAAAAAAAAAAAAAAAAAAAAAAAAAAAAATGTTATTTCTTAAAAATGAAACTGGGTTTAAAGAAAAATACTCAGTGATAATTATAATCAATTTAAAACTAAATTACTTCGCTTAGGTGGTCTCTGCTTAGTTTCCCATAATATATCGTTGATACAAATTCCTAAGTCGCATTATGGTCATGAAAAGAGCAATATTCCTGGTGGGAAATGTTGGCAGAGACATTACGGTGACTGAAATATTCGACCCACTAGTGTACACTTCGCTCGTTTCGGTACATTTTTTTCCTGCATTAATCTGTTGCGCAGTTTTATTGGTGTCAGTTTCATATATCAGTTTTCATGCAATTTTGTTCTATTTCGCATGCAGTTACTCCAATAGCGCAAGTTTATTTAAAATATTATCATGTTCTGCCATTTTAAGATAATATTTTATTTAGAAAAACTAACGAAATTTCTTAAGTACAAAATTGCTAATTAATAATGTTCATAAACTATATTTTAAAATTATCCCGACTTTTTTACGACAGATATAATTCACAAAATGCACGTTTATATAAAACTTTGCCTCTATTCTGCCATGATGTGAAATTCTTAAATTTTGCATGACTTTCGAAGTTTTTTAAATAAAATCTTGTAATTCAACGTAGCTTTATGGATAATAACATGAATAATATTTTAAAACTGGTCACACTTCTTCACGAGCATATATTCTTGAGATAATATCTATTTAGACAACACATTGATAATCTGTTTAACAAACTGACTGACCTACATTCAGACGGACAGCTCATCGAGTTTTCATTTCTCGACTTCCTCACACCTCAAAATGTGTAAAAATGACAAAAACCGAAGTCGTAAAATTTGAAAAATGTCACACACAAAATTTCACATACCCGCTGTATCATAGGGAACTAAAAGAAAACGTCAAGATAAAAATAAAACTAGTGTTCAAATACTTGCTTCTTTTTGATTATCACCGAAGAATTTGTGTTTATATGTATTATCATAATCATAGTGAAATAGGTGGAAAATAAATAAATATATATATATATATATATATATATATATATATATATATATAATAAAATTTAAATATAGGAGGGAGTAAAACTTGAATTATTAAATAAATAGAACTTGAACAAAGTTATTATAAACCAATGCGCAAATGCAGCAAAAGGAAATATAAAACTATAATAAATAAGCAAAATAATCAAAGCCAGATGAAAATTTAATCCCAAGGCCCTCGTGTTTTGGGATTAAATTTTCATCTGGCTTTGATTATTTTGCTTATATATATATATACACAATAATGGCAAAAATAGAATTAACGCACAACAAAAACATAGATTTACAGAAATAGATTTATTCGACTTGCAAAGTCATTAGTAAAATATAAATACTTTTCACATTATAAGCTTTGAAATAAAAGTATAAATTTAAAATATAATAACAAACATTTTTTTTTTTTTAATTACAAAATTAACATGTATTTAGAGCAAGATAAAACATACCACCTATTTTTAGCAAAATTTCAGAAACAACAAGAATTTACAGGAACAATTACAGCATAATGCATCAATACTTCATGAACAGTCGTTAAAAACTGACACTTAAAATGCGTCAGCTGAACAACTTTATAAGTACAATCTTATCTAACTTCATTGATTTGAAGTACTCTACCTCGAAAGATTTGAAATTCAGCTAATTTTAAACTGAACTATATCAAAGACTGTGTTATAATTTTTATAACCTCTGACGCAGTATGATAATAAGTGAACTGAATTTGAAAAAAAAAAAAATCGATTTGTGGAATTTTCTAAAAAATAAATCTCTCCCATATGACTCATGCCCATCAGCGACCGAGCGGTTCTGCATTTAAAGCTGGTAGTTGGGAAGTGTTAAGTTCGATCCCAGGTCATGCTCATCGACTTATAGTCGTGCGAAGTTTTCCGTGGTTTTCTCCGAAACTTACGTAAATACGAACAAAGACGCCTTAGAAAACCTCTACGGAGGGCCTTCCACCTATAGGCCTAAGACCCTAGCATAGTCAATCGGCCTTAAAACCTACAACCAACCAACCCATATGATTCACATTCTGACTCAAGGAGATAGAGTTACTTTTAACTACACCCATTCAATCACCTTTTGTTCATATTCCTTGTATTAAACAGGAATGGGCTCCATCCACTCCTAAAAAATTTTGTTAAATTACTTTAAAAGTTTTTTTTTTTTTTTTTTTTTTTTTTTTTCGCAGGGTCTTTTTTTTTTTTTTTTTTTTTTTTTTTTTTTAGAAAATGCTTATTTAATTTATTTTCAAATAACCTTTTGCGATCTCAAACACACGATTAGTTTTCAAATTAAAAAAAAAACATAGGGTCAATATCGTTAATATTACAGTTACAATACAACAATGGCATAGGTATAAATTCTGCATTTTATACCACAACATCAGTTATCATCTGTTTGATTCATATATATGTTAATACAAATTAATTTTGAACAGTATAAAATTGAAAATATTTATTCGGCTGCAAAGATAGTTTAAATAAAAAAAATAATTGTTCTAAAAAACATTCTTAAAATGTCTGTGAGATATTAACACATTTTTGTAATCCTTTAGATCTCATTATGAACTTCACTATTCTCCCCAATTGTGTCTTTTTTTTTTTTTTTTGTCTCTCACAAATGGTTTCATTAATAATCCTATTAATTAAGAATTAATTTCAAGACTTAAAGAGCATATTTAACTTGCTATTTATTTTCGCCGTTTTTACAAAAAAAAAAAAAAAAAAAAAAAAAAAAATACACTCAGGAGGCAGTTAATAGTATTAGTTATAAATTTTGTAAAGAATTTTTTTATACATAATTACTAGTTTTTGTCTTTCTTTTACATAAAATTAATAGTTTTTATGCTGTTCTTATTAATTCATAATTAATGTATTTCCTAGCTTATTTAAAAATTTAAATAGCTGTTTATTCTTTTTTTCTATCAGCTTGTAAAAAAAAATGTGACCTTTTTGATAATAAATATTAATTTATGTCTTTTTCTTTTAATAGTATATCCAACAGTCTGGAATGATCCTTGTTTAAATTTAATAAAAATTCTCTTTTAATAAAAGAAAAACATTTTTTTTTTCCTAACAGCGAAATGTTTTTGTTCAATCTTGTTCTTTCTAATAGAAATTATTGAGCAATTTTTTCCAAAACAAAAGTCACTTAAGAACACCTATCTTAAAAAATGTATAATATTATGTGTACAATTAAATTTTAAAATGTTTATTCGAGAATATATGTAACAAAGTTACATAAGATAAAACTGCATTGAAATTTATGTTGTGAGGGGGGGGGGGGAATGAAGGGGGTAATGAAACACTTTGCAGTTAAAGTTAGTCTTTGATAAACAAAATATGATAACAAAAAATAATTTATTCCATATTGCATTGTTTATAAATTTATTCAAGGAAAAAATGCTTTAAAATATAATATATTTACATTATTGTTTTTCTAAAATATTTTCCTTAGAAAATTGTGTATGGGTAATTTTTCAAATGGTTTAAAGTTCATAAATTTGATTTTATTACAGATGTTATTGCAATTGTTATTACATTATGTAATTATTGGATAATATTACATGACGTTATTATAAGCTTTTGCATTGTTTAAGAATTTAATCAAAGAAAAAATGCTTTAAAATACTGTACTGTCGGTAACAAAAGTATCCGAACACTAGCAAAAATTCCTATGTAAAAAAAGCAGAGTTATTAATGTTTTGTTAAATAAATCCTTGTCGAATCATGTTCTTAGACTGACTAAGAACTTGATTCGACAAGGATTTATTTAACAAAACAGTATTAACTCTACTTTTTTTTATATAGGAATTTTTGCTAGTGTTCGGATACTTTTGTTACCGACTGTACATTAACGTTATCTATTATGATAGAAAATATTCCATGGAAGATTATGCACGGTGATTTTTCAGATGGTTTAAAATTGGTAAATTAAATGTTAGTAAACAAAAACAATATAAAGACTCGCTGAATGCAATAGACAAAGTATCTCAAAACTATTTGGATGTAAAATCGTTTCAAACATTTAAAGAATTATTTGAGAAAGCTAACAAGTTTGGTTAAAGTTCGTGAAGGTAAAAGTTTGCGAAATTCACGTAACGTTTCAAACCATTTTCAGTCAAGTACACCTAGTAGCATAAATTTGTGAAAAAGAAAATTGGTGTTACATCTACTGAATCAGCAAGTGAGTGAAAGTATTTCAATAAAAATAGAGTAACATATTCGGTTCTTAAATCACCAAACTTATTTTTTCATTTCATGAAAACTGTTTTAGCCCAACTAAGGAATTGTATCAAGGACGAAAGAAATCAAACTCTGCATTATCCGTATTTCGACTTTTAAATTATACTTTAGTAGACAGATATGATCAGTTTGAAAGTCAAGAAATTTTTCAGATTTATGTAGAGAAGTGCGGGGTTAGGTGACATAAGGAGCTAGTTGGCACACAGCCTGCCATCCTGGAGCTAGAGTGCTATCTAGTGAGGCAGTGGGCATCTTTCTGGTGGTGAGCGCATATATTAAATTACCATCCATCATAACTTTAGTCTGATTGGAAGAGTCAGGATGAAAAAAATCTCTATTCCATCATTTTTCCGTGACTAGTAAACAATTTTTTTCATATTTTATATTATTTTATTTATTTATTTATTTCATTTTTTTTTATTTATTTTTTTTATTTTTATTTTATTTTATTTATTTATTTTATTTTATTTTATTTTATTTTATTTTGTTCTGGCGAACTTGTGTGACGAATTAAAGCTATTTTTATGTTGATGTTTTCGAAAAAGTGTTTAACTGTGGATGCACGCATGTATCAAAATCTTTCGGTTCAGATGTTTGGGACTCTGTGGTGTCCATCTTCTGCTGGATATCCCTCTAAGGCTTGTTAGTATCCTATGGAGTCTATCTATGGTCCAAATCTATCCAAATCTATGGAGTCAGTTCGCTTAGCTATAACACAGCTATGGCATAGATTGGCCTTCCTTAATGATATATCAAGGGCTAGAGAATCTCTCCGTGGTGAAGAGCTTTCACCCTCGGACTGCCGCAATGATGAAGGTGAGATTTTTCATTCAACAGTTCTGACGAAATCCGGAAACCCTAAAAAAAATGTCAAAAGGTCACATCAAGCAAGACCAACAACGAAACCTTTATAAGGACCTCCTTATGACCCTGAATACAAAATATATTACTCTTTTTTTTTTTTTTCTGATGAAATACTATGCCCCTCATTACTAAAAAAAATTGACGAAACCTATGGCCATGAGATTCGCGTGTTCCCCATTGTCAAACAGGGGATAAAATTGGAACGAGGATGATTCAATTTTGTACAATTGAAATGAAATTCTAACGCAATAATTTAACTCGCTTTTTCAAATGCTATGTTCTGTTCTGCCTACTTATCCATATAATGTCATGCCAAGTCACCCATATGAATTAGAACCATGAAGTAAATTATATAGGCTGGCGCAATCACCACCATTTTGTTACCTCCGAAGAGGACAATGTTCCCGCTTGGCGTCCATATGACTTTACTGTCGATTTTAAGAAATCTTGATCTGAAACTATGATAGGTCAAAAGCGATAAGCAACAGGTAATTTGTTTCTGTTTCAAATACAATTCATAACTAATACTACTCATGCAAAAAAATAAATAAATAAATACGTAGCAGTTAAAAGTCGAAAGCTTTATCCATTCATTTATTTATTTATTTTTGTAATTTCTAGCATATATTATTCATTTTCATCAAATAAACATTTAAAAAAATTGATTTGAATCCACCCCTCCCCCCCCCCTCGCTCAAAAAAAAAGAAAAAAAAATCTCCTGACGATTTGCAACTTCTCCAGACGAAACATAACAGCACGCCTAGTTTTCAATATTTAAAAAAAGTCGGTTATTTTCCTTTTTCCCCATAACCCTAACAGCCAACCTTTTCCTAATGACATCCTCAAGATGTCCTGTGGATGAAAATGACGGCTATGGACATCCCATGGACATCTTCAAAATGTATTATGGACAAATGTGTTGTTAGGGAAGTAGCAATTTTGTATGACTGTTAGTATAGTTAATGTGTTGTTAACAGTGTTATTATTGGTTAGTGTTAACATTGTTATTATTAGTGTTAACAGTGTTATATTAACAGTGTTAGTGTATTGTTAGCCTTATGTAGTGTACATCTTAACAGCGTAGTACTTTTTTTTTATTATTATTGCCGAATTCCATCAAAATTTAGAGCCTGGTTATGCTGACAGACAGATGTTCTGTTCTTTTACTCCTTCTAAAATGCAACGATGAAATTAAATAAAACTTGCTTCCTTTCTTTTTAATCTAGTAAAAGATAATAATGACTTACGGAATGGTCTCTCTTTTTAAAAATTTAAAAGCATGTTGAAACGTTTGGCATTGTATCTTTTAAAAAGTATTTAATATATAGAGGAGAGGAGGGTATTATGGAATAGTCAGGAAATGTGGAATACCGAGATTTCGGCTCTGATTAGTGCTGCTATCTCTTCAAAATACTATGAATTACTCAAGAAGGATTCCCATGAAGCAATACAGTAAAAAGCAACCACTTGTTGCTGTCGTACTATATAGAACAAAGTATGTTTTGTGTTTTTTAAAAGTTTTTACAGGTAAGTTTTCAAACATTTAAACTTACTAGTACACATGAGGTTTAAACATTGATGTTAAGTATAATGTATGCTCAAAGAATTGTATTTTGTTATACGTTGGTAGTTTTTTAGCTGCAAATATTTTGTCCATCACTTTAAAAGTTTATTTTCAAAGATGGCGTGTCGGGTATTATGGAATACTAGGTATTTCATAGTATCATCTGAAATTGACTTCATGAATTCAACTAAAGAATCAGAAAATAAAAATACCGAATGTATCTTCTGTCACAGAAAATTCTCCGAAGATGATTTTATGAAGTCTAATTAGTTCTTCTATGATTTAAACAGTTTAAACCACCTATTCCATATTACCCGACTATTTCATATTAACCTCCATTTGTAACTTTTTTTTTAAGTAAACTTTTTATAAGAACAAAAAAAATTTTTGGATTTTTTTTCATTGACAATTCATTATAAATAATTACATTATGTACTCATCATGATTTTGGGGATCTTTATTAAAAACAAGTAAAGTTATTTTAAGAAATTTAAATGGTATTCCATAATGCCCTCCTCTTATCTAACTATTTGAACATTGTATCACTTTAAAATAGTGTAGTATTGCACAATTCATATACATTTAAATTATTATACAATATAATGAATTAATTTCAATAATTCTTATTACTACATAACGCGTGTTTATGTATATATTTCGTAAATCTCAATCGCTCAGTGTAATATTATATTTATATACTGATGTTAGTATTTATTCTTCAGAAGTTAACACTGAAATAATAAAAAGTAAAGTGACATATTAAATATGATATTTATCATACTCTTTACTTTTATCGAAATTTAAATAGTTGAATATTTCAACATGAATTTCAAATTATTATTCAAATAAACGCATATTTGTATAAAATCATTATATTTCACAACTGATTTTGAAATGTCAACTCGATCTTTCTTCGAACTGCAGAAAATTTTATTTCACAAGATAAATCTGGAATTAGTTAAATAAACGCATTTAAATATAAGCCTGAACTATTAAATCTATATTTCGAAAGATTTTACTTGAGAAAAATTTATAACTAGACTGAGAAATAAATAAATATAAGCCTGAACTATTAAATCTACATTTCGAAAGATTTTACTTGAGAAAAATTTTTAACTAGACTGAGAAATAAAAAAAGAAATGATTTAAAATTTATTTATTGTATGATTTATAAGTAAGAAGGCAAATTTATGATTTTTAGAAATATATTCAATTATATTTCATGCCTTATTTTTTCTTCACTACTATATTAAGCTTTATTTATTATCTATGTAGGAGTAATTCCATTAATAAAGAAACTAATTTAAAATTTTACTTCACAAGAAACTTATTTCTTAAAAACAAACCATTAAGTGTAGTTTGATTTAAACGCAATTTAAAAATATCTTTAAAAAATCGAATGTTATTATTGTTAACGTAAAAATTAAACGAAATGTTTATGTTAAGATGATACATTAAAGCATAATTTACTGATACATTTTAGATATTATTAATATGTTATTAATATATTTCCTGTACAATTTTGGTGGTGTGCTTACAATATTGCCTCCGTCTTAAGCAAAGCTGAAAAGTATATGTTTAGCAGCAATAGTTTTTTTTTTTTTTTTTTTTTTTTTTTTTTTTTTTTTTAGGATCTAGGAAATTTAAACCTTTATAAGAACTCTAAAACAAGCTAACTCTAAATTTTTACCAAAATTTTTCTAGTTTCTCATTTAATATAAGTGCAGAATTTCACAATGATTGGTTTAGAAAAATTCTTATAGTGAACATTTATGCGAAATTTTGTTCTATGCAGCCATATTAAAAATTATGTTAAAACGAAACGTCAGCGCCACCTATTCAGCATTATGCACCAAAAGTTGACAGACACCAGTATATGTCCAGGTACAACTACATATATATTTTTATGAAATTTTAAGCATTAATTCCCAAGTTAAAGTTAGCAGAAAACTTTCATCACACCCATACAGAAAAACAGACTGAAAGACATTTTCTAATAATGGTCAAATCATGTTCAGAAAATCTCAAAACGTTAAATGCATCAAAAACATAGAAAAATGAAAGTTAATTTTTTTTAAAAATCGAATACTTTCTCCATTAAATATAGAAGAAAGCAACAAGCGGTATATCAAATATATACACAAGTAAGTGTACGTGTATTTTTAACAGCCGTTATATATAATGCAAATTTAGAAAAATACTCTAAGTCTCATACTCTAAGAATATCATTTACATTGAAAAATAGGCTTTGGAAGAAATGTGTAGACCAGATATGTTTTTTCTCTGTTCAAAGCGGAAATTCATCGATTTCCTTTGTATCAAAGAATACAAAATTTTCTTCTAAAGTGTATAAACAAAGCGAAGAATGTATATGTAGCAGAATAATAGGTAACAGAATTCAACTTTTGGAATTTTCTTTTTTATTTATTTATTTATTTTTCTTTACTAAGTTACTATTTCCGCGAATGTTCGGAAATGCATGATAATAAGATTTTATAGGTAATTCATTTGGATAAAAGGAAATGAATACAAGTACAAAATTAATTCTATACTCATTATACGTTATTTTCGTGAACTTTTTAGGGAGTGGCTGATAGTAGTAAAGGAAGTATGCGGATTTACACAAAATAGATAAAACTACTGACAAGGAAACATTCAAAAGGTGTCATCTTCAAAAAGTATTGAAAAAATATATGTGATTCTACTCTACATAAAACACCAGAAAATGAAAAAATTATCGGCTGAAATTAATTACAGCGACCACAAAAAATTATTAAAATTAAGCATATTTGGCGATTTCACACTGCTAGAGGCGACTGATTTTGAGTACTTGGCGGAAAAGCAAAACACGTTTCTGTTCGTACACGGCAATCTCGGTGCTAGCAAATGTATCACCTAACAGCGCTAAATCGCCAAATATGCTTAATTTTGATAATTTTTTGTGGTCGCTGTAATTAATTTCAGCCGATAATTTTTTCATTTTCTGGTGTTTTATGAAGAGTAGAATCACATATATTTTTTTCAATACTTTTTGAAGATGACACCTTTTGAATGTTTCCTTGTGAGAATCTATGCCGTATACTTATGAGGTGATATAGAAAAATAAATAACACTGGTTGACAAAAAATAAAATAATAATGATAATAACAAAAATTGCCAAAACGTCAGGGGAGGCCTCCCTGTGGAGACTCAAAAAGATTTTGGGTTCCGTCTGTATGTCGGTTTGTCTGTTTGTCGCGCGATAGTGGCCGCAAAAATAACGCTATTGACTTTTACTCTAGTATACATATTCACGAGCCACGTGGAATTATTTGTATAGTTTGTGGTGTGCATTTCATTTGTAGTTCATGTACAGGGACACAAGAAAGTTTTTCTTATCATTACTGCCTATGGAACCACAAATTTGATTTTTAAAAAATACACTTTAAAACGCGTATAAAAAGATAAATTTAATTAAAATCATTAAAAATTACACAAAATATTTTTCATTTTGTCAAAGCGTTTCGCCCTGTCTATCAGGGAATCATCAGGAGAAACTCAAGTCATTTTTAGTTACAAGTGCAGTAACAGTTAAATTATATATATATTAATAAAACATATTACAGTTACAGTTAATATAGCCGTTTACCTCAGCAGCTCTATCCTATGAAACCTTCATAAGTATCTCAACCGCTGCCGTTTCAAAATTTCTTCATATTTCCTGTAAAGACCCAATTAAATACAAGTCCTTTTACTACAGACTGTTGCTCCGTAGAACCACAGTAAAGCTCAACTAAATTTAAACCGTGGAAAGCCTCAACCGTTATACAGCAAGTGTCTCCATGGTGACCCAGCGAAGATCGGCTATAATTCAGAATTTACGTTTATAGACTGCTTCGGCTATATTAACAGTAACTGCAATATGTTTTATTAATATATATAATTCAACATTTACTGCACTTGTAACTAAAAATGACTTGAGTTAGTCCTGATGATGCCCTGATACGCAGGGAGAAAAGCTTTGACAAAATGAAAAATATTTTGTGTAATTTTTAATGATTTAAATTAAATTTAACTTTTTATATGTGTTCTAAAGCGTCAAATTTGTGGTTCTCTACAAAGACACGTGTTTCTGGATATCTCTATATGGCATATGATTTCATTACGGCCTATGGACTGAACTTGTATGTATCGCGATAGCGGCCGCAAAAATTACGCTGTTCACTTGCAATTTGGTACACATGTTCAAGAGCCACATGAAATTAGCTGTATAGTTTTAGGTGCGTATTCCATTTGTGGTTCGTTTTACAGGATCACACCAAAGTTTTTCTTATCATTACGGATTATGGACAGATTTTGTATGTACCGCAATAACGGCCACAAAAATCATCCGACTAACTTGCAAATTCATACACACGTTCAAGCTCTGTATAGAAATAGCTGTATAATTTTTTATGCCTATATTGTTTATGCACTGTGTACAGAGACGCGCTAAAGTTTTTCCCATCATTACGGAATACTTAAACTGAGGTTTTTTGCAGAATATATATGCTCTTAGGTTTCCTAATTAAACAGAACTGTACAAAAGTATTCCGACAATATCACCTAATCATCCAAATTATGTCAAATTTCAAACAATTATTCATGAAAAACGTAGAATAAGTTGAATAGTTTTTACTGATGTATGCAATGTTTATGGTTCGTTTACAGAGACACACAAAAGAATTTCATGACATTATTGCCAAAAGACAATTTTTTATTTAAGCGCATTTTAACGCGTTTATGCTGCATTCAACATAATGGAATTAACATGGTACATTATAAAGATGTATAAAAATATGTTTATTTTAAAAAAAGGTATATGTATAGACTAAAGGATTTATTTACGGGACCACACAAGCGAATTTGAATGACATTCTGTAATCATCCAAACGATGTCAAATTAGGTTGAAATATTAATGAGTTATAATAAATTAAATAGGTGTATTATTTTTTAGTGTATAAAACTATTGTGGCTCCTTTTCCTGGATGCATAAAACAATTTCGTACTATTACGGTCTATAGTCGATATTTCTTAAAAGTGTATTTTAACATGATTACAATATAATGAAATTTTATTAGAATTTTAAAAGCATGTTTTTCGGAGAAAAAGTGTGGGCATAGAATTGGTAATTAAGTTACAGGGTTACACAAAATACTTCTGATGTGTTATGTATTTTGCATGAAATTTGGTACAAGTATTTATGAATTACAGGGAATTAATACAAGACTATCAGTTATTAATAATACATATATATATAGAGAGAGAGATATACAGATAGTTATAGAAAGAGAGATACAGCGGGGCGTTGGGGGGGGGGGGGGTTGCATAATGCGTGATGCAAATAGGATGTTGAGGCTCCTGATCTGCAGATCCACTATTAAGAATTTTTTTTTTCCCTTTAAAAAAAAAGTGCATGAATTTGAAAAGTGAATTGCATAAATTTGACTTTCAATACTCTAAATGTGTCGCCGAAATTGCACCATCATGTACCGTTTTTAATAGAAATATAATATAATATAAATAATAAAACTTACAGCAATTCAGTGTAAAACACTGTATTCGTTAACTATGCTACAAAGCAACAAAAGCATTAAAAATGAACAATTTTCATTACAATCTCTGCACATAGAAACAGTAAAATTTGTGAATACACACCTTCTCTGACTTAGACATCCACTAAGATGCAATTTTAGAGTATCTATATCTATCTATACATATATATATTTCCTACAAATTTCAGAGGGAAAAAAAGGATATTCACAAGATTCTTTCATTGAAACATTATTTTTAAAATAATGTTCAAAAATAAATTTCAGGCATTTAAGGAGTTAGTTCCTCAGACAGAAGAGAGGGATCAAAACATGTTTTCTCATCTTCCTTCATATCTCAAAGAAAAAAAGTAGATATCTGTAAGATTGTTGTTGAACAGATCTATGAATGCCTAAAAAAGTTTTAGTAATTTCAGGAATTCATCCCGCATAGTTGGGGGTGGGAAGCGAACGTGGAAATTTGTTTTTTACATATCACATCATATAACCTGAAACCTAATTTCAAGAAACCCCCCAGGAGGAGGCAAAGTGTGCTTTTTCACATACTTTTCGTAATATATATATATATGTATATCTTTAAAATGTTAAAAACATTAATACTCCACTTTCAATTTTTGGTGTTTCAGGAATTTGCCCCCTAAGGTGGAAGAGAGAAGGGGAAAATTCCCATAAACCTACAAATCTAAAGAAAAAAAATCCATAAGATATCTTGCTTTAAAATATAATAAACAAGAATTCCAAAGACAAATTTCAAGAATTATCCGCATAGGAGATATGTGCAAGGAGCAAAACATGTGTTAACAAATTCCATTAATGTTTAAAACTCTGTTTGAGAAGGGGAGGAGAGAGAAGAGGTGGTCTACAAATTCGGCTAGTTATCGAGTTTTCTTTTTTCTTTCTTTTTTTTTTTTTTTTTTTTTTTTTTTAATGTAAAAATTGTTTAAAAATAAAAAAATTTGAAATAATGTAATATACGTGTCATTTATAATAATTACATATTAAAAGATTTGAATAACTTACGTAATATTACATTCATAGTAAATATTATTCTCAGTAATACATACACTGTAAAAATATATTATTTGTTTCGTTTCATTCCTCCATACCAAAAACATATTTTAATTGCAAAACACTGATGTAAATGTTTTATACATCAAATAAAAAAATAACAGATTTTTTTTTTCTTTTAAAACTGACAACTTAACTATGCATAATATTTCGCCTGCATTGAAGGCTATGCATTAATAATGCGAACTCCAAAAATGTCATAAATAAAGCTAAAAAAATGTGTGCTTCACAGCAGAATTTGACTTTAAGTGTTTTCCGCTTTATTTTCTAAGATATTTCTGCACAAGCTGCAAAGAATATAAGAATATAATAGGCTTCCATAAATAGCTAAAGAGATTGAAAAAAAAAATTAAATGAAATGAAAATTCATTGCGATATCTAGTTAACTTTTAAAATCAGTTTTTCAAAAAACTTTCCTTTACATAAAATAAATCATCCATTGTCAATCTACAAATAAGACTATAAAGTTCTTCGAGAGTAAAATTCTTAAAATTCAGCAACGCAGAACAATAAGTCCTCTCTTCACATACTTTTCTAAGATTTGACATATTTTTCAAAGCAAAGAATGTATTTTTATTCTTTTTGAAATCCTTAAAACCATGAAATTGCTGATACTTGTTTAAATAATAAAATAAGTTAAACGCAAACTATGAATATAGACATAAAAATTTTTAATTTAAATTATTTGTAGTATAAGTAAATATTAATTTTGTGAATATTAAAGCAATTTTAATTTCCTTTCAATTACTTTAATCTTTTACGGTCTAAAATAACTGTTCGATGTAAATTGTTTTACTTAATTTGATGAAATACAGATTTTAAAATTGAATTTGCCCAATTCAAAATATAAAGACTCAAAAATTGAAGAAAATAAATTCCAGATATATGTAAATCTGTTATCTGAATACTGTATAATGCATCAAAAATAACAGTAACATAAAAATATGGGCGTTGAAAACACTGATATTTTTATTCTCTGGAATGTATTCTATTACATTTTTCGTCATTAAATTGTATTTTCAGGTGTGCAATGTTTTTCGAATGAATGAATTTATATGAATTGACAATATTATATATAATTTGGAAAAGTTGGGTAATTCTGAATATAGCCGAAAAATCAGGGTAGCCGAAAAATATAGCCAAAAAGTCGGGGTATTTTCATTCACTTCTCAGAAATAGGAAAAATCTGGAAATTTCAAACTTTTTCGGAGCGATCGTCTATCAAACAAATTTTGTGCTGAAATTGGAGGACAGATATGAGATATCCAGCCGTTCAGAATTAGATTGTTTTCCAATCGGTTGAGGTTAAGTTTGGGTGGATTTAACGCCATACTAAGGCTAATGCAGTGGGCAATTAGCTACGGTCTAGGATTCACCCTTAAGGCTGGTCTAGGGACATTACATCATAATTTTGATCCTCAGCGGAGAAGATGGTTCTCCCGCTTCCAGTGGCGAAGCGTCCATGGAAGTGATGGAAGCGTCATTTCCCTTATTTAAGTTTTAAAACAATAATTTCATTATTTTAGGTAGGAAAAATGAAATACTATTTTAAGTTTCTCGTCTATCAGATCCAATCTCGTGATGGCGAAAAGCTCAACTGATTCTACCTCCGCTTATGGAAGCGTGTCTCTTCAGCGCTTCCAAGAATTTCTGAACCACGTTAGTCCCTGCCCGCTTCAGTAACCCCAGAAGTATTTATATTACGACTATAGTTGCCAACTTAACACCTTTTGTCTACTGGATTTTTTTTTTTTTTTTTTTTTTTTTTTTTTTTTGCTTTATCAGGGAAAATCGTTACAGTTCACTGATTAAATAAAATAACTATTTCAATTATTTTTTTCCGGTAGCCAAAAGGTGCTAAGTTGGCAGCTATGTATGACATGGAGGACATTACAGCTGCGAAGGATTTTACATGCACCAGCCACCATTTATGTACACAGCGGTCTTTCTCCGGTTTGAATATTGAGTCCACGATTCTATTACAACTGGATTAGCGTGGCTTTGTTTTCTCATCATTTTGTCTTTCAAAATATAAGAATTAGCATTACTTTTTACTCGTATCTGAAATTTTTTTACGTTTTTTATAGGAGGTGTTTAATTTCGAGATTTTCAGTCACAAATAAAATTAATTTTGAACTATCTATTTATCCATGTTATTAAAAATACTTGGTGAATTTCCAGTTAATGCGAAAGAAGACGTAGTGATAAAATATTGTATATTTTTTGCAGTTTCATGTAAGCATTATCTGAATGGAATTATAAATTATTAAAAGGTGCAAGTTCTGAGAGGTTTCAAAACATATTATTTTATTTAATCTGGATATAATATTATCGATTTCTTGAAATGTATTTATTTTATCTTCTCGGAGTCCAATGCACTCTCTCTAACTCAAAATAGAATGCACTTCGTAAAATATTATTGAAAAAAGTCAACGAATTTTATTCTACTGTTTGACTAGCAACCCTACTTTTTCTTAGATTATTCTTCTATTGCTATCACTGCAACAAATCATCATATAAGGCATGCATATTGATTACCATCAAAATATTCATTATTTAACGAAATTCAGCGCGTCAATAATGTCTATTTTTTTCCATCATGGTACTGACTTTAAGCTGATGATCTCATTGAATAATATTCTTTGTTACGAAAATAAATAAAATTAGCAATGCTATTACTGATAGGTGTGATGTTGATCTACTGCTAATTGTACTAGATCAGACTCTGTCTTACTACGTTCTGCTACAGTCGGCAGCAAAATTATTCGAGCGCTAGCAAAAATTTCTATATAAAAAAAGAAATCTTAATACTGTTTTGTTAAATAAATCCTTGTCGAATTCGACAAGGATTTATTTAACAAAACAGTATTAAGTGTACTTTTTTCATACACTGTCAAAAAATGTCCTGTTTGCTGCCAGAAATTTTCTGTAATTCAGAAAAATACGTTCTATCAACGGAAAAATTACGTTGATAGAACGTATTTTTCTGAATTACAGAAACTTTCTGGCAGGAAACCGGAACAAACAGGACTTTTTTTGACAGTGTATAGGAATCTTTGCTAGCGCTCGAATAATTTTGCTGCTGACTTTATATTCAACAGAAGTAGCTAATGGATTAGTAAAAAAATTTTATTTCCTATTTTTGATGAATTTTCAGTTTCTGGGATGTTCTGAACACGATTTCACCATTTTTAGAAAATAGCAATGCCTGCGTGAGTGAAACTAAAAATTTTAAGCCAACTTTAGCTCGAGAAAAAGTTGATTATATTGCAATTTGACATAAATTGGTGTCTATATTTTTTAGTGCATATCGGTTAAGAAGTAGCGCTGTCGTCCCGTTTCATCAAAATTTTAATATAGCAGCATAGAACTGAATTGTGTATAAATATACAGAATAAGGATTACTTTTTATCAATAATTGAAAAATTAAAAAATATATATTACAATAGAAATAATAAATTAGAATATTTTTTTGTATATGCTGGAGCATCGCTACCACCCCTTGGGTTGTGTAGGTGTTCAGTATGAATATTTTTAAAAGAGCTCGTCAAAACCTTTTAAACGAATAGTTTAACCATGTATCTGGGACAATTTGAAACAAAGTTATTGAAAAAATGCAGTTCCTAAGATTTCGTCTATAGGGCACAATATTAACTTATTTTCAATACTTAGGGTTGTACTTTACTGAGATCAAAATCGTCTGCACTCACCATAGGCAATAATTTTTATATATATTAATTTTATTAAATAATTTGCATTGCATGAATTTGAAGATAAAAATATAAATAAAAGATTTCTTTCAAAGTCCAGAACATAATCGTTTGCTTCGCATAAAACCAATTAATGGTAGAATGGGGCAAAAATTTTACTTTGAAATTGTTTGAAAAAAAAAATGCGCGGAGTTAAAAATATATGTACATATTGTTCCAGCTGTAGGGTTCGTGTGATCTGAAAATAGACTAAATAGTCCAGTTCTTGAGATATTTGAGTAAAATTCCAGAAGCTACGGGAACACTCAAAAGTTTAAAATTAATATTCCACAATATATTAGAATTTAATAAAATAAAACTCAGTAGAAGAACATTCCAAATACAGCCCAGAAATAGCTCAAAGCTATCATCAACGGTTTTCTACAGAACTAGAACTTTTTTAATTCTTATGAGTCGACTCCTATATAGATCGCTTGGCGACTACATTTCAGAGAATCTCGCCAACACTTATGATGTTCCTGGACTAACTCTTTAAATATTAGTCGTAGAGCTACAATATTGACATTTTGTAACTAATAATTTCTTAACAAAATCACCTTAAAACTTCGCTGCTGTACTTTGATAATATTTATAGAGCACAAAATTTTCCAGAATATATATATATATGTATATATGTATATGCATATCATACCGACTATGTGGATCGTGTAACCTGAAAATCGACTAAAACAATTAATGAGATATCGTAGTAGTTATTTCAGAAAATTTTAACAAGCACAGGATTATGCAATAGCTTAAAATCAATATCACGGAATAAAGCAAAGCATAATAATACAAAAATCACCGGAACAGCTTTCCAAACACAGGGTCAGAAACGCCTTAGAGTTATTGTCAGTGATTTTTCACATAACTAGAAACTTCATAAATTTTTATACGTCTATCTTTAGATAATCTGCTTTATAAACTATCTTTATAAACTGCTTGGTGGAGTGGTGTAAAAATATCTCGCTTACATTCTAGTTTTTCGTATAATTGCTTAAATAGTAGTCTTGAAACTTCCAAACTGGACTTTAATGGCAATAAGAACTCCTCGCCAAAGTCACCTAAAAATTAACCAATAATTTCGCCAAGCTATTCGAAAAGAACCTGCAGATTGTGTAATACCAATAGCTTTCAATATAGGAAACTTCTTTTTTAATGTTGTTCCTTGATGTAAAAATATTAGTGCGCAAAAATTAAATATCACTATGTACAATATTACTCTACTGATTCATCTTCTGAAGTATAATATTGGTTATATTGCGATTTGCCGAATTGTTAATACTTTCACTGCCAAGCTGAAAATGAAATTTCCATCTCCACTCCACGAAAGTCGATCCCTTACCTAGTGGCCAATATAAATATTACGCGCCGTTTCACTGTGGCCGCGATATTATTCCGCTTAGAAACTTAATAACAATGTCCACGCGATAACGCGTGATCGGCCCTTTGGTGGGAACTTGCATCATGAGATATCGCGTTATCGGCAATTAACATGTTAAAATAAATCTGTAATATTTTAAAATACTTTCCTTCATAAAAACCTTTATTTATTTTACTGTTCAAATAATATTTGTATGGTCACAAACTTACACAATATAAGTGAAAAATTAATGCCATATATGTCACAATTATGAGATATCTTGTACTATATTAGTTATTATCAATTTGTTCCTTATATCTCTCAATATTTATTAAGTTTTGTCAGCAAAAACGTTTGAAATATGCTTTTTTCTATAAAAATTGCTTTTTAAAAAAGATATTTCTTATAAAATATTCACTTCAAAAATGTTGTAAGATATTAACACATTTTTGTAATCCTTATATCTCATTACAGGGTTTCTTTTTTTTTTTTTTTTTTTTTTTTTCCATTTTTGTACGTTACATTTTTTCTCTCACAAATGGTTTCATTAATAATCCTATTAATTAAGAATTAATTTCAAGTCTTAAAGTACATATTTAGCATGTTATATATTTCCGAAATTCTTGAAAAAAAAAACACACATGGGACGGTAATAGTATTATTTATGTATTTTATAAAGTCTTTTTTACAGTAATTAGCTTTGTTTTGCGTTTATATTCAAGAAATAAGTTTTTATGTTATTCTTATTAATTTATGTCCTGTGTGTTTTCTAGATTATTTAAAACAAAGAAAAAGTCTAGTTCATTCATTACAAGTTCAGAAAAAAGTTATTATTATCTTTTTTGGTAATAAATTGTGTTTGTTTTTCTTTTAAATATTAGTTTTTTTAGAATCTCGAAAGATCGCTATTTTTAATAAATATTTTTTTTTTTTTTAGAAATTGCAAATGTTTTATACTCAAAATAAAATAAAAATCATGAATCTTATTTAATTTAGAAACAATTATTGAAGAAAATTTATAAATATAAAAAGTTGTTTTATGTATAAAGAAGAAAAAATCATGTGATTCTCGTAGATTATAAAACATTTTCGTACTCTACTTTTCCGTTTTATCGTTTAGACTTTTACTGGAGAAAAGATTTCAGAACTGTATGTGTTATAGCTTTTTTTCTGTACGTCGCAAATTGACCAACATTTTTTTTTTTTTTTTTTTTTTTTTTTTTTTGGTATAGATTTTAACAGTTTATTTGAACCAGATTACCTTTCATATAAAATCTCATTGTTCGATAAATACATCAATGAAATTGTATTTTTCTGAGATAAAATCATCTATAATTAAAAAAAAAAAAAAAAAAAAAAAACTTTAAATAGTTATTACATTTTAATCCATTTTATCTGTGAAAGGTGATCTGAAAATTGTACAAAAAGATAATCATTTCTGGTATCTCTCCCCCCGACAAAAATATTATTAAACTTTATTATTTTTGAGAAATTTATGTAACAATAATTTATATATCTTAAAACTAAGTTAACAGATGATAGAGAATTACATAAGGGAGGAAAATAAAATACCAGTCATTTGAAAATTTAACAGCTCATTTTAAATGCAAATGTTTTCATTTTATTTCATTTTTGGATAAAACAAAATGTGACATTCATAAAACTAATTGTTTTTTATAAGATTAGCATAATTTTCGTAAGCACAACCTTCACAAATTATGGACCGAACTGTGTATTTTTTTTTTTTCTTTTTTTTTTTTTAGATTTTTACCATAGATGATACAGTGAGTTACCTGGCTTTTTTCTTTTTCTTCTTTTTCATATTTTACTTTCATTTTATATAAATATTCTTTAGAATAAAATGTATTTCTTTTTCTTCTCTAATTGCTATTTCCTTCGTTTTAACATTTTTCAGAACTTCTTCCATAATCTGTTTTTTTCACTTCGGAAGTAGTTCACACACATTGTCCTGTTAAATTAAAAGTTTTCATGAGAATAGAGATTTTATGAACTTTAATACAACCCGAAAATCATGTAATAAAACATCGAATAACACAGGCGTTCTTATAAGCTTAAGAATAATGACGGTCAGTGACTTCAGGGAAAATAAACTTTTTTAGACTAAAAAAAAAAAAATAATAATGATGATGATAATAAAACAAAATAAACATAAAAATAAAAATAAGTCAAATAAAAAATAAAAACCTGTATTCACTTTTTAGTCCATAGGCCAGCTAGCCAAAATTGACGAAATGATATAATTTGGGGGTATTGATTTTTCTTTTAACCATAGTTAGATAGGTTTATTAGGATGTGAAAGAAACATGCTTGCCATTTCAAAATGGTAGATAATAAAAATGGCGGCCAATTCAAGATGGCAGATGTTGAGTTTCAAAAAACCAACTGTATCTCGAGAACTATTCCTCCAATTTCGTTATTTAAAAAAAAAAAGCTTTACACGTGTGCTTCAAATTTTGTCGCAGCACTATTTGGGTAAAGTTAACAGTTAATAAGTTATTTAAAAATTAATGGAAAATTTTCGATTTTTTAGTGAAAAAAAAATAGGTTTTTAAACCTATCTTGTATTAACTTCACACTAAAATACAACCTTTTATGATTCCATTCTGAGACTTCAAGTAACAGTTCGCCACTGAGAAAACTGGGATGCCCCGGCGAAAACGTTCTGGCTAAGTGAACACATGGAGTCATTAAATGTTGTATTTTAGTGTTAAGTTAATTATAGTACTCCATGATGTCTTTTTTTAAACATATCTTGTGTATTATAATAAATAAATAACTTAAATTAAAATTAAAAGAATAAAATAAATAAAATATAAATGTAAATTAATTAATAAATAAAGCTTTAAACAAAAGGTGTAATGTAATGATTTATCTTTAATTTGGCAATATATGTTTGGGTCAGATGGCTGAAAATATGAATTGAAATTTATTTCAATTGATATTTTTTTTACTAAATAACTGCTTGCAAAGGAAAAATCTTTAGGTACTCTGTTTTAATAAAATGAACGATTAATTAGTATTTAAGGAAACATAGAAAAACTTCTAAATTTCTTAAGATTTTTTTTCATTAGAAGTTTAAAAAAAACCTATAGTACATTTACATGGAAAAAAAAAAAAAAGCTTCGGGTAAAAGAACATTATAAATTACCTTTACGGGAACATCATTTTAAACGGTATAATATTCAAGCAAAAATTTAAAAATAATCTTCTACGTCAGGAGACTTGTTCAAATAAAAAATTTTGATATCATCTTGTTCAGTACTGTTTTTACAGTTTGATAGTCTACTCCCGCTTGTGCACTTTAAGTTCTAAATTATACACGTACATGATGGAATTTGATATGAATTGAACAAGAACAGCTTAGGGAGTTCTAAGGTTTTAACACTGTCTTAGGTGCAAGTGCTTCAATCATCCACTTGATGTTTATCATACTGTCTTCATCTGTCATCCATCCATGATAGCCTGGATCTGGTATTTCGGAAAGTTATCTAAACATGCCTTCTAAACAGCTTCCTCATAATTACAGCCGTCAGCAACATTATTGAAACAGGCATCAACATTGTTCTTTTCCTTTCTTTCTTTTTTTTTTTTTTTTTTTTTTTTCTAAGTTTGATCGTTAATTTTTATCATCAACTTACTTAAAAAAAAAAAAAAAAAAAAAAAAAAGGCATAAGAATAAGATCATGACTGGACAAATATTTCTTAACAAAACAGTATTAAGTGCACATCTTTTAAATACAAATTATTGCTAGCGCTTCAATTATTTGGCTTCCGACTGTAGCTTGTTTAGAATGTTGACAAAAGCAATCTTCGCACAGAGGAAGATGATCTGGTGTCTGCTTGACCTTCAGTGTTGCCAGACTTGGGGATTTCTCCCCATTTTGGGGAGTTTTGAAGCTTCATGGGAAACATTTAGGGACAGAGAATTTGTGGGGAACAGTTTGGGGAAAAGAAAAAGTTTGGGGAAATTAAAATTAGTAAAATGTGATTTTTTCCTTTAAACTCCAATTAAAATAAAAGAAAATAGTCAATTCTGGATGCTATTTCAAAAATGGAAAAGCAACTTCTTCAACTTTCTGATTATAGGATTTATCCTGTTTTTTCCCACTTGTAAGCCCTGATTTCAGGAGTTATTTGGTTGGTGTGTGTTGTAACAAGCATAGTGAATGCTTGATACGTATTGATAGCTGCTTAAATTGAATAATCAAAAGTTAGCTAGACCAACATGTACTTCGATGCTTATTCTTAGGCTAGATTGAATTAAATTTGCAGGGGTGAAATATCAAGTTTGATGCTAGCTCTTTAAGCTGCCTGTGTATATCTTGTTTTTCATTCATTTTAAAATCAACAAAAACTGTTGTTTTTATATACTTATGGGTTAAGTACAAATGATTAGAGACGAAAAGAAAAAACTCGGGAAGTTAGACGAATTGACAATAGACTCAAAAAAATACACAAATGTAAAATTTTCCAAAAACTAAGTGTTACCAAAAAACTATTTTGGTAAATGGGGATTTTTTTCTATAAAGAGCTTCGTTTGGGGAAAAATGTGAACTAAAATTCATTAAATATTTTTTTAACTTTTTCCAAAAAAATTACATTTTTAGTGAAATTGAGTTGGGGTTTTTTTTTTTTTTTTTGGAAAAAAAACTTTGATTTGGGGAAATTTGAGAACTGTTTGGGGAAATTCACTTTCCACCATCTGGCAACACTGGACCTTGTCGACTTAGAAGCATATGGTATCTTAGTTCGTTTATGTTTTCCTTTTTGGTGTTCCTTGAGTTTATCTCACTGGAGAACTTTTGGATTAAATTGTTGTGAGAATTCTAAAGTGTAAATTCACTCCCAAGCCTTGAAAAAATCAAACTAAATTCTATATTTTCTTGTAACTATTTCAATGTCTTTATCTTTCCTTGTCTGGAAAACGCATTTATTTTTCCCCAACCTGTCCAAGCATGTAATCCTAGAAATGCTTATTTCATACTGCAACCAACAACAAATTCTAGATTTTTTTTAAATGTCTATCAATCTAATTCGTCTATTAGATTCATGTTTTATATACAAGTTGCTCTCTAGGTTGATGCTGGATGATATAAAAAGAGACAGAATCAACACGTCTGTGTCCTCCGATGCACATATTAAATTCGGAAGTTCTACAGTTGTCTCCTTTATATGTGGCATCATACATGTATCTGCGTTTTCTTGAGAAGAGGCAAGTTTTTCCATTTCATAAAATACATTGCTAGTTATTTTAATATACTTGTTAGAGTAAGTAACAAATAAAGTTCTATTTTATGATTCTATGATCGTGTTAATATTCTTCAAATGTATCCATGCATCTAAGCCTCTACTGTATCGTTCAGCCAATTTTATTGATTTGTCTTTAAAGGTGTTAAACACAACTTCAATTGAAGTGCTAATGTAGTTTGTGTATAAGATTGGATTGAGGATTGCATCAGATAACTGATCAAATGTTTTATTCTCTACATGTAATTTTGGAATTAATATCATCCCATCTGCTATCGTAGCTGGTGAAGATATATTTTCATCTGTAGATGAGATTAATTTTCCAGCACGTTTTCCTAGCACGGCTTTTATAGTTTCTTTCGCAGATCCATCTGGGTTAGAAATACTCCAAGGTAAATGTTCCGAAGGATAATTAAATGTTTCAAGTATATTCAAACGTTGGTTTTCTCTCTATGAGTATCATACTGACAAACAGCTTTGTGTCTCGCTTATCAATCACGTCTTTATTTTTGCAAGATTTTTTCGAAGTTGTTGTGAAGACACATAGTTCATCTATTTTTATTCAAAGTGCATGTATATTTGAGTAGATGAAATAGATGTGCATATCATGCTGCACATACTAAACGATGCTACTATAGAATTTCCGAATGTAATATGTGTATCTCATGGTACAGACGTGTTCGTTCTGGCTCTTTATATTTCATCTAGAATCAATGTAGAGAGTAACATGTATATAAAACACGGGTCTAGTGGGCGAAACAAATTGATAGACATAAAAAACAAACAAGCATCTATTGTTAGTTGTAGTATGAAATACACATTTCTAGGAATGCATGCATGAACAGGTCCTGATACAGTAAGTGCGTTTTCTGGGCAAGGAAAGATAAAGGCTGTTACAAGAGAAGACGAAATTGTAACAAAAGAATACAAAATTAGTTTGCTGTTTTTAAGGCTTGTGAGTAAATTTACACTTTCGATTTCGGATCACAATTTAATCCAAAAGTTCACTAGCCAGTTGTACTCAGGAACACCAAAATATAAAACATAAACGAACTATGAAATCACATATTCCAAAGTCGACAAGGCCAAGTAGACACAGTTCAACTTCTTGCATGCGAATATTGCTTATGTCAATATTCTAAACGAGCTAATTATCAAGTAGCTATGTGGAAGAGTTATTTCGATAGCTTTACCATACAGTCCTGCGCGAGTCGAGTAAATTTGACCCGCAGGACAATTTTCAACCCGCAACCCACACAAAAGTATTCAATTTATATTATATAAGAAACCAATTTTAAATTCTATTTCACGAAACACAAGTATTATTATTGAACAAATTTTTCAGGGAATTAAATATTGCATAAATATTGAAAATATTTAATTATATTAAAACTAGTGTATATTTAAAATTATATTAAAAGTAACTAATCTAATTATAAACAATACTTCAGTGTATAATATAATAAAATTTCTTGTGCATTACTTACAAAAAATCCACAGTTTTACATATTTAGAGAACATAAAAAGAGTAAAATAAGGAAGCAAATATAAGTTGGAAGGCAAATAATTTTCTAATATAACATTTTAAACATTAAGTGTATTAGTATTTATGCATTTCATTTTTACAAATTAAACTTATGTTATGAGTCATGTTGCTTTAAGCTGCTATGAAGGAAGAGAATGTCACCCAGTCCCAGCATTCAAAAGATTATATTCATAAAAAGAAATACAAAAACTTTTTCAAAATATATATATTGGGTGAACCCGCGGTTTTAACCGCATGTCAAAAATTAATGCTAACTCGACCCGCATCCGACCTGCAAAGCTGATAACCCGCGGGTACCTGCCTCGATGCAGGACTCTACCGAAATACCAGATGCAGAGAATCATGGATGGATGCCAGGTGAAATCGGTATGCAAAGCATCAAGTGGATCATTGAAGCACCTGCACCTGAAGTAGTTTTAGAACTCCCTAAGTTGCTCCTGTTCAAAGTCGTATATAATTCCATCGTGCACTTGTTTAGTTAACAACTTAAAGTACACAAGCTCGAGCAGATTGCCAAATTGTGAAAACAGTATTGAACAAAATGATACCGCAAATTTTAATTTGTGCAAATCTTCTAAAAGTGACGAAGAAAATTATTTAAAATTTTTGTTTAAGTGTTATGTTATTTAAACTGATACTTCTGTAAAGGTAATTTATATTGTTATTTTATCTAAAGCTTTTGCTTATATAAATGTATCATAGGCTTTTTGCAAACTTTTAATAAGAAAATTCACAAATCAAAAATTTTTCTATATTTCCTTAAATACTAATTAACGGTTTGTTTTATTTAAGAGGACTTTCTACTTATCGTCTCCGAAAGCCGAAGTTAATGTTATTCTATGGAAAATTTTGCCCCGTTATAACTCATTAACTAACACAGACTTTTAAATTCCGTGTTCCCATTCAGAAAATTCGCAACTGCTAAATGGGTTGTTGCTTTCTAAAATTGATTTCTTTAAATTTTAAGATTTTAATTTTTAAGCTCAGAAATGCAAAATTTACACTGTAAAAATTCGTATTTTACAACCTCCAAATAAAATATTAAAAATTAATTTATTTTGAAAGCGTTAAACTGTTTCTTAGTTGTGAATTTTCTGAATGTAAAAGCGGAATTTATAAATATGTATTAGTTAATGAGTTATAATTGGGCAAAATTCTCCATAGAATAGCATTGACTTTGGCTTCCGAGGACGACAAATAGAGAGTCCTCTTAAGCAATGTATCTGGAGCTTTTTCTTTTACATGCAGTTATTATATAAAAGATCGTTTTCGACTGAAATAGATGTTTCGTTTGAAATAACTGAAAATCACATTCCCATGTGTTTTCAGCCATCCGACCCAAACATATAGTGCATCAAATTAAAGATAGATCAAACTGCTCTGAAAAAAAAAAAAAAAAAAAAAAAAAAAAAATTACAGATCTGACACTATTATTGCAGATTCGTATGTAGAATGATCTCCTGAATCCGAATATGACCACTATTTTGCCCAATCACCCACCGTTTTCTAGATACACCCCCCCCCCCATTTTTATCAGCGTTCAGTACTTTTATACCCATCAGTTTGATTTGGAGTGGAACGATGATTATTTTAACCGTTAAATGTCTTCTGACCTGAGGAACTACAGAGGTAGAAAGTTCTAAAACACGAACATTTGTAGTAAATAGGATATTTGAGGGGATTTGAGCCCAGAAAACAAAAAAAATCAATAAAAACAATCAGTTTCTGTTTTTTTTTTTCGCAATATTTCTCTTATTTTTTACATATTCCCGCTTCCAGTTTGCCATTTTCTTACCAAAGCACCCCCAAATAATAAAAATTATACAGTTAAATTTTTTTGGAAATGTTGGTGAGTGGAGTAAAGTCTCAAAGCCCACGTAAGAAAGTTTGACTGAATCACTGTACGACGTTTGCTTTCAGTAACTTCCACGTTAAATGTTTTGGGCAGTAATACATGAACAGTAAAATATCCTCCTTTGACACGTGTTAAAGGTTACCACACAATATCACCACCGTCGAGAATACCATAAAGTTCACTCTCTTATCGCAAAACGTGTACTAAAGGTAGATAACGACTGACGACTACAATGATAAGAGCGATGACCTTTAGTACGTGTCAAAGCAGAATATTTTACAATTCATGTTTTATTGCCCAAAACATTTAAGGTGGGAGTTATTGAAAGCAAACTTCGTACAGTGAACCAGTCAAACTTTCTTGTGGGGGCTTTGAGAATTTTACTCCACTCACCAACATTTTGAAAAAAATTTCACTGTATAATTTTTATTATTTGGGGTGTTTTGGTAAGAAAGTGGCAAACTGGAAGCTGGAATATGTAAAAAATAAGAGAAATATTGCGAAAAAAAGGAAAGAAAAGAAACAGAAACTGATTGTTTTCATTGATTTTTTTTTTCTTTCTGGGCACAAATCCCCTCAAATATCCTCCTTACTACAAATGTTCGTGTTTTGGAACTTTCTACCTCTGTAGCTCCTCAGGTCAAAAGAAATTTAACGATTAAAAAAATCATCGTTCCTCTCCAAATCAAATGGGGTATAAAATTATCAAACAATGATAAAAATGGGGAGGGGGCGTATCAAGAAAACGGTGGGTGATGGTGCAAAATGGGGGCCAGATCTGGATTTAGGAGGTCGTTTTACATACGAATATGCTAAAATGGTGTCGGGGGCAATTTTCATGCCGAGTAGTCTTATTGTAGTACACCTTTTGTCTGAAGTACACCTTTTTGTCACCTTTTTTTTTATTAATCTTATATTCTATTCTGTTTTATTTATTTGTTTATTTTGTAGTGCACAAGATATTTTTTTTTAACTTAAGTAAAAAAAAAAAAATTCACTAAGAGTTCGGAAAATGTTAAATATATTTTTAAAATAACTTATTAACGGTTAACTTTACTTAGGGCTATGACAAAATTCGAAGCACACGTGTAGAGCTTTAGTTTAAAAAAAAGAAAAAGAAGTAACGAAATTGGATGAATAGTTCTCGTGATACAGTTGATTTTTTGAAACTCAACATCTGCTATCTTGAGTTGGCCGTCATTTTTATTAGCTACCATTTTGAGATGGCAAGCACGCTTTTTTCCTTTTCTAATAAACCTGTCTATGTATGATGAAAAGGAAAATTAGTACCCCCAAATTATACCGATATGTCTGCTGGCCCATGGACTACAGCATTTAGATTTTCAACATACCTTTAAATTTTTTATATTTCTATTTAATTTTCTTAATTTTTATGTTTTGTGAAATTATTTGCTCTTTTTCCCAAGATTTTCTTTGAATTGTAATTTCAAGCTGGTGCTAATAAAAATAAAATACTTAAAACTTTTATTTTATTAATATAAAAGGAAACATTTATTTACACGTGAATTAAAAAAAAAAAAAAAAAAAAAAAAAAAAAAAAAAATGAAAATTATAACATGTGTCATCAAAAATTTCTGATAAAACTGACGTCGTAATAGCTTTAAAATTATTAAATGTATCGAGAGGCAATAAAATTTTGTTTTGCAAAAGAGAAAAAAATAGTTCCAAAATGTGCCGTTAATTATCCGTAAAGTATTTGTTTCATGAAGCTCTTCTTTTTCTCTTTTCACTATGACTTGTTCCGCTGTAAACACATATTCTTGTCTTTGTGCTAAAAAAATTGTAGTAAACTCTTGAAGTGTAATGTTTCCTGCTATTCCATTGTGTTGCTAAGAACATTCCTGTGTCCATTTAGGCGTTTTCCCTGACATTACCCTGACAGAGTCATCTATAAGAATGTGTTGGAACTACTTTTTCCTCCCCCAAACAAAATTTAATTGCCTCACGATTGCTCTGGTAAAATATTAAATCGCTCTGATGGATAGTTTTAAATTTATAGCGTTTTGAAATCGTAACTTTAATTCTAATCACCCTGTATATTTAGCAAGCAATATCCAATTGTTTGATATATGAATTAATTTGTAAATAAAACTCTTAAAAATATTTTGAAAAGACCTAATTTTTCCCCAGAATATGTACAATAGACTTTCTGGCCAATATATTTAAGCCCATTTTATGAAATATCCTTACATTATTGAGAAAAATGGAGGCCATATTTGCGATCAGCGCACCAAATAACATAAAAATCAGTCATTACATTGCAAGCACTTTTTCATGACTCAAATTTTGCCGGCCTGTGTCAGTGTTGCCAGACTCGGGGACTTTTTTTATTTAACTCTCACTAATAATTTTGAGAAGTGGAATTTGATAGACATAATAGACGATAAATCTTTGAAGTGATTAGGCAACTGTCACAATTAAAATTTAGTGGTGACTATTGAATAAAAAATTCCCCAAATCTGGTAACACTGGCCTGTGTAATCAGCTCAAAGTTTACATAAGGAATATGCCTTCACTTTTTGAGTACGTATATATATAATAAATTATAATGTACAAATTATTTAAGGTTTTATGCGATGGATGGCGTACTTTGTTATAGGGGAGAGTGAGGTGAGGATGAATGGGACAATAACAAAATTTTTATGTTTTCAACATTAGAAACTTGATAATTTTTCTGATATATGGCAGTACTGAGGTCATTCATCAAATGTAGTTTCAGAATTGTGCTGTCTATTGAAGGGCAGAAAAAAATTAAAGTGTCTTTTTCTGCTGCCAAAGTCAGTTTTTACTGATTCAATTAGATAGTAGTTAAAAATTAACTATTTGCTTAAAGTTAATGTAACTCATATCTGAAAAGGCATAATCTTTTATTGTGTTTATGATATTCAAGAAGAATATTGACAATTGTTCCTTAGGCCTATTTCATGTTTTATATGATCATGTGGTGGTGGGGATGAATGTTGATGAATGGGACATTCCTCACTATGTGCTAATTTAAAATTGTACACAAGAATTATATTAAAACAAATCGTAAATAGATTTTCAATATTTTTATAACCTGTAGCTCAATAGTTATAACATGAACTTATAAAAGTTGCATGGATTTATAGATTTAAATTAATTGTTCTGATTTTTGTTTATAATAATTATGATTAAAAAAATTATAAGTTAGAATATTCGATGCAACTTAAATCAATAATATCAATAATTAAAAAAATAAATAAATAAACTAATAATAATTGGATTAAAATCACAATTTCAATCAAGCTAATTAAATAAATACTGGTGATTATTAATGTAATACAGAATAAAATGCTTATATTTCCTGATCAGTCGAAAACAAAAATTTATCTGGATAATTTGTACTCTGTTATAATGATTTATATATTTCCAGTGTCTTATTAAGCTATTGCATAGCTTTTATCGCGGACTTTGAGCGCGGCGACCGAATCAAGAAATTCCGTAACGAAAATAAACCTAACACAGTTCGGCAGACTTCGGCAGACAGTCAGTTCGGCAGACTTCGGCACGGTGTTTGTGTGCGTGCGACTAGATGTATGCGTGTAGACTAGCTGCTAACTGCTCATAACTGATTCTATCTCTTTTAGACACAATGCTAGGTGAGACAGCGTGCTTTTTGGCCGCGTCCACGAGTGAGTTCGAGCCCGCGACTAGTTGAACCTTAACGTGTATGTATATGGTACGACTGTACGAAGCTCGCACGGATCGAGACGTGCTGCTCCGAAATCGGACGAATACGTAAGCAGCTGTTTGTGAGAAAGTATATAGGTGTATAGGTATCTATCATCTATGTACAACAGTGAATAGCTGTACGCGTAAAATTTGTGTATAAAGTGTTTTAAATATGAATAAACAAAGTGCATTTATTAATGAAGAAAGTGATGAAAAAATAGTGAAAGAAAATGAGTGAGTACTCTATATTCATACATTTTATTATTATCACAAATGCAGTATTTTTTTTTTCTTTGAATTTATATATAATACTGCTATAAAAATAACCTAAATTTTTTATATTAAAATGAGCGATCTTAAAAGTAGCCCTCTTTTATACACACAAACACACACACACACACACACACACATATAGTTTAAATTCTCAACTTAGATTCTCAATATGTATGTATATATATATATATATATATAAAAAAGCAGAGTCTGTCTGTCTGTCTGTGTGTCTGTCCGCTATAGAAACCTAGGCCGTTTCACCGAGCGGGACCAAATTGGGCACGGTTAATGTTTACGACCCGAGAAAGACTACGCCGCAAGCGATTTTACTAAATTCGCCCCCCAAGGGGGGGGGGGGGGGGGGGGGGGGCACAACGTAATTTGACAAAATCCTTCATTTCTCAAACAAGAAAACAGATATCCGTAAAATCCGGCAAAACGTAATTTCACAAAATCCTTCATTTCTCAAACAAAAAAACAGATATCCGTAAAATTTATGTTTTAAAATGTAGCTAATAGAAATGTCTAAAAATCGGTATCTGGAATTTTTTAATTCGGTCCCCAAGGGGGGCGGGGGGGGGGGCAAAACGTGATTTCACATGCGTAAAACGTGATTTCGCATAATCCTATATATCTCAAACAAAAAAAAATAGATAAACGTGAAATTTTTGCTCTAAAATATAGCTAATGCAACTATCTAAAAACCGATTTCTGGAATTTTAGAAATTCAGGTGGGGCAGCAGGGAAGGGGGGGGGGGCTATGGAGCAAAAACAAATAGAAATACAGTTAGGCTGTTCAAAATTGGTACAGATAGGTTTTAAAGGCCTGCAAGTCGAATGGGGATATTTTCGATTGTGTAAAGTTATTAGGAGGGGCAAGAAGGGGGGAGGGGAGGGGGGGGCAAAAAAATAAAAATAGTGTCAGGTCGTTCAAAATTGGTACATAGAGGTTTTCGATACTTACAAATCTATTGCGGATATTTTTGAATTTGTGAAATTATTAGGAGGGCGGGTAGGGGGTGGGGCGGTAAGGGGGGCTATGGGGCAAAAACAAATAGAAATACAGTTAGGCCTTTCAAAATTGGTACAGATAGGTTTAAGAGGCCTGCAAGTCGAATGGGGATATTTTCGATTGTGTAAAGTTATTAGGAGGGGCGAGAAGGGGGGGAGGGGTTTGGAGAGGGGGCAAAGAAATAAAAATAGTGTCAGATCGTTCAAAATTGGTACATAGAGGTTTTCGATACTTACAAATAGATTGAGGATGATTTTAAATTTGTAAAATTATTAGGAGGGGCGGGTAGGGGGGGGCTATGGGGCAAAAACAAATAGAAGTACAGTTAGGCCGTTCAAAATTGGTACAGATAGGTTTAAGAGGCCTGCAAGTCGAATGGGTATATTTTCGATTGTGTAAAGTTATTAGGAGGGGCGGGTAGGGGGTGGGGCGGTAAGGGGGGCTATGGGGCAAAAACAAATAGAAATACAGTTAGGCCGTTCAAAATTGGTACAGATAGGTTTAAGAGGCCTGCAAGTCGAATGGGGATATTTTCGAAAGTGTAAAGTTATTAGGAGGGGCGAGAAGGGGGGAGGGGATGGGGGGGGGCAAAAAATAAAAATACAGTTAGATCGTTCAAAATTGGTATATAGAGGTTTTCGATACTTAGTCGAAATGGCCTACACATGGTCATGGTAGCAATTTACATTTCTCCGAATCCAAAATTGGACGAGGTAGAGCATTTTATTCATCGCACTTTACTGGAGTACACTCAAGAAGGGTCGAAAATACTTGGTACAAATGGTAATAAATTTCCACTTATCTTGGCTGGCGATTTCAACATCAACTTCGCTGATAAAAAATCAGAGCGGTTGACAACTTTTCTTTCGGAAAAATTGAATTTGAAAATGAATAATGATCCACAAGAATACACAACAAAATATGGGACCACCATTGACGCGGTATTTTCCAGATACAGTGCGTATCGAAATGATAGGTCCACCCGCATTTTTCAAAATTTCGACGCTTAATTGAGAATAAGAATAACTTTTTTGGTAGAGATAATTAATCAGTAATTGTTATAACTATTTATGTAGACATTTCTTAAAAATGAATAATTCCTTTTTATTTTATGCAAATTTTCATTTTCAGACCGTTTCGAAAAGATAGGTCCGCCTTCAGAAATTTGCACCAATCACGTTTATTTCCAAAAAATGTGCATAAATATCGTTGCTTAGTCTTGCTGCGGGATTATGCTGGCTGCTGTGGAGGTATTTAAGCAGATTTGAACATCACGTTGTAATCAAACGAAATGGGTCGCCGTTGCAGTCTTCCGCTGGTTGAGCAGGGGAAAATTGATGCATTTAAAACGTGTGGAAAATCGAATAGAGAAATAGGTAAACTTTTAAACAGATCACATAATGTTGTAAACAATTATTTGCGACTTAGAAATGCTTATGGCAGTGAAAAATCATCTGGTCGCCCATCAAAAGTGACACCCCGACAAAGAAGGACTATCGTAAAGGAGTTAAAATCTGGAAATATGAGCTTATCCACTGTGGCCAGACAACAAAACCCTCCAATATCAAAATCTACAGTCCATAGAGTGGTAAAGAAGTTCGGCAATATAGTTTACGTGAAGAGGAAAGCAGCTCCGAAATTGACTAAAAAGCACAAAGAAAAGAGATTGAAATTCGCACATGAAGTGACGTCCTGGAAACAAGATTGGCATCGTGTGATATTCAGTGATGAAAAGAAATTCATCCTGGATGGTCCAGATGGCTGGCCGTACTACTGGCACGATCTGCGTAACGATGGACATATATTCTCGAAGAGGCAAGCTGGTGGTGGTTTCGTTATGGTATGGGCCGATTCGGAGCTGCAGGAAAAACTGATATAGCATTTGTAGACAATAGTTTGAATGCTGCAGGCTATCAACAGCTGCTTGAACAATATTTTCTTCCACAAGCAGAGCACATTGGGGGCCCATTCTTCATGTTCCAACAGGACAATGCTCCTGTGCATACTGCAAAGTCCATTTTCGAATGGTTTCTGGATAATGGTGTACATGTTATCGATTGGCCACCTTGCAGCCCCGACCTTAATTCGGTAGAAAACATGTGGGGTATACTCGCAAGAGCGGTGTATGCAGGCGGAAGGTAGTACAACAGTACTGCAGACTTGAAAAAGTCTATTTCCTCCGAATGGTCAAAAATCGAGAAAAAGTGTTCACAAAATCTTGTAGAATCCATGCCGAATAGGATTTATGAGCTTATTCTGAAACAAGGTGGAAAAATTTCTTATTAATTCAACATTAATTTGATGCTTGGTTCACTGGACCTATCTTTTTGAAACAGCTTTTTCATGTAATTTTTGTTTTCCTTATTATTCCTATTATTTGTATATTATTCATGTATTATTTTCCATTGAATGAAGTAATGTAGTTTATAAAATAGTACTTTGTACACAATAAAACCTTTTTTACCAACATAACTTTCGTCTTTACTGGTGGACCTATCATTTCGACACGCACTGTATTTAGAGGATATCAAGTCTCAAACTTATGTTTCTTATTTCAGTTACCATAAACCTATAGTTTCAATGATAAAAATTCCTGAATAACCTACATGTATTGTAAGATTATAAAAATATTTTAAACAATATTAACTTCTCATTTATTCAATGGGCCCACCAGCGGCCGAGCGGTTCTGCGCTCAAAGCTGGTAGATGGGAGGTGCCGGGTTCGATCCCAGGTCGCGCTCATCGACCTAGCCGTTCGGAGTTTTCCGTGGTTTCCTCCGAAACTCGCGTAAATACGGGCTAGGACCCCTTAGAAAGACCCCCACGGAGGGCATTCCCCCTCTAGGCCTAGGACACATCCGGAGTCAATCGGCCTTAAAATCCTACAACCAACTCATTTATTCAATAAAAGAAAAAAATTTGTTTTCTTATCGGTTACCACGCTCAAAAATTGTAACTTGAATTAATATCAAAGAAAAAACTTGAATTAATATCAAAGAAAAAAAAATACTGCATAAATAAAATAAATAAATAATTATAATTGCATAAGTTGATAAAAAATGCTATGCAATAGCTTTACCGCGGCAGTCCCCGAGTGCCACACGTTTTCTTATATTTGTTTATTTTTAGGTTAGATCTTATTAGATTAAATTACCAAAGCATAGAGCACTGGGAACTGTGTGAACCAAAGGAGTTTTGCCTTTTGATGTTATTTCGTATCAATACATCAGTTTATGTTAATTTCAGTAACTTCATAGTGTGTATTAAAATCACATAAACCAATTTAACTTTAAAAAATTATTTACTTTCCATTTTGTTTTCTTTTCTTTGTTAATTCCAGTCCTGTCCCATTCATCCCCATAGGTAGGGATGAATGGGACAGTGCACATGCATGTAAAAAACAATTATTATTTATTAAAAAGGATAACTTTTTATTAAAGTTTGTATGTTTATATGTAACTTATTACTGAAGTGTACTTATGAGCAATGTTACAAAATTCTGAATTACATATGGTGAACGTTATCAGTAAAAACATGAAAAATGTCCCATTCATCCCCACTCTCCCCTATATATTTTTTAATACATATCCAGATATCATGGAGAGATTTCAGAATTTAGACAACAATATGAGACTCTAGAAGGATATTGATAAACAGAAAAACATGACTTTTTTTCCTATCTTTACAAAATATATAAATTTAAATAACTCTTTCTTTGGAAATATGCATAAGTTAAACAACTCCCTAATATGTGTAAATATATGAAATAATTCTTTAATATGTCTAAATCAAATAACTCTCTTTCTTTGTATTGTAGTTTATTAGAAAGAAAATAATTATTTACAAGAATGAATCTTCATATGATTGGCATCTTTTAAAAATAATTGAAAATAAATTTATGTGAGCTTAGAATTTAAATTATTACATACTGAGAAAGCAATTCAATAGCTTCTCATATTTCAAAATTATGTATACTTATGCATATTTCGTAGAACTCTCTGAAACAATATAACATATTTATTTTCATCTTTCGAATGATAACTATAAAATAATAATAAATAAAAGCCCTTTTAAACTAATGTTTACCATACTCATTATTTCTATCGATATTTGAATAGTACGATGTTTCAACATAAATTTCAACTTATTATTGATACAGATTTCTATTTGAAAAAAAACCTTCATGATATTTCACAACGGATTTTGAAATGTCAACTCGATCTTTTTTTGACTTCCATAAAATTTTATTTCAGAAGATAAGGTCTGGATTCAGTTAAATAAACACATTTGAGAGGGTATTTGTATCTATATCTATGAAATGTATATTTCAAAAGATTTTTCTACATGAAAATTTTCAATTAGACTGAAGAAGTTTTTAAAAACTTATTTATTGGACTTATTAAAGTTATGTTTCTAGAAGTGGACTCAAAGATTTTTTTTTTTTTTTTTTTACGTTCTAATTTCTTAATTGCTCACAATTTTACAGCAGACTTTACTTTTTGTACCGAAAAAAAAAAGTCAATATAATAACAGTTTAATAATTTAAATTTCGCTTGACCCAAAATATGTTATAACAAATCCTGGAATATAGGTTAATTTACACATAAATTAAAAATATTTTGTTTAAATCATACGTTATTATTATTATTATACATTTTCTATGGTGTTCGCTAACAGACGCTAGTCGTAAACAAGCAGGGACGATTCTATTCCGAAAAAGAAAGACCGCATAGGCTACGCGGCCGCGGAAAGATTACACTTGATAACACGTAAACACCCATTCTCTTCTCTCACCCCTACAGGGCCTGATTACCCAAAAGGCTTGGGAAGCACAAGCTTCCCCTCTAAAATTTAAGAGGTGGCCCCAAAATGATTAAAAACAGGGTCTTGAATTTTCTGTTTTATATTTTCATACTGAGAGAGACCACGTGTCGAAACTTTGAGTAAGGTTATGCTATTCTTAGCTCCCATGGCGGGCTAATTTTCACCTGGAACGGGGTAAGTACCAGTCGCACTTTATGTCTCATTTTATTTATGAATGTCTGAGCGTTATTTTGATACCTTGTTTCTGTAATTAAGATAATTAGAACCAAAGAAATTAATAAAAATGTAACTGCTAAGATCACAACTTAAAAACAACACGTTTCCCTAATCTCCCCTAACATGGCCGATGGAGACCGCTCACTTAGGTCATGTTTTTGAATAATTTTAAGTATTTAATGATTTTCTCAAAGTTCTCCTGCGATTGGTGTTGATGCTACTAACCTAGATCTAACTTTTAAAACTGACCTCATGCAATTAGCACAATTAAAACAAAAGTTATTAAAGTTTAAAAGATTAAAAGTTTCCCTACCAATTTCCCTAATATGATAGCTCTAGTTCAGCACAAGTCACTTTTCCCTTCCTCCAGCAATGATTTCCCCTCCTTTCTCAAATTTAAATCAATACTCTTGGGTGGTTGCCACTAATTTTATAACAAATCTTTTCCTGGTATTTTCCGAATTTCCAGAACTAACGAATTTTAACCAAAACAAAAATGTTTTAAAACAGAGTTTAAAAAAAAAAAAAAAAACATCAACTCACTCACGATAAATTAATCAAACTTAAAAAAAAAATAAAAAAAAAAATAAAAATAATAATAATTATTCTCAGTAATTAGAGACAACCATCCAAAGATAATAATTTATTACCACTAACTGCAACTAACTACTTAGACAAATGGTGTTTGTGTTGGGAGCATTTACGTACTCACCGCAACAATGGGCACTTTTACTCCCCATAGTAAAATGTTAAGTTAGTACTTTGTTAAAGAAAAATGTACATTCTCATATTGGAGATTTCCATACTTGCTAATGAACATACATCTTTTAACTCACAGACACTAATCAACTCTGCGCACACATAAACCCTCAACCAACGCTCCAAATCTTTAACTGAATAAAATCAAAGGTAAATCCTTTCTTACACACACATGGTTGCTGTTGTGAACATCAACACACTTACAAAAGACACTTTTACTCTTAAAAGCTAAGCAAAAAGTAGGTTCTAAACATAATAATTAAGTACAAACTTCATCCTGGCGAAACAAATAAAATACATAAAAAATCGCTTAATGTCACCATAAAGGCGAAACATATACGTGCTCGCAGAATTTAATCATCTCAGCGCTCACCGCGGCTATCGGCATGCATTCCCTTTCTACATAAACTTATCAAGGGTTTTGGGAATAGGATTTAGGTCTAGAAATTTAAACTTCGCAGAATTCAAAATTGTTATAGACATCATCAAATCAAACACCATCCTTTCGCAATTGAAATTCAAGGTAGCGAACAATTAAACTAATAACAGTACGCTCTAAAACTTTTCCAGCTAAATAACAACGTAAAGCCTCTAGAACACTTACGCTTAATCGTTGCAAGGAATATCTACTTACTCACCGCAAATTTCGGCTTGCTTTTCCTATCTACGTAAACTTATTGAATGTTTTAGGTTTAAATTTAGAAATTTAAACTTAGCGGGAATCAAAATGATCTTTGACATCACCAAAACAAATAAACACCATCTTACTCAATATAATTATAAATTGATTTAATGCATAATTCAACTTTACCTAACGTTTCAAAACTTTTTTAGCAAAACTAACCAAACGTAAAACCTCTATAACACTCACACTTAGTCGTTGTAAGGAACATCTACATACTCTCCGCAGCTTTCGGCACGCTTTCCATACATTCATTCTAGCTCAGTGATTCTATGTAAAATTATCAAAGGTCTTAGGATTAAGATTTAAGTTTGGAAATCAAAATTGTTATAGACATCACCAAATTAAACGAACACCATCTTTCTCGCAGTTTAAAATCAATATAGCGAACAATTAAACTAAATTCCCTATACTCCAAAACTTTTGCAACTAAAATAACAATGTAAAGCCTCTAGAACACTCATGCTTAGTCGTTATAAGGAACCTCTACCTACTCATTGAAACTCTCGGACCGCGCTTATTCCTTTCTTTTCCTTTCCTAAATTACATCAAAAGTTTTATGATTAGAAAATTAAACTTGGCGGTAATCAAAATTGTTATAGACATCACGAAATCAAACAAACACCTTCTTACTCGTAGTTGAAAATCAAAGTAGCGCACAATTAAATTAATAACAATACGCTCCTAAACTTTTCCAGCTAAAACAACAATGCAAAGCCTCTAGAACACTTACGCTTGGTTGATGTAGGGAACTTCTACCTACTCACCGCAACTTCCGGCACGCTCTTCCTACATTCATTCTAGCTCAGTGTTTCTAGGAAAACTTTTCAAGGGTCTTAGGTTTAAGATTTAAGTTTAGAAAATTAAACTTAGCAGAAATCAAAATTATTATAGACAGCACCAAAACAAACAAACACTATCCTACTCGCAGTTAAAATTCAAGGTAGGTAGCGTGCAATAAAACTAAAAACCCTACGCTCCAAATCTTTTCCATCTAAAATAACAAAGTAAAGCCTCTATAACACTCACGCTTAGACATTGTAAGGCATATCTACTTACTCACCTCGCCCCGCTTTTCTCATCTAGGTTAACTTATCAAGGGTTTTAGGTTTATGTATTAAGTTTAGCAAACTAAACTTGGCGGAAATGAAAATTATCTTTCACATCACGAAAATAAATGAGCACCATCTTACTCAAAGTGGTAAATTAATTTACTGCAAAATACAACCTAAACCTAACGCTCCAAAACTTTTTCAGCAAAACTAATCAAACGTAAAGCCTTTATAACACTCACACTTAGTCTTTGTAAGGAACATCTACATTTCTCCGCAGCTTTCGGCACGCTTTCTCTACATTCATTCTAGCTTAGTGCTTCTAGGTAAAATTATCATAGGTCTTAGGATTAAGATTTAAGTTTTGAAATCAAAACCGTTATAGATATCACCAAATTAAACGAACACCATCTTTCTCACAGTTTAAAATCAATTTACCGAACAATTAAACTAATTTCCCTATACTCCAAAAGTTTTCCAACTAAAATAACAACGTAAAGCCTCTAGAACACTTACGCTTAGATGTTTTAAGGAACTTCTGCCCACCTACTGCACGTTTTTCCTTTCTCTTCCTTTCCAAAAATCTATGAAAAGTCTTAGGATCAAGATTTAAGTTTAGGCGATAATCAATAGTTATAGACACCACCAAATCAAACAAACACCATCTTACTCGCAATTGAAAATCAAGGTAGCGCACATTTAAACTAAAAACCTTAAGCTCCAGAACTTTTCCAGCTAAAACAACAACGTAAAGCCTCTATAACGCTCACGCTTAATCGTTACAAGGAATATCTACTTACTCACCGCAATTTTCAGCTTGCTTTTTCTATCTACGTAAACTTATTAAATGTTTTAGGTTTAAGTTTAGAAATTTAAACTTAGCGGGAATCAAAATGATCTTTGACATCACCAAAACAAATAAACACCATCTTACTCACAGAGGTAAATTGATTTATTGTGTAATTCAACTTTACTTAACGTTTCAAAACTTTTTCAGCAAAACTAACCAAATGTAAAACCTCAACAACACTCACACATAGTCGTTGTCATACTCTCTACAGCTTTCGGCACGCTTTCCCTACATACATTTAAGCTCTGTGTTCCTAGGTAAACTTATCAAATGTCTTAGGATTAAGAATTAAGTTTTGAAATTAAAGTTGGTTCAATTCAAAATTATTATAGACAGCACCAAAACAAACAAACACTATCTTACTCTCAGTTAAAAATAAAGGTAGAGCGCAATTAAACTAAAAACCCTTCGCTCCAAAACTTTTCCAGCTAAAATAACATCGTAATGCCTCTATAACACTCACGCTTAGTTATTGTAAGGCATCTACTTATTCACCGCAACTTTCGCCTCGCATTTCCTATCTAGGTTAACTTTTAAAGGGTTTTAGGATTAAGTATTAAGTTTAGAAAAATAAACTTGGCGGAACTCAAAATTATCTTTCACATCACCAAAACAAATAAACACCATCTTACTCACAGTGGTAAATTAATTTACTGTAAAATTCAACCTTAACCTAACGTTCCAAAACTTGTTCAGCAAAACTAATCAAACGTAAAGCCTCTCACACTTAGTCGTTGTAAGGAACATCTACATACTCTCCGTAACTTTCGGCACGCTTTCCATACGTTCATTCTAGCTCAGTGATTCTATGTAAAATTATCAAAGGTCTTAGGATTAAGATTTAAGTTTGGAAATCAAAATTGTTATAGACATCACCAAATTAAACGAACACCATCTTTCTCGCAGTTTAAAATCAATATAGCGAACAATTAAACTAAATTCCATATACTCCAAAACTTTTCCAACTAAAATAACAATGAAAAGCCTCTAGAACACTCATGCTTAGCCATTATAAGGAACTTCTACCTACTCATTGAAACTCTCGGCACGCGCTTATTCCTTTCTTTTCCTTTCCTAAAATACATCAAAAGTTTTAGGATGAAGTTTTAAGATTAGAAAATTAAACTTGGCTGTAATCAAAATTGCTATAGACAACACGAAATCAAACAAACACCTTTTTACTCGCAGTTGAAATTCAAAGTAGCGCACAATTAAACTAATAACAGTACGCTCCAAAACTTTTCCAGCTAAAATAACAACGTAAAGCCTCTAGAACACCCAGATTTAGTTGTTGTAAGAAACATCTACCTACTCACTGCAACTTTCGGCACGCTTTTCCTTTCTAGATAAACCTATCAAAGGTTTTAGGAAAAGATTTAAGTTTAGAATTTTAAATTTGATCGAAATCAAAACTGTTATAGTCATCACCAAATCATACAAACACCCTCTTACTCGCAGTTGAAAGTCAAGGTAGCGCACAATTAAACTATTAATCCTACCCTCCAAAACTGTTCCAGCTAAAATAACGATACGTTTAGCCTCTATAACACTCACATTTAGTTGTTTTAAGGAACATCTACTTACTCATCACAACTTTAGGCACACTCTCTCCTTAAGGTTAACTTATCATAGGTTAAGATTTCATTTTAAGTAAATACTCTAGGCAAATCTTAAGGTTTTTTTTTTTTTTAGAACACCAAAATAAACAAACACCTTTTCGCTCGCAGCTGTAAATTAACTTAACGCACAATTCAACAATTAACACAACGTTCAAAGACTTAACAACTAAAATAACCAAACGTAAAACTTCAATACCAGTCACACTTTGCTGTTGGAAGGTACATCCATTTACTAACAGTGGGTTTGAGGTTTTAGTACTAACTTAAGAAATTTACTCAAGGCGAAATTCAAATTTAATTTATTTAACTTTAATTTAATCTAGTTTTTAATTTTCTGTTTAATTACATCACTAAAACAATAATCACCTTCTCGCTCGCAGACAACCACTTTCTCTCCTAGGTCTCTTTTCAATAGTCCATTCACTCGTCTAATTCATCAACACCCCCCTGCTCATTAACTCCTTACTCACAACTAGCATCGACACCAAAACCCTACCTTAACAATTAACTTCACAATCTTAAACTTAAAATTCACTTCCTGAGCTCAGACACCCCCCCCCTTCTTTTTTTTTTTTTTTTTTTTTTTTTTTTTCCCTCCCTCTTCTCTCTTTTCTCTTGCACATAATCTAAAGAACACACAAGAAACTAATAAAAATCAAAATTAAATTTTTCTTTAACTAATAAACAAATAAATAGCATTTTAATTATTTTTAATTATTATAAACTTAATTATTTCTTTCTTTTTTTTTTTTTTTTTTTTTTTTTTTTTTCTGAGACATGGTGTGACTGGGAAAACCCCATCCACTTTTCTGAACGTTATTCTTAATTGTTGTATTTTATTACTGTGCTCTCTTTTCTATACTTGTGCTTTTCCTGGGACACCTTCCAGGCTTTCTCCCAAGAGGTACATCATAATCATTTAAAGCCATGACACCCTCGATGGGTGACTCGGCATCGACTGCCACGTCCCCCACTGCAGAGGAACTCTTGCAATCCATAAAAGAATCCCTTTCGAACAATATAAAAAACCTTGTAGAAGGGAAGACAGATCTTGAGACTTATAAAACAGAATCTCTCAAACATGTCAAAGTAACACCAGTCAACAACCACCTTTCCTTGTTGGACAAAATTATCAGATCTCTTACAGCCTCATTAGAACTTTTGGCAGATCCACCATCAATCCCTTTATCTAACAAACAAGATCCCTTCATAATTTCTACACAACAACAGTTAATCCAAGCAACGGAACAAATCCTGAAATCCTCAATTTCCAACATTATAGAATCAAACGCAACCTCATCACTTATATTGGAAGGTCAACATCTCCAACCTGCAAGAAATCAATCATCATCCTACGAAACCAACTTCCCACCACTTCCTGCAAGAGACCAGCGAGAAAACTTAAGAGTAATAGTTCATCCCCTCGATGGTACCAACAAAACAGATATTTCAAAAGCATTACGCAAAACAGCGCAATCCAATGAATTTCACACACAAATAAAAAATATCAAGGAAACGAAGAACAATAACCTAATTTATAACTTTAACAATCAAGCAAACATGGAAAACTTCGTCAAGCTTCTCAGAAACTCCGAGATCTACGGCACAAAAGTAGAACTGATAAATCCAGCCCCCAAAAGGGAAAAACTACTGCTTATGAATGTGCCCACAGACATAAGTGAGGAAGACCTTATGAAAGAACTGTTAACAGAACTTGATATAAACAGCAATGACCTCAACATTCTCAAACCAATTAATAGCAGATCAAAAGACACTCAACACTGGCTCCTGGAGGGAGACAAAGCCCTCGTCAATTTTCTCATTGCAAAAAGATCGCTCACCATCCTGTATACCAAAATTGCAGTACGGCAATATATCAACATCGCACGCTGCACACGCTGCCAAGCATTCAATCATACGAAGTCAAACTGCTCATCACACGTTGAGGCATGCGCAAAGTGTGCAGGACCTCATCACACAGACAATTGCACATCAGATTGCAGTGCCTGTATAAACTGCAGAAGGCACAGCATTAACGAAGATAGACATTACGCATTCGCTGCTACCTGCCCCATCTACAAGAAAAAGAAAGACCAACTCTTAAGCTCCTATTACAACAACACAAGAGGATCATCATCACCACTTGCCCAATCTATTCACCCGCCACCAACATCAAGCTACATCTCTCGCCCGCAAGCATCAGTCACGACATCTACACACTCTCATCAGCCCAAAACATCCGTCAGCAGGACAGCCAACACAGATTTCAGCAACAATCTAACTCCACCACCTTCGCTACCACCATACTTTTATCAGCATTTCCCACTCCCATTCAACCAACAATTTCAGGACTATTTCATGAACTCGAACTATCATGGCAGGGACTATACATATTGATTCACAACCAACTCAATCACAAAAGGTAAGTCAGCAGCTTTCAAATGATGCTAATGATAACAATAATACAAATTCCATTAACTTCCTGCAAATTAATTTAAATAAGAGTGAGGCTGCCATAGAAAATCTGATAAAATATGTAGACACAAATAAAATCGACATTATCTTAATGCAAGACCCTAATATAAAATATCAAAAAATTACCCATCTCCCACAAGGCTGGGCCTCCTTCCTCTCTAAAAATCTTAATGCTGCAATAGTTGTAGTAAATCCGCTATTTTACAGTATATTAATAGAGAAATTCCAAAACTCAGTGTTCATCAATTTAACAACAAATCAAGGAAATTTAACTTTAGGATCACAATACTCCCCACCGAGATCTCACGAGGAGCTGGAAAATGATCTTCAAGAATGGACAGCTAAATTCAACACTCTGGATAAATTTTTAATTGGGGGGGACTTCAATGCTCACTTAAGATCTATGCATTACACTAGAAATGACGCCAGGGGCCTTGTTATTCAAAATCTCCTAGCAACATGCAATTTAACAATCATCAATGATCCATCAAACGAATACACATTTAACATACACAATTCTTACGGTAATCCTGACTTGACACTTTGTGGCCCAGGGATCCTCCCTTTCGTCGACACATGGTTTGCAGATCATGATAATGATTCACAAAGCGACCATGTTTACATTAGATTCAAATTAAACTTAAAACCAGAGAAAAAATATGACTTCAGATACAACACCAAATACACGAATTTCAAAAACTTTAATAACAACTTTAAAACACATCAAGTAACACTACTGGATTCCCTTAGGCGCGCACATGATTATGAGAAATTAAACGAATGGACTAATGAATTAATACACATAATAACCTCAACAATGAATGCCACATTGCGAAAAAGAAAATTAGAATACAAAGTTAATGTTACCTGGTTCACATCATCCCTCAAAATTCAGAGAAACAAAGTTAACGCCCTATACAAAAGATCAAAGAAAAACCCTGATAACGAGCAATACAAGTTAATTTACAAAAGAGAAAGAGCGAGGTACAGGAAGAACTTGTTAAAGGCGAAAAAGGATTCCTGGGTTACATTCTGTCAAAAACACAAAGAAACATTTGGGAAAATATTTAAAATTATCAGGGGAAAAAATCTCAAACATACTGATTTAGTATACACACAACTCTCAACATCCAATATCGCAGATACTTACATAGAAGTTATTAACACACTCATAGAATCTCACTACCCGTCATTACAAAGAACACTTCACAGCACACAAATTTTAACTAATGACTTTAATAACGATGAAAAAATTCACCTAAAAGAATTACACTACTGCACTAACTCACTACCACCAAACAAGGCCCCTGGGGTTGATTTAATAGATTCAAAATTACTAAAAAATCTTGTCAAAAATTACCCGTCTCTCTTTATAACTTTCTTCAATAAATGTTTCTCACTAGGGTCCTTTCCAACGATCCTGAAGAGAGGTCTAGTCATCTTCTTTTCAAAGAAAAACAAAGATCACACAAATCCCAACTCCTATAGGCCTATCACTCTTCTGCCCACATTAGGCAAACTAATAGAAAAAATCATAAAAAATAGAATTATGACAGCTCTGGAGAACTCAAAATTTTTTGACGAATCACAACATGGTTTTCGAGAAGGAAGGGGCACCATCTCAGCGATCAAAAAATTCAAACAACTAAAATCAGAAATTCAGGAGAAATTCAAATATTGTTGTGCAGTCTCTTTCGACATTCAAGGGGCTTTCGACTCCCTGGATTGGGGGCTTCTCACTGAAATCATTGGGGCCTTACCCATTCAAAACTACTTAAAATTAATCCTGTTAGACTTCATCAGAGATAGGGTCTGTGGAGTGAAGATCGCGGGGTCGATCCAATGGCGGGATGTCGGGAGGGGGTGCCCTCAAGGGTCTTGCCTTGGACCGATGATGTGGCTTTTCGTCGCAGACCGGATCCTCAAACAATTCAAACTTCATGATAATAACATAATAGCCTACGCAGATGATTTTATAATTTTGGTTGGAGAAGACACCAGGGCCAAACTAGAAAATAAAACGAACGATTTAATCAACATCTTTAATAACATTTGCAATAATTTAAAACTTAAACTCTCAACGAACAAAACGACCTCAATAGTTTTTGGCACTGGGGTTTTCGTTTCTAGAACACCAATTTTTAAATTGAACAATAAAAGCATTCCTGTTAAAAATACTCTTCAATACTTAGGCCTAACAATTGACAAATCATTTTCCTGGATCCCTCATCTACAAGCTATAAGAGAAAAAATTTTAAACAGCACTAGTGGCCTATCATATCTAAGAAATAGAGATAGGGGTCTTCAATCAGACATCTTAAAAATCTGGTATCTAACAGTTTTTCAAAAACAGATTGAGTATGGCTTCGAGATTTGGTGGGAGGACCTAAATTGCCACGGGGTACGAAACCTCAAGTCTGCACAACGTCTCGCTCTCTTGAGCGTTATCAAACCCTTCAAAAGCATTTCAAGTGACGCCCTTTGTGTCCTGGCTGGTGTCCCTCCGATCACGATCTACATAGCAAACAAATTCAGACAATATAACATTCTCCAAGGAACCTCATCTATACAAATACAAAATACAAATATTTCAAAAGAAAATTTAATGCTTCCCATCCCTACCTTCACTTTTCCGAAGTACTATAAACATAACAAAATTAAAATAATAGAGAACCCACCATCTTCAGAGCTACAAATTTATACAGACGGATCAAAAATGCCTGGCGGGACCTCATGCGCTTTTGTAGTCTACTACAAAAACAATATTATTCACACATATCAAATTAAACTTCACCACCTAAATTCAATTTTTCAGGCTGAGCTCTTGGCAGTAATACAGGCAATTAAATGGCTCATAAATTCATCCTACAAAAATTTAAACCCAATAATATTCACAGATAATCAATCAACAATTAAAATCCTAAATCAACCATATCCAAAATACGAACTTATTAGAGAACTATATGAAAGCATAGATCAATACAAAGAGCAAATAATCCTAACTTGGACAAAGGCGCATGTGGGAACGGCAGGCAACGAAATGGCAGATTCACTTGCAAAACAGGTTATTTCACAAAACATCTTCGATGAACAGATCTCTCTTCCTCTTCCAGCTTCACTAGTAAAATCATCCATTAATAATAAAATTATCACAGATTGGCAAAGAGAATGGGGGCACAGCGATAAGGGTAGGGATACGTTTTCAGTCCTTAATAACGTAAGCAAAAGTTTTATCAGTCCAAATAAAATAGTTACATATTTTATCTCAGGCCATGGCAGCTTCCCTACATTTCTACACAAAATTAAAGTATTAACATCAGATAAATGCAAATGTAACAATAGTAAAATAGGATCCCCTTTTCATTATCTCTTTGAAAAATGCAATTTAATCCCAATTAATTTCAGATTCAACAGAAACCACACAATTCGTAAAAACATGCAAACAGTTCTTTTAAACACAAACAACTACAATAAATTAAAAGATATCTACAACATTCTAATTCAAAACTTTTCCACCATCAAATATAAGATTTAGCATCGTTCACTGGCAGCTGGCTTGCCTTTTTTTTTTTTTTTTTTTTTTTTACTTTTTAGTGTTTTGGTTTTAAAATGTGTTTGATCCAAAATTTGTAAAAAATTTGATTTCTAAATAAATTAGGGAACTCTTCCACTTTGATCCCCGGGCCTGTCGCCCGGGATGCGGAATCGCTAGATAGTGGCAGTCAGGTTCGCCTGCCTGCCTAAGATGCATTTTTCCCCTGCGGGTAGATGTGTCTTTCCCGTGGTCACTATTGAACTCAGTGGCGACGGTAAATACATGTCTATGGCACTAAATCGTGAGATGTGCCGCTCCATGGTGGAAGTTTTCCTTTCCTTTTCCTTCCTTTCCTTTTCATACTGAGATTGAATTTTTCACAGAAAATTCGCCTAAAGCAAGATAAAATACTCACTATTTCGGGAAAAATTTATTATTTAACCTCCTGAATGTTCTTAATTAATAAGTTATACGATTTTAATGTTGTGTGTAGAAACCACCCAGATATATGAATGAAAAAAAAAAAAAAAAACTATAAACATACACTAATTTTTGGTCTATAGCATTTTTATATTACAATATGTAACAGGAAAACAAGATTTTCTGAAATGAAAGAGGGCCCCAAAATGATACTGAGCTTCCCCTAGCTTCAAAGCTTAATCGGGCCCTGCACCCCTATATTGATAAAATCACAGCAGACCTAATGCATGTGCTTGCATGCGATTTGATTATATTCTGAAACAAAAACATATAGTGCAATAATTTATTTTCTAGCTCAGAATATCTGATACTTTCAATCTAGAAAACGTGTTGTCATTAAAAATAACATAACAATGAATAGATCCAAAAATGGATTGACTTTTAAATGAAATAAGGTAAAGTGTGCTAATTTCGTCCCCCAGCCACCTTAAGGCCCTTGGAAGCAATAATTTTCCCTGAAACTTACCAGATTTGAATGTTGCATTCACTAACTATCCATAAACATCTATGTATTATATATACATCCATTATCTAACCATAGCCAAATTGACTACCAAAATATTTTTACCAAATCAAACAGCTGTATTTCAAAAGTTACCTATATTTGGCAAAAATAAAAATAAAAAGTGGTCCCAGTTTCATTCCCCTCAAAAAATCTAATAAAATGAAACTTTACTTATGAATTAAAATTTATTTCAAAATGAATAAAGGTACAAAAAACTGTAGCAATTAATTGAAGAATAACTGAAAGAAATATTAGGCATTTAAACATTAGGAACATATGCATGTTGCTGAATCTCCTCTTTTAGAAGTCGATGATGTGATCATTGGCATTTTCCTGATGTCTTTAGGATTGATGGGCAGCAGAAGTATGCTGAACATGGCCACTTGATGACGGTTGATCAGTTACCGTGAAATTTTCGCCGTATGAGGGCAACACCTCCTGTAATAATGTCTCCGAGCTGAGCTCTACGTTATGAAAGGTCGGTCGATTTTATCCAATCAACATTTCCTATGATATATGTTGGATCGTGGGGATTGAATAAAATCGGCCGATCTTCCGCGACGTAGAACTCAGCTCGGAGGCATTATTACAGGTGGTGTTGATGAGGGACAGAAAAAGGGAGAAAATTAAGAGTTTGAAAGAGGACGAAATTGGGGCTATGCTTCCTCCCAACATGTTAAAGCTTCAGTTCTCGTAAAATGAACTGAACATCTGAAGATTCACTGCATGCTTCTATTAGCATCTTACCAACACAGAATACATGAATGTATGAGGAAGAATGACTTGCAGTATTCTAAATAACATTCTACAAAAGACATAGTAAGAACTCCCCTCTTCTAGAAACAGGAAATCCAACGTATATAACAGATGTATGTACCTTTACGAACGAAATATTTACTACTGACTCGTTATACCTCCCGCTTCTTCTGCCTGGCATGACAGGTGGCGCCACTCACGGATAAGCAGAAAGGTAAAGGGGACGAAATTAGAGAAGGGGACGAAATTAGAGCAATTTACTCTACATGTGTGCTAAAAATGAAAGCTTGAAAATTCAAAAAATGAAATAATGCATCAATCATAAATTATGAAACACTTTCTCATGTTACGGGATACAGTAAAAGTGAGAGTGTGTCAGAGAATAATTGAGTAATGCTTTTTAAAACAGCAAAGAAATAAAATCATGCATCATTGATAAATTATGAAACACTTTCACGCATTTCGAAAAACAGTTATAGTCAAAGGGAGAGTGAAACAGAGAATGACCGAATGAATGTTATTAGAAAATATTCAAAACAAAAATAATAGTGAATAATTAACTAAAATCATGCATCATACGTACATCAAGAAAAATAATTAAAAATAATTTTTAATAATTTATAGTGAAACAAACAGATACTGGTGGGTGAAATTGCTAAAATCGGCTTAAGACAGATTGCGATTTTCTTTTCCTTATTGTTTTATTATTGTATAAACATATAGGTGTTTGTACCAAACTCAAAATCCGCCTGTTAATCTTTATTCAGATGAAAAGACACAAGATTGAAATCTACAGACCGGTACTGGATCAGCGCCAAGTAAAGTTGAGTGGTAGTTTTTTTTTTTTTTTTTTTTTTTTTTTTTTTGGGGGGGGGGGGGTCCAGTTCGGATTGAGTAAAACAAAATTGTGTTTTTCTGTGGGGGGAGAGGAAGGGTTATGCTTAAATTTGTCCAATTTTTTTAAATTTTTTTTTTTCCCTCTCTTTTATATCCAGCAGGTCTGCTTTAAGTTCGAATCGGTTTGATACACACGGTTGTTTCAAACACCTTTTACAATGATAGGCTGAAATTTGTTTGGAATAATATATTTGCACAACCGGTATATGTATCCTAAATATTTGCATGTACAGATGCATATATTAAAAATTTGATCCTCCATCTTCTTTGAAAATGGCCGAACACTTGAAATCAGGCTGCTGCTAGAAAAATTGCCATCCCGGTAACTTTTGAAATATTAAATAAATTTGAATCAAAGTTGATTAATGCTCTTATCTTACAAATATCTTGGATGTGTTCACTGAGCAACTTGTTCCGTCAATTTGTTTCCAAAAAATTGTTAATCATTTGAAATTTGCACACTCACATTATGAAAAATGTATTTTAGACAGAATTTGTTTAATTTCGATGCATGCATAGTCTCTATCAATGTCTCAACCAAATGTGTTAATTAACTTGATCCACCATGGTGTTTCCAAATAGCGGTTATTTGAATTAGAACGGCAACTTGAAACTTTTCTATTAGGCTAACTTTCAAAATACTGAATTAATTCGAACCAAGTTTAAACAGCATACTTATCTTAGAAATATATTTGATTTGTTCGTTGGCTAACTGGATGCATCATCTGTTTGCTTGTGTCTGCAACTTCAAAATTTAAAAATTCATATAAAAGAAAGGTTTTTATGAATCGATTTGCTTAAACACCGTACGCACATAGCCTACATCAGTATCTCCACCAAGTTTATAAATAACTTTATTTGTCATCTTATTTCAAAACGGCAGACACTTGATAAGAAAAAAGAAATCAACCTACTCTTCCGAGGGAGCCAGTAGGACTTATTTTGACTCTACATTTATTTTCTCCATCCCCCGATGGCTGGAGATGGTTCTGTGCTAAAATTCATTGGAAATTTCCAGTATTTGGCTCTAATTTAACGTAGAGATTCGAAACTTCGGAAACGCTAAACTACCCTTTTCTGTCAAATTTGATCACCAAGTTTGTCATCAAAGAGTAATCTTAGTGGAAGTAAAAGCAAATGCCATTTATTTCCACTTCAACTGTAAAACTACTTCCGCTTCAACACCACAATTCATGCAGTGGGGGGGGGGGGGGGGATATAATCCGTCGAAGTAGTATGTAAAAATTTCTCGAAACTATTTAAACATTTAAAAATAAAATTTTTATTTTTGTTTTATTTTTTATTTATTTTTATTTCTAATGGTCACTTCTAACGACTTTTCCCCTTGATTTTACATTAGTACAGTTTAACAATATAGTCTAGGCATATGTGGTTAATACTTTATTAATTCGCTCATAAAGGTTTTTTTTGTGTGTGTGTGTGTGTGTGTGTGTGTGTGTGTGTGTGAAATTAATGCAAATTCTGTTGTAAAATTCTCAAAACTAAAATACAAATTTAAATTAAACTCATTGTAACATTCCTTATTACAATTTTTAGATCGAGAGAGTTAGTGGATTAAAAAAACATACGGTTTGAATTGAGAACTTCTTTTTTGAAGTTGGTTAAAAATTATATAAAATAACATAAAATAGTTTATCTAATTATGTTTTCCTTATTTCCCTCTTTATTCAATACATATTTATTTTAGTTCATATAAAAATATTTAAAAGTTTTTTTTTTTTTTTTTTTTTTTTTTGTTTAATCGTGTTTTGATTTCATGTCATGTTCCTCTCATTTTACACTCATACCTACAGTTTTTGGTTTGGTGAAGAGTTAGTGCTTAATTGTTCCGAAAAAAACAATTGCTGTAATTTGTAATTGTAATATTCTTCTTCATCGAGATATTAAAAATATTTTTTTCGGTTAGAATTCTTATTAAACTAAATTTTAATCTATATAATAATAAAAGAAGATGTCTGTCTGTCTGTCTGTCTGTCTCTTTGTCTGTGCGTTCAGCCCCTACTGAACGCAGAAGTATAAAATTTGACATACGGGTGCTCAGAAGCCTTCCCGAGTTGATAGTGAAAACAGAATTAAAAAATTTTAATTAGTTCCGGAGATATTAATGAAAATGTAGACCTGTGTCTAATCAAAAAGCGATCTCAATGACTGAGAATTCACCGCGATTGCATAAAAATAGATATTTTAACGGAGTTAAAATCAGAAAAAGTGGAAAATAATTTAGAAATATTAGTTCGATCGTTACGAATTTGGTACCAAATGAAAGGGGATTTTTTTTCCGAATCTAAGAGTGCAAGTAGCTTATCTCTACAGCAATTAGATTTTTTAAAATTAACTAAAGTATGAAATTTAGTTGCCAACAAGCAGAACACTTAACGGCCCTCTTCACTTACCATCGCCGGAAGCCCGAGCCAATGTTATTCTATGGGGAAATTTTCTTTACAAATAACTTATTAACTAATACATATTTTTTAATTCTGTTTTTGCATTTAGAAAATTCCCAACTGTTAAATTGACGGCTCTTTTTTAAAAATGTATTTTTTTTTTTAATTTTTAATATTTTATTTTGAAATTGCAAAATGAAAAAATTTCACATACTGAAAATTTGTATTTTGCAGCTTCAAAATAAAATATAAAAAATTAAGAAAATAATTTTTTATAAAAAGTCCGTCAATTTAACAGCTGGAAATTTTCAGAATGTGAAAACAGAATTTAAAAATATGTATTAGTTAATAAGTTATTTGTAAAGAAAAATTTCCCATAGAATAACATTAGCTTCGGTTTCCGGAGGCGGTGAGTGAAGAGGGCCCTTAATTATTTCATTTATCAAAGATTCTTCAGTGTCAGGTGCTAGACATGCTGGCTTCCGGTCGGGAAAAATTGTTTTTCGTTTTTCGCCTACGTGACAAAGTAGTTGAAATAAAAAAAGCAGTTTTTGAATTTTTTCAATTTAAAATCGATCAAAAGCAGAACTTCGAAATTGCCTTTTTTTTTTTTTTTTTTTTTTTCCTTTTTTTTATGAATTCGGTTGTAAAAAAGCAGTTTTGGAATTCTTAAATTTTAGACGGATTTCAATAGAAATCGTTAATCGCCCTTGATAGATTAGCCATTTTGAGTCTAAAATATATCAAAGATATTCATTATTGTAATACATAATACATCATTCAAAAGATATTTTAAAGTATTTTTATTGCAGGCAATTAAAATGATATAAGCCGTTAAAATTCTGTACGAAACTTTCAGAGAAAACTACGGAAAAACCAGAAAATTTTTATTCTTTTATATTTTACAGAGTTTCAAATTCAGATTTTCGCTCACATTTCGTACTAATAATTTTTAACGGTATATAGCCCGGAATTAAGCAAGTTTTGGAGAAAACCACAGATAAGTCAGACACAAATCTTTTTAAAAAAATGTTTGTATTATCTTTGTATTTCAGCTTCTAATTAGTATAATTTCATTTTTATATTATCGAAAGTGGAATTCGAGATTCACCTGATTTACACGTTTTAAGGTGTCCTGATTAGGTTTTCTTTTGTATCTCAGCTACTAATTAAAATAATTTCATAAGTAACACATTATTTGAAAGCTTTGTTGATTTGGAATTGAACAATATATTACAGAAATTTCTACCGCCAGATGGCGCTGTAATATTTTAAAATTTCAATATTTCAAATTCTAATGAGCGAGGAAGTTGTTGTAAGTTCTAAAACGGGGATAAGGCGCCTGCGGCGCCACCGAGCGGGACTTAGCTAAAGTCAGAAATTTGAAAGATCATAACATGGTGAGCGAACAGGCTGTTTCAGATATTGAAAAGGGAAAAAGGCGCTGAAGGCGCTACCGCACGGGAATTTACTGCGATTTCAATAATCTATTTTCACGATATATCAATAAGCTGTTATTAGACCTGATACGGGAAAAAGACACCGCAGGCGCCACCGAGCGGGAGTTTCGTAAAGTCGGATTTTTCAGGGATCGCTAACCAGCTGGTCGCCGAAGGCGGCTAGTGTGAAATAATCAACTTATTTAAAAAAATTTCAGATAATGATGAAATTTATTCGTAAATATATGTTCGAAAAGTTGTTTTTTGAAGTAATATATTATGTAAGTCATTCCATCCTTATGATATTTTTAAATATTATATTCAGAATAAATATTCTTCTTAGTCATGCATTACAAAAATAATATTCCTTCAGCTTTGTTCATTCTTATCAAAATCTTATTTTGTTTGAAACACTATGAAATAGATGCATTTATACATTAAATGAAAAAAAAAAAATTATTTATTTATTTTTTTTTTTTTTTTTTTTTTTTTTTTTTATCTAAATAGATACTTATTTCTTTGCGTGTATTCAAGACTATGCATTAACAATGAGAATTCCAAAAATGTTATAAATAAAGTTAAGAAAATGTATGCCTCGCTGCAGAATTTGAGTTTAAAGTGTTTTTCACTTATTTGCTAAGACATTTCTGCCCAACTTCAGAAGAATTTAGTAAGTGTCCATAAATAGCTTGGTGGAAAGAAAAGATCTGAAGAATAAAAAAAATGTGAATTCCTTGTGTCAGCTATTTAAACTTTCAAAATAACTAATTTTTAAAAATTAAAAAAAAAAAAAAAAAAAAAAATGAAAAATGAAAAATCTTTCCTTTACATAAAATAAATCATCCATTGTCAGTCTATAACTAAAATTGTAAATTTTTTGAGTGCAAGATTCTTGAAATTCAGCAATGCGGAACAATAAGTCCACTCTTCACAAATCTTCTGTGATATGACATATTTCTCAAAGAAAAGAATCTATTTCAACGCTATTTTGAAATCTTTAAAACTTCAAAATGTTTGCTTAGATATTTGTTTAGATCATTAAATCGATGACGGAAGAAATAAATCTTTCTTGCAAACTATTGTCTTACAAGGAGAGGTCACGACATGGAAAATTCAAATCGGGACGAAATTGCGCAGGATTGTAGTATACTATGAGGGTAACAACATATTAAAGCAATAGGACCCACTATCCACAAAATTTCGAGAAAAAAGCATTTAAAGTTTCAGTAATCTTTAAATAGAAGTTATTTCGTGATCGAGCAAGCGCTCCAGTGGTGTGATCTTAAAGCGCGAGTCTGCTAGCCTGACGACTTGGGTTCGAGCCTACCTCGAGACAAACTTTTTTTTTTTTTTTTCTTCTCTAACTTTTTATGAAATCTAAACTTTTGATTTATTTTTACTTTATTTTACAATTCAATTCAAAATTTGAAAATTTTAATAAATTATTTAATTTTCTTGAGTATAAAATAACTTTTTCTATTTTTAATATTTATAACTTAAAAATACAATAAATTTCTATAACTTAAAAAATAAAGTTTAGTTTTACAAAACCCTAAATAAGAAACAAAGAAAAACAGACAAATATTTAAATAATTAAAAAATAAGCAAGCTGTAAACAAAGTGTAAAATAGCAGGTGTTACTCAAATCTTGGTTTAAGCTTCCTGATTTTGTTTGAATGTGTATAAATTACGTAAACGCTTCTGGCTTGTTAATAATAGAGGGCAGGTGGAATTATTTTGTGCAAGGAAGGATAAAAAAAAATAAAAGAAACGATATTCATTAACATTTAAAATCTATATTTAAAGATAACATTTCTTTACCTGAAATAATTTAATAGCGTTGTAATCCTATACTATAATTTTTCAAGAAACTGTATTGATTGGAGAAGTAATTATTTAATTTGGATAGTAATTATATATGCAATTAAAATGATCATTTCTCTGTATTATTATTATTTTTTTTTTTAATTTAAAAAACAAAATGTACTGTTGTTTCAAGCATACCTAAAATAAAATAAAATATATTTCGATAAATAATCAAAAACAGTTTCTTTAGTTTTACCTTATTTTACAGTTAAAATAAAACTAAAATTTATTTTTTAAGTTATAGAAATTTGTTGTATTTTGAAGTTATATATACTAAAAATAGAAAAATTTATTTATTTTATATTCAAAAAATTAAATAATATTTTATTAAAATTTTCAAATTTTGAATTGAATTAAAAAATTTAGTAAAAATAAATAAAAAGTTTAGATTACATAAAAGTTAAAGAAAAAAAAAAAAAAAAAAAAAAAAAGTAGTCTCGAGGTAGCCTTGAACCTAGGTCGTCTGGCTAGCAGACTCGCGCTTTAAGATCACACCACTGGGGCGCTTACTCGCTTGCGAAATAACTTGTATTTAAAGATTACTGAAACTTTAAATGCTTTTTTCTCGAAATTTTGTGGATAGTGGGTCCTATTGCTTTAATATGTTGTTACCCTCATAGTATACTACAATCCTGCGGAGTTTCGTCCCGATCTGAATTTTCCATGTCGTGACCTCTCCTTGTTAGAGTAATAAAAATTCGCATGCATATACATTCAAATATAATAACGTTAAGTAATATTAAAATTTATCGAAAACTATTTAAACATTTAATTTCTTTTTTTTTTTTTTTAGAATTTTTAAACAGTCTCGCTGTTAACGATTATTTTTCCCTTGACAAGTACAGTAAAAGGTAAGGAAAGTACAGTAAAACGATACATTCTATATATATTTAGGTAATACTCTGTTGATTCACAGAATACGTTTTCTATTTATTTTTTTTAATGGTAAAATTTAATGAAAGTTCAATTGTAAAACACTCAAAATTGAAAAATAAATATATAAACAAAATTCATTGCAACATTTTCTTAAACAGTTTTTAGATCGAGAGAGTTAATAGTTTAATAAAGCATTAAAAAAAATAGCTAAATCAATTACTTAATTTCATTATCTTTATTCAATTCTTTTTTTAATGTATATTTACTTTAATTCACACCAAAATATTTATTTACTTTTTCTTATTTTATCTTGTTGATTTAGTTTCATGTCATGTCCCTTTCATGTTACACACATAGGGCAGACTGAGGCTGAGTGGACCACCCCTATTTAAATCTTTTAATATTGAACTCTTTTAATTTATATTGAGACTCATAGACGGCAGCATGGTACTACTTGTATACATCCAGAAAATCACATGGTAAATGCTCAGGTGGCCATTTTATACAAATTTTATGTTTTGAGGTGCTCAAAATAATTTTTCATGTTTGAAGTTTTTTTAATTTTATCAGGACTGAACAATTGACTACAAGTATTGGATAGTTGTTAAGAAAAGGTAAGATATTGTTGTTTTTAAATTTATAAAAATTATTAGCATATTTATAGTCTATATATAATTTTAATATTATTATTTGTTTTGTCTGGACATGGGGCACAGTGGATCGCCTTTCAATACGTCTAAAGTCCAAATTATATTTAATAACTTATTTATTTTAGTTAAATTTACATATACAAATGTAATGTGACTCAAAGTAATTAATAAAAAAAAATAATCTTAATGTTATAGTAAAATAAATTTCTGAAAAGGGAAAATAGTTGAATGGTAATATAATTATTATGAATATCTAAATGTAATAACTATTTGAATTGTTTAATATTAAAAAAATAAATAAAATGATTATGTGATATAATAAATTGTAGGTTATATAAATTTAATGTTGTTGTTTTTAGGAGCAACATATAAAAGATAAAAGTAGAATAATTTTAGTTAAAAGTAGAATAATTTATTTAATTCTCACAAATATAATGTAAAGTATTAATATCTCAAAATAATTAATAAAAATGTTTAAATAGTAATATAAGATTTCATTATATATTTCATAATTTTTATAACTATATAACATTAATAAACAAATTAAAAATATATCTTGTTGTTTTTAGTGATGGCACGTAAAAGACAAAGGAAATCTGATATAGGATTCTTCCTCTAATTTGATTTCTTGATTATTTTTATTTACTTTAAATTTTGGTAATTTTATTTCAGGAAAACGTTATTAAGATTAGAATTGCATAAGAAACTAATTTTAGAAAAACAAAATGAGTAACTTATATTAATTGAACACGAACAACAGAGGTTGGTCCACTGTATCCTGGTTGTGGACCACTGTGTCCCGGTGATGGGGCACAGTGGTCCGCTTTGTGAGTGCACACAATTTATTTTTTATTCGTAATGTATTAAAAGTATTGTTATAAAAAAATTAGGACATGTCAAGAAAGGTTTAAAGAATGTTTTCTAATTTTTTCAAGTACCTTGCTTTTTTAGTTTTGGGGAAAAAAAATTAAATGTGTAAAAGTGGTCCACTGTGCCCCGGTCTCCCCTACCTACATTTTTTGACGTTCGATGAAAATTTGTGCTTAATCGTTAAATATATATATATAGAGAGAGAGATATACTTGTTCTGTGTTTGTTATATTCTTCTTTATAGAGATATTAAACCAAAAGTTTATCAGCTATAGGTCTTATTAAATTTTAATGTAAAACAATTAAAATTTATTTTACAAATTTCCAGATTATCATGAATTTTATTCATAAAAATATGTTCGAAATATTATAATTTGAAATAATATAATATGTATTCCATCCCATCATATATGAAATATTTAAATACTATATTTAGAAAAAACTTTTTTCTTAATCATACATTATAAAAATTGTATTTCTTCTGCTTGATTTTTTCTTATCAAAAGCATATTTTATTTGAAAAACAATAAATTAGATGTATTTATACATTAAATAAAATTCATTATTATCCTTTTATTTATTTTATTTTTTTATTTATTTTTGTTTTATTTATATATATATATATATATATCGTTTAAAATCCAAAATCTAAATATATACTTAATACTCCACCTGCATTGAAGTCTATGCATTAACAATGAGAATTCCAAAAATGTTATAGATAAAGCTAAGGAAATGTATGCCTCCCAGCAGAATTTAAGTTTAAAGTGTTTTCCGCTTTATTTTCTAAAACATTTCTGCTCAAGTTCAAAAGAATATAATAAGTATCCATAAATAGCTCGGTCGGAAGAAAAGATTTGTAAAAGAAAAGATCGTAAATTCATTGTGTCAGTTATTTAAACTTTTAAAATAACTAGTTCGAGAGAAAAGGAATAATAAAAAAAAAAAACTTCCTTTTACATAAAATAAATCATCTATTGACAATTCTACAACTAAAGTTGTAAATTTTTTCGAGTGCAAAATTCTTGAAATTCAACAATGCAGAACAATAAGTCCACTCCTCGCAAATCTTCTGTGATTTGACATTATTTCTCAAAGAAAAGAATCTATCTCAACGTTTTTTTGAAATATCTAAAACTTGAAAGTATTTGTTTAGATATTTGTTTAGATCATTAAAGGGATGGTGCATATTATAAATCTTGTTGATAAATATTTCTTTTTTGTAATCAAAATTTGGATATTTATGCATAGAAATATTGAACCTATTAAAGTTACTAGAAAAAACTATTTTATTTTTTTTTAATAAAATTTTAATTTAAAATTTTTTATGGTCCCTACCAACTATGCTTTATTTTTTTCCCTCAATTTTACATTATTATATGTTCCTAAATTAATGCCTCTATGTATTTCGAAAGTGAGGATTGGGAGATTTCCTCTGCAGAGGAACAAAATTGGGATATGTCTTCGGACTACCTCTAGAGATGTAGCCCAGATCTTCACTAAATTTCATTGCATAGCTATAGTGCTACATAACACCTACTCAACTCAACTCTGCATTATTATAGTTTATACTCTAATTTTTTTTAGATAATATTTTGTATACTTATTAATAAGTTAATTTCTTAAGAATATTTTTATGTTTAAATGTCGAAATTTAATGCAATTTTTTTAAATATTCGAGCATGAAAATTTGTTTAGAATAGAGATATGTTTACAATACATTGTTTAACTATAATAATGAAAAATCAAGGGGATAAATTACAAATTGATTAACAGAAAGCATTTTAAAAGTTTGAATTTTATTATTAAATACATTGTTTTAAAAAATGCAACTTTGCTGACAGAAATTCTCTGTAATTTGAGAAAAAAGTCGTAAATTACGGAAAAATTACATTGACAAAACGTATTTTTCTGTAATTACGGAAAATTTCTGTCAGCAAAGTTGCATTTTTTTAACAGCGTAGCTTTAACGAAATTTTAGTGCAATTAATATTGTTACAATATAGTGCAAATAAATGGAAATTTGTGTCCTTCTAAGAAAGTAATTTTAAAAAAATTAATAACGTCTACTATCCTCTTAAATATACTATACGCAATCTACGTAAATAAGCATAAAGAACTTGATTTAATTTTTGTTAGTTTGAATTAAATTTAAATTCCTGTTAAATCAAATTTCATTAAATTTGAAATGAATTAAATAAATTAAATTTAATAATAGAATGTTTATTAAATCTGTTTCTTTCTCTCATCCAATCAAATTTTATCAACCAGAATCACCACACTACAAAAACCAGTCATTTACAAATTAGTCTAACATAAAGGCAAAATTATGTCACCTAAATAGTAAACTCTGTAAAGTTTAATCGTTACAAAGCATTTGTGAATCGTGAGACTGAGACTGCGATAATATTTGATTTGTTTACTCTAAAAAGATACAAAACATTGATAGTATTCGACTTACTCTAAAATGAAACCAAACTAACCATAAGAAAGTTACACGGGACAACTTTAATTTTTTATTAATAGTATTACTTTTTTTACTTTCTCTTATCTATATACATAGTAGAAAAAGTATTGTGTCTAGTTCCAATTTCCCCAATTCAGTTTTTATTATATTTACACATTTTGTGGTTTCCTGAGTCCGAAAATCAGGTTTTTCGCGGTTTATCTGTATGCGTGGGTGCCTGTGTGTGTCTGTTACCACCATATCGCAAGAAGAAAGAGAAACAGGAAGTCCAAACTCTCTATTCTAAATTTATATCATATAGGAAGGCTACACTAAACTTCTCGTTGAGATCAAGCAAATGGTTCATATACAGGGATAACCAAGAGAACTGAAATACATTACGTCTATGGGTGACATTTTTGGTAAGTACAGTTTGGCAGTACAGTAAGTACAAATCTATAGGCTGCACTAAACAAAATTAATTGAGCGTATAATTTTTACATTCATAAAAGCACTTTTCATGTAGAATATGATGAAACTTGTTCACCATTCGTTTTACAGGGCTGTTCAAAATAATTAGAATATAGTGGAACTATATTTTGAAATTGTAGGAAGTATATTTCAGGTTGTGCAGTGCGTTATTAATGTAGGACTGTATTTAAGCACCCAATGCGTGTGTGCAAAATTTATAGAAGACATACAAGGATACCAATAATTAAGTAAAAACATTCTTTTTTATATTTTATACATTCATAAAAGCACGTTTCATGTAGAATATGATGAAACCCATTCACCATTCGTTTTGCAGGTCTGCTCAAAAGAATTAGAATATAGTGGGAATATATTTTGAAATTGCAGGAAGTACTTTCAGTTTGCGCAGTTTGTTATTAATGTAGGACTATATTTAAGCACCCAATGCGTAATTTATAGAAGGCATACAGGGATACCAATAATTAAGTACAATCATTCTTTTTTATATTGAATGTAATTGGTAGAAGTGCTTTACTGTATTTTGCCATGTCCTGAAAAACATCTCGGGAATAAAAAGTAATTCCTCATACCCCTATAGTAAATAAAGTATTTCTATGAGTTAAATTTTCAGTGCTTGTTTTATGTAGAGTTACGCGTTTTCAGGTTCCCTGAATACTAAAGCCAAGTTTTTAACGGTTGATCTTTGTGTATGTCTGTATAAGTGCAACTTAAAAACAAAAAATTACAGGAAATTCAAATGTTGTATTTTGAAGCTCATATGAAGTTGTAACAAGAAAAATTCGATTAATATTCATAAATTTCAAGGAGTGATGCGAATGAATATTGTCTCAATAATTAAAAATAAGCTTTTAAATTTAATAACAGTCTTGAAATTTATATAAATAAAGGCGCTAAAGTCAATCGGAGGAGGTTGAGGAGGTCGGTAGCCCATTCTCCCCCCCCCCCACACACACACACAGACGCAACCAGTTTTTATAGTACTAAAATGCAGGATAAGAAAAAGTCATGAGAGTGCCACACCATATAAACTCTATTCGCTCGTGGGAACCAAATATATATATATATATACATACACATAAGAAGAAAGTATTGGATTTGTAAAATAATAATAATAATAAATAAAATAAAACTTATTTTATACTATACACATAAGAAGAAAGCATTGGATTTGTAAAAAAAATAATAATAAATAAAAAAATAAAAATAAAAATAAAAAAATCGACTCCTAGTTTTTGATGGTGGGTGTGTGATGTGAGTTTTAACGTAGCACTAGAGCTACACGGTGATCAACTAACGACCTGTCTTTCTGTGGATTTGTACGTTTTGAAATGCCTGGAAAATGATTTAACCATTTTTACAAAATATTCTCTGCCTGTGTGAATTCCCGAAACTCAATTGCTCGACGTCGACATATCCTTTGCCAGGTAAGTACGTCTGCCTGACAGGTACACTTGCCTGACACAAGTACATCTCTTTTCTCATTTTTTTATTTATTTTAAATTTTAGATTATTCTTAATAGGATAGAAGATTCGGCATTAAAATATAAATAAATAATATAGTCTATACAAAGTTCTATTTAATTGTTGTAAAACAAAAGAAACTTCAAAATAAATCAGAAAGTTATGTTATTCTAAAAGAAAATAGTGTAACACTTTTGGAATCTTCATCTTAGAGGCAGAATGTCTGCCAATTTAATGCATCCGCGAATAAGTACAGATTCAGAAATATTAATGTATACCCATTGTATTATTATTTTTATTATTATTATTATTTATTTATTTATTTATTAGTCATAATTTGACTACATTAAAAAATAATTCTGTGTGTACTATACTATTTAATTAAGATGAATTCACGGTTTCTTTAAGAATATTCTCAAGGAAAAAAATAGTTGTCGGGCAAACGTAACTAGCGAATGAGTGGGCTGTCGGACAAGTGCACCTGTCAAGCAAGTAAACTGTTGGGCAAACGTACTATTTATAGTCGGGGAAATGAGCTGGCAGGCAAACGAACCTTCGAGCAAATGGTTCCAGGAAACTGAGTTATCGGGAAACTGAATGTTGGTACCAGGTTCATCTGTGTGTAATCAAATTTTTCTGGGCAATTTATCTCTAGAAAAATATACAGAATTCAAAGAAACGTTATATTATGTTGAACTCTGATATAAATTAACGCTGATTAAATTGTATAATGCATCGTCCAGCAGGTAGCTCTTCTATGTTGAAATTATTTCCATTTATAAGAAAGCTGCATATAATCTTCTGTAGTATTCTGTAAATGCAAAAACCTTGCTTTGTGTGCTGATTATTATGGAAAAATACGCTGATTTAATTTGAATGCATATAGGTCGACAGATGGCGCAGTTGAGTCTCACTTTTCATAATGTACTTGATAGCTATGCCTCAGCTTTCTCATTGCACAGAATCACACTAGCCTGATATGTAAGATGTTTATTCTGAAAAACCATGTTGACTAAATTTTAGTACACATCACTGGGCAGACTTTTACGATTTCACAACTGCAGCCAGTCTTCATTGTTGGCATCTGTTAAATGTAATCGCATATTTAATATACAGGGTGTCCATAATTTAATTTGGCGTATTCAGCGCTCTCTGTAACTGTAACTAGTATGTGGATTGAGTCGAAAATTTGTATATAGACAATTTAAAGGACGCGTTCAAAGATTCTTCAAAATAAATAAATAAATAATGTTAAATAAAAATTTCCGCTAGGAGGGGGGGGGGGGGCATACATCAAAATACAAACAAATTATAAATTTCAGTACAAAAATCATTATTTATTATTAGAGACATTTTTGTTATTTTTAGAGATTGTTTAGTGGTGTAAAGCATATTGTTCAATGTTGGCCCCATCATTAAGTTTTACAATCTGTAGCCGATGAACAATATGTTCAACAGCTGTCCTCAGCTGATCGTCAGTGGTCTGCCGCACATGCAGCGTTATACAATCCTTCAAGTCAGCCAAAGTTACAACATTTCAATGATAAACCAAACTCTTTAAAGGGCCCCATAATCAAAAATCACACCGATTAGGATCGGAAGAACAGACTGGCCAAGAAGTGGTAAATGAACGGCTTATCACTCTGTCAACTGTAAAATTTTGCCGCAAAAACCTTTGCAAAATGGAAGAATGATAGTTTCGTAAGTTTTAGAGACTGTTAAAATTAACCACAGTTATTTATTGCATATAATTTCAAATATTTTGTCTGTAATGCGCCTCTTAGCGGAAATTTTTAGGCTAAAAATAATTAATAAATAAAATACTTTTTTTATTTACTTTTTTTTATTATTATTTATTTATTTATTTATTTTCAGAATATTCGAGTGCTTCCTTTGAAGTGTCTACAAACTTTCGACTCAATCCGCATTTTAGTAACAGCTACAGGTTGCTCTCAATAGGCCAAGTTTAATTATGGCCACCCTGTATAAGATGCTTAATATGCCAAACTGAGATATTTTTATTACTTTCTTCTATATTCAGTAGAAGAAAGTATTGGATTCGTAAAAATTTTCGACCTCGGATTTTTGATGGATTTACTCATTTTGAGAGCTGTAGAACACGATTTGACCATTTCTAGAAAATGTCTGTCTGTCTGTGTGTGTGTCTGAGACAAAATTTTGTGGCGACTGTATCTCAGGAACTACTGCTCAGAATTTCATACAAATTGGTATGTAGTTACACCTTGACATAAATTAGTGCCTATCAACTTTTGGTAAAAATTGTCTAACAGGTTTCGTTGCCATACCGCTTTCTCTAAATTTTTAACATGGTGGTCTAGGACAAATTTTTGTATAAATGTGTATAAAGAGAATTATTTTTTAATAATCATTATGAAATTTACAAGAATTGTTTATAATAGAGATAGTCAACTGGGGAAAAAATTTTGTATATGTAGGAGCATCGCCTCCCTCCCTGGGGGGAAGTCCCCCTCGAGGGGAATAAATTTTCATGAAGGGTATCTTTTAAAAGAGCTCGCCAATACCTTTAAAATGAATGATTGAACCATCGATCTGTGATAATTTAAAATAAAGTTATCGATATTTTTCTTTTTTAACTAAAAAATATTTTTTTTTTTTTTAATGCAATATCGAGAATAAAATGAACTTTTTTGGATATTTATAGTGTTATACCACTTCTCTAATATGGAAATCATACTGCATTATCATGTAAGATAATTTTATTAAATAATGATTTCAATAAATTATTTTTACTGTGTGAATTTGCATAGGAAAATATAGAAGAAAGCCATATGGTGGCCACAGCATTCTAGTTTTGGTATGTACAGCTCGACAGATGGCTCTATTATTCACTTTTTTGCGACTTTCCATATCTCAACTATTGGTTAAACTACATATATAAAGTGTTTGTTGTAGCAAGCTTGCTTGATCAAACTTTTGTGCATGCTGATAGGTATGTGGTGCTGTTATATAGAATGGTAGAAGAAAGTTTCGTGATACATATAGCATATTTTGCTTTCCTCTTCTTTTTTCCTTTTTTCCACATTCAATAGAAGAAATTACTGGATTCGTTAAAATTTTCAGCCTCAGGTTTTCGATAGATTTACACGTTTTGAAAAGTCTAGAACACGATTTGGCTATTTTTATAAAATGTCTGTCTGTATCTGTGTGTGTGTAACAAAATTTTGTGGCAACTGTTTTTCGGAAACTACTACACAGAATTTCATACAAATTGATATGTAGTTGCACCTTGATATAAATTAGTTGTCATCAATTTTTGGCGAAAATCTTACAACAGTTGGAGATGCCATCCTGCTTTTCTAAATTTTTAACATAGTGGTATATGACAAAATTTCATATAAATGTGCATAGAGATAATTAATTTTTAAGAATCGTTATGAAATTAGAAATAATGTCTTATAATAGTGATAGTTGACTAGGAAAATTTTTTTGTATATGTACGGGCATCGCTTCCCCCCTGAGTGTAAGTCCCCCTCCAAGGGAGCAAATTTTTCTGGTATCTTTTAATAGAGTTCATCAATATCTTTAAAACGAATAGTTGAACCACTAATCTGTGATAATTTAAATTTAAGTTGTCGATTTTTTTACCTTTTTTTTTAAGATGTTATATAGAGAATAAAATTGACTTTCTTCAGATATTATACTTCTCTAGGATGAAAATGGTCTGCATTCACCATAGAAGCTAATTTTAATAAATGATAATTTTAATAAATTATTTGTATTGAATGAATTTGTATAAGTAAATATAGAAGAAAGTCATGTGGTGGCCACAACATATTAGTTTATTATTAATAATTTGAGCCTATTATTAAATGCATGAAAATGAAAAAAAGATATTCAGAGGAGATTCAAATAATGATAATAATAATGATGCAAAATATAAGCTGGTACAGCATGCATCTATACTTTTACAATAGACCACCCCTATCCCGATATTTTTTAACTTTAAAAACTGAGAAATTTTTTTTTTTTGTTCATTTAAAAAAATTAAATTTATATTTTTACATGTAAAATCTGCATTCATTAGCAGCATTTAATTTTAATATTCGGGATTGACGTATATATGTTTAATTATATATAAAATCTATGAGAGGAAACTCATTAAAAATGGTCATTCGTTTTAGTGTACATTCGTCTATAATTTATCTTGCAAAGTTTAATAGCTTTTATTGATGATAGTCAAAGGAATCCTTTATAATTTTAAAATTTTTGCTTAAAACAGTTGCCATTCATACTTCTAAATTTTCATGCGACTACTGCTCATTCAAATAAATTGATATAATTGTGCTTCAAAGACAAAGCCCTAAGATGGCCGTTATACTATGTTATACTCTCTTATCCTAATTATTTAAGCCTTTTGTATGTTATATATTAAGATAGTCAACTATCGATTGATTTTTCCAATACTAACATCTCATAATAATCAATATACGAATAACCTATCGATTTCACTTGATCTTCCACTACTTATATTTAAATTTTCACTAAATTTCACTTTTAAAATACATTTTCCTCTCAAAATTTAGTACTTGTTAATTTAAACTTAAAAGTTTTATAACATATTATTAATAACGAAATAATGGTAAAACTAGAAATTAATAAATATATACTCATCTTTCAGGCAAAGTAATAAATAATTAAATAAAAAAAAGAGAAGTAAAAATTATAGTGAAAAATTGTTTTAAATATAGTATATTTCTGTTCTTTTATGGAAAATATACAAATCGTCAATAATGACGCTCAAGAAAAATTTCAGAAAAAGTTCTGTTTTATCCTACGGTAGGAGATCATTATCATATGGAACTGCTTTTTGTGTGATATATCTCGCTTGAGGGATCGAAAATTATTGTTGCGTTAGAAGCACATTTTTATCTCTTTCCAAAAGATTTCCTACTTATCATTCATAGTATGGCGAGTTTATCAATAGAAATAAAACTATTTTGCTTTACAAACTATTTAATAATAATAGTTTCGTTGATTTATCGGACACCTGAAGGCAATTATAGAATATTTACACAAAGAAACTTGAAGTATTTTAAATATGATTCAGATTATTCTTCATGAAAAATAACTTTTGAACGCTTACTGCATATGTAAATAAGATTCAAAAAGCACTTAAATCACTGCATTTTTTTTTCCCCCTGTTGAAGAATGTGAAAAATAAACTCTCTGTTAATTTTTATGTGGATATTTACTACGCCCAACACAAAAATCTTCATCTTCTTCTTTTTTTTTTTTTTTTTTTTCCGAACATATGCTTTGTAAGGAAAGTAATATTGTAATCGTGAAAAACTCCCAGAATTCCAGAAAAAATCCCAATGAGATTTTTGTGTATTTGTGTTCTCAAGCTATTCATTTTTATTATTTTTACGGTGATGTAGTACGTGTGTACGTATATGGGTGAACATGATAGCCTCTAATCGCTTTATTCAATTGAGCTGAAAATTGCTAGGTGTGTTAAAGGTCATTATCGCACGAATTCTATAAATTTTTTATAAGTTTTTTTACAGTATACATTCTTTTTCTTTACGACCTATGAACTCAAATTATATGAAGTGCGCTAGTTTCTAAACTCTGTTTTCAATTGATTTTTTAAAAAATGTGGTAGGCATTTTATGGGTCATCGGAGTAAAATCTATACAGATTTACATGAGTACGAAACTTACAGTTTTTTTAATAAGATACCAAACGGAATTCTTGAGATTATATAGACTCAAATAATTTGAAGTTTGTTAAAGTGGCGTTAAAGTATTTGAACGAAAAAAAAAAAGATATCCTCTATTATTAAGATTTTATTTTATTTTTATTTATTTTATTTTATTTATTTTATTTATTTATTTTTTTTTTTTTTTTTACCAATGTATGAAAATTATGGGAAATTATGTGTTCATTATCTATTAGTACGACAGGACTATTGCTTTAAATATGACATTTCGCATCGTCATCAGAGGCTTTGTTTCACTTTGAATATATCAGGATGTTTTTCCCTTTGGCAACAAGTTAAAAAAATATTAAAATAAAATTAAGATAAAATCTGCAAAAAAAATTTTAAGAAATTGATAAGAACGTCGTTGTTTAGGAACACAGCTTCATATTTTAAGGTAAAAAAAAAAAATCATTTATTTTATTTTATTTATATATTTATTTATTTATTTATTTTACTTTATTTATACATTTATTTATTTTGTATATTTAGACTACTTAAAAAATGTTTTATTTTTTCTCCCCCTTCCCATCACGAATCATGTTTTTAAATAATTATAACATTATAAGATAAAAAAAAAAAACTTTTTATGTACCATGTTTTTAAATTTTCTGTTGAACCTTAGCTATAGAACTACATTAGCACTTCATCAATGTGTATAAAATTTTTAAAGTGATAATGACGTCCATTCTTGTGAGATGTATAATTTAACATTTTACAATTTTTTAACGTTCACGTTTAATTAAATGTATTTATTTTCATGTCGAAAAAAAAAGAACTCGTTTTTTATTTTTATTTTTATTTATTTTTTTATTTTATTTATTTATTTATTTATTTATTTATTTTTTTTTTTTTTTTTTTTTTTTTTTTGCAACAATTAAATTATAGCTTATATTTTAATGGCTATTTAGAAGCTATTAAGAGGTTATTTTTTCATATTTTAATTAATGAAATGAAAACTAATCAAAAATTCGAAACTCGGGCTTCGAAATATTGTATTGTCATTGGGTTCTCAGCTATTCTGAAAGTTTCAATTGTCTAGCTAGTAGGGAAGTTAGTATCGATTGTAAGATTTGTACCGGACAAACAAGAATAGAAGTTAATGAAAATATGGTAAAAAATCTAAATAAAATTGATAAAAATCATGTAAACGAAATTTTAAGAAATGAGTATAGTAATAAATTTAGGAACAAAGCACAGTTACCGTATACCTTTATTTGGAAGAATATACTAAAGAAAAGTCCTGTCGTACTAAATTAAATTCTGTTTTGCGCAGAATTTTATATCTATTATCTAGAAAAATAAGTGTTCTTTTTTTTTTCTTTTTTACGGCAGCCCAGTCAAAATTATACCTCTGGGGATCGCCGAAGCGAGAGAGCCACCCCTTCGGTGGAGGATCAAAACTGCGATAGCATATCTCTGGACCACCTCTAGGGATAAGTCCCAGACCGTCGCCAATTGCCCATTGCGCAGCATTAGTGCGACGTAAAACCCAACTAACCCAATCCTTTATTATTTTATGGCTGCATACAATTGTTTCATTACTAACATCTACATAAAACAGTGAACATCCTTCGCAAGTTGGTATTTATGTTCTTACGAAGTTACTAGAGTTTTGTTTGCAAACTTGATATAGCTTTAATATCTGTCGTACTAGGCGTTTTTTTTTTTTTTTTTTTTTTTTTCGATCAAATCATAATACGAAAATATACATGCGAGATGCATATTTTCGTAATATACACTGTACGAAATAATATTTCATATTCTTAATTGCTCTCTTAAAATACCTTATTAAATCAACCATGATTTTTGAAAAGAATTAAATATGGTCACCAGATGATTTGGCGATTTTTTTTTCTCCACCAAGGATGACAGATACCAAGTTGACAGATCCAAGTACAGAGATTTCACAGATTTTTGCAGCTTACGAAATCTTAATTGTTTATTCGAATCAACGTAGTTTTCGGCTGTGTTTTGCAGATATCAAAGTGAGAGGTATATTTTTAATAGAATTTAATTGTTGTATTGAATAAAACTATCAATTTTTATTTAATTTTGTGCCGACTTCAAAATTGTAGTATTTCTATTGTTTGTTGAAGGAATTTATTTCATACTTTTAAGCGCAATTTACAATTTCATTTTATTTTTAGCTGTTTGAACAATAGTTGCTTTTTTAGAGTCGGTTCTATTTTTACTTCCATTACCCTACTACCGTAGGTAATGGAAGTATTGTATTCGGTCTGAAAATTCGATATCGGGTTTTCACCTGATTTACACGTTTTAAGGTCCCCTGAGTCCAAAAAAGTGGTTTTTGGCAATTGGTCAGTGTGTATGTATGTGTGTGTGTGTGTGTGTGTGTGTGTGTGTGTGTGGAGAATCTTCTGGCTATTATAGCTCAGAAACTAATAAAGATAGAGCTACGAAATTTTAGAATTGAAATATGTCTGGTCTACAGATGAAATTTCCAAATTTTGGTGAAAATTGAAAAACCGGAAGTGGGACATCGGAAACCGGAAGTGGGACCGTAAATCCGTATCTCAAAAACGGCTCTAACGATTTTCTTCAAACTTGCTATATAAACACTCTATTAGATGTCCTTTCGAATGATATAGTTGGTTAGTTCAGGAAAATTGATAGGCGTCCTGTACAAATAGCTCAATTTCAGGCCTCGCAAAGGCGTTCCTTTAAAAACGGTTGTCCGGATTTTTTTCAAACTCACCATTTTAACTCACTTTTAAATATGCTTTTGTATGTAATTATTGTTTTCCTGTCTATAATTGAGTTTAACCGGAAGTGGAACATCGGAAACGGAAGTGGGACCGTAAGTCCGTATCTCAAAAACGCCTCTAACGATTTTCTTCAAATTTGCTATATAAACACTCTATTAGATGTCCTTTCGAATGATATAGTTGGTTAGTTCTGGAAAATTGATAGGCTTCCTGTATAAGTAGTTCAATTTCAGGTCTTTTAAGCGCGTTCCTTTAAAAACGGCTGTACGGATTTTTTTTTTTTTTTTTAACTCGCCCTATTAACTCACTTTTAAATATACTTTTGTATGTAATTATTGTTTTCTGGTCAATAATTGATTTTTTGTAAAAATTGGTATCTCAAAAACGGCTCTAACGATTTTCTCTTTAAGTCACTTTTATGTTTTCTGATCACATTATCTCTCAAAAATGCCTATAATACGTGTAATAGTGGGTAATGGAAGTCGTGTGGTTGTTTCACACCAGATTTATATATATATATATATATATATATATATATATATATATTTTCCTTTTAGTGAAAATGTATTCATACCAGAATATGATAAAACGTTCGACAGCGGTTTCACATATCGCAACCCGCAAGAAAAGTGACACAATTAAAAAAATGACAATTTCGAGTTTATGTTAGTGAAAAATATATTAAGTGCCCCAATGTGTACAAAAACGCTACATCTCCCTCTCGAAAATTACAACTCGAGAGGCAGTTGTGTCAGTTTTATTCTGGTCAGTGCCTTATCTTTAAGTTGATTTCTCAATTACTGCATTTTTAATTTTTGTCACTTTTCTTGCCTTTATGCAATATGAGAAAAAAACTATTGAATTCACATACAATGAATTAAAAAGGATTTAGAAATGTAAAGAATGGATGCGCTACATTCATAACCAATAATCCTGTTAGGCACGTAGTATAAAAGTAACCAATATCAGTAAATATATAAAAGATAAACGTTCAAAAGAGAAGCAGCTAGAAAAGAATAATGAATCTCTGTTACTCATATAAGGTTATCAAATGAGGCTCTAGAGAAAAAATTATAGCTTATATATCTTTCTAAAATAAAACAGACATAGAAACTATATGATAATATCCTCAACTGTAACAGTATCCTAGCCCGTATTCATGCGCATTTCGAAGAAGATCGCGGAAAACTCCAAACGGCCAGACCGACGAGAGTGAACTGGGATCTAACCCGGCACTTTCAGTTTACCAGCTTTGGGAGTAGAACCTCTTCGGCCAATGGTAGGTGCAAATTTAAAAAAGGATGTAATATATATAGAGATATGTATATGTATATATATATATATATATATATATATATATATATATACTAGCAGACCCGGCCACACGTTGCTGTGACTAAGTTATACGTTGAATTATACGGCTGTAAACTATTTAGTACAGTTAAATTATTATTTACGAACAAAGACGAAAACGTTGTAGCCGATGTAAAAACTAGGGCTGGATTATTTATCAATATATCCCCAAGTATCGATATTTTTTAAATATCCCGATAACAATATTTAAGAGTTTGCTCTGCCAATATATCCCTTTAACGATATTCCGCGCGATCAATTGATATGCCGGTAAGTACCGTTTTAAACGCCAACGACGGATTAATAGAATTGTGCTTCCGCGCAAGCGCGCATCACGAATGAAACCCGAATTCCCGAATGAAACCCGAGCGAACGAACATTCCAAACGAGCGAACAATCCCATCAGCGAACGGAAACCCGAACAAAAAGAACGTGCAATATCTTATAGTAATACCCATTCTCTTATTTTTCTCCCATCCCTCACTGATAAAATAAAAAAAATATAACCCCACCCCCAAACGATCACTGCACTCACACAATGCATATACTTCCCCTTCCTTTATTCCTGCATGAGAAACCTCACATCTAAATTATCACTGCTTTAATAAGTCCACCGCATAATAAAAAAATAAACAGTATTTATTGAAAGCCATCTGCTTTTCCCGCAGTATATTGACTTATTTATTACTGACTCTAAACGATAATATGAAATAATTTATACTACCGTTAGTATTTGATAATATTCCACATCACCACTTATGGATCGTAGGTGTAATACCAAATACCACAGTAACCAAACCACAGACAGGGCGATATGAAAACAAACGCTTATTATGACGAATGTATACAATATCTTTTGTTTTAGCTCATTTCCTGCTATTGGTTCATTGATATTGGTTTATTTCAAAGTGTGGATAACTTCTGGCCAATAAGATGCGACGTTCAATGTGTTTAACTCGCTTTGGGCTCAGTGATGCCAGAGTGGGGATTTTTGAAGCTTCTGGGGACAATTTTGGGGAATTCTAAAATGTTTGGGGACAAATCTGGGGAGTTCAAATTTCTGTCAATGTTGGCAACGTAATGATTTATCCCTACGACTAGAGACTTTCAATAGCTTTATTGTTATTTGGGGATTTTTTTCAAAAATTGAGTTCATTTGGGGAAAAATCTGAGCTCAAATCAGAAAAATCTGCTTGATATTCTTTTTTGAAAAAAAAATGTTTTTTTTCCTCTTTTCAGTGGAAAACCTGTTGGGGATTTTTTCGAAAAAAAACCCCTTGATTTGGGGAAATTTAGGACCTGTTTGGGGAAATAATTTTCGATCATCTGGCATCACTGTTTGAGCTCCCTTTCTCCTTTCCCATGTTATCCAATGGGATTTTCGTTGCTTCGTTTTATAAAAATATCTCATTCAAAAATGAAGTTTTTCGAATTCTGTATTTTTAATATTACTCTTTGAACGGGTCGCCTTTTAACTTGGTGAACAATTTTTCGAAAAAATTAGTTTAAATATTTTATTTCAATAAGTAAATTATGGACTCTAAGTGTGGATCTCTAAGTAAAATATTTAAATTTATTTTTTCGAAAAATTGCTCACTAAGCTAAAAGACGACCTGTTCAAAGAGTAATATTCAATAAACAGAATTTAAGCTAAAAGACGACCTGTTCAAAGAGTAATATTCAAAAAACAGAATTCGAAAAAGTTAATTTTTTAATAAAATATTTTTATAAAACAACGCGACAAAAATCCCATTGGATAACATGGGAAGGGAGAAAGGGTGCTATCTGACTGATGTAAAATAAAGTTTTATCTTCAGTAATTTTACAGTGACAGTTTCTTTATAGAAATATATAATATTGGATAGTTTATCACTTTTTTTGTGTAGCGTTTATTTTTTCTCTTTCCTTTTCCTTCTTTCTTTCTTTCTTTCTTTTTTTTTTTTTTTTTTTAAAGCCGTACATGTTAAATAAAATTGGTTTAAATGCAAAATGAGTTACTTTAAGTAACAAAATGAAACTTTAACATAATATTGTTTAAATAATATAATTTTTATACTGACAATGTATACATATATATATAATGTATACATATATATAATATATATATATAATTCAATTTTCAATTGTTGTGAAACTATTATGAATGTGAATTGAACACATATACATTTAAAAAATATTGTAATGATTTGGTAAGCAGAAACAAAAATAAAAATGACAAGTAACTGACATTTAGGATGCATATAAGAGTTTTAAGTAAAAAATATTACTCTCTACGACCAAAAAAGGTGTATCCAATTCCAATGGCATTTCTTAACTATTTAAAATGATTTTCCTTTTTATTTAATACCTACATCTTAAGACAAATTTTCTTAAGCTTTATTTTTAGTAGAATTATGAATTTTGATATACTTGGTACAAATAAAACACAGATCACATATTAGCTGTGTTAAAATATGATTTTAAAATAATTAAAGCTTAAAATGGGAAGAATAGAGGATAAACTATACAGAGGTATACTAAAAAGCAATAGTATAAGTTATAAGAAACACAAAATATTGATTCACTTTTTATGATTTTTTTTTTTTTTTTTTTTTTTTATGATAAAGTTATGGTAGTAATATACCAGAAAATACATGGAAAACACTCTATACTTGTATACTTTAAAATTCGTGTGCATATGTTGTTAAAAAATAACAAATGTCTATTTTTTCCTATCTTGAAAGAAATATCGCAATATATCACTAATATCGATATTAACTTGGTGATATATCGCGATATTTAATTTCTGATATCGTCCAGCACTAGTAAAAACCCACAGGGTTGAGATTTGAAACTTAGGTCAAAATTTGGAAGCGATTGATAAAAATTTTCGTTAATATATAAGATTAACGAAATATTAAGCATAAATTGATTTTATTGTAGGGTCCTATAAATTTTAATGGAGAAGTGATATATATTATTTCTAATGCTACTTTGGATAAAATTGCTAAAATGACTAATATATAAATTAAATTCTATTAAAATTCTATTAAAATAAAAGTATAAAAGAAACAGACGATTTTAAAATCAATTTTTATGCAGGAGTGAAATATAATATATGCTATAATGGATAATTTTACTATAAAATTACCTCATCATTTTAAATATTTTAAAGAGGGCAACAGCTGTAGTTATAAATAGGAAAACAATAAGGCTAAACCAGAAAAATAAGTAAATTTGATAAATATTTTAAAACTTTAAAATTGGAAATCTTATGAAATATTGGACATTTAAAGTAAATACATGTATCATTTTAAATAGAAAAAGATTTTGGAAAAGTTTAGTGTATTTTAACGAAGTGATGAGAAGTTTTTGAGTATGTTAAAATTTTAATAGTAAATTCAAGTTAATAAAGATGAGAAACATTGAGGATTAAGATAAGAATAATTATAAGATTTAAAAAAAAAAACTTTTTATATACCATGCTTTTAAATTTTAATATACTAATAATATACTAATTAAAAGGAAAATGATAAATATTCTATCATAGTTTGAAGTCAAATTTGTTTTCAAATGTCTAAATAAAATATCTGATGTAAGATACTAATATTTTGCAGCGGAATAGATTTCATTTCTGCCATCCTTGGCGGAAAAAAAAGAATATCGCCAAATTATCTGACGAAAATATTTAATTCCTTTCAAAAATCATGGTTATTTTAACAACTTATATTAAAAGAGTAATGAATAATATGAAACAATATTTCGTACAATACATATTACATGTCATACATACGTACAATGAATAATACATATTACATTTCGTACAATGCATACATCTGGCATGTATATTTTCGTGTTACGCTTTTGATCGCCAAATAATAATAATAATAATAATAAAAGCCAAGGGCGACAGAGTTTTGAAATTTAAAATTAAAATTTTGTGAATTTGACAGCAAAATAATTCAATCTAACACCCGCGATAACTAATACATATCTATACCCAAATATAAGGATTAAAATCGGGAAATAAATTTCCTCGATTTTTAATAATTTCTTACAAAAAATCCAGTGGGCAATTAACATAGGAAATCTTTTTCTTGGCTGCACAGACGGTCAGTGATTCACACTTCGCTTGCGTATAGAACTCATAGATATAGTATAGCATATATAGAATAGAGTGATCATTGGGGAGAAAAAAGTTATTCCTTTTCATTTGGGAAAAGACGACGTTTTTACCAAAATATGGCCGTCTTTCCCCGAGTGAATACACACGGGAATACATACTAATATTTTAGCAAATAAAATTTATGAATAATTTATTTGCTAAAGGGGAATGGAAGACTCCAGATACAGTTTCAAATTCATATTTCTTTCTTTCTTTTTTTTTTTTTTTTTTCAATACCACTTAATGGCTGTTTCCAAAGCTTTTATTTATTTATTTTTATTTTATTTTTTTTTTTTTTGGCATCAAAAATCTTTGTACGATAACATGGGGATGAGAGATCTATATATATTACTATATCTATGATAGAACTACATTAGCACTTTATCAATGTGTATAAAATCTTTAAATTGATTATGACGTCAATTTTCGTGAGATGCATAATTTAACTTTTTATAATTTTTTAACGTTCACGTTTGATTAAATGTATTTATTTTTATGTCGAAAGAAAATGAACTCGTATTTTTTTTTTTTTTTTTTTTTTTTTTTTTTGGCAACAATTAAATTAATGGAACTCACAGATATTTTGGAGCAACTTTAATAAAGATCTATAATTAACAAATAATTGCAATAAAACAATATTGTGACAATAAATTGAGATAAAAACTATCCTATCTCTCAAGTTGGACCAAACTGCACACAGTGTGCAAAATTTCATTAAAATCGGTTCCTTAGTTTAGGAGTTTACCCCGGACAAACATCGTGACACGTAATTTATATATATATACAGATTTTTTTTTTTTTTGAAAATTCATTTAGATATAGTTACCAGAAAAGCAGGCAAAGCTGCTAAGTTTGTTGTTATTAATATATATATATTTTTTTTTTTTCCTCCTAAGTTGTAATAAAATTTCGAGATACTCGCTATTTGGTTATAAATCCGACCTTCAGTTATTTTTACAAGCGAGTTAATTCATTTTATGTAGTTTCGGATTACACCTTAATCTTATACATACACGTTTAAAAAAAAAAAAAAAAAAAAAAAAAAGTGACATTGGCATATCACATTGGCTTATAATTTTTATCACTATCAAGCTTACAAATCATCAAAGCAGATGTATTTTATTCATTAAGCAAAATCTAAAATTCAAACTAGTCCTTATATTTTTACCTTTTATGACAGCACAGTAATTTTTAGTAAGATAGTCTTGAAGTTTTGAGCATTAAAGAAAAATCATTAAAGGATTTCTCTCTCTCTCTTTTTTTTTTAAGACGCCATTATATGAAAAGTTAACTGACTACAACTTACGATTATCGTTATCCGAAATAATAATTATATAATGCAAACAAGAAAAGGAATTCTATAAAAATAATGCAAAACGTAATCAGTGTGAATCATAAGAATTAAAAGAAAAAATAATAATAAGAGAGAGAGAAAAGAAAAAGCTTGGCTTTTTGTATTTTTTACCTTGTTACCTTTAATTAAAATTTCATTTTCTTAAGAAATATTAAAAGATAGATACTGTTCATAATTAACAGCCAGAATGATCATAAAAGATAACCGAAAAGCTTTGGCTGAATTTTCGCTCTATGGTTATTTTGATTTTCATACTATAGTTAATTAGATCGACGTCTGCGAATTAAAATGGATTACGAGACAATATGAACATCCATGACCATACAGAAACTCGAACGCGGTATTTGGCAAATGAAGGTAAGAGCGTTACCATTCAGCCACCAGATAAACGATGAGCAAGAATATAAAATAATACAGAAAATAAACTGCTCCGACCATATTGTGAAAATCGACGTTAATGGTTTTCAAATGTCTGAAACCGATTTGACCGGTTTTCATCATCAGAAAAAAATTGTCTAGTGATATACGAGCTGGCGCGTCAGGCATTTTGTTGCCTTAGCGTTGCCACATGTACCCAACGCGTTTTTCTGATAAACAAACGACAAAAAAAAAAATTATCGTCTTACGTTACTTTAGAGTAACTTGTTTTATTATATTTCATAATTTTAGCTAAATAAACTATGATATGGAAGTTTGTTTAACGATAAACTGCTATAATCATTCAAGAAGTGAATTTAAAGTGTTCACAGACCTTCTATTACTGTGTACTATTTGAGTTTTGGAGACATTTTGTAAATGAAACAGAAACCGCCCTAACAACACATCTTACCCCAGTACATCCATATGATATCCCCAGAATAAAGTGACAGCCTGAGAATGTACTGTGAAAAAAATGTGTTTTTTGGAATATTATTGCTGCTTATTGCTCTTATCTTGACCGGATTAGCTTCAGATCAAGATTTCTTAAAATCATTAGGGAAGCGATAAGGACGCCAAGCGGGAATGTTGTCCTCTTCGGAGGGAAAAAAATGGCGGTGATGCGCCAGCCTATTATTTTATTTAGGGGCTCTAGTCTCCTTATATTATTAAAATCTGTACGCATCTGTCTGTCTGTCTGTGAGAAATGCCTTTTGCGCGCTAAAGCTCTGGCGCTAATTTCTTCATCTAGACATCGCAATAATTCGCTAAGCGATGAGACCCTAATTAGCGGAGATATTAATTAAAACGTTGAGCTATGTCGATCGAAAAATTACTGAGAATTCACGACTATTTGCTTAAAAAGAGACATTCTTACGGAAAAAGTGGAAAATAAATTAGAAATATCAGTCGTATCGTTACAAATATGGTATCAAATGAAGGGCCGATTTTTATCAATTCGATGGGTAAAACGGCTTATTCACCGGACAATTAGATTTTTTTAAATTAACTAAACTAAAAAAAATGGTGGCAACAAATCAAAAGAATTTTAATATCGCAAACAATCGTCTACGTCTACAGTCTTGAACGGAAAAAAACACATCTGGTATTTAATGAGGTCACGAGTTTTGGTACTGCGATTAAACATTGCAATTTTGAAAAGGCTTCAGTTTTTCAAAGTCGCACACTAAACTTGGTATACAGACCTATCATCACAAGACAGCCTTGCAGTTCAAATTTCATCGATTTTGGAAAAAATTTACATTTTAATTGGAAATTAAATTTTATTGTAATACGCGTATTTTAAATTCCAATTATGAACAAATTATTTTTAATTCATCATTCGAAAGATATTTTAAAGTCCTTTTATATTATCGAAAGTTTTCACCAGAATTACACGTTTTGAGGTGTCCTGAATCAGTTTTCTTTTGTATATCAGCTACTAATTAAAATAATTTCATAAGTAATACATCATTAGAAAGCTTTGTTGATTTGGAATATTTTCAAATTTCAATATTTCAATTTCTAATTATGATTAAATTATTTTTAATACATCATTCGAAAGATATTTTAAAGTTCTTTTATAGTATCGAAAGTTTTCAGCAGAATTACACGTTTTGAGCTGTCCTGATTTAGTTTTCTTTTGTATATCAGCTACTAATTAAAATAATTTCATAAGTAATACATCATTAGAAAGCTTTGTTGATTTGGAATCGAACAGTACATTACAGAAATTTCTACCGCCAGATGGCGCTGTAATATTTTCAAATTTCAATTTCTAATTATGATTAAATTATTTTTAATACATCATTCGAAAGATATTTTAAAATTCTTTTATATTATCGAAAGTTTTCACCAGATTTACAAGTTTTGAGGTGTCCTGATTTGGTTTTCTTTTGCATCTCAGCTAATTGAGTTAAACCGTTCAAAATTGGTATACGTAGGTTAATTAGGAGGGTCTGAAAGGTTGAGGAAGAAGCAGGCGTGCAACGCGAGCGTATCCCCTAACTTGTGCGCGCGCAGCGCGCTGGGACTGCGCGGCCGAAGGCAGTGGGGATTCGGTCCGACTTTTTAAACGATGAGAAATGATTTATTTTGTTTTCTTTTCTTAATAAAAATTTGATTTGAGAAGGAATATGTGCGCGCAGCGCGCGTATACCTTCACATGTGCGCGCACAGCGCGCATGGGTTTGCGCTGCCGAAAGCAGTGGCGATCCGGTGTGAGTTTTTACCCGATCAGAAATGATTTTGGGGGGGGGGGGGGGGGGGGGGGGCACGAAGGGTCAGGGAAGGAATACGCGCGCGCAGCGCGCACGGGACTGTGCTGCCGAAGGCAGTGGGGACCCGGTCCGACTTTGTACCCCATGAGAAATGATTTTTTTAATTTTCTTTTTCTTAAGAATAAAAAATTGATTTGAGAAGGAATATGTGCGCGCAGCGCGTGTGTACCTTCACACGTGCGCGCGCAGCGCGCATGGGTTTGCACTGCCGAAGGCAGTGGGGACCCGGTGTAAGTTTTTACCCGATTAGAAATTATTTTTTTTCGAAGGCACGAAGGGTCAGTGAAGGAATAGGCGAGCGCAGCACGTGTATCCCTTAATTTGTGCGCGCGCAGCGCGCACTGGATTACGCTGCCGAAGGCAGTAGGGACCCGGTCCGACTTTGTACCCGATGAGAAATGATTTTTTTAATTTTCTTTTCTTAAGAATAAAAATGTGATTTGAGAAGGAATATGTGCGCGCAGCGCACGTATACCATCACACGTTTTTTTTTTTTTTTTTTTTTTTTTTAACAAAATTATAACATTTCTGTTGAAGTCAAAAAAATAAATTTTTCGGCATATTTTTTATAAAACTTACTCCTAACTTGACACATTGCACTATATGTTATCTTAAAATGTAATGTTTTAAACAAAAAAGAATAATGCTTTTAAAAAAGAGTAATAATCACAATAGATTTAAATATGCTTAATTAACTCATTTATTTGATTTTTAAATTTAAAGGATATCGAGATTATATAAAACATAAATTTATAAACAGATTTATTTATGCAAAATTTTGCTATTGAATTATACTGTTTTAAATCATTGTTTTATTTCCTTCGCCACGGCCCACCAGCGGCCGAGCGGTTCTGCGCTCAAAGCTGGTAGATGGGAGGTGCCGGGTTCGATCCCAGGTCGCGCTCATCGACCTAGCCGTTCGGAGTTTTCCGTGGTTTCCTCCGAAACTCGCGTAAATACGGGCTAGGACCCCTTAGAAAGACCCCCACGGAGGGCATTCCCCCCCCTTGGCCTAGGACACATCAGGAGTCAATCGGCCTTAAATCCTACAACCAACCAACCAACCAACCTTCGCCACAACAGTATATAAAAACCTGGAGTGACTCCTCTCGACTTTCCGAACATTGAGTAGTAATTAATGGTTTTGCAGATAAAGTAAAGTAAGAGGAGTCGTTAAATAAACAAAAGAGAGAAAATTATAATAGAGAGTTTGAGTATTTTTCTCCATATAGTACACGATGTTTAATTTAATGCTACTGAACTTTGAGCCCATCCATCATAATGATAAAGAATTTTTCGTTGTGTCCCTGTAAAAACCTGTAAACGCTAGAGTCATCAAAATGCTTATAGTTAAGGCAATAGTGACTTATAATATTTATATAAATTTTCAGCTCAGTTGAATAAGGCATTTAGACTCTTATAACATTTTTTTTTTTTTTTAATTTGGTCCCATAGGCCATAATGATAAAGAATTTTTCTTTCTGTCCCTGTAAAAAAACTGTAAGTGCTAAATTCACAAAATCTATACAGTTCGTACAACTGTGACATGTGTATAAATTTTTTGCTCAGTTTAATAAGGCGTTTAGACGCTATCACACTTTTTAAAATTTGGCCCCATAGGCCCTAATGATACAGAATTTTTCTTGTTGTCCCTGTAAAAAAAAACTATAAGTGCTAGATTCACCAAAATTAATAGGATTCGTGATACGGTAACTTACAACATACGTACCAACTTTCAGCTCATTCGAGCAAAGCGTTTAGACGCTGTCATGTTCACTCACACACATACATACATCATCGTAAAAATAGTGAAAACGGACTCAGAGCACCTCAAAACGTATAGAATAGAGTGACCATATTTTTTTCATTGAATCTGGGAACAAAGATGGCGATGTCCTCGAATTTCGAGGGCAAAAAAATTAAAAAAATAATTAAATCACCTTAAATTGTAATATTTCAGTAATTTTTATGCATAAAGCACCTAAAAGAACTTCTTTCAGCTTATCTAATATACATATAACAAATTACTATAATAAAACATTAATAACTTCATAACTGGCGTCCCCAAATGTGTTGTAGTTTTTTGGGGGACGAATGTAGTTTTGTCCTCGAGATTCGGGGACTGTCCTCGAAATTCGAGGACATATGGTCAGCCTAGTGTAGAAACATCAAAATCTCTAATTCGTATTTTTGACATGATTACAATACTTTCCTTACATATGCATGTTCGGAAAATAAAAATCAGATTATATTTGGTTTTCGGCATAAAATTACAGTCCAGCTCTCTTGCTCTCGAAGCTGGTAGATGGGAAGTACTGCGATCGACCAGGCATAAAAACGGTGCGTAAGTCACGCTCGTCGGCCTAGCCTTTTGAGGTTTACCGTGGTTTTTCTCCAAAACTCACTTGTATGCGGGATAGAACCTAGTGGAAAGACCCCACACGCGCTAAGAGCATCCCACTCAGGCCTTGGTCCTTGTGTAGTAGACCAATCAGTCTCTACCGCCCACTACTGGGCTTTCCAACTGTTATGGTGGAGGATAGGAGTTTTGTCTGATATTGAGGTACTTTTTTTTTTTTTTTTTTTTTTTTTAACTTAATTGACTTTATAAAAACATTGAAATGGAAAAATGCTTTATTATTTAATGTTTTAATTTGTTATAACTCTGGTTAGTAAATTTTATAAAGTAAAGTTACTTCCTTACATTACAAACCACTATTTTGGAAGAACCGGTGGTTAGAAATTTTTACTATTAACAGTAACAAACATAAAAAGTGGACGGTAGGTATAGAATTGTTGACTTTTTAGATAATAAGCCTTTCCTATACGAACACTTGCACTGTCTTTAAATTCTTCTTTAAACTGTAAAATTTTGGTGCTGCCATCTACTATAGACTTTTAAAATTAATTAGATATATCAGTTATAGAATAAGTGATAAAGTTTAAAATATAAAAAGCAAAGAATAAAAATAATTATTTTGCAATTTAGTAAATGAAAAAAAAACTCTACATTAATCATATATTAAATTTGATTTTTTTTTAAGTGTCATAATAGTACTGGAAAATATTAATAAATTTAATTTATAATTAAAAGAGATATTTAATGATTTTTTTTTTTTTTTTTTTTTTTTTTTAATACTTAAAAAATGTACCTTTGAAAGTAAAATTTTATGTTTCTGATTGGAACAGGCCCACTGTAAAATTAAATTTTATTATTAATTTTAATAAGTGAAGATTATGATTATTAAACATTTTTGTCTACTATATTAAAAAGTATGACAGAGCGTACAGGGAATTTTAAAACACTAAAATACCTCCATAATTATGTATAATAAGACTTTCAATTATTTTTGAAAAGATTCATTATAAATATATTATAAAATCTTAAATTACAAGAACAAAGACATAAATTAGCGTAATGTTTTAATTTTCTTAGTAATATATTTCCTCCTGTTATGATTTCAGGGTAATTTTTTGGGGAAACCTTTTCAAGTGACAAAAAATTTTTACTTATTTCAATTATTTGTTTTGTGTTAATATTTCATATCACCGAGGAAAAATAAGATACATTAGCTTTGAGTAAATACTTTTATTAAAAAAAAAAAAAAAAAAGACGAAGATGATAATGATGAAAAGTGAGAAGAAAGTAAGAAAAAGAGAGGGAGAGAGAGAACTGAACTGAAATCATCTAACAAATGGTGGTGCCATCTATAGACAAAGATATGAAACAATCATCAAAGAAATAATAATGAGTAACTGTTGTTACTGCGTTTTTCTTTGATCGTGTAAAAGTCGTTAGACAAATTCCGCTTATAACACTATTTTATTACTGAATAGTAATAACTTATAAATTCATTATGTATTCTATTCTAATAAAATTTTAATCATAAATAAAATAAAAAATAAAAAAAAAAAAACATACACGGCTTAAACACGTATCGAAAACATAATATTATTCTGCCAATTTCGAGCGCAGAACAGCTGGGCCGCTGGTGGGCCATGTAAACACAACGAAAAATTGTAATAGGTGTTCGAGTATTTTTCTCCATTGTTTAATTTTCACGCTATTGCACTTCAAATAATTTCAGCCCATAGATCATAATGATAAAGAATTTTTCGTTGTGTCTGTAAAAATCAGTAAAGGCTAGATTCACCAAAATCTATACAAGTCGTATGATAGTGACCTATAATATTTGTATGAAATTTTCAGCTTAATCAAATAAACCGTTTAAACGCTATCGCACCTTAAAAAATTCAGGGCCATTGGCCACAATGATAAAGATTATTTCTTTGTATCTCTGTAAAAATTCAGTAAGGGCTAAATTCACCAATATCTATACAATTCGTGCGACTGTGACCTATAATATATGTAGAAGAAATTTTCAGCTCCATCGAATAAGGCTTTTAGACGCTATCGCACTTTAAATAATTTGGGCCCATAGACCATAATGATAAAGGATTTTTCTTTGTGTCCCTGTAAAAGAACTATCTGTGCTAGATTCACCAAAATCAATGCAGTTCGTACAACGGTGACTGATAACATGTGTATACATTTTCAACTCAGGCGAATAAGGCGTTTAGATGCTATTACGTTTTAAAACATTTGGGCCCATACGCCATAAGGATAAAGAATTTTTCTTTGTGTCCCTGTAAAAAAAAACTACGAGTTCTAGATTTACCAAAATCAATAGGGTTCGTGTTATGGTGGCCTATAACATATGTACTAACTTTCAGCTCATTTGAACAAAGCGTTTAGGCGCTATCGTATTCACTCACGTACATACACACAATCACACACATACATGCACCATCCTAATAGTAAAAATGAACTTCGGGGACCTCAAAACATATATAAACACCAAACTCTCAAAGTCGTATTTTTGACATGATTACAATACTTTCCTTACATATGTATGTTCGAAAAGTAAGAAGAATACCATGGCTTGCAACTAAATAATTGTGAAAGCGATGATCCCAATGTTGAAAGTTCAATTTCTTGGTTCTGTATTTATATGACAGTGTAATTATTACGAGGGTTGCTATTTATATTTCTGGCCTAATAATGAAAAAACAAATATGTAGGATCGAAATTGGTTTTATTGTTTTTCAAAATATTCTCCATGATGATCAATACACGTTTGCATGCGTTTGAACCAATTTTCAAAGCACTTTTTCCAGTCCGATTGAGGTAACTCCAAAACATGCGTTTTGAATGCATCAACCGCTTCTTCGGGGGTCGAAAATCGTTGTCCACGTAATTTATTTTTGATGTGTGGGAATAAGAAGAAGTCATTGGGTGCCAAATCAGGGCTGTACGGCGGATGACCCATTAGTTCGATCTTTCGCTCAGTCAGAAATGCATTTGTTTGAGTCGATGTGTGAGAGCTCGCATTGTCATGATTAAGAATGATTCGCCTGTTCTTCTGCTTTTTTTGAATTTCTCCGATGACTTCTGGCAAACAAATGGTCGTGTACCATTCAGAATTGACCGTCCTGCGTTGCTCTAACGCCACTGTTGCCACATGACTGTTAATGCCGAAGAAACAGGCAATCATTTGTTTCGATGTGCTTCTTCCTCGAACAACTTTTGTTGGTTTTACCTCGACTTGGAAGACCCATACAGTTGATTACTGTTTTGTTTCCGGCTCATATGCATAGATCCATGATTCGTCACCTGTGTAGATAATACACAGCCTTTGATGTACCTTGAACGTATTTTTCCAACATTTCCTTGCACCAATCGACACGAGCCTTTTTTTGAGCGTTTGTCAGATTATGCGGGATCCAACGCGAACAAATTTTTTTTACGCTCAAATGTTCATGCAATATTTTATTGATGCTAGTCATATTAATGTCCAAAGACGCCTCAATCTCACGGTATGTCACATGACGATCTTGCTTTATCAGTTCACGCACAGCATCGAACTTTTCTGGCACAACAACGGATTTTGGACGACCTGCACGGGATTCGTCCTGGATCGAACATCGACCACGATTAAATTCGTTATACCAATTTTTTACAGTGCTGTAGGATGGCGCTTTATCGCTGTATAAAGAATTAAGTTCATCGAAGCACTCTTGTCTTGACAATCCACGTCGAAAGTTATGAAAAATAATCGCACGAAAATTTTCACGATTCAATTCCATTTTTTGAAAGAGAAGAACTTTTCAATTTACTGTCAACAACACAAATAAAGCTATAATGGTAAATCGTCTGCTGAATTTACGTTTAAAAATATCAAACTTTCGATTAAAATCGTCTGCGGTCGCCTAGCAACACTTACTGTTGCCAAGGCCAGAAATATAAATAGCAACCCTCGTAGCAGATCATTTAAGAATTAGAGCCAGTAATCTAAGAATAGAAAACTATGATTGACAGCACCACGAAATAAATTAACGATCTGCTATAAATCATCTTCTTCTCTGTATCTTAGATCTGTAACCGAATTCTTGTTTAAAAAAATAAATAAATAAATAAAAATCTGGATTGACTCCACACGGCTTTCCGAACATTAAGTAATTAACGATTGTATAAATGAATTAAAGTAAGAGAAATCGTTAAATATGCAAAAGAGAAATTTATAATAGGTTGTATGAGTACTTTCCTTCATATAGTATGTTGTTTATTTTAACGCTATTGCGCTTTAAATAATTTGAGCCCATAGATCATAATGATAAATTTTCGTTGTGTCCCTGTAAAAATCCATAAGTGCTAAACCACGAAATTCTATAAAGTTCGTACGATGGTTACCTTTAACATGCATATAAATTCTCAGATCAATCAGATGAGGTATTTAGACGCTATTGCATTTTAAATAACTTGAACCCATAATCCACAATGATAAAGTATTTTTCTTTGTGTCCCTGTTAAAAAAAAAACTATAAGAATTAGATTCACCAAAATCTATATGGTGTCTGCGACTGTGGCCTGTAACATGTGTATGAATTTTCAGTTTAGTCAAATAAGGAGTTTAAACGTAATCGCTTTAAATAATCATTTTAAATAATTTGAGGCCATAGAGCTTAATGATAAAGAATTTTTCTTTGTCTCCCTGTAAAAACCTATGAGTGCTAGATTCACCAGGATCTTTATGCTTCATGCGACGGTGACCTACAGTACAATTATAAATTTTCAACTCAATCGTATGTATGAGGCATTTAGACGCTAATGATTTCAGCTCATAGGCCATAACGATAAAGTTTTTTTTTGTTTGTTTGTTTGCGTCCCTGTAAAAGAACCATAACTACTAGATTCACCAAGAGCTATACAGTTCGAGTAACGGTGACCTTTAACACGTATATATATTTTCAGCTCATTCTGATAAAGCATTTAGACGCTATCGCACTTCGAGTAATTTCAGCCCGTAGGCCATAATGATAAAGAATTTTTCGCTGTGTCCCTGTAAAAAAAAACTATACGTGCTGGATAGCATGTGTGTAAATTTTCAACTCAATTGAAAAAAGTTTTTAGACGCTATCGCAGTTTTAAAAAATTTAGCCCATATAGACTATAATAATAAAGAATTATTTTTTGTGTCCCTGTAAAAAAAACTATAAACGCTAGATTCACCAAAATTTATACAATTCGTGTGACGGTGACTCATAACGTGTGTATAAATTTTCGTCTCAAACGAATAAGGCATAGACACTATTGTATTTTACATAATTTGGGCCCATAGACCATTATGATAAAGAATTTTTCTTTGCTTCCCTATAAAAAAGCTAAAATCTGAAGTGACTCCACTCGACTTTCCGAACATTGAGTAATTAACAGTTTTGTAGATAAAGTAAAGAAAGAGGAGCTGTGAAAAAACAAAAGAGATAAAACCATAATACAGTGTTTGAGTATTTTTCTCCATATATTACACGATGTTTTATTTAACGCTACTGAACTTTGAGCCCATAGATCATAATGATAAAGAATTTTCGGTGTGTCCCTGTAAAAAAACCTATAAATGCTAGATTCACCAAAATGCTTATAGTTAGTGCAACAGTGATTTATAATATTCATATAAATTTTCAGCTCAATCGAATAAGGCGTTTAGATGCTATCGCACTTTTAACTAGTATGTTGTGGCCACCACATGACTTTCTTCTATATTTTCCTATACAAATTCACTCAGTAAAAATAATTTATTAAAATTATAATTTAAAAAAAATATCTTCCATGATAATGCAGATGATTTCCATATTAGAGAAGTAGTATAACACTAAATATCCAAAAAAAGTCAATTTTATTGTTAGTATCACATTAAAAAAAAAATTGATAACTTCTTTTTTAATTATCGCAAATCTATGGTTCAACCATTCGTTTTAAAGGTACTGGCGATCTCTTTTGAAAGATACCCATCATGAAAATTTACTCCCCTCGAGGGGGAAATTCCCCCCAGGGGGGGTTGGCGAGGCTCCTACACATACAAAAAAATTTTCCCAGTTGACTATCTCTATTATAAATAATTCTTGTAAATTTCATAATGATTACTAAAAAATAATTCCCTTTATGCACATTTATACAAAATTTTGTACTATACACCATCTTAAAAATTTAGAAAAAGCGGGATGGCAACGCAACCTGTAAGACAATTTTTACCAAAAGTTGATAGGCACTAGTTTATGTCAAGGTGCAACTACATACCAATTTGTATGAAATTCTGTGAAGTAGTTCCTGAGATACAGTTGCCACAAAAGTCTGTCACACCCACGCAGAGACTGACAGACAAACAGACAGACATTTTCTAAAAATGGTCAAATCGTGTTCTGCAGCTCTCAAAACGTGTAAATCCATCAAAAACCCGAGGTCGAAAATTTTTACGAATCCAATACTTTCTTCTATTGAATATCGAAGAAAGTAAAAATTTGGTCTCACAGGCCATAATGATAAAGAATTTTTCTTTGTATCCTAAAATACTTCCTCTGTCTAAAAAACTGTAAGTGCTAAATTCACCAAAATCTATACAGTTCGTGCAACTGTGACCTATAACATGTGTACAAATTTTTTGTTCAGATTAAATAAGCGTTTAGACGCTATCGCACTTTTAAAAATTTGGCCCCGTAGGCCATAATGATAAAGAATTTTTCTTTGTGTCCCTGTAAAAAAACTGTAAGTGCCAGATTCTCCAAACTCTATACAAATTGAGTAACTGTGACCTATAATATGTGTATAAATTTTTTGCTCAATTGAAGAAGGCGTTTATATGCTATCGCACTTTTCAGATTTTGGTCCCATAGACCATAATGATAAAGAATTTTTCTTTGTGTCCCTGTAAAAAAACTATAAGTGCTAGATTCACTAAAATCTATAGGGTTCGTACTATGGTGACTTACAATATACACACCAACTTTCAGCTTATTCGAACAAAGCGTTTAGACGCTAGCGTGTTCACTCACAGACATACACACATACATACACACATACACACATACATACATCATCGTAAAAATAGTGAAAACGGACTTAGGGGACCTCGAAACGTATAGAAACATCAAAATCTCGAATTCGGATTTTTGACATGATTACAATACTTTCCTCACTATAGTGTTCGGAAAGTAATAACTGCTAGATTCACCAAAATCAATAAGGTTCGTGCTATGGGGACCTGTAACATACGTACCAAATTTCAGCTCATTTGAACAAAGCGTTTAGACGCTATCGTGTTCATTCACACAAATATATATAAGTAAAAGGCACGTGACGTCACTCGCAGTCAAGTTATGGGTAAAGTGGCATAACATTGGCATTTCCACCAATACAGGTTGATCTTTTGCCACTCGAGATTGGCAAAGATTGATTGACGGAGCGTTTGTTTGTAAACATGCCCTTTCCTTATATATATATATATATATTTAAAAAAAGTTACTGTCACTGGCGTCAATTTTTTTTTGTCTGCGACTGCATCTTCTAACGGTGGGCAGGGTCCTTCGCGTCATGAGAGGTATCAATGTGTTCCGAGTACTCCAAGGGAGACATTTCAGCCGTTTAGGAATTTTTATCATTTTAATGAAAGAAGTTATCAACTGAAAACGACAAGTTTATGAAGATACTCTATTTGCCATTTTGAAAAAAGTTTCTCCCAGTGACGTTGTTCTTCTGTCATGAAGTCATTTTACACGAGAAAATTAAAATATGATCCATGGTTGTACGTAGGTAGGTAGGTTGGTTGGATTTAACTTCGCACCAATACTGCGCTATGGGTAATTGGTGAAGGTCTGGGACGCACTCCTAGAGATGTTCAGGAGACATGTCATCACAATTTTGAACCTTCACGGAGGGGATACCCATCCGCTTTGGTGATCCCCAGAGGTATATTGGGGATGGGAACATAGAGGACTTTACGACCACAACAGATTTTATGTGCACCAGCCACCGTTAGTGTACACGAAGGTCTTTGGCCGGCTCAAGTATCGAATCGGCAATCTTCCAATTACGTGCTCAGCGCTTTACCGACTAGGGTACCGCGGCCCGAAACCATGGATGTAAAAAACAAAGAAAATAAATATCAACTTTTTTTCTCTACTTTTAGAAAATTAATCTTCTTACACGGAAAAATTAAAATATGATCCATGGTTGTAGGTAGGTAGATAATTAGGTAGGTTGTGATTGACGTCGCACCATTACTGCGCTATGGATAATTGGCGACGGTCTGGCTGGGACGCACCCCTACAGATGTTCCGGAGACATGCCACCACAGTTTTGTTCCTACACGAAGGGGATAGCTCCCCAGCTTCGGTGACCCTCAGAGGTATAATTTTGATGGGAACGTGGAAGATATTGTAGGCACTACATATTTTACGTGCATTAGCCACCATTAGTGTACACGACGGTCTTTGGTCGGCTCAAGAACAAAACCCACAATCTTCCAATTACGAGCTCGGGGCTCTACCGACTGGGGTACCGTGGTCCGGATTTAAGGTTGTAAAAAAGAAATAAAAAGGGTCATATACTAAAGCTGTAATGCAAAATGGTCTAGATATTATGATTTTCTTTCTATTAAAAAATATATATATAAATATTATATATCTCAATTTGACATTGAATATGAAGATTTCCATAATAATTTTCTGCTTTTGTCTTGTAATATGCACTATTAATATTCCTTTTCAGTGAAAGAAAGCAGCAAATAGGCGGGCAGAGTTCTGCATGTGTTAATAAGTAAAGTGAGTTAATAAGTAAAGTGAGGAGGCGAAGCCTCCTTCGGGGTTGGTGAGCGGAGCGAGCAGGGGCAGAGCCCCCTAGTTTGTATCAAAAAAAGTAATCAAAAAAATAATGTTCAATTGTGTCAATTCTATGTAGTACATTATAATCTGTTCTCCTCAATTTCGTAAATTTCTCAACTCATTACGTGATTTCAATGCATTTAAGCATGTGACACAAGGTTTAATGCTTTTTGCAATTGTTACTCTTTGAATATCGTCTATTTATTTTTCTTTCTTTCTCTGTTTCTTTATTTTATTTATTTTTATTTTTATTTTTATTTTTTATTCTTTTAAGAAATGGAAAAGAAAAGAAAATTGATAAAAATCAGTTTCAAAATGGACAGTATCGAAAAAGTTTTTTTTTAATAATTTTGAATTAGGAAATAAGAAACGCGCGTGCAAAATGAAATAAAAATTTAAACAAGATAATTAAGTTTGAGTTGGTAATTTTTCTTTTCTTTCTTTTCTATTTTTCAATATTCTATAATTTATTGAAAAATAGAAAAGAAAAGAAACGGAAAAAGAAAAGAAAAGAAAGAAACAGAAAAAAAAATCGCATAAATTATGTATTTTTGACTAAAATGGCGATATAAATTCAAATGTCGCCAAGTGGAGCTATAGTAAGGCTGTACCATGATCAGGTTTGCATATTTAATTAATTAATTATTATTTTTACTTTCTTCTATATGTAATATAGAGAAGGTATTGGATTCGCGAAAATTTTCGATCTCCGTTTTTTGATGGATTTACATGTTTTGGGATGTCTAGATTACGAATTAATAGTTTTTAGAAAATGTCTGTCTGTCTGTCTGTCTGTATCATTTTTTTGTGGACGCTGTATCTCACGAACCAATGAATGAAATTTAACCAAACTTGATATTTAGTTGCACCCTGACATAAACTGGTGCTGATTAGATTTTGGGATCAATCGCTCAATAGGTGGCGTTGTGATCGCATTTTATGCAAATTTTTAACATGGCAGCATAGGACAAAATTCCGTATAAATGGGCATAAAGAGAGTTATTTTACACTTGTGATTGTAAAATTAATATGAATTATTGATAATAGTAGTAGTTAACTAGGAAAAAAATTTTGTGCATGTGGGGACATCGGTTCCCCCCCCCCTGGGGGGGAAGTACCCCCCGGGGGAAGTAAATTTTCAAGATGGGTATCTTTCGAAAGGTCTCGTTGGTAATAGTAATAGTTAACTGGGAAAAATTTTTTGTGCATGTGGGGGCATCGGTTCCCCCCCCCACCGGGGGGGAAGTACCCACCCGGGGGGGGCAAAGTTTCAAGATGGGTATCTTTCGAAAGGTCTCGTCAATACCCTTAAAACGAATGGTTGAACTATAAATCTGTGATAATTTAAAACAAAGTTATCGATTTTTTTTACTTTTAACAAAAAAAAAACTTTGAAAAAAATCGCAATTTTTCTTTTTTTTTTTTTTTTTTTTTTTTTTTTTTTAACTAAATTTAACCAAACTTGGTATTTAGTTGGTCCCCGACATAAACTGGTGCTGATTATGTTTGGGGATCAATAGCTCAACAGGTGGCGCTGTGATAGCATTTTATCTAAATTTTTAACATGGCAGCATAGGACAAAAATTCGTATAAATGTGCATAATTAGAGTTGTTTTAAACTTGTGATTGTAAAATTAATATGAATTATTGATAATAGTAGTATGAAACTAGGAAAAAAAATTTCTGCATGGGGGGCATCGCTTCCCCCCCTGGGGGGAAGTACCCCCTCCGGGGGGGGATAAATTTTCAAGATGGGTATCTTTCGAAAGGTCTCGTCAATACCTTTAAAACGAATGGTTGAACTATAAATCTGTGATAATTTAAAACAAAGTTATCGATTTTTTTTACTTTTAACAAAAAAAAAACTTAGAAAAAAAATCGTACCTTTTTTTTTTTTTTTTCTTTTTTTTTTAAATATTGTTACTGATTGAATATGTATAGGTAAATATAGAAGAAAGTCTTGTGGTGGCCACAACATACTAGTTTTACTAAGATTACAAATGTATATATATATATGTATATCTATTCTTTATTATTTATTTATTTATTTATTTATTTATTTTTGTTTAAAGACATACATTAAATCCATAGTATATAAATCCATAGTATCCATAGACATCCATAGTATATATACATATATATATACTATTAGTCTCAATCTGCGGATTTTTCATAAGTTGGACATTTATCGAAATCTAAAATGTGATTGAATAATTTGAAAGCAATGTTATAATTTGAAAAAAAAAAAAAAAAAAAAAACTAATAGTTCTCCGTCCTAAACTAAATTCTGCTTTTGCCAAAATTTCATCTTTTTTTTTTTTCTTTTTACTTTCTTCTATATGTAATATAGAGAAAGTATTGGATTCGCGAAAATTTTCGACCGCCGTTTTTTGACGGATCTACACGTTTTGGGATGTCCTGAACACGAATTGATAGTTTTTAGAAAATGTCTGTCTGTCTGTCTGTCTGTCTGTGATTAGTGTTTTCACCGTATCTCACGAACCAATGAATGAAATTCAACCAAACTTGGTTTATAGTTCGACCCTGGCGGGGCATTGTTCTGATTAGATTTGGGGATCAATAGCCCAGCAGGTGGCGCTGTGATCGCATTTTATGTAAATTTTTAACATGGCAGTATAGGACAAATTTTCGTATTTTTCACCGTATCTCACGAACCAATGAATGAAATTCAACCAAACTTGGTATATAGTTGGAACCTGACGGTGCATGGTGCTGATTAGATTTTGGGATCAATCGTCCAGCAGGTGGCGCTGTGATCGCAAAACTTCGTATTTTTCACCGTATCTCACGAACCGATGAATGAAATTGAACCAAACTTGGTGTATAGTTGAACCCTGACATGGAAAGGGTCTGATTAGATTTTGGGATTAATCGCCCAGCAGATGGCGCTGTGATCGCATTTTATGTAAACTTTTAACATGGCAGTATAGGACAAAATTTCGTATAAGTGTACATAATGAGCGTTATTTTAAACTTATGATTGTAAAATTAATATGAATTATTGATAATAGTAGTAGTTAACTACGAAAAAAATTTTGTGCATGTGGGGGCACCGGTTCCCCCCCTGGGGGGTAAATTTTCAAGATGGGTATCTTTCGAAAGATCTCGTCAATACCTTTAAAACGAATGGTTGAACTATAAATCTGTGATAATTTAAAACAAAGTTATCGATTTTTTTTTACTTTTAACAAAAAAAAAAAAAAAAATTTTTTTTTTTTTTTTTTATTGTTACTGGTTGAATATGTATTACTTTTAACAAAAAAAAAAATTAGAAAAAAATCGTATTTTTTTTTTTTTTTTTATATTGTTACTGATTGAATATGTATATAGGAAAATATAGAAGAAAGTCTTGTGGTGGCCACAACATACTAGTTTTTTTTTTTTTTTTTTTTTTTTTTTTTTTGAAAGAAAAAGAGAAGGAAAGGAAATAAATAATAATCAGTATCGAAACAAACACTATCGAAAAAGTTTTTTTTTTTTTTTTAATAATTTTGAATTAGGAAATAAAAAGCGCGCGTGCAAAATAAAATAAAATAAAAAAGAAACAAGATAATTAAGTTTGAATTTGAGTTGGTAATTTAAGGATGCCACTGATATAGTAACTTTTTTGTTGTAAATTGTTTTTAATAAATTAAAATGCGGATATCATAATTGCACTAGTAAAGACCTTTGCGAGAAACGTCCGAGTTACTTCGGTGCCAAATTTCAAATTTCGCCATACTAAAGCTTTTTTTTTTTTTTTTTTTTTTTTAGGGCTGAGGACTATTAGTCTCAGTCTGGGATTTTTGCGGTGTCATTTTTCGATAATTGGACATTTATGGAAAATATAATTGAATAATTTGAAAGCGATGTTATAATTTGAAAAAAAAAAAAAAATAATAATAATAATAATAATAATAATAATAATAATGGTCCTCCGTCCTAAATTAAATTCTGCTTTTGCCAGAATTTCATCAAAATCATTTTTATTTTTTTTTTAGTAAAAGAAAAGAAAATTAATAATAATCAGTATCGTTACAAACGATATCAAAAAAGTTTTTTTTTTTTTTTTTAATAATTTTGAATTAGGAAATAAAAAGAGCACGAGGAATATGAAATAAAAATAAGTAAAAAAAAATGTATTTAATGATTTAATTTTTATATAAAACATGATCGCATGCTATCTTAAAAAGTAGATGTAAAATTTAAAGTTTATTTTATTTTATTTTATTTTATTTTATTTTATTGTAACAGTTATAAATTAAAATAAATAATTTAATGAAAGTTTAGAAGTTAGAATTTCTATTTTTTTTTTTTTTTTTTTTTTTTTTGGTCACAAAAATAAATTTATTTTTTTAACACGTTTTTATTAACTTGACATGATGTAACTATTAATGTATGTAAAGGAATCTTATAAGTCAATTTTCGACCACTTTTGGTCTTCCAGTTGACCTGAAATTTGGCACACATCTTTATAATCAATGACAGTACTATATACAAGTGTTTCCAGGTGCCTTTCTCATCAGGGGCAGGTTCCAGGGGCAAACAAAAAAATCTATATATATGAAACAGTTTCGCATGTGCCACAGTATTTTTATAACTTCAAGTGGCAACAATTAAAGTTATTTATTTATTTATTTAGGACTGAGGACTATTACTAGCGCTTCAATGTCAAGCTCGATCCGTACGAAGTGGATCATTCTATTTAATTTGCAGGTAAATTCGGTAGACAGAGGGATGGGAACCTTTACGATTGCGCGCGCGCGGTGTGAGTGTTTAGTGTTTACGATTTATTTTGATTTTGCTCTTAATCCAAATCCGTGGTTGTTGCTTGATTATTTCTTGACAATTTTAAGTTCATCTTGACTCCTGTCAAAGATTTGATTAACGAGATATTTTTTTTTTTTTTTTTTTATTTATCACATTACTTAAAATATTTAATTCGCTGTTGTGTATGTTTAAAGACAAAGGAATCTTCAATACTCAAATGATGGAATTATTTTCTATTTTTGTGTTTACAATATGCGGTCAGAGGTGCCACATTTTTCAATGTTTCCAGAAAATACTTATGGATGTAATTGAAGTGTAAGATGGCCTCTCTATTTTATATTTCTCAAACTTTTAGCCAGTTGGTGTAACGTTAATAGCAAAAAGTTTGATTTATTTTATTTTTTTGCTTTAATGTGCACTTGCAGGCTAAACAATCTTCCAAGATGCAATCATTTCAGGTGAGTCAAATCTATTTATCTCTATTTTTTAAAAATCAACCTCTTTATTATTATTTTTATTCATATATTTTGAATAATGTAATTGTAAAGGCAGGAATCCAGTTAAGAGAAAAGTTGCAAATTATTATTAATAATTTTGTTCAAATTTAATTTATTTTAACCTGTAATGTTTCTCAGTTATGTTGCAACAGCTTTTATTTTTCATTCTGTATTATGTATTTTTAAATTATTCCATTTAATACATATGGATATTATTATCTATTAATAAAAGTATTTTATATCTAAATTATGTATTTACGTTTTCTGTTGTACTTGGTATTGAAGTTTCATTCCAATGACACTGTCATAAATATATATATATATGTAAAATAATAATTCTTGTCATAATATTGGTGTGGAGCTCTGCATAATTAAAAAAAAAAAAAAAAAAAAAAGCTCTGGGGCTAGTGTTGTCGGATGATCGAAAGTAAATTTCTCCAAACAGTTCTCAAATTTCCTCAAGTCAAGGTGATATATATATATATATATATATATACATTTTTTTTCCCAAAAGAAATTCAAACTGATTTTTTTTTTTTTTTTTTCTCCCTCTTTGTTAGTTTGATCATCAAAGGAACAAGTAATTCAAGGTTTAGGTACGTCTATTTCTGGGTAGTTTTCAGAAAAGAAAGGCGACTTTTGTAACATCTATATTGAGTAAACAATAAATTTAATATAATTATGATTATTTTATTATTATCATTTTTTTGGAAGTATCTATGTTGCAACATGAAGGTTAAAATCTCAGTTCTTGACATTTTAAAATTCTACTATCTAAATCAGATTGACAATATTTTTTATGAAATTGTGGTTATTGGTGTTTTTGAATACGCTTACAAAGATGTATAATTAAAAATTTTCACTGCACACATCACACACTCAACTGCATTTTTACTTTCCGAACACTATAGTGAGGAAAGTATTGTAATCATGTCAAAAATCCGAACTCGAGATTTTGATGTTTCTATACGTTTCGAGGTCCCCTGAGTCTGTTTTCACTATTTTGACGATGATGTATGTATGTGTGTGTGTGTATGTATGTGAGTGAACACGCTAGCGTCTAAACGCTTTGTTCGAATAAGCTGAAAGTTGGTGCGTATATTGTAAGTCACCATAGTACGAACCCTATAGATTTTGGTGAATCTAGCACTTATAGTTTTTTTACAGGGACACAAAGAAAAATTCTTTATCATTATGGTCTATGGGACCAAAATCTTAAAAGTGCATTAGCATCTAAACGCCTAATTCAATTGAGCAAAAAATTTATACACATATTACTCAATCTGTATAGAGTTTGGAGGATCTGGCACTTACAGTTTTTTTACAGGGGCACAAAGAAAAATTCTTTATCATTATGGCCTATGGGGCTAAATTTTTAAAAGTACGATAGCGTCTAAACGCTTATTTAATCTGAACAAAAAAATTGTACACGTGTTATAGTTCACCGTTGCACGAACTGTATAGATTTGGTGGATTTAGCACTTACAGTTCTTTTACAGGGACACAAAGAAAATTCTTTATCATTATGGCCTATGGGACCCAATTTTTAAAAGTGCGATAGCATCTAAATGCCTTATTCAATTGAGCTGAAAATTTATATGAATATTATAAATCACTGTTGCACTAACTATAAGCATTTTGGTGAATCTAGCATTTATAGATTTTTACAGGGACACAACGAAATATTCTTTATCATTAGGATCTATGGGCTCAAAGTTCAGTAGCATTAAATAAAACATCGTGTAATATATGGAGAAAACAACTCAAACACTCTGTTATGGTTTTTCTCTTTTATTTGTTTAACAACTCCTCTTTCTTTACTTTATCTACAAAGCTGTTAATTACTCAATGTTCGGAAAGTCGAGTGGAGTCACTCCAGATTTTTTTCTTTAATTGTGACGGGAGAGTAAACATTTTTTAAGTTTTCCTGGATTTCTTTGTACAAGGAAATCAACTTGCACTGCAAAATATAAACTATAGTTCAAATTTCTTTAAAACATGCTTTTAATCATCTATATACTTATAGTTGCAACTTTTGAAAAAGAAAAGGATTGAAAAGTGAGAATTGATTAAATAAAAATTACAAGAAAATACAGTTCTCACTCGCTTTTTTTTTTTTTTTTTTTTTTTTTTTTTAATGCCCTGTCTGTCAAAAGAAAGGAACAATTTGTACTTGTTTATGTTGATATAGAATGTTTTACCTTCATTGCATGTATTGTAGCTAATGTTAATTTAAAAAACAAAAACTGCATTATATTTTTAATCATACAGTGCATTGTTTTCATTCAATGCTCCATATGATGAAAATTATATTTTAAGTGCAATTATATTAAAAGTAATTATGCAGTAAACTGATTTTATTCCAGTAAATAATTAAATAATCTTAAAGCATTACATTAAAACTTGTTTTGAGGTACATCATCTTTTCACTAATTAAAACTAAGTTCTACATTACCCTCCTTTTCTTGCAATAAGTATAATTTAATGTAAGGTTTATTCACTTTTTTTTTTCTTTTAAACATGAATGTAAAACAAAATAAAGTCATTTTCGTTTATTAATAAGTATATATATTATCTTATACTTGCTATTTAGTAATATTTGGAAAAGCTTTCATAAATATTGCTGTTAAAATTTACCAAGTACATGAGGAATTTGTCAATTTTTACCTGAATTCAGATTCTCGTAGATATATCAGAACAAAAACCCTTAACGGGTTAAAAGTTTGTGACGCAGCTACTTTATCACTATAAGAATTTGAAATATGGGTCTTAAAAATAATGATATCAAGTTTTAAGTGACGCTCTTCTATTAGTTAAAATATACATAGATTTTCTTATTTGATCATTCGCTTTTTTCTTTTATTTATATTTACAATGCAAACATAATATTTTTAACTTCAAGATAAGACAAATATATAAAATATACTCACTGATGCTTTTTCATTTTCATTTCAATTTCAAAATAACAGTTTTAAAAGGAATGATATAAAAATTCCAGTCACGCCTCGGTGTCATTTTAAAAGATTTGTTTTTAGATTCCATTAAAATTACCTTTGTTTTGTCTGATAAAGTATATTTACACATTCAAACAGTGCTTTTAATTTTTAAATATGCTGTCAAATAATCACACTTTCACTGAGTTTGCATTATAAATAAAAATTATTTATTTCAATAAATCGATTTGTCTTTTGCGTCACGCTATCCAAAACTGTGAGTAAAATATATGTAAATGTTATTTTGTATCATAGTATCCAACTAAGTGAGAATTTCTGCAAAGAGACAGTGTGATGCAAAGAAAACATTTGCACAAATTTTACTTGCAGTTTTGGATAGCGTGACGCAAAAGACAAATCGATTTATTGAAATAAATAATTTTTATTTATAATGCAAACTCAGTGAAAGTGTGATTATTTGACAGCATATTTAAAAATTAAAAGCACTGTTTGAATGTGTAAATATACTTTATCAGACAAAACAAAGGTAATTTTAATGGAATCTAAAAACAAATCTTTTAAAATGACACCGAGGCGTGACTGGAATTTTTATATCATTCCTTTTAAAACTGTTATTTTGAAATTGAAATGAAAATGAAAAAGCATCAGTGAGTATATTTTATATATTTGTCTTATCTTGAAGTTAAAAATATTATGTTTGCATTGTAAATATAAATAAAAGAAAAAAGCGAATGATCAAATAAGAAAATCTATGTATATTTTAACTAATAGAAGAGCGTCACTTAAAACTTGATATCATTATTTTTAAGACCCATATTTCAAATTCTTATAGTGATAAAGTAGCTGCGTCACAAACTTTTAACCCGTTAAGGGTTTTTGTTCTGATATCATTACTTTTTAGAGGTTATTGATCAAAAAATTAAAACGAGTCGTTCCGGCTCATAGGAAGGTTAGGTTGATTTATCTTTTCTTATGAAGATGCCACCATCTTTTTTCAAAATGACAGCTACAATTTATTAATGAACTTGGTAGATTTATTAAAGAGGTCTATTTACATATGGAGTTTTAAGCAAATCGGTTCAAAAGTTATTGTGATAATTTTCAAGTGGCCACCATTTAGAAACAAAGGACAGAGTGACTGAGATGCCCAGTGAACTTATCAAAGATATTTGAATATGTCAACTGTGCAAATGCGATTCAAACTGATTCCATATTACAAAAGTTATTGTAATAAAAAATTTTTAAGTGGCCGCCACTTGGAAACAAAATGGTGGAGCAAGTTGCCTAGCAAACTTTTCCAAGATATTTAAACTGTATTAAATTCACTCCCCAACTTTGATCTGAACCCAGTGGCGCCGATTATGTGGGGGCTTGAGCCCCCCCAGAAAATTTTCTGTAAGGGATCAGCCCCCCCAGAAATTTTGAATACTGATTCTCTATTAAACAAGAAATTCTTTCCTCTATTTCTTATTTAGTTTCTTACCAAAATCATAGCTGTAAAATAAGGTTGTTGCAATTGAAAATGGACATAAATCGACTAAGAAAAAAAGAAAGAAAAACAAGAGAGGCTGAAAGTCTCTGTATGGGGCGCGGGGTGAGTTCAGAGGAAGATGATTCCCTTTACTGTGCTACACTTATAGTTTGTGCATGAGGAGCAAAAGTTTTCAGAAACATCATGCAAAGTAATATAACTATTTTTACAAAAGTTACTGCCATATAAATTCGATTTACATAAACTAAATGGCAAAGATTATGATGGCATTTTCAGGTCCAGTTTTGGGGCCCTTTGCTACTCAGAGCCCCTGGCACGTGCCCCTGTGTTAATCAGGCCGTTGTTTGTGTGTGCATATGTTCTTTTCCTTGGGTAAGCGTGTGTACATTATTACACCATATTTGATGACCTTGTATTAGAAATGTGATGCCCCCCACCCTCAAAAAATAATCTTGGCTACGGCCTTGGTTCGAGCCCCCCCAGAAATTTTTCAAAGTCGGCGCTGCTGTCTGAACCAGTTTAGTATTCTAAAAGTTATCGTTGTGGCATATTTTCAAGTAGCAGCCTGATTTCAAGTGGCTGCAACTTGGAAACTAGATAAATGTTGGAACAAAATTCATCCAAGATATTTGTGTGATAAGTTCAATGTCCAACTTAAATTGATTCAGTATTTCAAAAGATGAGAAAATTGCATATATTTCGGTAATCAGATGCAAAAATTATGTAATCAGAAAACATACGCCAAAAAAAGGCATAAATCTCGCTGATTTTTGACTCAATATATGTATTTAACATCTGTGATATCACTTTTCAGAAATAGCACGAATTTCGTCCATTATAGCAGCGAAAATATTTGCCTATCTTTATTTAGTGAAAAAGAGAAACAATCGCTATTTGAGCAATTAGCCATGATAAAGGTAAATTTTGTTAATAAGACATGAAACGATGGATTTCGACCCAGTGGCAGAAACACCGCGACATAGTTACGGACACAGAAAAGCGGCTTGCAGACAGTTTTTGTCTGCAACTTTCGAATAACAATTCACTTAAAAAAAACTTCTGTATAAAAACTAAAACTAATACTTTTATTATTTATAATTATCTATATTGTGTTGTGTCAAACATTGCTATAAAATATTTAATTGAATGAGATGAATTGAATGAGTACACACAATTGTTTATACTATATTGTCCTGCAGTAAAATTGTATTCGTGTATTGTTGCACGATATCACCTGATGTTACCCCCCCCCCCCAATCACCTTTCAGGCTTTTTGAGTGTAAGCCATTTTCACCACTGATTAACACAAATTTTGCAGACAGATTATGAAATTTTAAAAGCCTGTCACAGACAGCTACGAAACTTTCTGCCACTGGGGATTTCGATAATTCACTGCAAAAATATTATGTTGTTTTGTAATGAATTAACAGCTTATTTCGTACTTTGAAAGATTAAAAGTAAATGTTATCGGTTAAACGATCCCGTATTGTAGATAGACTTTTGTGTTGCGTATTTCTGCAATGTATAAATAATAAAAAAAGTAATTTCATTATTGTTTTGTGAAATAATCTCATATCTCAGCAATCATTTTTTAAAAACATACAAAATTTAATAATTAGCAGTGAAATTCCAGTGGCAGAAAGTTTTGTAGCTGTGTGCGACAGGCTTTTAAAATTTCAAAATCTGTCTGCGAAATTTGCCTGTAATCAGGGATGAGAACGGCTTACACTCAAAAAGCCTGAAGCTGATAGCAGCAATCTTTGGGGGAGAGAGCTTAACAATAGTGGTGATCTCGTGCAACAATACACAAATACAATTTTACTACAGAACTATAGTAATAAACAATTATAAAATAATAAGTTGAACTCATTCAATTAAATATTTATAGCAATGTTTGACACAACACAGTATAAATAACAAAAGTATTAGTTTTGATACAGAAATTTTTATAAGTGAATTATGAAGTGGAGGAGAAGTTTTGGAGCAGTTTTAAAAGAAATTAGCACTTTTCTATGTCCCCGTAGAATCTTAGTAACAGGGGAAAAGAATACGCATATGCTGTCTATCAAGGGAGATATAGGCTGCTTAGGTCGCCGTTGTTAAGTACTGTTTTGTGTGTTCCTACCAAGGCACCTATATGGGGGCTCTAGAGTTCCTACCAAAGAGCATCTAAGACGTCATACATGGGTAGCGCATTGTCGCAGGCGAAAAATGTCCGTAAATTGCAGACAAAGACTGTCTGAAAGTTGTGGGCAATTTTTTTTATTAGTACAGAGACAGACAAAGAGTGTTCGAAAGTTACGGACTAATTGTTTTATTAGTGCAGACAAAAACTGTCTGCAAGCATTTATTCTGTGTCCGCGACTATGTCACCGTGTCACGGTGTTTCTGCCACTGGGGTGAAATAATAGTCTATATTAGCAATTAGTTGCTCTTGCATAATTTTAAAAAATAAGCGGTAAAATGATTGATTCCATATTTCAGCAAATTTATTGCATACATCGGATATTGTCTTTGCAAAAAAGGGCGAATTTCATTGATTAACATAGAGATAAAGCCTATTTCAGCAAACAATTAGGATTAAAATAACCTTATTAAGCAACGGCGAAATGATTGCGTGTTTCAATAATCAGCCACAAAACATCGTGAATTTCAGAAATCACCTTTGAAAAGATTTCAAATTTTATCGATTAACGCCGAATTAATATCGTATTTTAGCAATTAGTTGCACTTAAGCATAAATTTTTGACAGTTAATAGTAAAATGATCCCGTATTTCCGAATTAGGCTGCAAAATTATTGCATATTTCGGGATTCAGCTTTGAGAAAAGCATAAATTTCATAGATTAGCGGCGAAATAATTGAGTATTTGGAGATTAAACTTTATAAAGAATACGAATTTCATCGATTAGGCGCAAAATAATACAGTGAATTTTATTAGTTAGCAGAGATATAATAGCGGTATTTGGGAATTAAATGTAAATTTTAACTATAAAAATTGACACCATAGTTAGCGGTGAAAATAATCCCGTATTTTCGAAATCAGCTGCAAAATTATTGTGTATTTCAGCATTCAGCTTTGAGAACAAAGTGCAAATTACGTCTATTATCGACGAAATAATTGAGTATTTGGGACATTTAACTTAAAAAACGCAGAAACTTTATTAATTAGCGATGAAAAAAATTATGCATTTTAGCAATCAATTGTAAAATTATCGCGAATTTTGGAAATCAGTCTTGAAATATGTGAATTTTATCGATAACTGGTGAAATTATAGCATATTTTAACAAGTGGTTGTGACTATATGTATAAATATTGTTAATTTCACATTTATTTTTGCACATGCTGTGCAGTTTTTTTTTTTTTTTTAATAATAATGTATAGACCTTAAAAAAAAAAAAAAAAAAAAAAAAAAAAGATATTACCTATATGTACCAGATTGAACAAATATCGAGAGAGAAAAATAGATACCTACCATTCCTTATAGAATGTGTAATTTAATTATTTATGGGGGAAAATTCTTAGGGAATCTACATATTTAAAGCCTGCAACAACTTAAAAATATTATTGTAGATTACAATTTAAAAATTTTTAAATAAAATTATCTAAAAAATAAATATTTAGAAATTATTTAAGTAAAAATTCTTAAATTGCAAATTAGAAGTATTTTGCAACAAATATTTCACTGGCTCCTAATTATTTTAATTATACTTTTATGAAATTTCAGTTCTTTTGGTCAGTAGATTTTGAGCTACACTAAAAAACTAATATCACCAAGAGATTTAAGATTGAAAAAAAAAAAAAAACATTAAAAAACTCAAAAGTCCCAATAAGTATAATTGCTAAGCATATTGACTAAATTACTTCAAATTTAGTATCCAGTTGTAAAATTTTCTCCAGGATCTAAAAGTCAAAATTGTGTATTCGTTGGAAATATAAATTTTAACATCGTTGCACACTATTCGAAAATCTGACTTCCAAACAGGGTTGTTGATTTTTTTTATTTTTTTCAAAAAAATCGATTTTTTTTATTTAAATCAAGATTTAATTGATTTTTATTATGTATTCATACATTATTGTACAACATTTGTTTTTTATTATGTGTATATATATTGTTACGAAATTGTAAATAATTGTGTTTATTTTTGTATAAATTCTTTCAAAGAGGCTTAGTAAGTTGATAAAGTGCTAATTTTGTGCATTTCTAGTCGTTTTAGCGTTGAAATAGCCTTATTTTCCCTTAAAAACGCATTAAAAAGCCCCAGTAATGCACGTAATGGATTTGGCGCCAAATTTGGCGACTTTTTCCCACCTTGGCGATTTTTTTGGCGACCTTGGCGAGAAAATCCTTATATGGGATATACCAAATATGGAAGCTGTAAGTTGATTGGTTGACCACTTTCTAGAGTTTTCTCGAAAAATCTGGGCTCCATGGAACAGCATATAAGGAGCGCTTCCTCGCCAAGGGCAGTTAGTTCAGTTCAGATCTCAGCGAGCTTCGCTAGTGCTTGCATTGCTCTTGAGCCTCTTTGAGAGAGACTTGATTCAAGTGTTATTGGTATACAGTTTGTACTGTAGATTTGTTATTGACAGCTGTTGTTTAAGCTGTGTTTACTGTTTGAATTGAAGCTGATACTTGGTTTATAGACCTGCATTTTTCTGGAATTTTCTGTGAATAAATTACTGAATTTTTGTACGTTTGGCCTTTCATTCTCAGACAACTCACGAACCCCCAAGTACGCAACATTTCTGGTGTCAGAAGCGGGATTGTCTGTGAATGGTGATAACGAGAGCTATGGAGCAAGAGATGAAAAAACTTCTAGAAACCTTAGCTACCCAGATGAATGAAATGAAAACCGGACAGAAAAAGATGGAAACCGGATTGATAGAGAAAATGGAAACAGGACTGGAAAAGATGGAAACTGGACAAAAATAGATGAAAGATAGCCTGAGTCAAGAGATGAAGGAAATGAAAGACACTATGGGTGAAGTTCAGGAAGAAATTAAATCTAATCAAGATGAGATGAAGAGAGAGCTTTCAACGGTGAAAGAATCAATCGAGGGTAAATTAACGGTGATGGAAAATAGAATGGATGGAATAGAAGAGAAAGTTATAAAGATAGAAGAAAATTTTGAAGAGAAAGTTATAAAGATACAAGAAAATTTTGAAGAGAAAGTTATAAAGGTAGAAGAAAATTTTGAAGAGAAAGTTTTTAAAATAGAAGAGAGATTTGAAGAGAGATTTACGAAGATAGAAGACAATTTTGAGGAGAAAGTTTTGAAAATAGAAGAAAGTTTTGAAGAGAAAGCTATGAAGATAAAAGAAAATGTTATGAAGGTTGAAGAGAGTGTTACGAGGATAGAACGGAGTTTCGAGGAGAAAGTTAAAGAAAATTTTGATCAGGAACTGAAAGGAAGGTTTTCTGAGATGGAAGGTAAATTGAAGAGAATAGAAGAAGATCTGGAGAGAAGAGTGGAAGAAAAATTAGAATCCATGCCTCAGGAAACTGAAAAGAAAGAGAGAAGAATCCAGAATCAGGAATTTATTAAGCTATCCACCTACGACGGCAGTTCCTCCTGGCAAGTGTATAAGACCCAGTTTTCCATCGTAGCTGAAGCTAACGGCTGGGACTCTGTTGCAAAGACGGCTCATCTGGTAGGGTCGTTGCGGGGAGACGCCGCAGAGATTCTGGAGACCCTTTCGAAGGAACAGCGACATGACTTCGAAGCTTTAACCAGAGCACTAGAGCTACGTTTTGGAGCGAAATGGTCCAAAGAATATAGTCGACTCCAGCTAAGGTCCCGTCGTCAGAGACCAGGGGAAAGCTTACAAGAACGGGCATCAAACATCCAGAGGCTTTCACATTTGGCTTTCCCAGACTGTCATCCTGGGACACACAATGATCTGGCCCTAGAATACTTCATTGATGCTGTCGGAGATCCAGATATCCAAAAAGCCCTCAGACTCTCCAGCGTGAAGAATGTGGAGTCAGCCTTGGTGTATGCCCTAAAGCTCGAGGCAGCCCAACAAGCCTCCTGTAAACATCGCCAGAGTAGTACAGCAGACAAAGTGAACGGCTCTCAAGATGATCTTAAAGAGATTCAGAAAATGATTGCAGAAATTAATAGAAGACTACGCATTCTTGAGAGTAAGAAAGAAGGGAAGACTCCAACAACTAAATGCTGGGGCTGTGGAAAAGACGGGCATATCAAACGAAGCTGCCCAGTAAGAGCACCTAGAGAAGCAACCAAGAATGTCTCTGAAGTATGGCACACAGAAGGAGCTCTTCGGGAAAATCCAGATGCCGTCTTGCAGAAGCCTCCATCTGAAGATCATAAATACAGCTCTAAAGCCGAGGATAGACCCGAAAGAATACAGCCGGTTGCTCGCCAAGTTGCTGTCTCAACACCATCAGAACAAGATCCCGATCCATGGAGTGACGAAGAACTTAGACAAGCCCAGTTGGAAGATCCTGACATAAAGCCAATATTACAGCTGAAGGAGACGACCAGCAACAGACCTACCTGACAGGACATTTCCAGATTCAGTCCCATTACGAAAAGTTATTGGGCACTTTGGGACTATCTTCATATCAGAAACGGCGTATTATACAGAAAGTGGGAATCTGATGATGGGAAAAGCTTCAGTTGGCAGATTTTATTACCAAGATCAAAAATTCACGCTGTTTTAGAACAACTGCATAGTAGCTCTACCGGAGGCCATTTTGGGCTAGTGAAGACTCTGCAAAAGGTTCGAGAACGCTTCTACTGGTGCAAGGCAAAGGATGATGTGGAGAAATGGTGTAAATCCTGTGATGCTTGTGCGGCACGTAAAGGCCCACAGAAACGAAGTCTAGGAAGACTGCAACGGTATAACGTGGGAGCACCATTTGAACAGATTGCACTCGACATCTTGGGTCCTTTGCCACGGACCTCCAGTGGAAATAAATGCATCCTTGTCGTGATGGACTATTTCACCAAGTGGCCTGAGGCATATCCCATTCCCAATCAAGAGGCATGCACAGTCGCAGAAGTCCTAGTGCAGCAATGGGTGTCAAGGTACGGCACACCCCTACAACTTCATACCGACCAAGGTAGGAACTTTACCTCTGATGTTTTCAAAGGACTGTGTCAACTACTTGGCATAGACAAAACCCGGACAACACCTTTACATCCCCAGTCGGACGGCATGGTCGACAGGTTCAATCGTACCATCCTGAATAACCTCTCTCTTCTAGTATCAAGGAACCAGCAAGATTGGGACTTGAAGTTGCCATTGTTCCTGCTGGCTTATCGAAGTACTGTCCATGAAACCACCGGCTATACTCCAGCCCAGATGCTGTTTGGACGTGAACTTCGTCTCCCTTGTGATCTCCTGTTTGGTTGTCCACCCGATGCGCCTTCATCGCCCGAGGAGTACATCCAAGATCTCCAGGCTCGATTTGAGGACGTACACAACTTTGCTCGGGAGCGGATTAACATGGCAACGGAGAAAATGAAGACAAGATACGATCTAAAGGCTACACAACATGAGTTTCAGGAAGGAGAGAAGGTCTGGTTGTGGAATCCTGTTCGACGCAAAGGACTCTCTCCCAAGCTACAGTGCAACTGGGACGGACCATATACAGTCTTAAAAAGGCTGAATGATGTAGTGGTGCGGATCACTAAAACACCTTCATCAAAACCGAAGGTGGTGCACTATAATAGGCTAGCCAAGTACCACAAGTAACGGTAAAATTAAAATTTAAAATGTAAATACTTGTAAAATTTGCGCATGCACACTGTAAATATTTGTATATAAATATTTGTACATATTTGTGAATTTTGTAAATATTTCCCACTTAATTTATATTTCTATGTTATCTTTATGTGCAACTTAGTTTTTGTGTTTTAGATTGTGTAAATTTGTTTAGTTTCGCCTCTTGACCAAGGGTTGCACTGCCCGGGACGTGCAGTCCTTGGGAGGGGGGCAGTGTTACGAAATTGTAAATAATTGTGTTTATTTTTGTATAAATTCTTTCAAAGAGGCTTAGTAAGTTGATAAAGTGCTAATTTTGTGCATTTCTAGTCGTTTTAGCGTTGAAATAGCCTTATTTTCCCTTAAAAACGCATTAAAAAGCCCCAGTAATGCACGTAATGGATTTGGCGCCAAATTTGGCGACTTTTTCCCACCTTGGCGATTTTTTTGGCGACCTTGGCGAGAAAATCCTTATATGGGATATACCAAATATGGAAGCTGTAAGTTGATTGGTTGACCACTTTCTAGAGTTTTCTCGAAAAATCTGGGCTCCATGGAACAGCATATAAGGAGCGCTTCCTCGCCAAGGGCAGTTAGTTCAGTTCAGATCTCAGCGAGCTTCGCTAGTGCTTGCATTGCTCTTGAGCCTCTTTGAGAGAGACTTGATTCAAGTGTTATTGGTATACAGTTTGTACTGTAGATTTGTTATTGACAGCTGTTGTTTAAGCTGTGTTTACTGTTTGAATTGAAGCTGATACTTGGTTTATAGACCTGCATTTTTCTGGAATTTTCTGTGAATAAATTACTGAATTTTTGTACGTTTGGCCTTTCATTCTCAGACAACTCACGAACCCCCAAGTACGCAACAATATGCACAATATCCACACTATCAATCATTTTACTTAAATTATAAAAATATAAATAATATTCTATTTCTATAGAAAAAATCCATGTAGGCATTTATTACCAACATTTTTATTCAACATAATATCTTCATAATAAGAAGTAATTGTATAACAATCATAAATGCGGTAGTATGAGCCACTCAACTTCAGACTTTGACTTTGTAGCTACAATAATGTATTGAAATAAAGCAAAATTTTACTCACACTATTGAACACATAAAATAATTTTGGAAAAGGATAATTTAGTAGGAAATATGACATATAACTGAAGCAATGTATTAAGAGAAAAAAATCTTTACTCATAGTTTCTAATCAAAATTTTAAAAAAAATAAGGAATTAGGGAAGATAAAAAAAAAAAAAAAAAGATATCCTAAAAAATTTTTACTTAGGTTTAACAAATATCATTTGAATCAAGAAAATTTTTTCACACTTTACCCATTAACAATATTCATATTTTCATTACCATTTTAATACTTTCACTTTTTTTTTTTAATCTTTTTTTTTACATTTAGTGGGTACAATTCATTAAAACAAGCAGTGACAGCAGCCTCGAATTGTATTTAATTGATTATATGTAGTTAAATTAAAATGTTATTATTTTTTAAAAACTTTTTGGAGCCTGCAGGGCTTTTTAAACAGTACAATGTAAACAATGCTATTATTTTTTAAATATCATATGAGCCAATGCTAAATGACATAAACTGGTATAAGAGCTAAATAAATAAGGAAATATTTTCTTTTTTAAATGTTTTTAGAAATTGCAGAAGTAGGAATTTCATAGTAAATATTAAATAATACATTGGGAAATTGAGAACTAAAAACTTTAAAATATATCCTTAAAGTGTTTGAGATAAATGAAGGCGGTAAAAACTGATAAAACCCGTTACACCATTGCACAGTAAGTATTATGCCAACCCTGTGGCAACTTGTACCGCTAAAACGCTCTAGAGTGATCCCTGGTAGCAGGAGTTGTTTATATTTAATGTCTACGGATATTCCACCTCCTTCCATGACTTAGCGGTAAGGTATATCTATATAGTTTTATTTTCTTAAAACTTACAATTAGTTTTTCATAAAATGTAATTACATGTTTCGTCTGTTATGAAGAACAAAAATGTTGTCAAATATAAACAAACCAGTGTTTCCACTACAGTCGCTTTTTATGCAAAATGCTATACAGTTATCCAAAATATGATCACACATTTATACTAAAAAATTACATTAAATTCTATAATAATAATAATAAAAAAAATCTTTCACAAAAAAGTCACAATAGACAATTTGCACGTTTTCGGATTTTATTCTAATAGAAAATGAAAAGGTAAGAAAATAAATACATACATATTCATTACATGAATAATAATAAATACACAATAAATACATACATTTTCTTTATTTGAAATCTAATGTCTGATTTATAACAATTTTAACATCGCACTATTTACTGTACAGAGAAAACGCAGTATAATATATCGTGACGTCACTCTTTATGACAACAAACTAAAGTAATCGTTGTTTACATTTGATTTCATGCTTTGCTTTGCTTCTTGAATCAGTGAAATAGGTTTTCTATGATATAATAATGACTGATATTAAAAAATTGTAGTATAAATATTGTATTATTTGTATTGTACCATTTTGCACTAATACAACACACAACAGCTAACGCTTCTCAAAAGTTATTTTTTAGCGTTCCACAGGATCCTATGAAACGAAAACATTGGACAACCGCCATGAAAAGAAAACATTTGAAAATGATGATAATGATATTGAATGATTCTAAGATGAAAAAGAAATGCTCAGAAATCACATAAACGATTAATAATCACGAAAGTTAAAACAAATTGCTGCTTACTAACCAGGCTAACAGAATGTAAACATTGAAGCATCATAAACTGTGACGTCAGGCAGCCTTTTGAAGTCACGTGATTTTTGGTTAATTTTAAAATTATTTTTTAAATTAATGAGAACTTTTTTTGCATTTTTAATAAACTTTTTGAAATTTATGGGCCTAAAACTACCATAAGAATAGGATTTTGTTCAAATCCCCCATGTGTGCAAATTCCTCATTCAGGATGAACTTTTTTCATTGTGATTTCGGACAAATTGTGAAAATAGTTTTCAGTTGCATAAATTTGGTAAGAAATGAAATTATAAACAAACTGTCACTAAACAGTGTGAGCAATCTATTAATGATAAATAATGCAGGCCTTGAAAGTGGGTTTAATTTTTAAGATGCATTTGTACAATTAACTGCTATGGGGGAAAAAAAGAAGAAGAAAAAGAAAACTAAGTAAGAAAGCTTTTGATAAGTTTTATTTAGCTTATTTTTGGAATAGCTTTACTATAAGGTGCCCATCGCTGTTGCTGATGTACATCTCACTGAATGAGTCGATTACTGCAAATCGATATTCTGAATCATTACAAAACATCAAAAATACATTTCAAGAAAATAAATTACTGTTTCACTCTGGTGCTTGTTTTGAAATTCACTGAAATAAATTAAGCATATTTTAAAGATTAATAAAATATTTAAAACAGTAATAGAAATTTGAGCTATTTCACCACAAAAAAAAAAAAAAAAAATTCAGAGAGCTTTCAAGCTTTAACACATAAAATTCAGCATTATAAATGATGTATAATCTAAAATAACTTGAAGATTTGCCCCAAAATTTCAAAATTACAGCCTTGCATGAATCTGAAAATGCATGAAAATCTGTACAGAAGCAATCACAAAACAAACAAAAAATAAATAAAATCACTGGATGCAGCTAATTTGTCATGCACGAATCTGAAAATTCATGCTACAGCGGTCAGTATCCCAATATTAAGACTAAAACAATATCACTGGATACCCCTAAGTCATAGCACATGAATCAGAAAATGCATAAAAAATCTGTACTACAGTGGTCACTATCCCGATATTAAAACAAAAAAAAACATCACTGGATACTCCTAATTCATGGCACATGAATAAGAAAATGCATGAAAATCTATACTGCATCAATTACTAGAATACACTTTTTTCCCCTAAATAATTCCATTTATTAAAAAGTAAAATAAAATAATAAAATACACTCAAAAAATTAATTTTTATACCTCAAAAACGCATTAAAAAGAAAAATCATTCAGCTGGGCCGCATTACAATAAACACACGCGCGCGGCTGGCACAAAAAGAAAAACAAAGTTCCAAGACAGTTAAATGAAGTACCAATACAAAAAAGTTACTATTAAAAAGTGTCGATACACTGAATCTCATCACAGCATCATGAATCGCCAACAGGTACCCTATAGTAAAGCTTAGCCTTATTTTCTTTATACTGCTTGTGCTGCATTATTATATTTAGAGTAGAGTACAGTATAAGCTTGATACAGGGTTGCCACTCAAACAGGAGAATGAAATTCCCTGACTTTTAAAAGGTTTTCCAGGTATATTCTAAAAAAATTTCAGTCTAACCGTATATTGAGCATTGACTGTGTTGAGGGCAAAATAATTAACGTCCCACTTGTAAACACAAAATTTACATATGACAAAAGTTGCATATAATGATAGCATTTGTCGCTTATAAGCGAGATAAGAAATTCCTTACATGAGCAAAAGAGAAGGGTGGGGGTGTTTAAAAAAAATAGCAGAAGCTAATGGAGAAAAAAAAAAGGGGGGGGGGAGGGGAAATGACCGTGCATTGGCAGATTTTTCTTTTCACTGACTTTTATAGTCAATTTTCAAATTCCCTGACTATTCCAGGTTCTCCAGGTAGCGTGGCAACCCTGTTGATATAAAGTAGTTTTCATACTACCTTAGCTATATCCGTCAAAAGCATTATAAATGATTATTATGATACACAACTAAGACATTCAAATTCATTTAAAATTTAACAATATTGTATTAATACAGTATATATTGTATCAATACAGTATTAATACAATAATGTATTAATACAGTACATACAACATTTCCCAATTACCCATTACACTAGACTTGTGATGTATCTAATTAAGGCTGTAAATCAGTCAGATAGCTCCCTTTCTCCCTTCCCATGTTATCATATATATATAGGATTTTTGTTGTTTCGTTTTACAAGGCTGTATCATTCAAAAATAAAGTTTTTCGTAATCTGTTTTTTGAAAAGAATAATACAGCTATTTTATTCCAATAAATAAATTTTGGACTGTAATCGAAGTATCTCTTAGTATCTCGATTAGTTAGGATCTCTAATCAAAACATTTAAATTTATTTTTCCAAAAATTGCTAAGCTAAAATGTGACATATTACGAATAATAACAACATAATTAAAGTAATAATAAACATAATAAGGAATTCGAAAACTTGTTTAATTATCATATTACAGAAAACTGAGTAACATTTTGCGAAAAAAGCGACTATAAAAAATGTAAACAATGGTTTGTTTACAAATAACAATACTTCCGTGCAATCAGACGAAGCCTATAATTACATATACGTAAAATTATAAGCAAGTTTTAAGAATATAAAATTATAAAACACTTACCACTAAATCATGCAAGTAGGTGGAATTTTTGAATAAATATTTTAATTCCCCATTGAAAATAATAATGTAAAAATCACTGCTCACACTCTCGCTCTCATATCTCAGTGTTATTTTAATTTAATAAAAATTATGATTAACACGTTCACGCCGGCGTGGTACACCGGTGGGTCACAGCAAAAGTATCCGAGCACTACCAATATTTGTCTAAATCATGCAAAATTTCGTATTAATTCCAATTTCCAATCAACAAATTAAACAAAAACACCGCGGCGCGGACGAATACAGGGAAAGCAATTAGCTTAGCGTCTACAGGATGTACGCATCCGTATGATGTACGCATGCGCTCCAAAGACCATGGACCATGGTATAAATTTGTGTGCATGAGGGATTTATTAAACGTTTTCGCTTTAAAAATATTTTTAATTCATTATGAATAATGATGACATAGAATATCTATAATTAAAAAATTCTTCATTTATTTTAAATATTATCTAAATACTTTTTTGACGAAATGGGAAATCTTAAAATTAAAATTATATTCTTCATAACAAAAATTTATTGACTGCATTCACGTTCGTCAGCCAACCAACGTGTCTTGAAAGTAAGAACCGAATTACGACATTTTTGCCGAATAAAAGCATGCATTTTGGCGGAGTAATATAGTTCTATTTTCAAAGCAACTTTTACAAAAAACAAGAGTTTTCCTGAAAAAAACAAAAACGTTACTCGATTCAGAAAGATCCCATTAACAACATATATTAATTAAATTAAAATCGTTCGTGCGGTTTTAGAGATATTTTTTCATGAATTTAGTTCATTACATCCTTACACCTCACGTTTTTCCTTTTTGGCTTTAAATTGAGATTCAGATCTTAAAACATACTGCATGTAGGAACGTAAAATTTTCAGGATAGATTAAGACCGACGATAAAAGATTATTTTGAAAATATCAGAACAAAATAAGGCATATTTGCTGAGATATTAAGTGTCGGCTTTTACAAATCTCTTTGATGTCAGACTAGGCGTATATATGATTCAGGATAGATTAAGACCGACGATAAAAGATTATTTTGAAAATATCAGAACAAAATAAGGCATATTTGCTGAGATATTAAGTGTCGGCTTTTACAAATCTCTTTGATGTCAGACTAGGCGTATATATGAGTTCGCAGCTTTCCGTCCGTTTGTCCTTCCGCTTGCGTCACTCGAAAAACTGCCGTTTTTCATGATAAGAGAAGGGGGTGGGGGAGAAAATGAAGAAACTATTTTCGTGCACATGTTAAGAGGGAAAAAAAAAAACTGAGTCCGAAATTGAAATTTATCGTAATTCTACTGAACCTAACCTGAATCCCTTCTCCGACCGTCCTATTAGCTCAGTGCATTTGCATTTATCTCCAAAAATAAGTAATAATAATAAATAGAAAAAAAATAATAATAAAATAAAAAAAAAACGAAGTCCGAAATCTCAATCTATCGAATTCGTATCTCCCCTTCTGCTTCCTATCCCTCCGTTTACGGTCTGTCTTACCTGCAAATTAAATAGAATGATCCACTTCGTACGGATCGAGCTTAACATTGAAGCGCTAGTAGGACTATTAGTCTCAATCTGCGGATTTTTATGATACCAGTTTTACGATAGTTGGACATTTATCGAAATCGAAAATTTATCGAAAATATAATTGAATAATTTGAAAGTGATGTTATAATTTGAAAACAAAACAAACAAAAAAAAAAAATTATAATAGTTCTCCGTCCTAAATTAAATTCTGCTTTTGCCAAAATTTCATCAAAATCATTTTTTTTTTTTTTTTTTTTTTAACAAAAAGAAAAGAAAATTAATAATAATCAAGCATCGAAACAAACACTATCAAAAAAAAATTTTTTTTTTAATACCTTTTACTATCGAAGTAAATTTTCGGGTAATTTAAGTGCTGTAGTACACGTGCTATTAAAAAATGAATTATTATTACAAATTCATCGCGAAATTTATCGCCAAGGATCACTTTACTGGAAGTGGATGCACTGACCCTTTATTTATTTTATTATTATTATTATTATTATTACATTTATTGAAAATCGAATGGTAAAGCAATAGAAATAAAATGTTAGTTTTACGTATAATTTTTATAGTATAGCAACTGTTTAGTTTTCATTTTAAATTAAATTCCTTTAAAATAAAAATCCTTTTTAGAACTGAGGACTATTAGTCTCAATCTGCGGATTTTTAAGATACCAGTTTTATGATAGTTGGACATTTATCGAAAATATTATTGAATAATTTGAAAGCAATGTTGTATTATAAAAATATGAATAAACCATACTTTTCAGCATATCAAACTATTTATAAAATACCTTTACATTCCAAAAATATCTTTACATTCCGACGTTTCGGTTAATATTCAATTTTTAACCATCTTCAGGGAAATAATGTACTACATAAACTATAAACATAAATCAAATCTAGCCATTCTTGGATATTACAAACACTATTCATAACGATATTAAAACGTGATTACATAACTTGTATAAAAAACACTCTATATACATCCTAAAGTAAGTTAAGAACATCTAAATAAACCACCATTATGCCAGTGTTAGGCATAATTGATTAAAAAGTAATTGAATTACAATTAAATTACAATTATATATATATATATATATATGTGTGTGTGTGTGTGTGTGTGTGTGTGAATCGATTAACAAGTAATTGATTAGAAATAAATTGAATTATTACAAATAAATTGAATAAGTAATTCAATTTATTTGTAATCAATTACTTGTTAATTGATTCACAGTAAAATAATTATAATTGTAATTTAATTGTAATTCAATTACTTTTTAATCAATTATGCCCAACACTGCATCATACACATTATAAGAAAAATAAAGCTCTTTAAATAAACGGAGTCAAAGGATCACAACGCAGGGTTGTCAGAAAAACAACAACCGGGTTGCATATTTACTACCTTTACTCGAGTTCAAACGGGGATGCAGTTTGACGTTGCAGATTGGTTGCTGCCTTTTATGACGCAATGACTCTTCACTGATTATAATACTTAGCTTAAATCAGTAATAATCTACAACATTTCTCTCGTTTTATGCGAATATGAATGAATATGAATATTTGAAAGAGTTTTCTAACTATCTTTCACGCAAAATTAATTTCACGCCTTAAACACATTTTTAAAGAATTTCTTAACAACAATTTTATTAGATAATTATCATTTTTATTTATTTATGCATTTATTTTTAACAAAAAAAAATATTTTTTACTCTTATTCTTTTATAATCATCAAAATAACAAATTTAAAAATATTTAATATATATATATATATATATATATATATATATATACATGAAATTTGATTTCAAAACTAAATAAGTACGTATAATACTAAATACCTTGTTATTATTCTAAATACTTTATTAATTAAAAAAAAAGGGGGACTTTATTTATTTATTTTTTTCCGAACCTTAGGGAAAATAAAATTACAAACATCGAAATAAAAGATTTAAAAATATTAAATAAATGAAAAAAGTAAAACACTTTCTGGAAATCTGATTTGAAAAATACATAATTGTACTAAATGCCTTATTAATTTATTGTACTTTTTTAAAAATAAATAAACAATTTATTACCATTTAAGGAATATGGCTTATCCATTAAAGTCATAGTAATATATTTTAAACTCTTGTATGCTTGAAAATATCTGTCTTTTTCTTTCTTTCTTTTTTTTTTTTTTAAGAAAATTAATATCATTTTTTTTTCTCTCTCTCTCTTGCATTATTTGCCCATTTTATAGTAAAAATAGTTTTTTATACTTCACGTTACAACTTTTTCTTACCCATATAGTAGAAGAAAAAGTATATCATGTATTACTGAGAAATATTGAAATGTATAGGTGGCAAATTTTACTTCAAAAAGTTCATGAAAAATAATTTTTCAGCTATTATTCTCATCATTTATCTCTGAGATGAAGATTAACCCTTTCACTACTGATGTCCATGATCAAGGGCATGCTTTTTAGATTTTTTTTTTTTTTTTTTTTTTTTTTAAGACGTTTTAAAATTAATTTCAAAAGTTTGTCTGCATTTTTAGTTATTTCCTTACCAAAAGCACTAATATTTTAAAGTAACACTAATAGATGGCAGCACTAGACTGTTTAATTTCTTTTTTAAATTTATTTATTGTTATAATTTTTATTTTATTTTTTAAATGTTGGTAGCGAAAGGGTTAAAACAAAATGCTATAACTAATTGGAAAATAAATAAATAAAATATAGTTCTTTTGTAAATCTAAATTTAAAAGAATTATTTTTAAGTATAGCAAAATACTTTAAAAACATTCATGCACAAATTTTTTAGATATTCTAAGATTCCAGTTATAAAATGTAAAATATTTATGCTATTGAAAAATCATTGCTCTGACATTAAAAAATAAATAAATAAATATAATTGTAACAAAAAATATTTAAGAAAATTTAAAAATAAATAAAAAGTAAATAAATAAATAAAAAATAATTGCTTATTATATTTTTAAAGAAAAGTAACGTAGAGTACAGCTGCATATAAATTTCATTTGTATCCTTATAAATTATAATTAAAATATCTTGTAAAACCTATTTATATAAAATACTTAGATAAAATAAATAAATAATATTTTAAGTGCATTAACTAACATCCGATTATGCAGATGGCGCCACATTTAAACATATTTTAAAAATATTTAAAAAATGTTTGCGTATTGAAGAGACAAAAAGATTTTTAAAAATAAATAATTAAATAAAAAATAATTGAAATTGAAATTGAAAACAGAATAGGAAATGTATTATTTTATCTATTTATTCATTATTATATTTACATTACGTCTTTTCCATTAAAACTGCTGTACGATAACTACGATACATATAAAATTAAAATGAGACGAAAAAAAAAACTTGTATTAATTCTTAAGAGCAAGCAAATCTTGGTGTTTGTCAACTCGCCAAACTCTTGTATCTATTTTTCACACTCTTCTAATTTTTTTATATTACAGCGAATTGTAATTATATTATCAGAAATTGATTAAATTTCATGAATGAATGATGAAGGAAATTTTGACTCCGAAAATACAGACATTTTACAAATAAAGTCGAAATACAATAAACCATTAAAACTTTATAGGATAGAATTTTCCATTAAACTTTGGCGGAAAGCGTGACGTCAGGTATGACACGCAAAACAAAAACCAATCAACAACGTCGAACTGCATCCCCGTTTGAGCTCATGTAAAGGTAGTAAATATGCAACCGGGGGTTACCTTAAATTATTTTAATCCTAAGAAATGATGCCAAATTGAGGGGGGGGGGGGGTATGGGTAATGTATCATTACAAATATGAGATTTCCTTTTTATAATTTCTAAAGATTTATAAAGTTGTGCTTGGTTTCTATTGTTAGTACTATGAATTATATGGGCATTTTCAAAATCAGGTTCAATGGGATTAGTTTTATAAGTACCTGTAAAAGCAGTGCAGGATCTGTTATATTTTAAATCTGCTATATGTTCTTTCATTTTATCACTAAAAGATCTAATGGACATTCTTATATAATAGTTAATTTTATCATTAATTTTATATGGGATTTCAGAAATTTTGCAATGTTATAGTTTAAAAAAAAAAAAAAAAACATGCGAAGTCTCAGAGTGTAAAATTATAGATTGAAATTAAAAAGAAAGAAAAGAAGAAAGAAAATTCTGCTTACTATCTTTGTAAACGGAATTTAATTTAGTATACGACAGAATTTATTTTAACCCTTTGCGGCGCAAGACAATTCGGATCATTTAAATTATACTGCCACCGGAATTCATGAACTAAATTAAACTAAAAGGAATTTTAAATTTTAAGGTTGTAAAAACTGGCCTTTTCTGATAGGTTATAAACGTAAATTTTTGCTAAAAAATTTCCGGGATGAATTTTTGCAGCGGGATCTTATATTTTGCGTCCTCGCAGCGAGGACGCCGCGCGTTAAGGGGTTAATCTATTTATCCTTATAAAGGTATGCAATAACTGTGTTTCGTTCCCTAGTATCGCTAATTATGTTCATTTCTTAAAATTTCTTTGGTACAGCTGTAGCATAAGATACCTTTCGAGGCTTTTAAATTTTTGTTGTCATTTTGATGATGAATTAAAATGACTATCGCAGTTATGTTAGAAAAGACCTTGGTGAGAAATGGCCGAGCTACCTTTGTGCTAAATTTTGAATTTCGCCAAGCGGGATTACAAAAACTATTTCAAAATAAAAAGAAAAAGAAAAGCTTTAGTATAGGACTCCTTTGGCGAAATTTGAAATTTGGCACCGAAGTTACTCGGACGTTTCTCGCAAAGGTCATTACTAGCGCAATTATGATATCCGCATTTTAATTTATTAAAAACAATTTACATCAAAAAAGTTACTATAAGTTACTAATGGCATCCTTAAATTACCAACTCAAATTCAAACTTAATTATCTTGTGTCTTTTTTTTTTTTTTTTTTTTTTTTTTTTTTTCATTTTGCACGCGCGCTTTTTATTTCCTAATTCAAATTTATTTTAAAAAATTTTTTTCGATAGTGTTTGTTTCAATACTGATTATTATTAATTTTCTTTTCTTTTTCTTTCCAAAAAAAAAAGTGATTTTGATGAAATTCTGGCAAAAGCAGAATTTTTAAGACGGAGGAATGTTAGTTTTTTTTTTTTTTTTTTTAATGCTTTTATTTTTGAATCCTGAAAATTTGTATTGGATTCCATCTTTAACATAAAAACATCCTTAAAAAATTAACTTATCAAAGAATCTACAAAGTAATTAGCAAATATTTTTATAATCTGTTGTTAAACTATAATAAGGCAAAATCGACAAGAAAAAAAGAAGAATTGAAAAAATAGTTACCTTCAAAACATTATAAAAATTTTCAAAAAAAAATTAAATTTTTAAATTCTGTTTCTTTTACAAAATGTCGCCAAAACTCAAATACACAGTAATAGAAGGTCTGTGAACACTTTATATTCACTTCTTGAATGATTATAGCAGTTTATCGCTAAATAAACTTCCATATCATAGTTTACTTAGCTAAAATTATGAAATATAATAAAACAAGTTACTCTAAAGTAACGTAAGATGATAAAAAAAAAAAAAAAATGGTTGTGGTTTGTTTATCAGAAAAACGCGCTGGGTACATGTGGCAACCCTAAGGCAACAAATTGCCTGATGCGCCAGCTCGTATACACTAAGCGACAAAAAAAAAGCCGCACTTGGATGTTTTCCTTTTTGCCTTCTACAACCGCCAATTTTATCGTTTAAAAAGCAAATTTTCGAACAGATTTTACTATGTTGTCCTCCACATACACATTAGCTTTGAGCCCAGTGTTAAAAACAAAATGCAATTGTCAGGAAAATTGTAATTTTAGAATTTATTTGAAAAATGGTTAGAATAAGGCAGTTAACGATGCCGCAAAAAGTATTAATTTTTGAATGAAAATCAAAAAATATTTTAATCCGTGAGATGGCAAAATAATTAAATGTTAAAGAAATATTGGTAAAAACGTTTTCAGCAAGATATAAAAGTTTTTGGCCGTTTTAACTGGAAATTTGGTTTTAGGTGGCCACACTGCTCATCCAAGCGAGATGACCGTAAGTTAAAAAGCCATTGCTTATAAAATCGGTTTGTATTACATTTAGAACTTAAAAGAGCTTCAGAAAAAGTGTTTAGTAGCATAATTTCTTTAACTACAGTACAACAATTATTAAACAAAGCAGGTTTAAATGACAGAAAATTTGAAAAAATTCCATTCTTAGTGAAGAGAAGTAGGAAAGCAAGACCTCAGACGGCTAAAATAATTAAAAAATGATTAGTTAATTATTGGGCTGGACTGGTTCTCTCTGATGAGTCAAGTTTAACTTATTTCGAGCTAAAGAAAACAAGCAGATCTGACATCGAAAATATGACCGATTTAATGAAAATCGCACTTTTAAAACAGTGACACATTCTCCGTACATTATGGTACGGAGGTGCATAACTTTTCAAACACTCGGGAAAATTTTTATGTTCAATGGATCAATTAACTCGAAATAAAACACAATCTGCAAAAAAGTGGTGCCTGACCGACTATTTTGGAGGTATCTTGGACATTTCCATAAACAGCATTTAAAGATAATAAGGCACCTTACTACACGGCGTCTGTGGTAAGTTTATTCACTTCAAATTGTCAAAATTTCTTATACATTCTCATGAGAACCTGTAATTTTGTAAGTAATCATATCTTTTTTCACTTTAAGTTAAATACCACAAAGGATATAGTAGAATTTCTTCTTTACCAGACATGGAAATAGTCAAAATCGCGATCCGCCCGAAAATGTTTCGTCTATAAAAGGGCGGGGGAGAGGGGAGAGGATTCGAAATTTGCAGCCTATAACTCTGCCAGCATTAGAAAAAAATATTTGTGATATTTGACACATTGAAATTTTTTAGATTTATATTAAAACACTGTATAAAACAATGCCATTGCGCATTAATGCAGTAATTCCATATAAAGGTGGAATTAACCCAATGCAGAATACATATTTTTAACAAAAAAATGCTTAGATCTAAAAAATAAATAGTTTTATTTCATATATTAAAATATAACTTGTTTATTTCATATAATAAATCATAATAGAATGTAAAGTGTATGGTTATTGCATTATGTTTAAAAAGAAAGTTTTAGGCAGATTTTTAAAAAGTACTTCGTAAAGTGCAATAAAGCGAATTATTATATCGGAAATATACATAAGTATCATTTCATACCTTTGGTATTATGCAAACAAGACAGTTTTATTTGTTTCAAACATTAATTTTAAAGTTATTACAAATATAAAAGGTATAAGTCATTTTTTCTGCAGTGCGGCTTTTTTTTTTTTTTTGTCGCTTAGTGTATATAGGAGCCTTAGTATAGAGCACTTAATGGAACACTGGGATGTGTTGTTGCTGTTGTGTTGTCGGGCCTATATTTATTGTCAACCAGCAGTTTCTTTATTCTCATTCATATTTATTGATCTGGTAGAATTTTTTTTAATTTCAGAACGAAAATTATAAAATATCGAAACACATTTGATTTATAAAAAAAAATTGAAAATACATTTAAATGATTACGTGGTAACCATCATGATCTAAACATTGTTTTCAAGATTTATCGTTCACATTCCGTCATTTTTGACGGGGTTATATACTAGTATTTAATATTTCTGTATTGCACTGTACATGTTTACATATATTTATAACTCTTTAATAATTTAAAAAGCATGTATGTGTATTTAAATATAACAATAGTTCAGTGTGTCCTAAAAGTTTCAGTACTCCAACTTAAAGAACTCATTGTGTCCATGATTTTTTTTTAAATATTAAATTTTATCGTCTGCTTATTATTTACATCAATTCTTTAATTTTTATCGTTTGTTTCTTTTCTCGCTCAAGTTGTGTGAGAACAGTAATGCCAGATTGGGGATTTTGTCCCCATATTGGGGATTTTTGAGGCTTCTGTGGACAGTTTTGGGGACCAAATGTTTGTGGGAATTCTAAAATTTTTGGGGACAAATCTGGGGAGTTCTTCAACTTTCTGTCAATACGCAACCGAAGCGATGACGTCACTGGCCGTTCGTGGATGAAAGAAAAAGATTTCCTATGTTAAACACCCATTGGATTTTTTGTAAAAAATTATTAAAAATCGAGCAAAATTATTTCCTGATTTTAATCCCCATATTTGGTTATAGATATGTGTTAGTTATCATGTGCATGCGTTAGATTAAGTTGTTTTTGCTGTAAAATTGTTAAAATTTAAATTTTAAATTTTAAAACTCTAGAAAAAAAAATAGCAAACTTCCATATTCGATTGAAAACATAAACATTTCATTTCAAAGGATGGTATTTACACAATAAATATCCAACTAATATACTAATTAAAAGGAAAATGATAAATATTCTATCATAATTTTAAGTCAAATTTGTTTTCAAATGTCTCAATAAAGTATCAGATATAAGATACTAATATGTTGCAGCGGAATAGATTTGATATCTATCATCCTTGGCAGAAAAAAAAAATATCGCCAAATTATCCGGCGAACATAATTTAATTCCTTTCAAAAATCATGGTTATTTTTAACAACTTATATTAAGAGAGTAATGAATAATATGAAACAATATTTCGTACAATGCATATTACGAAAATATACATCTGGCATGTATATTTTCGTATTACGTTTTTGATCGCCAAATACAAAAACACCAAGGACAACAGCGTTTTGAAATTTAAAATTTAAATGTTGTCAATTTGACAGCAAAATAACTCAATCTAATGCATGCACATGATAATTGATACATATATATACCCACAGTGGCGGCTCGTGCAAATTTTCATAAGTGGGGCCCGACTCATCGTATGGTGTATAACTTAACAATAATAATCATTGTTCAAACTTAAATACATACATTATTAAGGAGGTATATAAAGCGTAAGTTTTTAGGAAGATTTTTTTTTTTTTTTTTTTTTTTTTTTTTTTTTTTTTTATGGCAAATCTTAAATTTAACAATATGGAAAAAACTGCGTAAATTTATCTCAGAAATTAATGCTTTACGACTTCATTTGCAAAATTCTGCAGTTTTCTGATCAGTGGAGTATCAAAATTTAAATATCTGGAAGATGGTAGATAGGAATTGCCGAGTTCTATTCCAGGTCGTTTTAGCTGATACATGCTTTTGCAATTTTCCATGGTTTTCTCCGAAACTCGCATAAATACGAGCTAGGTATCATCACTTAGAAAGACACCCTAGGGAGAGTACACCACCCAGATCTAGGACCTACTTTTAGTCGACTGGCCTTAACCCTAACACTACACGCCATTAAAATTTGAACTCAATTTTTTCCTCACTCTACATGTAATATTTTGTAGCTTGCGCGAATTATATCCCTAAGTCATTTAATAATAAACATTTCAAATGTTATATTCATATTTCTTATCTTAAAAAACAAATAAAATAAACTTTGATAAATTTATAACAAGTTATATTGAAATTTGGAAAGTCATGAATAATGTACTAATATGAATACATATTAAAAAACTACCATGTTTATCATTTAAAGAGCTTGATTTAAAATAATTTAAATTAAATTTCTTAATTTTTTATTCAATTTAGAGAAAATTATCTAGAAAACATCTATTTAAAATTAAATATCTTTATCCTTATGAGTTTCGAATTTTCGTGCGTAAAATTATAAAAATGTGCATTTAGAGAAAATTTAACTTAAATTTCGAACATTGAAAAATGTCATTTTAAAACTCTTCAATTACGATTATAAAATTCCTACTTTTTATCACAATATTATGATGTTTTTATGCATAATGTTTGTTGAGAATTAAAGATTGATTCTTTAAAGAAAAAAAATAAAAATAAAAATAAAAATAAAATAGATTTTTTTTTTTTAAAGGATATAATTAAAAAAAAAAAAAAAAAAAAAAAAGATGGTCTATCGTCTTTAAATAATAGTCATAATAAAACTGTTTTATCAAATCGTATTTTTAAGAAATCCAGCAAAAAAAAAAAAAAAAAAAAATACATTTTTATGTAGATAGTTAATCTATATATCCATGGAAATCCACTATTTATTTATTTAAAAATTTTACAATTTATTTGCATAAAAGTTTTAGTATACCAATCTGAATAAAAATATCGCAGTTGCACATTTTCTTTCCATTTTTTCATTTAAATTCAAAATAGTGCAGTTAGAGAGGTTTCAAATTCTTAATTAAGAGCTTTTATATCTCAAACGCTAATCTAAAAAATATATTTTTAACTATCAACAGAATTCATTTTTAAACACTAAAATTTAAAACTATCATATGTAAGTTTAAAAAAATTCACCAAAAAATCATACAAATAAAAGTAATGCAAAAGTCGTTAAATTTCATCAAGGAATATTATGGTTAACATACCTAATAAAAGAGACAGTTTGTGAATTCACTACGGAGCGAATCACTACTACGGAGCGAATTCACTACCACTACGTGAATTCACGTAGTGGTAACCAGGAATAGAATCTAAAAATGCGTGAATTTGCGTCAGCGGCAACTAGCTATAGGAGTTGAAATGACGTGAATTCACGTCAGCGGTCGCGAATGTGTTACGTGATTTATAACTCTTGAAAAAAACATATTGACAAATAAATGATAATGAGAAGCATATTAAGAAAAAAATGGATGCAAGATGTTAGTTTGTATATATATTTTTTGAGCAGTAAAGAAAAAGAATTAAATAATGAAAAAAAAATAATAATAATCGAAAAAAAAAAAATGTTAGGTGGGGCCGTGCCCCGCTGGCGCTTAATGACGAGCCGCCACTGTATACCCAAATACAGGGATTAAAATCAGAAAATATTTTTCCTCGATTTTTAATAATTTTTTACAAAAAATCCAATGGGCGATTAACATAGGAAATCATTTTCTTGCATCCACGGACGGTCAGTGACGTCACACTTCGCTTGCGTATTTTGGCAACGTAATGATTTATCCCTACGACCACGGATTTTCAATAGCTTTATTGTCATTTGGGGATTTTATTTTCAACAATTGCCTTCATTTGGGGAAAAATCTGAGCTTAAATCCACTTAAATCTGCTTGATCTTTTTTTTTTTTTTTTTCCCTTTTAAGTAGAAATCAAATTGGGGATTTTTTCGAAAAAAAAACCCTGATTTGGGGAAATTTGAGGACCTGTTTGGGGAAATAATTTTTGACCATCTGGCATCACTGTGTGAGAATAAAGTTTTATGTTATTCTGTTCTTCATAGTGAAATGAGTTTATCACGCATTCAGAGAATTACGCTGTTTGAAGCTTATTTTGAATAAATCGTATGAAAGATGCAAAGATGTTTGACGATATAAATATCCAGATGATGCAATACCGAATAAAATTATACTATATCAGCTCGTTCGACAATTTCGTAATACAGGTTCAGTGCAGGTGTGTACAGGTTTCTCTACAAGAAGTCACTCCCAGCATGTTAAAACGCACAAACTAAACACATGCGCAAACGAGTTAAGCTTTGCCTCCTAGAAAAGTGTGGACATTTTGAACATTTATTATAAATGTAAGTTCTGTATTTTTTCCTCTGTTGTTTAAATGTGGCTTTTATCATTAGCATAAAAATAATCCTTCTAAGGTTTGTTGTTTTGTAAATAAAAAGTACATCAGCGTCAGTACTGGAACTTTTAGGACACTCTGTATAATAAATATTTCTCGTAAACTATTAAGATTAAAAATAAATAAATAAAATTCTAAATCCTAAATTATTTGAAAAATATTTAAATGTTCCCTGATAATTAGTATTTCATCTTTTCTATCTATTTTATATTAATATATTCTAAATATAAAATGGTCTTAACACAACATATTCCAAACATATTCGTGGATTGGTTCATAATTTAATTTTTCAAAATTATTTTTTATGTATGAAGCTGAGAATTTATACAATTTTTCGGCATTCAAACATAAAATTGTAACGAAGTTAAGTTCTATCAATCAATCTAATGTGATTGGTAAAATCTAATTTGATTCTATCTGATTTGATCTCATGTGATTGAGGTAATACACAAATATTTTTAGAATATATTGCTGAACTACAATAATACAAGTTTGAGGGGAGGGGGGGGGTTACGAAGTAATTAGTAGGGAACATTTTTAAATATTTTTTAAAAATTAAAATTCCGAATCACTTATATATATATATATAAATAGTTTCGAAAAAAATTAATATACTTATTTTTTTTTTTTTTAATGCATATTTACACAAATTTTCACAACTCAAAGACAGTCATTTACAAAGGAAATTTGTAATCTCCAACATACTTTTAAAAGTTTGTCCTTTGATTAAGGATTTACAATAAATGCAAAACTTTTAAGGTATTTTTACGTTCCCGCAGAGGATAACGTGAAATTACTGACAGCATAGCCTGATTAAGTCCAGGGTACATTCGCACCACAAGTTTTGACAGTAATTTTTTACTTATACATGATACGCTTTAATTATAAATTATTTTTATAAAAAATTAACGGTATCGGAGAATCAAATTTACGCATGGCCAGTTAGATACCACTATTTTGTAAAAATAACTGTCTCCTTATTTTAATCAGGAGTTTCTGTTTATTATAAGACGAAAGTAATTTTTCAAAAATAATGGTAAGAGTATACAGTGCGTTCGAAAATGATAAGTTCACCTGTAATTTCTAAATCTGGCAACAGCAAAATAAATATTATCTGTATATTTTACAAGACTGTGCATAAAATATAATTTCTAATACGCATGACACAAAATAAAATGAAAAATAGTTATCTATCACGGCGATAATTGAGGTTTTTGTAATTTTTGTGTAGGGCCATGATTAAAAATATTTAAAATTGTGTTTTGTATTTAAATATATATATGTGTGTGTGTGTGAAAGGTTTGAAAATTTTTAATCTTTTGTCAAAAAATAAATAAATAAATAAGCGTAAGTAAAATGAATGAAGTTGTTTGAATTCTGGAAAGGGTGTTAATATATTTCTTTCTGTAGGTTAATCTCTCTCTTGTGTTGAAAAGCCTTTGTTTAATTGAGATTCTGTATATTTGTTCATTTGTATATGTTTGTAAAAGGGATTAAAAGTTTATGGTATTTTGAACATGTTATGAATGTATCTCATGTGAATGTGTTTATCAATTGATGACATAGTAAATGAATTCAGTATTTTAATACCCTCTTCTTTCATTGATTAGAAGAACTGGAAATGCATTGTTCTCTTAAATTATTTGTCCCCTGGGCGTGTACAACTTTTAATCCCATTGAGGCTTCTCCTGAAATATCATTTTGTCTCTGTGCTTGCTTTATCTCGAGTATTCAAAATTCACGGATAATTGTCTAATAGGATTACGATTCTCTGCATGAATTCAAGGTTGCACGTGCTGCTTGTCTTTTCTTCGGCGCAGCTGTAAAATGTGTGGTGCGTACCCCTCTGTAACGTAGGTTGTGACGTGGGGTTGTAAGCTTCGTATCGAGTCATTCTGGGACGTGGTATTAGTTGAAGGTCATTGGCCTGGTGTGTATTGGGGTGGAGAACAGTTCGTTACCCCCCCCCCCTTGGCTGTGTTTTATATACGCTGCTCCGACTTATGTAGAAGATGGATATTATTCTCATATGCTCATTCTGTGGTCCATCTTCTAGTCAGTTATGTATCAACCGTAGTAATGTATCAACACCGAATGTATCAATCTTTTCTGAATCCTACGCTCCGTTTTTTTTTTTTTTTAATAGAAGTTTGGAGCACGGAAAAATATATTTCTCTTTCCATAGACCTGTTTATGTTTGATACAGCTGCTTATGGTTGATTAATATTCAGTTCCGAGACTGGTCTTGTTCTTATCATCTTTTTTTTTATCCTTTGTTCGTGCTGTTAAAGTGAAATGGTGCATCTGGTTGTATTAATCCTCGGGCTATCCGTGAGATTTCGATGCGGACAATGTGGAAGTTTGGTATTAAGTGATTCGTCAGTGATGCTGTAGTCTTTGAATGTTTTTTTTTCCTCCTGATGGAATTGCTTTGAAAAGCGTCAAAGTTATCTGACAGGTAAAATAGCCCCACCGAGTGTAATGTTAGTCAATAAAAGATTATACCTGGCCCTGATGTGGATGCCGTTTACTCCCGGTTTACAAAAAAAATTTTTGACAACTCACCACTTAACCGGACCTTCATTGCCCTGCTTATATGATGTAAGTGCAGTTGAATTATAGTAATTTATATTTTAAAGCAGATGGCTATCACTGATCAGAAGAAATGTAACTTGTTCATTTTACAAATTAAGTGGTTTGTTTCTAGCATTTGTTAATCAGAAATGTTTATAAGGCAGAGAATCAAGTAAATGTGTTTTTATCGAAAAGATTATATATAGATATACAGTCGGTAACAAAAGTCTCCGAACACTAGCAAAAATTCCTATATAAAAAAAGTAGAGTTAATACAGTTTTGTTAAATAAATCCTTGTCGAGTCCTATTTTTAAACTGACTAAGAACAGGATTCGACAAGGATTTATTTAACAAAATTATATTAAGTGTACTTTTTTTTAAAAAGGAATTTTTGCTAGTGTTCGGAGACTTTTGTTACCGACTGTATGTAGACTATTTTTAGCAGTTTTATCTTTAGCAAAATCTTAAAAAATATATATTTGTTACTAGAATAGATGAGTTTTTGTAACTTAACTGAGAATTTCATTAAAAATTTGTAATTTAATATAAATCTCTTGAGTCTTTTTTTAGTGTTTCAGAATTATTTTATTTGTCTTTCAATTTAAAGTTAAATGTAAAAATTCTTGACTGCTGCTAGACGTTGCCTAGTTTTTATCGGACCGGTTTTATAAAATTTATTATTATTATTTTTTTTTTTCAACACAACGCTCTTTTTTTTTTTTTTTTTTTTTTTTTTTCTATTATTTACTTGGCATGTTTTCTTAAATTCTATACGATCATTATTTTATGGTTAGGATGTAAATTAATTCTAATTTTGATAAATGTTTAATTATCAATTTTAATTAACGAAGTAATTTAATGATAATTAAGTTACCAGGTTAAAGGTTAAAAAGATAATGGACTCTATCGGTTTTTTGGGTTCGAGGTTAAATCATACCCACCATGTGACTTCTGATTCTCCATTTCCCTGTAAATTTCCCTCCAGGATGCAACTATTTCCCTATAGGATGTAAACATTTCCCCATAAAACACAAATGTAAACATTATAAGTCTGCATTTTTCCCTGTATTAGTCACGTGTCAAGGGTTTAGTACGTAACGCCGATAAAGTCCATTGCATAGAATAAATTTTCATAACTAAGAGCACTTTTACATTTTAATAAATTAGCACCTAAGCGAAAATAACTTTATAATATTATCTTATTCTAATCTATTAATTTATTTTATTGGGGTTAATTTCGTAATTTAGTTTTCATGCTACTATTTCCATTACAACAATTCTCAAAATGCATATTTATATGGACTAGTATCGCCCAGTGGTCGAAACTCGACCATTTTTTTTTTTTTTTTTTTTTTTGCAAAGCGAGGCAAAGCAAAGTTATTGCCTTGTCCTAAACGGAATGCAATTGCAACACAGTTGCGGCAATTGTTTGCCGATATTCACTCTAACTGAATCAGCAGAGTTTTACTTAATATAACTATTTCTCGCTGTAGATATTAGCCTTTCCTGAAATGAGAGAAAATCGCAACGTGAAAACGCCCCTTGTTGTGTGATACAGCCCAGAAGCTAATAGGTGCCATATCAAACCAAGGCCCAACCAAGTATCAAATTCTGTTAAATTAATTCGATTGGTTCATAAAGTACAGTGTTTGAAAAAAAAAAAAAAATGATATTTTTCAAAAATGGTCGAATTGAGTTAAGGAAATTTCAAAACGTGTAACTTTATCGAAAACCGAAAATCTAAAAGTTTTCTGAATCTTATATTTTCTACTTATATATGCAGAGGAAAGAGTAATAAATCCACTTTTTAAAAAATAAAAATAAGTAGTCAATTTCACTTAATTAAAATGCAAGGAAATCTCAAAACGTGTAAATTCATCGTAAACCGGAAATCAAAAGTTTTTATGTATCTTCTACTTGCTTCATCTACCCACAAAAGCTAGCAATAAAGACACTTTTTTAAAAAATAAGTAGCCAATTTCAGTTAATTGAAACGTAAAGAAAGCTCAAAACATGTAAATTCAGCAAAAAACGGAAATCGGAATTTTTTCCGTATCATCTACTTATACATGCAGCAGTTAGTAACAAATTCATTTTCCTTTTATTTAGTATATTAGTTGAATATTTATTGTTTAAATATCACCCTTTGAAATGAAATGTTTATGTTTACATTCGAAACTGGAAGTTTGCCATTTTTTTTTTTTTTTTTCTGGAGTTTTTTTATTTTAAATTAAAATTTTATCAATTTTACAGAAAAAATAACTCAATCAAACACATGTAGACAGTAAAGTATACATAACTATACCCAAATATCGGAATTAAAAACGGCAGATAATTTCCGTTAATTTTTAATATTTAAAAAAAAAAAAAATCCAATGAACGATACATAGAAAATCTTTTTCATGGCTCCATGGACAGACAGTGACGTCATCACTTCGCTTGCGTATAGTGATGCTACATTATACAAATTACTGTGTCTATGGTTTCATTTGAGCTTTATGAAATTGCCAGATTTAACAACTTTCTACTTTTAGGTATTTTTTAATGTAAAGGAATACGTGTATAAAATGGAAAAATGGGGTGAAATGCATAAAAAATAAATGTATTTTTAAATACCTTCTTGACATCGTAAGAAAATAATATTTGTATTCGCTCCTTCCGGCTAACCATACCTTTCGAATGATACCATTTTCAATCCTCTACTCCCATAATTAATATGTTAAAAAGGGACAACAAATTTTATGCTTGCCTATTAATATATAGATTATCGCCCACTTTTGCTATGTTGACAAAATCTTAAAATACGAATAACTTACGTAATTTTCCTGTTAGAATATTTGTAGTCAGTCATGTTTAAACAAATATCATGAATGTTATTTTGAAATTGTCTGATATATTTACGATCCTCAAATTGGACGTTTATGCTCAATTTTTCCCTATTCTGCCAATCGTAAATTCCAAATAACTTACGAATTTTTTAAATTGGAAAATTCATAGTCTATGACAGTATCCTAAATAATATTTCAAAATTCGTCTGACATCTTTATGATGAAAATATCCCTCAAGATTAAAGCGACCAAATTTTTTAAACCCAATTTAGGACAAATCATCGCAGCGTCTTCAAATTGAAGGGCCTTTCGAAGACAGAGCTAAATTTTGCTTTAATTTGAGGATAAATTTGTAAATTCGAGGACATTTGTCCTCAAATGGTTTTCAAATTGCTGAGGACATAGTCGAAATTCGAGGACTCTCCTCATCATTCGAGGACGCTTAGTCCCCTTACTCAAGATTGACATTAATGTGAAATTTTGCCCTATTCTGCCATGTTAAGAAATTCGTAAATTTCCAATAACTTACGGGTGTAAATGGGTTTTAAAAACAAAATTCAAACCAGATGGTCAAATTGAAAATTTTAAGGCCAGATTAGTTGCAAAAGGGTGTTCACAATAACAAGGTATAGATTTTGAGGAAAATTTTTCACCAGTAACCTGGTTAAGTTCTATAAGAACTGCAATTGCGTATGCTATCCAAAATGGTTTCACAGCATACCAGTTAGATTTTATTATGGCATATGTCAATGGTGATTTCAATGAAGAAATTTTTATGGATCTTCCTGAATTTTTTGAAAATGATATGCAGGAAAATAAAGTGTGCTTATTAAAAAAATCTCTGTATGGACTTAAACAGTCTGGAAGACAGTAGTTTAAGAAATTAGATGAGAAATTAAGAAAAATGAAATTTAACCCTTTGAATTCCGACAAATGTGTCTATTACTCAAAATATCCTTTTGATGCTATTATAATCGTCTATGTCGACGATTTAATTTATCTCATTAAAAGTGAAGAGCACTGTTTTAATATTAAAAATAAATTAGCAGAATCTTTCAAAATGAAAGATATGGGCCTTTTGCATTATTGCTTAGGCATTGAATTTAATCAAGATAGAAACAGCATCACCATAACACAAAAGAAAAATATATTGAAGATTTATTAAATAAATTTGGTATGCAAGATTCTAGAATAGTGAATACACCGTTAGATAATAGTATGAAATTAACTAAAGATATGTCACCAAATACAGAAGAAGAGAAATCAAACATGTCAAAAATTCCTTATAGACAATTAATTGGTTCTCTTATGTATCTATCGGTTGCTACCAGACCAGATATCACCCATGCTGTAAATTATTTAAGTCAGTTTAATAACAATCCAGGAAAACCCCACTGGATAGCTGCTAAAATAATACTAAAGTATCTCAATGGAACTAGAAATTTAGGAATTGTTTATTACAGAGACAATAAACCATTAACAGCATTTGTTGATGCCGATTGGGCATCGGATATAAATGATAGAAAATCATATACAGGATATGACTTTAAGTATGCCGGTGGACCTATTTCTTGGGAATCGAGAAATCAACGAACCTTGCTCTGTCCACAACAGAATCTGAATATATGTCTCTGTTCGAATCTGCAAAAGAGACAATTCATATTAGAAATTTCCTGAAAGAACTAGATCCTGAAATAGTATCAAGTCCGACTGCAATCATGTGCGACAATCAGTCCGCACTGAGATTAGTAAAAAATCCTGTTCATCACAATCGCACAAAACACATGCACATTCGACATCATTTTGTGCGAGAAGTTTACAATAACAAACTAATAGACATTAAATATATATCATGAGATGAACAACCTGCAGACATTTTAACAAAAAGTTTAAACGCATGTAAACACGAAAAATGTTGTGATATGATAGGACTTAATACTCAGGACTGATGAACTCAAAAAAATATTTAAATTGTGTGTTCATTAAGAAATTAACTACTTATATTTTACATATTTTATTTTATTATATTAACTATAATTATTTGCTTATAATTTTATTTCTTTACTAAAACTTCTCTCATTTTAAATAAATTTTGCATAGAAATAATTTTCTGTAATTTTTGAATTTGTTATTATAATGTATAAATATGTTTTATTTTCAAAACATTTATTGAAATAAGGGAGAAATGTAGGAATTTTCAATACATGTTTCCTCATATCATTTGCTAACTAACCAGTGCACACCTGTCATGACGTCAGATGTGACGTATCTGTATTGCGTAATCAACAGAAGAGCGGCGCATCCTTCGCTCCTCAGACTGAGGTTTGTATCAGTCTGTACGGAAAAGCTGTTCTGCGTGCGGCATAGAAATGCCAGCAATATGTTATGCTTCTTTTCTATGTTATTAAACGTTATTGTGAATGTTAAAAAGACTCTGCTTACTCTGTGGTCCCATTTAAGCCAACACATACACACACACTGACCAATTGCCAAATACTACATTTTTGGACTCAGAAGTCCTTAAAACGTGTAAATCAGGTGAAAACTCGATATCGAATTTTTGTACCGAATACAATACTTCCATTTCCTACGGTAGTAGGGTAATGGAAGTAAAAAATTGAAGTACCCCTTTTATATTTGAATCAAGGTTACGTATGAACAACACTATACGTGATGTACATAATATTTGCTTCAACATTATTTCCTATATTCATTTGATTTATTCGATCAACCGTAAAATGACAGCAATTTCACTTCAAATATAATATTACAATATGCTATGATCGGCTACGACTATCGCATGAAACAATGGGCTCTTCCCACGTGACGTCAGAGGTCACATGACAGAGGAAAAACAAATAGCAGATGAAGTCTTGATTATGTATAGCGATTGCTGAAATAACATATTTTCTATTCTTATTTTTGATCAATTATATTTAATCTGTGTTATTTTTTCATACATCATCATTTTTAATCCATTTTATATCATTATTCATCATCTTTTGTTTGCAGTATACATTTACAATCATCATTTAGTTAATATTTGTTATTGATATTCATGAAGAACATGTTAAATACTCTGATTTTTGGTACTTAAGTCAGTGACAGTGCAATATCGTACTACGTAAATCCATTTAGACCAGTAACTAAGTTAATTAACTTGTTGTAACACCTTCATGCAATTAAATTAAATTAAAACATTTTAAAATTTCAAATTATACACAAGAACAAGCTATTATTTATTGCTAGATCAGTTAATGTAACAGTTACACTAGAAAATACTAAAATCGATTCTTACAGTTAAAAATAAATAAACACATAAAGTGTTTTTTAAAAATTATTAAATTTACAAATACAACTGTTTTACTGTTTACAAATGCACAATATTACTTTTATTTTATTTTATATTAAATATTAACATTTTTGTTCTTAAGAACAATATTTAATTGAATTCGATTCTCGGAATTCGATTATTCGTTTTCCCCTATCACATGACTGAGCAGACGACGCTGGGAAGAGTCCATTGAATTTTTGTGGTTACATATACTTCATGGTTAGTTAATAGTAGCTGAGCTGGTATGTAGAAAAATAGAAAAATAAATATGTAAACCTGATCATGGTACTGCCTTAATATAGCTCCCATTGGCGATTTTTGAATTTTTGTCTCCATTTTAGTCAAAAATACATAATTTATGCAATTACCGTTTCTGTTTCTTTCATTCTTTTTTTTTCTTAAATATTTTATAATTTATTTGTATTTTTGACGTGCTATTTATCATAATGTGGCTGTCTCTAAAGTAGAGTACATGCCGAAAAATGTCTGATCTACTTCAGCATCAAAATTAAAAAAAATTACCCAGGATTAAGGTTACATAGAAACGGAACGCTTGCAATTTCGATGACGTAAATTTTGGAAGTTTTTTGCAAATACAGTCGGCAGCAAATGTATCCGAGAACTAGCGAAAATTCCTATGTAAAAAAATGTACACTTAATGCAGTTTTGTTAAATAAATCCTTGTCGAATCCTGTTCTTAGTCAGTTTAAGAACATGATTCGACAAGGATTTATTTAACAAAACAGTGTTAAGTGTGCTTTCTTCATATAGGAATTTTTGCTAGTGCTCGGATACTTTTGCTGCCGACTGCAGTCATACATTTGGAACGCTAGCAAACGGCTTTGCAACTGGAAGTGTTTCATTTGTATGTACCCCTTATAAATAAATAAACCTCTTTCATACAATGTTGAATCACTGAGCTGAAGAACAACTGGAGGAAATGCTAGACCGGTTTTCGCGCTCCGTTTTTGGAAGGTTTGTCTTCCGAGCGTTGCACGGCAAAAAACATTTGATATCTTTATATTTCAAAGTAAAATTGTGCAAATGTTATCTGTTCGAACAACCATATGCTAAACATGATAGTATTACAATTTTAAAATTTAATTCTTTAAAGAGTATAATAGTAATAGACGACCCGACAAAAGTTGCCTGCCGTGCAAAATTTGACTCTGTACGGCAAACGATTGCAGAAAAAGTGGCACGCGCTTATACTGTGTAAAGGTATTGGAACCATTTGCTCCAGTTGTTCTTCAGCTCAGTGTGCTGAATTATATTTCATGCCAAGTGCGATTCATCCGTGCCAAAAACATACTGTTTAAACAAAATGAAAAAAAAATCTAAAATTGAGGTATATTAAAAAAGGTTATGGAACAAAATTCGAAAGAAACATGCTAAATTATTATTTTTATTGTTTTATTTTAAAGTTATAAAAACATAATTTTTTTCATATGCATGAGCAAATTTAATATTTGATATTTTTTTATTTTTCAAGTGAAAGCATGTTTCATTTTATGTTAAAATAAATTAGCTCGTAAAATTTTTTGGCAACAATTAAAAATTTTAATGCCTAATTTTAAAACAACGCAAACGAAGTGATGTCGTCACTGCAAGAATTCATATTTATTTCTTGAATAATTAAATAATTCTAATTTTCCTGAGAAAAACGGAAGTTAATTTCCTATCTATAATAAGTAGTTTAACCTATTTCAACCTACTATCTATAATAAGTAATTTACACCATAAATCGTACAACCTTCATTGAACAGAATTCGAGAACAGTGAAATATACATACGTACAAATCTTGTCTCACATTATTGCTACAGTGCCTAGAAGTACTTCTAGGCATTGTAGTATTGCTATCCCGATTTGCTAAATGGATTTTATATCTCATATAGCTCAAAAATGAATCATCGTAAAATGTTGCAAATTTATACGTGTGACTTTCACGATGTCTAGTTGTACACCTGCAAGTTCCATTTTAATACGAGTTCTCGTTTTAGAGATATAAGCGACTTTACACGATTTGTCGGGACATCTGTATGTGTGTATGTATCTCATATAACTCAAAAACGATTGGAAGTAGAACGTTGCAAATTGGTATATACGTTTATTATAACATCTAGTTGTGCTCCTCTCTTTTTGGTGTTTCTGTGACTTTCCGTTTTGGAGATATTTATGAAAATTATATTCATAATGACCAAATATACAAAGCTTCTCGACATAATATATGATCTATCATCATACCGATTTCAAAGTAAGCTAATGATAGAGATCGTAATGATATTGTTACGAATTTGTAAATAATTGTAGTTATTTTCATATAAATTAAATTATTTCCTCCACACACAAACAGATTTTCTGGTTTCCCACGCTGATGTCGTTTGTAAAATCAAAAAAATGAAAAATGAAAAAGCCCCCGGCATCAGCGATATCAGTAACGTTACCCTCAAGAGTCTACCCAAAAATTACCCACTTATTTAATAGTATTTTTAAATTTAATTATTTTCCCTTTCACTGGAAAACTGCAGTTATTGCTCGAATCCGCAAAAGTGCCAAACTCCCTGATAGGGCTTCAAGCTACCACCCAATTTCCCTCCTAAATTCCTTAAGTAAACTCTTTGAAGAGTTTATAGCTCAACAAATTGATTCACATATTACAGAAAATAATATTATGATACCAGAACAATTTGGATTCTGCAATTTTCTTTCCGCCCCTCATCAGGTCTATAGACTATGCTGAGCACATTACCACTGGCAAAATTAAGAAGCAATATACCGCTGCAGTTTTTCTTGATATTGAAAAGGTGTTTGACAAACTTTGGACTATTGGCTTAATTTTTAAACTTATTAATAACAATTTTCCCCCTCCGCTTATTAAATTAATTCATAGCTATCTTCTTGACAGGAACTTCCACGTTAAAATGAAAGTAATCGTAACTTCTTTGCTGATTTCGGCGTTCCACAAGACTCTAAAATAAGCTCTAAACTTTTTAACCTATGTATCAACGATATGTCCCGTTATCCCAACACCTCTTTGGCTATTGTTGCAGACGATACCCAGTGCCTTATTTAAGGCAGGGCATTTGGGGCATGTACCCTGCGCCCTCACACTGAGGGGGCCTCCAAGAAATTCCACCATACATTTAAAAAATAATTAAAATGAGAAATTTCCAAATTCGTTTTAATGATCGTTGTGTTTTGTTTTTCGTCAATGGATGATGAAGGTATTACTGCGCTGTTCTCTTTATAAATCGGCAGTATGATCTTTCAAGGAAACTATCAGTTCATCAAAAAATTGTAATATTATCGCTAAACGCAAATACAAATGCATACTACCGATACTGCATAACAGACTTTTACTAAGGCTAACTAAAACCGAGGCGTGCACTGCAGAGCAGATACACAGGCGCGATATACATTGGTCCTATAGACAAGATTCTTTCAATAATTTCTCTAATTGTATGAATACGGCCGATGTTACTAAGACCATAAATGGTTTGCATAATGTTCTATGTTATTAACTGAGGGAGACCCTCCAATTCAATTATTTATGACATCGAATCCAGTTAAGCCTTACTTTTACCTATAAAAGGACAAGTAAAGTGAAGTGAAGAGAATTTTTAGACGCATGAATCAAAACTGTGCGGTTTGTTTTAATATTAAAGTACGAGGAAAAGGAACCCATTGAGACCCACCCTGGGCCTCCAGGTGAGTAAATTGGTCCCTGACGATACCTGCATTTTTGCTTCTAGCATCAACAGGCGTCTTGCTATACGCAAGCGAAGTGTGACGTCACTGACTGTTCGTAGATGCAAGAAAAAGATTTCCTATGTTAATCACCCGTTGGATTTTTTGTAAAAAATTATTAAAAATCGAGGAAAATTATTTTCCGATTTTTAATCCCCATATTTGGGTGTAGATATGTATTAGTTATCATGTGCGTGTGTTAGATTGAGTTATTTTGCTATCAAATTGACAAAATTTTAATTTTAAATTTCAAAATTCTGTCGTCCTTGGCGGGTTTTTTTAACCGACTTCAAAAAAAGAAGGACGGTTCTCAATTCAAACCGTATGTTTTTTTTTTTTTTTTTTTTTTTTTTGTTAGCTCATAACTTCTGAACGGATTCTCCGATTTTGATACTTTTTGTTTTGTTGAAAAGGGCTGAAATAGGTCACATTGTAATATCTTTACGATCTAAAGAAAATACAGGGTGCCGAAAAAATTCAGTCCCAACTGTTTTTACTGCTAAACGACTGCAGCTATAGTGATAAAAATGGTATGTAAGTATAGAAAAATGGCCATGCAGTACAAGGTTAAACTGCTTGCAGCGTCACTTGGTGGAAAATAACGGAGTTACTGTTCCTATCTCGAAAACGGTTCTAGAGGAAAAAGTGAATTACAAAGTTGTAGTTCATCACCGATTTAGTACAAAAAAATAGTTTAGACACTCATGCTAGCGTTCCTATCTCGGAAACGGTTCAAGACAGGGGGAGAAAGTGAATTATAAAATTGCAGAGCATCATCGATTTAGTACGAAAAGATAGTTTAGACATTGATGCTAAAAATACAATGCTAAAAACGTGCATTTGTTTGTTCGCAATTTCTTACACTATGCGCACTTGAGCTACATTGCACACGTTGTAGCGTAGCTGGTGAGATATACGTTATATAGTTCAAAATACGGTTACTTGATACTTTTTGTTTTGTTGTAAAGATCTTGGTCTGAAGTAGGTCCCATTGTAATACCTTTACAATCTAAAGAAAATAAAACGTCATCTGGTGAAAAACAGCGGAATTAGCGCTCCTATCTCAAAAACAGTTCAAGATGGGCGAAAAGTTAATTACGAAGTTGTAGAGCATCATCGATTTACTACGAAAAGACAGTTTTTAGACATTATTGCTAAAAATAGAACGCTTAAAACGTGTAGTTTCAGGGCTGCCACTGGCGACTAAAAAGGCAACTAAAGCTACTATTTTGAAGGGAAGGCAACTATGGTGACTATTTTAGCCAAAATATAGGAAAAGCTACTATTTTGGTATCAGTTAAAAAATTTAGGCAACTCTTTTAAACATTTAGCAACTAAAAAGAACATCTGAGATTATATTAAAAAAAAAAAAAAAAAAAGAAAAAAAAAAGAAATCCTTGTCCAAAGTTAAACCTGTACAAAATTTTATCTTAAGAAAATCAACGCTTTGTGTGTTGTTTGAAATAGAACAAAGGATAGAAATTTAATATCAGGTTAAACCAATAGCAACAGGTATCATCTATCTGGTGTTATATAATACATTGCTAATATTTAAAAAAAAAAATCTGAAAAACTCAGAATTAAAGAAAAAATATTATCTAGTTTTATAAAGCATCTCTAAAAACGACTTCTTACTTATTCCGATTATTTTAAACAGTATAGGATCCATTATCTGGTGTTACAAAATTCGGAATCATTTTAGATCTTTTTTTTATGATTTAAAAAATATATTGTATCTAAAGTCAGAATTTTACTTTTAAAAAAAAACTAAAATTAACTATTAAGCATTTTATTAGATATTGTGAAAATCAGAAATTAAAACATAATTCATTTTTCTCAGTGATCGGGGGAGAGGGGTGTTTGTAGTTTGAGACATCCCTGGAATTCATGTCCCACCATACAAAAAATTCTGGATTTTATTCATTGATTGATTTCCAGGGATTTTTAATTTCTTGACGAGACAGTTTTGTTCAATATAAGTAAAAAACGAAAGAAAAAGGAAGGGAAATTTTAAAAGAAAAATCATTTTGCCTTTTGTTCTTATGATCAAGTTGTCATTTACATTTAGTGGAAACTGTCGAGCAGCTATGATGGTGATGACATCAGCAGTAGTGTACTTGTGTACATGTTTATGTATTATAGTTATTTTTTATTTTCTGTTATATTCGATAGAATAAAGTATTAAATTCTTAAAAATTTTTGATTGATTTGCTCATTTAGAAAGTTCTTGTATACGATTTGAGTATTTTTAGAAAATGCCCGTTTGAGTGTAACTAATGTGTTGGGGCAATTCTAGATGAAGAAATAAGGCACAGAATTTCATAAAAATTTACATGTAGTTACACCTAGATGTAAATAATTGGTAATCAGTTATTGAATTATGTTTTATAATTCAGGGGAATAAATAACAGAAAAAGATTTAAAATCTAGAAAATGCTTAAGTCCAGAATACTTTTGGTTCCGTGCGTTCCGAATAATGGATCTTATTATTATAAGAAACGCTCCAACAGAGCTGGCATTTAAAAATAATAAGTACAAAACGTTGAATAAACACCATAAAATTCAAGAACTCGCAACAGTTGTTTCGGTTTGAAAGAAAACACGATCTTTCCTCAAGAGATGAAGTAAGCATGACAGAGTGGCTACAGTAATCACCTGATTTCCCAGACTAATTTTCACAGATTTCCATGATTTTCGTTACCTGTTACATATATTCCATGATTTTGTGTATTGCACTGGTGTAACATACGAATATGCTCACAAGCCATTCCAATTCAAAAAACTATACTGGTGATGGACATAAATATCCCAATCTTTTTTTTTTTCCTTGACATATACAGAAAAAAAAATGAAGACTAAAAGTTCAAAATTTGAGCAACATATTAACATCAGAACATAAAATTATTTTTCATGTTATTGCATTTAGAATATTTAATAGGGAAAAAAAGTTCTTATTTTAATGTTGACTTGTCGAGATTCAACTAAAAATAAAAAAGCAGCCCTCATTGTGCTAAGGTAATGCCCATTTGGTGATCTTTTATTCATGTTTGTAAGGCAAAAATGAAAAGTTCCATGATTTTTGAGTATTTTCTATGAAATTTTCTGATTATTCCCTGATATTTCTAGATTGATAAAGTTCCTTGATTTTTCCCTCATTTCCTTGTTTTCCCTGATTGTCGACACCCTGCACGAGTACTGCAATACAAACAAAACAGCTTTGTTTGCATTGTAGCACTTGTATTTACTTTGTTCGCCTGACAAAGGATCATGTTTTCTTTTGACTCGAAACAATTGTTGAGAGTTCTTGCATTTTATGGTGTTTATTCAAAGTTTTGTACTTATTAATGGGTCCTATACTGTATAATCATAACATTAATATTGGGTAAAAAAAAATGAGGGGAGAGGGGGATTAGGAAAATAAAACTATTTTCTGTTTCAGGAGACTTATTTAAGAGACTATTTTTCATATGCAATGCAACTAAAGTGACTATTTTTGAGTCTTTATTTTGTGGCAGCCCTGTAGTTGTTTGTTCGCAATTTCCTACACTGTGCACACTTGAACTACGTTGCACACTTTGCAGCGTAGTGGATGATACATATACTCTATAGTTCAAAGTACCGTTACTGTAAGCGGTCACATCGATTAGCTCAAAGTCGTTTTCAACCAACTTCAGAGAGGAAGGTGTTCTTAATTCGAGCTATGTGTTGTTGTTGGTATTTGTAAGCTTATAATTTCGAAAGAGATGACTTCAAAATTAACCGACTTCAAAAATGAGGAGGTTCTAAATTCAAAGCGTATGTTTTTTTGTTTTTGTTTTTGTTTGTTAGCTCATAACTTCTGAACGGATGATCCGATTTTGATACCTTTTGTTTTATTGTAAAGGTGTTGGTCTGAAATAGGTCCCATTGTAATGTCTTTTTGATCAAAAGAAAATACAAGGTGCCCAAAAATGTCAGTCCCGACTCTTTTAACTGCTGAACAGCTGCAGCTATAGTCATAAAAGTGTTATGTAGGTATAGTAAAGTGGACATGTGCTATGCGATTCAACCGCCTACAGCGCCACCTGGTGGATAACAGTGGAGTTAGCGTTCCTATCTCGGAAACGGTTTAAGACAGGGGAAAAAAAGTGAATTATAAAATTCCAGAGCATCATCGATTTAGTACAAAAAGATAGTTTAGACATTAATGCTAAAAACAGAACACTTAAAACGTGCATTTGTTTCTTCACAATTTCCTATTTTGTGCACACTTGAACGACATTGCATATGTTGTAGCGTAGCGCGCGACATTTATGCTATGTAAAATTCAAAGTATGGTTATTGTAAGCGGTCACATCGATTAACGCATAGACGTTTTAAACCGACTTCATAAAGGAAGAGGGTCTCAATACAAACGATGTTTCTCATTGTTGTTGTTGAAATTTGTTAGCTTATAACTTCGTAAGAGATGATTTAATTTTAATACATTTTTTGTTGTCGTAATGATCTTGGCCTGAAATAGGTTTCATTATGATTTCGTTAAGATATAAACAAATTACAGGATACTCAAAAAAGTCTGTTTTCACTCTAACTGCTGAAAGCATGCAGCTACACTGGTAAAAGCAGTATGTAAGTATCGATGTTGAAACTTCTGTCCGTCAGCTGCAATGCATATTTTGCTCTTTGTTCGAACTTTATGCTGCGCAATTTCCAGCGCAGCGGGGGACACGTATTCACTGTAAAGTTCAATATATATGCCTAACAGAATTTTCGGTTACGAATACAGCGCATCCGTTCTTTACATTTCTAAAGACTTTTTAATTTAACGTATGTTCATTCAACCGTTTTTTGCTCATATCCGATAAAGGCAAGAAAAGTGACACAACTTAAAAATGCAGCATTTGAGAAAAATCAATTTAAAAATAACTTGACTAGAATAAAACTTGCACAACTGTCTCTCGAGCAGATAACTTTCTAGATGGAGATGTAGCTTTTTTGTTCACATTAGGTGCATTTCCTGTGTTTTTCAGTGACATAAACCATTTTTTGACTTATGCACTTTTCTTGGAAGTTGCGATTTGTGAAACTGCCGTCGAACGTCTTCTGATGTTCTGCTATATGCATAAGTTTCACTGAAAAGAGAAAAATAAAATCTTTTTGTAAAAAAATAGAACCGACTCCAAAAAGCAACTACTATTCAAATAACTAAGGGAAAAAAATGGTATGAAATGAAACTGTAAATTGCGCCTAAAAGTATAAAATATTTTCCTTCGCCAAACAACCTATAACACTACTATCGAATTCAAACTTTAAGAATAACTATATTCGATATTTATAAACTAAATTTTAAATGAATTAGTATTCAACAAAATTGATTCTACAAATCTTCATCTAATCAAAAAATTCGTAATAAAACAAATAGAATCATTTATGTTTCATTTCAATAATAAAAGGTAAGAAAAACTTACCTTCCTTCATCTATATTGTTCGAGGGATGAAATATTCGTTCTTAATTCAATAATAAGTGGAAACTTTCACTCATTAAGTAGTCATTTTCTTTAAATCAACACATTTTTATCTGGTAAATACACAATCACAAATTATTAAAGATATACTGATAAATACTGAAATCTTTACTGGTAAAAACTGACATAATACTGATAAAATTACACAAATACTTAACGCGCGCTAACAATACACAATATTTACATTTTGTAAACTTAGAACATTCTTTTTTCCTTGCTATCGAACGCACAATTCCTCTCGTGCGCTCAGGCGCAGACGATCGGATTACAAAAAGTTGAAGTGGAAGTAGCGATTTTCGCAACACACTCCCACCTTTGAGTTTCGAGCATTTTTAGAGAAACTCAAACTTCACTTTTGGCTTTAACAAACATCCATATTTGGATCGTTTTTCAAGTGGAACAGTCTCTATAGGAATGTCCTTTACAGAACTTTTGTCAACTGGCTCAGTAGGTTCAGTCACTGGAACAGACTCAGTTGGAGGAGTCACTGGAACAGATTCAGTTGGAACAGTCACTGGAACAAAGTTCTTTTCAGGAGGTTGGATATTCGACTTAGATATTCGTGATGAAAAAAGTAAATCTGCACAACTTTTAGGAGTTACTTCTAGAGGAATTAATCTAAGCACTGGACGGAAAAATACACCACCTTTCATTTTCACTTTTACTAGTCGAACATGGCCATCTTTAGATGGACAGAGTTCAATAACTTTACCGAGAGGCCAGTCAATTTTCTTGATTTTTTCACTGGATACTATAACGATATCACCAATTTGGATAGGTCGTTGATTTTTAGTAAATTTCGAAGATTGCCTTAAATGCCCCAAATATTCAATTCGAAACCTTTTTCGTAAATCTTCTTTTATTCGCTGTCTATAGGCATATCTTTTATTGAGAGATGATGAATCTAAGACATCAAGATCGGGAATGCCTGATTCTTTAATATCCCGTAAAAACATAGCAGGAGTAAGTGGAGTTAGATCATTAACATCTTCGGAGAGGTAAGTTAAAAGACGTTGGTTAACAATGCCTTCAGTATCACAAATAACGGTATTCATTTCTTCTAAATTCAACGAACTTCTTCCTAAGACTTTTCGAAGAATTCCCTTGATTATACCAATCAAACGTTCCCACCGCCCACCCCACCACGGTGCAGATGGAGGGTTGAACTTCCAAATGATCTTTTGAGCTTCACTGTATTGAGAAATGGTATCCCAATTGATTTTCTTAAGTAAATTTTCCGCACCAACGAAATTTGAGCCATTATCACAGTAAATTATTGTGGGTCTTCCTCTTCGAGCTATGAATCTTCGGAGACCCTGTAGAAAATTTTCATTCGACATGGATGTAGCTATCTCTAAATGCAAGGCTCGGTAGACGGCACAAGTGAAGATGACTATCCAGACTTTTTGACCTCCTCGAAGAATTAGAGGACCGGCATAATCAATTCCTATGACCTCAAACACTGCTGCTTCCTTTATTCTGTCAACTGAGAGAGGTGCTTCTATGATGGGCTTTGGTCTAGCATCATATCTTTTGCAGCGTACACAATTTCTGATAACTTTTCTTACTGTCTTCCGATACTTTAAAATCCAAAAATCTTCTCTTAAATTATTCATGAGGATCTGGACACCAGCATGATTCAAATCTAAATGTCTGGTTCGGATGAGTTTTTCTACCACTGGATGATTGGATGGCAATATTATCAGATATCGGAAACTTTGTGTATCTTCTCTCATGATGATTCTAGTCTTCATTTTCATAAGTTCATTTGTATCCATAAAACAGTTAAGGGATTTCAGGCGTTTATCTTCAGGACCCGAGAATGATTCATTTTGTACATTTTTCAACATAACAGTTTCAGCATCATTTATATCTTCTGAAGTTAAGAATCCAAAAATTCGATGTGAAGGTTCAACTTTACAATTATTAAAGAATCTGTAAATCCAAGCAGTGATTCTTAACAATTTATTGTATGACGAAATACGGTTATAAAGCTTCTCACTTGAATCTTCATGATTTGTAGCACTAATTACTGTTTTCTTCTTCTCGGAGTACACTATATCGAAGTCATGAAGAGCATTAGATCTTGACCATTCTTGTCTTGGCTTCCTCAACTATTGCACACCTTCCCACCACTTGGATTTAATCAATGTTTGAACACTACAGCCGTGAGATGGTAAATCTGCTGCATTGAAAGACCCTGGTACGTGGTACCAATTTTCAGGCTCTGTCAGAGATCTAATTTCTTTAACTCTGTTAAAAACGAAAGGCGCCCAGTTTTCACTTCCCTTTATCCAATATAGCGCATTTGCGGAGTCGGACCAGAAAAATTTTGAGATATTCTTTATTCGGAGATCATTCACCACAGTCTCAGCTAATCTCGCTCCTATGCAGCAGGCAAGGAGTTCCAATCTTGGAATAGAAGTAGTTTTCATAGGAGCAACTCTGCTTCTAGCCTGTACAAGTTGACAAGACACTGAACTTCCAGTTTCACTTCTTAAGAATATGCAGGTAGCGTATGCACTCTTGCTTGCATCGCAGAAAATATGTAAACTTAAATTTTCTGGCGCCTCATGATTCAGAGTGAGGCATCTTGGGATTCTGACTTCTTTCAATTTAGGAACTTCTTTTCGCCACTGCTCAAACTTCTTGGTAATTTTTTCAGGCAATTCTGCATCCCATGATACTTTCAATTTCCAGCACTCTTGCAGGAGAATCTTCGGCCCCAAGGTAACCGGACATGTGAAGCCAAGGGGATCAAATATTCTATGTACCGCACTCAGTATTTTCCCTTTCGTTGCAGGGGTATCATCTTCTAAAGTATCTCGTAAATCTACAGACAAGGTATCATTCTTTAAGTTCCATGTCAATCCCAGGACTGGAATACATCTATCTTTTGATGGACTGGGGAAATTGTGCTCCCACCCTCGAAGCTCAAATTTAGCATCACTGAGAATTAACTTGGATTCTTCGACAAATTTCACGAGGTCTTCATAGTTTTCAACGCTGGTGATAAAGTTGTCCACATAAAAGGATTCTAACAACTTGGTAGCTGTTTCTTCAAAATTAGCAGAAACATTTTTCAGATGATATCGAAGAGTAGCACCGAGTAGGTATGGCGACCAAGAAAGTCCAAAAACAACTCTACGATGTTGAAAAACTTTAGGTTTCGTGGGATCACCTTCCTCCCACCATAAGAATTTCAGAAATGGCCTATCACGTTTACTAAGTCCAATTTGTAAGAAAGCTCTTCGGATATCAGCAATTACTCCTATTTTCTTTAATCGAAACTTATTCAAGATTGCTGGAATCATTTCGACGGTGTTAGGTCCTTTCTCTAAACAATCATTGATTGAAGGTGAATTTTTCTCTTTGGCAGAACCATCAAAAACAGGCCTAACTCTGGTAGTAGAATTTTCTTTTATTACGGCCCTGTGGGGCAAATAATGTTCACTTTCATCATTATCCAGAATTTTAACTTCTTCTATAACACCTTCTTGAATCCATTCTGTTAATACTGTTTCATAAGCTTCTAATGTCCCTTTTTTCTTGAGCGAATCTATACAACCTTTTAATCTTCGTTCTGCAATATTTTTACAAGTGGGTAAAGGAGGATGGCCTTGGATTCATGGGAGATTCACTTCATATCTCCCTTCAGCGTCACGTTTGATGCTTCTATTAAAATGCCCTTCGGCTGCTATTTCAAGTTCCTTTCGGCTATTCTTCTCTCCTGGATCGAGAATCCCAAGCACATCAAGTCGCCATAAATCAGAAATTTTCGTGTCATTTACATGTAATGAGATAACGCTACTTGTACTGTCTGAAACTTTCTGTCCGATTTTTCCCATTAGCGTCCACCCAAGGCGGGTTTCTATTAAGACTAAACCAGATTTTAATGGTTTTATATTTCCAGTGTATAGTTTTCCAATGACATCAGCTCCAATTAAGCCATGGATTTCATTTGGGGAAAATTCGTACAATAAATCAACATGACAATTCAGGTCAGACAAATGAATTTCATGCTTTATTTCATTTAGAAATGAACCATAGGGAATTTTTGGTATTTCAGAACAAATTTTGTCTTGATTTAACACTTCAAGACTGCAACGATAATTATCATTATAGTCACTCAGACCGATTAAATATTTCTTATGGGGTATCACAGTTTCTACTCCATCAAATAAGCTATGTGTCAAATCTTCTTTACCTATGCATTCATATCCCATTTCATTTAATGCAAAAGTTGACAAATAGGACTTGCTGCTGCCAGAATCAAATAATATCCTGATGTATTTCATTTTATTTCCCTTTCTAAGACGAACAATCAGAGTTTGCAAAAGAACTTGTCGAGTACTGGTTTTATTTGCTAAAACAGTGTCTTTCTTATTTTCAGCATTTAAATTTTCAAATTGCTGAAATTTAATTCGATGTTCTTGATCGCTTTTCCCAGGGCACATTATCTTGAAATGAAATTTTCCGCAATCACAGGCCGGTATCTTCACTTTGCAAAATCGGGATAAATGTTTCTTTGCAGCTAAACATTTAAAACAAGCACCTTTTTTCATCAATATTTGCTTTTTATCCTCATAGGATAAACTATCAGCATTTTTACATTCACTGCTTACATGTGATTTATTGCAAAAAATACACATTTCTTTTTTCACGTCAGAAGAATTATATAATTCAGCTGCGGTAGGAATAATTCTTTCACGTCGAACGGGTGGCGGATAAGTACTTTTATTCACATTTTCAAAATTAAATCCACTACGAGCAAGTTTCACCTTTTCTTCACTTTCAATTTCATGCCGCAAAAAGTTCATCAAGCAATCTAATTTGTTACCCGATTTCAATTCATCATCATTTTCCTGTTTTGCGTAGTTCAAGGTCGAACTCAAATTTCTTTCCCATATTTTTAAAATATCTACAGGTAAGCAAGATTCAATTAACGGGTATAAAATTGATGAATAATTTTCACTTGAAACATCTAGCATTTTCAATGACCGTAAATATGTTTCAATTTTATCATACAATTAAAAAAGTGGCATTTTTGGACCTTTACTTATAGCATTATTCATCATTAACGCAAGAACTTCTCGTATATAAACTTCAATTAACATATCTGTACGCCCAAAACGACTTTTAAGACATTCTATTACATTTTTGTAACTATCTTTTGTGGCAAGATAAGATTCAACAATTTCCCGTGCCCTTGAGCCTTTTATCCGCGTTTGTAATGATCGATAGACGGCGCTTTGTGAACACTGCAGTTGTTAGTAAACATTGCCACGTGTGTTCCATTAGTGTTCTTTTTCTTATTCTACTTAATATTCGTACTATAATTTCTCCGCCATTACATTATGGAAAATTGATTGCTTTTGGAAAAAATACTTCAGTTTATTCAAAGTTCGATCGGAAGTAGATTTTTAACTGAAGTTGAGCAAATATTAGTTTCAAATCATCTGATTAATTCTTTACTTCCATTAGCCGAAGCAACTGAAATTTTAAACTTGTCATTTGGAAATAAATGGGAGCTTAATTCTGGATTTCTTGATCCTTTGGAGTTACACTGTGGCACACAAAAGTATGTGTTATCTTTTTTACCGTATTTATTCATTTTTATTCAATAAATATATATGAAACTAAATATCGGCAAGCAATGGCGGCTGTATGGAATTCGAATTAAACCATGTTTATTGTAATTTCACCTTAGCCCACCAGAGGGCGAGCATTTCATTACAATCGCGGATTGTGGCCTGCAACAAATACTGATATTTATCTTCATTTGGTATCTCTTCATCGTTGTGTATTTTCTCAAACTGTGCCCAGAATGGCAACCATTCTTTTATTTCACCCCCGAACAATTTAAATTCTATTTCAGGAAGTTTGAATTTTCGTTTCATTATATTTTCATTTGATTGAAAACTGTTTTCAATTTCAGAATTTTTCAAAAGTTTCTCAACTTTTGTTCTTAATTTAATAATTTTTTCTTCATAAGAACTAAAGCCTTCATACTCTTTATCATAATTATCTTTTGTACACTTATCATCTTTAACAAGAACATCTAATATTTCTTTTTCTTTTGGACATAACATTGCCCATTTTTTATTTAATTGAGCATATAAAACTTCAATTTCTTCTATATTCTTATCTTCTTCTATTAAATTATCTATATAAATAAAGAGAAGTGTCTGTGTGTGTGTGTGTGTATCTGCGCTCTGGTGCTCACACTACTAATCGCAGAGCCTCCAAATTTGGCATATAGGTACCTGAGACCATGCATGTGTGCACCTCATCGAGATTTTTTCGAATTTCGAATTTGAATTTTTTAAATTAATGTTTTTTCTATTTTAAATATTGGCTTCAATGTTTCATTTTTCAGAAATTTATTTCGTTTCAAAAGTCTGCGTATCTTAGCAACGGCTATTAAACTATTTATTTATTTAAATTCATTTGAGGAAGAAATTATTTTTATTATATTTATTGAAATCAAATAGTTATACACATACAGTAGAAAAAATTAAACATTTTAGATTTTGGCATATAGGTACCTGGGACCCTGCAGGTGTTCACATTATCGAGATGTTTTCAAATTTCAAATTTAAATTTTTTAAATTAATGTTTTTCCGATTTTAAATATTTGCTTCTTTGTTTCATTTTTCATAGATTTATTCTTTTGCTTCAATCGTCTGCGTATCTTAGCAACGGTTATTACGCAACTTATTTTTATTTCATACATTCATTTGAAGGCGAATTTTTTTTTTCTTAATTTGTTATATTTATTGAAAATAAAATCGTAATGCAGTAGAAAAAATTAAGTAAAATTTGTTTTAAATTTAAAAACGTATTTATAACTGTTATGTTTAATTTTTTTATAATAGAACAACTTCTATTTTTCATTTTTTAATTATTTCCTTTAAAAAAAAAACTTTTATTCATTATTATTATTTTTTTTTTTTACAGTATTTATCGGGAAAAATTGTAGTATATACATAGTAAAAAGGATTAAAATTTATTTGTATTTGTATATATATATATATATAGTCATTTATTAATCTACTTTTTATTTTATTTTCTTTAATTACATTGGTCGGAATCAAATCGTAATATAGTGTAAATAGCATGGGTTATAAAATACATGGTTCAAAACTAAAATATTTAATAGATGCTGAGATACAGTCATCTTTAAAATCGTAGTTCTTAAATAGTAGCAGATTCTCCCTGTCGTCGATAAATATCCAGATTGAAGTGCCCGGGAAAGATCTTTCTGCAGGCATGGGAAACCTAGATCTGATGCAGTGCGGGCAGGAAAAGAGCTGCCATAGACAGCGGGTACCCGAAGCAAGGTTTGGAGCAATTTCAGTTTCTTCCCCCCCCCCCCCCCTTTTTTTAAAGGTTTTTTTTTTTTTTTTTTTTTTTTTTTTTTTTTTTTTTTCCTATAACGTAGTGTAAAAAAATCAATATTAATTCAATTCTTTCGAAAATTCATTTAAATATAGTGACCAGCGAAGCGGGCGTAGCCTGCTAGTTCTCTAATAAATTAGCGATACGAGTAAACGCACTTCTTAAAGGTGTTCTTTCTTTAGCTAATTTTTCCATTTTAATCCTAGGTAAACAGATCGCGACAGTCGGATGCCAATAAATATCGAATTCAAACTTTAAGAATAACTATATTCGATATTTACATACTAAATTTTAAATAAATTAGTATTCAACAAAATTGATTCTACAAATCTTCATCTAATCAAAAAATTCGTAATAAAACAAATAGAATCATTTATGTTTCATTTCAATAATAAAAGGTAAGAAAAACTTACTTTCCTTCATCTATATTGTTCGAGGGATGAAATATTCGTTCTTAATTCAATAATAAGTGGAAACTTTCACTCATTAAGTAGTCATTTTCTTTAAATCAACACATTTTTATCTGGTAAATACACAATCACAAATTATTAAAGACATAATACTGATAAAATTACATAAATACTTAACGCGCGCTAACAATACACAATATTTACATTTTGTAAACTCAGAACATTCTTTTTTCCTTGCTGTCGAACGCACAATTCCTCTCGTGCGCGCAGGCGCAGACGATCGGATTACAAAAAGTTGAAGTGGAAGTAGCGATTTTCGCAACAACTACAATTAATCATAACTTTTGAAGTCGGCGCAAAATTAAGTAAAAATTTGATACCTTTATTCAATACAAAAATAAAATCCTATTCAAAATACGCATCTCACATTGTCACCTGCAAAACGCAGCCGAAAACTACTTTGAATCAAGAAAACAAATAAGATTTCGTAAGCAGCAAAATTGGCGAAGGTGAGTCCTTGGTGAAAGAAAAACCGCAAAATTATCTGGGAAACGTATTTAATTTCTTTGGGATATCATGATTATTTTGATAAGGTATATTAAGAGAGTAATCAAGAATATGAAACAATACTTCGTACAATATACATTATGAAAATATACATCTTGCGTGCATATTTTTGCATTTCGTTTTGATCACCAAATCCAAAATCCTCCAGGGATGATAGTTATCAAAGTTATACCAAATTAGCAAAGGAAACTCTAACTTCGTAGAAACATAAATTCCGCATTGTGAAGAAGGTTCACTGTTCTATGTAGTTGCTACTAATGGACCAATTGTATACAGTGATAAAATAATAAAGGAAACATGAAAATGGATCATTCGAGACAACAGCATTTGTTACTACCGATCTAAAAACAAACCTTTAAAAACTAACTAAATGTTATTTAATTTTGCGCCGACTTCAAAAGTTATGGCTTACCAGGAGTGACGGGGGAATTCATTTTTCAGGGTTAGCGAAAGACGAGAATGGTTTTTGCTTCCCCCCATTCAATAGCAAGCATTCCGCTTGTAGACGAGAAAGTCCCTTTTTTTCTGGGGGATTTCAAGAGTATCTTCCCCAATAAACCCACAATTTTCCCCTTCTTCAAACACCCGTTTAAGTATCTTTCCAAACATATGGTATCTATTTGTATTGACAAAAATATAAAAAGACAGAAAGAAAAAAGGAAAGGAAAATGGATTGATTTAGTGAAGCTTGTATTTTTACTTTACTTTACTTTATTTTTATCGTATATAATCCATCATTATGGGATAAATTGTCTTTTTAATTTTGTAATGGACAACTATGATTTACTTTTCCTTTACTTAATTTAAATTTCAATAAATGTGTCAGGTAAAAGTTGAAGTAGACAATCAAATTTTAAAAGCAATGAAATACTTTCAATAATTTAATAAAGATGTTTTCGCTGAATGTACCAGATTTTTAGGACGGAGAGCTATTAGTCTTCTCAATCTACGGATAAAATGTTCTCGCCAGTTTTACGATGGTTGGACATTTATCGAAATCGAAAATTTATCCGAAATATAATTGAATAATTTGAAAGCGATGTTATAATTTGAGTATATATATATATCAAAATCTTTTTTTTTTCTTTCTTTCTTTCTTTCTTTTCCTTTTCGAAAGAAAAAAAACTAAATAAAAGAAAATTAATAATAATCAGTTCCGAAACAGACAGTACTGTAAAAGTTTTATTAATTTATTACTTTCTTCTATATGTAATATAGAGAAAGTATTGGATTCGTAAAAATTTTCGACCTCGGGTTTTTGATGAATTTACACGTTTTGAGAGCTGTAGAACACGATTTGACCATTTTTAGAAAATGTCTGTCTGTCTGTCTGTCTGTCTGTCTGTCTGTCTGTGTGTGTGTGTGTGTGTGTGTGTGTGACAAAATTTTGTGGCAACTGTATCTCAAGAACTACTGCACAGAATTTCATACAAATTGGTATGTAGTTGCACCTTGACATAAATTAGTGCCTATCAACTTTTGGTAAAAATTGTCATACAGGTTGCGTTGCCATCCCGCTTTTTCTAAATTTTTAACATGGTAATATAGGACAAAATTTTGTATAAATGTGCATAAAGAGAATTATTTTTTTGTAATCATTGTGAAATTTACAAGAATTATTTATAATAGAGACAGTCAACTGAGAAAAAATTTTTGTATGTGTAGGAGCCTCGCCACCCCCCCTGAGGGGGAAGTCCCCCCTCGAGGGGAGTAAATTTTCAAGATGGGTATCTTTCGAAAGGTCTCGTCAATACCTTTAAAACAAATGGTTGAATTATAAATCTGTGATAATTTTAACCAAAGTTATCTATTTTTTTTTACTTTTAACAAAAAAAAAAATCTTATTTTTTTTTTTTTTTTTTTTTTTTTTTTTTTAACGAAATTTAACCAAACTTGGTATTTAGTTCGCCCCTGACATAAACTGGTGCTGATTAGATTTGGAGATCAATCGCTCAACAGGTGGCGCTGTGATCGTATTTTTTCTAAAATTTTAACATGGCAGTATAGGACATAATTTCGTATAAATGTACATAATGAGAGTTATTCTTAACCTGTGATTGTAAAATTAATATGAATTATTGATAATAGTAGTAGTTAATTAGGAAAAAAATTCTGTGCATGTGGGGGCATCGCTTCCCTCCCTGGGGGTTAAGTAACCCCCGTGGGGTGTAAATTTTCAAGATGGGTATCTTCCGAAAGGTCTTGTCAATACCTTTAAAACGAATGGTTGAACCATCGATCTGCGATAATTTAAAATAAAGTTATCGACTTTTTTCATTTAAAAAAAGAAAAAAAAAATCCTTTTTTTAATGTAATGTTGATAATAAAATTGACTTTTTTTGGATATTTAGTGTTATACTACTCCTCTAATATGGAAATCGTCGGCATTATCAGGGAAGATATTTTTTTTAAATAATAGTTTCAATATATTATTTTTACTTTCTTCTATATTCAATAGAAAAAAGTATTAGATTCGTATAAAATTTCGACATCCGGTTTTCGGTAAGTTTACACGATTTGAGAGATCCAGAGCACGATTTGACCATTTTTTTTAGAAAATGTCTGTCTGTGTTTGTGGGGGACGAAAATTTTGTGGCTACTGTATCTCAAAAACAATTGTACAAAATTACATATAACTTTATATGTAGATGCACCATGACCTAAATTAGTACCGCTCAACGTTTGGTGTTAACCGCTCAACAGGTGGCGCTGCTATACAATGATTTCCATAATTTAATAGAAGGCTATATCTCGGAAACTACAGCAAAAAAAAAAAAAAAAAAATAGATAAAAAATACATATAAATTTATATGTAAATGCATCTTGACATATGCTAGTACCTATCAATTTTTGGTATCAACTTCTCAACAAGTGTCGCTGCTATTCAGCGACTTTCCCAACTTACGTGAGGGCTATATCTCCGAAACTAATCCATAAAAATGCATATAAATTTATATGTAGATGCATTTTGACATACGTTAGTGCTATTCAACATTTGGTACTAATTTCTCAACAGGTGGCGCTGCTATACAGCGATTTAATCAGTTTAAGGGAAGACTATATCTCAGGTTCTAATGCGTATAATCACTTAATAAGTGAGAAAGCCATTATGAGGCGTTATACCGATTGAATTTGGATGTACTCGTACACCTACAATAGGGTGCGCTACTATTGTGCATTTTTTTCCGAGAACGGGAATGCTATATTTCAACTTCTAAGGCATTTAACTGTACGAAACTTGATGTATGAAATAACCCTTATGAAAACGCATTTTTTTTTTTTTTTTTTTTTTACCTTCTATATTTAATAGATGAACGTTGTTGGATTCGTAAAAATTAGCTTGATATAAGTTAGCTATCAAGTTTTAGTGTCAACCGCTGAACAGGAGGCGCTGCTATGCAGCAATTTTCACAATTTCACGAAACGCTATATTTCAGTAACCCAGCATAAAAATACATATAAATTTACATGTAGATACATCTTGGCATATACTACTGCCTACCAATTTTTGGTGACAACTTCTCAACAGGTGACATTGCTATGCAGCGATTTTCACAATTTAAGGGAGGGCTATACCCCAGGAACTGCTGTATAAAAATGCATGTAAATTTACATGTAGATACATTTTAACATAAGTTAGTGCTATTCAACATTTGGTACAAATTGCTCATTAGGTGGCGCTACTATACAGCGATTTCCTGAGTTTATATTTCAGGTTCTAATACATACAGTTAAACACTTAATATTTGAGAAATCCATTATGAGACATTATACCGATACAGCTTGGATGTATATATCTACCAATAAATTGCGCTATTATAGTGCAATTTTTCGCGAGAACGGGAATGCTACATTTCAACTTCTATAGCATTTAACTGTACAAAACTTGATATATAAGATAACCATTATGAAAACTCTTTTTTTTTTTTTTTTTTTTGGTAGAAGCAATAGATAATGACTTAATAAAATACGCGAGGATAAAAAATAACACATAAGCAATATATACTTAAGCACGCGGACTCAGTTGCGTGATCCAACCAGAAAAATGATGACATTTGTCTGATGAGATCATTTTATAGAAAAATCTATTTTTAAAAGTTACATTTTTATAATCATTGCAAGCATCATTTTCAAAGTAGCAAGACTTTACAGGTGTAAACAAAATATCAACTTTTGTCATAAATTGACTAAAAAATGCAATGATCAAATATATAATCAAATAGGTACTAAGTTTTTTTTTTTTTTTTTTTTTTAGGACTGAGGGCCTATTAGTCTCAGACCGCGATTTTTGCGTTGTCGTTTTCGATAGTTGGACATTTGCCGAAATCATTTTTCGATAGTTGGACATTTATCGAAATCTAAAATTTATCGAAAATATAATTGAATAATTTGAAAGCGATGTTATAATTGGGAAGAAAAAAAAACCAATAGTCCTCCGTCCTAAACTAAATTCTGCTTTTGCCAGAATTTCATCAAAATCTTTTCAAAATGACATTGACATGAGTCCCCTCAAGGCACAACTATGACATGAGTCGTCCCCCAAGGCACAACTTTGACATGAGTCCCCCCCCCCAGGCCCAACTTTGACATGAGTCCCCCCAAGGCCCAACTTTGACATGAGCCCCCCCCAAGGTACAACTTTGACATGAGTCCCCCCAAGGCACAACTTTGACATGAGTCCCCTCCCCAAGGCACACTTTGACATGAGTCCCCCCCAAGGCACAACTTTGACATGAGTCCCCCCCAAGGCACAACTTTGACATGAGTCCCCACCAAGGCACAACTTTGACATGAGTTCCCCCCAAGGCACAACTTTGACATGAGTCCCCCCAAGGTACAAAATTGACATGAGTCCCCCCCAAGGTACAACTTTAACATGACTCCCCCCCCAAGGCACAACTTTGATATGAGTCCCCCCCAAGGCACAACTTTAACATGAGTCCCCTCCCCAAGGCACAACTTTGACATGAGTCCCCCCCCAAGGCACAACTTTGACATGAGTCCCCCCAAGGCACAACTTTGATATGAGTCCTCCCCAAGGCACAACTTTGACATGAGTCCCCCCCCAGGCACAACTTTTTAAACTTTCTTTTCTTAACACTAAAAGTTACTGTTAGTGATTCATTAATTATAATGATTGAGAGATTTTGAGAATTCAGTCATTATAGTGATTCATTTAAAAATACTGACCCGCTAGTGGGCGAAGCTCGCTAGTTGTTGTTATTAATTTCTGTATTACAAAAGAGTGGAGGAGTAAGCTTTGAAGTGTAATCAGCGCTCACACATAAGAAATTTTAAATAAATAATGATATGAATTTATTATTATTGTTATTGTTATTATCATTATTATTACAAAAAATTATGCCAAAATGAATAAATAAAAAAAATAATTTAAAACATCGCCAATATGGCGGATTTTTTTTTTTAATTGTCATAGGGATCCTATACTGAGTCTGTCTTGCCAGATGAAGTATGAAAACTATATCGCCAAGCATTAATTTTATTTTGTAACATTTCTTTGAATGATTTGGTTTAACTATAATTAGCTTTTCATCCCACAAAAAATTATAATAATTTGGCTTCTAATGAATTAAAATTTAAATTTGGTGGTGAAACTGGTATAAGACTTACAAGTTTCAAATTTTAAAGGTAGAAAAAAAAAAAAAAAAAAAAAAAAAAAAAAAAAAAATCGAAAATTTCTCACGGGTTTGCTAGTTATTTTAATTGAAAACAGTACAGATTTTTCTCAACACATGCACTCAAAAAATAAAATAAAGTAAATAATGATATTTTTAATTTAAACTCTAATATTCAACGAGTATTTAAGCTGTGCTAACGTAAGGATTCTTTCAAATTTGAAAAATTGACATATTTTGCTCAGTTTGATTATTGATTTTGAGGTAGAATGAAGACAAAAAAGAAAAAATCTGTTAGAGCAAGAAAGAAAGAGAAGAAAATATATATGAAAGAAAAAAGGAATTTAGACAACAAATATGAATCAACTGAGGAGTCAAATTTTAAACGTAGAAGTGATAAAGATTATAAAGAGAAAAGAAAATGCATTATGCAAAGAAAAAGAAGAAGCGAAGAATACAGAAAAAAAGAAAAGAAGACAAATGTGAAAGTAATGACAAAATTAAGAAACCAACTAAACTATAGAAATGCAGAAAGAGAAAAAAACAAGGAAATTATGAAGACGTTGAGGCAACAAGAAAAATACCGATTACAAGAGAAGGAGAGAAATAAAGAAATGATGAAACAAATAAGACAAAAGGAAGAATACCGATTACAAGAGAAGGAGAGAAATAAAGAAATGATGAAACAAATAAGACAGAAGGAAGAATACCGATTACAAGAGAAGGAGAGAAATAAAGAAATGATGAAACAAATAAGACAGAAGGAAGAATACCGATTACAAGAGAAGGAGAGAAATAAAGAAATGATGAAACAAATAAGACAGAAGGAAGAATACCGATTAAAAGAGAAGGAGAAAGACAGAGAAATGAAGGAACAACTAAGACAGAAGGAAGAATACCGATTGAAAGAGAAGGAGAAAGACAGAGAAATGAAGGAACAACTAAGACAGAAGGAAGAATACCGATTGAAAGAGAAACAGAAAGACAACGTAGCTAAGAAAAAATTGAGGCAAGATGAGTATTACAGGTTGAAGGAAAAACAAAGAGGTAATAAAGCCAAGAAAAGCTTGAGAAAAGAGCAAGATTACAGGCTGAAGGAAAAACAAAGAGATAGGGAACTTAAGAAGATATTGAGAAAAGAAGAAGGTTATCGGTCGAAGGAAAAACAAAGAGACAGTGAAGTTAAGAAATTATTGAGAACAGATGAATTATACTCGCAAAAGGAAAGAGAAAATAATAAGTTGAATAAGAAAAAAATGAGGCAAATGGCGGAATATAGATCGAAGGAAAAAGAAAAAGATGCAAAAATGAAACAAATTTCGAGAGAAGATGAAGATTTTAGGAAAACTGAAATGAAGAAAGATCGTGAAAGCAAAATGAGACAAAGACAAATAGATTTAATGAAATTCCGAGAATTGGTAACCAGCAGTCTCTGCAGAAGTAATACATTTTTTTCTAAAAGGCAGTTAAAATTTCTTCAAGAACGAAAATCTACACCAAGCAATGTATGTTGCTGTTGTGAGGGCTTGTTTTTTGAACATTCGGTAGTCAAATTTGATATGTATAATTTTATGAAGGAATGGTCTCCTACATATTTTGTCAAAATCTATAACACTGAATCGAGGTATATTTGTATAACCTGTAAGAGATACACTTCAGCAAATAAAATACCAAAATTGGCGACAAGCAATGGAATGAAATTTATCAATATACCTGATTGCGTTAAAAATTTATCGCCTTTGGAAGAAAGAATGGTTTCTCCGTATATAAATTTTATGCAAATACGTGCCTTAAAATCTTTTGCTTTAAATCCTCAGCTAGGTCTGAAGGGTAGTGTTGTAAACATACCCATTGAAATTAACGATATGTTGCAAGTTCTGCCACGAACGTTTGATAACATGGCCACAATACAAGTTAAATTGAAGAGACATGTGCTGCATTCGACAGATTACATGTTCGAAACGATACGTCCAGCAGCTGTATGTGAGGCATTGAAATATTTAGTAGAAACACCTCTATATAAAAAGTATAAAATAGAAATAGACTCCAGTTTTCTCCAGAGGTACGATGGAAAATATGAAGAAAAAATAAATTTCGTGGTCGAAGAAGCTGATGCAGAAGGTGAAGAAAGTTTGGAAAATGACGCTCCATTAATCACAGATTGTATAGAAGACGTAGATAACTTAGAATGCGACGAAGAAGTTATTGTGATGGACAGAAATTACCAATTAAATGAACACATACAAATTACAGCTCCTGGGCAAGGAAAGAGACCTGTTCCTTGGCATATGGTTGAAGACCTAGACGAGTTAACATTCCCTACAATATTTGGGGGACACTCTTTCAATATATCACCTGAAATAAACATCAGCTATACAGACAGGATTAAATCAGAATGCAGAAGGAAAGACCGTAGATCATGTGTGCCAACTCGTTTGTTGTATATGGCTAAGAAAAAACTAGAGAAATCATGCCTTGCTAGTGTCAACGTATGTTTAAGAAAAACAAAATTTACTAATTGCATCAAAGCTTCAAATGTTACAAATCCAGAATTTATAAATTCTCTAATTAGTTTCGACGCTGGTTACAAAATTTTGAATAAAGTTAGATCATCTCCAAGCTATTGGGAGTCAAAAAAGAGGGAATTGTTGGCAATGATTAGGCAACTTGGAAAACCAACATTGTTTTTAACCTTATCGGCAGGTGAAAAAATCTGGCCGGAACTCCTAAAAACTTTATATAATTTGAGTTATGAAAAGAGCATTTCAGTTGAAGAAGCCTACCTACTGAGTGAAAACGAAAAGACTTTATTAATCAGAAATGACCCGGTGACCTGCGCTCGTTATTTTGATTATAAAATAACGAAATTTATGAGATTAATAAAAGAAAAGAACGGGTTCTTTGGAAGTTTTCCCGTGGAAGATACTTATAGTAGGGTGGAATTTCAAATGAGAGGGTCTCCACATGAACATATGTTTTTATGGTTGACAGGCGCGCCATCATATGAATCTGACAACACAGAAATATCAGAAAATTGCACAAAATTCATTGATTCCTTTATAACTTGTGAAAACGACGTTAACAATCCCCTAGTAACACTACAAAAGCACAAGCACTCTCATACATGCCACAAAGGGAAGAGAAACAAAACTAAATGCAGATTTAATTTTCCCATTCCGGTTATGCCAAGGACAATGATATTAGAACCACTCCCAGAAAACCTAAAAACTCCTGAACTTAAGAAATCATTAACAGAAATTCGTGCCCTAATGAATTCATTTTACAAAAGTCCTGAAGATATTTCTTTCCAGGAAATACTTGCTAAGCTTCACATGACCGAAGAAAATTATATTCTTTCCATCAGATTCTCTCTCAAAAGAACTCAAGTTTTCCTAAAGAGATCTAGTCAGGAAGTTGGAATAAATAGCTATAATAAGAACATGCTTAACCTTTTTGAATCGAACATGGATCTTCAATTCATTTTAGAGGAATACGGTCTAGCTTCTTACATCATAAACTACATCTCAAAAACTGACGCCGGTCTTTCAAAATTATTAAGAGATGCCTCTTCAGATATAAAAGATGGCAAGAATAGCATAAAAGAAAAATTCAGAAATATTGCAAACGTTTTTCTAAACAGTAATTTAATGTCGTCCCAAGAAGCTTCATACCATGTCTTATCATTACCTCTTTCAAAAAGTAGTAGACAGTGTATTTTCATAAATACAAGTCCTATCAATGAGAGAGTTTTAATATTAAAACCAAGAGAAAAACTTCAAAATCTAAATAAAGATTCCACAGAAATTTTCATGAAGGATGCATTTAAAAAGTACACTGAACGTCCGAAAGACCTAGAAACGATATGTTTGGCGGATTTTTGTTCATTATACACAAAAAAATATATGAAGCAAGATGATGATAGCACCGATTTTGAATTATTTTCTCAGAAGAAAAAAAAATCCATTATCAGGTACCGACGATACAAGCTAGATCAAGATCCAATAAATTATTTTCGAGAACAGGTACTTTTGTTTTTCCCATGGCGAAATGAAATAGATGAGGTTGAAAATATTGACATCGAAAAAAAATACTATTTTCATTTGAATCAGATTGAAAAAAATAGACAAAAATATGCTGTTATTGGTGACGAAGCATTAGAAACTGCATTGGAAGCAGCGCAAAATGAAATTCTTGAAATAGAAGAAGAGGAAGTGAAAGAATTTGAAAATAATACTGTATGCAAAGAACAGCACATAGATATTTTAGAGCAGTGTGGTGAAGAAAAAAATGAAAAAAAAAAAATTTCACGATACACATGTCCTAAGAGAATTCCAGAAAATGAGATATGGGTAAAAATTCAAAAACTTAACGAACAACAAAGATTTTTTGTTTTATATGTATTGCATTGCCTAAAAACAGGTAAAGATCCAATCCGAATATTTCTCAGTGGATCGGCTGGAGTGGGCAAGAGCACAGTAATTAGTTGCTTATACCAAACAGTGACTAGTTATTATGATAACATGCCAGGAGGCAATAAAGAAAAAATTGTTGTATTATTATGTGCTCCTTCTGGAAGAGCTGCATTTTTAATAAAAGGTGTGACTTTGCATACTGCATTTGCTTTACCTGTTACTCAATTCGGTGGGCAAATGCCCGAATTAGCCCAAGATATCGCAAACACCATTAGAGAAAAGCTATCAAACATAAAATTAATAATTATAGATGAAATATCCATGGTTGGCAGTACTCTGTTCACTAGAGTAGATACGAGGTTAAGACAAATTAAGGGAGTAAATCTACCATTTGGGGGAATTTCAATCATCTGTGTCGGAGATCTACATCAGTTACCACCCGTGATGGACACACACATTTTTAAATGTTCAAATCAAAATGATATGAGGGAATTTTTTCATATAAATCCTCTTTGGGAAGAATTTTCTTTTTACGAACTTTTGGAAATAATGAGACAAAAAAATGAGGCTGATTTCATTCGAGCCCTAAATAATTTAGCTGAGGATAAAATGGAGGAAGATAATATTAAATTAATTAAATCTAGAGAGATGTCCGAAGATTGTGTGCCATCAGATGCGGTGAGATTATTTGTTGAGAACAGTCAAGTAGAAATTTTTAATATTAAAAAAATAGACACATTCCCAGGAGAAAAATATTTTTCAAAGGCAGATGATAGGATTTTAGGAAAAGTCAATGATCGAACAAAGTCATCCATATTAAATTCTTTACAAGCAAAAAAATTATCTGAAGTCAACGGATTGCCTCATAATCTCGTTTTAAAAATTGGAATCCGATATATGATTACTTTTAACATAGATATTGAAGATGGATTAGTGAATGGTGCATGTGGTATTCTAAAACACATCATATTCAAGACAAACACACAAGAACCAGTACAGTTATGGCTCGATTTTGAATCAAAAGAAATTGGAAATAAAGCTCGTTTGCCATTTGTGAATGAAATAAAACGTGAAAGAATTGAAAAAACTCTAACACCGATATCAAAATTAAACATAGTCTTAAATATTTCAAAAAGAATAAATTTTCAGGTTACAAGACAACAATTTCCTCTAACTCCTGCAGAAGCTGTTACCATTCACAAAAGCCAGGGTCAATCTTGCGAAAAAGTTTGCATTGATTTTAACTCAATCAAACGCTTGACTAGGCCCCTGTTGTATGTTGCTCTAAGCAGAGTCACCTCACTTGCAGGGCTATATATTCTAGGAAAGTTCAGACTTCCGAAATCTACATCAAAGGATAATATAATAGATCAGGAAATAGATAGACTAAGAAAAAATAAACAAGTGTCAAGTTCCTCAGATTTTGAAAATAGTCCAGGTTTGAAGATCGCATATTTAAATATTTGTTCTTTAACAAGCAAAATAAAAAATGTTACTAGCGATTCGTGGTATCACCAGGCTGATATAATAATTTTCAGCGAAACGCTAACAAAACCAGATAGCAATATACATATTGATAATTTCTTACAGATTTTCAGATCTGATTCCTCAAGAATAACTCGTGGATTGTTTGTTGTCGGAAAAAGAGAAGATATCGTTGTTGAAAAACACATAATTGATATAGAAGGAAGTGCCCACATGGAATTAATAGTTTTGAAAGTCGATAACCACATAATTGTTTCTGGATATAAATCGCCCAAATTTTCAACTTCGAAATTTGAAACTAATTTCATGAAAATTTTAAATATATACCTGACAAATGGTAAAATAAAAAAAAGTGTTACAATAATTGGAGATTTCAATTTTGATACTATGAATGAAAAAAACAAGTTATCAAAGATCTTTTCCTCATATAATTTAAAATGCCAATTCAGCAAGGATGTTAAAACAACAAATTTAAAGACACAGATAGATGTTATATTTTCCAATGCTTGTCCCATTAAAGTTGGCACACATGAAACATATTTCTCCTACCATAAAACTATATATGCAATTTTAAATAATCAAATCAACAAGACAGAAAATTCGTGTTTAATAGTTGATAAGAAACACAAGGGAAATGTCGAAAATGAAGTGGCTAAAGAATTAGGTGAATGCCACGAAAAATCATTACAAGAAAAAGGACATATTTCAAAGAATACGGGATTTCCATACGAATATCCTGACAAAAAATACATACTTAATATTCAAAACGATAAAAGCTTAAACGAAGATATAAATATCAGGCAATTAAGGGAATGTGAAATGAAGATACTACTGAGCCCAAAAGGTTATTTGGAAGACACTCATATGGATTTATTTGGTGAAATAATTAACTATCACACGCCTTTCACAATGCAAAGTGTACTTCATACATACATACCAGAAAATATTGTACAAGTCTTATCCCAGCAGCCAAATGTACAAATTCTCTACAGCAATATCCATGGTTCAGAAATCGGCCATTGGGTATGTACCTACTATGATGGTCATAACAATCATATTTACGATAGCATTAACTCAATGAAATTAAATAAAGATCAAGAAATATACCTCAATAGACTATATCCAAACAGCAAAAAAAATATATTCCATAGGGTACAACAGCAATTAAATCCATTTGATTGTGGTCTTTTTGCCATAGCGTTCGCTGTAAGCATATGCTTTGGAAGAGATCCAGAAAATGAGAAATATATTCCAGAAAAAATGAGACCACATGCCGCTAAAATATTTACCAGCAGAATACTAATACCTTTTCCGACTTCAAATTAACATTGTGTTTTAAAAATTATATATATCTTTTATATTAAACATTATAAATGAATCTCATCACCTTCATTCAAGTTACTTTCATACAAGATATAGCCTTCCATTAAATTATGGAAATCACTGTGTAGCAGTGACACCTGTTGAGCAGTGGGCACTAAAAACTGACAGGCACTAACTTATATCAAGGAGCATCTACATATACTTTTATATGCAATTCTGTGCAGTAGTTCCTGAGATATAAGTTTCTTTTAAACTACAGAAATCGCTGTACAGCAGCGCCACCTGTTGGCCGATAAGCATTCAAATTGAATCAGCATAATGTCTCATAGTGGCGTTCTCACATATCAAGATTTAATTCTTTATACGCAATAGAACCTGATATATTATTTAAACGTAAGGCGAAAATGATTTATCGCCCCAGCGACTAACATCCAATCGCCATCTTATTTGAAAAATAGAAGATATTTTTAATAGTTTAAGAAGTTCGAGATACTTTTGCCGTTTAAATCTTTTTAAGGCTTATCTACATATTCCTCTTGACGAAAAATCTAGTGAAATTGAAACTATCACAACACATAGAGGAATTTTACGCATGAACAGACTATCATTTGGGATCAAGTCAGCTCCTGCCGAGTTAATAGAATTATTACTCAATTCCTTGAAAAAGTGTCCAACAGAATCTCATTTTGATGACGTAATTGCCCATGGTTCAATTAAAGAAGAGTGTTTATCTAATTTAATTGATTGCCTCAAGGAATTGCAAAACAATGATCTTCATCTCAATCGCAGAATATGCTCCTTTTTCAAGAGCGCCTCGACTTTTTAGGTCATGTTGTAGAATACAACCGTATTCTCAAATCGCCAGATAAGATAAAAACTATCATCGATATGCCAAGATAAAAGTCCGTAGATGATGTCTGTAACTTCCACGGCATGGTAATCTATTACACTCGTTTCATGCCTAATGTTCAACAATTACAGCTCCCATAAGCAAGCTTCTAAAGAAAAACACAAGGTTTGGATGGAATGCTCAGTGTGAAGCTGCTTTCCGGCATTTAAAGCGAGAAATCAGCAGTGATCGAGTGCTTACGCCTTACGACCTATCGTTACTTGTACAACTTGCCTGTGATGCTAGTCCTGTTGGTATTGCAGGTATTTTACCTCGCGTTGTAGACGGTTAAGAACGGCCAATTTCATTCACATCAAGATCTCTAACACAAGCTCAGAAGAATTATTCACAACTGGCTAGAGAACCCTTGGCCATTCTTTTTTCAATAGAGCATTTTTATCAATACTTTTTGGGAGACCCTTTAAGTTGATTAAAGGTAACAGTCCTCTAAATAGGCATTTTTCATCAGAATGCTAAAATTCCTCAAATGACAACTGCACGCTTACAGCGATAAGCTATATTTCTAGCCGGATTCAATTATGAAGTAGTCTTCAAGAAAGGTTGTGAAAATACAATCGTCGATTGCCTCTCAAGAGCTCTATTAATATCCAAAATTCCCATCGAAAATAAAGTAAACGAAGAATCTATCAATTGTGTTTAAAAACAGATTATCAAATTTTCTTCGCCTCAATTAACTTTTAATTCATATCGTAAAGAGACTCCGAAGGATGAAAATCTCTCAAACATATTAAAACAACTGTGAAAGGACTCAACTGTAGAGCTTTGAATTTACTATAGAGGATGACATTTTGTTCAAAGGCTCTCGTTGTGTCATCCCCAAACGTCTCCGGCCAGCTATAGAATAGCTGGAAGAACTTCATCGAACCCATTTAAGGATAACCAAAATGAAGCAACTAGCCAGACGCTATGCCTATAAATACCATCTTAAAATAAGAGTTTTTTAATGGTTATTTCACATATCGTTTCGTACAGTTATATTCCATAGAAGATGATATATAGCCTTCCCGTTATCGAGGAAATTTACAGTATAACAGCGCCACTTCTTGGGCGATAAGCATCAAAATTCAATCAGCATAATATCCCATAATGGCTTTCTCCCATATCAAGTGCTGTTTGGTGATATGCAATAAAACGTGAGATATAGGATATAGCCTTCCATTAAATTGCGGAAATCACTGCGTAGCACTGACACCCGTTGAGTGGTTGACACTAAAAATTGACAAGCATTAATTTATGTCAAGGTGCATCTACATATAAACTTATATGCAATTCTGAACAGTAGTTCCTGAGATATATATTTCCTCTAAACTACAGAAATCGCTGTACAGCAGCGCCACCTGTTGGCCGATAAGCATTCAAATTGAATCAGCATAATGTCTCATAGTGGCCTTCTCACATATCAATATTTGATTGATTATACGCAATAGAACCTGAGATATTATTTAAACGTAAAGCGAAAATGATTTATCGACCCAGCGACTGATATCCAATTGCTATCCTATTCGAAAAATAGAAGATATTTTTAATAGTTTAAGAAGTTCGAGATACTTTTGCCGTTTAGATCTTTTTAAGGCTTATCTACATATTCCACTTGACGAAAAATCCAGTGAAATTCAAACTATCACAACACATAGAGGAATTTTCTGCATGAACAGACTATCATTTGGGATCAAGACGGCTCTTGCAAAATTTAATAAAGTGCCCAACAGAATCTTATTTTGATGACTAAATTGTCCATTGTTCAGTAAAGAAGAGTGTATATCTAATTTAATTGCTTGCCTCAAGGAATTGCAAAACAATGATCTTCATCTCAATCGCAGAATATGCTCCTTTTTTCAAGTTCGCCTCGGCTTTTTAGGTCATGTTGTAAAATACAACCCTATTCTCAAATCGCCAGAAAAGATTAAATCTATTATCGATATGCAAAGACCAATGTTAGTAGAATATATCCGTAGGTTCTTCGGCATGGTAACCTATTACTCTCGTTTCATGCCTAATGTTCAACACTTACAGCTCCCATAAGCAAGCTTCTAAACTATCACAACACACAGAGGAATTTTCCGCATGAACAGACGATCATTTCGGATCAAATCAGCTCCTGCCGAGTTTAATAGAATTATTACTGAAATCCTTGAAAAAGTGTCCAACAGAATCTCATTTTGATGACGTAATTGCCCATGGTTCAATTAAAGAAGAGTGTTTATCTAATTTAATTGCTTGCCTCAAGGAATTGCGAAACAATGATCTCCATCTAAATCGCATAATATGCTCCTTTTTTCAAGATCACGTCGACTTTTTAGGTCATGTTAGAATACAACTGTACTCTCAAATCGCCAGAAAAGATTAAAACTATCATCGATATGTCAAGACCAAAGTCAGTAGATGATGTGAGTTGCTTCCTCGGCATGGTAAACTCATGCCTCTCGTTTCATGCCTAATGTTCAACACTAACAAATCTCATAAGTAAGCTTCTAAAGAACAACGCAAGGTTTAAATGGAATGCTAAGTGTGAAGTTGCTTTCCGGCATTTAAAGCGAGAAATTGCCAGTGATCGAGTGCTTACGCCTTACGACCCATCATTACTTGTACAACTTGCCTGTGATGCTAGTGCTGTTGGTATTGCACTATTGCAGGTATTTTGCCTCGCGTTGTAGACAGTTAAGAACGGCCAATTTAATTCGCATCATGATCTCTTACACAAGCTGAGCAGAACTAGTCACATTTGGCTAAGGAGGACTTTGCTATTTTTTTTCAATAGAGCATTTTTATCTATATTTTTGGGAGACCCTTTAAGTTGATTACAGATAACAGTCCTCTAGTATGCATTTTTCACCAGAATGCTACAATTCCTCATATGACGTCAGCACCCTTACAGCGATAAGCTATATTTCTAACCAGATTCAATTATGAAGTAGTTTTCAAGAAAGGTTCTGAAAATACAATCGTCGATTGCCTCTCAAGAGCTCTATTAATATCCAAAATTCCCATCGAAAATAAAATAAACGAAGAAGTCCATCAATTGTGTTTAAAAACAGTTTATCAAATTTCCTTCACCTCAATTAACTTTTAATTCACTTCGTAAAGAGACTTTGAAGGATAAAAATATCTCAAACATATTAAAACAACTGTGAAAGGACTCAGCTGTAGAACTTTGAATTTACTATAGAGGATAACATTTTGTTCAAAGGCTCTCGTTGTGTCATCCCCAAACGTCTCCGGCCAGCTATAGAATAGCTGGAAGAACTTCATCTAACATATATAAGGATAACCAAAATGAAGTAACTAGCCAGACGCTATGTGTACTGGAAGTTAATAGACAAAGTCATTGAAAGAGTGGTTCGATCATTTTCCATGTGTGCTTTCACTAGATCAAGCCCCACAAAAGCTCCGTTACGTCCATTTACAGAACCAGAGCATAACATGGCAAAGAATTCATATAGATTTTGCTGGTCCAGTTCAAAATTATTAATTTCTTGTGATCATCGACGTATAATAAAAATGAGCTGAGATAGAGATTACCATGTCTGCTTCCACATCGACATCTACTGTATAAATGTTGCAAAATGTATTCGCTAGCACGGGATTTCCTGATGTCATGGTATCTGATAATGCAACAATATTTACCAATGATCAATTTCAACAGTATTTTGCAATGAAGTAGGTATATTCCAGAAATTTATAGCCCCTGGTCATCCTTCTACTAATGGCTTAGGAAAGAAATATTCAAACTTTAAAACATAGGTTAGTATCCATGAGAGCGGAACATCAAACAATCTACCAGAAAAATCGAGAAATTATTTTCCGCTGTCACGCAACACCTCTTATCAATGGTCGAACACCAACTAAGCAGTTTTATCAAAGACAATTTAGAATCAAGTTAAATGCATTGAAGCCTACAAAGTTCGAAAAGAATCCAGCATCAAACTCTGAAAACACAGTAGTAAAGCGTGGAAGATAGGGTTCAAGCACGATATTATCGTAATAATAAAGCCAGGTGGGAAATGGGACAAATTATCAAGAAACTAAGTCAACTACATTATTTAGTTAGATTTGATTGTACAAAATACAAGACTGAGACAACTACATTGAGCAGAGTTGAGTAGTTTGTATCCGGCTTTACAAGTTGAGATGTAATAGAAATGATGATGTTAAATAGTTATTGCTATAGAGCTTTAAATAAAACCCAGAAATTTTTAAAAGGAGATTTTTAGAAGCAATAACTTAGATTAGTTTAAAGATTTAGTTGTTTAACTCAAAACATATTAACATGATAACTGAATTTTGCTAACTTATTCTACAACGAAAGTATGTAGACTGAAAAGCAATTTCTATGGTTCTCGAAGCTGGAACAAGCATTTTTGAGATTTTTAATTAGAGCTTGGATTTACAATAAGTAAACATGATCCACGTCTGTACATCAGAGACAAAAATGGAAAGAAATTGATTGTTTGTATGTCAATGATTGTTCAGTAGAAGCAACTGATATACAGGAATCTGAGAAACTCATAAATGATTTGAAGTCAATATTCTAAATAGCAAGTAAAAAACGAGCTTCTTTTTAGAACTTGGATCCATCAGTTTGAGATTCAAATATCAGAAATAATCAGCAAGTTTATGCAACGAAAGTTCTTAAAAATCTTCATATGGAAAATCCAGGCCGTTATGTACTCCTATCATTAATGAAAATACAAGGATATAGAAGAATAATGATCATAAAAGGGAAATATTCCCATATAGAGAAGCTGTAGGAGATTTAATGTACTGAATGATAGGCACACAACCACATTTAACTTACTGTGTTGGTATTCTTTCTTGTCAATTCGAAAATCCTTCTAAAGATGTTTGGATGCGGTAAACCGTGTTTTTAAGTACGTTGCAGTTTCTCCTGATAAAGGTATTTTTATATAAACATAATTACAAACAAGGAATATTAGAGTGGTATAGTGAAGCAGATTCTGGTGGTTGCAAGACATCAGGAAGGTCAACTAGTGATATTGTATTTTTGTATAGTGATGGTATCATGGCTTAGCTAAAACAGTCAGTAGTTGTAACTTGTACAACAAGAGCTGAGGTAATAGCTCCCAGTAAATGCCGCAGAAAAGTAATTTGGTTAAAACGCCTACTTCCTGATGCTACCTGATAACATGCAATACCAGTACTTCAAATTGATAATACAGCTGCAATTAGATTAGCACAAAATTTAGAATTTCATCATCGTATTAAACATATCAGTATTAAAAATTTCTTTATTAGAATTTTTTTTTTTTTTCAAAAACAATTATTAGTGCAGAAGGCAGCAGGTACCCAAAGAAGATCAAATTGCTGATATGATGACTAAGCCTCTTTTTAAACCAAGATTACTGATTCTTTGTTCCAGGATAGGAATTTTGTAAATATTTAATTTTAAGACTTTTATGTGTTGATTATTATTTTTTTTTTTTTAACAATGGAAATTCATCAAGTCATTCATAGTGTTGTGCTAATGTAGTTCATGATACAAATATATGTTGTTCTGAAAGGATTAATATTTTATTATTTAAACCAACAATTTTTTTTTATTATTCAAATTTCCCGTAACTCTTTAACCAATAACATTAGAACGTCCCTCTTTGGAATATCGATAATAAGAATTTTCTTGAAAAAAGTCGCCAGAAATGTCGCCAAGGGTAAAAAGTCGCCAAGTACATCTAACTGCTGAAATTTTCTGTTCGGGAACAACTTAACATATTCTGGTGGTGATGCGTCGAGGGTTATACTCTAATGACATTAGGTTCGAGTGTTTTTCGATTTGGCCTGTTCTGAGATATATATCTCAGAATTTGTATAACCAATTATTGCAAAGTTTAATCTTTCAAAGATATTTTACAATTGAACACTTTTAATTAACTTCCGGGATCGTGTACTAAACACGTTGCTGCTATTTAATGATCTAGGTATTTCAATTTTCCTTGTAATAAGTCGATATAGGACGCTGCTGCTTAATGTTTTTTAAAAATGATTTAGAAGGGAACCCACAATGGAGCATAAAACTAGGTGAATGTATTTTGGTCTGAATTACGGAAATTTATAGAAGAAGATGAAAATATAGAAGAAAGTTTTGTGATGGCCACAACATACTAGTTTATTATTATTATTACTTTCTTCTATATGTAATATAGAGAAAGTATTGGATTCGTAAAAATTTTCGACCTCGGGTTTTTGATGGATTTACACGTTTTGAGAGCTGTAGAACACGATTTGACTATTTTTAGAAAATGTCTGTCTGTCTGTCTGTCTGTCTGTCTGTCTGTGTGTGTGTGTGTGACAAAATTTTGTGGCAACTGTATCTCAGAAACTACTGCGCAGAATTTCATACAAATTGGTATGTAGTTGCACCTTGACATAAATTAGTGCCTATCAACTTTTGGTAAAAATTGTCTTACAGGTTGCGTTGCCATCCCGCTTTTTCTAAATTTTTAACATGGTGATATAGGACAAAATTTTGTATAAATGTGCATAAAGAGAATTATTTTTTAATAATCATTATGAAATTTGCAAGAATTATTTATAATAGAGATAGTCAACTGGGAAAAAAAATTTGTATGTGTAGGAGCCTCGCCACCCCCCCTGGGGGGGAAGTCCCCCCTCGAGGAGAGTAAATTTTCAAGATGGGTATCTTTCGAAAGGTCTCGTCAATACCTTTAAAACGAATGGTTGAACTATAAATCTGTGATAATTTAAAACAAAGTTATCGATTTTTTTTACTTTTAACAAAAAAAAAAAAAAAAAAAAAAAAAGAAAACGTATTTTTTTTTTTTTTTTTTTTTTTAACGAAATTTAACCAGACTTGGTATTTAGTTGACCCCTGACATAAACTGAGGCTGATTAGATTTGGGGATCAATCGCTCAACAGGTGACGCTGTGATCGTATTTTTTCTAAACTTTTAACATGGCAGTGGTGGGGGGTGGGTGTAAATTTTCAAGATCGGTATCTTTCGAAAGGTCTCGTCAATACCTTTAAAACGAATGGTTGAACTATAAATATGTGGTAATTTAAAACAAAGTTATCGATTTTTTTTACTTTTAACAAAAAAAAACTTAGAAAAAAAAAATCGCTTTTTTTTTTTTTTTTTTTTTTTTTTTTTTTTTTTTTTTTAACGAAATTTAACTGGACTTGGTATTTAGTTGGCCCCTGACATAAACTGGGGCTGATTAGATTTGGGGATCAATCGCTCAACAGGTGGCGCTATGATCGTATTTTTTCTAAATTTTTAACATGGCAGTATAGGACAATATTTCGTATAAATGTACATAATGAGAGTTATTCTTAACCTGTGATTGTGAAATTAATATGAATTATTAATAATAGTAGTAGTTAATTGGGGAAAAAAATGGGGCATCGCTTCCCCCCCCCCTAGGGGGAAGTACCCCCCGGGGAGGGTAAATTTTCAAGATGGGTATCTTTCGAAAGGTCTCGTCAATACCTTTAAAACGAATGGTTGAACTATAAATATTTGATAATTTAAAACAAAGTTATCGAATTTTTTTACTTTTAACGAAAAAAAACTGAAAAAAATCTTTTTTTTTTTTTTTTTTTTTTTGTTACTGCGTGAATTTGTATAGGAAAATATAGAAGAAAGTCTTGTGGTGGCCACAACATACTAGTTTTTTTAATTATTATTATTATTATTATTATTGGCGTGAAAGTATATTTTATTATACGTCGAAAAATAAATTAAGTCGTAAATGTTTTTGGAAATAATTAAAAATTAAAATAAATAATCTTAAAGCTTTATTTATTTATTTCTGTCAACAAAAAGGGGAAAAAAATAATAATTTGATTACATCGTACTTTCAAAAGAGACCTGCGACAGAAGGAAAAATTTAATTTTTTTTTTCCTTTTATTTATTTTACTTTCTTCTATACTCAATAGAAGAAAGTATTGGATTCGTAAAAAATTTCGACCTCGGTTTTTTGATGAATTTACACGTTTTGAGAGCTGTAGAACACGATTTGACCATTTTTAGAAAATGTCTGTCTGTCTGTGTTTGCGTGACAAAATTTTGTGGCAACTGTATCTCAGGAACTACTGCACAGAATTTCATACAAATTGGTATGTAATTGCACCTTGACATAAATTAGTGCCTATCAACTTTTAGTAAAAATTGTCTTACAGGTTGCGTTGCCATCCCGCTTTTTCTAAATTTTTAACATGGTGATTTTGGACAAAATTTTGTATAAATGGGCATAAAGAGAATTATTTTTTAGTAATCATTATGAAATTTACAAGAATTATTTATAATAGAGATAGTCAACTGGGAAAATTTTTTTGTATGTGTAGGAGCCTCGCCACCCCCCCCCCCCCTGAAGGGGAGGAGTAAATTTTCAAGATGGTCTCGCCAATACCTTTAAAACGAATGGTTGAACAATAAATCTGTGATAATTTAAAACAAAGTTATCGATTTTTTTTACTTTTAACAAAAAATAAATAAATAAATAAATAAATAAATAAAATAAATAAATAAATAAAAAAGAATTCGTAATTTTTTTTTAACGAAATTTAACCAAACTTGGTATTTAGTTGGCCCCTGACATAAACTGGTGCTGATTAGATTTTGGGATCAATCGTTCAACAGGTGGCGCTATAGGACAAAAATTCGTATAAATGTACATAATGAGAGTTTTTCTTAACCTGTGATTGTAAAACTAATATGAATTATCGATAATAGTAGTAGTTAATTAGGAAAAAAAATTTTTGCTGTACATGTGGGGGCATCGCTTCCCCTCCCCCTGGGGGGAAGTACCCCCGGTGTGTGTGTGGGGGGGGTAAATTTTCAAGATGGGTATCTTTTGAAAGGTCTTGTCAATACCTTTAAAACGAATGGTTGAACTATAAATATGTGATAATTTAAAACAAAAATATCGATTTTTTTTAGTTTTAACCAAAAAAAAACTTGGGGAGGGGGGAATCGTATTTTTTTTTTTTTTTTTTTTAATATTGTAACTTGGTGAATTTGTATAGGAAAATGGTTATATGGCAGATGCGTACATGACATTTGCGTACAAGCTGAAATTAGTGACACTTGCGTACAAGTCCAGGTGTTCCAAATGTTACATATCTGTTTTCGAAAAATCAAGTGGCATTTCCGTACAAAATTTGTTTTGCTGTATGTTTCGTTTGTAACACAAAGGGGTTGTATTCATATATTAAACTTGGAGATAAATACTCTTATATAAATACGTGAATTTTCTCTTATACATGTAGTCTTACGACTGACAAAGTTATGAGTTTAACGCATATAAAAGTTGCAAGCTATAATAGCTATAGTTATTTTCTAGAAATCGCATACAATTATTTATTCACCGAGTCAAGATCAATAAAGGTCCTTATCAATGCTATTAAGGTCTTTAAAAATATTTTTATTTCTTAAATACTTTTTTACTTTTTAACAAGTATGAATTTTTTTTTTGTCTCCAATAAAGGAAAAAAATGTTAAAAAAAGATATCTCTTCTTTATCAATAACGAATTGAATAATATTCCAATTCCTGAAATTATTTGTCGTTCACCTATATGCCTCTCTTCCCCCCCCCCCCCCTCAAAAAAAAAAAAAAAAAAAAAAAAAAAAAAGTGTTTAAAAATGAAAAAAAAATCGATAACTTTATTTTAAATTATCGCAGATCGATGGTTCAACCATTCGTTTTAAAGGTATTGGTGAGCTCTTTTGAAAGATACCCATCATGAAAATTTACTCCCTCGAGGGTAGACTTCCCCCCCCAGGGGGTGAGGCGGGGCTCCTACATACACAAATTTTTTTTTACCAAGTTGACTATCTCTATTACAAAAAACATATAATTCGTTTCATTTGGTTTAGTGCAGTCCAACGAAAAGCTTACTGTAACATTCCTATATGATATACATTTAGAATACCGAGTTTGGGATTTCTGCTACTATTTGTTCTTGAGATATGCTGATTGCTGATAACACAGACAGACAGACACACATTTCTTTCGCTAAAAACATGATTTTCGTATTCAGGGGACCTCAGAACATGTAGATACAACAAAAACGCACGTTCGAAAATTTGACCCTAAAACAATACTTTCTCGACCCTATGGGTAAGAGAAAGTAAAAAGAAAAGAAAAAGAAGGAAAGAATAGAAAGAAAGAAAAAGGTTTTAATGTTTGCATCATATGGATACAACCCCTTCATGCAATGATCCTCAAATAAAGCGAAAGAAATGTTGTACGCAAGTGCCAGTAGATATTTTGAAAACACACCTGTAATATTTAAACCACCTGGACATGTACGCAAGTGCCACTGTTTTCAGCTTGTACGCAAATGTCATGTACGCATCTGTCACAACACCAGGAAAATATAGAAGAAAGTCTTGTGGTGGTCAGAACATACTAGTTTTAAATTTCTTTAAATAACTGTGTTTAAAAGTTTTTTTAGGTTGATTTCTTTAGAAATCGACCTATTGCAATCACTTCGTTTATCTATCTATCTATCTATCTATCTATCTATTTATCTATCTATCTATAATGAAAATTTTGTCATCACGATAACTCTCGAAATAATACTCAAAATGGAACCAAATTTGGACAGTGAACTGATCTTATAAATATCTTGGATGAGTTCGTTAACCAAGTTGCTCCGACTTTTTCTTTTCAAGTGGCAGCCACTTGAAATTTTCAAACCGACATTGTAAAAAGCATATTTAAAGCAAGATTTGCTTGAATTTTGTTGTAAATACAGGCTACATGAGGTTCTCAATGAAGTTTATTAATGAAGATTATCCGCCATTTGTAATAAAGTGGCAGATATTTTAAGTTAAGTGGGACCACTTGAAATCAGGCTACCACTTGAAAATTTAAAATCACTATAACTTCTGAAATAATACTCCAAATCGATCCAAATTTAGAGAGTGTCTTAACTTATCTTAAAAATATCTTAGATGAGTTTATTAACCAAGTTGCTCCGCCATTTTGTTTTCAAGTGGAGACCACTTGAAAAATTCAAATTCAAATTGTCAAAAGCGTATTCCGAAATTGTTTGAATTTTGATGTAAATACAGACCACATAAGGATCTCAATGAAGTTTATTAATGAAATTTATCTGTCATTTTTAATAAAGTGGTAGATATATATCTTAAGTTAAGCGGGGCCTTTTGAAATCACTCTACCACTTGAAAATTTAAAATCAGAATAACTTCTGAAATAATACTCCAAATCGAACTAAATTGGGATAGTGTCTTAAGTTATCTTATAAATAACTCAGATGAATTTGTTAACCAAGTTGCTCCGCCATTTTGTTTTCAAGTGGAGACCACTTGAAAATTTCAAACCGACATTGTAAAAAGCATATTTAAAGCAAGATTTGCTTGAATTTTGTTGTAAATACAGGCTACATGAGGTTCTCAATGAAGTTTATTAATGAAGATTATCCGCCATTTGTAATAAAGTGGCAGATATTTTAAGTTAAGTGGGACCACTTGAAATCAGGCTACCACTTGAAAGTTTAAAATCACTATAACTTCCGAAATAATACTCCAAATCGATCCAAATTTAGAGAGCGTCTTAACTTATCTTATAAATATCTTAGATGAGTTTATTAACCAAGTTGCTCCGCCATTTTGTTTTCAAGTGGAGACCACTTGAAAAATTCAAATTCAAATTGTCAAAAGCGTATTCCGAAATTGTTTGAATTTTGATGTAAATACAGACCACATAAGGATCTCAATGTTGTTGTTGTTGTTGTCGTGTGCCACTCGGAGATTCCGAGCCCCGGTAGTGGAACTACCGGATTTTAAGGCAAGAGGGTTGCGTCTTCCGTTATTAGAAACGCCTCATAGGGAGGAAGTACGATAAGTTCCATAAGCTGGTGAAAGATGGCAGCACCAGCCGAACTCGAATTTTGATCCGGATCAGAGCGATGAAGTTTATTAATGAAATTTATCTGTCATTTTTAATAAAGTGGTAGATATATATCTTAAGTTAAGCGGGGCCATTTGAAATCACTCTACCACTTGAAAATTTAAAATCAGAATAACTTCTGAAATAATACTCCAAATCGAACTAAATTTGGATAGTGTCTTAAGTTATCTTATAAATAACTCAGATGAATTTGTTAACCAAGTTGCTCCGCCATTTTGTTTTCAAGTGGAGACCACTTGAAAATTTCAAATTCAAATTGTAAGAAGCATATTCCGAATTTTTTTAATTTTGATACATACATAGATAATACAAGTGTCTCAATATTAATGAACTTTATTTGCCATTTTTAAAGTGGCGGATATCTTAACTTAAGCGGGACCACTTGAAGCAGGATACCACTTGAAAATTTTAAACCATGATAACTTCCGAAATAATACTCCAAATGGAACCAAATTTGAACAGTGTCTTAACTTATCTTATAAATATCTTAGATGAGTTTGTTAACCAAGTTGCTCCGCCATTTTGTTTTCAAGTGGAGACCACTTGAAAATTTCAAATTTAAATTGTAAAAAGCGTATTCCGAAATTGTTTGAATTTTGATGTAAATACAGACTACATAAGGATCTCAATGAAGTTTATTACTAAACTATTTCCGCCATTTTTAATAAAGTGGCAGATATCTTAAGTTAAGCGGGACCACTTGAAATTAGGCTCCCACTTGAAAATTTAAAATCACGATAACTTCTGAAATAATACTCCAAATCGAACCAAATTTGGACAGTGATATTATCATATAATTATCTTGAATGTTTTCACTGGGCAACTTGTCCCGACATCTTGTTTCTAAGTTCCAGCCACTTGAAATCACACTGCCACTTGAAAATATGCCATCACAATAACTTTTAAAATACTAAACGGATTCAAATAAAAGTTGTATAGTGAACTTATGGTTCAAATATCTAGGATAAGTTCACTTGGTGACTTGATCCGCAATTTTATGTCCAAGTGGCTGCCACTTGAAAATTTGTCAATATAGTAACTTTAGAAATACAGTATCGATTCGCATCAAATTTAGGTAGTGGATTTATCCTTCAAATATCTCAGATAAGTTCGCTGGGCATCTCATTCCGCTTTTTTTTTTTTCCAAGTGGCGCCACCTGAAAATTTCTTATGACGATAATTTTTGAAATACTGATTTAATTTGAACTAGAACTGGACAAGGAACTTATACAAGTATACTGGATGATTTCACTGGGCAAGTTGTTTTCCCATTTTGTTTCCAAGTTGCAACCACTTAGACTGCCGCTTGAAAATTTGCCATAAAATAAACTTTTGAAACACGGCACTGATTTAAACCACAGTTGGACAGTGAACCTATGCTTCAAATACCTTGGATATGTTTGCTGGGCAACTTGTTCCGCTGTATTGTTTCCAACTGGCGGCCACTGGAAAATTTGTTATCACGGTAACTTTAGAAATACTTAATCAATTCAAATCAAAGTTGAAAAATGGATTTATCTTTCAAACAACAAAAATCTAGAAAATTCACGTAACTCGTGAACCAGTCAAGTTATTGCGTCCATCTTTGGTATATCACTTATAAGTATTTTCTCGCCAAAAGTCGCCAAAAATGTCGCCATAGAGGAAAAGTCGCCAAATTTGGCGCCAAATCCATTACCTGCGTTGCTGGATCTTTTTAATGCGTTTTTAAGGGAAAATAGGCTATTTTAGTGCTAAAACAAGCTAGAAATGCAGAAAACTAACATTTTATCAACTTACTAATTGAAAAAATTTCTAGAAAAAGAATTATTTTCAAATTTGAAACGATATTTTAGATGAGGAACTTTCTCTGCCATTTTGATCGAAGTGCCAGCCACTTAATTTTCCAACACGATGACTTTTGAGATTTTGAATTAATTTGAACTATATGTTTACAGTAGACTTATCTCACAAATACATTTCATATATTTGTCAACTTATCTCACCATTTTGCTTCCAAGCGCCGGCCACTTGAAAATTTTAATTTCACATAAAAAGGTATTTATGAACCGATTTGCTTAAAAAAACATATGTGCATAGCCTACATCAATATTTCTACCAAATGCGTTAATAATTTGTAGCCGCCATTTTCAAACAAAATGACGGCTACTTGATAAGGAAAAAGAAATCAACCTACCCTTCCGAATAAGCCGGAAGGTCTCGCTCTTTTTTTTTTTTTTTTTTTCCTAATCATTTTCCAGTGTATAACAATTTGAGCACATAATTTATTCTGCAGTTGAGAACTGAAAATGCACTTGGAATACATATATATATATATATATATATATATATATATATGCGGAATATTTTAAGCGATTATATTTTTAATTATCTAAAATCACTGAAAAATATATTTACGCTCCATAGAGGGCAAACAAATAAGAAATATATTCCCCGAAAACAAATCACTGCAAATGATGTTTTACAGTGAAAACAAGGGAACTCAGTCAGCTAGGTACTATTTTAATTAAATAATTAAGATAATTATTCATTCTTTTTTTTTAAGACAATTTTTTGAGGTTTTATATTGTGTTAATAAAATGGTACTTCCGACCAATAAGAAATGGCATGTGCTTGCTCTCACAGAATCAACTTTTGCGGGTGAAAAAAAAAAAAAAAAAAAGAGTTGTAAATAAATACGCCTGTGGAGTTTTTGTTTATTCTTTCCGATGATGGAGAATATTTGCCTTTGAAACACCTAACCAATTGATTTTATATATTTTATAAATTGTTTAATGCTTAATGTTTTATTATCCTTTTGAATATGAACTATAATTTTCTACTTTTGCGTTCATTTTTGGAGCTCGCGTACTTTAGGCGAACGTTTTTGTGGATGATATAGTGGAAAAAAAGTTATTTTATTTTTTATTTATAAGAAAAGCTTCTTCTTCTTCTTTTTTTTTTTTTTTTTTTTTTTTTTTTTCTTTTAATGTATATATATTTTATATTACGGAATTTGATCTTATTCTTAATTGACATATTTTTAAAGCTATTAAAATTTCATTATAGAAAAACTATATTACTATTATTATTAAATTTTGTTTTTAAATAACACTTGTTCCTTGATTTCATACCTTTAGAAAACATATTTTTATTAGACCATGAAATACAACTTGTATACTAATGAATAACTGGATTACAAGGACAACTGTATTAGTAATATTTTAGAGTAAATTCGGGAAACATTACTCGAAAAATATTTCCCATTAGATTGAAATAAATAAAGAATAAAAACATGATCTTTTAAGTTAATTTCTAATTATTTTTATTTATTTATTCATTAACAATCAGGGGTGGATCCAGGCAAAAATTGGAACCCTTTTGCTGCCCCTTCACAAAATTCAAATCCCTAAAATGGGCCCCTTCATAAAATTCAAATCCTTAAAATGGGCCCCTTCACAAAATTCAAATCCATAAAATGGGTCCCTTCACACAATTCAAATTTAGAAAATGGGTCCTTTCACAAAATTCAAATCTATAAAAACAGCCCTTTTACAAAATTTTGTTTTATAAAAGTAATACTTTTGTAAAATTTTTCCATGTTTACAGTATTATTTTTAATGAGTGTCTATACTTGTTTAATAAAATGCTATTAACTTGAAATTAAACATTAGACAGATTATCTGCTAAAATGAAAGGTTTCTATCAACAATTTTTTTTCCACAAAAATAAATAAAAAATTCACAAAAACAATTTGTTTTTCACAAAGATGGGCCCCAAAAATTAAAACCTGGATCAACCCCTGACAATGTACGAAAGCAAACTATTATTTGGTATTTCATTTCATGAAAGGTGCTGCTACGACCACAAATGGTCATTTCAGAGACTCCAAAAGTGCCTGCAGCTGTTGAAAGAAAAAGAATAGATAAGAAAAACATCTATCAACGCTGACAGGTGTAACGCCCATTAGAAATAGGGATTTTCTTTTTCCCTACTAGAGGGGGTAGGAAATATATGACTTTGCGTTCATCTCTCTTTGATTATTTTTCCTACTGTAGCATTTAATATTAAACGCATACAAAATATTTTTAAGTCTATCAATAGGTATTTGAAAGAGCATTTTTCGTATCTTAATCAAATTTCGATAAACCAAATATTTTTTTTCGAAAAAGCAGTTCAAAGTCCAATTTTTCAACTCTACTTTGACAAACAAATTTCAATAATTTTTTAAAAATACAATTCATGAGTTTTTTAAAAAAGTGAAAAGTTGCGAAAAGAAAAGAGAAGTATAAAATAGTAATCCTTTTGAAATTTTTAAAAAATATGAATTACATAATGAGATATTAGAAGAACTAGTAAAGCAAAAAACCCTATAGATTAACGCTGAAGAAAGAAAAACGTCAAATCACTCCTGAGGCCTCTTATGATTAATTGCAGTGTTATAGGTTGTTTGGCGAAGGAAATTATTTTATACTTTTAGGCGCAATTTACAGTTTCATTTTTCATTTCATACCAATTTTTTTTTCTTAGTTATTTGAATAGTAGCTGCTTTTTGGAGTCAGTTCTATTTTTTAACAAAAAGATATTTTTTTATTTTGCGATCAAATACGCAATACGAAAATATGCATGCCAGATGTATATTTCCGTAATATGTATTGTACGAAATATTGTTTCATATTATTCATTACTCTCTTAATATAAGTTGTTAAAATAACCATGATTTTTGAAAGGAATTAAATATATTCGCCAGATAAGTTGGCGTTTTTTTTTTTTTTCCGTCAAGGATGACAGATATGAAATCTATTCCGCTGCAACATATTAGTATTTTATATCAGATACTTTATTTAGACATTTGAAAACAAATTTGACTTCAAATTATGATAGAATATTTACCATTTTCCTTTTAATTAGTATCTTAGTTGGATATTTATTGTGTAAATATTATCCTCTGAAATGAAATGTTTAAATTTTCAATCGAATATGGACGTTTGCCATTTTTTTCTAGAGTTTTGAAATTTAAAATTCAAATTTTATCAATTTTAAAAACAACTTAATCTAACGCATGCACACGATGACTAATATATATCTCTATACCCAAATATGGGGAATAAAATCGGGAAGTAATTTTCTAATTATTATTCTATGAATTTTCCTCGATTTTTATTTTTTTACTAGCAGGCTCTGCCCGCTTCGCTGGACACTATATTTAAATGATTTCTTTGTAACTGAATATATTTCGATTGGCGACTATTTTCGTCACAGCTTTAGTATGGGACCTCCTTGGCAATATCAAACATTTTTTGAACTTCTCGAATCTGTACAACAAAACTATTATTAAAACAAATATTTTCGAAAATAGTCCAATAGCTGGTGTTAATTCTTCGAATATTCTGTAAACAGTTGAAGCTGTTATTCGTACAGTATAAGTCATTATTCGATGAATGTTCTGGGACAGTCTAAAAATAGTCACTTGTTCCACAGGAGTAAAGCAAATAACCCACTCGCCAAGTTTGTCTCCAAGACTATGCTTTCTATTAAACATATCTTTGTTTAGTTATTTAAATATTAATTTGAATTAATCAAATATTTCTGCCCGACAGCGTGCAAGTGCAGTCACACACAGCAGCTCATTTATTTGTATGTTCAATTAGCGTAGTGATTGGTATATAAAAAAATAAATAAATAACTAAACATTATCGTGCTACACAACTTTATTGAATCTCTCCCTTGGCGGCTTTTGAATTTTTGTCGCCATATTAGCGATTTTTTTTTTTTTTTTTTTTTTTTTTTGTATAATTTCTTGCATAAAAATAGAAAGCGTTTTATCGGACACCTTTTCGTTAACATATAAGAACCCTTCATATTCTGTTTATTTTATTAATGGTTTATAGGTTTAAAATAGTGCTTAATGAAATAAATTTTCTATTTTTAAAACTGCACTTTTTTTTCTATAAAATTATCTACTCAGATAAAAATAGATCATTTATGTGACTACTATTTCAGTTTATTTTTTTTCGTTTTGTAGTATTTTATAAATTTTACATTTTTCTTGAACTACCTAGATTAAAATTGCTGTTGCTAAATTAAACCTCTTTTATATTTTTCTTGAACTACCTAGATTAAATAATGCTAAATTAAGCCTCTTGGCGAAAAATGTTCGGTGTACTTCAACGCAACAATTTAAAAAATCACCCAGGAGGATCTACTATAAATAAAACTGATTTTAGTAGAACACACATTAGCATCTTAAACTATATTAGCACTTTGTAAAAGAATTTTTAAATTAAAAATGACGTCAATTTTTTGAGATGTATAATTTATTTATTTATTTCTATTTATTTATTTATTTTTATTTATTTATTTATTTTTATTTATTTATTTATTTATTTATTTTTATTTTTGTTCACGTTTAGAGAAATGTATTTATTTTCCTGTTGAAAAAAATAAATAAATTCGTTTTTTTTTTTTGGCAACAATTAAATTATGGATAAATTTAAATGGCTAATTTTTTGCTATTATTAGCTTACAAAATTGCTATTTTATGCATAAAAATCGCAAAAACAAATTTTTTTTCGGAATAAAAGGTAGCCAACTTTTTAAGTTAGGGTATAAGCTATCTCCATAACAAATTTCATCGAAATCCATCGAGCAGTTTTAGCGTGAAACTCAGTCAAATAAACGGACATTCACATTTATAATATATATAAGATTTTTTTTATTTTTTTTTTCAAAAAAACCAATGGGCAATTAACATCATAGATATAGTAATTTATATATATCTATCATCCCATTGTTAACATGCAAAAATTTTTGATGCTGAAAAATTTTTTTGGCATTGCCATATAGTGGTATTGAAACCATTGAAACTCGGCAATTGTAATAGAATAGGATAGAATGTTGATGAATTTTGAAAGTGTCGAAATATTGCGTCTATTAATTCTTCTAATAAATTTATGAAAAGAAATGGATAAGTTATCATAAAAGTAAATTATATCTGACTAAATTATGAAAAATATAATTTCTGTAATCAATTACTTTGTTGTTATTATGAAATAAAAACTGGTTTGATTTTTAATGGAATACGTTTTTTAAAGTTTGATATTTTTTAAGATTTTATATTAGTAATTAATATAGAATTTTCAAAATTCTTTTAAATATAATTAGCAGTGGCTTAGGTAAAAACGTTAGTTTTAGTATATAAAAAGAGTTTAAATATATAAAAGAAAGAAAGAAAAAGAAAAATGAATTTGAAATTGTATCTGCAGTTTTTTATTCACCTTTAGTACATAAATTATTCATAAATTTTTATTTTCTAAATTATCTGTGTGTATTCACTCGAAGAAAGACGGCCATACTATGTGGACATTTCTCCGAGTAAAAAGGAATCATTTTTTTCCCCAATGATCAATCTAAGTCTTATTACTATATCTATGATCACTGAGCTGAAGAACAACTGGAGGAAATGCTAGACCGGTTTTTGCGTGCCGTTTTTGGAAGGTTTGTCTTCCGAGCGTTGCACGTAGAGATGTGAACGGGGAAAAAACCAACGAGATATATATATTAGAGTGCTGATTCAATGGATGAAAGATTAGCTTTCCGTGGTTCAAGATGAATCACGTGACATGCTCGAATAGGTTCCTGTGTTTGGCCCTTTATCGCTGTTTTGGCGATTAAAATATCAGTTCGACAAATTATCATCATTATTAGGTAACATGACAGTCCTATAACCGAAATAAATTGTTTTTAAAATAATTTTACACATATTTCACATTTTAATAAATAATAAAATACCTTTTTTTTTTCATCGTTTCCCAACAAAGTTTAAAAGTGTTTATGAAAGAAAATTTAAACTTTTGGAGAGCTAAATTTAACAACAAATAATAATTTTTCAACTATTTTTAAGCATTTTGTCGGTTAAAGTCCAACTACACGAAATAAAAGAGAAGTAAAATCAAAATCAAAATGATTTAGAACAAAAGAATATTAAACTACGTAAGTAAACAAAAACATTGGCTGCGAAGAACAATCTCCAAACCGTTGCCATAGAAATTTACTGAAAATATGCTGTTACCAAGGGAACCATCGAATACGCAGGTGCAAGGAGAGCATGTCACATGACTCATCTTGGACCTTCTCAAGGGTTACCATTAATCACTCTACTTTATATATCTCGTTGGAAAAAACCCGCGTTTAAACCAGGGAATAAACCCGGTTTTTTGGGAAGGGAAATTTGAAAGTTTTCAAAAGTTACGAATTTAGTTTTTTTTTTTTTTTTTTTTCTGAGATTAGATATGTTCTAAGGCTCAAAATGTTATCTCACATTTAGATGTTTTTTATGATCTTTCAATTTTTAAATAGAGCTTTTAACGTCTATAAATTTAAAAAGTGCAAGTTTCAAATTTCATTAATTAATAGACTTATTTTCTGTTATTGCAGTATATTTTTATCTTAGTTCTGACTGTATACACACTGAGTTCAATATAACACTTTTTTTTTTTTTTTTTTTTTTTTTTTTTTTTAAATCGCAATCGGAGTTTATCATGTTTCAGTTGTATATCTTTAACATTTTATCTAAAAAATAAAACAAAAATGCTTCAAAATATTCTGCATTTACTAAAACAATCAATAATATTACAATGGGAAATATTATTTCAATTAAAATTTCAACAATATTAATATGAAAAAGATAAAGATAGAAAGAAATAACAGCCAAATTATTAATTATTAGCCATTGAATATTTTATGTATTGATTTGATGCATTAAAAAAATATTGCTTGAATTCTTAATAACCAAAGAACTCATGTTCGATTTTGTTCCCCGTGCTCTTTGAGTGATTATAACAAAATTTCATCAACTAATGTGAAATTTTGTTCGATGAATTATAATAAAATTTAATAATTTTAAAGTATTCTTACCATAATTTAATTTAATTGTATTATTTTTTATAATATATTTTATTATGGTATTCATTTAAAAAAAAATAATGTTATTTAAATAGGCAGGCAAAACTTCATCATTTATTACTGTCAACAACGTAAACGTTTATTTTTTTTTTTAATTTTCTGTAAAATAATCACATAATTGTTGATATCACTTTTACAGTCGGCTGCAAAATTATTCGAGCACTAGCAATAATCCTTGTCAAAAAAAAGTACACTTAATACAGCTTTGTTAAATAAATCCTTGTCGAGTCATGTTCTTAATCAGTCTAAGAACATGATTCGGCAAGGATTTACTTAGCAAAACAGTCTTAAGTGTACTTTTTAAATAAAGGAATTATTGGCTAGTGCTCGAATAATTTTGCAGCCGACTGTAAAAGTGTAGTTTCTTCCCATCAAAGTTTCCAAAATTCCTGGTTTAAACCCGAAAATTTCCATGTTAATTTCCCTGAAGCAAAATTCCCGGGTTTTTTACATCTCTAGTTGCACGACAGGAAGCATTTGATACCTTTATATTTCAAAGTAAATTTGTGTAATGGTTGTCTGTTCGAACAACCATATGCTAAATATATTACAATTTTAAATTTTAATTCTTTAAAGAGTATAATAGTAATAGACGACACGACAAATGTTGCTTGCCGTGCAAGGGTTGGCTCTGTACGGCAAATGGTTGCAAAAAAACTGGCATGCACGAACACTGTGTAAAGGTATTGGAAGCATTTGATCCAGTTGTTCTTCAGCTCAGTGTCTATGATCAACATAGGAAACCTTTTTCTTGACTCCATGGACGGTCAGTGACGTCATCACTTCGCTTGCGTATTTCGGCAATTTTCCACCACCTCAAAATTGTTACTAAATGGTTCTCCAAATGGAGAAGAGCTCTGAACATTGGCAAAACTGATGCTATTTTTTTCTCACGTGGAAGTAGAGATGCAAGGCTTTCAAAACACCCGGTTTTTTCCCGGAAAAAAAACCGGTTTTTTCCCCTGGGAATTTAAAACAAAATTGGGAAATTTGAAATTTCCCCAAAACTGGAAATTTTGAAATTATGAATATTTTTATAACTTTTGTTAATTACTTAGCCTCCAATCTTTAAATTAACTTCAACTTTAATTCCTGCATAGATTTCCTTTTCGTTTCCCTTTCCCGCTAATTCGAGCATCTTCGATGTTTATTCCGAAAACGAAGAAAATAATTAATTATAATTAATGTGGTGCTAACACTAACAGTAAGTTTCTGTCATTATTCATTAATATTATTTTGTTATGTTCTTGAGATATCCCTTCCATTCTTAATGAGAATCAATAACATTTAATTTTTTTATTCCTAATTCGTTTATGAATGTACTATGAAACGATTAGAGAACTGGACTTAAGATTTTAGGAAACAAACCCAACTAAATTTATATTTCATCAAACTCAAATGAAGTATTTAAAAAATTAGTGTGTTACCTGATAATTTTTAAATTGTTTCTCTTCTTCTTCTTTTTTTTTTTTTTTTTTTTTTTTTCAATTACAAATTATAATAAGAAGAAGAAGAAGAATTCTTAAATTTAATCTGTTTTAGGGAAATATATAAGTAATTCGAAAAATTTCCGCACTTGTTGTGTTAAAAATGCAGAAACTCTTTTTTTTTTTTTTTTTTTTTATGCATAAAAATCAGGAAACCAATATGTGTATAAATTTTCATCGAAAAATTTTCATTGTAGGAAATTTAACATCAATTTTTTACAAACTCTAATTAGAAATGTTTATGAAAATAACTTGTAAAAGAAACTATACCACTGTAGTAATTGCATGAAATGTCATCCCTTCTTTTTAAAAAACACTTCATTATTTTAAATAATTCTTTAAAAATAGAAATTTTTTAAGAAATATTCAAACCTTAATTATTTCTTTTCTCAAACTATTACAGGATTATGTACATTGGTTTCCTTAATTCTTCAGCTTGTATAATATGGAAATTGTATCCAACATTGTACCGATACATTTATCTTAAGTGCTAATTTATTAAAGAAAGCTTAAGTTTCCTTTTCAAATTATGATTTGGCTGCAGTTCTGATAAATTGAAAATAAAATGACAAAATAATGTTATAAGCTTATCAGTATATCAAAGTCCTTAAAATTGCTACTTATATTAAGTAAACAACTTATTATTTGCTTTAGAGATTTCTAATTTGTTTTTTCCCATCAAAATTCCCAAATTTCCCAGTTTTTCCCCCAAAACTCCCGGGTTTTTTCCCTTGGTTTTAAATTCCTGGGTTTTTTGCATCTCTAACTGTAAATACCTTGGACTTATTCTTGACCAAGGTCTCACTTTTTTTTAAGCAACACATTACAACAAATTTCGTGCTGCTAAACGTAAACTTATGTCGTTATTATATACTAACCAAACTTCCCCATTTTCTGGGGACAAATGGGGACGCCTTTTTTTTTTAAGGCATTTTTCTAAGTTTTAAAAAACTGTAGAAACTAAATTATTAATCAGCAACACTTTATTTTTAGTCCTTATTTATTAGGAATGAAAAAATACATCCATAATTGACGACTTGACCTTCTGTCGTCATTCGACGTCATGATGAAATTTAACCTATAGGAGTCTTAATTTACCCCACAAATAAAGGACTATAGCCAATCACAGCGCAGCTTTTCCCCACAAACAAAAGGAAACTCCTCCTCGTTCTAGTCGTCCATTTGATATTTGTAGCAATTTTTAATGCTTCTCTATTATAAAGGTACAGTCGGTAACAAAAGTGTCCGAACACTAGCAAAAATTCCTATGTAAGAAAAGTACACTTCATATGGTTTTGTTTAATAAATCCTTATGGAATAATGTTCTTAGATTGACTAAGAACAGGATTCGACAAGGATTTATTTAACAAAACCTTATGAAGTGTACTTTTTTCCGATAGGAATTTTTGCTAGTGTTCGGACACTTTTGTTACCGACTGTACTTTGATCTAGTCAGCCTACGTTAATAGCCCGGAATAGTAATTTAAACATTGACAATAAGTTGCTCCTGTACACGTCCTACCTTCGACGCATTTTAACTTACGCTTGTATGGTGTGGTCTAGAGCCCCTTAAATAAAATATATAGGAGCCTTAGTGTGGTCAAATGCAGCAAAATCCCATATGAAGTTATTCATTAGAGCACAAAACGCAACCATTCGGCAAATATTTGATATGCCTTGGTATGTCCGAAATTTTGATATTTATAAGGAAATTTTCACTTTTACTCTTAATGACTTCATCCAGTACCTAAACGTTCAATTGCATTTGGCACTTGAAACTCTAGATAATCCTGCTTTAAACACAATAGTTGCATATGACCATAATGATCCTATTAACAGACGCAGACCCAAAACGGTATTACGTCTTAACTCCCTCGTTTAACCTGTTTTGCTCTCCTTCTCCCTCTCTCTCTTTTTCTCTCTCTCTCTCTCTTAAATACCAATATTTTATTATTTGTGCTTCATTTCCTGTTAAGCTCCAGAAGGACATTCGACAGACTAAGGAATCACTTAGACCCTTCAAAGCGGTTCTAAAAGTAAAGTCTCAACTGTAACCGAGCTGTCATATTAGGACAAGCAAAACCAGACTAGGATAGGAATCACTGTGACAGAGTATTTTTAAGTTTTCTGCGTCAAACATTGTTCGGGCAAATCTTTTCAAAAAGACAATATTGATATATTTTCTTATTTACACATAATATGTGCATATAATTATACAGAAATCGATATTATTAGTAAACTGTTGAAGAAATCTTGAATATAAGACAGGAGTTTCCATTTTCTACTGAAATTTAGGAATATTTTATTTTTATGGGCAAATCTTTCTGCAAATGACAATTTCTTTTCTGTGGCAATGTTGCTATGTCACATAAATTCTGCTACGGGTGTATATATTGAAAGATTACGCATTAAAAGGAACAATGAGGGTGTAATGAGCCTTCAGTTTTTGTATGTTTCGTAGGTCTTATCAAGGCTGTATTTAGGGGGGGGGGGGGAATTTGCAAATATTTTTAAATTATATGAATTATACAGTAAATGATTTACTAAATTAAAATATTAATATTAATCTATTTGTTTAAATACCTGACCAGTGACTATGAGATTTATTTTGTGTAAGCTTTCTTGAGTTTGCTACAGAATAACATAATCAAAATGCATATAAAACAAATTTTTCAGATACCTGGAATTGTAATAAGTTCTTTCACATTGTACTGTAAAAAAATTTGAATGCTACATATTGCATTTTCAATAGTGCATTACAATAACACTTTCAAATTTCATGACAACTGTGTACATTTATAAAAGTTAGAGCTTGGTTAGTCAAATTCAAGTCACTAATCAGTAAGGTTTTTAAAACAGCTGATACTAAATGATGAAGAATGAAGAATTTTCCTGAAGAGTCAAAATTTATCGACTTATTCTGGAACATCAAGGTTAATGAATAGCTTGCTGATTGTATTGTGTTTCGGGTAATTTATTTAATGAAAATTTCATTGTAACATGTTGAATTTTTAAAAAAATTAAAAATTTATACAAAATACAAATAAGCTGAATATTTTAATATTGATGCTTCTAAGTTTCCATTAAAGAAAAGAAGAAAAAAAAAATCATGTGAATTTGAACAAGAAGAGCAAATTACTATAGTTTGGTATTTACTGTTATTTATGCATGTAATTGTGAATGAGTTAAAGTTGACTTCCTTATTATTATTATTATTTTGAATTAATATAATTACAGCACTTTGTGAAAACTAGTATGTTGAGGCCACCACAAGACTTTCTGTTTCTTCTATATTTTTTATACAAATTCACTAAGTGTAAATAATATATTAAAACTTATTATTTATTAAAATTATCTAACATAATGAACGAAAATGATTTTCATCTTAGAGAAAACTAACACTAAATATCCAACAAAAGACAGTTTTATTGTCTGTAAATAACATCTTAAAATGTGCATTTTTATAACGGTTATCTCTTATATCAAGTTTCGCATTATTATATGCCATAGAAATTGAGATATAGCCTTCCCATTTTCGAGGAAGTTTTCAGTATACAAGCGCCTCCTATTGGCCGATAACCATCCAACATTGAATCAACATAATATCTCATAATGGCCTTCGCGAATATCAAGTTTTGTTTGATGATACGTAATAGAATCTGAGATATAGCCTTCCCTAAAATTTTGAAAATCGCTGTGTAGCAGCGCCATCTGTTGATTGGTTGACAGCAAAAGTTTATAGATGCTAATTTAGGTCTAGGTACAGCTACATGCTAATTTATATGCAATTCTGTATAGTAGCTCCTTAGCTATAGCCTTCCCTTAAATTGCGGAAATCGCTCTACAGCAGCGCCACCTGCTGGCCGATAAGCATTTAAATTAAATTAGTATACGGTCTTATAATGGCCTTCTTACATATCAAGTTTTCTTTGATTGTACGCAATAGAACCTGAGATATAGCCTTCCCTTTGAATTGGAGAAATCGCTGTATAGAAGCGCCACCTACTGAGCGGTTGACACCAAACGGTGGTAGGCACTAATTTAGGTCAAAGTGCATCTACATATAAAATTATATGCATATCTGTGCAGTAGTTCCGAAGATATAGCCATCCCTTAAATTGCAGATATCGCTGTATAGCAGCTCCACTTGTCGGCCGATAAGCATTTAAATTCACCAGCATAATGTCTTATAATGGCCTTCTTACATATCAAGTTTTGTTTGATTACACGCAATAGAACCTGAGATATAGCCTCCCCTTAAATTGCAGAAATCGTTGTATAGCAGCACCACCTGTTGAGCAGTCGACACCAAAATTGATAGGCACTAAGTTAGGTCAAAGTGCATCTACATATATAAATTTATATGAAATTCTGAGCAGTAGTTCTGGAGATACAGATGTCACAAAATTTTTGTCTCACACAGACGCACAGACAGACAAACATTTTCTAAAAATGGTCAAATCATGTTCTAGAACTCTCAAAACGTGTAAATACGTAATACTTTCTTCTATTGAATATAGAAAAAAATAAAAATTTCTATGGTTTTCTTCTAAATATGCATAAGTGCAGGCTAGAACCCCTTAGATAGACTCTCTCTTAAAGGGTACTCTCTCTAAACCCTAAACCATAGCACAGTCAGTTGGCCTTATAATGCTAACGCAAACCCGGTAAGCTCAAAATGTGTAAGCATAGCAAAAGCTGAAAATCAAAAATTTGACCCCAAAATGTTTCCTCTATCATTATATGAGTTAGAGAATGTAAAAATTAAATTAAATACTATCACATTTTTGCAATTTTTACTATACAAATTAATAATTTGGATATATATATATATATGTGTGTGTGTGTATGTATGTATATATATATATATATTCATATTATAAATAATTTAAATTTGAAAGTTTAATTGTTCTATTGTGAAACATTAAAAATTATGAAAAAAATGGGATGACAATGCCACCATGTTCAGAAAATTGTTCCCCAAATGTATTCAATAGCAGTTTAAGTCAAAATCTAACTAAATATCTAAATATGTTCACTGGTTTGTGAGATGCAGCATTCACGAAGTTCGTGGCATATAGACAGGCATTTATCGTCTAAAACTGGTCAAATCAGGATCGGGACACCTCAAAACATGGAAGTCAATCGAAAACTGGAGGTCAAAAATTTCGAACTCTAGAATAATACTATCGTCTTAGTGTATAGAATTAATAAAAGGATGGATGAATGGTTGGGTTTTACCTCACACTAGTGCTGCGCAGATGGGCAGAATTAATAAAGTAATAAGATAAGAAGATATCTGAATATATTTAACATGTAAATAAGCCACACACTAAAATTTCTGAACTCAACTCCTTTAGATTTCCCCTGACAAATTTAGCGCTAAAAGGGGGCTCGAATTTACCCCCTCCTAACCCCCCCCCCCCTCAAAAAAAAATCGAAAATCGCAAAAAAAAATGAGTTTTTGGAGCTATTCTTACGAAGACGTTTGGCGGTTTTTTATATCTTTGTGCTGCTTTTGGTAGAGTTCTTGAAAATCCGTATTTTGCTAAATTTGCCTCCGAAAATCGTGCCCCCCCCTTAAAAATCCAAAATCACAGAAAATGATTTCTTTCTACTGGATTCTAGTGCCCTGGTCTGCAATTTCTTCACCATGAAGTAATTTGAAGCCGAGTTATGCTAATAAAGGTGTTTTGCCTTCTGTCCCCCCCTCTCAGCAGAAAGGGAGGAAAGGATGTATATTGCAAAATCCCGTTTTAATAGGGGGTCAGGGTCCTAAAACCAACCTGCTTCCCAAGATTTGTGACTGTATCTACCATAGAATCCCCGCGGCTGTGTTGAGTCAGTGAATCAGTGAGATTACTATATAGATATTTCGCCTCCTACCCGGCATGTTCGTGAAAATTTTTTTTAGATATTTTGTAATATCTGTTTTTAATATCTTGAAGTTGGAACCTTTTGAATATTTATTTATTTTTTTTGCTTGAGAAATAAAGCAAATGTGAAAAATATGTTGTAATCCTCTTCTTACCCCCCCCCCCCCCCCGCTGCCTAGCGGGGCCGATATTTAACCTTTTACAAGCCAATGTTCCCACTTGCGAACATGGAATTAAAACTTCATTTAAAAATTAAATATTATGAATACTGACTTGAAAAAATTATCAGATATAGTAGAAAAATGATTTGATTTTTTTAAATAGAAATTATAGTTCAATCATAAAAGGGTAAATGTACAGAAAATTATAAAAATGGCCTATTCTACCATTTTCCCTTTTACCCCACAATTTAAAAATTCACATAATTTAGAAAAATAAGCAAATGCTTCAAAAAATAAAATATAATAACATTGAATTAATAATATTAAAGACAATAATAATAAATTAATAATATTAAATACAATAATAATAAATTAATATTAAATATAATAATCTTAATTAGAAGGCGAAATATGTAAAAACTAATTTAAATTACCCCCGAATCTGAATGCGGAGTGTAAAAGGTTAAAAAATATGCCAGAAACCTTCGCGGGAATGTACTCAACAACTTCCCAAAGTTTCATGGCGATCGGATGAATGGTGGTGTGTAATGCATAAAGGACAAACAGACAGACATGCATTTGTTTTTACATATATAGATTACGTTGCTACTGATTTCTTGCTTGTATCAATATGGCCGCCGGTCGCTCTCTAAGCGCCTTACAGTTACAGTTACTTCATTTTCCTCCATTCCAGATAGTCGCATTCATCCCGTTAGCGTTCACAGGTGCTTCCACTCCACTCTCCTCGAAATCGAGGCCGCGGTAGCCTAGTCGGTAGAGCACCGGCCTCGTAATTGGAAGATTGCGGGTTCGGTAGTCGAGCCGGCCAAAGACCGTCGTATACACTAATGGTGGCTGGTGCACGTAAAATTTGTCGTGGCCATAATGTCCTCCATGTTCCCATCAAAAATTATACCTCTGGGGGGTCACCGAAGCGGGAGAGCCATCCTTTCCGTGGAGGAACAAAATTGTGATGGCATGTCTCCGGACCATCTCTAGGGGTGTGTCCCAGACTGTCGCCAATTGCTTATCTGCGCAGCACTAGTGCGACGTAAAACCCAACCAACAAATCATCTCCTCGAAGTCGAAGAAGTAATTACTTTTTTCTTTTCTTTGCATGGATATAGTAATTAATATAGATTTATCATCCCCATGTTAACGAGTAAAGATTTTTGATGCCGAAAAAGTTTTTTGGCATCAACCATTAGAGAGTTAAAACTCGAAAATAGTAATAGAATAGAATGTTAATGAATTTTGAAAATGTCGAAATATTGCGCGACTTTTAAGTGTTCTAATAAATATATGAAAAGAAATGGGATAAGTTTTCATAAATAAGTTATACAGAGGCTGTTTGCACATTTTTTTAGACGATTTTATTTCGCCGTAAGAAAAAATCGTTTGCATGGAAAATTTTATTTTCACTACACTTGTATTTTATCGTCTGATATTTGAAATTTTTGTTTACATGCAAAGTGATGCTTTTAAAAAGGCAATGGATGGAAGGATACGTTTCCGCTCTTTCCGAATAGAACACGCTGCAGAACTTTTTATGAAAAACATTTATCAGGAGAAAAATAGAAAAATGTCGTAGCAATAGATAAAGCTTGGGTCTATTTAAGTGTTTGCAACAGAAAAAAAGATCAATTTATTATCATGAAAGAGGAGAAAAAATTTTTGCTAGATGATTCAAAGAATCAAAAGAAAGTTTTTCTAAAGGATTTATGATTGTCGGGAGTTTTTCATACAAAGGCAAGATAAAGGTAAAAAATGTTGCAAAAATGTCAAAATCAACTCTAAATACTATCAAGAATATATTTTAACTCCAATTTTTAAATATGAAATTACAGATCCTTATCCACAATGCCATCAGTCCGTTGAACTGCATCAAGACAAAGCAAGCAGCCACACATCACAATCCACAACTGCTTTTCTAGAAAACATGGAACAAGATACGGGAATTAAAACCATAACCTTCACTGATATTCCTGTTAAATCTCCTGATGTATCACTAATGGATTTTTATGCTTTTGGACTCTTAAAATCTGCCTTGTCCAAACGCCAGCCTACAACGCTTTGTGGACTATGGAAAGCCGTTGAAGAGGAATGGAACAAAATACCTCTTCCGATATTACAAAAAGCATTATTATCATGGAAATTACGATGTAGAATGATAGTTAAGAACAAGGGCTATCAAACTGAACATTTAAAGCACGAAATATGAGTGTAATTTTTTCGGTATACTCTCCATCAAAATGTTCTAAAAAATGTGCGAACACCCTCTGTATTCAAGTAATTTATGAAAAATATAAATTTTATAATCAGTTGCTTTGTTATTATTATGATATAATTACTGTCTTCATATTTAATGGAATACTTTTTTAAATTTTTAATATTTTTTTTAAGATTTTATATTAGTAAGTAATATGGAATTTTCAAAATTATTTTAAATGTAATTAGCAGCCGCAAAAGTTTGAATATATAATTAGTATGTTGTGGCCACCACAAAACTTTCTTCTATATATAATCTTATACAAATTTACGCAATACAAATTATTTATTAAATAATAACTTATTAAAATTATTTTCCATGATCAATGCAGGCGATATTATCTCAAAGAAGTATAATAATAAAGGCCAAAATAAAGTTAGTTTTGTGCATATATGAGTATTCTAGAGTATAGTAAAAAAAGAAAAATGGGTAACTGGAATTGTTCCTTCTCTTTTAGTACATAAATTATTCATAAATTTTATTTGCTAGATTATCTATGTGTATTCTCGTTAGAGATGTAAAAAAAAAAACGGGAATCTTGCTTCTGGGGAATAAACATGGGAATTTTCGGGTTTAAACCGGGAATTTTGGGATCTTTGGAAACTTTGATGGGAAGAAACTAATATTCAATGTTTAGGTTTCATTTTACTTCTTTTGGGCGTACCAAACAACTTGTTTCAGTATCATTTTTACTCTATTTGCTTAAATACAGTCGGCTGCAAAATTATTCGAGCACTAGCCAATAATTCCTTTATTTAAAAAGTACACTTAAGACTGTTTTGCTAAGTAAATCCTTGTCGAATCATGTTCTTAGACTGATTAAGAACATGACTCGACAAGGATTTATTTAACAAAGCTGTATTAAGTGTACTTTTTTTTGGCAAGGATTATTGCTAGTGCTCGAATAATTTTGCAGCCGACTGTAAAAGTGATATCAACAATTATGTGATTATTTTACAGAAAATTAAAAAAAAAAATAAACGTTTACGTTGTTGACAGTAATAAATGATGAAGTTTTGCCTGCCTATTTAAATAACTTTTTTTTTTTTTTTTTTTAATGAATACCATAATAAAATATATTATAAAAAATAATACAATTAAATTAAATTATGGTAAGAATACTTTAAAATTATTAAATTTTATTATAATTCATCGAACAAAATTTCACATTAGTTGATGAAATTTTGTTATAATCACTCAAAGAGCACGGGGAACAAAATCGAACATGAGTTCTTTGGTTATTAAGAATTCAAGCAATATTTTTTTAATGCATTAAATCAATACATAAAATATTCAATAGCTAATAATTAATAATTTGTCTCTTATTTCTTTCATCATTTATTTTTTGCATATTAATATTGTTGAAATTTTAATTGAAATAATATTTCCTAGTGTAATATTATTGATTGTTTTAGTAAATGCAGAATATTTTGAAGCATTTTTGTTTTATTTTTGAAATAAAATGTTAAAGATATACATCTGAAACATTCGATTGCGATTAAAAAAAGAGAAAGAAAGAAAGTGTTATATTGAACTCAGTATGTATACAGTCAGAACTGAAATATAAATATACGGCAATAACAGAGAATAAGTCTATTAATTAATGAAATTTGAAAATTGTGCTTTTTAAATTTATAGACGTTAAAAGCACTATTTAAAAATTGAAAGATCATAAAAAACATCTGAATGTGAGGTAACATTTTGAAATTCCTTAGAACATCTCTAATCTAAGAAGAAGAAAAAAAAAAGATAAATTCGCAATTTGTGAAAACTTTCAAAATTCCCTTCCCAAAAAACCGGGTTTATTCCCTGGTTTTTTCTCCGCTCACATCTCTAACAGCCTTATTCACCAAAGTTTAACACTCATGTTAACCCGGGAATATGCTAGGTTATCTCAAAATCGGTATTCACCACGCAAAATCAGCGATTTAACACTTGAGTTAACCCTCTTTTTTTCATCCTCCTAAATTGGTGGGTTAACTTTGGTGTTAAATGAGCATGTTACAGTTGCAGCGAAAACACTCTTGTTTACTTTTTTAATGCATTGTGTTTTTATTGACCAATCAGCGACACTCTTACAGATAACTCTGGGGTCAACTGATCCACGGATGGTGAATACGAAAACTTTCGAACCTAGGATTAAGGGAGTTTAACTCTAACACAAGTGTTACGTGAACCATGGGTTAACACTGATTTTGGGAATAAGGCCGTTATTCTCGTGCATATTCAGTCGGGAAAAATCATCCATAAGAGAGTAAAATGGCCGTCGTTTTCCAAATGAAAAGGCATCCGCGATTGTAATGATCGATAGATGGCGCTTTCTCAACACTGCAGTTGTTAGTAAACATAGCCACGTGTGTTCCATTAGTGTTCTTTTTGTTATTCTACTTAATATTCGTACTATAATTTCTCCGCCATTACATTATGGAAAATTGATTGCTTTTGGAAAAAATACTTCAGTTTATTCAAAGTTCGATCGGAAGTAGATTTTTAACTGAAGTTGAACAAATATTAATTTCAAATCATCTGATTAATTCTTTACTTCCATTAGCCGAAGCAACTGAAATTTTAAATTTGTCATTTGGAAATAAATGGAAGCTCAATTCTGGATTTCTTGATCCTTTGGAGTTAGATTGTAGCACACAACAGTATGTGTTATCTTTTTTACCGTATTTATTCATTTTTATTCAATAAATATATGTGAAACTAAATATCGGCAAGCAATGGCGGCTGTATGGAATTCGAATTAAACTATGTTTATTGTAATTTCACCTTAGCCCACCAGAGGGCGAGCATTTCATTACAATCGCGGATCACTTTTTCCTAGTCTATGATCAATCTATGTCTTATTACTATATCTATGTTCTTTTGAATGAAACAACTTTTCCTTTTATTCAGGGAGTAAATAAATAAAAATAACTTTTAATTTGAGGACAAATTTGTAAGTTCGAGAATATTTGATATTTTGATTAGTGCTGGACGATATCAGAAATTAAATATCGCGATATATCACCAAGTTAATATCGATATTAGCGATATATTGCGATATTTCTTTCAAGGCAGAAAAAAATAGACATTTGTTATTTTTCAAAGACATATGCACACGAATTTTAAAGTATACAAGTATAGAGTGTTTTCCATGTATTTTCTGGTATATTACTCGTACTACCATCACTTTATCATTAAAAAAAAAAATCATAAAAAGTGAATTAATGTTTTGTGTTTCTTATAACTTATACTATTGCTTTTTAGTATACCACTGGTATAGTTTATCCTCTATTCTTCCCATTTTAAGCTTTAATTATTTTAAAATCATATTTTAACACAGCTAATATGTGATCTGTGTTTTATTTGTACCAAGTATATCAAAATTCATAATTCTACTAAAAATAAAGCTTCAGAAAAATTGTCTTAAGATGCAGGTATTAAATAAAAATGAAAATCATTTTAATTAGGTCAGAATTGCCATTATAAATAGTTCAGAATTGCCATTGAATACACCTTTTTTGGTTGTAGAAAGTAATATTTTTTACTTAAAACTCTTATATGCATCCTAAATGTCAGTTACTTGTCATTTTTATTTTTGTATCCTCTTACCAAATCATTACAATATCTTTTAAATATATATGTTCAATTCACATTCGTAATAGTTTCACAATAATTGAAATTTGAATTACATATTATATATATATATATATATGTGTGTGTGTGTGTGTGTGTGTGTATTTATGTATACATTGTCAGTATAAAAATTATATTATTTAAACAAAATTATGTTGAAGTTTCATTTTGTTACTTAAAGTAACTCATTTTGCATTTAAACCAATTTTATTTAACATGTACGGCTTTAAAAATAAAATAAATAAATAAATGGAAAGAGAAAAAATAAATGCTACATAAAAAAAGTAATAAACTATTCAATATTATATAATTCTATAAAGAAACTGTCACTGTAAAATTACTGACGATAAAACTTTATTTTACATCAGTTAGATAGCACCCTTTCTCCCTTCCCATGTTATCCAATAGGATTTTTATCGCTTCGTTTTATAAAAATATTTTATTCAAAAATGAACTTTTTCGAATTCTGTTTTTTGAATATTACTCTTTGAACAGGTCGTCTTTTAGCTTAGTGAGCAATTTTTCGAAAAAATAAATTTAAATATTTTACTTAGAGATCCACACTTAGAGTCCATAATTTACTTATTGAAATAAAATATTTAAATTAATTTTTTCGAAAAATTGCTCACTAAGCTAAAAGGCTACCCGTTCAAAGAGTAATATCCAAAAAACAGAATTTGAAAAACTTCATTTTTGAATGAGATATTTTTATAAAACGAAGCAACGAAAATCCCATTGGATAACATGGGAAAGGAGAAAGGAAGCTATCTGACTGATGTACAGTCTTAATAAAAAAAAAAATTTATCGAAATATTTAATAATAATAAAATAATATTAAAAAAAACACATTCCATAATTGCTTATATTTTCAGAAGTTTTTTATTAAACGCTAAGAAAATTTGCAAAAAACTCTTCTAGTAGATATCAGTTCAGTTATGCCAGATGGTCGAAAATTATTTCCCCAAACAGGTCTTCAAATTTCCCCAAATCACGGTTTTTTTTTTTTTTTCGAAAAAATCCCCAACTTGATTTCTACTAAAAAGGGAAAATAAAATTTTTTTCAAAAAAAAATATCAAGCAGATTTTTCTATGATTTAAGCTCAGATTTTTCCCCAAATGAAGGCAATTTTTGAAAAAATCCCCAAATAACAATAAAGCTATTGAAAGTCTCTAGACATAGGGATAAATCATTACGTTACCAACATTGACAGAAAGTTGAAAAACGCCCCAGATTTGTCCCCAAAAATTTTAGAATTCCCCAAAAAAGTCCCCACAAACATTTGGTCTCCAAAATTGTCCCCAGAAGCCTCAAAACTCCCTAAAATGGGGACAAAATCCCCAATCTGGCATCACTGTTTCAGTTCGGCTTTGATGATCTTTATTAAACACATGTTGAAGCATGTTATTGGCCATTTTATATCGACACTTTGAAATAGACCGATATCAATGAACCAATAGCAGGAAAGGAGCTAAAACAGAAGATATTGTTTTCATTCGTCATATTGCCTTTTCTGTGGTTTCCATCACCTACGATATGCATGAATGTAGAGTGGGAATTCAGTATAGTGTAATATATCAGAATCCATAATAGATATCTCGGATAGGGATATATCGTTTCGACTAATATCAAATCTCTTTCCTAGTAAACACACCTGCTGATTATAAGTATTGTGATATTGGAGTATGTCTGATGAATTTTTTCTGAAGGGGTAGAACCGTGACCTTGAACGAAGTCAGCTTATTCACGGGATAATCAAAGCAGATGGCTTTCAATAAATACTGTTTTTTTTAATTATTATTTTTTAATTATTATTAATATTATTATTATTATGCGGTGGCCTTTTTAAAGCAGTGATGTTTAGATTTGAGTTTATGAAGGATGAGGAAGTATATGTATATGTGTTGCAATAGAAATCGTTTGGCGTGGGGCTATTTTTTCTAGTTTATCAGTGAGTAATTAGAGGAAAGTAGAAAATGAGTATTAAAATAAGATATTCGGCGCTTTTTTTCTTCGGGTTTCGCTCTCGTTAGCTGTTGTATGTTGGCTGATCGGGTTTCATTCGCTCGAGTTTCGTTCACTCGGGTGCGCACTCGGCAATATCGTTAAAGGGAGGAGCTAGATCTTAAATATTGTTATCGGGATATTAAAAAAATATCGATACTTGGGGATATATTGATAAATAATCCAGCCCTAATTTTGATATTTTCAAATTGCTGACCTCATGATTTAAGGAAGACGGTTGGTCACCTTACTTTTATCTCCTTGGTATATACCAAGGAGTTAAAAAATACAGTTTCAAAAAAACAAAAAAAACAAGGAGTTAATTTTATATTAGTTTCGGAATCGTATTGACAAATATTTTGAATTATTATCAATATGATTTAATCAAGTATTAATTATATATACCTAAGAAATTTTATAATTAAATCTTATTTATAATAGATTTATTACTTAATTTTTATTTACTTTTTCTGCGCCATCTCCTGGTATTTTTGTGAGTTATTGTGGTCTTTACTGAGATATTTTCTTTTATAAACCAGCTGTTTGAGATGATCATTAATCAATATGGCACTTTATATTTCGTAGTTAGTAATAATTTTTACACATTCTAATTTTTTTTTAATTATTCAATGGAAATAATTATATGTGTCTACTTCTGATTTTTACATATGTATGTGCTATTCATCAAAAAATTCTATCGTAAGATCATTGTGAAATATTTTTTCCCTTAACGTAATTAATTGTACTCCGATGTTTTGCTTTTATATGAATATGTATTAATTTTATATTCTTAAGGTACACGGGCGTTTCTAATTTTATTAATTAAATTTTACAGATCATCAGATGCAATATAACTTAGAAGTGTTTCTTTTTGGGAAGATATGAAATAATGCTTATAACTCTTAGACTATTCCCGGTGCTTAGAATATGTTCAAAGTATTATATTAATAAGGTAAGAATTATTCATTAATGCTGATTTTTTGCTTATTTGAGGGTTAATGATAGTAGTCTGTTTTCATACTTTAGAATTTATAGCTATTTTCTGTAATTAAATTTTTCATATTAAGAATTCATTTGCATATTTACATCATGGTAGTTTAAACTTGATCAGCTTTAAGAACCTTTTACTATGTATTTTCAAAAGGTAACTGCTTAAATGTTAAATAGCTGTTATTTCTTAATTGCAAAAGAATAATAAAAATAATAGATAATGAGTTCAGTGCTCTCTGGTACAAAAGTTGTTGATAATTTTTAAAGTGAACAACTTGATCAATATCTTTAATCGCTTATAGTTGTGCCTTTTTTAATGTTTCTCTGCAGTCCATATTTCTAAATTTATCAATAATAAATGACTTTTTAAAAATGCTCTGATTATTTTTAATTTGTAATATTTTCTACTAAGTAATTCCTAGAGAAATTAAGACAGATTTTGACAGATATTATGTGCTTTTTTCTTTTGTCATAATAGTTATTACTAAATGCAATACATGCAGCTAACTTTTTAAATAATTCATGAGTAATTATTATTAAAATTAAGAAAGTTTTTGACAGATACTATGTATTTTTTTTTTTTTTAATAATAATTATTAGATACTATACATGCAGCAAACTTTTTAAATAATTCCTATTAAAATTTAGAATGTTTCTATTTTCTAATTGATACTAATATATATTTCTTTTCTTTTATGATAATAATTATTGCTAGATTAATACATTCACCAAACTTTATAAATACTAAGATCGTAAGATAAAAAAATACACAATGAACTTATACAGTGTTCCCAGGGCCTGACTTAGACTACCTCAAGCCCCGGGGCAAGCTTATTCTGGGGAGCCCCTTGCAGTGGCATAAGAGGTCTTTAGGTTGCAAAATTTCTGCTTATGCCTGTTGGGGGGCCCAGGGCAACTGCCTCGCATGCCCTGTCATTAATCAGGGCCTGAGTGTTCCCACAGGCCTTGAAAGCTTTTTTTTTTTTTTTTTCTTTTAAGCATTTAGCATACAATCATCATTGCAATGCATAGGCAATGATGACAGTACACTTAATGCAAAGAACAATTCAAGAAGCTTATCATGTAACAATTGGAAAAACAATGATTCTAGGGTAATTTGACTCTGCTGAGTACGAATCTGCATGTTCCCAAGACAAAATTTGGACCAGAAGTCCAGTATCCACGATAGCAGCCAAAACTCTAATTGTTCTATATCTCTCTTGTCTGTTGGCTTAAAATAATGATTTAAATAGGGGTATTCTCGGGTGCCAAACATATTGCAATACTTAAAAGTTACTTACCTTAACTTTGGAGTGTATGGGTTCCAAGATGCCGCCTAAAATGGCTGCTGAAACTTTGTTGCTCGGGGGTAAGAAAGGAATATAAGAAACATGACTATTTCATTGTTTAAACATTGTTTATTGCAAGATTGCAAAGATAAGAAAACAACCATTAAAATATTTTAGCTCCCCATCATACTATAGGTATGGGGGGTACTTAGGTAATTGTGAAAATTTTCAACATCAATTTTTTGGGGGTTTTATGTATTTTAAAGTGTGAGGAAACCCATCCAGAAGCTACATTTTAGCCTTTATTTTTCATATAAATGTTTGGCGCAGCATGTCCCGTTGCAGACCTTGCGCCAATAAAACTCACTCAACCAACCAACCAACCTACATTGAAAATTATTACTGCTGCCAAAAAAAAATATTTTTAGGGGACCCAATTTTTAAAGCGTAGAGCGTTCCTGGGACCCACTTTTTTGAGTAATCAGCAACATCCCTGTAAGAGTAAATTAGCTAGCTGAATATTTGGTATTCAGCCGAATAGTTAGTATTTGGTTGGCGAAAAATTCGGTATTCGGCTAAAACTGCTATTCGGTGCATCCCTAGTGTATAATAAAAATACTAAAAGTGACTACCTTCAGTAACACAATTTTGTTACCAAATTGTATTTCATAAGGTGTAGAAGATTATTTAAAAACATGTAACACACACACACAATAGTTTGCATAGTATACAACCACTAAAAAACATATATTTGATGGACTTTATATTCCAAATATAACAAGACACACAGAGCGCACGTAAACACAGCAGAGTTTCGGTGACCATCTTGGGCACCATCTTCGAACCTATGTGCACCAAGCTTAAAGGTAAGTTTATTTTGAGCATTACAATGTGTTTGGCAACCAAGAAAATCCCTAAGTAGGCATTTAAATTATTATTTTAAGCTGATGGACAAGGGGAATATAGGACAACAGAGTTTTGGTCACCATCTTGGATACCAGACAGCCCGAATTTCGCTTTGGCAATAGGCAGATTCGTATTGAGTGAGGTCAAATTACCCTCAAAACGATGTTTCCCCAATTATTACATGAAATACTTCTTTTACTTTATAGAGATGGATTTCCTACTTTTAGGTCTAGTCTAATAATCATTATTAAACGTATGATAAACAATAAGATAAAGTTATACACATTGTACTTTATTTCTTATGACAATATAGTATCAGTTTTCCCAGACAGGTTCAGTAGGGTGCTGTGCCCTGCCTACCTTATGACTGAAAAAATAGCACCCTTCTTGCCCTTAATCTAAAAAAGTTGCACCCTTACTGCCTTTTATTGACAATTACCTTTAAACTGAAGATATGCTATAAATATAAATAAATGTATTGTGAATAACAATCAGCATTCATTCATACCTCAGTAACAAGTAAAGTTAAGGTTTAAAGAAAGTTAAAATTTAAAACTTTTTCTTCTACTTTTACCTAAAATCAAAATTTTAAAATAAGTGTCTGGATTTTAAATGTTAAATGTGTCCTTAAGAATCCAAAACTGTCCTCGTGAATCTAGAAAAATGCCCTTTTTTATTAGTAGCACCCTGCCTTTTTTAAAATCTGGGTTAAACTCTGATAGTATTAATTGCTGGCATGTGGTAATGTGAAAGTATCTTTTTATATTATAAAAAATGCCTTTAACTATATAGTAGTTTTTCCATATATTTATTTAATAATTCATTAAATAAATACTGTGTTTGAACATTCGTTGTTAAAAGCTACAGATATTCAATGATCTTATTTTCTAGAAAAAAGTAACATACTTCAAAATTTTATTACACTATTCTTTTGTTTAAACTGCTGAATGATGGGAAAAGCCATTTTAATGGTAAAAGGATTAAGATTAAAGTTAATACGATGAAATTTATTGAAATTATTCAAATGATTTACTTGACACGTTTATTTTGCACTTTCCACTGCTGGCTCAATAAAATATCTATGTAAAAATCTTCTGTAATAATTGTTGACTTATAAAAGAATTTTAACTTATGAAAAACTAATTCCCGTTTTGGTTTTCTATCAGTGCCCCTCCCAATGGCAGACTTTATGTGATACAGCGATGTTGTGGCAAAAAAGAAATTGCCACTTGCAGAAAGATTTGCCTACAAAAATTAAAGATATTCTTAGATTTCAGTAGAAATGAGAGACTCATGTCTTATATTTAAGATTTCTTCTACAATATATTAGTAATGATGATGTATTTATAATTAAATATACATACTGGAACTCTTTGTGTGAATTATAAAATAGTTATTAAATAACAACTTGCAGAAAACATTTGTACAAATGACGCTTGTTACAGAAAGTATAAAAATATTGATTCTACCATAAGGGGCCCTTTAATTCCTGGGGCACACCTAACTCTTTATCATCGTCAATATATGTCATGTGTTGCATTTAAAAGTATGATGCTTCTTTCTAAAAACAGATAAAAGAAATACAATACATTTAACCAGCACTAATGGTAATTAGTAATAAGTACAAAATTTTGAATAAACATCATAAAATGCATGAACTCTCACATTGTTTTGGGTCGAAGGAATACACAACCTTTCGTCAGTCGAACAAAGTAGGCACGAGTGCTGCAAACAAAGTGCAAATGTACCATCAATATATTTTAAGATTTATAAAATGATTATTTTCTTTAGGTATGTTTACATTTTATTTACAAAAAACTTCTAATAATACATGAGATTTTATTTTGCCAAGCAGGGACAAAGCAAAATTATATAGTAGTTTATTTGAAAGAGATAAAATTGTCATTTATGGGAAAAAACTTTATGACAGCTTCACCTTTTGAGCAATAAGCATCAACTTGAGTCAAGATCCAACCAAATAGACTTGTATTTAATCCCATCCATTGGTTCATGGAATAAAGTAAACACAAAATTTTGGATGTACACAGGCATTTTCTAAAAATAGTCAAGTTGTATTCATGACGTCTGAAAATGTGTAAATCCATCAACCAGTTGTTGAAAATTTTCAGAAATCCAATACTTCCGTTATGTATGAAAAAAGAAAAAAAAAAAGGCTGAAAAAGATTGTTTGGTGTGTGAATAAGAAAGTAATTACTAGATATACATTCATTATAAAATTTTATTACAAAATGGTGCAATTTTTTTGGATGTAGGGCAAGAAAGGTGTTTTTTCAATCAAAGGGCATGCAGGCAGTGGTGTATCCAGGATTTTATTTCAGGGAGGGCTGAGTTAAGTTTGATGTTTCATAGTGAAAGGAAATCATGCATATTACTCTTACTTTATTTTATTTTTTTTTTAACTTTTTTACAAAATTTTGGAAGGGGCTTCAGCCCACTTCTCCCCCCCCCCCCTCCTCTAGATACTTACTGCATGCAGGGCACAATACCTTTCTGAAGCTGACTGGAGAAAACTTTGAACATATATATGCTATTGAGTCTTCCATTTTTAGAGATTTAATTTAAATCAACATTTATCATTTTTAAACAAATTTTCAATATGAATATTTTTCAAAAGAACTCATCAATGCATTTAAAATGAATGGTTAAACTACAGATCTGTGATAATAAAAAAAAAAAAAAAAAAAAAATCGTAGATGTCTATAAAACCAAAAATTATTCAATTTTTTTTTTTTTTTTTTTTTTTTTTTCATTTACTGTCATATCTCCTTTTGTGAGATGAAAGTTTGCTTTCATCATGGAAAATAATTTTAATAAATAGGATTTGTATTCTGCATAAATTTGTATAAGAGGATATAGAAGAAAGTTTTGTGTTGAAACACAACATTATTTTTTCTATATTTTATTAGCAGTTCAAATATTAATTCTTAAATATTTTATGCATCAAGAAAAAAGTTATGTTCACAGGAGAAAAACTAGTAACTAAATTTGAATAATTTTTTGAAGCAACAGTAGCACAAAATTTCTATGTTATATTATTGTTGTCATTCATTTTCTTCTCTCTCTCCCCCCCCCCCCCCCCCATTTAAATGATGGAATTGTTTTTTTTTTTTTAGATGGTATATTATATAAAAATTTTAGTTTTTTAATTTTTATTTTTTAGGATATTATTTCTATTAACATATACGCAAGTTGAGAGTTGGATAATGTCCCAAAAGTATAAGAACTTTTCTAGGGGAAGTGGATCAGATTCTAGTTCTGTTTTACCACCTGACGTCAAAAGAATTGGTTATCTTCGAAAACTTAAAGTAATTATTCATATTTATATATTTCTTAAAAAATGTGCATTTATTTCAGCAGTCAGTGTTCATTTTTATATGTAGCAGTTTTACTTTTTATTATAAATGTTTCTTTCTCGTTTTTAACTAAAACCGATTTTACGTAAAATTTCTTGGTCTTTTCTTTTACAAAAATCTTTTTTTCCCTGTCAACAGAAGGTCATTCATACTTTATAGAAGCAATTTTAGTAGTTGAGTTTTATGTATAACGCCGTATTTTTTCTGCCTATTTTCTTCTATCTAATAGCCATGGCTCTTGACAGTAGCTCTAGCTTAAATTTTCTATGAAAGTAAATCTGTACTTCTGAGTACTGTCTTGTCAATTTTATCCCATTCCTCTTGTACCGCTTTCCAAAGTCTGTTTATTGTTGGGTGCCATTTTCCTTAGGCTCGTTTCAATAAACTAAAAGCGCAAAATTCATTGGAGAAACATCAAGTGATTTTACAGATATTTCATTAAAAGGAATACATTTTATTTCTGTTTCTGATTTTTTCTTTGCTAAATAAGCAACAGTTGATTTAGACATGCACTGTCAAAAATATGTCCTATTGGCTGTCAGAAATTCTCTGTAATTTGAGAAAATACTCGTAATTTACGAAAAAAAATTACGTTGTCAAAACATATTTTTTGTAATTACTGAGAATTTCTGGCAGCAGATAGGTGTGTGACTAGAGACTTTGTCCATGTGATGCTTAACTTTATCAATGTCCTTTCTATATAAGGCTGGAATTTCTTCTTCAAAAATTGGTTCTTAATTATTCTGTTGGTAGTGGAGTGAATTAATTTTGGCTTTACTTCAGACTTTTTTTAAATTTTTAATTCCCCATTATAACAAAATCCTGAAACTATCATCAGTCCTTATAAAATAAATTAAAAGACCTTTATGTATTTTTAAAGACATAAAGGCCTTTTTAAGACCTTTTTAAAAGATTTTTTAATTTATTTTATAATTATGTTGTGCTTCATTTAAAATTTAAATAAGTTATCATCAGTCCCTTTGGAAACTTTTCTGTATACTGACAAAGCCATTTCGTATGGTTATTCCCATCAGCTGAGTAATAAAAAATTGATCCTTTAAGCAAAAATAAATACCTTAAGTTCATCCTTTCTGTGTGCATATATATTTTGAATGCTGTTGCGTTCATCTTCGGTGCACTTTGTGATACTGTCTATTCTGGATTGTTTTCCTTCTCATTCTTCCCGGAGCTTTTATTCACTTCATTTCTAATTTTTAACATGTGTTGCCACTCTGTTGGTATTATACTATGCTCTTAGTCATTTACGGCAGAGTTAATGGTAAGTATCTCTATGGCTTCACATTTAAGGGCATAATAGTGTGAGTTATATGGAGCTATTTTTTTAAACTTGAGGGTATTAAGCTTAATAGAATTAGAGTTATTAGTTTTTGATAAGGCAGTAGATTGTTTATTATATTTTAGGTCAGATAGGTGTTCAGTTTCTCATTCTTTAATATGACGTTTGGTCATACCTATGTAGCATGCTTGATTGTTGCTTTCGAAATCAAATTCGATTTTTTAAATGCCAGAGGTATATTTAAAGTGAATAGGATCTTTTTCATTTCAAATACACTGGAAAAGGTTTAATTGGGACATTAATATTATGTTTATTAGCTTTGTTTTTTATTTTTACAGTGGCTCCCTTACAAAAATGTATAGCTATAAAAAATAAAAAACGAAGCAAATAAACATAATATTAATGTCCCAATTAAACTGGATAAAAACCTTTTCCAGCGCATTCGAAATGAAAAAGATCCTGTTCACTTTAAATATACCTCCTGGCATTTATAAAATTGAATTTGATTTCGAAAACAACAATCAAGCTACATAGGTATGGCCAAACGTCATATTAAAGAACGAGAAACTGAACACCTATCTGACCTAAAATATAATAATCTACCGCCTTCTTATCTAAAACTCATAACTCTAATCCTATTAACCTTAATACCCTCAATTTTCAAAAAATTGCCCCGTATAACTCACACTATTATGCTCTTAAACATGAAGCCATAGAGATACTTACCACTATCAATTATTTATGTTTAATTTTAATTACTTTTTTATTTAGAAAATGAAAAGGCGTTTCTTTGTACTGTATGTGGAGTCTGAAGCTACTGATGCTAGATTAGAGTATTATAGTTCTGAGAAAAAATGGAGGGCTGGATGTGAACCAAGACGAAGCATAGTGCTGAAGAAGTGTTTAAATATTAGCCGTAAACTTCATGCTAAGCAGAAAAATGTTATTGCTTTATATACACAAGATGATTGTTTCTCTGTTGTTGCCGAAACTCCTGAGGAATTGGACTTGTGGCTATGTGATATGTTGGAAATTCAAAAGTCTTATGTGTCCTTAAATGAAAATAAATTTAGATTTATATTTGGTAAGTAAAATTATGTGCTATTGTTGTAAGCATTTTTCATTTGTGTCAATTTTTTTTTTTTTTTTTTTTGTTTTGTTTATTATATGCAGTATAAATGAGAAATTTAAATTAAATGCATTTAATTAAATGTCTAAAAATACTTCTGTTGCTGTGACTTATTCCTCAAAATCTGGTCAAAAGCTAGACCACGTCCAAGAGATCGCAGATTTTTAAAAAGTTATATATAAGAAGTGGCATAGCAAGTAGATCCTCATACAGTAATCCTACACATTTTTAAAATGAGGGACAGGAAAAGTTTGTGCTGAAATACATTTAGTGCAACTTTGAAAAGTTTTCTATTCATTGATATATGCAAAGCTCTTTATATGTCCACTCATGAGTGCTGATAGTGACTTGGATAGCTCTGTCAACTTTAAGTGTAAATGCATTGCCAGAAGATTTCCCTTAATACTAGGAGTGAGACAGAGGAGAGGAATTCTCCATAATTTCTAGTTTGAAATCTTTATTTTTTAGCATATTTTGGAAAAGGTTAGGTCAACACCTGAGAAAGATGGACTAGAGATTTTAAATTTCTAACATTAAGAAAATGTGTTTCTGTTAAGGTAAAAACTGTCATATTTTTGACAATTTTGTAAAAGTGTATATGTTCTATATGCTTTATATAGTCCTTAGTTATTTTTTCTTCTAGATAAATTGAAAGACAAATTCTTGATTATTCTCTAAGTTTGAGTTACAGGAGTATATTCTCACCTCACATTTCTAGTTAATGTAGGCAGACCTGCATAATATACACGAACAGCGTTCGTAGAAAATTTTCTGAACTTGCAGAAAATTTTCCACAGCAATCGCGAAAAATTTGCTTAGCTTACGGAAAATTTTTTGCAAACAGCGATCACGGAAAAATTGTACAGCTACTATTCATTTTTGGTTTCTATTTGTGCAATACATTATTAGCGAATGCTGATTGTCTGTGCTACTAAAAGCAGGAAGCGAATGCTACTGACAAGAGCAGTGGTTCTGTTTTCCCGCTCATTCCAATGTCCAAGTCTGGGTTTTCACGGCTGCGTCAGGCGGCAGCCGCTTTAGGACAGGAGGGGGCGGAAAATGAAACGATCAGCTTTCTCTTCTTCATTCACGGGAGGTTTTTAATCGGCGCTCAGTATTTGTGGTGCATCGCGCCATGTTTTTTTTTTTAATGGAAAAGCCAGAGTGAGGAGAGGGTGAATCATTACTCATTAGCGGAGATCATCCTACTACATCCTAACCGGCTCTGGACCCAGGAGAGAAGGGGATGCTATGCTGTTTTATGCTAGATTCCACAATATTGATAAAAGACAAAAAAAATAAATAAATAAATTTCTATGCAATTGGCTTTCAAGAAGTGTCAAATTAATTATTAGTAAACTGATAAGTTTTAATTCTTATTTTTATAAAACACGTATTTTCTTAAATTTAAATTAAAACAAAGTACTTTACACATAATTAATTAAAAGAGAAACCTTTCTCTTTTAATTAATTATGTATTTTCTTTTTCTGTGAGTAAAAATTCTTTTTATTATTATTATTCAATATTGTTCTGATTTTTTTAAAAATGTGTTCTGATTTTTCCAATGTTTTTCCTAAAATGTTCTAAATTTTACCAGTTTTAAGTTGGCAGGTATGAAATAAAAGCAATTTTTTTTTTTTTTTCCGAAAACTTTTGCTTGAGATTTTGTGTTTGCAGAAAGTTTTTCATTTTATCTGAGTCTGAATGTAGGGTTATGGAAAGCATATTGAAATATTCTGATTTTTCCAAGTTCAGATATGTCTTGTTAAATTATTCCTTCCTATTTTACTGATGAAATCTAAAATAAATATTGTGGAAAATTCATTGTATATTTATAGACAGTTAAAGGAAATGTAAAAGATGCAATGTTGACTTCCATATCAATTCATGTTTTTGAATTTATCATGTGCAATTGATGTTCTAATTTATTGTACATTCGTTTGTAATTTTTTTTTTTTTTTTTTTTTTTTTTTAAGATCTGTAAAATTATGAAAATTATCAAATTTATTTTTTAATGATTAACCATAAATATAAAATCTATCCTTTTTTCGCTTTTATTAATTACGAGCAATATTATTTCTTTACTGTAAGATTTGTTTTTTTTTTTCTTCTTCTTTTTTAAGCGAACAAATAAAATAGAACAATGTTTTAATGCATTTGACATAAATAGAAAGACATAAATTATTTCAGGAATTAAAATATTTCAGAAAAAAAATCTATTATCAATGAATTTTCGTAATTAGGTTTAGGTTTAACTACTAAAAAGCTCACGTTTTTGTGTTGGTCATATCCCCAGTAGCAGAACTTTTGTGCAGCAAAACGAAATTCATATGCAAACCAGAAATGCCAGATCAAGTCAGATATCATAAGAAGTATTTACCGTAATTTTGGGAGATAAGCCATATACGCCGCATCTGCAAGAGTTGATTAAAAAAAAAGTCATCAGATACGCCGCACGTATTCACCAATGAAATATGTTGAAATATGTTTCTAATCATTTTAATTTGAAATAATTTTAAGCCTGCAAAAATTAAATGATAAAAAAGTAATAAATATAGCAATAAAACTGAAAATAGTTATTATGTAAATAATTATTTAAGTTATTCGATAAACATATTACAAAAATGATCTTACTTTAAATTCACAATCATAAATTTATGTAATCCTCATCATAAAATTATAAAATAATACCATTTATTATTGTTAAAGAATTATTTAGTCAATGTTATCCTATTTTTCCCGAAATTTAAAGATATCTTGATTTAAGAATTGAATAGAGTTTAATATTTTCAATTTCTGAACAATACACATTTGTTCTCCTTTGAATTAGTTTCCCCACAATTCTTTTGGAATTAATTTTTTTTTTAAATATATACTGATCATTTATCAACAAAATAAAAAACACACTTTAATGTAAAACAAACTTGATTATTTCATACAGCAGATTGTCATTCAACTTTCGGCCTTGACCTTGAGAAACACATCAGCTGATAGATAACTTCGTTATTCGTTAAAATAAATTATATACACAGCAAAAGAGAGTTTAAAGAACTAAACATTCCTTCCAATTTTGGCCTTGTCTCTTTTATTTTTCACAAAAAGAACAATTTTTTTTTTCTCACCCTCTCTTTCCTTGCAATTTTTTTTTTTTTTTTTTTTTTTTTTTTTTGTGTGTGTGTGTGTGTGTGTGTGTGTGTGTTTTTGAGGGGTTAATATGTGGAACTGATAACAGATATTTTTAATTTTTCAGAATAATTTAACATAAATTTCCGTGTTTTTCGAAAAGAATCATCCTTAGAAGAGATTCCATTTCGAAGAGAGCCATCCATTTAGGGTGCCTAAAATGGTATAGGGTGCCTACTACTTTAGTCACCCTATGTTGATAGTTGTCATATTCACAGTGTTTCTCGTTCACATAGCCCTAATGAAGCTGTGGAAGTTAAGAATAGCATTATTCCTCATTTTAATATGCTCAAAAGGTTTTTCAACAAATTTTTATGATATGAAATGTGAAGCGATTTTGTGTATATGACACCAAAGATGCTTCCAGACTTTGATTTTTTGTCTTTATAATTAACTAGATTCGACAGTTTGCATTTGTGCTATGGATTGTTATAGCTTGAGAACAAACTCTGCGGTGTACATATGCGCTTGGCCTCGTATAGCTTGGGCTCCACAGTACATTTATTACTTTTATTTTTATAAGCCATCTGTGCTGACATTGTGTTCGAGAAATGAATTTCCGAAGTGAAATTTTGAAAATCAGTGGTTATTCAAGCACTACTAATAGAAGGGGGGGGGGAGTGCCAGATATGCCGCATGTACCAAAATTAGACTTTTAAAACCATATAAGCCGCGGTGTATCTCCCTGAAATTATGGTATATAATTTATTTTATTGTTAGCAATTAATAAAATATGTAAAATTTATATTTACAAAGAAATTAAAATATACAACAAATACAGTAATCTAGAGACTTAATACAGATTATACTTAAGTGTTTCTAAACCTAGCATTTCTTTTTGAGCTGTTAAATTAATCTGCAGTGCTGACTGTGCTGCACTCTGTTTGCTACTGGGGTCTTGTCAAGAGCAAAGTTAGTCTTTTGTACTGTAGAGAGAGAGAAGAAAAAAAGTTTACTTGATTTGGAAAGAATTAATCTTTTAAGCAATATTCAGGTTGTTATTCTATTCAGTCAATTTCTATTTCATTTTAAAATAGTTGCTGAAGGTATTTTTTCTCTTTTTAATTTTAGATCACTTATGGCAGGTTGAAATTGATAAACATGATTTAGATTGCAGCCAAAATTTAATAGGTCCTTTTCGAGTGGCATTATCATCAAGAGCGTTGACTTTGATTAAAATGAGCCCATCCAGTGATTTTGTTTATCTTGAATTCCCTGTAAGTAAATTATTATTTAAATTGCTTTCGATATTTTATTATCATTTCTTATAATAAACATTTTTCAAAATTTCATTCTTATTCACTTTTTAATTGCAACAGTATTACTATGTATGTTTTTTCAGCTATGTATATTTATTGTTATGATGTTTAAATGCAAAAATTTTCTTTTAATGTGAGATATTAAATGGAAAATTGAACTTTGAAACATTAATGTTTTTGCATAATTTGTGAAATTTTGCTGAGAAAGTACTAATTCTTTAAACATATTAACATAGAACTTTCTTTAATTAGATCATTTAAGTTTATCTTTTCTTTCTTTCTTTCTTTCTTTTTTTTATCTTAAAAAACAACTTAAAATAAGTTTTCATTTTTTATAGTATTTGATTATTGTATTCCTGCATGAATATGATTTTTTTTTTTTTTTTTCCCAAATTTGGTTATAATTATTAAAAATGTGTATGTATCCCAGGTTTCCACTAAAGCTTGAGATCACGAGATTCTTACATGTTTTTTTTTATTTTCTCACACAAAATTTTTTAACTTTAAGAGAAATTCACGCACTTCTGGGGCCAGTTTATCAAAATTTTTGGTCAGAAAACAGATCATTCATAAAAATCAGCAATCTTGAAATGAAAAAACTTTATTTAAATTTTTAGATTTTATGAAAGGTAGACTCTTCACACTTCACAAAAGTTAAATGATTTTAAAAAGCTTTCAAAAAACTTAGATAAGAAAATTATATTTTTTATTGATCAGCTTGCAAAAATACATATTTCTACAGTGAAATACCATAAAAAACTGGAATTGAGTAAATAATATTGTATTGAAGTATAAAAAAGGGTAAGTTTCATCAATTTGCAGTGCAATAACTACTAATTTCAGTGATCGGTAGTAAAAAAAAATTACATAAAAGCAATTAAATATGTGATTAAGCTAAAATTAGACAACATTAGCAATTTACATTAATCAAGATTTTTAAGTATTTGTCTGTTCCCATATTGTTTTTTGAAATCTCTTTTTGAGCGAATGTTTAACCAATGCTCAGAAACAATTTTTATCTGTGATGAGAACACTGGTATCAATAGTTATTTTTGTTACTACTATTGTTTACTCATTTTTCTCCAAAAATGGATTGCAGCAAGATTTGATAAGATTTTTCCTGACCCAAAAAACCTGCTGGTTTTTTTCAAAATCCTTATTTAAAATTGCACTTTTATTTAGCTTATGGCAAACATACACACATAAAATGAATATAATGCGCATTATTTTAATGTGGACAAAATACTTTAAAAAGTGTTTTAAGTGCTCAGATTACTCTGAGAACAAAATAGTGAAAAAATCTCCATGAAAAATAAATTATAATTATCTCATTAAAACATAATGAAAAATTTCTAACAAACATATGCAAGAAAAAAGAGTTGTTTGTCAGTATAAAAAAAATTGTAGGACTCAAGGAGTATAAAGTATAAATACAAATAAAATTCAAATTATAAAAAATATCTGAAAACTTTAACAGAAAAATACTAGTAATTAATAGAAGAACAATAATTCAAGACATTTTATGAAAATTATTGAATGTGAAAAATTTTAAGAAGCAACAATTATTTAGGTCCAATTTTTTTGTTGTAAAGTACAGATAAACAGAACTTTAGAATATTTAAAGCATAAATTATTGAATTTAAAAAAAAAAAAAATTCTTTATAACTTAAAGAAGGATTTTAAAAATTTAAAAATTATTTAAATTTTTGATTTTAATGAATAATTAACATTTTTTATTTTTAAATTTGTCTTATTATACTTTATAGTACAAAAAGTAAAAGAAAATATTTCTTAAAATTAAGAAAAAACCCAAATAAAACCCCCAATAAAACCCAAAAAGGTTTTTTTCCAACCCTGATTGAAGCTAATGCTATAGAAATAATAATTATTTAAAATATTTCATTTGTGCAAATTAAATAAAATTCATAGTATTCTACGAATTCTGTTATATGTTACATTTGATTTTTTTAATCTTTTTCAGCTAATGAGCATAAGAAGGTGTGGCCATTCTAAAGACCACTTTTTTATAGAACTTGGTCGTTCTGCAATTACAGGAGCTGGTGAAATTTACATGGCTACTGAAGGAACTATAGTTGCTCAGAATATGCATGAAACTGTTTTAAGGTAGGTTCATTTTTATTTATTTTTTAAGGCTTTCCCTAGTGTAATTTATTATGTTTTGCATTTTAATAATAACTAAATCATTAATAATAATAAATAGTAAAAGTAGTTTTTGAAGTCAGTAAAACCTATAACTTATCAGTCAAAATGTTATATAAGATTATTTCTATAGTCCGTCCTTTCATTTCTATTAACTGTATCAATGATTATGTTCATAATTTGTGATTGTTTTTTGTTAGTCATTATATTTTAGATAAGTTTTGAAATCCAATTTATAAAAGTAATGATTTTTCATGCAAGTAATGAATTTACATATTATAATTAGTTAATACTTGTATATATATTAAACATATACAAAACAAGTTTTTTCTAAATCATTTTTTTTTTTCTGTTAAATGTAGATTGATTGTTGATGCAATAAAAATAATTGATACTCCACTGATAGCTTATAGCACTAATTATTTATTTTTTTTAATGAGGTTTGTCTGATTCTTTTATTTAAAAGAATTCTAAATGTTCCAAATAATTTGAATAAAGAGCAAATGTTAAATTTGCTTTTCTAAAAATGTTTAGAATAAATCAAATCACGAATATGATTCTACAGAAGAAGGTATTGTTTCTCTTTGAAAACTATCTGTATAATTTATACAATATATAATTTTATTATAATTATGCTTTATTATTATCATTTCTGTAAATTGATACTGTTAATGTTTATGAGAAATTTGATTTGTATAATAAAATATAGTAATTAAAGTCGATGTCATTTCCTTTTTAAGACTGAGGGCCTATTAGTCTCAATCTGGGATTTTTGCGTTGCCAATTTCGATAGTTGGACATTTGTCGAAATCTAAAATTTATCGAAAATATAATTGAATATTTATTTGAATCAAATTGGAGCGTAAAGGTTGATATTTTTTTATTTATTACCAACTATGCGAAAAATACCAGAGCCGGGAATCGAACCCGGGCACCTCCGCTTATAAATAGATTAAAAATTTCTAAATTGAAATTTCATGGTCTGTGGAGTTGTGCTACGATTATTATTATCTCACCTGATATATCTGCGTTTGCAGACTCGGTGACTTTGCCAACGAATATTATGCGAGAAGTGCCTAGCTGGTTGTCAGCCAGGGTAGCTCAGTGATAGAGCATCCGCGCGTTAAGCGGAGGTGCCCGTGTTCGATTCCCGGCTCTGGTATTTTTCGCATAGTTGGTAATAAATAAAAAAAATCAACCTTTATGCTCCAATTTGATTTAAATAAATATTCATGGTTGATGAATTCATTAATAAAAATTTCTATAATTGAATAATTTGAAAGCAATGTTATAATTTGAAAAAAGAAAAAAAAAAAAAAAAAAACTAATAGTCCTCAGTCCTAAACTAAATTCTGCTTTTGCCAGAATTTCATCAAATTTTTTATTATTATTATTATTATTATTATTATTAATTTTCTTTTTTTTTTCTTTGAATAACAATAATTAAAAACTTTTGATGAAATTCTAGCAAAAGCAGAATTTAGTTTAGGACTGAGGACTATTAGTTTTTTTTTTTTTTTTTTCTTTTTTCAAATTATAACATCTCTTTCAAATTATTCAATTATATTTTTGATAAATTTTAGATTTCGACAAATGTCCAACTATCGAAATCGACAATGCAAAAATCCCAGATTGAGACTAATAGGCCCTCAGTCCTAAAAAAAAAAAAAAAAAAAAAATGATTTTTCTTTAATTTTCCCATTGTTGAGATTAAAAAAAAATAAAAATTATAAGAAAGTTGACATCAGATTTTCATACTTTTTAAAAAAATCTAATTGTCCGATCGATAAGTTAATTAATCTGACGGATTCATAAAAATTTCCCCTTTCATTTGGTACCTTATTTGTAACTAAATTTTGATTAGATTTTTAAAAATTAATTAAAATATGAAAATAATAACCTGGTAAAAGCTTTTAAAATGGAGATTTAAATTTTTAATTGTTGCCACCCCCCCCCCCCCCCCACCCCCCCCCCCAAAAAAAAAAAAAAAAATTTTTAATGAAATTCTGGCAAAAGCAGAATTTAGTTTTGGACGGAGGACTATTATTATTTTATTTATTTATTTATTTTATTTTTTTTTTTTCAAATTATAACATCGCTTTCAAATGATTCAATTATATTTTCGATAAATGTCCAACTATCGAAAAATGATTTCGGCAAATGTCCAACTATCGAAAAATGACACTGCAAAAATCACAGATTGCGACTAATAATCCTCAGTCCTAATTAATAATAATCAGTATCGAAACAAACACTGTCGAAAACTTTTTTTTTTTTTAAATAATTTTGAGTTAAAAAATAAAAAGTGTGCATGCAAAAAGAAAAAGAAACAAGATAAAAGTTTGAATTTGAGTTGGTAATTTAAGGATGCCATTGATATAGTACATTTTTTAAATTTTTGTTTATTTAATTTTTAAAAAAACTGTTTATAAAGTAAGCCCCTATATTGCTAGTTCTTAAGTTACTAAAAAATTGCCTTTATAATATATGTGTGCAGCAAGTTTTAACTTGTTCCAATATGATATATTTCCTTTTGATATCTTTTGATTTCATAAAATTTTATAAGTAAATACTAGATATTTCATCAAATAACAGGCATAAAAGTTGTTATTTGTACAATTTTTGCATTTTTGTTCTTTGAAATTATTTAATAATATTTACGAAATAAAACTGTAGAAGTTTTTTATACTAACTAGATTTAAAAGTACCTAAAGTATTTAAGGATAATGTTAAAAATGATAAAAACCTAAAAAAGATTTTACTTTAACAAATGTTTTCATCTGACTATGCAACCTTCATCACTCCATAAGGTAAATTAGCAGCTGCTGGTTTTGTTTCTTTCTCTCTTTTCTTTTCGAGCATGGAGTGCCAGCTTGCATTATTCTTGACAGCTAAGATCTCAGCTGCTTTGTTTTTTGCAGCATAAAAATAATTATAATTACAATAATTATTTATATTGTAATTACAATAGTTATTTTTACCCATAAACACAAAGCAACTGAGATCATGATGCCTGCAATAATATAATAATTGTTATTTTTATGTTCTAAAACGGGAAGCAGTTCAGATCTTAGCAGAACCAGAAACATGCAGCAGCAACATAGAGCCATCAGAGATCCACACAAACACTTCATGCTTTGAAGGAAAGAAGAAAAAGAAACAAAAGTAAGAGCTATCAGTTCACATTATATCGTGATGAAGAATGTGTAGTCAGATGAATGTTTGTCAAAGTAATTCTTTTAGGGGTTTATTATTATTATTATTATTATTTTTGACATTGTAAAAGTTTTTTTTTTTTTCTTCTGATTAATGATCTGTTTCATAATATGCAATATATACCTTTTTTTTTCTTCTTTTGTTAACATTATTTACATTTCATGTCAAATGATTGTAAACACTGATCATAAATATTGACTTTGCATTAATCACTTCAGTTACAAGAAAATAAGTCATGTTTTAAGTATCGAAATAGTTTTTTTCTCACCACATAGTTTAATTTTCTTTATTTTTAGTGCAATGAAGTCTTCCAAAGTTCGTGAGGATGGTAATCCCGTTCCTCGACCACGCAGTGCCTCTACTAGTGAAAATTCTAACCCTGGTAGTACTAGACGTCCAGTTGGAGTTGTAGCCCCTCAAGTAGCATCATCTGCAAGTAGTAATGCACTTTCAAATAGTAGAGAAAAATGTGATAGTTTACCTACTAGACCAAAAACTCTAAGTGAAATTCCTCATAATTGTGTTTTCAAGTGAGTCAAATGGATAAAATATTTATATATATATATATAGTTAAAAAAAAAAAAAAAAAAAGGTAAAAGCATTTTTAATGGAAAAAGCAAATTAACCTTGTAGTTTTCAATTACCTTAGTTTCTGTTAATATTAACAAGAATCAAGATCATTAATTTGTATTACAGGTATGTTATATGTTTTAGAGAATGATTTATAAATTTTGTTTTTTATGATTGCTTTTTTCTTTGCTTACTTTTGTAAAATTTCATGATTTTTTAGTTCCCCATCATACTATAGGTATGGGGAACTTAGGTAATCGTGAAAATTTTCGACCTTGGTTTTTTGACTTTTTTACACATTTTCAAGTGTGAGGAATCCGAAAATGACAAAATTTGTATGGTGTCTGTCTGTAGGGTGTCTGTTAGTCCGTTAGTTTGTTAGTCTGTGTACACGATATCTCAAGAACAAATTGTCGCAGAGAGGTCAAATCAGTTTTAAAATATTACTTTCGACACTGACAAGAGCCCTATTCATTTGCAACATTCGAATTTAAAAACTTCGTAAGTTATTAGAAATTTAAGATTTTCTTAACATGGGAGAATAGGATAAAAATTCACTTAAATGTGCATTAAATGGAAACTTGTTACTGTAAAAATGTCAGACCAGTTTTAAAATATCAGTTTTGATGCCGGAATGAACATCAGTAACTATAAATATGCTACTTTGAAAATTTTGCAAGTTATTGGAAATTTACGAATTTCTTAACATGGCAGTATAGGGCAAAATTTCACATAAACGTCAATCTTGAGGGATATTTTTATCGTAAAGGTGTCAAACCACTTTCGAAATATTATTTAGGATACTGACATGAATATCATAGACTATGATTTTTCCAATTTAAAAAATTCGTAAGTTATTTGGAATTTACGATTTACTTAACATGTCAGAATAAGGCAAAATTGAGCATAAACTTCTATTTTGAGGATCATAAATACATTACACAACTTCAAAATTACATTTATGATATTTGTTTGAACATGATTGAATACGAATATTCTAATAAGAAATTTTCGTAAATTATTCGTAATTAACGATTTTATCAACATAGCGAAATTGTAAATTGTTCATATAAATATGAATTTTGAGGATTATTGCATTGGAAATAGTAGCATGAAAACTAAACAACGGAATTGATCCTTATAAAATAAATGAATAGATTAGAATAAGATAAATATATATGGAAGTGAACGGTGGATAGCCTATTAGGCGGGGGTTTCGTTCTGTCACTGTATCAAGCTTTGGTCAAATTCATTTTTTTAAACATGATTATAATATGTCTCGCACTAGAAATTTATGAGAACATAAATATGGTGGGGAACTGAGCAGAGTCCACCTATGCCAACTAGTTTAATGTATATATATCAATACAAAAACCCTTAACAGGTTAAAAGTTTGTGACGCAGCTACTTTATGGCTATAAGAATTTTTGAAATATGGGTCTTAAAAATAATGATATCAAGTTTTATGTGACACTTTGCTATTAATTAAAATGTACATAATTTTCTTTTATTTGATCATTTCCTTTTTTCTTCTATTTATAACTACAATGCAAACATAATATTTTTAACTTCAACATAGACAGATAATAAAATATACTTACTGATGCCTTTTCATTCGCATTTCAAATTCAAAATAAAGGTTTTAAAAGGAATGATATCAAAATTCTAGTGACGCCTCGATTTCACTTTAAAAGATTTGTTTTTAGATTGCATTAAAATTACATTTGTTTTTTCTAATAAATTATATTTACACATTGAAACAGTGCTTTTAATTTTCAAATATACTGTCAAATAATCACACTTTCACAGAGTTTGCATTTTAAATTAAATTTTTTTTTTCAATAAATTGATTTGTCTTTTGCGTCACGCTATTCAAAACTACAAGTAAAATTTGTGCAAATGTTTTCTTTGCATCACACTATCTCTGCACATATTTTCAGACAGTTGGATACTATGATACAAAGTAATATTTACATAAATTTTACTTACAGTTTTGAATAGCGTGACGCAAAAGACAATTCAATTTATTGGAAAAAAAAATTTAATTTAAAATGCAAACTCTGTGAAAGTGTGATTATTTGACAGTATATTTGAAAATTAAAACCACTGTTTCAATGTGTAAATATAATTTATTAGAAAAAACAAATGTAATTTTAATGCAATCTAAAAACAAATCTTTTAAAGTGAAATCGAGGCGTCACTAGAATTTTGATATCATTCCTTTTAAAACCTTTATTTTGAATTTGAAATGCGAATGAAAAGGCATCAGTAAGTATATTTTATTATCTGTCTATGTTGAAGTTAAAAATATTATGTTTGCATTGTAGTTATAAATAGAAGAAAAAAGGAAATGATCAAATAAAAGAAAATTATGTACATTTTAATTAATAGCAAAGTGTCACATAAAACTTGATATCATTATTTTTAAGACCCATATTTCAAAAATTCTTATAGCCATAAAGTAGCTGCGTCACAAACTTTTAACCCGTTAAGGGTTTTTGTATTGATATCATTACTTTTTAAAGGTTATTGATTAAAAGATCACACAAATGAGTTTATAGCACTATATAAAAAGTATTTTTGTATTAAATTTAACTTGAAAGTAAATTTTAAAATTATACAGCAAATGATAAAACTTTAAAGAAAAACAGAACAATACAAAAACATACTACTTTGGGGTGGGAGAAGCTATTACATACAATAAAATTGCATAACATGTAACTATTAGAAATAAACTTTATAAACTTTTGAAAGCATTTTCACAAGAAAAAAATTTTTTTTTTACTCATACTGAAAAAGTATTATTAAAATAAAAAAAGATTTTAACAGCTAATTTTTTTTTCCATTGGCAACTCCATATTATTACAGAAATATATGAAACTTGTAACATTTATTTTTTTATATAATGAACATCTGAACATTCAATTGGTAATGTGGGTCCCCGGGAGAAGAAAAATATTTAAAAAAAATTACTCCCTATTATCCACAGAACAAGGTGGGGGTATCACCGTTACCAATGGAACGGCTCATTGTTGCCCACTTTTGTTCAGGCATTATGAATATAAATATTTAAAAAAAAGAAAGCTTTATAAAAATTAAACAACAGATGGCAAATTTTTACTCAAAACTCCTGTGTAGTAATTCTTAATGGTTACCTGATGTATAAAAATAGATGTATAAAAATTTTCTAAACTAAAAAGGTTATTCTGTTTTTTCAAAAAATAAAATGTAAATATTTTTGCTATTCCTTGGCCATGAACACTTATAAATTTCAGTATCATCTGCTTTGTACCAATGTTTGTTTTTTCGAACTATAGCTGTATAATGGCCGCTTGTTGCACTTTTACCATTATGAAATATTGCACCTTTTAATATGTAATTTTTATCACAAAATTTTATTTTACTCTGTGTAACTCCTGACAGTAACAAGTTTGTATTTTTCTGCATGTTTGAATTTATTAATTGCAATGAAAAAATTAAAACATTTTGTGTATTTTCAATGTTAGTTTTAGTAATTAAAACATTAACGTTATTACAATTAGGGCATTTTGCTTCTTTACATAAATTTGAATTCCAGGCATTAAAATTATAGTCAAGTAACTCCTGAAATTGAAATTTGTTTTTTGTTATTGGTATTATTAATTTTCCTATTTGAGTTTCAATCGCTTCTTGGTTATCATATTTACAATTTTGACATCTATAATAATTTTTAATATCAAATGACATAAGAAATTTTAAATATCTATATTTATCAAGAAGTAACTGTAAAAATTCTGTGCTATCCTGCTGCTGTTTAATATCAAACATATCATCATCATGAAACTCTAATTGTAATTTATGTGAATCTAAAGCACTACTGGATATGGAACTTGAAAAATCTAAACATAGTTTTTTTAATTCTGAATGTGTGGATAACATTATTGCAGAGTTTATACACTTTATATTAAAAAGACATTGTAAGACAGAGTTAACGTAACAGGAAACACCATATGGATTATTAAAACCATGAAAATTACTTAATGATTCTATTATGTCTTCTCCGTGTTTCTTAATTTGTGCATTTTCTATATCAATTAATGGAGGTGTATGCAAGTGTGTTAAGTAATTGTTTTTATCAGGCACATTCTCATTAACAGTTTTGTCTAATGAGAACAGTTTTATGTCTGGTTTAAATGTAGATTTCAATCTATTATACTCTAAAATTGCACTAGTCTGAGCTTGAATTTTATTTGGATTTAAATTAATTATGTGTAGACCATCTAAACATTTAACTCTGGATAAAGCAACATACACCTGACCAGATGAAAATATCGAGCTACCTATATCTACTACACAAGTGTCTAAAGTTAAGCCTTGGCTTTTATGGATAGTTATTCCATATGCTAAACAAATCGGAAACTGCTTTCGAAAAACAAATATGTTTGTAAATAACTGAAATTTTGAGGTTACAGGTTCTATGTCAAATTCTCCAGTTTCAAATTTTATTCTAAGTTTATTAATATTTTCGGTTGCAAAATTATCTTTATAAATTTTAATTATAAAACCTATTGCTTCATTTACTAAGCCATTAGTTATATCTATATTTCTTAATAAAATAACTTTTGCTCCTAATTTAATTTCTATTTCATCTTCTAACCCTGCAGTTCGACTATTATCTTCGTTAATCTTATTTAAGGATTTCCATGCTTTATCTTTTTGTGCATTAGTTTTTGCTTCAATTATATCTATAGCTTTGAGAATAACTTTTGGTTCATTTGAATATTCTAGCATTGCTGCATTAAAAAGATTACACTGCTTCTTTGTTGGGAATAAACAAATAGTTTTATATTCTAATTTTATTACATATTCAACTAGTTCTTTCATACAGTCCGATGGATTATTAGATTTTAAAACAATTTCTCTTTCACGTAAAATTAACTCATCAGCATCAGTTAATATACCGACACGGATTGAATCTAAAATGGATGCATATACTTTATCTGTCTGTTGCCTCATGTTAATGGACAACTCATCATAAGTAAGCAATTCTTGCCAAATATTTATAAAATGTAATCCAGAAAAATGTGTAGCACTGACTTCTTTAGAAATATTCACAAATGGAGAATGTCCCATTACAGGTGGAAGTTGCAATAAATCACCAAAAAACAAAATGTTTATTCGCCCGAACCAACCATCATTTTCATCTATAGTGTCAAAAATTTCCGATAACCTCATGTGAATATGCATTAACATTACATTAGAAACCATGGACACTTCATCTAAAATAAGCAAAACTAGATTATTTAATTCAGCACGAATAGAATTTAATTTATCATCAGATAATTTACTGTATTTTGGTATAGTCCCATGTTCAACTGGTAATTGCAATAAGTGATGAATAGTTAAGCCATTTATATTAAAAGCAGCGATACCAGTTGGTGCTGTTACAGCAACTTTATTAAATTTATTTGAAATATAACATCGGATAGCTTTAATTAAATATGATTTTCCTGTTCCTCCTATTCCAGACACAAATTTTCTCAAAATTGAATTTGGAATCAATCTTTTGTTACGATTACTTGATGTACAAGCATTCATTTCTTTAATATATTGTTCTAAACAACCTACAACTTCATTGAGAACACGTTTTTGATCTACATTTAAATGTTCAATCATACTATCAATATCTTCCTTAGACAATAACTTCTCAAAGTCTTCTATTTCATTCCCTATTGGTTCAACAAAATTAATAATATTAAAGTTATCACCACCATCATGGTTATTTGAAAGCATTTGTTTTTCTATATTTTCTATGTCTGAATTCAAATCACTTTTAGCCTGCTGTATTTCCTCTAAACGCTCATGATATTTCATTGCCTCCAGTAAATTTTCCTTGCAATCAGCAAAAGACTCACTATATGTATTAAAATCACCTCTTAGTTCAGAAACAGCTCTCCATGGCTTAAACAAGATTAATAAACAGAAATAATAATTTTCTGGTTCTTGTTTACAATTGAAATTATAATGGTTAATTAAATATGGAATTTTTCTTTTGCGTAAATGTTTTTCTTCATACTCATAAGAAATTACTTTTTCAGAAGGTTTTTTATCTACAATATCATACCATCTGGAAAAATCAAACAAAGAAAGATTCTCAAGTTGGATTGGCCTACGTGGGTAATGGGTATCAATCCAACTTGAACAGTATATATCAGTTGCATCGCCACTTAATTTCTGTAGTTCATTCTGTTTTTTTAATTTACGAGATCTATGAATTTTTACGTCTAACCACCTGATAACCGTACCAGAATCTGTTCCAAATAATGAGTGTGATAATAAAGTGTCAGCGGCTTCTAAAGCCCCACATTCCCGATTTGATAATGTTCGTAAACCGAAATTCCATAAACGATTATATAAAGGTTTTGTGGAATAAAAATCACTGAAATCATCAGATGCAAATGATTTTTCAGCTTTAGTTTGATATTTTGTTATGTATGTAGTTAAAGACGCTGACTTTTCACCAATAAACTGAATATCTACATTACCACACCAGGCTAGCATTATAACTGCATTATAATCATTAATGTATAACTCATCTTTATTTCGCGGCAAATTATACAAACGAGTTTTTGTCAACTTTCTTCGACCTATTACTGCATCAGCAACTTCATTAATGTGTAAATATTCAGAGATTTCCCGTGGAAAGCTAAACCTACAAACTCTAATTGTTTTATTCTTAACCTTTTTAGCCCGCATACAATATGAATTATGTTTATGGATTTGATATTTCATAACACGATCATGAAGTAGTGGAAAATTACTTTTACTGGGAATTCTGCAGGTTATATATTTATTTATAAATTCAGCAATGGAATCTAAACTAGCTTTTCCTAATATTGGGGCATCCTTCATCCATAGCAATAAATGAAAATGTTGTAATCCACGTGACTGATACTCACGGCGCCAAGCATAATGTTCAACTACACCTAACGGTCCATTACTAGAAGTTATAAAATCTAACATAGCTCGAAATTTATTTTCTATAAAGCGTGATGTATTTACTGGGTCTAAAGCTATTAAATGTGATAAAGGTTTATCTTTGTATTTTGTATTTGTTTGTCCTAGATACATATGCAAATCTTCCCAATGATATTCACTTGGACTCAAAGTTAAAAAGAACGTAGCAGGGCCATAGTTCTTCACCATACAGTTTAAATCATTGCGTGGTTTTGACCAAAACTGTTCTGTATTTCGTAATCTACTAAAAATTGTGGATAAATTACCCTCTAATTCTTTGCTCGCAATCATATCTAAGCATTTTTTTGCAGTAAGATTTGATGTAGAATTTGTAATATTTAATTTATGAAAAATTCCAGCTTTTAACTGTCTGATATTAGCATTGTTTAGTAAATAAAACAAATATTGTAAATTTAGTCGAAACTGTGAATGAGAAGATTTTAATAAACATTTAATAAAATCGGCTACTGGCAAATTAATCAGTCGTATTTCAGAATTACCATTTTCACCATAACAAAATAAGTCTGGAAAGCATTTTAAATCTAACTGTACATCACGGTCATCCAAATGTTTTTCCATAATTTGTAAAAACTGATATATTGTGCTAGAATCCATGTTAATCCTTTTTTCAAATAATGGATGTATTGTCATGTTATTGTAATAACAATCTGTCATGTCTTTTTGAGTTAACATAGCATCCGCTACTTCTGGAATTTCATCATTATCGCAATCTAGCTTAATATCACAATTTTTTACATTTTCTAGCAATTTATCAGCTGAAGTTGGTATAATGATATGGTGATACAAAGGATTATTATTTTTTAACCAATGTAATGCTTCAAAAATTTTATTGATGTTAATTAATGATTGCCAAATGTGATTTTGTTTAGATGGTACACTACGAGTTAACACATAAAATTCCTGATCTGCCATTAGTGCATCGGATGGATTGGGTAATTTTTTAAGCGTCTGTTCTAATGGCAATGGCAAATGAAAAACTCTACCTGTCATTTTCTTAACAAGACCCACTAGTGGTTTTTTAGTACTTCCCTGAACTGTACCCATCCTAGTGATAACTTGAAAAGCTTTTGCACGTTGAATTAAAATTTTTTCAAATTCATTTAAAGTAGAAATACATTTTGGAACTGGTTTGAATGTCAAATTATTTAATATACATGTTGGTGGCATTTGATTAGCTTTAAATTTATTTACACAATACAAACAAATATAATTTAAATCGCCAAATTTTCCTTTGTAATAATTTACTAATTTTTTCCACTCTGTGCCTGTATTAAGAGGCAAACTAGAAATTAAACGAACATTCCGTTTATGACAAAGCTGTAAGCAAGAAACATAAGTATTAACTGGCCAATCTGTATCTTTTACCTTGAATTTATGAAAAGCTTTCTGAAAATGATCGAAAATTTCTCCTTCTTCCTTAAACGGAAATGAATCAACAATAAAAGAGCAACTTTTAATACTAATTTTGTCACAGATATCTGTTAAACATTCTAAATTCAAATTGAAAAGAGAGAATTCATAGTAATTTATACTTTTTTCAGCATGCAAAATTTTATAGATTAATCTCACAATTTGACGAATATCTGGAAAATTTGGGGCAATTGAACGAAAAAATAGTAAAACAGAATCGCAGTTGTCATTGACATAACAGAAAGATGGATGACCTAGCTTACATTTATCATAATTATGTGAATCACTTTCATTGCATTCATTAGAAATGTTCCCAGTGCCAAATGTTTTCTTTAATGCATAATTCCTACAATTATTGATATTTTGAAAAAACTGTAAGATTTGTGAACACTGTAAATTTAGAATAACATTTATAACAGTTAGAAGACGATCAAATATTTTTTGTTTGTTGAGTAAACATATATTAGGGTTGCAAATCCAAGTGGTGCATCTGTCACCATATTTAAATAAATTCATAACTTGGCCGTTAATGTTACATTCTAAATTTGTTTCATAATTTATAGAAAGATTAGTATAAGTTGAATCAGTAAAAAAAATTTCTGATGTTGAAGTATGAAGAGAATTTCCGACTAATGCATTAAAGCACTCAAATCGATTCCCTTTACGACCCCTTGCAATTAAGCCATCATTAAGATTAAAGTTAAGCTTCCTAACAAATTTCTGCATTGCTGCCTTCTCAGAAACGCTAAGACGGCCACGCTCCACACTCGGAAAAACAGAGCACACAGGACGAGAATAAGAAATTAAAACATCAACTGAAGATGTAACAGGTAAATACTTACCTGTCTTAGCATGGACACCTCTGGAAAACATTCCAAGGAAAACTGCTGAAGTAGCTTCAATTCTTTCAAAACCTAGAAACATTTAGAAATTATTCTGACTAATGTAATAAATAAAAATGAAAGATTTCCTTTAAAAAAGAAATAAAAAATAAATTTTTATTAAACTTGAAATTTTAATAAATTATTTTAACATTTTGGTAATGTCTTCCAATATTTAAAAAAATAAAAAAAGAGGGGGATTTCTCTTTTAAGTAAATAGATGTAAAATAAAAAGTTGTTATCTTATAAAAATTATACATAAACATAACTGTAGAGATATAAGGTGAGAATATTAACTGAGAACGAGAATATTCTCCGATGCTCCAAATTCAGAGAAGAGAACAATCGATAATATTCTTATTTTTCTTAAATTTATAAAGAAATTTCCTGTTTATGACCTGAATTTAGTGATGTGGGGTAGAAAATTTTTTTTTGGAAAATTTTCCAACCAAAAAACAATTTTTTAGTAAATCTTCTGCATGATATATTTAAATTTTCTTTTATTAGTCATAATAATGCTATATACAGTGTGAAAAACAAAAGTTTCTGATTAAAGTCATCATTTAGAAAGTTACAAGATATATGTTTTGAGCAACTTGCTCATGAAAGAGGTTATTTATTATAATACAAGAGATCTATGGTTGCTAATCAGAATTTCAAATGTCCATTCAGTAAGTTTGTAAGAACATAATTATAAAGCATTTGGCAGCATAACAAAAAAAGAATATATTGATAAATTAATGCACTACTATATGGCTGAGCATGTGTATCTATTTTTCAAAATATACATTTGATAAATGATGATACGCCAATGTTTTTCAAACTAAGGCAGCAAATCTGACTTAGGTCACCTTATGGTCTCTGGTTCTGAGAGTAAAGGGCAAAACTGGGAAAATTTATTAGTGGCCAGTGGCCGGTACTGTCAGTTTCATTAGTAGCCACTTTTTTAAGTTAGTGGCCACTTTTCATATGATAAGACTATTTCTTTCAGATTGCAAAAAGCATTGTCACCATTTTGCGGTATAATTACCACAAGAAAAATATGAAAATAAGAAATACATATAATAATAAAATTAACACAGGGACACTGAAATTGTAATTTGTAATTACGCTCTTTTTAAAAATCCTAAATTAAAATCTGCTTAGGACTGTAATAATAACAGCAAAAGTTTTTATCTTTCAGATAATTCAGTAGTACTTTTTTTTTTCAATTTATTTAAGTGAAATAAGCTGTTATCATTCACAGTTTACATAGATATTTTCTAGTTAATGAATCAGCTGATTCATCATCATCACAACCTTTCACATGATCATGTGTAAATACAGTTAGCAGATTTATTATTTTTTCTTATTTCTAAAGACACACTTTTTAAAATGATTTTATTTCAATAGAATTAAAATATTTCCTCTTAAAAAGTATAGATATGGAAACTTAGCTGCTTTATTAAAAATAATTTACTTAGCTACCAAATTTGTAGCTTTAAAAATAGGGAGATTTCTACTTTAAAATGGGAAAGAAAAAGGAAGATTTCTACACAAAAGAAAGCAAATACAAATTTCTTTGAAAAATACACATTTAAGCCAAATCAAATTTTGATACACACATTTGTCAAATATCTTAAATGGGTTAAATATACATTAAATACTGTGGAGGCAATAATGGAAGAAGATTGCGCTTTGCAGGACATTTGATCATTAACTGCTAGTTGAAATGGAGCGCACATGTGTGTGTGGGGGAGGGGGGATACAACTATATACTTCTTTATAGGTTCTAGAATTTAATCAAGAAAGTTTAAAATGAATATTTACATTTATGTTATGGATTGAGAGATATTGTAAATCACAAGGTTTCAGTGGAGCATGTAATTGCCATGTTGGAGGGGGGGGGGGGGGAGGGATTACAAGAATTATGAGTAAGATATATTAAACAATTCTACTTCTTTACAGATTCTAGAATCTAATAAAGTAAGTGGAAAATAGATATTTATATTTTTGCAGCAAATGGAGAATGATTAGAAATTATAAAGCTTTCTATAAGCTGTGTGATCACAGATCGTTAGGGGGAGGGAAAGGGGGGGGGTCCAAAAAATTATATGAGTGAGATATATTAAACAATTCTACTTCTTTATAGGTTGTAGAATATAATAAAGCAAGTTTAAAATGAACATTGACATTTATGCCATGGATGGAAAAAGATTGGAAATCACTAGGCTTCGATTGCCTATCGTCGCTCGATTTTTAGAATCTTTTAATGATCACAAAAAGTGGCGATCGATGCATAATTTTTAATCGCCATCTTTTTTTATTTAGTCGCCATGTGGCCGGTGGCGACCGTTAATTTTGCCCTTTATCTGAGAGTGACTCTGAAAGTTAGAACATTGTCATAATCTTCATGAAATATTCAATGTAAAAAATAAATAAATAACAGAGCAAAACTTTAAAAAAAAAAAAAAAAAAAAAAAATGCTTTAATTACAAAATTGGCATTGTTGAAAATTTTAGAGAAAAATCTTATATAAAAACATAATTATATTTTTTTAAATCACATTTTAAAACTAATTTCTAATGTGGAAAAAAAAAAGTTTTTTTTTTTTTTTATGCAAGCAACAGGAAATACAATTAATTGCCTAAACAAAAAAACAGCAAGATTTTCATTAAAATTTACGGAAACCAAATAGATATAATGAATCACATCATAGCTTGTAACTGGAGGTGTAGTTGAAAGAACTCAATATTTCTTTATTTCCGAAATTGAATTGTACTTGAGAAATCTCATAAAGGTGTTACATTTAAAGTTAAATAATAACAATAATAAAAAAATCTCAAACATCCAGATTAATATTTTTGAATAGAGGATTACATCTAAAGCGCATAATTAATGGTCGCCACCGGCCACTAAATTAAAAAAGATGGCGATTAAAAATTATGCATCGATCACCACTAAAGTTGCCACTTTTGTGATCATTAAAAGTTAAAAATCGAGCAACAATTGGCAATCGAAGCCTTGTGATTTCCAATCTTTCTCCATCCATGGCATAAATGTCAAAGTTCATTTTAAACTTGTTTTATTATATTCTACAACCTATAAAGAAGTAGAATTGTTTAATATCTCTCACTCATATAATTTTTTGGATCCCCTTTCCCTCCATCTAACGATCGGTGATCACACAGCTTACAGAAAGCTTTATAATTTCTAATCTTTTTCCATTCTTTGCATAAATATAAATTATCTATTTTAAACTTGCTTTATTAGACTCTAGAGTCAAAAAGAAGTAGAATTATTTAATATATTATACTCATATTTTTTGTTATTCCCCCCGCCCCCCTTTTGCTAACGATTGGCAATCCTATACTCCACTGATGCCGTGTGATTTCCAATCTTTCTCTATCCATGACATAAATGTAAACATTCATTTTAAACTTGCTTAACTGGATTCTAGAACCTATAAAGGGGTAGAATTACTCTCATTCATGTATTTTTTTACTCCCCCCCCCCCTCTCCATTTTCAACTAGCAGTCAACGATCAGATGTCCTGCAAAGCACAATCTTTTTCCATTATTATTTTCTCCATAGTATTTAGTGTATATTTAACCCATTTAAGCTATTTGGCAAATGTGTGCATCAAAATTTGATTTGGCTTAAATGTGTATTTTTGAAAAATCTTCGTTTTTGTTTTCTTTAGGGTAGAAATCTCCCTATTTTTAAAGCTGCAAATTTGGCAGCTAAGTAGGTTATTTTTAATTAAGCAGCTAAGTTTTTATATCTATGCTTTTTTAAGAGGAAATACTTTAACTCTAGTGAAATAAAATCATTTAGAAAGGTGTGTTTTTAGAAATAAGGAAAAATAATAAAATTGCTAACTGTATTTACACATGACCATGTAAAAGTTATAGTGATGGTGATGAATTGGCTGATTCATTTACTAGAAAATATCAATATGAATTGTGAATGATAACAGGTTATTTCATTGAAATAAATTTGAAAAAAAAAAAAAAAAAAGTACTACTGAATTAATTAAAAAATAAAAACTTTTGCTGTTATTATTACAGCCTTAAACAGATTTTAATTTAGGATGCGCAATTTAGGATTTTTAAAAAGAGTGAAGATACAAATTACAATTTCATTGTCTATGTGTTTATTTTATTATACCACAAAATGGTGACAAAGCTTTTTGCAATATGAAAAAAATAGTATCATCATGTAAAAAGTGGCCACTAACTTAAAAAAGTGGCTACTAACAAAACTGACAGTACCGGCCACTGGCCACTAATGAATTTTCCCAGTTTTGCCCTTTAATTACATCTATTATCCAATACCACCAACTATTAAAAAATATGATTTTGTATTCGCAAACTATGTTTAAAAAAGAACAAATCGAAAAAAGTCAAAAGAATTTTGATGAAATGAACCTTTACATGGTCTGAGCAATACTTTACTAATTACCTTGTACAGTCAGCTGCAAAATTACTGATGTGCTAGCAATAATTTCTATTTAAAAGATGTGCAACTAATACTATTTTGTTAAGTAAATATTTATCGAATCATGATCTTAGTGCTATACTGTTTATAAAAAAGTAAGTTCCTGATAAAAATTAGCGATCAAACTAAAGAAAGAAAAAGAAAAATATAGACGTGTGTTTCAATAATTTTGCTGTCACTAGTAGCCAAACCCCATATTATTCTAAACAGAAATTCGTTATGATAATTACCTCTGTTTTTTTTTATTTTTTTTTTATTCTGTTTACTTTCAGAAAATTCACAATTGTTAAATTTGTTCTTGTTTTTCAAAAACAGTTTTTTTTTTTTTTTTTTTTACTGTTTTATTTTGAAATTATAAAGTGCAAAAAAGAACTCTGATCATTTTTTTCCACTTTGTAACTTCAGTATGAAATATTAAAAATTAAATAAATAAATTTTGGGAAAAACAAAGGCAAATTTAATTTTTCTAGATTTTTTATATAATGAAAACAGAATAATAATAATAAAAAAAAAATCATTAATTCTCATAAAAATTTTCCCTATATAATAAAATGGGGTTCAACTGTTGGCAGCGATATGTGAGGGTCTCTGGCAGCTACAGAGTGTTCACAGACACCTTTTTTATATAGATTAATTATTCAACCATTATACATGCAAAACAATCATTAAAAATTATAACTTTCTAGCTTTATACATGTTTAATAAACCATTAAATCATAATTTCTGTGTTTTGTTTATTAATTTCTTTTTGAATTGAATAATTATTCATACTTTTCTTTGAATAGTTTTGTTTACTTGTAGTTTTTAAAGTATTTAGTTTTATTTTACAAAATCTTCTGAATTTAGAGATTGAAAATTTTCCGTTTCAAAATTTTCTGGAAAACCCACATCCCTAATCTGAATTATAAAACTTAATCATAATTATTCAATTTTAAAGGCACAACTAGAACAAACAAACTTTATTTCACGATATTCTCTTTCAAATTCATAATTTTCAATTTGAGAATATGCTTCAGTAAGCTCCACAAAACAATTTTTTTAAAAGTTCATTAATTATTCCATTACAAAAAGCATTCAATGGCAAATAATGATTAATTATTCATATTAAAATACAAATTTCAATTTTTTTAATGTTTAAAGATTTGCATTTTTTTTTACAAAACAATAACTATAATTTGAAATTTAAAGAGAGTATTCTCCTTAGAAAGATTTTCAGGGGGAAAAAAAAATGTGGATAAATTTAAAAAATTTAATTTACATAATTAATATTTCTGCAATTCTTATCCTATATAAAAATAGTTTATTATCGATTATATTCATGATTTTTAACTAAGCAGTAATTTGATAGTATGTGCATGAAAACTAATTTGCTTGAAAAAAAAATTTGAATCCTGAAAGTCTCTAATTTAAAAATGAAATTGCACTAAACAGTCAGCAAATTTAAATTAAACAACATTTTATGGTAAATAATAAGTAAAATATGTTCCATTCAAATTTAAAACCAAAATAACATGCAACTTAAAAATGAAATTAATTTTATTTTGTAATTAGTTACTTGTTCTTGTTACATAAAATTTAGAATCAAAGTTAATAGTCATCTTCATTTTTCGATCAAAGATATAATGCTACCTTCTTTAATTACATACAACTTATCAACAACATTACTTTATTTAAACTCAATTCTTTCTTTGGTCAGGGTCTGATTATCGCATTTGTACATGGGGCCAGTGCCCTCAGCACAAAATTTCTAAGGAGTACAAAATTTTACTGACAGCTAAAAATATATTGTTTAAATATCCCGGCTCTTCCTTCAATCTGTGCTTTGTTTCATTTATATGAATAAAATTCCAAAATAACATTAGGCTTACTGGGAAACTTTTATTCATCTTTGGGAACAAAAGGAAAGAGATATTATTTCAGCACATATATTCAGTCGGCCTGTTTGCCTATTGAAAATTGTGTCTGAGCAGAAATAGATTAAGAAAAATCTTTTTTTTTTTTTTTGTACAATTTCACCCATTCTAAGGAGGCGCGGAAAATTGAAAGTGTTTCTGGGCAGAAAAGTTTGGCTTTGGCTTTTAATAATTTATGTTGTGAGCTAAAGCTAGAAATTAGCGGTCGCCACTTGCCACATGGCGACTAGATTTTAAAAAGTGGCGACTAAAGAAATTGCCTTTGGTCGCCACTGCAGTGGCCACTTCTCTTCTACCCATTCTTTATAAAATATACCCCATTCCAAGGCAAACTTGGATCGTGCGGCGGTTTTTTCGCGATAAACGCGCCGCACAAAGAATTCAGGCTATTCTAAAATCTAACCTTGCCACTTGCAAACATATTTCGGAAGTCAATTTTAATAGTAAACACTTAAAATTCTTCTACCCATTCTTTATAGAATACCCCATTCCAATGCAAACTTGGATCGTGCGGCGGCGTTTTCGCAGTAAACGCGCCGTGCGCCTCGAATTCAGGCTTTCTCAAATCTAACATCGCCACTTACAGACATTTTCGGAAGTCAATTTTAACAGTAAACACTGGAAATTGCCAGGTAGTCTTATTCATATACTAAAAAAACGTATGGCTTTTTTCCATTTTTCTATAAAAGTATTAGATTTTGATTTTTAAAAAATGTCAAAATGAGAGTTTCGTCCGACTTTCGGGAAAAAGAGACGAAAAGGAAGCTCGTGAGATAATCAATCGGCTGAAACTCAGATTGTATTACGTTCGCAGAAAAATTAATTAATAATATAAATTAATAATATATATATTTTGAGGACAAAATATATTATAATAGAGTAATAAATATGTTTTCTAATCTTCAATCCATACAGTTACAACCACTGGTTATAACTAGTTAAAACTAGCATGGCAATAACTGGCAGAAACTAAGAAATGATACAAATAAGAATTTTAATCTGTAATAAACCATAAAATTTACATAAGCATTCAGTATGTAAATAATTAATCAGAAATTTTTAAAATGAACATACCAAGATCTTTGCTGATTAAAATATATATAGTTGTTTCAAGGCTAAAGAATAGCTTTCTTAACAAGATACTTTTATATGGTTATCTTCTAACTAAACATTTTTAATTCACTAACGTTATTCAATATTGTGTAATTTCCATTTAAAAGTTTTTTTTTTAAGTTAAATTTACGAAAAATTTATAATATTTTGACACATTAGACGATATAAACTTATGCAAGAAATTAAAACTATCCACTTATACAAATAAAAATGATTCCTGTAAAAAATACATAAGTAAATAATTGAAGCAAAAAAAATTACATAAAGAAATAAATTTTAATGAAATACTATATTATACAATCCTTATTTTATGTTATTTACAGATGAATAAATTTATCATTCATATGTTATTTTTCTCCCGAAGTATTCTATGGCATATAGCTAACTTTGCTAATATGCTAATCTTTCTAAACCAAAATATTTCTTAATTTGTTCTGAGTGAAAGAAAATATAGAAAATATTTTTTCAATATCAATAAGTTTTTACTGAAAACTACATGATTTATAGAACATGTGTTTGTAAATATAATTTATGAATTGATTAGTTATTACAAGAGTAAATTACAACCAGTATGGATGTACAACCATTTTAAATAAGCGTGTTTTTATTTCCCCTGTTCATTGTTTAATATAAAATATTAAAAGCGATTTCCTACTTTTTTCTTATAAATACAAAATTCAAATTAATCTAAATTGTGTATACGTAAAATTACAAAACCATACTGTAACAAAAAATAATTACATATTTTTCATAATACATACATACATATATGTGTGTGTATGCGAAGTGGCTAATCGGACCATCTTTTCCAAGGAAAATAAGTTAGAACTGATAAAAGAGTAAAATTTAGAAATAATAAAATGTGTCTTGTCTCCGTGCATGAAAAATTATCTTTTCTACTTTTTGAGTGTGGGAGTGGGGTAGAGATTAATTATTTTCACAGAAATTTTGTACTCTAAATTATGCTAAACTTCTTCATAAAAGGGCAATAACTCAAAATAATTTTTAAAAAGCAAAAATGAAAATAATAAAGTTTTCGAAAATTCAATGACAAAAATAAAAAATTATTGTCTATTAATATATATATTAATAGGCAAGCATAAAATTTGTAGTCCCTTTTTAACATATTAATTATGGGAGTAGAGGGTTGAAAATGGTACCATTCGAAAGGTATGGTAGGTAGCCAGATGCTGTGAACACAAAAATTATTTTCTTATGATGTCAAGAAGGTATTTAAAAGCACATATATTTTTTTATGCATTTTCCCCATTTTTCCCTTTCATACAAGTATTCCTTTAAAAAATACCTAAAAGTTGAAAGTTGTTAAATCTGGCAATTTCATAAAACTCAAATAAAACCATAGACACAGTAATTTATCTAATGTAGCATCACTATACGCATGCGACGTGATAACATCACTGGCTGTTCGTGGAGCCACGAAAAAGATTTTCTATGTTAATCATCCATTGGAATTTTTTGTAAATAATTATTAAAAATTAACTGAAATTATCTCCGGATTTTAACAGGGTTCATACTCAAATATGGAAAAAAAAATTCCCTGAGTTTTTCCTGAGTTCCCAGACAATTTTCAAGAAAATATTAGCGACATATTACAAGAAACGCTCCTCTAGACAGATCAAAATACAGCTACTTCCACTGTATGATGTCATATTACTGCCGATCATGATAGAAATTCAGGTATAAATCATTATTTGCATGCGTATTTTCACAATACATAATCATCTAAATTTTGATATGAAGCTAAACAAGAAAAACATACCTTAAGAGGGAAAAAAAAATTTGTTTTTCCAGGTTTTATAACTGATTTTCCCTGACTTTCAAAAACCATGGTTATTTTAACAATGTATATTAAGAGAGCAATCAATAATATGAAACAATATTTCATACAACAGATATTACAAAAATATACATCTGGTATGCATATTTTCGTATTACGTTTTTAATCGCCAGGCAGTGGCGGCTTGTGCACTGAAAACAGGTGAAGAGGCACACTGTATTCATTAATAGAATATAAATTTACATTTACATAAGTATTTTTAGTTAAGACCATGCTTAATAAAAATTATGCATTAAAAATACTTCAATATTACTTTTGAACTCTTCACCTATTTTCGGTTGCCACTGTCGCCAAGTACAAAAAACGCCATGGACAGTTTTGAAATTAAATTAAGCACATGTGCTTGATAATTTATAATTATATCCATATATGGGGATTAAAATAGGAAAATATTTTTTTTCAAATTTTACTAGTATTTTTTTACAAAAAATCCAATGGACGATTAACATAAAAAATCTTTTACTTAGCCCCAACAATGGTCAGTGACGTCACACTTTGCTTGCGCATATCTTTTCCATCAGTAAGAAAAAAGTAGAAGATATAGAAAAAATTTTGATTTCCGGTTTTCGATAAATTTACACGTTTTGAGATTTCCTTGCATTTCAATTAACTTAAATCGACTACTTATTTTTGAAAAAGTGGATTTATTATTCTTTCCTCTGCATATATAAGAAGAAAGTATAAGATTCAGAAAAATTTTAGATTCTCGGTTTTTGATGAAGTTACATGTTTTGAAATTTCCCGAACTCAATTCGACCAATTTTGCAAAATATCTTTCTCTTTGAGTTCAAACACTGTACTTTATGAACCAATGGAATTAATTTAACAGAATTTGATATTTGGTTTGACATGGTACCGATTAGCTTTTGGGCTGTATCACCACACAAGGGGGTTTTCACATTGCGATTTTCTCTCATTTCAGATAGTTTTTTAGATAGTGATAGAAATACTACAATTTTAATGACAAAATCTATTATATTAGAGTAATAAATAAAATACATAGTAAATAAAGCACAACGAAAACATGAAAAAGCTGAAAAAAAAAAGAGAAGCTAAATGTAGGAATTTTATTTTACACGTGCATCAAAAGTTTAATAAAACTATAAAAAGTTTAATAAAACTATTAAAATACTATTTCTTACCTGAAATTAAATTATTTAGAAAATCCAAATAAACGTTGAAATCCGTGGATTATATATTCTAGAAATAGCAAAAATAAGAATAATGTATAAAAGCAATCAGCAAGAGATTACAAGTCTCATGCTAACAAACCAAATTGTTGTTGTTTGCAATGTTGCCAATCAGAAATTTGCTTTTTACATTAACTGTTTGTGGCCCAGCGAATGAATACATAGAAATATTTTCTCCTTAAAAAATTGTAACTTTATCATCAACAATTATGAAATAGAATCACCATAATTATAAAATAGTTCCCTATTTAAAATATTATCAAAATAGTTTTTTGACGAAATGCGAAATTTTAAAATCTTAAATATTTCCTTTATAACAAAAAATATATATATTTAAGTGAAATTTTATTTCGTATATATACAATAAATATTTAAAAGAAACAATAAAGTTTCTTTCTTGCATTAAAAAACAAAATCTTAATTTTTTATTGACTGCATTCAGATTGAACCAACCAACCAACTACAAGACCAAACCGAATAACACCTGTTCAGAATTCTGAGAATTATCAATAGAAATCTTTGCATCGCGTAGTAAAAATAGTTCGATTTTTAAACTGAGTTATAAAAAAAACAAGAGTTTTCCTAGGGAAAAGGGAGATGTCAGGCACGTCAGATAAAAGCGATTAATATCATATATAAATTAAACTAAATTCGCTCAAGCCATATTCAAGAAAAAAATCTTACACATTAGGCTGCCCATTTATAGCTTAAATGAGCCAATTCATATCTCAAAATATATTGCACGCAGAAATGTAGGGATTTCAGGGTAGGATCAGACAGAAGGTGAAAGACTATTTTGAAATTATCAGAACATAACCTCCCATATTTCCTGAGATATTAAGTGTCGGCTTTCAGCGGTCTCTTTGATCTTTAAATTCCTGTATATATAAGTGTCGCAGTTTCGTTCATTTTTCCGTTTCTGCTGAGTGTCGTGGCGTTCGTTTGTTTTTGCGCTTGCGTCACTTGACTCTGCCGAGTCTCTTGATATAATAATCAATAATGTGTATCTTGTTGAGAAAGCAATGTTTTTGATTTTTTTTTTTTTTTTTTTTCTTATATTTCAGCTTGCAAAAGTTCTTAATTACATGTAAGATTTAATTTCCATAGAACTTGTAACCATAATTTTGCTTTTAAATGTAGAATCCATGAATATGCTTTTACAACTGATATTCGTAAAATGTTTAGAGTGATTAATATGAATGCAACTCAAAGAGATTTATTGTGTATTCTTTGGAAAGATGCAATTCATGATCCTATCAAGATTTATCAGTTAATCAATATTACATATGACACTACAACAGTGCTGCATTTTTTTCAACTAGATCCTTAAAGCAACTAACCATTGATGATGGTGAAAGGTTTCAATGGGTTCTTCCCACCTGACGTCAGAGGTCACATGATAGGTGATACACAAACAGCAGACGAATTCTTCTATATCTATAGTGATTGCTGAAATAACATATTTTCTATTCTTATTTTTGATCAATCTTATTTAATCTGTGTTATTTTTTTTATACATCATCATCTTTTGTTTGCTGTATACAATTACATTCATCATTTAGTTTATATTTGTTATTGATGTTCATGGAGAACATGTTAAATACTCTGATTTTTTTTACTTAAATCATTGACAGTGCACATCGTACAGTGTAAAGCCATTTAGGCCAGTAATTAACTTTTTGTACCTTTATGCAATTACATTTAATTGAAAACATTTTAAAATTTCAAATTATAATCCATAAACATTCCACAAGAACAAGCTATTATTTATTGCTTGATCAGTTAATGTAACAGTTACACTACAACTTGATTCTTACAGGTGAAAATAAATAAACACTCAAAGTGTTTTTTTAAAATTATTAAATTTACAAATACAATTATTCTACTGTTTACAAATGCACAATATTACTTTTTATTTTATTTTATACTAGCAGGCTACACCCCCTTCGCTGGTCACTATATTTAAATGAATTTTCAAAAGAATTGGATCAGTATTTATTTTTTTACATCACATTATAAATAAAAACTTAATTTAAAAAAAAAATAATAATAATTTATACATAAATAAATAAACATTGAAATTGCTCTAGACCTTGCTTCGAATGCCCGCTGCCTAAAGCAGCTCTTTTTTCCGCCTGTGCTGCATCGGGGGGTCCAGGTTCCCACTGTCTGCAAAAAGGTCTTTCCCGGGCACTTCAATCTGGGTATTTATCAACGACATGTGGATCTTCTGTTATTTAAGAACCATGATTTTAAAGATGACTGTATCTCAGCATCTATTATATGTTTTTGTTTTTGAACCATGTGTTTTATAGACCCCGTTATTTACACTGTACTACGATTTGATTTCGACCAGTATAACAAAATAAAATAAAAAGTAGATTTTCTTTTAAAAGGAATTGAATACATGAAAAACAAATAAATTCTAATCAGTTTAATTAAACCTTTTCCACTATATACTACCATTTTTCCCCCAATAAATATTATAAATTGAAAAAAAATAAAAAAGGATTTTTATTTTAAAGGAATTAATTTAAAATGAAAAATAAAAAGTTGTTATACTCAGGGGTGGCGTCAGAAGGGGGGCCGGGGGGGCACAGGCCCCCCCGTCGGGGAGTTCGTGCCCCCCCCATCGGGGCAGATTCTCAAAATCTGTCGGGGGAAAAAATACCCTTTTTTCAGCCTTTGTTCAGCAACAAAATATTTTTTTCCTTTTCATCATTCGGAGTTTGTCTTTCTAGAGAAGTTTTTTTTTTCCCCAGAAAAACTAATGGCATGCAACTGCGATTGCTTTACTAGCATTGATATACTATGTATTCCTCTTCTATGTCAGTTGGTGGGAGCGACAACAGGAAAGAAAGCGGCGATTATTATTACAAGGATTGACCCATTCCTTATCTATTCCTTATCTTCTAAAATCACACTTGCGATGTTTCTGTGAAGAAGTCGCTTTTTTATTGCCTATTATCCAGCTCTCTTTGAAATGGACTATGTATGTTTCCATTTCCCTTTTTGTCTGTGAACAGCAACTAGACCACACACACACACACATATGATTTTGTTCTTCCCTGGAAATTTTTAAGAATAAGATATCTCTTTAAAAAGTACATCGGAAAAACCAATCTTAATCCCCCCCCCCCCCCTTAATAAGAACAAAAAAGAAAGAAATTTAATTCAAATAGATCACGAAAATATAATTTGCATATTGATTTAAGTCACATTTCCTTTAATTCTACTAATTCTTATTCAGGATACTGTTTTCAAATATTGTGTGTTCATGTCGGCTGTAGGTGTAGGGAGGATCATAGATTCAAAGAAAATATCTAAAAAATAAGATGAAAATGTGTCGCTTTTGCTTTAGAACTTAAAGACAGCTTTAACAATGAGAAATGAAATAAGTAAAATAATCGAGACCTTTTAATAAGATTTGTTTTTTGCATTCTATTTCTAAAGAGAAAATTCTTTTAACTATTTGTGAAATTTTACAACGATAATTTGTTTAATATCTGTCCAATTCAAAGCATTAAAATATTTCCGTGTAATTAAGAGTCGTTTTAATAATTATATGAAATTAAAATTGTTATATTTATTTTAAATCGCGGCACTCTGCATCACCAACAAATTAAAAATGAATTTCTCTTTTTAAAATTTACTTTTAATTACTTTTTGCTAGAGAGTCAGGGAACAAAAGGGAAGAAAAAAAAAAGGCAATCGGGGAACAATACAACTTTTACCGATTTTTAATGCTTGTTTGTATGAAAATCAAAAATTTCGGAAACAGTAAAGAATTTTCTTGCTCTATTTTATCAATCCATCCGCTCATGAATGTTTATATTTTATTATTATCTTTTAAAGTCATATTGAAATTTTTCATTCAGCATTTTTTTTTTTTTTTTTTTTTTTTTTCATAAAAAAATATTATCCCCTCCGTGGAAGAACAAAATTGTGATGGCATGTTTCCGGGCCATCCTTAAGGATAGGGTGAGTCCCAGACCGTCACCAATTGTCTGTTGAGCAGCACTAGTGCAACGTTAAAACCCAACCAACCAACCAACTATAAAATATATTAATAATTATGAAATAATTCAGCCAACGACTGAAACATCTGTCGGTTCAATTTATAAATGTTAGAATAGTGAAAAACTACCTCAGAACTTGCAGTGCAGAAAGCAGGTTGCAAAATTTGATGATTTTAGGGATTCACAGTGCAAGATCAAAGAAATTAGATTTAGAAAGAATAGTAACAATATTTGATAAAACCTATCCCAAAAGACGAATTCAGTTACAATAATACGTAAATGGATTTTATTTTTTTAATTTTAAATTTAAATTTAATGTGTATGCAGGAGATTCCCAGAAATCCACACAAATTGGAAAAAAATTATGTGTATTTTGTGAAAATTAGCATTTATGAAACGAGATTTGATACTGTAATGCATAAAAAATGAGGAAAAATACATATAAGTATGCTTGGAAAATAATTAACATAATTAAAGAAGAAAAGAAAAAATTAAAGAGAATAAGCAACTTAGTAAAAAATATGCATATAATGAAATTTACTTTAATTCTTTCTTGAATTAAGAAATTAAAATTTATCTAATACAGTAAGATACAAAATTTTGCACAACATGTTATACAATATAAGCTTCTATTACAAGTATATTACCTTTTATTACTTTTTTTTTTTTTTTTAATATAGGCAAAAATTGTTTTTTATTTTATTTATTTATTGTTATTTATGAACAATTATTTCTTATTCATAGCATTAATGCATTTAAAATTTATCATCAACAGAAAGTAATCTGCATAAAATTGACTTTCTGTGTTTCGTGAGATTCAGTTTCTGATGAATCATTGTTAATATCAGTGCTATCTTGAACTTTTCATATTAAAAATTTTACTGTCGGTTTGATAGTTACATTGGTTACAACATGCGGATTTCTGGAAGTTTACTGCATTTGTTCATGATTTGTTCATCAATACTGCATTTGTTCATGAAGTATTTAACATTATGAAGATTAAATAACGTAATTTTAATATTGATGTTGTATGATTATGAGAAAATTATACCTTAAGTGCATATTTAAATCAGCATATTGTAAGTAAAATTTGAACATTTAAGAGAAATGTAATATGTATATACTTGGTTACAAATGAAATGTATACCATGTTAAGAAGGAAGATTTATCTGACATTTGTTGGATGTCTTTGACTTATTTATTTTTTCACAACTATGCTCATGCTCTAATATGCATGATTTATTTATTTTTTCTTTTTTTTTATATACATATTACATATATATTATTTTAGGAGGGTAGGGAATAGTTCGATACATCGACGAGATGTCACGGCGATTAAGTGAAAACCTAACTTTATAAAAACAATCTACCTTGAATTTAATACTCTAATTTTGCCATAAAATCTCTAATTTTCAGCTGGAAGAACACTAGCTTATAAATTATGAAATGTAAATGTGGCACTGGTGATGAATTTAATTAAATATAATTTGACTTTAAAAACTCCAATTTTCAACTGAATTTAGGAGTTTTTTACTGTGAAATCATAATCATTATTTTTAATTTTTGACAAAACCAATTAAAAATTTCTTTTTTTGTAAAAAACAATGCATTTCTATAATATGATAATAATAATGATAATGATATAACATGATTTATCATCTAACATGAATTGGAAGTTAAAAGGTTGGCAGCTTGTAAAATTAATTTAAAATGTCAATGCAAAGTGGCCTGAAAGAAAAAAAAATTCACATTTTAAATTATTTTAAAATTATCTTAAAACTCAGTAATTTTGAAATGAATTGAAAAAAGTTTGACTGTGAACTCATATTACTTTAACCAATTTTTTACTCTTACCAAAATCGGTTTACAATTCAAGATTTTTAAAATACTTGTTTTTCAGCTCCAATGCAAAAAAAATACGGGATTTATAATTATAATCTAACATGATTTAAATTCGGAAGATTGCAAGCTCGCATGTCTTAGCCGAATAATATGAAAAAAGGAATACTGCTGGCACGCAAATTTTAAAATCTTAATGCAAAGTGACCTGAAAAATTGCATTTTAATTAATTAAAAAAAAAAAAAATATATCAAACAGAATTTTACCAAGAACCATCCCGATTAAATCAGCCTTTATTTATTTTATTTTATTATTATTATTATTTTTAATAAGGGGAAAATTGCATCAAAGACTGTCTATTCGTTTGGATGTTACAGTGCCTCAAACACACAAAGGCTTCAAACTTATAACCCCCTACTCTTTCTTATCTTATTTGGTGTTAAAAATAATATACGGTACGGAAGCACTTTATAAAAACGGACAAACAAACAACAACAAAAAAAAAAAAATACCATTGTATATTTAACATAGCGGATAGACACTGACAGGAAGGTGCATGATGTTAAATATGCCTGTAAAAATGTTTCTACATATAGTGCCCCCCTGTCGGGGAACCGGTGCCCCCTCGTCGGGGAATTTCTGACGCCACCACTGGTTATACTATAAAAATTATACATAAACATAACAATTTATTTATATTGCATTACCATTTGATTTTCAATAAATATAATAAATTAAAAAAAAAAAAAAAAAAAAAAATCGCCTGCAAATGAATGTATTAAATAAAAAATAAATAGTGAAATAATCGTTGCTAAGATACGCAGACGATTACAATCAAAGAATTAAATTTATGAAAAATGAAGCATTAAAGCCAATATTTAAAATCGAAAAAACATTAATATAAAAAATTCAAATTCGAAAAAATCTTGATGAAGTGCACCCCTGCAGGGTCCCAGGTACCTATATCCCAAATTTGGAAGCTCTGCGATCAATAGTGTGAGCACCAGAGCGCAAACAGACACACACATAGACACCTCTCTTTATTTATATAGATTAAATATTAACACTTTTATTCTTAAGAACAATATTTAATTGAATTCGATTCTTTTTTCCCTTATCACATGATTGAGCAGACGCTGGGAAGAGCCCATTATCATCAGAAATATTAAATTCTGATATATGTGTGGATGATATTGTAATGAGAACTAGTGATTTAGAATCTGCAAAGGAACAAGGAACTTCAGACACAGTTAACAAATATATTACGTGGTGCTGGAATAGAACTGTGTAAATGGTATCCAAATGATAAAAAATTGTTAGGTAATATTACTTTCAGTTCTAATGAATATAGTTTCGATAAAGATAAAATTAATTTTGTGCAAACTCTTAGTCTAAGATGGTATCCTAATAATGAAAATTTCTACTTTAATGTAAATTCACAAGGTTCAGAACCTCCAACAAAACACTCTGTATTGTCAGTGATTGCTTAATTGTATGATCGCTGCAAAACATCATGACTGCTAGCTGCAGTGTAAAGTACATACTGAACAAAAAAGTATTTTTACATGTATTTTTTACTTTCTTAGAGAAAAAAAAAATACCAGATTTAAAAATCTGGTGTGAAACAACCACACAATGTCCATTTCCCACTATTACACATATTACATGCACTTTTTGGATATAATGTTGTCAGAAAACATAGAATTGACCTAATGAAATTGACACCTAAAAATTTTCTGGTAAGAGAAAGTTAATGCACGTGTAAAAACATAAAACAGTTTACACAGCATTTTTTTTTTTTTAAGAAAAAGAAATGAAAAGAAAATTGGTAGGTTTTATGAAACACCAATTTCCGAGATCTAAAACTGATTTATCTGATCAGGATGACTATTAATTTTCATGTTGTAACCAAGTAAAGCATGAGAAAGGATATCTAAAATGGGTTTATGTAACAATTTTCAAGAAAATCGTTAGAGCCGTTTTTGAGATACTGACTTTTGCCAAAGCTTGGCATAATAAATTGTTCACCAGAAAACAACAATTACATGCAAAAGGATATTTAAAAGAGAATTAATATGGCAAGTTTGAAAAAAATTCATACAGCCGTTTTGAAAGTAACGGACTTGCAGTACCTGAAGTTCAGCTATTTATATAGGATGCCTATCAATTTACCTGAACTAACCAACTATATCATTCAAATGGATATCTACTAGAGTGTTTATACAGCAATTTTGAAGAAAATCGTTAGAGCTGTTTTTGAGATATGGACGCTTCCAATTTTTCAATTTTCACCAAAATTTGGAAAATTCATCTGTACACTAGAGCTGTTTCAATTCTAAAGTTTTGTAGTTCTATCTTTATTAGTTTCCAAGCCAGAAGATTCCCCACACACATGCACACACTCACATACACACTGACCAATTGTCAAAAACCATTTTTTTGGAGCCAGGAGACCTTAAAACATGTAAATCAGGTGAAATTTCGATATCAAATTTTTGGACCGAATACAATACTTCCATTACCGATGGTTGTCGGGTAACTGATGGACTCCCTCATTCCTTCTTAAGATGACTGGACATTCCACATATTAGCTTTATTATTGGACCATCACATCCAACTATTTTTATTATTACATATATATACACTGTGTAAAAAAAGTAGAAGGACAATCGATTTTTGTAAATTTTTTTTTGTATTTTTATACAGATTTCGTTTAACAAAGTTTTCTTTAATTTCACATAAAAATGAAATCTCTACTACTAATGCTAATTAGTGAATCGTAGAAAAACTAACATTCATGATTTCGAGAGTGTAAAAAAAAGTAGGACACTTTCCAAAATTTGTTATTTGGTGGATTGTGTACAAGTAAAAAAGTTATTATTGAGTTTTCTTTAACTGTTTTTGTTGAGGAAAACGTATTTTGTTAAAAATTGCATTGTTGTTATTATTATTATTATTTTTTTTTTTTTTCCAGACTGCCTAGAAGAATACATTAAAATTATTTACAAAAGGGGCAAATTGTTGCATATAAAATTAATGGTAAAGGTGTTAGACAGATTGTTCGTATACTGCACATCAGCCCCAATGCACTTTCTAACTTTATCAGAAAGCCAGATAGAAATAGGAAAAGAAAGAAGACTGGTAGGCCTAAAAAGTTAATGTCTTGTGATGAAAGAAAACCTGCTCATGAGATTAAAAAGAACAGTGGTAGTATCGAAAAGTTCCCAAATCAAGCAGGACTTATTCATGTGTCAAGGCAACAGTTTAGAACTACATATCAAGATTCAAATAACTCATTTTAAAAAAGCAGAAGCATCATCCAAAGTGGAAAAAAAACAGATCGATTACATTTATCATGGGTTAAAAAATACGTGTTATGGACCTCAGATGGGGGCATTTATAATATTTTCAAACAAGAAGAAGTTTAACTTAGAAGATTTAGATGGTTACCAATAATATTGGCATTGTCTGAAGAATGTAGAAAAATATTATTCAACTCGACAAATGAGGGGGGGGGGATGATCTAGTAAACAAATGGATATAGAAGAACAAGTCTAGTCTTTTTCAGTGGTATGCAGAAACATACAGATTATATTGAAGTGCTAAATTCTGAGCTTCTTCCCTATGGCTCTGAATTAGGAGGAGAAGAGTGGATGTTTCAACAAGATGAAGCCGCCATTTACATCACAATAGAGTTAAAAATTGGTTCGCTGCAAATAATGTGCAGGTTTTACCTGAATCAGCTAAAAGCCCTGATCTTAACACAGTGGGAAAACAGCTGACCAATGCTTGTTCGTCAAGTATATGTTAGTGGAAAAATATTTAAATTCCTTACTAAGCTTCGAGTAGCTTTGAACAGCTCACAGGCTAATTTTTGCCAAACAGGAATCCAATCTTTGCATTATTCACTGTCAAATAGAAAATTAAAAGTCATAAAAGCCAATGGGAAGAGTATTCCTTACTAATATTGCTTGTATTTTATATTTTGTATTACTGTACTTCTTCTTTTTTTACAGATTTAAAAGAAGTAGAAACTATTTTCGTTGTCATTAATAATTTATTTTTAAAAATCATGGTTAATGATACTGATATTTTCTTGGTAAATGATCAGCAAAATGTTACATATAAAAATAATTTCATAAAAAATAAAATATATCATTTATTTTTAAAAATATCTAGTATCCTTCTACTTTTTTTACATAGTGTATATATATATATATATTAATAGATTGATAATAATATATTTTTAATGAATCTGTGTTGTTCTTTTTTCTGTATTTAGTGCTTTATCTTCACCTCATTCAAGTGGAGTTCCATGTAGGAGACTCAGTTCTCGACCACACTCTATGTATGAGTGGCCATCATTTAACTCTCCTTCAACCAGAATAACAAGGTACCAAGTATAGTTAATAATTACGAAGGTTTATTTATGAAAGCCTTCTTTATTTTTGTGTGGAACTTCAAACTTTTGAAATTTAATATCTGAAATATTTCATTAAATATAAATACCTTAGAGTTCTTCTAAGCACATTCTGTCGGGATATTAGCTTTCATCAGAATTGCTTTTTGGATGTGGTTATATATTTTTCACCTTTTCTGGCCATAGCATATAGTGCTATCTTACATCAATGTTTTTCATTGGCTCTACATCATTGTATGCATATTTATTGGCCAAGATTTCCGCTGTTTGAGGATTAACTGCATAATTGTGATTGTTAGAATCAGGAAGTTTTTTAGTGTTTTAAAAATCAATATTTATCTTTTCATCTCTATTGATTTTTATTTGGGCAGTGGTTAGTTTATTATAATTTATGTCATTTGATTGTTTTTAAATACATCTTCATTTTTTGTTTTGTCATTCCTATGTAACTTCTGATTTTATTTTCTTCATTTTGATAGGTGATTTTATAAATTTCTATGTATTCTAATATGTCAATGGGGTCTTTGCATTGATTTAACTGCATAGATGTGATTGCTAAAATTAGCAATTTTTTTTATTTTCAAAAATAAAAGGCTTAATAGAACTTTTAGGTATTTATAATTATATTTAATCAATTAAGAACGTTTCTTAAAAAAATAGTATTTTATCCTGAAATATAACTAAAAAAATAAATATTTTTTTCTAAGATGTTAGTAGTAAAATGCAATTTCTTAAAAAAAAAAAAATGCTTGTAAATGATAACTATAAAAACTGAATGAAATAGCTAAATATAAGCCTGAAGAGGAGGGTGGGGTTAAAGCTAATTTGCAGTGGTATTATTTAAAAAATAAGGATTTGTTATATTGACTAATCTAATTACTAGTTGCACTATAAATTGGTTCAATAAATGTACATGGATTCTGACTGAATGAAAATAATGTACATTATTAAGGAGCTCAGTCACTTGGTATTTCTATAGAAAATAGTGCGTAAAGCATTTATTGTTCTTTTACAGGTTCATTTAAAAGAATTGAGATGAATTAATATCTATATGCATCATTTGTTAAAAGTGTGTTGTTTTGCAGGTTTTAATTTTTTAATATGCAAAATTTGTAATTTGTGTACAGGACTGCATTGTAAAAAATACATATAATCATTTGAAAAATTGCTAGAAATATTACTACTACCTTTTGCATTCCTGTAGAATTAAAGATTCGTATATAATTTATATAGTAAGTAAAATATATTATTTGGATAAAAGGCCACTAAGTGAAATCTATTACCACCTGTTAAAAAAATTATTTTTAATGTGTTTTAATGATATACTGTTTCAAGCATACTGGAGTGAAGATTTGCTATGCTCACTCCTCATAATGGCATATGGAATAGTTTGTTTAAATCATTATATGAAAGAATTCTGATAATTTACTTTTTATGCTTTATAATTGTTGGGAATGACATTAATGATATACTTTTTATTAAAACATTAAGGGGCTAAAGAATTAATGCAAGATTATTCTAAAAATGATCCTTTGTTTTATACTTTTTTTTTTTTTTTTTTTTTTTTTTCCTAAAGCTGATTTATTTATTTCAGCCCATTCTCTCTGTCAAGTAATGGGGGATTTGCTAGTAGTAATGAAGAAGTAGACAGTATTAAACAGCCATCAAGGTACTGTAAATATGAATGGCATGTTTTTAAATTTATAATTCCATGTAATTTAAACATAACTTTAATGAATTAAAAATTATGTGAGTGAAGAATTTTATAAAAGAAAATGTATATAAATACATTTAATACTTTGAAATTCTGATATTTATGTTGTTTTCATTTTTAATATTTGAATTTGTACCCTTAACTAATTAAAGGTGGTATTTCATTTTCTTTTTTAATTTTCAAAAGTCATTAGTAAACCTATATTCTCAGCACATTTGCTCAGATTTAAATGAGTCTTTAAGGGAAAGCTTGCATGTGCATTATTTAAAATATCTAATTGTGTCTTTGTTATGAAAATATTTCATTCACTTAAGATTTTGATCTCTTATTGCTATCTGTGTTATCTACTGTGTGTAATATATTCATGTAATCTTTTACTGTGTATTAAATGTTCTTTCCTGCATAATGTGTTATAAAATCTGAATAAAATAATTTTATTTTCAGTTTTCATTCTCAGACTAAATCTTCTGATGGTATACTGAGTTCTGATCGCCCTATAACAGAAGTACCTGATGAATATCTGATGATGTTGCCATCAGAAAGTAAGAAAAAATTTTGTTTGTTTGTTTGTTTGATCTGCACAGTTCACTTATTTTTTATTTAGCATTTTTAACCAGGTCTTGCACCATAAAATATCAACTAATCAATCTTCAACTTGATGATTGACATTTTTTGTTAGTATATCTTAGTTTCATATTTGTGAACTCCCATGTTTTGCTATTTAAAAATGTGCCAAGATAACTCTCAGTATATTTATTTAGCTTATCTGCTTTACTATATATTTATCAATATTTTATGAACAAGCAACCTTCTTTTTGCTGTAATTGTTTTAATAATGGTTTTGCATTGCACCTCTGTTTCAATCTCTATTTATTCTAATTTATTTTTTTTAACTAACTTCTGAATGGAAACATAAAACCTCTGTAAAAATAAAAATTACATATTTTCTACTTTTTATCTTTCATGTTAGTGTGTAAAGATTGCTTTACTAAATATAAATAAGGACCTGGGAGCCATATAAAAATTTAGATTATGTAACTTTTTCATAATTGAATTAGCGAATTTTTTCCATATCATAACATTGTTACTTGAATTAAGGATTTATTTTTTTAAATTTTATTTTTAATTTATTTATTTTATTTATTTATTTTTTTTTTTTTTCACGGACAATTCTGAAAATAAAGGCTGGGTAATGATATTACTTTGCACCTCTATATACCTGAGCATGAGTTAGTATTCCAAATACTGACCACTGTGTTTTATTGCAAGGCCCAAATTTTTAACTTGTATTATACTCAGAGAAAATAAAATTACTTGCCACAAAATAGGGTTGACATATTTTATTTTTAAATTTTTTTTTCCAATTGTTTGAAATTCTTTTACAAACGCATAGAAAATTTTATGTAGTAAAAGGGTCACATGCAGTGGCGTATCCAGGATTTTTCCAAGGAGGGGGTTCGTCCTTCCGAATTTTTAATTAAGTTGAATTAAGTTTAAGTTTATTTAAGTTTAATTAGGTTTAATTAAGTTTATTTTTAATTAAGTTTAACAATCTTTTACAATATCATAATTACTTGCCGAAAATAAGAGTAAGAAAATAAAAAATAGTAAAATAAACTCACCAATTAGAAGATCAAACTAAAAAATCTTTAATTAGCGACAAATAACGTAGAGCCTGTACAAACTGCTACACAAAACATAAAATACAATACATAGTTACGCTTAAGCAAAATATTTCATTGAATTTTCTTATTTACAGAGCGAAGTCTAATCGACGAGAAGTTTTCGCTAGTTCATTTAAAATGCCTTCTACTGTTGGGGCATTATTTGGGTCTTTCCTTCAAGGTCACTACTTCAGTGGTCCCCCTTCCCCATATGGTCGACCCCTCTTGTCCTTGAATATGAACTCGTAAAGGTGAAATCCTTTCAGAGAATTGTTTTCAGGGGAAACATGTTTTGCGCCGCGCAAATGAAGTGGTTTAGTTATTTTCAGGAGTGTTTATCGCAGAGTAATGAAAAAAAAAAGTTAGTCATAATTTTAAACCACTTCGTAGAAAACAATATTCTATACTTGCCATACATTTTTTCCGCCTGAAATGTGAAAAAAAAATGTAAGGAACAGCCTAATTTTTCTTATCATACATTTTGTCAAGGGGGGGGGAGTTTAAACCCCCCAACCCCCCCCTCCCCTTGCATGTGCCACTGGTCGCATGTATCATCATATCTCATAATCATCTATAATTAAAAATCGTTTTAATGTATTGCATTTGAGATTTCTAAAAAAATAAAATATCTAAATGCATAAATGGGAAAAATCAATCAAGGAAAGACTTTGCCAGACAATAGCCAATCAAAATCTTTTTCCCAATTAAATTTTATTTTTTATTTATTTATTTATTTTAACTTTTTACATCAAGAATGCCTTTTTTCATCCAGTTTATTTTTCCAGTTAGATGAAATCCAATGTGTACAACTTGTTCATTGTTGTCATTTGAAACGATTGTTTCCAAATTTCTTTTCTGAATAAGAACCTTCCTTATTACATCATTACAAGCACGAATCTTACGCATTGTAGTTAAAAACTGGGAATGTGTTGACTTTTTTTTTTATCATTATTCAACAGAATAAACATAAACATTATCTGAAAAAGTGCTTGTGCTCATTCCCATCCCATTCCCATGCTCGCTTAAATCATGCAGCAGTGATGCATGATCATATTTTCTCCTCTTAGATAGTGGGAGGAAGGTAGGTAGAGTGGTGGACAAAGAGTTTCTCTGTTCTTCTATTTTTTCCTTGCTTGGAGACACAAAATTTCTAAAGAGATTAGAACTTTTACACATGGCAGGTACTAAACATTTCTTCTCTTTCTGTATTCTGAAATGAGGAAAGAGGTTGGGTCGATCATCGGTCAGCGCACATGAAGACTCGGCACACCACAAAGCGATAAAGGAGAAATTAAGCATGTGATTATTGCCTAAGATTGGCAAGATTTTTGCCACTTTTAAATCAATACATTTTTTTTTTTCTTGGTGCCACCATACACTGTAAAAATTCCATCTATAACTAGACTGAATTTTTACTCACCACAGTAAAAAATTCTGCTCACCAACTGTGAGTTGGCAAGTGTAAATTTTGTGTGCTGTCTAATTGCAGGGTTGACAAAAAAAACAGTTTTTTTTTTTTTTAACCAAAAAACCCGGGGGGGGGGGGGTAAACCAGGTTTTTATTAGTATATCTTTCCCAGTCACATAATAAAATTACCACTTTAAAAAGTAGTTACTACTCCAATATTTTCATCTAAAAATAATTTAAATTAATAATAATAAACAAGGATAAAAAAATTTCAGCCTTTTTTGTAGGTTGTGATTTTCTTTCTGTAACAATGTACAAGAAACAAAGCTTGTATTTTATGAATCAAAGTTTGTTTTTTCAGACATGCAATCCTGTTATGTCATCTAATTAAATAAGTTTTCATTTTTCACATAGCCATGTTAATAAAACATTTATTTGTTTTTATTTTTAAAGATAGGACAAAATCAATCATTTATTTCTGTAATACAGACCTTTACAACCTTAGTTCTTATATTTTGCTTTAATGTTTATCTTTTTCATAAAGTTTTATTTTAGTTTAGTTTTTTACACTTTTGTCGATCTTATCCTTAAATAACTGTTACATCAAAATGTTATTATTGTTTTTATTGTTACATTAAATTTTATTATAGCTAAAATCTTTTATATTTAAAACTTCCATAAATATTCCATAATTGTAGTATTGAATCATTAGAATGATGTAAATGGTAATAACGCAATTACTGTGAGTTGACAAATTTTTTTTTTTTTTTTTTTTTTTTAGAATGAATGTTAAATCTAACATGCCTTTTCCTACAATTTAATAATAACAAATTAACTTAATAACTCTAAAATTCTTAATTTAATGACATGGGGGGGAGGGGAATAAATAAATAAATAATCTGGTGTGTCACTCACACGACTTTCTCTTACCCTGAAATTTAATACTATAAATACAGGTTGCAGATTAATAGGTAAGATAACGAGTACTGTTATGTAAACCTATGTTAAACAATTCATATTAGGCTTCTGAAGAGTTTTATATGATAATTAGTTCTGTGTGAGGGGGGCTACCGCCCCCCTCAACCCACCGTTTCATTAATGCACCTACATTTATATAGAATTTAATTCGGTTATTAAAAAATATTTCTCTTTAAAAAAAAATAATTTATTAAAATTATTATTTAAAAAAATTATCTTTTATGATAAGGCAGACGATTTCCATATTAGAGAAGTAGTTTTCCACCAAATATCCAAAAAAAGTCCATTTTATTCTCAATATTAAAAAAAAAAAAAAAAAAGTACGATTTTTTTTCAAAGTTTTTTTTTTGTTAAAGGTAAAAGAAATCGATAACTTTGTTTTAAATTATCGCAGATCGATGGTTCAACCATTCGTTTTAAAGGTATTTTCGAGCTCTTTTGAAAGATACCCATCATGAAAATTTACTCCCCTCGAGGGGGGACCTTCCCCCCCAGGGGGGGAGGCGAGGCTCCTACATACACAAAAAAATTTTCCCAGTTAACTGTCTCTATTACAAAAAATATATATTTGTTTCATTTGGTTTAGTGCAGTCTATAGACGTTAAACTCTATTTTCCTGCAATTTCCCCCATAGACGTAATGTATTAGAATTCTCTTGATTGTCCCTGTACACGAACCATTTGCTTGATCTTAACGAAAAGCTTACTGTAGCATCCCTATATGATACACATTTAGAATACCAAGTTTGAACTTTCTGCCATAATTTGTTTTTGAGATATGCTGATAACAGACAGACACACAGACCATTTGCTAAAAACATGATTTTCGTATTCAGGGGACCTCAAAACGTGTAAATATAACAAAATCTCGCGTTCGAAAATTTGAGCCAAAAACAATACTTTCTCTATGGGTAAGAGAAAGTAAAAAGAGTAATAGGAGCAGATTTAAGAAAAAAATTATACTTTTGGATTATGTAGTGAAATATTCTGATCCATCTGAAAGTTACTTATTGAATAGAATTTACATTTAATATTTCAAATGAAATTACAAGTTTTATAGCTTTTTTTAAAGTTAAATTGCCTATTTTAAGAAAACACTCTACACCGATTGAATCTTTTGAGATTAGAATTATTTCAACATTTTTCCAATACATAAATATTAATTTTTTTTACTGTCTTAATTCTAGTCTTGTCCTAATTTCTAGTCTTCTTAATTCTAGTATGCTGTTACATTTTAATAAAATAATTCACAAAATGTCTTTGAATGGAGAACTTTTTGCATGAAATTTTAAAATCAAAGGTAATTAAAAAAAAAAACTGCTGGACATATTTTTATACAGCTTCTTTTTTATTTGATAATTCAAAATCAGTATATCTTGCTTTTGCATTTAGTATATAGATAAGAAAATGGACTGCTATTGATTGTCATATTATAACAAATACCCAGTTAAAGACCACTTTGTTCAGTTTTGAATAAAACAAAGATGAGAGCAATTTTTTTTTAATTATGCAATTTTCACCTTATATCTTATACAAAATAAATGTGATTTCCATTACTATTTATTTTATTTTACTTTACTGTATTTAGCCTTAGACCCTTTTATTTATAATTTTTTAAGATAATTAATATAGACATTTTTCTTCTACAATTTCTAGATTATTTTTTCTTTGTTCATATATAATAATTTTCAATACAGCCAGCTAGTCACACATAAAACACATAACTAAAACCTTCTCTGAAGCAAGATTACAAGTGAAATAAATTGAATTAAAGGTAAAAGTCATTTACATAAAAATAATTTATAAATTTCAGTTAAAGAAGGAACAATAGAATAAAAATTTTGAATTTTTTGAAAAGGAAAAAACAAAAAAAAAAACAAAACAAAAAATTGGTTTTTATGGGGGGAAAAAACAGTTGGTTTAAACCGTGCCAACCCTGTCTAATTGTGCTCTTTTGTAGTATTTATGTGTAATTAGTTCATATAAAAACATTTCTGCGAATTTAGATTTTATGAAGTTAAATAAAAAATAATAATAAAAAAATTCGTAATGAAGTCTTTTTTTCTTGTGAAACTGTTGCTAACAGAAAATTAAAATAATGTTCTGTCATTTTATTTATATTAATACTAACTGTCATGCGAAATCAGGTATTTCGTCTGACATCTTTCTTTAATAAATAAAATTACATCTAATAAGAAACCCAAATTTTCTATTTAAAAAAAAATGAAAATAATAATAATAAATAAGAAAAGAGTGAGGAAAAACTGAAATATATATAAGAAGAAAAACATTTAATTTTTTTCTTTCTTTCAGCATATTACATCGTTTTTATGAAATAATTATAGTATAAAAACGATGTAATATGCTGAAAGAAAGAAAAAAATTAAATGTTTTTCTTCTTATATATATTTCAGTTTTTCCTCACCCTTTTCTTATTTATTATTATTCTTTTCTTTTTTTTTTTTTTTTAAATAAAAAATTTGGGTTTCTTATTAGATGTAATTTTATATATTAAAGAAAGATGTCAGACGAAATATCTGATTTCGCTTGACACTAACAAACATTAATTATATATTATATTTAATATATATATTATCTAGATTTTAATTTCATATTGTGTTTATAATATCTGTAAATTTAATTATTTAAAAAAATATCTGTGTTTAAAATTGTTTTGTTATGATATAAATGAATTTATAGAAAATAAACGAGAAACTAGTGGAAGTTACATGGTTATGAATCAAGCTGACAAAATATCAAATACTGCTAGTTATGTTGACATGAAATCAAAGAAATCACAGATAGGTAAGTGTTTGTATTTTAGCAAATACAGCATTGTTCAATTATTTTGTATTTGTGAAATCCATATTAAATATAGTCCTTATATTAAAATTTTAATACAGTATAATTACTGAAGATGTTCACACGATGTTAAAATAATTTCAATAAAAAGTTTTTATTTTTATTTATTTATTTTAAGAGAGGGAGTGAGAATTTTTGGCAACAGCTTATCATTATTTTAAATTTAAATTATTTGATAGTTTTAAATTTATTTGTCTTCAAAATAATGGGAAAAAAAAAAAAAAAAAAAAAAAAATGGGGGTAGATCCAGAGGAAAATTAAGACCAAGTTCCCTCTACAAATTTTTATGTCATGAAAAGGGCTTCTTCACAAAATTTCACTTCATAAATTATCTAGAAAAACCATGTGCTCAATAAGTGTTATTTATTTATTTTTATTATTATTATTTTGCCATTGTTACAAGTTATTGATATTATCAGATGGAAAAAATAAATAAATAAACAAGTAAAATGGAGTATGTTCAGTCTTTTATTTATTTATTATTTATATTTTATTTTTATTTAATTATTTATTTTTGACATTTTGTAAAACATTGTATGAAGTGTGTAGCGCGTAGAATTAACTAAGTAACTGCAATAAAAAGATATCTATGAAATCAAAATTTATACGCTTTAAACAAAATTCGAACACTAATTTTGTTGTATGTTTCATAAATATATTCTGTCTCTCTCTCTCGCTTACTGTCACTCACTCATTCACATAAAAGCAATGATATGTGCATCAAAAATACATATAAAAAGTGGGCATTTATACTTGTTAATTTTTACTTTCACTTCCCCAACTTCCCTAGTTAATGAAACTATTGTATTTAATCAAAAAATTCAATATTGATTTTTCACCTGATTTACATGTTTAAGGTTGATTGAGTCCAAAAAAAGTGGGAGTTTTTTTATTATTTTATTTATTTATTTTTTAATTGATGAGTATGTGTGTAAAAAGGGGGGAATCTGCCTGTCAAATCTCCAAAAGGAAGAACGTTAGAGCAACAAAACTTTATTCTTAAGACAGGTCTAGTGAACAGATGATTTTGTCAACTTTTGGTGAAAAATTGGACCTTAAGTTTGTATCTCAAAGACAGCTCTATTGATTTTCTTCAGAATTGTTATATAAACCCCCTTTTAGATGTCCTTTCATATGTAGTTAACTATTTAAGTTTGACGAAGTGCTGTCTCTCTTGTGCTAAGCTTTGCTATGGGGTACTCATGAGCAATTCATAGTGTGGTACTGCAGTTTGGTGTATTGACACTTTTACGGGTAACCTTTTCATTTTCACATCTCAGAACTTAGTTTTTATTTCTGTACCAGCTGCTCATATGTATTTATCCTATTGGAGAGAAATGTTTTTAGTTTTTTGAAAGAATGTGGTTTACGACCATTTTGTGAATTTAATATATTTCATGTATTTTCATATTTTCATGCATGACAAATCAACTGCATCTTACTAATTTTTTTTAATGCATGACAATTTAACTGCATCTTACTGATTTTTTTTTTTTTTTTTTTTTTCTTTTAATGCATGCAAAGCGTGCATATGTGCATGGTGTGATTGCTGCTGTACAGATTTTCATGCATTTTCAGATTCATGCAAGCCCATAATTTTGCAAATGATTAATTACTTCAGTAAAACTGATAGATGTCCTGATTTAGTAGGTCCCTTAGAAAGACCCCCCCCCCCCCCCCCGCCCCTCAGAGGGCACTTTCCCTCAGGCCTAGGACCCTAGTGCAGTCAATTGACCTTAATCTTAATACCATACCATACTGGATTTGGTAGGTCAGTTTTAGATTTCGTAAGTACATGTCTTAAAAATGGCTCTATGGATTTTCAACTCATCATATTTACTCGCTTTTAGATGAGATATCTTCCTTCATATGCGTTAATTGGTTTCCAGCATATTCATATGTATTAATTGTCTAAATATTTATTCTTTTTGAAATATGATTTTTAATTTAAAAAAACACAGCACATAGATATCAATAAGTCAGTTTTATTTTATTTTTTTATGATTGATGCCTATATATTATGCTCTTCTATCTTTTTTACTTTCTTTGTAAGCAATGTAATGCAAAATGCATATAGATTAGTAAGTTTGGACATGCATTAATGATGATAATTAGCATGTTGTACTGTGTATTATTTTTTTATTTATTATTATTATTAAAATTCAATGCTTATGTTTTTTTTTTTTTTTTCCCTAGCTTATATATTATTATTTAACAAATTAAAATTAAATAGACACATAAATTATGTTCTCATAGTTTATTTTTTTAAATAATTGATTTTTTTAGATGCAATTGCATGTCTCAACAAGAAAACTGATAGCTACCTATCCATGTCCCCTGCTGCTGGTAGTAATCAAGAACACCCTGTTGCAACAAAAGATGGTTATCTTGATATGTCACCAGTTTCAAAATCTTTCCCTAAAAATCACAATGGTATTTTTTTCTTAATATAAAAATTCATTTGTATGTTTGTGTCTCACATCTGGTGTTTTTCTTTTGTTTTTGTTAATTGATCTGTGTAAAAAGGTACAGCAATTGGATCAGTACTGGGAGACAACTTCTGTTCTTAAGAATTTCAAAATATGCATTTTAGAGTATTTTTTGACATTGTGAATATGCAATCAAAATTTCTCTAAGTTAAATCATTCAGCCACTGTAGGATGCAAATTGAGATGGTACTGCAATATTAATTTTGATTGTATCGTGATTAACAAAAAGACAGTGATCTATTTTAGTATATATACATGGTGTTTTATAAATTTGGATACACCAAAATATCTCAAAACGAAAATAATTTTGCTGAACACAATTGATTTCAAAAGTTCCATTCATTCAAATGGTGTATCAGATGAGGTATAATAAGTGAGCCCTCAAGAGCCCCTTGTGGCACAAACTACTTTTTTTTTCAAATAGAAACCACATTTTTTCTTCACAGAATCGTGTTAAGCAGAAAAAAATCTGTTTTAAATCATTTAATTTTTTTTTTTTTTTTTGCAGAGTAAGGTGGTTTTAGGGCCCCAATTTTTATGTTGTAAGAAAGAAAAATCTGGAAATCCCAAAATATCTTAATAAAAAAGCAATTTCGCTGAACATGATTACAAAAGTGTCGTGCATTCAAATGATGTGCTAGATGACGTGTCATAGGTCCGGGGTCCCTAGGGGCTCCATGAGAGACAAACTCCATTTTTTTCAAATCAAAACCATACTTTTTATTCACAGAATTTTATTAAGTAGAAAAAATCAGTTTTAAAAACATATATTGCATTTTTCTTAATCTACAGAGAAAGAGGCCGTAGAGCCATGATTCTTATATGTTGTAGTAAAAAATATGGAAATCCCAAAATATCTCAATAAAAAAAGCAAGTTTTCTGAGCATATTGATTACTAAAGTGTTATGCTTTCAAATGATCTATCAGATGATGTATCATATGTGGGTTATCAGGGTCCCAACATGACACAAACTCAGTTTCTTCAAATGAAAACCATATTTTTTCTTCACAGAATCGTGTTAAGCAGGAAAAATCTTTTTTCAATTATGTAATGCTTTTTTTTGCAGAGTAGGTGACCCTGTTTTTTATGTTGTAATAAAAAATCTGGAAATTTCAAAATATCTTAGTAAAAAAACAGTTTCGCTGAACATACTGGTTACAAAAGCATCGTACATTCAAATGATCACAGAACGGTTCATAGATGGACCCCCAGAAGCCCCATGTAACATAAACTCCACTTTTCAAATCATTTTTTTTTTTCCCCACAGAGTCTTGTTATGTGGAAAAAATCACTTTTAAAACATATATTGCTTTTTTCTTAATCTGCAAAGAAGGTAGCCCCTGGACCCCACCCTTTACGTTCCATTAAAAATTCTGGAAATCCAGAAATATTTCAGAAGAAAAGCAATTTCAGGAGTGAAAGATAAAGAACTTACTGAAATAAGTTTTCATTCATGTTCATTGATTTTGCTATTAATAAGCATTTTCTAATTAATATAAGCAGCAGCATTTTCTAATTAATATAAGCAGCAGCATTTTTTTTTTCTTTTTCTAAAAGCTCAAATTTAATTAAACAAATTTTAATAAATTTAAAGAAAACTTCTGCACATTGTTGCAATTACATATTTTACTGTGTATAAACATAAAAATGTATGCTTAGTATGCTTTATAATATTACAATTAATACAAATTATAGTTTTATTAGATGATTTATAATTTTTTTATTGATGTCTATTTTTAAAAATTAATGAATATAAATTATATTTTACTAGGAAATAAAGCAGAGTCACCCAGAAAGATCGAAAGAATAATATTTGAACTTTATAAATTTTGGATATAAAGCTCAAATTTTAATTAAGAAGCTTATTTCTTTCGGGGCAAAAAAAAAAAAAAAAAAGTCTCCATTTAATTATTGATCAACACAAGGAAAAAATAATAAAAGGAATATTCTGGATATAAATACATTGCATGAAAAATAAAAATTTAAATAAAAAAAAATTGTTGAATTTAAATACATCATAAATAAGATTCAAACCACCAAGGCAATAAAGCAACAGTTATCACCATAATTCAAAGCTCTAACCAGAAAAGTTTTTGTAAGGGTTCAATCTTTAGTGCATAATGTTGAATGTTAAAAATGAAGTATAACACAAAAGTTTTCGACAAATCTACAAAATTTCTGGGTGAGTTTGAATCCCAACTCCCCTGGCTATGGCCTTGCCATAATTGCATACATAAACAACAAATATGTCTGCAAAAAATATTTTTAACAATCTACTTTTTCTGTTTTGCATTTATATCTTTTAAAAACTAAAAACAAATATATTTTTATGATTTCAAGATGGCCATAAAATGTCCATTTCAAAATCAAAATTCATATATTTTAAACAAGACTATAATATCCATTGTTTGCTTGGTAAATATTATTAATATCTCAATAATCGATTTGAAGGTTTGGCACTAGTGCTGCTTTCAGGTTGCCACAGTCAGTGTATTATTGCTCTCACATTGCACTTGTGCTCATTACAAGTATTTTGCTTTATGAAGGGTTTTATTTAAAAGTTTACATAGGAACAATTGCTACATATTTTTGAAATTTACGGTGTTTATTTACATTTTTTATCCGTCTCATACCAGTTTTTCAGTGTACAAGCTTTTAAAAAATCTCTCTTGTATAAATAAATTACTAAAATCAAAGTGTTGTGTTTCACATAAAAGCAGTAGTAGTACAAGCTTTTAAAAAAGCTCTCTTGTATAATTAAATTACTAAATCAAAGTGTTGTTTCACATAAAAGCAGTAAAATTGTGTATAAAAAGTGAGCACCTGTATAGGCTATTTTTTCACATTTGTCAACACCTTTTATATTTTTAGATCACTAAACAGTAACATAGCTGGTCTTTTTGGACTACTATATTTTGATGCCTGATGTTTAAAAAATAGACTTCTTATCCTAAATGGAATTCTGCTTAGGGCTAAATTTTAATTTCATTTGTTTATTTATATGTTTTGTTTAGATTTTGATTTTGTGACAAATGTTTGTGTGTGTCCAGTCAATCAGTGGTCTGAACCTTGACATCTTAGAAATTAATAACTTTTGTTGCAGATATATATAATATTAGTCAAGTTATCCAGAAAAAGCAAAAATTCTAATTTTGAGGACATTAGCCTAATGAGCTAGAAATTTTCAAAAAATCAAAATTTGCCAAAATGCTACAACACTTTGATAAATTTAAATAGCTATAAATCATAATTTTAAATAGCTATAAATCAAAATATGTTTAACATACAGAGCTCAAGTTTGTGTATCTCTCTTCTGCATTTTATGTTTATATTGATATATAACATGACTATGGTTATTATTATTATTATTTTAATTAAAATTTAAAAATCTCATAAACACCTCTTTACATTAGTGTATTTCATCCACTGATAAATTTTTTTTATCTTATTGGTCATTGGTGTTTCAGTGATCTTGTATCTGTTGCTTGGATTCTACTATGCTTAATAGATCATCTTTATTGACTATGGTTATTATTATTATTATTATTTTAATTAAAATTTAAAAATCTCATAAACACCTCTTTACATTAGTGTATTTCATCCACTGATAATTTTTTTTTTTATCTTATTGGTCATTGGTGTTTCAGTGATCTTGTATCTGTTGCTTGGCTTCTACTATGCTTAATAGATCATCTTTATTATATATATGTTACCGTTAAAACGCGAAATCCGTTAATCTGCATATTACCTAGCTAATCTGCAGATTAACTAAATTGACCCGTTAAAGTGCGGAATAAAGAGTTTTCCGCATTTTAACTAGGTAATCTGCAGATTAACGGTTTCAGTATCGTTAAAGTTCAAATGTTTGTTTCGAGCCTTAGTTTTTTTTTACATTCACTATGACGTCAAACAGCCATGTGATACAGATACGCGAATGACCTTCAAACATAACTAAAACTTTTACACCTTCACTTCCGCTACGCTATGATGATAAACCGATAAACGGCAAACGCAAAATGTGCAGGATGGAAGCCATGATTAGGTTTATTATTATGACTAACACAAAATTTAAAGTAACAAGTAAGTTATAATTGTTTTAATTTTGATTTTATTTCTATCTTTTTTAATTCTGTCAATATAAGTTTGATAAGGGTCTGTATTTTATTAATGAAATTTAATCTTAATTAAAAGCTGTCTCTCGTGAAACTCCATTTTGAATTATGAATATTAGATTTACATTACAGTAATTATTTCCTTCCGAACTAAAACTATTAAACCATAACTTTTTAAAACTAATTTATTTTAAAATTGATTTAAATTACTATTACTTACTGAAAAAAAAAAAAAAAAAAAAAAAAAGATATATTAATTATTAACTTTGAAAAATATTATGGCATTTAATAAATACTTAATATGAAATTTTTGTACATTTTTTAGCATTTCATTACATTTTTTTTCTCTTTCAGTTTAAAGTTTCCTGTACATATTTTATGTATCATGATTATATTTTTATTTATTTATTTATTTATTTTTTAATTTTGTTCGCTTTTTCAGATAATTTCATTGTACTTTATCACATAAAAAGTGTTAAAGTTTTTTTTTTTTTTTTTTTTTTTTTTTTTTTAAATTAATATATTTGCTAAACTAGTGCAGATATATGTATGCTGCAAAATATAGTTTAATAAAGCATTGAAAACTGTCATTTTAATTTTCATGCATTCTAAAAAATGTTAAAGCAGTTTTAATTATTTGAAGTACTTCTTAAATAATGCTTCTGATTTGTCTAATTTAATATTTCTTGTAATATTTTATTTAATTTAATATTTCTAATATTTAAATAGTAATAACAATATAAGTTGTTAATAAAACTTTTTTTTTTTTAATTTTAAATTGTTAAATATTTTTATTTTGAAAAGAAATCGTTACTGTATTACAATTCTAACATTTATTTATAAAATAGAATTTATTGAAAGCTATTAAATTTAATATTAAAAATGCATAACATCTTCAAACTTATATTGACAGAGTAAAAAAGATGAAATAAATAAAAAGTAAAACAAATATAACTTTAAAAGATATAAAAATTAAAACACATACAGATTAAAATAAGTAAAGAAAGAAATAAAAAAGAAAAGAAAACTATTTTTTTTTCCGAATGAAAAAACAAATTCAACACAGCGTGCTGTAAAATTACAACACCAGGTATCTCATTTTCACTTTAACTAGTGCCTAGTAGGTAATGTGCAGATTATCTAGGTAATTCGCAGATTACCTAGGTAATTTGAGAAATAAAACAATTTCCCCCACTTTAACGGATCACCCTAGTTAATGTGCAGATTACCTAGCTAATCTGCAGATTAACTGATTTCTGCACTTTAGCGGTAACATATACATATATAGTTTTAAAGTAAACTTATTTACACATTTTAATTCATGTCTGCATCTTTCGGTATTTAGAAACATCATCATTAACCATTTATTTCGAATTAATAATTTATGCTCTGCGAAGCTTAAAAACAAGAATATTAATAAACTGATACTGATCACAGCCACTGCTAAAATGGGTTTTCCTAAAAACTTTGTATTTTCTATTCTATATCCTTAACCATGTCTCTGTCAGTACAAAAAAAAAAAAAAAAAAAAAAAAACTGTGTACACTTTTGTGTATATTAACAAAAAAGTTATAAAATAATAAAAGACAATAAAAAAGGTGGCGGTTGGGTGGGCAGATGTTTGATTACGGAGGTGGGGTGGTGTTGTAAGGCTGGATGGTTGGGTGGGTTTGTGAAATAAAATTAAAAAAAAAAGGCAGAAGGCTTGTTGCATTTACTTTGTATTACTATGCAAACTTTCTTTTTCCGATAAAATTTCAGTTTCTTCCTTTTTGAGTTGTCAACTATTTTTAAAATTCTAATTATGCTATTAAACACAATGTAATCAACCAGTGAATTTCATTGTTGCTTCATGGTTTCATTGTTATTAATATGCTTTAAAATTTTGCTTTTTACATCCATATGACTCCTATTCTGGTCGTGGCAGGCTGGGTGAGTGTTGCCGGCATGAAACTAGTTTAACCCCACTGGCAAGTCACAAGTCTTGCCGCCTGCCTCTTTCCTTCCTTTCTTGAGTTTCTTGAATTGTATTTTCATAAATTTTTATGTCGTTGGTTTTTCAGTGATCTTGTATCTGTTGTTTGGCTTCTACTATGCTTAAGAGATCATCTTTATTATATATATATAATGATATAGAATAGTTTAAGATAAATCCTATTCAAAAACTGTAAATTTCCCCTGTATTATTAATTTCATAGCAAGACACTTCATAGCATGAAAGCCAAAGAAATGGGTAAGTTTAAGAGCAAAATTAGCTGATTAAAATGTTTTTTGCATATGTCTGTGGTAAACTCTTGCATATTAAGTATGAGGGTGAGTCGGGAAATAAGTTTCCCCTGTCAACTGTGGTCAGAGTTGTGTATGAAAGTCAAAAAATAGACTGAGACATTAAAGATAAGACATAACTTTAATTTTCCACATAAGTACCAAGTACATTGAGACATTTGTCATACCGCTTGATAAGATTTAAAAAGTCCTCCAGGAAAAACTCAGGGCTTTGCATACAGAAGAAGCGTTTAACAGCTTGTTTGACTTCAGCATTGCTTCCAAAGTGCCTTCCAGCGAGATTCTTCTTCAAAGCCGGAAATAGATGGAAATCGCTTGGTGCGAGATCAAGACTGTATGGCGGATGGTGTAGGCGCTCCCAACCAAGAGTTGCAATATGGTTTAGCGTTGCTGTCGCCAAGTATGGTCTTGCATTGTCATCTAACAACAGAATGCCAGATCTGAGAATCCCAGGCCGCTTTTTCCGAATTGCCTCTTTCAATTTCGACAGGGTGTCACAGTACCACGTAGCATTGATGGTTCCAACCTCCAAAAAGTCCAGCAACAAAACTACTTGGGCGTCCCAGAAAACTGTGAGGAGCACTTTACCTGCAGAGGGAGTTGTTTTGAACTTCTTTCGGACAGGTGATGATGGATGTTTCCACTCCATAGATACAGCCTTCATTTCGGGCGTGAAATGGTGGACCCACAATTCATCCCCTGTCACAATCTGAAACAGAAAGTCATTGCCATCTTCATGGTAATGCACGAGATGTTCCAGGCTGACCACCATGTGTTGTTCCACGTGTGTCAGAGTCAGTTGTCGGGGCACCCATCGTGCTGCCACTTTCCTGTATCCAAGAATGTCATGGATGATCTTGTGAGCTCGCTCATGTCTGATTCCAAGTTCTTCCTCTGCTCCATCGATGGTGATACGCCGGCTCGCTTTAATCATGTCATCCACCTTCCTCACACTTTCATCTATAGTGGCCGTCGAGATCTCGGTGTGTCCTGCACTTGCTGTCCTCCATCACTGAATTGACAGCACCATCTCTGTACCATTTGCTTTGAAATCACATCTGGCCCATAGACTTCCACAAGGGGGTTATAAATTTCTGCTCCTGATACTCCATGTGCCCATTCATAGCAGATAACCTCTCTCAAGTCCTCATTTGACCACAAATTCAAAACACACCTTCTCTCCATACCCACCGGGACCAGACCGAGAGTTTGGTCTCCGCTTTGTGCAGGCACTGCAACAGTGCCATCTGCTTGATCACGGTCGACCTCTACCCAGTGGTGTATCAGTGTCTTGCGCATTCGCCTGCTGTGTCGTCTTTCACCCGAAGCCATTAAACGCTTCTTCCATATGCAAATCCCTGAGTTTTTCCTGGAGGGCTTTTTGAATCTTATCAAGCGGTATGACAAATGTCTCAATGCAGTTGGTACTTATGTGGAAAAATAAAGTTGTGTCTTATCTTTAATGTCTCATTCTATTTTTTGACTTTCATGCACAACTCTGACCACAGTCGACAGGGAAAACTTATTTTCCGACTCACTCTCGTAATTCTTGAATATCTGGAACCCAAGCTGAAATGTCTGTCATAAGATAATTAACCAATTAGATTAAAAAAAATATCTAGGACAAAAGAAAGGAAATACAAACAAATGGAGAGCTTTTTCACCATGTAGATCTTGCTAAATAAACTAGCAGCCTTTTAGGGCTCTACTGCCAGTTATCCATTGTGGCTACTTTGGGATTTTTACTTCCATTACCCTACTACCGTAGGTAATGGAAGTATTGTATTCGGTCCAAAAATTCAATATCGAGTTTTCACCTGATTTACACGTTTTTAAGGTCTCCTGAGTCCAAAAAAGTAGTTTTTGGTAATTGGTCAGTGTGTGTGTATGTATGTATGGAATCTTCTGGCTATCATATCTCCGAAACTAATAAAGATAGAACTACAAAACTTCCCAACTGATACAGGTGTGGTGTACATATGAATTTTCCAAATTTTGGTGAAAATTGGTAAAACGGAAGTGGGTCATCAGAAACCGGAAATGGGAATGTAAGTCCGTATCTGAAAAACGGCTCTAATGATTTTCTTCAAAGTTGCTATATAAACACTCTATTAGATGCCCTTTTGAATGATGTAGTTGGTTAGTTCAGGAAAATTGATAGCTCCATTTAAGGTCTCGCAAGTGTGTTCTTTTAAAAATGGTTGTATGGATGTTTTTCAAACTCACCATAGTAACTCCCTTTTAATTATCCTTTTGTATGTAATTATTGTTTTCTGGTCAATAGTTGAGTATACCAAGTTTTGGTAATAGTTTGTATCTCAAAAAGGCTCTAATGATTTTCTTGAAAATTGTTCATTAATCCATTTTAGATACCCTTTCTCATGTATTACATGGTTATTACAGGAATATTAACGGTCATCCTGATTAGGTAGTTCAGTTTTAGATCTCGGAAATTGGTGTTTAAAAAAATAACTCTTTTTTTTTTTTTTTTTTTTTTTTTGCTCGCTATGTTTATCAGGTTTCTCTTACCAGAAAAAAAAAAAAAAAAAAACATATTATATCTCCAAAAAATTTATATAATACGTGTAATAGTTGGTAATGGAAGTCGTGTGATTGTTTCAAACCAGATTTTTTTCCATGAAAGAGAATCCATCCAGGCTGCGTAGCTGCACCAGTGTATCTCATCAATAAAAAATAATTAGTCACCTCAAATGACTTTTCGTTCCTTTAAAAGACAATTCCATAATACATTACACACACACACACATATATATATATATATATGTTTCTAAGACACTGATTAATTCTATACCTTGCTGCATAATAGTATGGCAGTAAAATCCTATGGAAATTAATCAGATATTTCGTATCATTTGGTATGTGAAAATGTGCTCTTTTTAATGATATAAAATTTTGTTAGTTTTATTTAAATATATATGTGTATATATATATTTAAATTGGCATTTATAAGTATTTGTTTTGAAATGGCTTGTTGAATCTTTACCATGTTGCATATAGATGACAATAATTTCCAATAGAAATTAATTACTTGGTAATACCCAGCATCTGAAAACACACTTAAGGGATTTCTAGATATAAACCAGACATGTGCTTTTTCTAATGATGTAAAAGTTTGTCAATTTAATTATAAAAAAAAAGAAAAGAAAAACCATTTAAAATGCCATTTATATAGGTCTTCGTTTTGAAATAGCTCATACTAGAATTATTCTTGGGGGGAACAGATAAAGGTATCTTCATTATTATTATATAGGTTCAGTTGGGAAAAGTACGCTTTACAAATTTTATTATTTCTACCTGTGTTTGAATTCAGTTGTTTGATGCATTCTTGGTTTGGATTTGAAAGTGAAGATTTTCCCCCAACTCCCTCTCTTTCAGTCAGTTACTTTATTTGTTTTTTATTTTTTCCCAATCTCCTTATCTGGTTCTTTAATATTTAATTTATTTATATATAATTTTTTTTTTTTTTAATAAGCTTAAGAAATCTTTTCATTTCAGATTCTAAATCCTTAGAAAGAAATGAAAATGAATTACCTGTTAACAGTAACCTGAAAACTGAAAATAGAAAGCAATTTTTATTAGAAAAGGTATTTTTTTTAGGATGTTATCAAACTATCATTTTATTCCAAAGAAAATATCATTATTTGTTTTTTGTGGTTTAAAGTTCAATATTATAAATATTTTATATATGTATATATTTTTTTTTTTCTATGGAAACTTTTACTTACTGTTTGTTTTGATTTGAATCGCAAACGAGACAAGAATTATTCTATTCTCAAAATCTCTATCCTTGTTTATTTATGACTCGAGTCTGAGAATGAACAGTCCTATTTAAAAAAAAAAAAAAAAAATGCATTGCAAAGCTGTGGACTTTTCTGAAATATTTATTTATTATCTTTTATTATTATTATTGTATAAGTCCTAAAATTTAGAAAGGATTATAGACTTATTCATTATATTAAATTCAGTTATTATTACTATACACATATAAACTGAAGTACCACTGATCCATGGATCCATCTATCAACACTGAAGTCTAAACCGCTGAAGCATACGATATTTGTACAGTAGGATCCTTTCTATGACATAGGAGCTCATTAAGAATGGATTTAATGAAATTTAATCCTTTAAGGATTTAAAAGAGGATGTCAAAATTTTTTTAACTTTTCATCATATCTCTGCAATGGTTTCCAATAGAAGCTTAAAATTTACCAAACTGTGTCTTTTTAGACTCTAATTAAAGTACATGAAGATCTTCTGAAATTTAACCCTTAAAGGGGTGTTGAAGTTTTTTTTATCCTTATTACCGTATATTTGCAGTGGTTTCCCATGAACCATGCTTGTTCTTCATCTGAACTCGGAATAAACAAATTCTTGCAAATGGGTGAAATTAATTGGCTTTGCTTTTAATTTTTATTTTTAATTTTCTTTTTATTTATTTTATTTTATTTTATTTCTTTTTTTTTTTTTTTTTCATGTGTGAAGAAAGGCTAGAACTACTAATTATTATATAAATGTAAATTATGAACTCATGTACACTATTCCATTTCCTTTGCTAAATTATGTATATTATGATTACTAAGATTTGTTAAATGTGTGTAAATTTCTCTGATTTTTTTTTCCCCCTCTCTCTCTTTTCCTGTGATTCAGGTGCCCTCTTTAGTGAAATCAACTGAAGAAAACAATAAATCAAAGGTAATTGTCATTTTTATTACCATTACTAAAGAAATTTTTCAAAGCTTTTTTTCTCTTCTTGGTTTTAAACTAATGTTTGTGCTCTCATACCACCTGCAAAATCTACATTAACCTTAACAAATTAAATGTGTGCTACTTCACTTTTCTCAAAGGATTTAGACACTTCTGCTTCCAACATAACCTATAAGATGAGAGCTTTTCAGTATTTAAGCATATCTAAAATCAGTAAAAATAGTTTTACCTGAAATATCCGAATTCTTGGAAATTACTTGCAATTTATCATTCATGTTATATCAGATACATTAAAATATACTTTATTTATTTGCATAATATAATGTAAAAAAATTTGTTACTCCTGTCTCTGAACCTTGTAGAGCACTCAGCTCTGAGGTAAAACATCTGACTACAAAACCAAAGATTGAGAGTTCAAAATTATCAAGGCAACTTGATTGAAAAAAAAAAAAAAAAAATGTTAAAATTTAGATGGGGTTTCTTGTTCTTTCAAGAAAGTTATTGTGTGCTAATTATTCACTTTCTAGAACTTTCAAATTCTGGAATATTCTATTTGAGAAAGTTTGTTAATTGTATATAGGTTGATGTAGCATTCAGTTCAGATGATGGAAGTCTCGAGTTGAGCTTAATGTTGTGTATGTTCTTTCATTAATTTATTGCATTTTCTTACAAAGATTTTATTCTTCAGAAAAGATGTAATTTCAAATACAGAATATAAGAACTAAATAATAAAAATGACTCTATGTCAAATTGTGCTTACTAAAAACGAAAAAAAAAAGTACTAATTTGTTGTAGTCTCACTTATGATAAAAAGTAGAGTTATATTGTATACTTGAATTTAAAATCAAGCATTAAACTGCATGAGCAGAACATTTTTATTTCAACTATGAGAAATTAATTTCAGGGTACTTTTATATTTTCACAAAATAGCTGTTCTTTAATGTTGATAATGAGAAGTCTGAATTAATGATATGATAAAGTTTTCAAGAAAAAAATAATTTCATTATTTCTTTACTCCACAAATCTTTAGTTACAATAGTAATAATAATAGTTTTCCAGAATTGAATAATTTAATATCTTTATAGTCCTTTTGTTTCTTTATTAATATACACATCATTTAAAAACACTCTCTCCCTACTTTTTTTTTTTTTTTTTTTTTTTTTTGAGGAAAGGGGGGGTGGGGTATTCAACTCTTAAATTTGACTTAAAGACTATCTCATTCAAAATTGAAGTTTTTTAAATTACTCTGAACATGTTGCCAGTACTGAGCATTTTTTTTTTTTTTTTTTTTAATAAATTTAAATATTTTATTCATTAAATAAATAAACTTAGTACTCTAATTTTCAATCTCTAAATAAGTATTTATTTAATTTTATTTATTTTTAATTGCTCACTAAACTGAAAGGGGACATGTTCAAAGAGTAATATTCAAAAAATAACAATAAAAGGGAGGAGGATTTACATGGAGAAGGAGGAAAAAGTATGACTGATGTGCAGTCATAACTTTTAATGACAACTTCTTTTTTTTTTCTTTTTTACATCTATAAATAATTGTTTCTATACATATTTATATGTTTGATTTATTATCTTTTTTTCTCTATCTTTCAGCCACTCAGAGATTCTTCCTTGGTTTCTTCAGAACAAAAAACTATTCCAGTTTCAAATACTATCAATATTGCTGACAATAAATTACAAACTGCTGAAAATGAAAATTTGTCTGTCAAGCCACCTATACCTGAAAGAACATATAAAAGTGAAAATAATAGCAGTTATTGTCCACCTATTCCAACTCGCAGAAATGAATTTCGATTAAATTCCAAAACTACTCAATATCACAAAAGTGAAAATTTCAATTGCAAGTTAAAACACAATCAGAATCAGTTAAGCAAAAGAATGATAGAGGATGAAGATTTTTCACAATGCATGCAAATTGAAGAAAATTCTGTCTTTGATGATAATGAAGTGTTTACTAAAAGTAATATTCAAGTAAGTATGGACCCTGTAAGTAAAGTATCTCCATCAGATCAAAATACAAATTTTAGTTGCCTTATTCATAATGGAAAAAGTGTAACTAATTCTCTGCCTTGTGCTTCTATGTGCTCAGCTCATCAAAATTCTCTCAAACAAGGTACTGCTAATAATCATATTGAACAAAATCAAAATCAGTTGATATTAAAACATACTCATAGTGCCAAGAAGTTTATTTGTTTACAAAATGTGCCACAAAAACTAAAAAATTCTGAAAATTCAAATTATAACCAAAATTCTATGGCTAATACTTCACATACTTTACCAAAAACACACAATCATAATATTGTTTTTCCTGAAAAGGAAGATGCTGTTGTTCATTCGTGTGGTGACTATGTTAATTTAGAATTTAAAAAAAGTGGTAGCTCAACTGTATTTCAAAGTACTTCTAATACTGTTGCATTTAAAAACATTCAATCCTTTCCTGATCCTCCTGTGGAAGCTAATTATTCAAATATTCAGTTTGGAAAACCATTTTGCCCCACACCTAATCCTATTCCAGCAACATACGATACTTCATTTAATTCTTCAAAATCTGATAAAACTTTAAAATCTTCAGATCAGAATGTGACTCCTCCTTTAAACAATAATTCTATTTTTGCTGTCCCTGAAAATCTCAGAATTGCAAAAGTACATCATGCAAATTCTTCTGGTGATATGTGTGTAATGATACCTGGAAAAATGAGAAACATTCCTAACACATTACCAGCTTTTCGAAAACAGATGTCTGCTCCTGCGGCTCCTCCTTCGTTAAGGCCTGAATTACCATCACCAGGAAGAAAAAGTTCTTGTCCTGTCACAGCCTCTGCAAGTATGATTAAATCCCCATTGCCATCATCTACCGTTAATTCTGTGAGACCAGTTTTATATCTTCAAGGTTCAACAACTGGGCATCTCAGAGTTTCAACATCTCGTTCACCAGATCACAGCAGTGTTTCTAGTATCTCATCTGCGAGTGATGAAATTAGCTCAAATCATAGCAGCCCAAAAGCATTAAATGTGTTACAGAACTGTGCAGCTGTAAATTATCCAACATCTTCTGACTCTCATTATGAAAATGTCATGATTCCTCAAAGACCTGTTACGTCAAGGCCTTCATCAGTTAGTAGTGAGAAAGAACTCAATTATGCATCACTAGATCTCACGCCATCAACAAGGGAAGAGGTTCCTCGTTCCCCCACTTTTCAGAAGCCATCAAATGTAGAAAATACTGAAACCTTATTATATGCAGAAATTGATTTTACAAAGTCTGAAGGGCTAAAGAATACTTCAGGAACGATTAGAGAAGGTCGCTTATAGTGCAATATAATTCAGTCTAGTCAAAGCATCTATACATCAGTGTATGAATGTTATTTGTTGTTTTATGATTTTAATTGTTTTATTTTATTACTTTTTTGGTTTAATTATATATATATGTACACTTTTATTTTGATTAATGTAGTTTTTTGTTGAAATAATTATGCCAGTATAAGTTATATATAAATGTATTCATCTATAGTTAATGTAGGGAAAACACTTACAAAACAGTTGGTAATACAATTTATAAACTGTATGTTTGATATTTTACAAAACATATAATGTTCTGTTATTTATTTCTCTCTCTCTCTAAAATCTTTTTTTAGATAATAGTGTTTTTCTAAAATTAATCAATTATTGATGCATAAAGAATTTATATCTTATAGATTATTGATACTGCTTGATCTTAGAAGTGAAGCGTACTGAATTTCATATTAGTGTGCCTAGTGCCTTCTTAATATACTAAAAAATATTAACAGTGGTAACCAAAATAAGTTTAAAGCATATTTAAGCTGCAAAATTATTTTATATTTTGACTATTTTTATACAAAAAATTAGAAGAATTATGATTTTATTGGTTTCCTCTATAAACTTAGTACTTTTCATAATTTTGGTAATTTTTTTTTTTAATTTTCTTGCATATTTTACAAAAGTTTTAATGTTAATTGATTTATAAGTAATTTATAGTTTTTACTATTCATTTTTTGATGCGCATATGGTAAAAATATCATTTCATTGCAAATTGTAGGCATTTTGTTTAAAATTTGTTAATATGTAATTACCAGTCTTTAATTTTCTATTTTGTCTATATACAATACTTATAAATTATCTCCATTTATAATAGTTATTAAGTATTATTAAGTTGTGATTTAGTCTACCTATGGGAATAAATTATTAAAGAAGAAAACGTGAACAGATCTTCTTTCTTTGAAAATTGCTTTAACCCTTTATGTCCCAACGGGACTAGTAAAGCCCCATTAGATTTTTAAAAAAGTATAAAATCGAACATAAAGAAAAAATGCGAGACATTTATAAGGATCAAACATATATAATCTCTACTGTATAGCACTAGATGCTATATAAAGCAGTTTTTGTTCAAAAAAGGATTTTATAACATGCTTTTGTAGTTTTCAACTGCCATTTTCCATTACCTTCACATGTGTTATAATTAATTTATATGCTGAGCTGTCACTTATTTATATGCTGACCATCCACACTGTTCGCACTAGTGTTTAGCTTCTATAGCCGCTGCGAGGCATGGTACGGTGCATAGTGCACCCAGAGATAATTTGAGACTATTCTTGATAAATATCTGCTGCAATTTGCTATACTGTTACCGTTCTGTTTTCTGTTACACTTCAAAAGTTTGTCCATTCTTTGAGGTCATTCACCACTGAGTGATAACCGCAATTTACCTGTTCAGACCCAGTTTTCTGCCTGAGAGTTCAGTCTCTATACACTTTCACTAAAAATGCTCATGACCATTTCAAAAATGCCGCAGATTCACTAACACTTGATTATTTATAAAAGCTCTTACTACATCACCCCCATGTTCAAAGTTTGTCAATGTTTTCTCCCCACATATTCACAAGTAATTTGCCTATACTATTGTCAAAGGATCTCAGCTTTCTTTTTTTCACACTACCATAGCCCTTTAGCAGTAACAGCGTAACACAATAGCTCATTTGCACAAAAATATTAGGTGCTCATAATTAAATGGCTGCTTAGTATATATTACCTCAAAAATTTATCATTAATCTTAGAAAAAAATATAAAAATTATTTATTTTTTAAGGTAATGATCTTTTTATAAATCTATGTATTAATGGTACATTAAAGTACTGCCTTATTAAATTGTTTATAGCTTTACAATTCATCTTAGCTAACTGGGAAAAAAAAAAAAAAAATGTGTTTAAAATACATTTTTTCTTTTGTAAAAATTTGGGACTTAAAGGGTTAAATCGTTTCTAAAGAAAACATATTAAAACCCTTTTTGAAATACGTCAGGAAATCTTTATACAGTAAAACACTGTTTATACATCTCTCGTTTAAACATCTTGTACATTTATGCATTGTTTTAGTGATGTCCCGATTCATTTCTATTCATTTTAATCCAAAAAATTTTCATATACACCACTCAATATTGGTTTATACGTTTTTTCCACTTTTCTAAAATTTGCAAAATTTTTTAACCGATCATTATTTTCTGATCTAAATAAGGCCTAAAATCCATTCTAAATATCAATTTTGATGAGCATGTGAACTGTGATACCAATATCTTGACTTCAGAATTACTCACATTTGATAAACTAATTAAAACAAATTGTCTGATGCTAATTTAAATGATGAGGATGCCGAAGGTGAAGAAGTTGTTACACCTTTCTTTAAAGATGCAATGAATTGCATTGAATAACTTATTGGATGGAGTTATTTTGTTTGTGAAAACACAAGTGAAAAAAAAATATGTAATGGACTCTATTCAATTCTCAATATAGTCGCAAACAATCAGCACATCAGGCGAGTATTAAAGATACTTTAATGCAATTAAATAACTACCTGTATGGACATAAATCGTAAGATATTCAATATGTGTAATTAATGCTCAAGATATGTCCATATATAGTATTCAATAAATATAGTACAATACTCAAGATATCAGCTAAATAATTAGTACTCAATTAATTCATTAGCGGTATGGTTTTTCTCACTTTTTGTAATAAATCTTTTTTTTAACTTAATTATTACCTTCAAATATAAATTCTGTTGGGAAGTAATATACTAGTTACAGTCTTAAAAAACTTTATTAATTAGTATTTTTTTTATAAATTTTGCTTCAGTGCCATTAAATTTGTAATGATTTATGTTTTATTTATTTATTTTTGTTTTTGATTATATCTCCTTTCAATTAACGTCATTTTATGTCAATCCCTTTAAACATGTATAAATGTGCTTTACCGTGTTTGAAATCTTAAGTTTCTCAGTTAGATTTGAGAACAATTTAAAAACAAATAGTATATTTCTATAAATATTTAATTGATTTTCACTTTATTACGTTTCTTTCTAAAGCTGCGGAAAATTTTACCTTTCTTCAGTATTTGAAGTATAAATCTTGATGCAACTAACTACAAATGAATGTAATTAGTACAAAAATATGTTTTACACTTGTTAGTACAATACTATATATATAATTGTACAAAGATTATCAAAAGCCAATTTGTCTTTCAATCAGCCTTTTAAGCAAAGGATTTAAAAAAAATGAATGATTCCTGTACTTTGATATCTGAATATATAGCAGCGTTTATATGTGTGATAAGAATAAACTTAGAAAAAAATTCCAATTTTCTTTCAGAATTAACAAATTTTCTGTTATACATTATGTGATGTTTCATGGCGATGTTAAAGGTCAGCAATGATTAACGTAAGCATTGCAATAAGTGACAGTTTATTTGTACTTAAACAAGTATTTAAAAACTGTACAAAAAATTTTATATGCGATTCATACTCATTTATAATTGAAGTTATAAGTATTAAATATCACTATTTTGATTATATTAAAACATTTCAGGATTTTTTTTTTTTTTCTAAGTATTTAAGAAATATATGACTGTGATTCTGTCATATTTTTCTCTTTTTTATGAAGTTTTAATTTGAATTAAGTGTAGGATTGAATTCTTTATATGAATCTTCTATATTGGTAGAGAGTTTAAAATTTATTGCCATGACATGTATACTTGCACAAACTTCTCAATATGTTAAAGAATGTTGTTTGCCGTAGCTTTTTTGAATCATTTGATTTTCATCATGCATTAGTAGATATTTATATAAATATTAAACCTGTTGCAGTGTTCAGCCCCAGGGAAAGAAAGAAAAAACAAACGGGAAAGTTTCATGCCATACTTGTTTTTTCCTTTATTTTACCTGTGATTGGTAAAGAAGCTTATTTTTGAGTCAAATTTTCAAAATTATGTTTTTGGTAAATTAACATGTTTTAAGGTCCCCTGAATCTGAAAAATCAGGTTTTTAGCTGTCTGTTATCAGCATAACTGAAGAACAAATATTTGCAGGAAGTCAAAACTCAGTATTCTAAATTTGTATTATATGTGGATATTACTTGAAACTTTTTATTGTGATTAAACAAATGATTCGTGTACAAGGAGATACAAGATATCAGATACATTATGCGTATAGGTGACATTTTTGGTAAATTGAGTTTAACATCTTTAGACTACATTAAGCAAAATGAAACTGCTAAATCTCTATTGTATGCACAAAAACATGTTTTGCATAGAATATAAAATGAAAAGTATTTATCCTTTGTTTACAGGGCCAAACAAGAAAATTTGAACATAGAAAAAAAAGAACTTATATAAGTATTTGCTACTTTTAAAAACTGGCTATTAAACATATTATCTTTCTTAAGTAAAATATGTGTTATTTTATAAAAACTAATATTATCAGATATGAGAAAAAACATATTTTGAGAAATATTAGGCATCTAGTACTCCAGATCTTTCAATAGAAAAGTGAAACTATAACATTTACAACTTCTTTTTTTTTGCTTAATGATTATATTATAAAATTTTAAGATCAACATGTGAAAAAATATGGAATGACTCCACTCGACTTTCTGAGTATTAGTAGTCACCCAGCATTTAAACAAATTTGTATGGTATCACTGAATAAACCACTGTGAAAATTATAATGAGGTTTTTAAGTATTTCCTTAACACGTTTGTATGTTTCTACAATGTATTTAAATCCTTTTGTCTATTTTTGTGAATGAACTATAAATAATAACACAATTTCTAATAATAACCATGCTGTAGCAAAATTCTCAAACCTGTATTAGTTTCATTTTCTTTTAAATATTTTAATGCACTTAGATTCCATAGGACATGAACAACTTCAAATTACTTGAGTCTATGTACCTTAAAGTATACATTTTTTACTTTGTATCCATGTAAAAGATTATAAATCGTGCACTCATGAAAATCTATATATTTCTTGTGACCGTGCCTATCCAGTTTTATTTAAATCAAATGTAGAGTTTAGATGCTAGCACACTTCAAATAATTTGAGTCTATATGCCATAATGACTATATCACATGAGAGCTTTTTCGTACAACATTTCACCCAACACAACACAGCAATGTATGGGGAAGATTAAACTTCAGCGGGTTGTCAACTTTTTTTTAACTGTCACTCAGAAAGTTCATCATGTTGTGTTGTGTGAAAAAAGTCGCGAAATCTCTCATGTGATATGACCATTAGAATTATTTTTGTATCACTGAAAATAAAGTCTTACATCCATACAGTTTGTGCTATAATGATCTATAACATACATACAAATTTTTTGCTCAATAGTAAAAAGCTTTTAGACACTATCGTTTTCAGTAACAATATATTGCCTTAGAAAAATGATATAAGAAAAGATAACATGCCCAGAAGAACATGAAATGAAAATCGTAACGGCAAAATCCATAAAATAACAGCACTAGCTGTTTTGGTAGATTAAATAATGGCTCCTACCATCATGCTTCTATAGCAGAAGCCATCTTCAGTAGACAACAGTTAATGGCCCACTTTACTTACTGTCGCCGGAAGCCCTAGCCAATGTTATTATATGGGAAACTTTGTTTACTTATAACTCATTAACTAATACATATTTTTAAATTCCATTTTCATATTCAGAAAATTCACAACTGTTAAATTGACAGACTTTTTTAAAAAACTTTTTTTTTTTTTTGAAACTGTAAAATGAAAAACTTTACATATTGAAAATTCATATTTTACAGCCTCAAAATAAAATATTTAGAAAAATCCGTTTTTAAAAAACATCCATAAATTTAACAATGGTGAATTGTCTGAATGTAAAAACAGAATTTTAAAATATAAATGAGTTACAAGTAAACAAAATTTCTCATAGAATAATATAGGCTTGGGCTTCTGGCAACAGTAAGTGAAATGGACCCTTAACTTGTTTTTTACTTTTCATGCTGATGCAGCTCCTTTTATACATTACCATAAAAAAGCAAACATGAATTCAGGAGACCTTAAATATTTAGATTCACCAAATTCTCACAGTCAATTTTTTTTTTTTTTTTTGTAAATTCTTTCATGTATTATATTATATTATATTTTAAAATACTTTCTTTACATGTAGTATATTTTAGAAAGTAAGAGTGTTCAACTGGATCATTAGACTCATATTTTAAATCATGCCTTCTCTTAAATCTTATAATATTTTGTACTATTGTCACATAGACTATTAAACAAGCACTCTGTGGAAATGTCTAAGAAAGGGAGAGGGGATAAACATTGCTATAGTTTTTACTTTTAATACTTTTATAAAAGTGAAAATTTTGTTGTATTATGCTTCATTGTAGGAGCAGTCTGTCCCAGGTTTGGTTTAGTGTGTCGCTCTGTGGTCATTTTTGTACCATAAGTCTCATTAGACTGAGTTTTATGGCTCAATTCATTATGTAATTTGGTTTCGCACTGAAACCAAATATTTAACAGTTTTTCAATATTTTTTCCCTTGTTTTCATCAATTTTTAAATTTCTGTTCCTCTCTGTTCAGTAGATAGCAGCATTGCTCTGAAATTTAACAAATGATGTTTCAGTACAAGCCATATTCAGAAGTCATTTTATATTTCTTAGTAGATGCAAATGTACTTTGCTGCTTTGATGATGCACATATGCCTAGATTTTTCATCTGATGAAGGACAGTGCAATTATTCTGTCCTAAAACAACTGTTGTTAGTTTTTGCATTTTATAAAGTTTACATACAAAGTTATTTATTTATTAAATTATTTATTTTAAATTAATCAGGTTAAGATAGATATTTTAACTCAATTTTTTTTTCCTATTTATGATCAGCTATGTGTCTAATAGCCATTTTTGAAAGTAGCTTAGAAATTTGTGAAAGAAAATATGTGATAAGCATTAAAAGATTAAAATGGATTCAAAACCACTATAAGCATTCATGGCTGTACCAGATTCGAACCTATATTAATTATGCATGTTTATTAAATTATAAAATCAACATATTTTATTGTAATGGTTCATTAATGTTAGCATCTGAACTCATATTTGTTTAAAGAGTTTTGTAACACCTAGTGTAGAACACATTAGTTAGAATAACCCAATTCATACACATCTAAATGTTTAGTTTTTTGTGCTTTTATAATTTTGTAATAAAATGTATCAATTGTTTACTATAATAATTTAGACATCAATTAAAAAGATAGTGAATTGTCTTAAAATTTACATAGAATTGAATTTATGTTATTCTAAATGAACAGATTAGATAACAGAAAGAAAAATGATGTCTGTACAAATCAATTTTGTTTATTCATTGTGGCAATAAAAATGGATACACAAACTAAATTTTAAAAAAAGGAAATTAAATTTTCAATGCCTTAAATGCTGTACATTAACTTACATGTTTGTAATGTGTTATATCTTGATTTAATCTGTAACATACTAGTAGTAAAAGAGCTTCAATTGAATTTTTACATGATGTTTAAAGGAAATATTTATGTTGAAGTTTACTTATTGTTTATGTCTGCTGTTTTAAGCAAATTCAAAGAAATGCTAAATGCATAAGCTGTGGTATTGTTTGTAAAATCAATGTTACATTAAACTTTTTTATAAAAAATTCTGTTGTTGACTTTAATTACACTCCCCCCCCCCCTTTTGTTAAAAATTTTAATTAAAAATAAATAAAAAGCTATATTTCATGTCCTTAATTGCTGGATTAAAAAATTGAATAATTTTTATTGAGTATGATAGCAGAAATTTAATTTTAATTTTTGTTTGGGAAAAAAAGAAAAAAAAAAAAGTAATATAAAAAGAAAATTTTTTAAGTCAATTCCTACTTACAAACACTATCGAAAAAGTTTTAGATAAGATAAAAACTGTTTATATACTATGTTTTAAATTTTCTGATAAATCGTAGAGCTCTTATCAATGTGCATAAAATTTAAGTGATAATGACATAAATTTTTGTGAGATGCATAACTTAACTTTTAATAATTTTTTAATGTTCACGTTTAATTAAATGTATTTATTTTTATCTCTAAAAAAAATTAACTCGTAATTTTTTTTGGCAACAATTAAATTATAGCTAATATTTTAATGGCTATTGTAACACTATTACGATGTTATTATTTTCATATTTTAATTAATTATAAGAAAACTAATCAAAAATTCAAAAATCGGACTTTGAAGTATTGTCACCATATTCTGAGCAATCCTAAAAGTTTCAAATTTCTAGCTAGTCGGGAAGTTAGTTAAAAATCGATTGCAAGATTTGTACAAGATTTAGGGAGAGTGTGAACTAATAGTAGGAATTCAAAAAGTATCTCATGCATTGATTTCCAATGATTAAGGAAAAATCACAAAAAAGCAATTACTCAAAATGTTACATCTAATATTTAATGAAATTGAGCCACAAGATACAAGACATAGTAAGGTATAAAATGCTGGACAATTATGGTGTTTCAGAAATAGCACACATATAAAATTAATAAATTGTATGTATTAGTTTTGTGTAGGAAAAGTTCTTTGAATATGTAGTATGATCCCCTCTAGAAGCACAGCTGTATTTAGGGGAGGGGCAACAGGGGCAGAAGCCCCAAGGCCTTTTATGCCTAGAAAACAAAAAATTTATCAAGAGCTTAGAAATACATTATTAAATTAAAAAATCTGGAGTGACTTCACTCAACTTTCCAAACATTAAGTAATTAATGGTTGTATAAATAATTTAAAGTAAGACAAGTCGTTAAATAAACAAAAATTAAAATAGGGTGTGTGAGTAATTTTATGCTATTGCATTTCAAATAATGTGAGCCCATAGATCATAATGATGTTGAATATTTAGTTGTGTCCCTGTAAAATTCTATGAATGCTAGATTCACCAAAACCCATACAGTTTGCACAACAGTGACTTATAACATGCATATCAATTTTCAGTTCAATTGGATAAGGCATTTAGATGCTATCGCACTTTAAATAATTTCACCACATAGGCCTTAATGGTAAAAAAAAAAAATTTGTTGTGTTCGTGTAAAAAAAAAAAAAAAAAAAACTATAAATCACCAAAATTTATAGTGTGTGTGACAATGACCTATAACATATGTATAAATTTTCAATTTATTTAAATAAGGAGTTTAGACACTGTCGCACATTAAATAATTTGTGCCATAAACCATAATGATAAAGAATTTTTTGTTGTGTCCCTGTAAAAAAAATTAAGTGCTAGGTTCATCGAAATCAATAGGGTTCGTGCTACAGTGACTTCAACGTATGTACCATTCAGTTCATCCAAACAAGACATGTAGACACTATTGTGTTCACTCTCACACATACACACATCACTGCAAAAATGAACTCAGAAGACCCTAAAACATATAGATACACCAAAATCTCAATGTTGAATGTTTGTCAGGATTACAATACTTTCCTTACATAGTATGTTCGGTAACTAAAAACACAAATTTCAGCAGTTAGTTACCTTTTAGACCTAAGGTGACCAGACATCCTCATTTTCTGAGGACAATCCCCATTTTTCAATAACATCCTGGGGTACTCTGAAAAAATTACATGTTTTCATTTGTCTTCATTTTCAATATTTTTAATCTGAAATTTTAACACCAGTGATATCACTGACTTTATTGTAATTTTTAATACATATGATACAACAAATCACAGTGTAACAAATCATGATCCACCAGTTTAAATATGAATCAAACACAGGGATTATGAATAAAATACAGAAAACTCTGAATGGCTAGGCTGACAAGTGCAATCTGGATTCAAACTGTTGCTCCCATCAACCAACTCAGAGAACTGAGACATTTCAGCCACTTTTTAAGGTCAATGTTGTCTCTCCAAAGTGTTAAAAAATTGTAAAATCCAAATTTTTCTAGAATTCTAGAGAATGTGTTAGACAAATATAGAGATTAACAATTTATAAATGTGCTTGATGAAGCATTGTGTGTATCAGTTTATACAGGCTGTTTCAAGCTCAAAGATATAAAATTCTCTTATTCTCATACAATATTTCAGTGCTGAAGATGGAGTTAAAGTGAAAATATTGGAAGTAAAAAGTCTCCACAATGATATTGCTGAATATTAGAAGATTTTAATCTCAAAACTATACTTTAAAATGTTAAAATGAAAAAAGGTGAATTTACAATCAATGTGTAGAAATAAAAGGAAATCCACATATTATACATTACTAAGTTGGAAGTTATTGGATCGCTAAATATGTTTTATAACTTTGATTAAATTTTATGTGGAAAATTTAGAATCCAATTCATTTTAACAAAAGTGAAAAGTAACCAGTCTTTGAATCAGATTAGTCTTATGACATGACATCCCACTTCTATTCTGATTCAGCTACCTTTTGACATCCGACTAGCTTGATATTTCTCTTCACTTGATAGTTGTAAAGTTACCAATCAGATATCTACGGAATAGCTCAGCTGAAGGAATACTAATGGTTTGATTCTTTGCCTGGTCACTTTCTGCCTTTGTTGAAATTTATTCGGCCTCATCATATCACTTCCACCTGAAATGGTTATGGCAATGTCTAAAGTGAAAATAAGTATTAAAAAATGACAGATGCAAACCTGTTCCAAAAACTGTTAATATAATGAATCAAGATCACCTTTCTCATTTATCCATTGAGAATGACTTACTTCAAGGGCTGAATCAGTTCACACTCATCATTAATGATTTGGCAATTAAAAAAAAACTTGAAAAGTTTTAATAAAAGAAACTAAATTCAAATATTTATGATGCGAAAATCATTTAGTAAGAAAATATGAATAATGTAAAAAGTTTGCATTTTATCTCAAAGGCAGCTTCTTCAGCTGCAATTTGAATAACCCAGGGTTGATGTGTCACTTGATGCTCGGGGCGATCTTTTATTAGGTTGAGTCAAAAGTTTTGTCCGGTTTCTAATCATTGTTATTAAAAGTTTAAAAAAATATAACAATTACAACACATTTTCATTAACATATTCACCATTACTTTCAACAACCATTTTCCAACGTGACTGCAACATTAAAATTCCACGGTTGTAAAAAGCCGCTGTTTTTTTGAGCGAAGAAGTCAACAATGCATTGTCGGAAGTCGTATTTATTGTTGAAGCGCTGATCACGCATAAAGTTCTCTAACGACCTGAACGAATGATAATCTATAGGGGCAATTTTAATAAAAAAGCACCAAAAAACTGGCATTGTAAAAAATATTACTTTCAAACTTTGTGACTGCAGCACTCGTGCTTACTTTATTCGCCTGATGAAGGGTCGTGTGTTTTTCAACCCGAAACAATTGTTGCGAGTTTATTGTATTTTATGGTGTTGATTCAAAGTTTGAAAGTAATATTCTATAGGGGCAATGTCTGAATTATATGGCGGATGAGCGAGAAGTTCCCAGCCCAATTGATTCAGCTTTCCACTCGTCTGGTTTTAAACGCGTGGTCTTGTGTTGTTTTGTTGGAAGAGAACTCGAGCTGTATTAAAGCCTTTTTTGACGAGTTTCTGTTGAATGTGGTTCAGTTGAGTGCAGTAGACATGTCAGTTCATTGTTTGTCCTTGAGGAAGAAGATTTCAATGCGCAACTCCTGTCGACCTCCAAAAAATGCACAAAAGTGCGTTTTTTTTAATGCATCCCAGGTTGAACCGTCTTAACTCCAAGCTGATATGGGCTGAGCCATCGACATCGAGCTTTTTTGTTGTCAAATAGTACCTACTTCTCATCACTGGTAAGAATTTGACGCCTCCCATCTCGGCTAAACTCTGACAGCAACGATTGGCAGACTGAATTTCACTGATTATTTTGCATTTTGTTGAGCTCATGCGATACCATTTGACCACACCTAACCTTCTTGCCAATTTTGTGATGGTGTCGATTGGCAGTTGACTGAAAAGTGCCAAAATCTTGCCCTAGTTTTCGGTTGGTTTGAGTTGGATTGGCTTCAGTCACACAAAGTAAAGCTCTTTCATTGGTTGTCCATGGTTGCCAAGAGTGTTTCTTATTGCCGCGGTGCATATCCCCGGAATGGAACTTTGCATACCAACGTCTGCATGCTCTTTCCTTTACAAAATTCCTACCAAAAGTTGCACATATGTTACGACATGCTTCAGTTGCATTGTGGCCTTGTTTGAACTCGTTGAAGTTTAGGCTGCGAATTATTTCACGATTTTTTGACATACTTGAACTTTTTTAAAGAGTAATAAATCTGTAAAAATTAAAATAGCATAACAATTAAATACATCATTTTGATCAGCAGAAAATGAGCTTTCAAAATATATATGACATTTACATTACAGCTTTAATGTACCATATTTGTCGATACGCAAATAAAAAACGCACAAAACTTTTGACTCAACCTAATAATTACTGCCCATTCTTTAAAATTTATTAAAGACAGCTGATAAAAAAAAGATTAAAGATATTTTGAATGATACAGTTGTTTTAAAAAGAACTACCCCACACCCTCCCTCTAGATACACAATAGTGAATAAGAGGGATTTACATCCCTACGTACAGCCCTGTCTAGAAGCAATATAGCACATGGTGAGGTGTGATACTGCAAATTATAAGATCAAGAAGTTTGCTGGAAAGCGAGAGCCATTGCTCTTGTATTTATTATTTTAATTTAATTATTAAATCTTTTGCTAAAATTTTAGTAGAAATAAATATGTATGAAGAAACGTCACGACTGCATGACACAGCTGTTATAAGCGAGGTAAGGATCTAAGTGAGAATGATTGATAGCTGCAAAATTTCTTCCTATAAAGTATCCCAAACATGCACTATGGGATTCAAGTCCAATGATCAAGCTGGCCATTCCAAATGCTGAATAGTTTCATGCTGAAAATAATCAAGAGTGTGTGTGAGGGGGGGGGGGGGATGAGGATAAAGGGAAATTGCAAATTTATTTATTTAGTAAGGGCATTTTCATCTGATGTGTTTAAACAAATTTTAACCATACACTACTGGATTTTCAGAGCAGTAAATTAAGTAAGAAAAATGTTATATTTAGTTCAATAAATGAATGAACATGCATTACAAAAAAAAAAAAAAAAACAGATTTATAAAAAGTTTTTTATTATACTATATTAAAAACAAATTACATATAAAACAATTAAAATAGCAACCATCACATTCCAAACAGCAATACTTTTCTACAACCCCTCAAAAAAAATTAATAACAATCATATTAAATGTAATTTGAGTAAGCTTTGTGCCACCAAACTAAACAAAAGTAAAAGTAAACTACTGAAATAATTGTCTTTTAACTCAGTTCACAATAGACGAAGTAGCCATTTGATTCAGTCCACATGTTCCATCACCACGATAGACTCTGTAATAACCCTACAAAAAAAAAAAAAAAAAAATTGTGTATATATATCACATATTAATAAAGGCAAAAACTTCATAAAACAAAAATATTTTCTTTTTACAAATTAAAATCTAATATAAATAGGTGCAGTCAAAAAGTTAGTTGCACTGCTTAAGAAAATAAAAAGATTGAAATTTTACAATAAATTTATTTGTATCCTAAATAGTGCTATACAAAATCTACTTTTCGACATAACCTCCTTGTTCAGACGTATCCCCATTTTTAGTAAAATTTTGTTAATTTAAACTGAATTTCCCTCTCATTTGAAAATACAAGTGCTATTTACAGTACTCCCTGTAAAAGTTGCGATTTTGTTTTTACTGGTAAAACTGGTCATTCTTGTAATAATCACTTTCAGGAACATAAAACAAGTGTTTAGGTGACTTACATTTGGAACTGGTTATGTGTGCTATTGAAACTGACCATTTCCCTGACTCTAACAACATAAAAATATTTAAATTAATTATAGCAAACATTGGAGCATTGGTTTACGGAAATGCATGGTTTTACTATTTTCCCTCATATAGTTTTAAAAGGCTGCTGCACCCTGCCTGTCCTTTTGGTTTTATTATCCCTATTAAAGAAATTCACATTTATGTGTGCCTCATAGTTTCTTATTCACATACCAAATGTAACTATTTTTTAAGCAATCTTTAAGATTTTAAGATTAAGTATTTTTATACACTCATGTCCATAAATTAAGGATAATTCAGAATCACACGGAAATCGAACTTTAATGCAAAAATTTCACCTGTAGAAATACTGCACATATCTTTAAGAATAATATGCAAATTATAATTAATGATAATATTATATTATCATCAGATGACGCCGATATGATGTCACAATGACAGAAATGTAAGAAAGAGGTAGATAAGGAATCGCAGCAAAGAAGGAAAATTTTTCACAAGCGTTCTGTAAGCTGTTCAGTGCCACAACCGAATAGTTATGACACACAGGACGCATGCAGATGATTTTTTTACGTGGTAGAATTATCGGTCGACTGTAATGTGGGTGTACTCGGAAGTATTGAAAGAGCTTGGGATTGTCCAAAGTGTCATCTCTAGGCTTTGGCAGCGATTCCAAATTGGTGAAAATGCCAGTAGATGTTACAGTACTGGTGGGCCCCAAGTTACAACGCCAAATGATGACCGGTATTTGGCAGTAACTGCCAAAATAAGCAGATGGAGCACAGCATCCGATTTGTCTCGTCAGCAATCTGCAGCCACGGGCACCACAGTTTCAAGGAAAACCATGTATAGACGTTTGGGAGATATTGGTCTATATGCGCACAGGCCTGTCAGATGTGTTCCACTCACAGCAACGAACTGTGGCCAGCGGTCAATTTGGAGTAGAGAACATGCAATACGGACAGCGGTACAGTGGGCTTGTGTGATGTTTTCTAACGAGTCCAGGTTTACCTTGCAGTCACACATTCATATGGAGAACGCCAGGTACCCATTACCACCAAGACAACATCACTGAACAACACCGTTACGATGAGGCAGGAGTGCTCGTTTGGGGGGGAATCACACTGGGCTCCAGAACAGATCTGCATGTTCAAATCGGAACCATGACAGGCCAAATTTATCGGGACATCATTCGGGAACAACACGTACGTTTGCTTAGGGGTGCCATGGACCCAAAATTTGTATTTATGGATGACAATGTGCGTCCTCACCATGCAAACATTGTACACGGATGCCTACAATCTGAAGATATCAACTGTATCGAATGGCCAGCATTCTCAACTGACTAGAATCAGATAAAGCATGTGTAGGACATGCTTGACTGGTGATTTGCAGCCCGTCAACCAGGGCCGTGCCTACACTTTTAGCCGCCCTGGGCGAAAGATTTTAGCCGCCCTCCTAGGCAAAAGATTTTAGCCACCATACTAGGCACTAAAATTATTTCCCTCCTTCTGCTTCTGAAAACTATCCTTTAAAGCCAAAAACTGCCAGGTTGCCACAGATGAAAAGTTATCAAGTTTTTTTTTTCCCCTCTGTTTTAAAAATAAGCCTCCGGCGGCTGAGTGGTTATGCACTCAAAGCTGGTAGACATGAGGTGCTGGGTTCAATCCAAGTTGCGCTTGTTGGCCTAGCCGATCGTTGTTTTCCATGGTTTTCTCCGAAACTTGCGTAAATACGAGCTAGGACCCCTTAGAAAGACCCACATGGAGGGCACTCCCCCTCATATCTAGGACCTACAGCAGTCAATCGGCCTTATTCCCAAATCCAATCCAATCCTGTTTTTAAAAAAATCTAACAATTTTAGTAAACCTAATTTTTAGCTGAAATTTTGTCATTTTTAGCCGCCCCTAGATGTTAGCCGCCCTGGGCGACCGCCCCGGTCGCCCCCCCCTAAGCACGGCCCTGCCGTCAACCACCTCCTACATGTGTACCGGAACTTCGGAGAGCATTGCTTACTGAGTGGAGTAATCTTCCCCAAGATCAACTGGATAACTTAATGTCAGCATTCCTAAGCGTTGTACGGACTGTACTTCATCATCTGGGAGACATATACTGTATCAACCATCATGCCAACTATGTAATGTTAAGTTTTTGTAAGGGAGATATTTTTTGCAATTGCTTCAGGGAGCAAAAATCGTAGTTTTTATGAATGGTATTCTAAATAAATCACCTTTTTTTGTTCTTGATCTCTTGTTTAATGAATGCACTTTATGAATAAGTCATATTTGTTTTGCTTCTGAACCTTTATTTGCCGCAGCTAGCATTATCCTTAATTTATGGACATGAGTGTATTTTAAACTTGTCAGAAGCATGCAATTTTTGTTCATGTCTCATAATATTGGAAGGCTACTAATGAATATACAGTCAAATCTCGTTAACATGAATCTTAAAAGGGATAAAAAATTTGTGCATGCTATCAGTAACTAATCTTTATATAACTAAACTAATCTTCATCTTGATGGAATTGTAGAAACAGTTCATGTTAAGAGTAGTTCACGTTAGCGAGGTTCGACTGTATTATATATCAAATTAATTAGTTCTTTACTGGAATTTCAGCATGTACTTACAAAACAGCTACTGAAAATGGTGTCAGTATTGCTTTTATGACTTATTACTATCTAGTCAAGAGCTATGGGTCAAAGTAAATATTTCTAAGGAATCCTAACTCATATTTATACAAGTTTAGAGAAAACAACCTTTAAGTTGAAAAATAGTGAAATACTGAATGTAAATAATACACCATAACCTTATAAATAAAGCTGTTGTGTATAATCATCAATATTTCTATATATTAATAACAAGCAAAAATAAAGAAAATTGTATACAATAAATAGATTTTGTACTTATAACTGAATCTTAAAATAAATAAGATTGTAAATGTTAAAAGTGCCTTTAAAAATCCAAAACTGTCCTCAGAATCTAAAAAATGCTTTACTAGCCCTGACCTTTTTCAAAACCTGGGAGAAACTGATTTTATTCTTAATGAAGCATGTACAATCCCGGCTTATCTTATTATGAGATATATTTTTTCATATATAAAACCTGCAGCTTGGTTATTGTTATTTTAGTGAGCAGTTTATTTAAAATGCAAAACATCTGTAGCTTTTTAAAATGCTACATTTTCAAGAATTATATGTATTTTAACATGTCTTTATTTACTTTTTTTTTTTTTTTTTAATAGGATGTAACAAAATTTTAATCATTTTAAAACCTGTTTAGAATACATGGATACTCTCTCAAAATTATTTTATCTTTCAACATACTAAACAATAAATATTTCAATATTTAGAAACTTTACAAAATGAATATTAAATATCATATTTTTATTTATTTATTTTTTTATTATTATTATTTGTTATTATTCTTTTTTCCTTTTACATATCTTTTTCTATTGTCATGACTATGTTTGTTGTTCGACAATTTTGTCCTTTTATTACTTCCGGTGTGAGCCTTTTTTTTTTTTTTTTTTAAACACACTTGACATTGTGAGTTTTTTTGGTTTTCGTCCGATGCTATTTCTATGGAGTTTTAGCTTTCCCCCCTCCCTCGTTTTCTACATTCTAAAGTGTGGCCACCGCACTTTAGAATGTATTATTATGTACACTTATTATGTATTATTATATACACTTTATTCCACCACACTTTAGAATGTAGAAAAAGAGAGGTTAAAAAGCTAAAAACTCCATAGAAATAGCATGGGACGAGAACCAAAAAAACTCACAATGTCAAGTGTGTTAAGAAAAAAAAAAAAAAAAAAGGCTCAACCATAAGTAATAAAAGGACAAAATTGACTAGGAAAAGACATCGAGGAGCGGGTGGGTAGGGTTGGGGCATTAGACCTATCATCCAGGATTAATATGCCTATTATGTTATGCCTGTTACAACATATATTATGCTTCACTAATAAATAATAAAAAAATGCATTTTTTTTTTTTTTTTTACGCATGTCTCTCACATTTTTATATTTAAAAAAGTAAAGAATGAACAGTTTTCAGATTTTTAATGAAATTTTAGCAACATCGTCTTAATTATCATAGAAACTTCTTCAATATTAATTTTCACACTATTTTCTATGTTACTCATTTTAACCCTTAAATTCATAGCGATGCAGATCTGCATTGTATGTTTAAAACCCCATATCTCTTTATGTAGCAACCTTTGCATAATGTTTTTTTTTTTTTTTTTTTTAACCAAAATTATTTTATCGTTTCTGAATGCAACTAGAATCTTTGGCAGTTTGTTTCCTTATCTGTGACAATTTTCATTTGTTGGCGTGCTATCCGAGTATAATTTCACTTCAGTAGGTTTTACAAATTACGATTATTTATATAAAATGTAATAAAAAACATACAAGAAAAATTGTTTTTGGATAGAAACAAGGTAAGAGTAATGAATAATATTTATATTTTTGCACATACTGATAAATTTATGCAAGAAAATTGGAGCTTTTTTTTTGATGATGTAGAAATATATCAATATGTTTTTTTTGAAAAAAATCTTATGTGGAGTTTCTTTTTGTATTTTTCCATTAACTACATCCATTTCCCAATTGATTTCAAATGTTATTTATTAAAAATAAAAATTCCTTCAATTAAGGATTAAGAAAATTTGGTCAAAATAAACTATATTATTTTTTTTCTTCTTCTTCTTTTAGAAAAAATTAATAATAATTTCTTTAGAAACAAAGTTCTTTTTATTATTTTATGACAATATCTTATTTTTACTATTACCAACATTATTATCTTACATTTGATTGGTAATTAATTAGTTTCCTGTTTAAGTAAATACAGTAAAATGCACATATTAAAATAAAATAATAAACTTACTTGTTCACCCCAGGATGCTCCCCAACTATTTTTGATTATCCAGAAAGGCAAAGTTTTCTTGAAAATTGGATATGCTGCAAATAAGAAAATATTACTTAACTTAAAAATCCAATGATTCACATAGAATTTGTAAAAATCATCCTGTAGACCAGGGCCCGAAATTTCAACTCAGATTACACTCGCCGAAAAAAAGTTTTACTCGCCACAAAATAGGGTTGTCATTTTTCCTAACTATTTGAAAGGCTTTCACAAATATGTCTAAAATTATATATATTAAAAGTGTGTCATATATCATCATGTTTCATAATCATCTATAATTAAATATCATTATAATGTATTGTATTTGAGATTTGAATATTAAAATATCTAATAACATAAATGCAAAGAGTCATTAAAGAAAAAAAGAAGGAAAAAAAATTCTTTGTCAAACACTATCCTGTGAAAATCTTTTTATTATGAAATATTAAGCTTCCTTATTTATCTATTTATTTACTTAACTTTTTATATTAGAAATGCTTTTTCGTCCATTTTATTTTTGTAATCAGACGGAATGTCGATGTGTATAACTTTTTCATTGTTGTCATTTGAAATAGCCATTTCGGAATCACTTTTTCAATAAAATCGTTGCTTACAAATCATTACAAGTGCAAATCATTGGTACTTCAGTAAAAAACTGGAAAATATAATAAACATAGGCAGTATCTTTAAAAGTGCTTGGGCTCATTTTCATGTGATGATATCACATAGGCAAACTTTCACATATCTCTTCTCTCGGATAGTGGGCGACGGGCAAAGAGGCTCTCTGCTCGTCTATTCTCACTCTGCTTGGAGAAATAACAGTTGGAAAAACAAAACTGCCGAAGAGATCAAAACTTTTATGTATACACTAAGCATTTTTCTTTTCCCAGGCTGGAGTGATCGCGGGCAGCGCACACACAGACTCGGCTCTCCGAGCATTTAAAAAGGAGAGGTTAAATATGAAGTTATAAGATGGCAAGATTTTGCCATATTTAAATTTATAAAAATAATGTTTTTTGTCACCATATCGTGTAAGAATTCTATCTACAGCGAGACCAAATTTTTACTCGCTAGAGTAAAAATATCACTCGCCAATGGCGAGCGGAAATTTCGCGCCCTGGTGTAGACCATTTATTTATTTATTTATTTTCCTCATTGTTAAAAAATTACAAAAGGCTGTTTCATTACACAAAAAAATTAATATATTATAAATATACATGGAGAAGTTTTTTTTTTTCCATTACAAAACAAACTGGCTACATTTCTATAATATAACAGAAAGATAGTAAAAGTACACCTAAATATTATATAAAAATAATTATATAATAGTTAGGTGTATTTTGTATAAATATTATATAATAACTTTCAGTGACCAATTTACATTTCAGAGGATCCCAAGACACTCACAGCTATGGGGGCTTTACTATCTTTTTTTTAATTATTATTATTCAAAAGGACATATTAATAAAATTGTCATTTAAAATAATATTCAAATATACCTTTTCCCCCTTTACTCTTAAATTCCTAGCAATATCATTAACAAGATTAAAAATTTAAAACACCTTGGCAAGATCCACATTTTAAAAATTTGAAACATTACAAAAAAAAAAAAAAAAAAAATCACAAGTAATAAAACTCCTCCAAATTTCATTGATTTTTTTTTTTTTTTTTTTTTTTTTAATAATATTGTTTAAAAAGTAATAATGTATTAATTATACAATTCTGAGCTTAAAGAGAGAAAACAAAATCCAGAATTTAAAATATGTAATCAGCTTCCCCTCCTAAACAAATATCCCTATCATTTGATAATGTTACACAAATTTCCTTTTCCAGAAAAAAAAAAAAAAAAAATTCACATTTTTTTTTTTTTTTTTTTTTTTTTTTAGAAGAAGAAGAAAGGGGGGGAAAGGGGGGGGACTGGCACAAGCTACTTAAATGCTACTTTTTTTACACTAGGACACTTTGGAAACGTTTTCCAAGCAAAAAAAAAAAAGGGCTAAAAAAGCAACATTTTCTTGTTAAGGCAACTTTTTTGGAGACTTTTCTTTTAAATTAGGTTCAAACTTTTGTAAACAGAATCCTAAAAATGGTTTGTCTGTTGACTTACAAAGGAAAACGAATCTATTATTTCTGTGAAAATCCAAAAACATAGTTTTAAGATATGTAATTTTTGTTTCTTGTGAGTCGTGTAAATATTTTTCCTGAATAATAGGTTTAGGTTTATTTTTGTCACTCTCTTGTCATTTTTTCTATATTAGGACAGATACAAGACTAGTGCTTCTAGTAGATTCAGAACTACATAGGTCTGTGAAATCTTTTTTTTTTTATTGTTTTTATTGCTTTGGGTGTTTTTAATGTACCATTGAGTTTAAATTAAAGTTAAAACCTGCATTAGTAATACTTACTATGTACACCATAACCAACAATTAATACGCCATGATCTAAATTACCAGGATCGCACAAAAATTTCCATGGGTGTGACACGCCACCATAGTAAAACTAGAAATAGAAAAATAATATTGTTGAATGGTTTTAACACAGTTTAAACATTAAAAATCAAAAGTAAGTTTTTGTTAATACTCACCTGCATAGCATTAGCATTGATACCAATTGAAATTGGTCCATTCTTTACAAGCCATTGAGCCATTTCTGAAACATGAAATGTGTGATTCATTTATATTATGGATTGTTTGTTGTGCATTACAGTACTTACAGAACTGTGAGTTTTTTTTTTTTTTTTTAATGTTTTACAAAGCATTTTTAATATAAATGTAAATTTAAAAGTTTCAAAAAGAAGTATTTTATTACAAACCTGTTTCATTCTTGGATAGTGTCACAGATCCATTAATGTAAACTTTAACTTTGTTCTTTTTAAATTCACAAGTGTCATCTTTAGCATCATAGGGATAGTCTTTTTCTCCTTCAAGACCACCTAAATATTTTAAACATTAATAAAACTGATAAAAAAGTAAAAACATATTTATATAAATTAAATAAAATATTTAAACAAGATATTTTTTTTAATATCACAAATAATGCTAGAAAAAATATTTTATTTAACAATTATAATTTTGAATTTATTTAAAATAGTCTAGATGCTTGTGAGAACAAGTTCACACATATGTTCTTTTAAATATTTAATTCACTTCTAAATAATTCAATTTATAATTTAAAATTAAAAAAAGTCTATTAAGAATAATTATAAAATTAATTTATTTAACAAATAAAATCTAATTTAATTTAATTTAATTTGTTCCAATAAAAAAAAAGAACAGTTTATTCTATAATATCCTCTGAAATCGATTCATTCTATTATAAAAGTCAATCTCTATTTAATTTGATTTGTATTTTTACTAAGGGACTTATTCATTTGTAAATTGGTGCATTTTCCCCTTTTCAACAATGGTAGGTTAAATCTCATTTAATCATACATAGAAAATAATTTATTTCTCTAAATTACTTTCTAATATAAACAGAAGTTGGGAAATGTATTTCATTTCTGGTGATTTGTGCTATCATAATAAATTATTTCAGTCTCATTGGCATCAACAGATGCTGGATTCATTTCTTTTAATAATAATAAAATAAAAAAAGAACAAATAAATTCCTAATTATATATTCCTGGCGCTGATAAAAAGTAATTATGTTTGGCATAATTTATGTTGCCAAACATGTCTTTATCATTTGGATAACGGATTAAATTTTTAAATAAACCAATTAGAACATTCTTTGGTGCTTTATTTGGCATTAGATTGTTAATTTCGGGTTTGAATTGGCGAATGCAATTTAGTACACCTTTGGCTTTCAAACTGTCAATATCTCTTGTGTACTGGCGTAAGAAACAACTGTTCTAGTTTGCTCTCCCTCTCTCTCTAGCCTATAGAATTCTACGAGAACCGTCTAAGTGCTTACTTGATTGTTCATGTCTTTAGCATAAAAATAAAAAACTGTTTTATTTGAAATGACTGCTGTTATTTTGGTCAAGTGGCACTCTGTTAAAAGGATATACGGACTTCCAGCCTGGCTTATTGTGTTAAGCGATGTACTATATTTTTATTCCACTAGATTCACAGAAATACAACCATTTCACGGACAATAAATCTTCTTTCCAATGCTACAAAAAATATATTAATATTTAAGAATAATAGAAATTTTTAACACTTGTATAATAATAGGTTGATGTGAATTAGAAGATTTTTATCATACTCATGCTTGATTCAGCTACGACGACTTAAAGACCTGGCCGTGAAATCAAATCCCAGATTAATATAGTGCAGGTAGAATATAATAAAAAGTATACTTAGTGTATGAGACATGAAGTAGTTATTTAAAAAACTTTTATTCTGTACGTCATTCACTAAGAACATAAGACAAGGTGTAAGTTCAGATGAAATAAACGCTCTAATTTAGACTGAAACATACTGTTATTGGTTATCATGACAGTATTCATAAATTCATATTAAGGCACAATAATTTTAGATGGAATCAGATATTTCAAAATGTCCCATTGGATACAGCTTCTCTATCATCCACTTGTGATGTTCGTCAGGGGTGGCGCCAGCTAGGGGGCCGAGGGGAGGAGTCTGTGACACCCCCCCCCCCCCATCGGGGCATACTCCTAAAATCTCTCGGGGGGGGGGGGGGGGAATACAAAATTTTCAGTTTTTCTACTTTTGGCAGCATTTTCCTTTCCTTGTACAAATTTGGAACATTTCAGTTTTTCCATTCTGTATTCAATAGAAGAAAGTATTAGATTCATAAAAATTTTCAGCTTCCAGTTTTCCATGAATATACACGTTTTGAGAGGTCCAGAACACGTTTTGACCACGATATTTTTAGAAAATGTCTGTCTGTGGCACGATGATCTCCAAAACCATGAGGAGTACTAACAAATGGAATGGTACAAATATTAACAGTAATATTATTAACAGTATTGCAGTTTTTGATAAATACTTATATAATGAACTCTCTTTATGTAGTGCCCCCCCTGTCGGGGAGATGGTGTCCCCCCCGTCGGGGAATTTCTGGTGCCACTACTGATGTTCGTAAGTCCAAGGCTATATTAGTAAGGACAATGACTAATTAATGGATTTTATTTGCTTTTTTGTCTTCATCAACGACATCATCATCACCGATAGAATCCAACAGAATAAATATCGAATAGAATACTGACAGAATAAAAAATTCCACTTAAAGCTTTGAACTATGATTTCAAATGATTAGCCAATTAAAATTTACATCACAGAGCCCAACTGACCTGACCTGCATTCACAGGTTGGCTCTAATATTTCCTTGTAAATAAAGTTTGAAATGACTTGATTGTAAGCACAGGTAACTATAAATTGTAAAATCAAAATAACTTTTAAAATTAAAAAAAAAAATTAAAAACACATTTTAATTAAAAACATAAAAAACCTCATGACAAACATTTCAGCTAAACATTAGCTCTCTTCAGTGTCAATATACATACATAGCAACATAGTTAAGATAAAGTCACAAAACATCACAACAAGATCAAGTACTCGGGAGGAATTGCTTAAGCCTCGTACAAGCGAGAATGCTGTAGTTTGGTAAAAACATCTTCTAGGAAAAATCGCAATTCGTACATCTTTACATTAGAAGCCAAGATTTTAATACTGTCAAAATCAGGAGTTTTCCTAGAGGGCATTTTTACCAAACTACAGCATTCTCCCTTGAACAAGGCTAAAACAGTTCCTTCCGAGTACTTGATCTTGTTGTGATGTTTTGTGACTTTATCTTAACTGTGTTGCTATGTATGTATATTGACATTGAAGAGGGCTAAGTTTAGCCGAAACGTTTGTCATTTGTTTTTTATGTTTTTAATTAAAATGTGTTCTTTTAATTTTTTTTATCTCATTTTAAAAGTTACTTTTATTTTATACAGTAATGAGACGTATTAATTATGTTTAATTTTATAAATTGTAAGTTTGTCGGATTCAGGTTGATTTGAAACAAGCTGTATAATTTTTGTAACTAAAATACCTTACCTTCAATTGCATGTTTAAATATTTATTGAGCAAATGCTTATACATAGGCTTGGTTTATTACTTTATCAACCAACCAACCATTTGAATATAAATGATTTTTTAAGACCGGATGAAATTTTTTAAGTTTGCCCCAACCTGAAAATTTTTCTGGCAATGCCACTGATTCAAACACTGAAGAATATCATGTAACTAATAAAGACAAGCTTATACTTCAGTAAAAAGTGTGTAACAGTGATGTGTTGATACATGCCGAGGAATTAAAATTACTTGCAGGAAAAAAAAAAAAAAGTTAAATAAATAAATAAAACAAGACTATGGATGAAATTCTGTCTATGACAGAATTTAATTTAGTACGACAGGACTAATGATATTTGTGTTTTAACACCCTTAAAAAAAAAAAAGGAGGGCCCTTCAGTAAAATTCCTAAACACATTTTCAAATAGTATATTGATTTTTAATTCCAAATAAATTATTGGAATTTGAATGCATTGGTTGTATAGTATCTTCCCCTAATTGCTTAGGGGAAGATATATAACTACATACTTATATACTAAATATTTTAATTTTTTAAATAATCTTAAAAACAATTTTGCATTTATTGTTAATAATTAACAGTGTCAATATCTAGAGAACAAAACATAATATTTAAAAAAAAAAAAAAAAAAAAAAAAAAAAAAAAATTATAAACTGATTATTTGATACTTAAATTATACTCAAAATTCATCACAGATTAATTAATATAATCCATTGACATTCAATCAAGACCCGTTGGCTATGTGGTCAGGGAACAGAACTACGAACCCAAAGACTGTGAGTTCAATCCTCACTGATCGTAAGTTGAATATATATATATATATATATATGTTTTTACGGATTTCACAAAATATTTTAAGACAGAGTTGGTTTAAATTAGAGAATTAAATAGTAAAATTAGAGAGAGAATATTAGAGCTATTAGAGTAAGAGAAACTAGTATGTTGTGGCCACCACAAGACTTTCTTCTATATTTACCTATACATATTCAATCAGTAACAATATTTAAAAAAAAAAAAAAAAAAAAAGTACGATTTTTTTTTCTGTTTTTTTTTTTTTTTTTTTTTTTTTGTTAAAAGTGAAAAAAATCGATAACTTTGTTTTAAATTATCACAGATTTATAGTTCAACCATTCGTTTTAAAGGTATTGACGAGACCTTTCGAAAGATACCCATCTTGAAAATTTATCCCCCCCGGGGGGGTACTTCCCCCCCAGGGGGGGAAGCGATGCCCCCCCATGCAGAAAATTTTTTTCCTAGTTACATACTACTATTATCAATAATTCATATTAATTTTACAATCACAAGTTTAAAACAACTCTAATTATGCACATTTATACGAATTTTTGTCCTATGCTGCCATGTTAAAAATTTAGATAAAATGCTATAACAGCGCCACCTGTTGAGCTATTGATCCCCAAACATAATCAGCTCCAGTTTATGTCGGGGACCAACTAAATACCAAGTTTGGTTAAATTTCGTTAAAAAAAAAAAAAAAAAAAAAAATTGCGATATTTTTCTAAGTTTTTTTTTGTTAAAAGTAAAAAAAATCGATAACTTTGGTTTAAATTATCACAGATTTATCGTTCAACCATTCGTTTTAAAGGTATTGACGAGATCTTTCGAAAGATACCCATCTTGAAATTTTGCCCCCCCGGGTGGGAACTTCCCCCCCCCCGGTGGGGGGGCAACCGATGCCCCCACATGCACAAAAATTTTTTCCAAGTTAACTATTACTATTATCAACGAGACCTTTCGAAAGATACCCATCTTGAAAATTTACTTCCCCGGGGGGGGATTTTCCCCCCCAGGGGGGGAACCGATGCCCCCCCATGCACAAAATTTTTTTCCTAGCTAACTACTACTATTATCAATAAATCCTATTAATTTTACAATCACAAGTGTAAAATAACTCTCTTTATGCCCATTTATACGGAATTTTGTCCTATGCTGCCATGTTAAAAATTTGCATAAAATGCGATCACAACGCCACCTATTGAGCGATTGATCCCAAAATCTAATCAGCACCAGTTTATGTCAGGGTGCAACTAAATACCAAGTTTGGTTAAGTTTCATTCATTGGTTCGTGAGATGCAGCGTCCACAAAAAAATGATACAGACAGACAGACAGACAGACATTTTTTAAAAACTATTAATTCGTGTTCTCCATATCCCAAAACATGTAAATCCATCAAAAAATGGACTTCGAAAATTTTCGCGAATCCAATACTTTCTCTATATTACATATAGAAGAAAGTAAAAATAGAGATGAGTAAGAGTATTAGAGAATTAAATAATAAAAATGGATATTAGCAGACATTTTTGAAGTGGAACACTATAAATTGGTAACTATGCAAAATAGCAGATTGAAAGAAATAGTCTTGTCATACTAAAAATACTTGAAAACACTAATCTAAATATTCAGAAATATTTAGTCAAGAACCGTTGGCTGTGTGGTCAGAGTACAGAGCTACGCACCCGAAGGTTGTGCGTTCAATCCTCACCGATGGGAAGAGAAAAAATACATATAGAGGTTTTTACGAATTTCACAAAAAATTTTAAGATAGAGAAAGAAATTAAATGGTAGAACTGGATATTGGAAGGCATTTTTAAAGTGGAACACTATAAATTGGTAACGACACAAAATGCCAGATTGAAAGAAATAGTCCTGTCGTACTAATAAAAAGACATGTTAATTATAATTAACATTTGGAAACATGAACCAAAAATGAAAAAAAGAATATTTAAAAATTTGTGTTCTTTATTCAAATAATGCAATATGAGTAAAGAAATGTATCGTTAAATTATTTATGAAAATTTGTTTCGGTATGAATTCCACAAACTTGTAGATGTAGAAAAAACTACTACATTTAATCACTATTACTGGAAATTAAAATCTCGAAAATTGTAAGCAAGATAAAAATCAAAAAACGAATTTACAATGGTATTTTAAAAACAGCAACTACAACTTTGCTATTCAAAAATACGCAGCGAAATAGCGTAAGTAAAATCATATTCCCACCACTAAAAAAGTGTTAGTTCAAATTGTGACTATAAATATCGACTTGAGCAAAATTACATAGGTGTTTTCAAAGTGGAGCACTATAAATTGGTAACGACGCAAAATGTCAGATTGAAAGAAATAGTCCTGTCGTACTAATAAAATAAAAACACCACATCTATTTATTATAAGATTGCTGTGTGAGCTTCAAAAATTGTGTTAAGTTTTCATGCATACATAACCCTTTATAATTAAATAAACTTTACCAAATCCTAAAGAAACTTCAATAGAGCTATATAATAAATTTGTTTTCTGATATATCAGTTAGAATAAAATTTATAGTTTTCTGTTTGATACAATTTCGTGTATTTGGATATTCTTTCCCTCCTTGATCCTACCTGAGATGTTTAGAAGTCATAAAAATAAAGATGTGGAATTCTTGAAGGCTCCATCAGAAACAATTCAAAAAAGGAAACAATAATTACTATATTTTGAAGGTAAACTACATTTTTCACCCTGTCCATGAAAAAGTTATAAAATAATAGCTTAATAATATAACCAATTAATATTTTGTAACTAAACAAATAAAATTGATAATGTTTAGTGTATATTAAATTATAAAGAACATTGGAGAACTCCAATAAATTAGCTTGAAGAATATATGAAATGCTTAAAAGAAGATAATTAGGAAAAGTCAAACCTAGTCTTATGATTTCCTTGTAAGCATTACTAGGAAGTCCTCCATTACAACCTTGGTCAACTTTATCACAATCAACAAGCTCTAGAGTAAAAATAAAACATAATATAATAAGCATTTATTTGTTTTTTATTATTATTAAAATATATTTATGCTTAAAATATTTTGCATGAAGTGGAATATTATCAAACAAACATATTTACTTATTTAATGATTTTTCTTGAAAGCTAATCATGTTATACTATAAGTAAAGGAATAATTTCTGGTGATTTATTTATTATATATAATTGCATTGTATTCTGAATTTATGTTTCATATACAAATGGTAATAAAAGAAAAGAATTTAAAACAAATATTTCTATTTTAACCACTTATGGCTGTTTAGACTTGAAAACAATACTATTGAAATTTATTATTTAAAATTTTGCAGTAGTATAATTTTTAAAAAGTTTCATATCATTTCACTGTAGCTTTAGAATTAAATTATCAAATTATTTTATAAATATAAATTTTCAAACAGTTTTTTTTTAATGCAGGAAAGGAAATATAAATGTCTAAATTGAGATGCTAGCATAATTATATACCTGGCAGTATATATATATATAATATGTATACTTTTATTTCTAATCAATATTCATATGTGTTTCATATATTATTGTACTTCCAAGTTTGGTTTTTAGAAGGATCTAATTTTTATTTTACATTGTCAAACTTTCCCTTTACATCATCGTTATGATAAAAGAAAAAAATAATTAAACTCTGTGTAGCTAATACAAAGACATAATATAAAAGATCTTTCATTGAAGTACTTATTGCTGAGAAAAATCAATATTCAACATAATGATAATCATCATCTTACTCATAAAGGCTATATCGCTCTCAACTGATAATCCTTCTTAAAAATATTTATAGACAGTGGTGTATCAAGAGTGGAGGCTGAGGGAGTGGGCCACCCTGGGCCTCTGGTTTCAGGGGGCTTCCAAAGACACTTAACCTTTAAGTATATGTTATCTAGTGAATAAGTCATGCCATTATTTTAACCTGAAATATTTGCTGCAATTCCACTTTAAGTCATAGGTTCCTGTCTAAAGAGCCTGAATGTATAAAAAGTGACCATAACAACTCAAAAAAAAAAAAAAAAAAAAAAACCTCATTTATGCAATGCTTTGCTATATCAGGGAAAGCAGGGCTACTACCCCCTAGCCATCTTATTGGGTTGGGCTACTGAACGAGTTACAGGAGAATTTCCACAGAATCCACACTTACTTCAATATATTTTTATGGTAATAAATTTAAGCAAGGTCTGCCATTGACTATTCTATAGTACCTTATTCACGAGAGGTACAACTCTAAAAAACAGATAATTACCTATTATTCTACATATTTGTACATTCTTTAACAATAAATAGCAATGAAAATTTAAAAACAAATTTTGCTGTAAAAGATTATTCTTTACTACAAATGATAATTTTTTTAGTTTACTTCAAAAGGAATGCAATGCTTCTTTACAATCTTCATCCAATGTCACATAGTATGTGACAAGAAAAACACATGACTTAAAAACATTTAATCAATTTTGATGATTTCAAATAAAAGAATTACTATATATATAAGGCTATTATAAAAATAAATGTGTGGAAATATGTACTTGCTAATTTTATTATACAGGATTAGTAGTCATAACATTTATCGTTCATAGAGTCGATTATTCAGATCGTTCATAGAGTCGATTATTGCAGATCGTTCATAGAGTCGATTATTGCAGAAATAAAAAAGAATTATCCATATATTTATTTATTCAGGCAATAATCAACTATACCTTGTTCAGATAATGATACTAAGTTCTTCTTTTTAAGAGCCCACTGTCCTTCAATATTTCCAGTTGTGGAGAAAGCCCAACAAGAGCCACATTGTTGTTGATCTTTCACTTCAGTTACAATTTTTTGATCTCGCCAGTCAAAAGAATCAGGAATTGAAATCTGGGGAATTTCAGCGGCAGGATCAACAATGTTAGTGTCTAAAAGATCTGGTCTGAAACCAAGAGCTTTCTGACGGAATTCATTCACTATAATAAAAACATAAATAAGTATCATTACATAAATATATTAAGTACTAGTCTAATTTACTATAAGTAAAAAATTTTCAGCTTAAATATTCCCAAAGTTCCAAGATTACAAATAACAGTGGCTCATGTGTTTTTATAAAACATTCACAATACATAAATTGCAAACACATAATATACTTGAAGAGTAAAACATCCAGGTTATTTTTATATTTTTATTTATTTATTTAAGAAGTTGAGATACAGCAGTGTAAATACAAAAAATAAAATATAAAAAAATATTTAAGTAATACTTCCATATTAGAAGCAGTTGAAAAAATAATGCTTTTACAAACTGTTTTCCATTAAATATATATACACTCATCAGATTAATATATATATACATATATACATAAAGTGTATCTAAATTTATATACACTGCTAAAAAAAATTTAGGAGAGCACATCGTTTTAACGAAATTACGGAAATATTTATATTGATAACTAATGTCAAATAATTTAAAGTGTGGCAGAAAACAGAAAAAGAAAACTTTTATATGCAAATGAATGTTCATGGCATCAAAACCCAGAAAAAGAATATAAGTGCAGAAATTGTGACTTCGCAGAAGACTCTTTTCCTCACTGTCTCAGTGGTGAAATTCAACTGTTCGGCTTCTGTTTTGAGAAAAGGTGATTTGAAAATATCACCATAACGTGGTTTACCATTAACACACGCCATATTAAACATCCTGTATCATTTCCAAACATTAAATTTTTTGTCATTGACATGTAACCAAATTGTTGCCCTGAAGTATCATTTCATGTTCTTTCTACCATTCCAAAGAATTAAAGTTCCCATACAATTGTTTTTTGCTTCTTTTTTTCTATATTGCATTTCATTACATGTGTATTCTCCCTTTTTTGCCTGTACACATGGCTATAGCACAAACATTTCATCACTTTTTTCCTTCTTGCTCCTCTAATTTTTTTTAACAGTGTATATGTATATATATATATATATATATATAAAATTATCTACAAATTAAAATCATAATTACGGGAGAATTACTATTTTCTTATCAAATATTCTTCATTATTGCACATAAAATGTGTACCAGTTTTAAAATTATCTGATGGTTAAAACATATAAAATATTCGTAAATATACATATGGTTACAAAAATGAAATCTCATTGGCAGGATTTATATTTCTAGATAAAATATAAAGTTAAACGGAAATGTCAGAAAATTATTAGATAACATAGAAAATTTGAAAAGTACGATCATTTTTGACAATAAAAGTTATATAGTCATAATTGAATTGACATAATCGAAAAATGCTTAGTCTAGGCAACTTGGATAGCAACAGATATTAAAATATTTCAACACTAATAGCATTTTAGCATAACTATAATTTTTATTTGCTTCTTCTATTAATTTTTTTTTTTTTTGATAAAAAGAAGCAGATATTCTTTTACACACTCCTCTATCAAATTTCGTGAATACAATGCACTCGTTCTTTCACTAAATTAAGAAAATTTATTTGCACTTTTCTGAAAATTCCCTAGATACAACAAAAATTTCCCTGAAATTACTTTAATTTTTCAAATCTATGGATATTTACTGAAATATCAAAAGGATGTTGTGACATGACTTTTTTGGCTTTAACAAAATTGAATAGTAAATAAAGATGACCAAAGATTTCATTTAATCTATAAAGAAAGATGTCATAAAAATAGCATGCATATAGTAGAACCCAAGAGTTTGTCCTAGTCATACATAGGTCCATACCAATTATAAATTTGATTCATATATATTCCTATTCTAGAGTTTCTGTTATATCAAAATAAAGATGTAAAATGAAACATACCCATTCTTGAAATAATACTTCTGATAGAGTTCATCCATTACAAAACTTTTTATTAGCAGACTGATAAATTTCTACAATATATATGCTTTGCAGATACAACATTTGAAATTGGAGATATAATCAACGTTTCTTTTTACACTTCATAATAAATTTTTAAAAATATAATGTATATATAATGTCTACCATGTTTACAAAGAATTTTAATGCCATAATAAATCTGAGATGGTAATATAATTCGATGAAATCAGATTAAAACGGGTATATTCAATGTGCATGACCACATATTAATTAATGGTCAAAATAAAACATACGGACGTAAAAACAATCTTTTCTATTCCAGGGGTGGAGGACCAAGTGACTAACATTAAATAAATGCACTCCTCGGGAAAAACAGCTCCACACACCTAAAATCACAAATATGCGGTGATGATTTGCCTCTTGGTCTGCAGAGGTGAACAATGAATAGTTCTTGCACGGCGAAAAGAAGAACCACGGATTTTCATGTCCGTGAGTGTCGCAGGAAGCAAACTTTACAGGGTGCGTTGAACCAGCTGCAAGTGGATGCTTGCAAAACGAAGTTTTTTTAAGTTAGATTCAAAGGAGAAGTGATGTATTCACATCACAGATGTGCACACTGAAATTGTGCAAATGGTAAATTGTAAACAAACCCTTCCCATCTCATTGTGTACCGACTTTCCTTTGCATGGCCTCATTTCATATTCATAATTCATTGCTCACACGTGCTATGGAGGGATTACAAGTAGTAAGTTGTATTGTTATAGTTTGATTTTTATGCTATATCTATAATATTTCACTATCAGCATATTTAAAAGGAGGTGTAATCAATCTAAGAATCATCATCTAAAGATCTTTAGGATCATCCTAAAAATTTATTAAAATCTAAAAATATGATTATTATTTTAATTAACACTATTTTTCTTTGTAGATTCCCATGCTCTTGTGTGCTTATGAAGAAGATGCCACTGATTACAAGCTATATGCCTATTACAACATTGAAATAAAATCATTTAACTCATATACAGCAGAATTGCTTTGTTAAAAATCTATTTTCATTTTTTATAAGTATTTTATTAATACAAAAATAAAGTATACCAGTCCAATCAGCAAATTTAGTTACTCCATATTTGGCTGTTCCTCTTTCATGGTCATTTAAAAGTTTAATCTTCTGTAGATTTTTTTGGAAAATTTTAAATCTTTTCAATTTTTCTGAAAAAAAAAAGAAAAAAAAAAGTACATTACATAATCAAAATCTGATAAGTGTTTAAATAAATACACATATATCATTTAATTTTCCCAAGAGCGTTTACATGCACAAATTAAAAAACTAATAAAACTGCATAAATATTATAACAGGTATATTAAAAAAAAAAAAAAAAAAAACTAAAGTTGTAACAGTTTTAAAGTTAAGAAAGAAGTCATTTTTCAAATAATTTAACCACATGCAATATCCACAGAGTACAAAATTTGATAAAGTGTGAAATATATATATTATAAAATAAGTAAAAAAAAAATACAAATTTATCATATAAACAGATTAGAAAAGATTTAAATATAATAATAACTATATGACATATTTTACTATTTCACCAATTTTTATCCAAATTACGTATTTTTCATTAAGGTGAGATAGCTATTTCTTTCAGACAAAATAAACCAAATTAAAAAGTTTTTTTTTTTTTTTTTTTTTTTTCCCTTGGCAACAATAACTGATTACAAAAAAAAAAAAAAAAAAAAAAAAAATACCTATTCTGCAAATTTTTTTTTTTTCAATGTTTAATTAATTAATTTTTTAATTATATTTTGTATATATATATATATGTGGGAGTAAGGACTTAGTGAGTGAGCGTGGACAACTAATAAGTTCAACTTTAAAATTAGTTTAATGAATACTAAAAAAAACTATTTAAGCATGAAGCATTATATAAAATAGTGTGAGCTTACATGAAGCATCATATGAAATGTGAAGCATTATATGAAATAGTTAAAAAAAAAAAAAAATTGTTCAAATATTAATAGAGAACCAGTTCTATAAAGTTTTCAGCAGACAAAACTATATAAGAGGCTTTCAATAACATTTCATCAATTTGAGAGCATTTGTCTTGCTCTCTTTGTCAAAAGAGGAATTTTACTATGGCAGTGTGTCTTACTACCGCTCGTCAACAACGGAGTAAAGACCTGAGGTCTTAATGTGGCGAAAGTCCCATTCCACCTGAGCTGTTCTCTCTTCTACTGGAACATTCAGCATGAAGACTGTACGTGCACCATAGGTGGAGTGCAAGCTCTGACGTCCATCAAACATCAAGGTCACGTCATTTATCCTCTAGATTACATCATCGGCAGTAGCCAGGCAGAAGAATTTCACAGAGAGAAGAACACTTACTACATATATATATTGATATTGGAAAAAAAGTAATATCTGAGTTTTAAAAAAATAATAATAATAAATAAATAATAGTAATCTCGTCCAAAATTAAATTCTGTTTAGGACACAGAATTGTAATTTATGAATCACAGGACAGAAGAAAATTTTAAATTGCTTGGTCTTTAGATAGAATTATTTTTCACTTAGCTATTATTATTTTAAATGGGCAACAAGGAGGAGGATCAATATGACTTTGGGTTATTCTGAATAAAGTAATAATAATAATAAAATTAACTTAAGCAGCAAAAACATGAACTCTAGAGACTATCATCATATTACTTTATATATAGTTTTTAAGCTAAAAATACAGGTATTCAATCATTGTTTCTAATGTACGTTTTTTCCTAAAAATGTGTACTCGTATATAAGCCGACCCACGACTTCAGATTCCGAAAAATTTCCAAAAATTCTCGGCTTATACACGGAAATATATGGTATGTGAATAAATATATATATATATATATATATATATATATTATACACAGTGAAAAAAAGTCAACCACTAATACATAACTTAAGTACTAATTATATATAACATATCTTGGATATTGCATTACATATCTTGAATACTATATGAACACATCTTTAGTATCCATTGCATGTATTGCACATTTTTAATTGTAAGTATTTTATTATGTATGTCTACACTACACAGATAGTTATTTAATTACGTTAAAAAATATTTAACACTTGCTGACATGCTGATTGTCTATAAGTATTAAGAATTGTATTCAGGAAATGAATTAAGCTCATTAAATGTGTTTTGCTGGTAAGTTTTGCTAGTTTGACAAGCAAAATAAATCCAAAACTTTCAAGTGCAGTACATTGCGCTTTTAAAGAAAGGTGTATTAACTTCATCACATTCTAAATCATCATTGCTTAAATTAACATCAGACAATTTGTTTTCAATTAATTCATCGATTGTGAATAATTTCGTAATCATGATATCGGTATCACAGCTCATAGATACTCATCAAAATTGATATTTAGAATGGATTTTAAACTTTATTTTAAGCGGAAAAATGACCGGTTAAGAAATTTTATGAATTTTAAAATTTTGGAAAAGATGTATAATCAATATTGAGGACGTATAAACAAAATTTTTTTGCATTAAAATGAATAGGAATGAATTGGGACTTCACTAAAAAGATATATAAATGTAAAAGATGTATAAACGAGAGATGTACAAACGGTGCTTTCCTGTATTAATAATATTTAAAGAAGTCTAATAATAATAATACTTACATAACTTTCTAGCCATTTTATTGACTATGTACTATGAAATTTTCAATGTTCAAATATAAATATAAAAAAACTAAAATTGTAAGATAAATATATTTTTAAGACACTGCTCATTATTGCTAACTCAAAATATGCATAAAACATATCAGAGTTATCATAGATAAGATATTTTAAAAATACATATTTATATTTTAAAAACAAAGAAAATGTACCAGTATCATTCTGATAAACTTTGTTGTGTTTAACAATAAATTCTTCAAACATCGTCCTTTCAGCATGGTCATTCTGAGCATTTTGTACAGCAACCTACAATTTAAATAATTTGTTATTTTATTTTTGTAGAAAATTACATTTTATTTCTCCAACATAGCTAAAGAAATTGAGTATTTCAAAATAACACTGAAATTTTCTTTCTAACATATATTAAATAAATAAGTTTTTATTTTTTAACAATTTCTTATTTATCAGCTATGCAACAAAATGTTTTTGTTTTAATAATGATTTAACAATAATTGTGTTTCAGCATCGATCTTGTGATTTTGTATTATCTTTCTTTGAAATACAGCTTTGAATATTGTAAATTTGAAAATTATTCCGATGACTTAGTCTATAAAAAACTTTTATAAAAAAATAAATAAATAAATAAATAAAATAGACTAGTTATTTAAGGTCAATAATTACCTTATCATAAATAACTGGATATCTTCATTTTCAAATGTGTTGTCAAATATCTCAAAAACTACTTAACGAATTATTATCTTGAAATTTCAGGTGAGTAAATCATGTGTTGTACCTCAAATATTTCAGCGAAAGTTTTGCCTCAAAAGCAAAAAGAGGACTAGAAAAAAATTAAAGAAAAAACAGAATGTCTGGGATCACTCTGTGAAAAGTAATGTTAGAAATGTGTTGTGATGTCATATGATTACTAGGATAATCTTTTAATTATCTGTATTCCAGAGTTTCCCTCAGGTTTAAAAAAAGCAGGGTGGCTGCTAGTGAAAAAATCCCTTTTCAGCAAGCTTAAAGGCAAAGGTAGATTCCTTTACGTTAATGTTGCAAAAGTAGAGAAATATTACGTACTAGCAGGCTTTGCCCACTTCGCTGGTCACTATATTTAAATGAATTAAAAAAAGAATCAATACTTTTTATACGTTCTACAAATTAAAACTAAAAAGAAATCGCATTGCTTAAAAACTTTGCTTCGGGCCTTCGCTGACTTCGGCAGAGGCTTCTTAACCGCAACGTCTTGGTACTGGACAATTTAGTTTAATTTAATTGATAGAAATTTATTTTAATCACATTAAAACTGAGACAGATAATACATATTAAAAATATACATTTTAAAATATTAAAAACACAAAAACATAAATTTAAATGTTTCGAGCCTATTACAGGCTCCACATATAAACTGCTTAATAAAGATAATACCCCTGCCATCCAGAGAAAATTGAACAGTTTAATTAGTAAATTTGAAAAACTTGAATTATTTTACTCTTCTACAGCTAAGACTTTGAGATGTTACTCCGGTTCAGCACCTATTTTCTATGGCTTACCAAAGATACATAAACCAGATTCTCCTCTTCGTCCAATTATAGATTATTCTAAGTCCCCACTGTATAATTTATCTCGTTTTCTGTCTGATTATCTTAAACCTTTTACATTGAATTCCCAGTTTAGTATACTTTCTGCTTATAGCTTTCTTGATGATTTAAAACAAAGTAATGTTCCCTCTGATAGTTTAATGATTTCACTAGATGTTGTTTCTCTGTTCACATCTATCCCTATCCCTTATGCTTGTGATATTATTCGAAAATCTTGCGATAACATTTCTTTCAACAATTATTTAGATACTGATACTTTAATTGAACTTATTTCTTTTTGTTTAACTTCCAACTGTTTTAGTTTTAATAATTCTTATTACCAACAAATTAATGGCACTGCTATGGGCTCCCCCATTTCAGTTAGAGTTGCTGAAATAGTCATGCAGTTTATTGAAAATCAAATTAATTCTCATTTACATAAAAAAATTTATTTTTGGCGTAGATTTGTGGACGATGTTTTTATAATCACTGATAATCATTATGTATCTGATATTCTTAAATATGCTAATTCCGTTAATCCTTCAATTCAGTTTACCTTAGAACAAGAAAAAGATAATAAACTCCCTTTCTTAGATATTTTAATTGAGCGTTCATCTTCTGATACTTATTCTAAATTTGTTACTTCTGTTTATAGGAAACCTACATTTTCAGGCCAATATTTAAATTTTAATTCAGTTAACCCTTCTTCACATAAATCTGCTGTTTTTCATACGTTACTTCACCGCGCAAAATTATATTGCAGTACCGATGAACTTTTCCAGTTGGAATTGAAAAGGATTTTTTCAGACTTAAAGCGTAATAACTATCCCTCTCGCTGGCTTAAAAGAAAATTAAAAGAGTATGATTTTAATAAGGATAATCATAAAACTAATTCATCTAATTCACCTAAATCGTTTGTTACTATTCCATACTATAAAAATATTTCTGAATCTATTGCCAAAGTTTTACGCACTGTTAATTTATCTGTTTCCTATAAACCTCAATTTCTAATTCGTAATTTCCTTTCAAATTTTAAAACTGTTATCCCCCCTTTTTCCCATACTGGTGTTGTTTATAATATCCCTTGTAAATCTTGTAGTTCAGTTTATATTGGTCAAACTGGCCGTTCTCTTCATACTCGAATTAAGGAACATAAAACAAATTTCAAAAACCGTGATATACATTCAAAAATAGTACAACATGCCATAGAAACTGACCATTTACCTGATTTTAACAATACTAAAATAATCGTATCTAATTGTTTAAATTATCACTCAAGAATTTTCCTGGAGGGCTGGTACACAAATCAACATTTTTCTCCACTTAATGAGGCATGCGCAGTTCCTGATGAATACGTTGTACTCACATAAAGTCTGTTGTTCATCTCATCATTTGCACTTGATGTTTATACTGATGAGGAGCCTGTAATAGGCTCGAAACGTTTAAATTTATGTTTTTGTGTTTTTAATATTTTAAAATGTATATTTTTAATATGTATTATCTGTCTCAGTTTTAATGTGATTAAAATATAATTTTACTACGAGACGTAATGATTTTTAAATATTTTAAAAGATAGAAATGTAATAATACAGGAAAAACTGCGTTAATCAATTTCTTTTTCATCATAAACAGAACGGAAAACGCATGGAGTTATTTGTATAACTAGGCCAATTAAAAAAAAAAAAAATACTTTTCTTTTTTTTTCTCCCTCTCATTACAAAAATATTTAAAATAAAATTGAGAAAAATTGTCCAAAAACATTGAAAGAGCTTGAACTTCTTGTCGGAATTTGAAATTTGGCAGTGAAGTAGCTCGGTCGTTTCGCGCCAAAATGTTTACTTATGCATTTGTGATACCCATATCAACTCATCTCCGAAATGACAACAAAATTATAAATAATTATAAGATAAATATATATATATATATATATATATACCATGTTTTTAAATTTTCTGTTAAATCTTATTGCTATAGAACTACATTAGCACATTATCAATGTGTAGAAAATTTTAAAGTGATAATGACGTAAATTTCTGTGAGACGCATAATTTATCTTTTTACATTTTTTTAATTTTCACCTTTAATTAAATGTATTTATTTTTATGTCGGGGATAAAATGAACTCAATTTTTTTTTTTTTTGGCAACTATTAAATTATAGCTATACAATATTACTCTAACGTGGACCAGATTCAATTATTTTTTGTCGAAACGATACGATAGTGGTGTAATTAATAAAATACTCGAGGATAAAAAATAATATTTATACATGGACAATGTTTAAGCACACGGACTCAGCTCAATAAACTAATAAGAAAAAAAATGACGACCAATACCTGATAAGATTATTTTGCGGAAAAATATATTTTTAACAGTTGCTTCTTATGAATCTTTGCATGTGTCATATTAAAGCTAGCAACACTTTAAAGATATATAAAGAACATGAACTTTTGTGCCATAAATTGACTAAAAAACGCAATCATAAAAAATATAATCAAAATAGGAATCGTTTATTTTTATTTTATTATTATTTTTTTAAGCAAAGAAATATACCAAAATTAATTAAAAGTCATCGCCAACATAGCAACAAAAATCTAAAAGGTGTCGTGGGAGTCCTATATTAAAGCTGTACTGCCTGTGGAAGTATGAAAACTGGGTCGTGAACCATTAATTTTATTTGGAAACTTTTCTTTGAATGATTTTGGTTTCACCATTTTACATTATTAATTGGGTTTTAATAATAATTTGGCTTCTGATAAATTAAAATTTTAATTAGGTGGTGAAATTGGTATAACATTTATGAGTTTCAAATTTTAAAGGTAAATAGGGAAAGAAAAAATGTCCGAATATTTCGCACAGGTTTGCTAGTAACTAATATTTATTTTCATAATTTAATTAATTTAGAAAAAACTTTGCAACGTAATATCTTTAATAACTTGATATATATAGTGTCCACCAAAAAATGAAAAATTTTTAGAGCTCATTTAAAAAGTATAACATCTATGCTGTATCTTTTAAAATAATTCATCAATTTCAGAAAACTTTGGAGTGGAAGGCTGATATTTTATACCAACAATGTGAAAAATACCAGAGCTGGGAATCGAACCCGGGCCTTCTGCTTTACGCGCGGATGCTCAAACCATCGAGCTACCCTGGCTGATTACCAGCTAGGCATTTCTCACATAACAATCGTTGGCAAAGTCACCGAGACTGTAAACACAGCTGTATCAAGTGACATTAATATTCATGGCACAACTCCAATAGACCACAAAATTTTATTTTTTTAATTTAGAAATTTGTTCATCAGCCATGAAAATTCATTTCAGAAAACTTTGGAGTGGAAGGCTGATATTTTATACCAACAATGTGAAAAATACCAGAACCGGGAATCGAACCCGGGCCTTCCGCTTTACGCGCGGATGCTCAAACCATCGAGCTACCCTGGCTGATTACCAGCTAGGCATTTCTCACATAACAATCGTTGGCAAAGTCACCGAGACTGTAAACACAGCTGTATCAAGTGACATTAATATTCATGGTACATACATAATTTTCATGGCTGATGAACAAATTTCTAAATTTAAAAAAATAAAATTTCGTGGTCTATTGGAGTTGTGCCATGAATATTAATGTCACTTGATACAGCTGTGTTTACAGTCTCGGTGACTTTGCCAACGATTGTTATGTGAGAAATGCCTAGCTGGTAATCAGCCAGGGTAACTCGATGGTTTGAGCATCCGCGTGTAAAGTGGAAGGCCCGGGTTCGATTCCCGGCTCTGGTATTTTTCACATTGTTGGTATAAAATATCAGCCTTCCACTCCAAAGTTTTCTGAAATGAATTTTCATGGCTGATGAACAAATTTCTAAATTAAAAAAATAATTCATCAATTTTTACTAAAAAAAAATGGCCAACTTTCATCACCAAAGTAGTTAAATGTAGACCAATCAAAAATAGGAGTGGTCCACCCGGAAGCTCCCGACAAACTCTTTGCTTTATTTATAAGATGCATTAACACATAGTACTTAGCCAATGGCTTTGCTCCCCCACATTGCATTATTTACGTCCCTATTCTGTTTTTAAGAAATTTAATTAACAACTACTACTATTCATTCTACTTAAAATTTTAGGCTAGATTTATTGGTCAATAAATGTTTCAATTTTTTAAAATCAAAGCTCATAATCATTCAACAAATAGAAGCCATAAAAATATACAATTTGGTGACAAAACTTGCGACTTAGCAATGAAATTTGTGATTCGGCGGCAAAATGTGATAATTGACGATGAAATGTTTGACTTGGCGACGAAATTCGTTATTTGATGATAAAATTTGGCGAACTTGACGATGAAAAATTGCAGCTTTGGTGTCATTATATTTCCTTCCCTCGCAAAAACCTCATATCTCTTCATAGAGCAATATCTTGTTTCCACAAGATAAAAAGTCAAAGGAAGCTGTAACGTATTACTGTCAATTTCAATCATAAATTTTAAATTCTTGCGTAAACCAGCATTCTAAACTATTCACCACAAATGATATTTTTTACCAAGACTAACATATTATTTTAATTTTATATTTTTAAATGACTAATTAAAGCTGTTACCATGGTTTTTATATTTTCAGCGATCTTTTTTTATTATCACTTGCACGTGACGTAAGCATCATATTATAAATTTAAACAATTAAAGCTATAGAAAAAGTCCGCTTCATCACAATTGACGAAAAATCACTTTTTAACTTTTAACTTTTAAGCAATTGAAGTTATCGAAAAAGTTTAAATACAAAAATTGTTCTTTAGGGTAAGGCGGCAATTCGGCTGATTTGAAGTATTTTCCTATTTTCAATATTAAAGAAGTTATGGACAAATGAAAATTTCCACCCCCCACCATTTCCACCCCCTTTGAGCTGGACACCCTATCTACGAACTCGACTGAGATTTTTACTGACCTGACAACATATCCCGAGCTGGTTAAATTTAAATAAAAATTACTCCAGTTATCATGTTCACAACTTAACATGGAAAAAAGCGTTATACATATATATATATACCTATATATATATATATATAAACTTTTGAACGGAGGGTGGTTTTGGGTTCTAGGGGTCATGATCGGTGAAGATATGAAGAAACTTTCCAGAATTCGCATCATGAGAACCATTGCAATAGGTAGATCTCCTATAAGGAATCTACCTAAAAGGGCATATTTAACATTTATAATTCAGACAGTTTCAATATTTAAGTACAGGTACAAGAAATTTAATTTCTTTACATTTTAATTTTGCTTGTTATGATATGAATGATCATTATATATAATAGTTTATTTATATTTATAGGATTTATCTACAGTTTAAAGGGTTTTCTAAAAAAAAAAAAAAAAAGCAGCAAGCAGTGGCGGATTTAAGGGGGGGGGGGCTAGGGGGCTGAAGCCCCCCCCAAAACACCGACATTCGCAATTGAATATTGCAATTGTAAATTTTTTATTTGTCTAGAATAACATTTTGAAAAATCTCAGCCCCCCCCCCCCCAAAAGTCAAGTTCTGGATCCGCCACTGGCAGCAAGGGTACTTTTAGGTAGATTCCTTATAGGAGATCTGGAAAATTTCTTCATATTTTCACCGATCATGACCCCTAGAACCCAAAACCACTCTCCGTTCAAAAGTTTATATATATATATATATATATATATAGGTGTATATATATATATGTATAACGCTTTTTCCCATGTTAAGTTGTGAACACGATAACTAGAGTAATTTTTATTTAAATTTAACCAGCTCGGGATATGTTGTTAGGACAGTAAAAATCTCGATCGAGTTCGTAGATGGGGTATCCTGCTCAAAGGGGGTGGAAATGGTGGGGGGTGGAAATTTTCATTTGCCCATAATTTCTTTAATATTGAAAATAGGAAAATACTTCAAATCAGGCGAATTACCGCCTTATCCTAAAGAACAACTTTTGCATTTAAACTTTTTCGATAACTTCAATTGCTTAAAAGTTACAAGTTAAAAAGTGATTTTTCTTGTGATGAAGCCGACGTTTTCTATAGCTTTCATTGCAAAAATTTATAATCTGATGCTTATGTCACGTGCAAATGATAATAAAAAAATCACTGAAAATATAATAAAATTTCAATCATGTTTTTAAACAATATAATAATCTGATTTAAAAAAAAAAAAAAAAAAAAAAAAGTTTAATTTAACAGAAAATATGACGTCCCAATTACAACAATGTACTGAGAAAAATGAAATAAAATTTTATCCGTGATTTTAAACAAAGAAAATAAAAGTTAATAAAAAAGTAAGTAAATAACATCAACATATCTTAGGGCTAAACAGATTTAGACTTAGCTTTATGACAAGGATGCTATAATATAAAAGATAAATGTCATCGTATATAAAAAAAAAAAAAAATCTTGTAAATCTATGCTAAACGAATTAAACTGGCATTGTAGAAAAGGTAATAAATTTGGGGACATTTAGGTATCCCTTTAACAAATGAACTAGGTACGATTTTAATGAATTTTCCCTTGAAGTTTATTTTCATGAAAATTTAAATTTAAATTAAAGTATTTCATTACTCGAATTCCCTTATTTTGATAAATAAAATTACACCATTTAAAAAAAAAAAAAAAAAAAAAAAAAAAGAAAGAACACTCTTTTATTGAAAAATGAACTAATAAAGATTTTAGAAAACTATTACATACTTTTAAATCTTTATTTAAAAAAATTAATTGTTGCCACTCGACATTATACAAATACATCCAAATCCTGTGTCACATACGATAGTTTTGTATGAGTATAGATTTTTTGTTTGCGCTTGGAACCTGCCCCTGATGGGAAAAATGCCTGGAAACACTTGTATCTGGTATTGTCATTGATTATGAAGTCGTGTGCAAAATTTCAGGTCCTTTGGACGACAAGAAGTTGCCGAAAATTGAATTGCAAAATTCCGTTACATACATTAATAGTTGTATCATATCAAGTTAATAAAGGTGTGTTAATTAAAAACCTTGTTAAACGCTTTAATTAATCATTTAAAAATATAAAATTAAAATAATACGTCAATCTTAATACAAATATCGTTTGTGGTGAATAGTTTAGAATGTCAGTTTAGACAAGAATTTTTGACTTTTTATCTTGTCGAAACAAGATATTGGTCTGTGAAGAGATATGAGGTTTTCGCGTGGAAAGAAAATATAATGACGCCAAAGCTGCCTTTCTCTATCTCCAAGCTCGCCAAATTTTGTCGCCAAGTCAAAATTTCGTCGTCAACTATCCACTTTTGCCGCCAAATCACAAATTTCATTGCTAAGTCGCAAGTTTTGCCACCAAAATCTCGGCAAATCATACAATTTACTAAATTCATAACAATTAACATTGAAATTCAGCGGCGCCAAATGGTCAAATGTTAACTAATGTTCATGTTAATGTTCCAGCTTATGTGAACCAAAACAGTTTCACTTTACAATTTTTACTCATCTGACAATAAGAATCACAAAAACACAATACAAAACTTTCAATAATTCAATAAAAATTACAATGAAATAACTATCCAAAAACTGCTACCACTTATCTGTATTTGACTTGACCATAGCAACGCCAGGTTTACCAGAACTAGTAAAATCACAAGTGCATTTTCACGTTTCTATTACTTTTTCTTTTGAAAGAAAGATATTGAACAACAGTTATATAGATTTTAAATAAAAAATATAATTTTGATTAAGCTTGGGTGGGGAGGGGGGTGTAGCCCAATAGCGCCCTCCGGGATTCACCATTGCTGGGATTGTATATCTTTAAGGCTTTTATTTGTTGAATGATTATGAGCTTGAATTTTAAAAAATTGAAACGTTTACAAACCAATAAATTTACCCTAAAATTTTAAGTAGATTGAATAAAACCCTTTTGTAGTTGAAAAGTAAATTTCTTTAAAACAGAATAGCGGCGTAAATAATGCAATGTGTGGGAACAAAGCCATTGGCTAGGTATTAATGCATATGTAAAATTTCTTTACAATTGTAACATTAACGTAAAGGAATCTACCTCTGCCTTTAAGCTTGCCGAAAAGGGATTTTTTTTTTTTTTTTTTTTTTTTTTGTATGAGTAACAAGAAGAGGTAAGTGGTTTTAATGTTTTAAAGGTTTTGGTGGTTTTAATTTTTTTAATATGTAACAAAAAGAGTGTTATTTTTTAAAACAAAGGGCAGGCAGGGCCCCCTGTATCCCTGTCTGGTAAAAACTGTGTGTATTCAGTTGTATGAGAATAGCATACATATTCATGAAGATATACTTTTTTTTTTTTTTTTTTTTTTTTTTTAAATCTTTGATTTTAAGAGGTTTTCATGTCAATGCAATGTAATTTTTTTTTTAACTTGATATACTTCAGCAGAAACAACATACTGCAATAACAATATAAAAATATTAAATATGTGATGAAATATGAGTATTTTTACTAAATAGTTTTTAAAGAAAAAAGATTAGATTTAATATTCAAATCAACTTTTTTTTTTTTTTTTTTTTAAGTAAGAAATTTAGAGGTAATCATTTTCACCGGCTGAAGGTTTTTCTAGAGAACTAAATTAGAGTTCAACGAGAAAACCATTTTTTACACCTTTTTATAATTATGTGTACAGCTAAATCAAATCAATGTATTTAAATGGCAGAGAAAATTTCCATTTAAAGCTAAAAAAAAAGAAAAAAAATACATATTACTTTACTATATAAGCTTATTAACAAAACTGTTTATTATAGGTAATCATAATTTACTCAGAGTAATTCATAAGTAAATTAATGTTATTCTTGATGACATATTATTTTAATCTAACATTATGGTGTTTTGTATCCTTAATTAATCCTTAATTATCATTTTCTTCACATGTGAAAAGTGATTAGTAAAACCATATTCTTGGCAAAATTGCTCAAATTTTTTTGAATGAAAGACTAGTAATAATAATTTTACAAGAGACTATAAATAAAAATGTATGCACATTTACTTAAAACTATCATTAAGGGGAGAAGGAAATCAAATACAGTACATTCCCAGAAATGTGCACACCTTGGGACCAGAAATTGTGTACATTTTAGAGAAAGCAATTGAAGATTATTAAATATAAAATTTTATCTATATAAATATATATATAATTTTTTTTTAATTAATAAACTAAAATTTGTCCTATAAAGCAAAAAACAATAAGTATACAAAAATCTGATACAATATAAACTCATATTATATATTTACAACTGCAATTTAGAAATGTAGATAGATTTTTTAAAATTTAATTGAATATTATTTTTCCATAAAATCTTTAATTTCCAACTAAATTTAGTGATTTTTAGACTGTAAACTCCTAATCACTATCAAAATTAGTAGAAAATTTATTTATTTTTAAATAAATAAAGTTGTTTTTTATAAACCAATCCACTCACGATATGATTTATTATCTAATTGCAACCCCTCTTATAGAAAAAAGGAAGGGGTCTCAATTCAGGATGTAAAAAACAATTCTGTTTATAAAAAAAAAAAAATCATGAAAATTTATACCAATGCTTAGTTGTAAAAGACTCTTCTTGACAAATATTGTGGGATTTTTAAAAAATCATATGCAAAGAATGTGACAAAAATATTTTAAATGCAAGACTGTCATTATTATTTATCTACATATTTATTTTAAAGGTGGCTTTAAGAAGAAATGGATAATAACAATTTACCCTTTTCTTTGGGTGTGAAGAGCAGTCAAAATTTGTAACTCTGTGTTCACCTTGTAAATTACGGTACACTTTTATAGTACATGTCTTCAAAGGACCCTAGAAAATAAATTTTATATTCATTACTTTTAATTATTGAAATGCTTTTATTTTTGTAATAAAATGGGTAAGTAATACTTAAAGATATAAATTAAACATTTCCTATACTAATTAAATTATAAATAAATAAATAGCCGTACTTGGAATGCTTGCATGATATTTTCGGCATGGGCCCGTGCCATCCTGAGTGCAAACTCTTGCTGTCGGTGTGTGCTTGCTTGACCACCAACATTTAGGGAAATATTTAGTGTTGGCGGTCAAGCAAGCATACACCGACAGCAAGAGTTTGCACTCAGGAAGGCACGGGCCAGTGCCGAAAATATTATGCAAGCATTCCAAGTATGGCAATTTATTTATTTATAATTGGGTAAGTAATAATTTATAAATATAATGAACAAATTTACACAGACTTTTTTTTATAATATGATGTAAACAATGTACTATTTTTAATTACAGCCAAAATACAAAATTACTACATAATTTTTACAAAGCATATAATTACAATAATCACAGAAGAGTATGTTTAAATTTTTAAGATTTTTAAATAATCATACTCACATCTTGTAAATCACAAGTGTCAATTTTTTCATATTCTACTTCATTTTTTCTGCATGCAGTATAGGCAAGAGATACTTTCAACCGATAATTAACTCCTGCGACAATCTGCGAAAGCACAAAGCAAAGGACAAGAAATTAATATAGATTGTTGTATGAAGATTAGACAAGAAAGAAAAATCATGTACATTGCTTAAATTATAATACATTTTCCAACCATACAGCTTACCCATACATAGCATTGTTAAGCCTTCAATGTATTTTACTCCCATGATAGCAACTTAAATTATATTTTGTTTTTAATTTTAATAGGAATTCTGCATGTTTAATTATCACAATGTTCTTTTAAAAGTCAAAATGTTTTTTTTTTATGCTTTAATAGATTTTAGTTTGGGTTTTTCATTTATAAAGTTGGTTTTCATTTCACCTTCGCTGAAATATTTATTACATAACAATTAAAAATGCCCTTAAAACAATTTCTATCATATTCCATAACATACATTAATATTTTCATGTGGTCTTTAAATCAATCATCAATACTAATTTGCCATATTCTATACTAAAATATGCTTTTATGCTTATAATGTGTTCTGTATGTTATGTTTTCTGCTGTATAAAAATATTAAAATATGCTTTAAGGAAATGTTAGACTATAACGTATCTGAGTTCTTTCATAACTCCCTAAATAAAAATTAGTAATGCTATGTTATTTATACTACTTTTAATAAGAAACATGCTACAGTGAGCTCAAGCTCAAATAACACATATTAATTTCAAACCGTTGTAAAAATTTTTACAAAATAGAGAATGTAGGCAGACATATCCAGTGGCGGCTCGTGGCAGGGGCTGCAGAGCTGCAGCCCCCCCCCCAGAAATATTCGAAGTAATTATGTTAACTTACAAAATATTTTGAAAATAAATATTATTATATTATATAGTATATTATGCATATAGAAGAGCAGATTACTTCGTTATCATGAAAAATTATTAAAACATTGAGAAAAGTCAACCAGTTTTAAGCGTAATAGCGCTTTCTAAGTTCCGAAAGGAGCTGCCCATTCATGCAGCTCTCGAAAAAAGGGATTTCTTTAGGGAAAAGATGGTTAAAACCACCGCTACTCGTTTTCCCTACCAGTTTCGACCTTATGAAACTAGGCACGTATGGAGCTGCATCTGATGCAGCACTGATCTTATTAGGGATTTCGGTAATGCTGGAAAAGGACTATTTCCTTTTGTAAACTACGTTTTTTTTTCACAGTTCTTAATGTGGTAATCGCTGTGTTTGAAGATTATTTATGTATGAGAGGTAAAAAATGTAGCATGAAGGTTATTCACGATTATGTGAGAAAATAGAAATCATTTTTATTTATGTTTTCAAACACATTTTTAAATTATATTACAATGAATTTTCACACTTTTTTTGGCTTCTTGCTTTTTCAGTGGCAGAAACGGTCGAATAGACAGAATCTCAATTTTTATACAAATTTTATCATCCATTAAATATAGTATTCAAAATTTATCAAGTGTTTAATCGCTTTGTTAATAACGTTATTATTATATTTTTTCTTTCATTTTTATTTTAGTGACTAATGTTTTTTTATTTTGATGAGAAATATTAGCAGTCGAATCTTTCTTAAAAACACAAGATTTCTAAATTTTTAATTTCCGAAATTTTCCTACAACGAAGTTGAAAAACATTTTTTCATGTGTTCTCGAGTAAGAATTTTCATAAATATGCATGGAAATTTTAGAATTTTAACACCTGTTATTTAGATTGACCACACCATTTTTCCTATTGAAAAAGTCTATGTTTCGTTTACAGTTCATTTAGAGGAATGCACGAAAATTTTTTACACATTACACTTTATAAGAAAATTAATTTAAATACATTTTAGCAGTGTTATTCTGCTGCAGAATGTAGGAAACTCATATAAATTAATCTAATGCATAACGAAATTATCCGTTTAAAAAATTTTGTATTTTTAATTTACACTTCTTTCACAAGGACACACAAAACATGCAGAATGCAATGCTGGCTTGGCTATGCATAGTTTTAATTTTGTGATAATATTTTAAACCAAATTATATTGATATATGCTGTTGAAGTCTTTAACTCTTTCATTCCCCATGAAGCCAGTTTGAATCATAACATTTCAGATTTTCTTTCTTACCATGTAACACTCCCGCTTATTTAAAATGAATAATATTAAAATCTAAATACAGTTTACCACCGAAAAATATGTATTTTAAATAATTTCACTATCCTTCTTGATAAAAGAAAGTATATTTTACTCTATTCTGATAATAATATAGGAATCAGTTTCCTGTTTTGGGCAATTTAAGTAAATTAACTGTTTGAAATATTTTTTATTTTATTTTTTAATGTTTATGATTTGTATTTTAATTAATTGCAATATGATTTTCTTCCCAAATTTTGATATTCTTATTTATTGAAAAGTTTCGATTTTGAATGGCATCAGTGGTTATATTAAACATAAATAAACACCTCTCAGTTACTTTGTTAGCTATATTAATTCGTACCCTGCTATTACTTCCATTTAAAAAAAATATTTACATATATTACTTTTGAAATAAATTTATGACTAAATATAAGATTTAATGTTTTATGGATGGAAAAAGGTGGGAATGAAAGGGTTAAATAAAATATCTAAAGAAAATAGTGTTTTAATATTTATTTTTAATGCACGGTAATACAGACGATATCGAGTGTATTACTGACTATATGCAACAAATTTTGGAAATTCTTTTAATTAATATTTCAAAGGATGATTCTAAATAAATTTAAGAAACGCATCATTATAATTGTACTTTTAAGATATGGGCATCGTATTACTAAAAAATATAAGACAGGAATTTAAAAAATAGATAGATAATTATAATTCGGCATAAATGCAGCATCTTTTTTTTTTTTTTTTTTTTTTTTTTATGCTAAAAAAACTGTTAAATATTTTAGATTATGACAATAGTTTCTAGCAAAATTATTTATTATAAATGTTTCCAAAGATTTTAATTTTTTTAAATTATCAATATTTCATTCTATTTTATTCATTTATTTTTTAAGAAAAGATATATAATTTTAAAATATCCATCTTAAGCATAATTTAATCTAATACGGAAATACATATTTTATTTAGACTTTTCCTTGTTACATATTCCTAAACTCTTAAATTCTGTAATACACTATCTCTTACGTGAAGTTCAAGATAGTCTTACAGCAAATGGCGATGAAGCTATTTTTCCGATCGAAAAGAAATAAGATGGAAATCATAAGATTTATATCTGTCTAATATTTCAAATACATTCATTTAATAAACATTACTGTTCATTTGATAAATATTACTGTTCATTTAATAAGCATAATTGTAAAATTCAGAATATCACTTTCGCTGTTTTCTCAAATTGTACTGATTGTTAGACATGCAGCGATGCAGCCCCCCTGTAAATGAATCTCACGAGCCGCCACTGGACATATCGAATTCCTATTGGAAAGTATTCAAAATAAAATCCGAAGATTTTAATCAAAAATAAATGGATCTAGTTGATCAAAGTGTTTTATCTGCAAATGAAACTAATATTTTAAAGTAGAATATAAGAAGAGATAAATAACAAATAGCTAAAAAGCTTTCGCGTGGGGAGAGAACATATAATTTATTGCAGGGGGTCCAATCCTCTTATTATGAAAGACATTAAATTTAATTAGGTTTAGCAATCACAAGAATTTGATATTTTAATCTCATTTTATAAATTTAATTACCAGAAAAAGTGAGATTCTGGTACTGAAAATGGAAAGAAAAACTGAAGTCAAATAAATTACCTGAACATAATCAGTCCTGCCTTCCCATCACTACTCAATTTAAATTCAAATATTCACAAGATATAATAGAAAATAAACCTTAAATTTTTAAGATATATATTGTATAGGTACGTAAAAGCAGTGAAAGAATATCTTCCGCCAAAATGAACAAAAGAAAACATTAAAAAAGAAAGGAATTTGTTATAAAATAAATGTTTATCCATATTAAATAAATAATCTTTCAGCATTAAAAAACTACAAATCCTTTAATTGAATACGATGAAAGCAAATTATTTGCCTAAAATAAAATTATTTCAAACATACTTGTCTCTCTGCTTTGTGAACCTGAGTTAGTTTTGAATGATAAGGCGAGTTCATACGATTTGAAAGAAATTTTACAGCAAAAGAAGCAGCGATACGGACTTGATCATCATCTTCGGACACTTCTTGCCATTGTCCAGTGCACAAAACAACAGAAATAACGCTAAATAAAATTAGGGACTTCATTTTGACAATAGAAATGTCTTTAAATTAAACTACGTTGTTGTAAACACGGGTCATGAAACTTTTGTTTATATACAAAAATCTCTATGCGAATGTGGTGCCATCTACATGCGCAGTCAATAAATTATTCATCAGTAACTGTCAACTGATCTTTGGTGTCTTTGGAATACAAAGAAGATGAAAATGAGATGATCACAGAGATAAGGGATGCGGATGGGATGTGGAAAAAAAAAAAAAAAAAAAAATGCGATTAGAAGTGAAATAGAGATGCCAGCAGAATTAATTATCTGGTATCATTTACAAGTATTCGTTTATTCTCTATTCTATCGCGTTTTAACCGTTTTAACACAGTCACAGGACATTGAGATCTTTAGAATAAAATTGATTACAAATTACAATAACGGTCATAAACAATGCAAAAAAATTCTTAACAAATAATGAGTTTGTAAAATATTTTTATACTACTTTATATACCCTCTTCTTAAAATAAATAAATAAAATATCGTTGTAAAAATAAAATAAATAAATGTGTAGCACACATCAGGAGGTGCGGGTAAACCTGAATTACATTGTGAACTTAACAGACGTTTTTTCTTTTTCTTTCAATTTAGAAAAAAAAAATGGAACAAAAAAAAAGTTTCGCCTGTACCTAATTGGATCTTTAGCTTACACACGGGAAATCTAATAAAACAAGTTTAGTCAGTATAATAATTTTATTTATTTATTTATTACTATTATTTTTGGGGGGAGGAGAGGTTAAAAGAGGTGGGGAGCAGTAATAATACTTGTAAAAATATCATAAACTATTTTCACTAAATTAAAAATATTTTATTAATAGTCAAAAAAAGTTTTTCATAAAATTCAATATTATTTAATAATTTTATTTATTTATTTATTTATTTTGTGTTCATTTTTCGAAGTAAAAACTTTTTAAATATGCCCGGATGCAACTGCATCTTGTTGCTTTCAAGCTTCACTCATGCCAGCTTTTCTATTTTTTGTACAATGAAGGATCGTGTTTAATTAGTTCGACCCAAAACAACCATCGAATGTTTTTGCATTTTATGGTATTTGTTTAAATTACTTTTATTCAGTATCATTCAATATCAGTTCAGTTTTCAGTACTTTTTACAGGGATCATAAGCGCTCCTATATTTTTACGATTCTTTTATTGAACTCACACCACAATTTTTATAAAGAAAATTTTCTTAAAGATTTCTGTGGTATTTTAGTATGAAACACTTTAGAAAATTTTTCTTTTTAAAAGTTGTGGTGTGAGTTCAGTAAAAGAAAAATTTTCTTTATAAAAATTGTGGTGTGAGTTAGAGGTCTGCACGGGCCATATTTTGAGGCCCGGGCCTGGCCCGGCTCGGACAAAAATCGATAAAATCAGGCCCGATTCAAAAATATGTAAAATAACAACAACAACAAAAAGCATGCCTTTCTATGAAAAAGATTTTTGATATATGTTTTGCAAAGGTGTTTTATATAACTAAACAACGGAACGTTCTTTAAGTAGATAAGGCACAAAACAAATAGAATGTCAAATCGAAAATATTAGCAAACAATATAGGAAGGTATTTAAAATGGTTAATACTACTAAATATACACTTTCAACCATTTCCTCTAATGTACCAAATCTTTCATGTGATCCGGTAAACAAAACTTTAATGTTAATCTAACCATATTCAATAGAAAAGTTGCTTTTGCCCATGATAAAAATGATGCTATACTTTCATCCACTGGAAAAAAGAAGAAGGAGCCTTAGAAAAAAAGTTACAGCGGAAGGATTTTTATAGCTTTCATACAACCTAAACTCAACAGATCATAGGAAACAAAGCCTTATACACAGCAACGTATCTAATTTCTTTTGTTATGTACATGTACGCAAATTGGTAGTGACATGCATACTATTTTGAATAGGAAACCATCTAATATTACTTTAAATAAAATATATTAATTTCGAGGCATGCTAAAAATATTTGCGAAAAATCAGATTTCGAATACAGACTGACAGACAATCAAACTGAAGTTACAGACAATTTTAACAAAATAAAACTTTGCGACATACCAGCCTGTAAAATTATGTAAAATAAATAACTGAAGAAATATTTTATAATTTTCCTTTTCGTTAATTAACGAGGAAACCAGAAAAAGATTCGGGCCGACACTGCCCGGAGAAAATTTCATTCAGGCCCGGCCCGGCCCGGCCCGAGAGCAAATTGAAAAATTCGGCCCGAACACGGCCCGTGCAGACCTCTAGTGTGAGTTCAGTAAAAGAATCGTAAAAATATAGGAGCGCTATAACCCCTGAATTTCGTAGTTTAGTTTTTATGCAATTCCATACTATTTCCAATGCAGCAATCCCCAAAATGCATATAAAATATCGCTCAATTTTGCTATGTTGATAAAATCTTAATTTTAGGATAATTTTCGAATTAGAATATTTACAGTCAATAACGTTCAAACTAGTGTCGTCAATGTCATTTTAAAATAGGTCTGATATCTTTATGACGAAACTATCCCTAAAAATGGATGTTTATGCGAAATTTTGCCCTATTCTGCTATATTAAGTAAATCGTAAAATTTAAATAACTTACGAAATTTTTTAATTAGAAAATTCACAGACAATGATATTCATGCCAGTATCCTAAATAATATTTTCACACGCTCAGCGCGATGTCATCCAACGGTGGCTGACACTGAACTTTCCGTTTAGGCCACGTCAGCCACCGGTGGCTGACAGCGTGAAATATAATATAAAAGTAAAAAAAATACATTGTTTTAAGTAATTACCGAAGATTTATTTAAAATTTACTTAATTTTTATTTATTATAGGATTATATCATGAAGGCATTTTAATGGATTTTATTGAAACACGGTAAACATAATAAGGTAAACAAAACACGCTTCTAAGCAGCGCGCGTGGCCTGAATGGGATTTTTTTAATGCACGTTTAAGTGAAATTTTGCCCTATTCTCCAATGTTAAGAAAATCGTAAATTTCTAATAACTTACGAAGTTTTTTAATTCGAATGTTGCAAATGAATAGGGTTCTTGCCAGTGTCGTAAGTAATATTTTAAAACTGATCTGGCTTCTCTGTGACTATTTGTTCTTGAGATATCGTGTACACAGACTAACAAACTAACAGACACCCTACAGACGGACACCATACAAATGCTGTCATTTTCGGATTCCTCACACCTGAAAACGTGTAAAAAAGTCAAAAAACATAGGTCGAAAAATTTCACGATTATCTAAGTTCCCCATACCTATAGTATGATGGAGAAGTAAAAACATTGCAAAAATTACCACGAAATCTATTTTAATATTTTCAAGAATTTATAATATTTCAAAATATTTAAATTAATACTAAAATGTTTTTAATATTTTTGGGAAAAATTGAAAAAAATGTTTTATAAAGATTACTTCGTTAAACTAGTATGCGGTGACTTTTACAAAACTTTCCTCTATGCCATTTTAATTTCAATATATTAATTGGCCAAAAAGCTATGTAAAACCTGAAAAGGGGCAGCATAACAACGTCACCTAACGTCTGATATGCACCAAAACTGAATCAATATCATTTTTTATATAAAAGTCATCCCTGATTTAAAGTTCAGCGTATTTTATTTCCGATATCCTCTCAATTTAAGTTAGCGATATATGCCAAAATTTTAATCAATACCAATTTGCATAGGTCCAACCAAATAAAGATTTGTGATATTCAAAATTTTTATTAAACAAACACATACACACAGACATTTTCTAAAAATTGTTCCTATTCTCACTTTCTTTCTTCCCATCTTAACCTGTGCGATTTTTGTTGCTTCGTATTTCGTATTATTAAGATATCTCGTTCAAAAATAAAGTTTTTCGAATTCTGTTTTTTGAATTGCACTCTTTGAACATGTCACCTTTTAGCTTAGTGAGCAATCTTTTGAAAAAATAAATTTAAATATTTTATTTCATTAAGTAAACTTAGGTCTCTAATTTTTAATCTCTAAAAGAAATATCGAAAAGCTAAAAGGTAACATGTTCAAAGAATAATAATAATTAAAAAAAAAAATCAAAATACTTCACTTTAGAATAACATATTCTTATAAAACGAAGCAACAATAATTCGACAGGATACATTCATACATAATATGAGAAGAAAGAAAGGGGGGATTTAACTAATGTGCCGCTTTAAGATCATCTCAAAAAGTGTAAATCCATCGAAAACCGAAAATCTAAGATTTTCATGAATAGAGAAAGAAGAAAGTTAAAAATAAATGCACTACCTTTCCGTAAATGACCGGGCACTTTCGATTTTAGACGTTTTGTCAAATATCTCAAAAATTACTGGACGAATCATCTTGAAACTTCAGGAGTATAAAGAACATAGAGAGACGGACAGTCAGATCAGAAGTGCAAAAAGATAGACAAATAGATTTATTCAAATCATAATCTATCTTAAAAAAGCTTACTAAAAAGGAAAATGCAATACTGTAATTTCCAACTACAGCCCTTAATGTAACTGAATTTTTGTGTGGCCCTGTAAATCTTAATGCTAATCATACTATATTCTACAGAAAACATTTTTTTAAGAATATGAATACAAATGTCAATATCATTATGATTTGGGCCAAATAGAGGTATTAAAATACGGTTTATAGAAATACCTCTCGCAGAACGCAATGCTTTGGAATTCTTTCGAGTGACTTTGGGTGCTTTGGAATTCTTACACAAACCTACGGTGGTATTTACTCAATTTTCAATAGGGAACATCTCATAGTGAACTTGTATAACATATATCAGCTTCAAGGAATTTCACATATATTTGTGGGAGTTAGAGTGCGGACAGACGTACAGACAATCCGAAGTGACAAACACTTTTCACTTTGTTGAAAATAAGTGTTAAAAAAAATAATAAATACAGTAAATTCTTCGTTAACCGGTATTCAATTAATCGGTAAAATTCAGAAAATTCTTTTTTTTTCCCCTTCCAGTAAATTGTTTTAAAATATTTGCCGCTATTTTACGAAGCTTATGGTTTCTATTTTCCAATAATCGCAGTTTCGCAGTGTCGATTAAACATAAAACAAATCAATTTTTACATTTACAGAGGCGAATCGAAATAATATGGTAAAAAAAAAAAAAAAAAAAACTGTCTCCTATTCAGATAAAGTCTACCGTTGAACGTAAGGAGGCGTTTATTCTGTATTTTAAGAAAAAACAGAATTCGTGTGAAAAGCAGAGGGGACGTTTAATCAAGTGGAAAGGGGGGAGGGGGGGACTTTTACAGTATTTTGGTATCGGTTTCAAGACATTCTAAATATAATTATGGAAGTTAGAGTAGGAATAAACGGATGGATAAATATAAAAACTAAAATTAAACACATTTAATCTTTGTTGGAAATTGTTAAAAAACACAGTTTTAAATAAATTTATTTTAAAAAAGAATATTACTTAAATAATTAATGAGGATAACTGAAATTCTTTTTATCTCAACAAAAATTTATTATTACTTTTGTCTCAACACGAAAAATATGACAAATTAAATTTTTGTACAAGTAAATAAACTAAAATTAATTTTTTTTTTTGTCAATTTAAAAATATTTGAATTCTTAACATAACAATAAAATGTTAAAACGTATTTTTCCCAGTACAATCGAACCTCGTTAACGTAAACCCGCTTAACGTGAATTACTTTATACTTTCGCGACCGGCATACTTTTGCCTTTTCTAAAACTGATTGCCGCAAGCTTTTGATGTTTAAACATGGATAAAAGTTTAATGTAATATTTTTAAATGTTACTCTTGTAATGCCCTGAAACTTGGAATGAAGATTAGTTATATAATATTAGAACGAACCTATAATACTATCAAAGAATCGATACTCTAATAATAATATTGAAATAAAGTATTGTTTCCATAGAAATTCTTGAAATGACGTGAATTCACGTCAGCGGTAACTAGGAATAGAATCTGAAAAGACGTGAATTTACGTCAGCAGCAACTAGCTATAGAAGTTGAAATGACGTGAATTCACGTCAGCGGTCGCGAATGTGCGTTAACATGAACTGTTTCCAGAATCCCCGTCAAAATGAAGAATAGTTTAATTACATGAAAATTAGTTACTGATAGAATGAACTACTGATAACACGAACACATTTTTTATTCCCCTTGAGATTCACGTTAACGAGGTTCGACTATTTCAAAAATTTACTGAAATTCTAAAATAAATGAGTAAATAAAAATAAAATAAAATCTAAAAACTCTCCAAGATCAATTTCTATATCAGTCAATATATATTCAATCATACTCATTTTTCAGAAATGAGACATAAACAGAAATACATTTGAAGGGAAGCTATTTTTAAACAGAAAAATGATTCCTCGATGACGTGTAAACAACGTAATTAAATGTTATTGCGAAATAAAATTTTATTTAGTTTAAAATAAGCATTAAATCATTATTAATAATATACCGTCAATATATTTATGATGGCAAATAAAATCTGGATGGTAAATAAGAATACGGATTCTTAAAAATATAATTGACTGTAATCTCAGGAAAAATAATGGATGAGGAATATTTATGTCAGTGAGGAACGCTCTGTGACGGAAGTTTAAAATAGATAGCTTCCTGATTCCTGATACTCCATAATTAATTCTCTAAAACAAGGGTGGCCAACCCGCGGCCCACGAGGAAATTAACAATGTTTAAAGTCTGAAGACTTTGGTTAACCATCAATAAATCCATTCTGAAATTTTGAAAATACCTTTCAATGGTTACTAAATAAACAAACAACACACTTTTGTAAATATATATATATACACACACACATATGTATATATATTAAATCAACTATTTAATCTTTTAATTATAGCTATAAATGTATAGTAATAAATTTTTGACGGTTCTACTGTTAATTTATAAATGAAAATAATTTAATATTAATGCATTTTGCTCTAAATTCTCACCCTCTTGTCTCTCAAAAAAAGATATACATACATGATTCATACACTCACAAACATAATAATATAAACGCATGCATACATACGTATATACAGCGCGGCCCGCCTGGATAAAATAGTTTCCAATGCGGCCCACCAAGTAATTTCGGGTTGGACAAGCTTGCTTTAAAAGGTCGAAGTCTGTCATCAACGGTAATTTAATATTCGTTTCTGTACTAAGATACAAAATTCAGTCAAGTTGAATAAATTCGAAGACAGGATGTGTCTCCTTTTACCATACAACCAACCAAGAAACGGAAAGGTGATCAGGATCACGATCGGACTCCTTCGGACAGAAAAATATTAATATGAGATATTTACGATTATTATTTTTTTTTTTTCCCTCTCTTCATGATTTTTTATTTTTATTTTAACGCCAATTATTTAATGCATATTACTTAACAAAAAACAAACAAGAAGGAAAAATCCTGCACTACATTTGTATATAACATCATAAATAATTTTCGATTTGACGAATATTTTTGTGTGACTCTGAAAACGAATTTTATTCTAATACGTACATTCATTTGAATTAAACGCAAAAAAAAAAAATGCGTTAACAGACCAACAAAGTGAAAAATTATTCACATTTAAATTAGAATGATACAATTTCAGAATTCGAAATAATGCCATATTTAAAACCCATCACCCAGCGGCTGAATTAACGGCCCTCTTCACTTACCGTCGCCTGAAGCCCGAGCCAATGTTATTCTATGGGGAAAATTTTCTTTACAAATAACTTATTAACTAATACATATTTTTAAATTCTGTTTTCACATTTAGAAAATTCCCAACTGTTAAATTGACGGACCTATTTTAAAAATGTATTTTTTAAATTTTTAATATTTTATTTTGAAATTGCAAAATGAAAAAAAAATCACATATTGAAAAATCGCATTTTGCAATTTCAAAATAAAATATAAAAAATTTAAAATATATATTTTTTAAAAAGGTCCGTCAATTTAACAGCTGAGAATTTTCAGAATGTAAAGACAGAATTTAAAAATATGTATTAGTTAATAAGTTATTTGTAAAGAAACCCATAGAATAATATTAGCTTCGGCTTCCGGGTAAGAAAAGTAAGGGTATAAAATCCTACTGGTATTCATTTACATAATCTTTTCTAACTTAATATCTTTTTAAAATTTATATATAAAGTTGCAATGGATAAATGTATATGTGTATGTATACGTAAAGTAAAAATAGTCCATATTTTTATTGTATCATTTATTTTCATTGTATCATTTCAAAGCACTTATAATTCGTCGTTACGTGTATCCATATCAGTAAAGATATCTAACATAGACATTAGACTAGAAAACACTATGTGAACACGAGATGATTTTTCATAATTCTTTCTCTTAAAAAAAAAAAAAAAAAAAAAAAAACAGATAAATCCTTTGTTTTATTTCCATTCACTGGTATCACAAGAATATTGAAATCATTTATCAATGATATGACTTCTGATTAAAATAATATCAAATCTTGTTATCAGTAAAATATGAAAAAAGAAAAATGCAGTTTTAAAAGTGTTTACAGAGATAATTTATAAAGATAAGATAATTACAAAAAAAGAAAAATTTATAAAAAATATATTTTTTTTTATTTTGATTTTCAGTTATTACGTAATAATAAGTTAACATGCAATTTATCTTTTGGGATATAAATTATTCCCTGAACATAAAGCAATAAGTATGTTGTGGCAACCACAAGACTTTCTTCTATATTTTCCTATACAAATTCACACAGTAGACGATTTTCATCTTAGAAAAGTAAAGCACTTTAAATATCCAAATAAATTCAAATTCGTGCCGACATCTGAGGACAATTTTTTTTTATTTTTTTTACTTTCCGAACATACATATCTAGGGGAAGTATTGTAATCATGACAAAAATACGCTTTGAGATTTTGGTGTATCTATATGTTTTCAGGTCCCTTGAATTCAATTTTGCAATTTTTACGGTGATGTATATGTGTGAGAAAACACAATAGCGCACAAACGCTTTGTTCAAATAAGATGAAAGTTGGTACTATGTAATGTGTCACCGTAGCACGAACCCTATTGATTTTGATGAATATCGGCTCTTATAGGCTCAAATTATTTGAAGTGCGATAGCGTCTAAATGCCTTATTTGAATGAACCGAAAAATTTTACTTCCATTACTCTACTAATGAAACTACCCTAAGTAATGGAAGTATTGTATTCGGTCCAAAAATTCGATATCGAGATTTCACCTGATTTACACGTTTTAAGGTCCCCTGAGTCCAAAAAAGTGGTTTTTGGAAATTGGTCAGTGTATGTGTGTATGTATGTAGAGAATCTTCTGGCTATCATATCTTCTAAACTAATAAAGACAGAACTACAAAACTTCAGAATTGAGACAGGTCTGGTGTACAGATCAATTTTCCAAATTTTGGCGAAAATTAGAAAACCGGAAGTGGGACTGTAAGTCCGTATCTCAAAAACGGCTCAAACGATTTTCTTCAAATTTGCTATATAAACACTCTATTAGATGTCCTTTCGAATGACATAGTTGGTTAGTTCAGGACAATTGATAGGCGTCCTGTATAAATAGCTCAATTTCAGGCTTCGCAAGCACGATCCTTTAAAAACGGCTGTAAGGATTTCTTTCAAACTCGCCATATTAACTCACTTTTAAATATTCTTTTGTGTGTAATTATTGTTTTCAGGTCATTAATCGAGTTTTGATAAAAGTTGGTATCTCAAAAACGACTCTAACGATTTTCTTGAAAATTATTATATAAATTCATTCCTTTCTTATGTATTACGTATTACGTGGTTGTTAGAGGAAAATTAACAGTTATCCTGCTCAGGTAGGTCAGTTTTAGATCTCGGAAATTGGTGTTTCAAAAAATAATTCTATTTTTTTAATTTTTTTTTTTTTAAACCTCATCCTCACTATATGTAAGCTTCGTTTCATGTCTTTATATCTGTATAAAGTTTCTCTTACCGGAAAAATTTTAGGTTCCTACTACTTCTTTAGGTTATTTTTATGTCTTCTGACCACGTTATCTCCAAAAAATGCATATAATACGTGTAATAGTGGGTAATGGAAGTCGTGTGGCTGTTTCACACCAGATTTTTATACATGTTAAAAGTAATTGTTATACGAACTGTATAGATTTTGTTGAATCTAGCACAAAATTTTTACAGGGACACAAATAAAAATTATTTAGCATTATGGCCTATGATGATAAGAAAGCACCACAGAACTGGCGTTTTAAAGTGATAAGTATAAAACTTTGAATAAACACCATAAAATGCAATAAACTCGCAACAATTGTTTCGGGTCGAAAGAAAACACGACCCTTCGTCAGGCGAACAAAGTAGGCACGAATACTGTAATCAAAGCGGCTACTTTGTTCGCCTGACGAAAGGTCGTGTTTTCTTTCGACCCGAAACAATTGTTGCGAGTTTATTGCATTTTATGGTGTTTATTTAAAGTTTTGTACTTATTATGGCCTATGGGCTCAAATTATTTAAAGTTTTGTACTTATTATGGCCTATGGGCTCAAATTATTTAAAGTGCGATAGCGTCTAAATACCTTATTTGAATGAGCTGAAAATTTAAATGTTATGGGTCACCATCGCATGAAATGTGTAGATTTTGGCGAATCTGGCACTTATACATTTCATAGGGATACAACGAAAAATTCTTTATCATTATGACCTACAGGCTTAAAATATTTAAAGTGCAACAGCGTTAAAAAGCATAGTATATGACGGGGGAGGGGGGTTGGATACTGAAAAACCCTATTATAATTTTCTCTTATTTAATAACTTCTCTTTCTTTAAGTAACTAACGATTGTTTAAATTAATTAATGTTCGGAATGTCGAGTGGAGTCACTCCAGCCTTTTTTCCCTAAGTTTTTTCTAGTTAAAAAATAAATAAATAATTTTTTTTTTTTTTTTTTTAATAACACAGATCAACCATTCGTTTTAAAGATAGAGTACTTTTGAAATATACAACATTTGCACCTTCTAGGGAATAACTTCACACACCCCCCCACCCCCTCACCCCAGGGGCAGAAAGCGATTCTTCTATACATACTGTTTTTTGTTTTCTAGTTTAATATCACTATTATTAATAATTCTCATTAATTTGATAATCAAAATTATTCTCATTATGCAGATTCATACGAAATTTTGTTCTGCATTGTCATATTAAAAATTGTGTGTGTGTGTGGGGGGGGGAATAAAAAGTGGGATGACAGCGTCACCAGTTGAGCGATTGATCCCCAAATGTTATCAGCGTCAATTTAGGTTAACATCCAACTAAATATCAAATTTGGTTAAATTTCGTCTATTGGTTCATAAGATACAGCGTCCACAAAATTTTTGATACATACAGACATTTTTAAACTAGTATGTTCTGGCCACCACAAGACTTTCAAAAAAAAAATTACGATTTTTTTTCTAAGTTTTTTTTTTTTTTTTTTTTTTTTTGTTAAAAGTAATACATATTCAATGAGTGACGATATTAAAAAAGAAAAAAAAATGTTAAAAGTAAAAAAAAAAAAAAAATCGATAACTTTGTTTTAAATTATCACAGATTTATAGTTCAACCATTCGTTTTAAAGGTATTGACGAGATCTTTCGAAAGATATCCATCTTCAAAATTTACCCCCGGGGGGGAAGCGATGCCCCCACATGCACAGATATTTTTTCCTAGTTAACTATTACTATTATCAATAACTCATATTAATTTTACAATCACAAGTTAAAAATAACTCTCATTATGTACATTTATACGAAATTTTGTCCTATACTGCCATGTTAAAAATTTAGAAAACATGAGATCACAGCGCCACCTGTTGAGCGATTGATCCCCAAATGTAATCAGCACCAGTTTATGTCAGGGACCAACTAAATACCGAGTTTGGTTAAATTTCGTTAAAAGTAAAAAAAAAAAAAAAAAAAAAAAAAAAAAAAAAATGATAACTTTGTTTTAAATTATCGCAGATTTATGGTTCAACCATTCGTTTTAAAGGTATTGACGAGACCTTTCGAAAGATATCCACCTTGAAACTTTGCAGGGAACCGATGCCCCGACATGCACAATTTTTTTTTCCTAGTTAACTATTACTATTATCAACGAGACCTTTCGAAAGATACCCATCTTGAAAATTTACTTTCCAGGGGGGGGGGGGGACCGATGCCCCCACATGCACAAAATTTTTTTCCTAGTTAACTACTACTATTATCAATAATTCATATTAATTTTACAATTACAAGTTTAAAATAACTCTCATTATGCCCATTTATACGAAATTTTGTCCTATACTGCCATGTTAAAAGTTTGCATAAAATGCGATCACAGCGCCACCTGTTAAGCAATTGATCCCCAAACCTAATCAGCACCAGTTTATGTCAGGATGCAACTAAATACCAAGTTTGGTTAAATTTCATTCAATGGTTCGTGAGATACAGCGTCCACAAAAAAGTGATACAGACAGACAGACATTTTCTAAAAACTATTAATTCGTGTTCTGGACATCCCAAAACATGTAAATCCATCAAAAAATGGAGGTCGAAAATTTTCACGAATCCAATACTTTCTCTATATTACATATAGAAGAAAGTAAAAACGGTTAAAGCGTGTTCAGGGCATCTTAAAACGTGTAAATCTCGCGAAAACTGAAAGTCGAAAAGTTTCACGAATCCAATACTTTCTTCCTACGCATATAGAAGAAAATAAACATTATTTTTGTAATCAATGCAGATAAATGAAAGTTCCTTGAATTTATTCTTGAATAAAAGTTATATATTTTCCAATTAAAATGTTTTTCCATCTATTATTATATTCATTTTTTTAAAAATAATGATACATAATCTATATAAATAAAGCAACGAGTTTGTCGGCGGAACACATCCGGGTGGACCACTCCAATTTTTGATTGGTCTAAATTTAACTACTTTGGTGATGAAAGTCGGCCATTTCTTTTAGTAAAAACTGATGAATTTTTTTTTAAAGATACTGCATGTGCATAGATGTTATACTTTTTTAAAAGGGCTCTAAAAACTGTTCATTTTTTGTGAGGACACTATATACATCAAGTTATTAGATTTAAAGATATTACGTTGCAAAGTTTCCTTTTAATTCATTAAAATATGAAAATAATAACCTCCTAATAGCTTTAAAATTTGCCATTTAAATATTAGCTATAATTTAATTGCCCCCCCCCCCCCCCCAAAAAAAAAAAAAAAAAAAAAAAAAAAAGAATTACGAGTTCATTTTCTTTCGACATAAAAATAAATACAAACGTGAACATTAAAAAATTGTAAAAATTAAATTATGCATCTCACAAAAATTGACGCCATTATCACTTTAAAAATTGTATGCACATTGATAAAGTGCTAATATAGTTCTACAGCTATGATTCAACAGAAAATTTAAAAACATGGTATATAAAAAGTTTTTTGTATCTTATAATTATTTATATTTTTGCTGTCATTTCGGCGATGAGCTGATATGGGTATCGCAAATGCATAAGTAAACATTTTGGCGAGAAACGTCCGAGCTACTTCAGTGCCAAATTTCAAATTCCGCCATGAGGTCCAAGCTGTTTCATTTTATTTTTCTCAATTTTATTTTAAATATTTTTGTAATGCGAGAGGTAAAAAAGGGAAAAGCATTTAAAAAAAAAAAATTGGTCTAACTTTACAAAATGTCTCCATGCAAAATATTATACGTTTTCCGTTCTGTTTATTATAAAAAAGAAAATGACTAATGCAGTGTTTCCTATATTATTGACATCTCTATAAATTAAATCAAATTAAATTATCCAGTACCAAGACGTTGCGGTGAGGAAGGCTCTGTCGAAGGCAGCGAGAGCCCGAAGCGAAATTTTTAAGCAATTTCAATGTATTTTCTTTTTAGTTTTAATTTGTAGAACGGTATAAAAATATTTTTTTTTTTAAATTCATTTAAATATAGTGACTAGCGAAGCGGGCAAAGCCTGCTAGTAAAGAATAAAGAATGCATAAATTACGTAACAAATTCAAATCAATTACAATAAAACATCAAATCCATTATTAAAATACAATAAAATATTAAATCCGCAAAAACTGCATGAATTATTAAAAAATGCATGGAATGAACATACCTACGTAACAAATTGAAATCAATTACAATAAAATATCAAATCCATTAAAATGAGAAATGCAAAAATAATAGACAAACGCAAGAGACAGCACTGAAAATTAATCTCAAACTTTCCCGTTCACGCTCTACACAAACAAAATATTGCGTATATAAAAATACAATAGTTAGGAGAAAAAAAACAAAAATCTGTGCATTTTTACCATGTTTTTATTAACTTCAATTCTTGTTTGTATGTATGTTTGTTTGTCCGGTACAAATCCTGCAATCGAATTTTAACGTAACTTCCCTAATAGCTAGACATGACAACACAATACTTCGAAGTCCGATTTTCGAATAGTTTTCTTATAATTAATTAAAAAATTGTAAAAAGTTAAATTATGTATCACAAAAATCGACGTCATTATCACTTTAAAAATTTTATACGCATTGATAAAGTGCTAGTGTAGTTCTATAGCTATGATTCAACAGAAAATTTAAAAACATGGTTTATAAAAAGTTTTTTATCTTATAATTATTATTAACTTCGATTCGTGTTTGTTTGTTTGTCCGGTACAAATCTTGCAATCGATTTTTAACTAACTTCCCTACTAGCTAGCCATTTGAAACTTTCAGAACAGCTCCAGAACCCGATGACAACACAATACTTCGAAGCAGGATTTTCGAATTTTTGATTAGTTTTCTTTTAATTAATTAAAATATGAAAATAATAAGCTGCTAACAGCAATAAAAATAGCCATTTCTGTGAATTTCTGTAATATGGATCAATCGAGACAAAAGTCATTGTAACTAGGTAAAGTCTCAAAGCTGTCAAATAAATGTCAAATGTTAAACACTTCAGCATATGTGAAAATCTAGAAATAAAATAAAAATGCCCACAAAACCATTTTTTTCCTTTAAATAAATTGATAAAAGCCCATATTTGACTTGGGAATGCCAGGACCTCTCCCTCAAAATTGTGCCTTTGGGCCGACTGTTATAGTTATTACAACCACAACCAACAAGGAACCAACTCGTTTAGAATTATGGAACTATGTTAGTTAAAGTGGTCTGCCTAACATCGGACCACCAACAGGGAACCAACTGTGCAAACTAAATATCTATTGATGGGCCAATGACTCATATTTGTAGGCAACAGTATACTGCTTATTACAAAAAAATTCCTAATGGCATGTAGTTACTTTTCATGTAATCCATTTTATCAGGGCCTGTATATATATATATATATATATATATATATAATAATAATAATTCCACTTTTATGATGACTCTGTATTTAAAAAAAAAAAAAAAGTCCTAACTGTAAAAAGTTGTTTACAAAAAACTGTATATTTTTAAACATATTTAGTGAGATAGTGAAGATTAAAAAATCTGATGTGGGCACCATATGACTTCCTTATACACCTTTAGAAATATATACATAATGTTAAAAAGCATTGTCATTGGAAGGGCCCGCTTTACCCTTTTGGCGGCCCTAGGCAATAGACATTTGGCGGCCCCCTCTACGCCAGGGCAGCTTATGTGACCACACGCGGATTTTCTGAGACTTTGGTTTTCATTCCCCCACCCCCCCTCTCACCACAAAAAAGAAATCACACTAGAAAAAAGTCTTAATTATGAGTTACTACATAAAGAAGACTTAACTTATAATAAAAATGAAAATGAACATAAATAGAAAACATTCACAGTTTTTGTAAAAATTCGGTTGGACGGGCCATATTTATGAATAACAAAAATAAACAGGCTGAATCAAACTTTAGATTTTCCACCTGTAAGTGCTATGCGATTGATTTGGAACCCTAACAGAACATCTTCTACCCAGGATTTCTTCGTGATATATTCAGGATAAAAAGACATCCCAGAAACATCCCGAAGATGTACTGTGGATAAGTGTGCTGTTAGGGAAATTGACTGAAAATTTCCATATATACAAACCCACATTCTCTACAAGACATTGCATCACAGGTAGTTTGGCGGAAGTTTTAGCGCAGAGGTGCAGGTGCAGTATATATTCGGACGCACGAACGAAGTTCGGGTGAAATTTTTGCCGATTGCGGAAATTTTGAATGAGACAAAAAAAAGAAAAAAAAAGAAAGAAAAAAAGAAAAAAAGCCGCACTTGGATATTTTCCTTTTCGCCTTCTACAACCGCCAATTTTATCGTTTAAAAAGCAAATTTTCAAACAGATTTTATTATGTTGTCCTCCACATACACTTCAGCTTTGAGTCCAGTGTTAAAAAAAATCTGATGTGGGCACCACATGACTTCCTTATACATCTTTAGAAATATATAATGTTAAAAAGCATTGTCATTGTACCCAAGACAAATGGTTAAAAATATTTTAAAAATGCATTACCACCGTGTTCTGGCTTTTCTGAAAGTTTCAAATGTCTAGCTAGTCGGGAAGTTAGTTAAAAATCGATTGCAAGATTTGTACAGGTAACGATGCCGAAGGCAGCAGGGATCCGAAACAGTTGGCTAAAAATGTTAAAAGAAATGCATTTTCACCATGTTTTGAACTATTTTGAAAGTTTCAAATGTCTAGCTAGTCGGAAAGTTAGTTAAATAAATTTTCTGTTGAACCATATAAACGCTGCCGAAGGCAGCAGTGACCCGAAACAATTTGCTAAAAATATTTAAAAAACGCATTGTCACCATGTTCTGAGCTTTACTGAAAGTTTCATATGTCTAGATAGTCGGAAGTTAGTTAAAAATCGATTGCACGATTTGTCCAAGTAACGCTGCCGAAGGCAGCAGGAATCCGAAACAGATCGCTAAAAGTATTTCAAAAATGCATTTTCACCGTGTTTTGAAATATTCTGAAAGTTTCAAATGTCTAGCTAGTCGAGAAGTTAGTTAAATAATTTTTCTGTGGAATCATAAAAACGCTGCTGAAGGCAGCAGGTATCCGAAACAGTTGGCTAAAAATATTTTTAAAATGCATTGTCAACGTGTTCTGAGCTTTTCTGAAAGTTTCAAATGTCTAGCTAGTCGGGAAGTTAGTTAAATTGCAAGATTTGTCCAAACCGTTTTTGAGTTATTACCGTTTTTTGATACATTTTGGCCATTATGAACCTAATTTTCCTAAATATCTCCAAAACGGAAAATCATACAAAGTCCAAAAAGGGAGGTGCACAACTAGATGTTATAACAAACCTATGTACCAATTCGCAACTTTCTACGTCCAACCGTTTTTGAGTTATGCGACATACTCACACACACACACAGACACACATACATACAGACGTCACGAAAAAACGTGTAAAGACGCTTATATCTCTAAAACGAGAGCTCGTGTTAAGACGACACTTGCAGGTGTACAACTAGACATCATGACAGTCACATGTACAAATTGGGAACATTCAGTGATCATTCGTTTTTGAGCAATATGAAATAGAAAATCCATCTCACAAATCGGGATTACTATACTTCCTTATACTTTGTATAAGGAAGTAAAAAAATGCAATTTTCAGAAAAATTTTAATTTTAGAAATTATTTCAAAAATGGTAAGAATAAGGCAGTTAACGATGCCACAAAAAGTATTAATTTTTGAAGGAAAATCAAAAAATATTTTAATAAGTGAGATGGCAAAATAATTAAATGTTAACGGAATATTATTAAAAGGATTTTTAGCAAGATATAAAATTTTTTAGCCGTTTAAACGGGAAATTTGGTTTTAAGCGACCATATTGCTTATTGAAGCGAGATGACCGTAAGTTAAAAAGCCATTGCTTATAAAACCGGTTTGTATTACATTTAGAACATAAAAGAGATTCAGGAAAAGTGCTTAGCAGCATAATTTCTTTAACTACAGAACAGCAACTATTAAACGAAGCAGGTTTAAATGGCAGAAAATTTGAAAATTTTTCGTTCTTAGTAAAGAGAATTAGGAGAGCAAGACCTCAGATGGTTAAAAATTTAAAAAAATATTAGTTAATTATTGGGCTGAACTGGTTCTCTTTGTTGAGTCAAGTTTAACTTATTTCTAGCTAAAGAAAACAAGTAGATCTGACAACGAAAATATGACTGACTTAATGAAAATTGCACTTTTAAAACAGTGACACGTTCTCCGCACATTATGGTATGGAGGTGCATAACTTTTCAAACAGTCGGGGAAACTTTTATGCTTAAGGGATCGAATAACTCGAAATAAAACACAATCTTCATAAAAGTGTTGCCTGACCGACTATTTTGAAGGTATCTTGGACATTTCCGCAAACAGCATTTCAAGATGATAATGCACCTTACTACACGGCGTCTGTGGTAATAGTGTATTCACTTCAAATTGTCAAAATTTCCTGTCCATTCCCATGAGAACCTATAATTCTGTAAGTAATCATATCTTTTTTCACTTTAAGTTAAATCACACAAAGGATTTAACTTAAAGTGAAAAAAGATTTCTTCTTTACAGACATGGAAATAGTCCAAATCGGGATCCGCTCGAAAATGCTTCGTCTATAAAAAGGCGCGGGAGAGGGGAGAAGATTAGAAATTTGCAGCCTATAACTCTGCCAGAACTGGAAAAAATTATTTGTGATATTTGGCACATTAAAATTTCTGAGATTTATATTAAAACACTGTATAAAACTATGCCATTGTGCATTAAAGCAGTAATTCCATATAAAGACGGAATTAACACAATGCAGAATACATATTTTTAATAAAAACTTGCTTAGATCTAACAAATAAATAGTTTTATTTCATATATTAAATATAACTTGTTTATTTCATATAATAAATCATAATAGAATACAAAGTGTATGGTTATTACATTATGTTCCAAAAGAAAGTTTTATGCAGATTTTTAAAAGTAGTTCGTAGAGTGCAATAAAGCGAATTATTAAATTGCAAATGTACATAGGTATCATTTCATACCTTTGGTATTATGCAAACAAGACAGTTTTATTTGTTTCAAACATTAATTTTAAAGTTATTACAAATAAAAAGAGTATAAGTCATTTTTTCTGCAGTGCAGCTTTTTTTTTTTTTTCTTTTTTTTTTTGTCGCTTAGTGTATATTTTCTCAGGAGAAAATAATATGAAAACGGAAATAACAAATCTACTGAAACAATAAACTCAGAGCTGTTTCTATAGATTTGTGATTTCCGTTTTATAAGAGATGTATTATGTAAAAAGCACCATAGAACTGGCGTTTAACAGTAATAAGCACAAAACTTTGAATAAACATCATTAACTGGAAGAACTCGCATCAATCATGCTTTGTTTGCAGCACTCGTGCCTACTTTGTTCACCTGACGAAGGGTCGGGTATTCTTTCTAACCGAAACAATTGTTCAGAGTTTATTGTATTTTATAGTGTTTATACAAAGTTTTGTAATTATTACTTGTGCATACTTGTTCGCCTGACGAAGGGTCGGGTCTTCTTTCGACCTGAAACAATTGTTGCGAGTTCTTGCGTTTTATATTGTTAGTTCCCCATCATACTACAGGTATGGTGAACTTAGGTAAATGTTAAAATTTTGGACCTCGGTTTTTTTGAATTTTTTTACACGTTTTCTGGTGTGAGGGACACGAAAATGACAAAATTTTCATGGTGTCTGTTAGTTTATTAGTCCGCTAGTATGTTAGTCTGTGTACACGATATCTCACGAACAAATGGTCGCAGAGAGGTCAGACAAGTTTTGAAATATTATTTATGACACTGGCAAGAACCCTATTCATTTGCAACGGTCGGATTGAAAAACTTCGTAAGTTTTAGAAAATTACGATTTTCTTAACATGGGAGAACAGGTCAAAATTTCACTTAAACGCTCATTAAACGGAAAATTTTTACTGTAAAATTATAAGACCAGTTTTAAAATATCGGTTTTGATGCCGGAATGGACATCATCAACTATAAACATGCTACTTTGAAAATTTCGCTAGTTCTTGGAAATTTACGAATTTCTTAACATGGCAAAATAAGGCAAAATTTCACATAAACTTCCATCTCGAGGAATATTTTCAACGTAAAGATGTCAGACTACATTTGAAATATTATTTAGAATACTGGTCTGAATAACATAGACTATGAATTTTTTAATTTAAAAAATCGTAAGTTATTAGTAATTTACGATTTACTTAACATGGTAGAATAGGACAAAATTGAGCATAAACGTCTATTTTGAGGATCATAAATATATCAGACAATTTCAAAATAACATTTATAATAATAATTTATTTTTTCACTTTTTTTATTTCTGGCGCCAATAAAGGATTGCTTTAGCACTGAAAGATTTAAAAATGTATCTGTCTGTGCTTATTAACATCATCCTTAAATCGTAATCGAAGGGCGCCATTTTATTATAATGTTGCAATTTCAAATTACTTCCCCCCCCCCTTCTCTTTTCCACGTAATTTAAAAAAGATCTGGTCTTCATTCATTATCACAATACAATTCAAAGCGTATATTTATTAAAAGTCAATATTTTACTACTTTATGGTGTTTTTATTCTATGTTAAAATCATTAAAGAATGCTACTTTTAATTTACAATTTAATATGCATATGCCTTAAAAAAAAGAGAAAGCCAAAAATCAGTTTATGATTTACGCTTTTTTTTAATGTTTTTGTGCAGTGTTTTAAATTTTTTGGCGGCCCTAAGCAACCGCTTAGGTTCGCCTAATGGTAAAGCGGGCCCTGCGATTGGACCCAAGACAGATGGCTAAAAATAATTTAAAAATGCATTATCACCGTGTTCTGGGCTTTTCTGAAAGTTTCAAATGTCTAGCTAGTCGGGAAGTTAGTTAAAAATCGATTGCAAGTTTTGTACAGGGAACGCTGCCGAAGGCAGCAGGTATCCGAAGCAGTTGGCTAAAAGTATTTAAAAAATGCATTTTCACCGTGTTCTGAACTATTCTGAAAGTTTAAAATGTCTAGCTAGTTGGGAAGTTAGCTGTTGAACCATATAAACGCTGCTGAAGGCAGCAGTAACCCGAAACAGTTTGCTAAAAATATTTAAAAAATGTATTTTCACCATATTCTGAGCTTATCTGAAAGTTTCAAATGTCTAGCTAGTCGGGAAGTTAGTTAAAAATCGATTGCAAGATTTGTACAGGGAACGCTACCGAAGGCAGCAGGTATCCGAAGCAGTTGGCTAAAAGTATTTAAAAAATGCATTTTCACCGTGTTCTGAACTATTCTGAAAGTTCCAAATGTCTAGCTAGTTGGGAAGTTAGCTGTTGAACCATATAAACGCTGCTGAAGGCAGCAGTAACCCGAAACAGTTTGCTAAAAATATTTAAAAAATGTATTTTCACCATATTCTGAGCTTATCTGAAAGTTTCAAATGTCTAGCTAGTCGGGAAGTTAGTTAAAAATCGATTGCAAGATTTGTCCAGGTAACGCTGCCAAAGGCAGCAGGGATCCGAAACAGCTGGCTAAAAGTATTTAAAAAAATACATTTTCACCGTGTTTTGAACTATTCTGAAAGTTTCAAATGTCTAGCTAGTTGGGAAGTTAGTTAAATATTTTTTCTGTTGAATCATATAAACACTGCTGAAGGCAGCAGTAACCCGAAACAGTTTGCTAAAAATATTTTTAAAAAGTATTTTCACCATGTTCTGAGCTTATCTGAAAGTTTCAAATGTCTAGCTAGTCAGGAAGTTAGTTAAAAATCGATTGCAAGATTTGTCCAAACCGCTTTTGAGTTATTATCATTTTTTGATACATTATGGCCAAAACCTTTGTATTTTTGGTCATTAAGAATCTAATTTTCCTAAATATCTCCAAAACTGAAAATCATACAAAGTCCAAAAAGGGAGGTGCACAACTAGATGTTATAACAAACTTATGTACCAATTCGCAACTTTCTACATCCAATCGTTTTTTAGTTATGCGACATACTCACACATATACACACAGACACACATACATATAAACGTCACGAAAAATCATGTAAAGTCGCTTATATCTCTAAAACGAGAGCTCGTATTAAGACGACACTTGCAGGTGTACAACTAGACATCATAACAGTCACACGTATAAATTGGGAACATTCAGTGATTATTCGTTTTCCAGCAATGTGAAATACAAAATCCATTTTGCAAATCGAGATTACTATACTTCCTTTGAAACCTTTGGACGGCCCCTGCCTGCCTGGGCTCGGCCAAGCTTAACGGGTTGGATGCCGTCCGCCGGAGCGAATAAATCGCCAGATCACCGCGTGGAAGCTGCTGGGCAGCAATGTAACTAGACGCCAAAGCTCAGGAATTGCAGCACGCTCCAGATGTTAAGGAATTTGGAATAAGTGCTCTAACTAGCTGAGAGTCGAAATAACCGGAATTATACAAAATTAAAACAATTTTGAATTTAGGCAGGGAGGAAAAAAAAAAAAAAAAAAAGAAAAGAAAACGCTGGGGGAGCCGCTAAAGTTAGTTGTGCATACAATAATTAAAGCCGAAAGAGGAGGCCATTTGAAAAGGGGAAGGGGACAACACTTATGATTTGAGAAAGACGAGGGAGGAACAATGAGATTATAATTTAAAAAAAAATATATGTGAAGCCACTGGGGGATGGAGGTTAGTTTTGGTCGCATAGCGAAAATTTTGAAGTTTTTGAAGTGGCAAGGCCTAATCCTAATTGGGAGGGAAATTACTATGCGCAGGGAGGCCGAATGGAGAAGAGAAAGAGGGACCATCGCAATTTTGATCCACCACGGGGGGATGGTTCCCCGCGTTGGTAGCCCGACGACTGCTAAACGACCCCATCGAGCACTTGACGGTGCAGCACAAATTAACGAGGACCAGACACCGCCACACCCTCGTAAAAAAAAAAAAGAATAAAATAAATAAAATAAAAATGATAATAAAAATAAATAAAAATAAAGTAAATAAAAATAAAATAGAATAAAAATAAAATAAATAAAAAAAAATATAGAATAAATAAATTAATTAAAGTAGGTACGTACTTAAATTAAAATTGGTGCGGGTCAAAACTTGGTGAGTACCAAAAAGAAATGTGACAGGAAATAGTTCTAGGCTTAACAAGGAAAGTATTACCCCTACAATTGAGAAAAAAAGTGCGTGTCAAAACTAGATGAGTACCAAAAAGACTAAGTTTCCGGGATTTGTAAGTTGTGCGGCCTGTTATGTCCTGCACTCTTGATGATATTGTACAAATCCGGCAAAGGTAATTAACATTATGTTACTATACTTCCTTATACTTTGCATAAGGAAGTAAAAATGGTCTTTTCTCACCAATTATTGTTCTTATTTTTTTTTTTTTTTTTTTTGGAAGACTAACATTCCAAATATAATAATAAAAAAATTTCTTTGATTAAGGGACACAGATATTGAATAAAATTTTAATATTAACTGTAATTTGTTTTTTGTCCCCCCCCCCCTCTCATTTCATCAATTTTTTATTGTTTTGTTTAGTTTAGTTTTATAAATACAGTAGAGTCTCGAAAGTTCGAGTCTCAGAAGTCTGAGGTTCCGCTTAATTCGAGGTGCCAAATTTTCCCCTAGCAACCAAAAGCTCTTCCCATTTCCTCTCGCAACCGAAAGAATGCAGGTCTTATTTTTCGTTTCTTCCTGGAAAGAATTTCAGTAACCCACCACCTTTTGTTCTCTTTGTTTTTGAAGGTGGCTAGGTAGGAGTTGGTTTGAAAGGAATTTTCAAACCAGATCTACAAGAGTTTTATTCTTCCAAGTTCAATTGTACTAGTAGCTTAGATGCTAGTTAGGGGTCTATGAAATATATGTATACAGTACCGACAGGAAATGAAAAAAAAAAAAAAAAAAAAAAAAAAAGCAATTTAAAGCCGATCAGTGTAAATAATTTATTTTTCGTTCAAAGCAGAAACGCATGCCAGTTTAAATACTTGTGATCAATTACTTTTCTTGCTTATAAGTGTTTTCACAGCATTATTCACCTGCGGGGATAGAGATTTTTCCAGAATCTGAGAGATTTACTATGACATAGTTCAGCTCAGAAAAAGAAAATGCTATTTGAGTATTTGGTATCTGAATGTTAATGTTTCTTTTTGCTCCCCCCCCCCCCCTACCCTCCGATGTTTTTGCTTTTTAGAAGTACTAAAAGAGAAACAGAATAGAAAAGATAATTTCACATATAATCAATTTCAATTACCTTGATTGGTACTTGGAAATTTCGCTTATAAAAATGCCAATAAATGTTTGCCTCTAACTCTGAAATTCTTTATTTTTTTAATATGGTGAAAACAATTGCTGTATTTTCTTGGAAAAAAAGAAAGTTTACAAAAAACGTGTCTCGAATTTACCACAAATAAAATCTTAAAAAAAAAAAAAAAAAAAAAATAGTTGTTCTGATCCAGGGAAGAAAATTAAAGTAATTGTTAATCATGTTGAATTACTAATAATGAAATTGAAATTTTTGCAAAGTAACTAAATATATTTTACGTTATACTGGTACATAAGGGTATTCTAAAAACTAATTTGAAATTAACCGTTAAAGAAGAAAATCTGGCGTGAAGCAACCACACGACTTCCAGTACCCACTATTATACGTATATGCATTTTTTGGAGATAATATGATCAGAAGGTATTTAATTGTCCTAACAAAGTAGACACCTAAAAAATTCCTCAAGAGAAACTTGATATACGCGTAAAGACAAAAGATATACCAAACAGAGTTTACATAAAAAAAAAAAAAAAAAAAGTGCTATTTTTTTAAACACTAATTTCCGAGATCTAACACTGACCTAACCAATCAAGATTAATGTAAATTTTCCTGCAATAACCATGTAATATATGAGAAAGGATATCCAAAACGGATTTATGTAACAATTTTCAAGAAAATCGTCAGAGCCGTTTTTGAGATACCAACTTTTACCAAAACTTAGCATACACAATTATTGGCCGGAAAACAGCAATAACATACAAAGGGATAGGCGAATTAGAAAAAAATTCGTACTGCCGTTTTTAAAGAAACACACTGTGAGACCTGAAATTGAGATATTTATGCTGGACGTCTATCACTTTTTCTGACCTAACCAACTAAATCATTCGAAAGGGCATCTAATAGAGTGTTTATATAGCAAATTTGAAGAAAATCGTTAAAGCCGTTTTTAAGATACGGACTTATCGGTCCCACTTCCGGTTTTCCCAATTTCGCCAAAATTTGGAAAATGCATCTGTACACCAGATCTGCATCAATTCTGAAGTTTTGTTGTTCTGTCTGTCTTTAATAGTTTCGGAGATATGAAAGCCAGAAGATTCTCCACATACATACACACACACACCACACTTATTGACCAATTGCCAAAATCTACTTTTTTGGACTAAGGAGATATTGAAGCATGTAGATCATGTGAAAACTCGATATGGAATTTCTGGACCGAATACAATACTCCCTTTACCTACGGTAGTCGGGTAATGGAAGTAAAAAGAAAATTGATTGACATAGGTGAACTCTTCACAGTATCTCATCATAAACTTGTTCTCAAATTTATAATGAAAGACATACCATATTCATTTTAAAAGAAATGAACTCTGCAAATTACTCAGCATGATTCAGACTATAAATGTCCCACCCACTAGGCTACCCTTCTACTGATTTGTTATGTTTATTTTTATTTATTGATTGTTTTTATTAGAATTAGTTTCGTATTTCCTTTTTCATGCCATTCTATGATTTTTCCAATGTAAAAATCTTCATAATGCACTTTTATGATAAATTGTGATGTATTCTTCAATGTTAAAAAATCATCATTGAAGTTGTCTGAAATTTCAAATAACTACCGAAGTTTCCAATTTAAAATATTAATTGACAAGTACGTCACGCGAAAAAATGTCACCAGAGAGAAAGTCAATGGAAAAAATATATTAAAAGAAAATAAATAACTAAAAATGCGTTTTCTGTTTTGAAATACGTTTTAAAAGCTTGTAAGAATGTTTTAGAGTGAGTATGTGATTGATGAATACTTATATTCAGTATAAAAAAATTAAAACTATGTGAAATAAAGGTAGTGTTCAAACGAATGAAACTCAAACAAAACTAAGAAGGAGCAGAGGCCACCACGGCTTAAGATGGCTGGAATGGAATAAACAAGCATTACCGGCTTTTAACTTTCTTCAAAACCTCTCCAGACCATATTAAAGTAAGAAAAAGTTAAAATGAAATTATTTTTATTATTAGGTTATATATATATATTTGAATATATAATAAATAATTTAATTCCTTTACAATACTCAGCAAATGAGATTCAAATATAAAAATTCAACTTTTATTTAAAATTAACTTTTATAAACAATAAACAATAATAAAAATTTATAAGTTTTTAATTTCTTAATGTATAAGAAGTTAAAAAAAAAAAAATCTTATTGTTCTTGCGATGTTGTGTACACGTACTAGTTAATTAACCCACAAATGGGTAAATCATATCAATTTTATGATTTTTAGATTTCTCACATCTCAAAACGTGTAAAAATGTAAAAAAAAAAAAAAAAAAAAAAAAAGCCGAGAATGAAAATTTTTATGACAGATTGATAAATATTTTATCATGTTTTCTTTAAATCCACATATCTTTTTTTTTTTTTTTTCCATATTTTTACCCTTATTTAATTGACATGATTACAAAAAAAAAAAAATATATATATTAATTGATTAAAAAAATAATTTAAACATGACGCTTTATAACAAAATTAACTTTTCTTACCATAACTTATTAAGAATTTTACAGTAATATATATATATATATATATTTTCCATTTAAAAGTAATAATAATTTAAAAAAAAAATATATATATATATATTCGTTCAAAGTTCAAAGTAACAAAATAAGCTCAAGTTAATATTATTATTGTGTTTTTTCATATTCGCTCTAGGGGATGTGGTAGGATAATAGCTATGTAAAATAATAAGAATAATGCATATAGAATAGAATTAAAAAGAATAGTAAGGTATTCCCTAATATAAGAAAACTTTTTCCTCCTTTGCATGTATTAACAATTTGAAAGTAATTAAAAGAATTACTTTAATTAGTTAGTTAAAAATTAGTGGGAGTATTGCTTGACAACTTTTTTTTTTTTTTTTTAAATACGCATTAAAAATTCGAAAATAATAATTTATTAAGAAAATCATTGAGTATTCTATTCACGATTCAAGTTTACCGTCCGGAAATGAGTGATAAATACACATGTTTACAAACTGCTTGTAAAACTCTAGGAGGTACGTATGTGGAGGGGAGAGGGGAGGAAGCAGCCAGATAAACACAATTCTGGAAGAAAGAAAAAATAAATAAATAAATAAAGGAGAGAGTGGGGGACCTAGCAACTGGACGCTTTCCCTTCCCTTTCTCTCAAAAAGAAAAAAAAAAAAAAATCGTTGTGCCGAGTTCAATACAGTATCGAAGTTCGACACTCGGCACACCAGTTTCATACTTCGACACATGTGTCAGATTTCGGCACACCAGTTTCATACTTCGACACATGTGTCGGATTTCGGCACGTGTGCCGATTTCAGCACATTGTGTGTCGTCTTTAATCAGATCGATACGCCAACACTTTTTGCTTTTATCCACAGCTTTGTCTTTTAATTTCCCGAGAAATTCCTTGGAAGCATTTGAAGAAAGGGGAAAAAGTGTATAGTAGTTCGTCATATCATTGTTGGAGAGAAATTGTTAGTTTAAGACATTCTCCAAACTGTATCGTACATTGCGTTAATTACATTAAAGTTACACCCAAGTTCTTTAAATATTTTTAATGGGTCATAAAACTTATCTATCTATTAAGGAGATGACTTCAAATTAAAATAAAATTTCCAAAATAAATAATTCCTTAATTAATAGATATACAAAGAATTTCATTAATAATGCATTTTATTAAATATTTTGGTCTCTTATACAAAACTAATATTTTATTCAATTCAAGTGTAATTTTATTCAACATTACTTTAGGTAGTACTCAGACATGACTAAATAATAGCATAAATGGGGATAGATACAATTAAATATTTTCTTTTTTCTTAGAATATTAAAATCTGACTCACCCAGATGAGCATTATAGAGATTATTCCATCGTAAACGGCAGTAGGATATTTCTACTTCTTTCCTCAAGCAAATCATAGAGGACTTCTATTTAACAATTCTAGGGCACTTTTGGAGGCTCCATTCGATAGATTCTGTTCAAAGATGAATCATAGGTGTTTTGGGCTCTTCGGGTTGCTCCTATTTTTCATATCTTGAGATTAAAATTCAAGGACCGGAGAAAGCAGTATAGCTGGAGAGCTACGAGATTGCACCACCACGAGATTCCATCACCGTCTCGTCGAAAAATTGATCCCGAAGCCGTCCTCTCACTTCGATAAAAAAAAAATGCTCTTCTTAAGTGGAGGGCTGCAGGGAGAGTCTATGTGAGCGGCGTGCGGGTAGCCTGTCTTTCCCTAGCCTGGAGTTGTTTTTGCGGTGCTCCATTCAAGTTTTAAGAGTCCCAGGGTCGTACTGGCATGACAAAGAGGGCGCTGGCAATTTGAATAAAAAGGGCGCCAACAATTTAGATAAAAAGGGCGCCAGTTTACTACTAAACATTATTCAAGGTTATTATATATAGTGGCCGACAAGTTCTGCTCTCTAAACTGGTATAAGTAGTGTCGGTTTCGATCTCAGGTCTAAACGCTTGACCTAATCATACGAAGTTTTCCATAATTTTCTCCGAAACTTGTGTAAATATGGGAATAGGAGCTAAAACTCCTTAAAAAGACCTAAAGGAAGGCATTCCACGGAGAACTGGGATCCAAGTGCAATCAATCTTGCACCAATACCAAGGTGATTACAAAAAATTTTCTTCATACACGACCAGAATTCTCAAAGGCTTTTAATATATTCCTTTTCCACCTTAGACAGCTTTCTTTTCTTTTTAACGCTTCACCAATGGAATATATCGTATTAAAAAATCACTACATAAAATTTCTGATACATAAAAAAACATAAACTTTCCTTTGTGAGAAGAGAACACTGCACACGACCCCTCTAGCTAACATCCCATTAAAGAAAAATGCCATGTTCGCTTGAATTTGAATATGTTAAAATATGCGCTCGAGCATGAAATTAAACACATTACTCCAGCTCTCACAGTTAAGTTTACAGTGATAAATTTTTTATATAACAAAACCCATAACTTTTAAATTGCGTCATAATTTTTTAGAGTAAAAACCATAAATAACGTTGTTTCGATGACTGTATCTATAGAAATTGTGGTTTAAAACATATTCAAAAAATGGACAATGAGCAAAGAAAGGGTTGTTGGAATTAAAGCCGATTGACTGCACTAGGATCCTAGGCCTGAGGGAGAGTGTCCTCCATTGGGGTCTTTCTAAGGGTGAAATACGTATTTAAGCAATTTTTGGAGAAAACACGGACAATTCGAAAGACTAGACCGACAAGCGCAACCTGGGATCGAACCTGTCACCTCATACTTACCAGCTTTGAGCGCAAAACCACTGGTAGGCCGCAAGGAAAGGGAAAATGAAGTCAGAAAAATTAAGGAAAAAATTAAGCATTTTTCACGTAAGCTATTTCACAAGCAACAAATATTGCTCGCAGATTATTGTACACAACAGACTGTCATAAGAAATTATTAGAATGTGTTTTATATTATTTATTTCATTATAATAAAGAAATTATGATTCAGAAGTATACAGGAGTGTTGCGAGTCTAACTTAAAAGAAAATAAATTAATAAGTTAAATGCATCAAAGAATTATATAATGGCATTTGTATGAAAGATAAACTTGATAATGATATGAGATATAGATATGACCATATTATAATTTTTAAAAATGAGAGAGGGGAAAAAAATAAATAAAAAATAAACGAACACGGCACAAACTAAGCGCCCGATATGCCAGTAACGCAAGTTCAAGTAGGCCACAATCTAGAACAGCAAATTGTATCAGATCAGTTGCCCAAATTAAAAAGAAAAAAATGTTAACAAATGTACAGATAATTAACATATCATATAAGCTGTAGAGTATAAGCGAAATATATATATTATTTTATTTTATTTCAAAGCATATGTCAAGTTTTTATTAAAGCTTCATAAAAAGTTAATGTAGGGAGCATATACTTCCAATCTACAGGACTACAAGTGTGAAATAAAAAAAAAAAAAATTATCCCAATTTTGGAAGAATTCAAATATATAATCATTGAAGCACGTGTTTTCCCAGTAAGTAGTAGAAAAAAGATTATTAGCATTTCTGCTCCGGATTTCTTTGAAATGCGTAAACGTGTGGGAACAAATAATATCTATCACCATAATAGTTGTTGAAAAAACCTTCGTATGTAAATATACTATAACTATAATCATTTAGGTGACAAAAAGGGGAACACATTAACTGCGCTCACATTAATCCCCTATTGATGAAAAAGCCTCAACTGTGCCCACATCGAAAATTACTGATAACGTTCATTGTCATCCTCTCAGCCCAAAGTCCCAAAGCGTATACTAATCAGTAGGTTAGATATGCTTTGTCTCAGCCCCAGCTATACATCGAGAAGTAACTAAAAATAATTTCTAGAAAGGAAAGACTTTTTTATGTACTTGCTTTGTTTACTTTGAAGGATAAGGCGAGGTACAGTTCGTTCAAAGATGGAATTTTCATTCACGGAGAAAAAAAAGAAAAAAAAAATGATATAAAAGGCACTTTTTTTTATATTGTATTCAGTATTAATTTAGTTTATTTTTATAAAGACGCTATATTTTTAAAAAATTTACATGCATCTTTATTAGAGATGTACCGTATGTGTTAACCCTTTAACGATCATTGGTTTCGCAGCGAAACCAAACATTTGGCATAATTTAAGAATTTTTATGCAGCAGCTTTTTTAACTTTTCCCCCTTGTTTTAATCAGGTTTTAAACCTTTGTTCCTTTTCTGTCTGTAGATATCAGCACTATTCCAAAATTTAACAAATAATGCTTCACTAGAAGCTAATTGCATAAGTGACTTGAAGTTTCTTTGTGTGCGTGAGTGCGAATTGCTGGTTTGATGATGCACTAATGTCTCGTTTTTTTTCATTTAATGAAAAGCTTGGACTATTATTTTCACCCGAAACAACTTTTACGAGTTTTTGTAGTCGATAATGCTTACTTACAAAGTGTTTTATTTATTAAATTAAATATTATTTGAATTTAATAAGGTTAACTTATAGATGTTTCAAACCAAAAATTTCTCAAAAAGGAACAATGCGACTTTTTATTTTTATTTTTTAAAATATTTATGATCAGCTACGTGTCTAAAAGCCATTTTTAAAATTAGTTTAGTAATTTTTTAAATAAATTAAGTAGTGAGCGTTAAAGGGTTAAGTATTCTATATTAATTGTTATTCTTGATAGGGTTTGAGGGGGATAGGGATACATGTTTTTTCATCCATTTTTAGAGAAAATTTAAGAATATGTGCACCTCACTAAGGCTGAAAGGCGTGCTGGTTAGTATTTCATGAGCATTTAATATTAGTTTGTAAGCAATTTTTGTCGTTTATAAAAACACTAGCAAGCAACACCCGCTTCGCTGGTCCCTATTTTTAAATGAATCACTCTAATTACTGAATTCACAAAATTGCATTCATTTTTATCACGTGAAAAGAAAAGAGAAACAAAATCTGATTAGGAAAAATGTCGCACCGGGTTCTCACTGCCTTCCGAAAAAATTCCCAAAATGCTCTAACTCTTATTTCTATTATTTTCCCCCTTCGCCCCCCCCCTCCTCCCGTCTATCCTAATAATTTTACAAATTCGAAAATATCCGCAATCGATTTGTAGGTATCAAAAACCACTATGCACCAGTTTTGAACTATCTATCTCTATTTTGATTTTTTGGCCCCGCCGTTCCCCCCCTTCCCGCCCATCCCAATAATTTAAAAAATTCGAAAATATCACAATCAGTTTGTAGGTACCGAAAACATCTATGTACCAATTTTGAATGATCTAACTCTATTTTACTTTTTTTGCCCCTCCGCCCCCCCCCCCACCTTCCCGGCCCTCTTAATAACTTTACACTTTCGAAAATACCTCCATTCGACTTGCAGGCCTCTAAAACCTATCTGTACCAATTTTGAACGGCCTAACTGTATTTCTATTTGTTTTTGCCCATAGCCCCCCCTTCCGCTCCACCCCCCTTACCGCCCCACCTAATAATTTTACAACTTCGAAAATATCTGCAATCGATTTGTACGTATCGAAAACCTCTATATACCAATTTTGAACGATCTAACTCTATTTTTATTTTTTTGCCCCCCTCCCCCCCCTCTGCCCCCCACCTTCCCGGCCCTCCTAATAACTTTACACTTTCGAAAATATCCCCATTCGACTTCCAGGCCTCGAAAACCTATCTGTAAAAATTTTGAACGGCCTAACTGCATTTCTATTTGTTTTTGCCCCATAGCCCCCCTTACCGCCCCACCCCCTTTCCCGCCCCTCCTAATAATTTTACAACATCGAAAATATCCGCAATCGATTTGTAGGTATCGAAAACCTCTATATACCAATTTTGAACGATCTAACTCTATTTTTATTTTTTTGCCCCCCCCCTCTCCCCCCCCATCTTCCCGGCCCTCCTAATAACTTTACACTTTCGAAAATATCCCCATTCGACTTGCAGGCCTCTAAAACCTATCTGTACCAATTTTGAACGGCCTAACTGTATTTCTATTTGTTTTTGCCCATAGCCCCCCCCTTTACCGCTCCACCCCCCTTACCGTCCCACCTAATAATTTTACAACTTCGAAAATATCCGCAATCGATTTGTACGTATCGAAAACCTCTATATACCAATTTTGAACGATCTAACTCAATTTTTATTTTTTTGCCCCCCCCTCTCCCCCCCCCACCTTCCTGGCCCTCCTAATAACTTTACACTTTCGAAAATATCCCCATTCGACTTGCAGGCCTCTAAAACCTATCTGTATCAATTTTGAACGCCCTAACTGTATTTCTATTTTTTGCCCCATAGCCCCCCTCCCCTGCTGCCCCACCTAGGGGCTGAATTTCTAAAATTCCAGAAATTGGTTTTTAGATATTTGCATTAGCTATATTTTAGAGCAAAAATTTCACGTATATCTATCTTTTTGTTTGAGATATGTAGGATTATGCGAAATCACGTTTTACGCATGTGAAATCACGTTTTACGCATGTGAAATCACGTTTTACGCATGTGAAATCACGTTTTGCCCCCCCCCCCGCTCCCCTTGGGGACCGAATTTTGAAAATTCCAGAAATTGGTTTTTAGACATTTGTATTAGCTATATTTTAAAGCAAAAATTTTACGGATATCTGTTTTTTTGTTTGAGATATGAAGGATTTTGTGAAATCACGTTTTGCCCCCCTCCCCCCTTGGGGGGCGAATTTTGTAAAATCGCTTCTTAGTGGATGCCTACGTCATAGAAAGAACATTGTCACGAAATTTCATGCTTCTAGGTCCAGGGGTTTGGTCTGGGCGTTGATAGATCACCCCCTCACTCACTCAGGAAGTGTTCTTTTATATATATAGATTAAAAAGAGGGCTCCTTTTATGCCTGATCGGGCGCATATGGTGTTAATTCTCCATTATTGATTGGGGCGCAGTTTTTATTTATTGATTTTATTTAATTTATATAAATAATTTTAGTGGAGAAATAAATGCATGTACCTTCCGGTAGATGTAAAAGGCGCCCTGTTTTGTATTTATTTATTTTTTCAAAAGTAGTTTTTTAGTTCATTTTCATAAGGAGGCTACATATAAAATTGTTGAAAACAGGGCGCCTTTTATGCCTAGCGGGGCGCATGTAATGTTATTACTAACGTTACAATATACTTTATATTAAGCACTAATTTTTTTTTTTTTTTTTTTTTTTTTTTTACATATTTGTAGTGTTTATATTATATACTAGCTGTTACCCGCGACTTCGTTCACGTGGAAATTTTGATGTGTATGTGTGGGAACTGACGGTTTGATCATAATATGTAATGAAATGAAACCTTATCATTGTGGTGCTGTGCAAAACAGAGTCTGATAAAGTACACTCAAAAAAATTTGTAACTCATTGAAAGCCAAAATAAAATGCCAAAATAAATAAATAAAAAGTTATCGCCAACATGGCGATAAAAATTTAAAATTCGTCCATAGGGATTCTGTACTAAAACAGTACTGCGTCGTGGAAGTATAAAAACTGGGTCGTCAATTATGAATTTTATTTCGAAACCTTTCTTTGTATGATTTTAGTTCACTATTGCACAATATTAATCTGGTTCTAATAATAATTTGGTGACTGGTTAATTAAAATTTTAACTATGTGGTGAAATTCATATAATATTTATGAGTTTCAATTTTTTTTTTTTTTTTTTACAAATAAATGATTTTTTTTTTTTTTCACTTCCCGGTGAATTGTTAAATAATATTTTAGTTCTTAAACAATTTTGGATGGCATTAAATTTTTGTTGCCGTTTTAGACCAAAATATAATTTATGCGATTATTGTTCCTATACGCAAGCGAAGTGTGACGTCAATGACCGTCCGTGGATGCAAGAAAATGATTTCCTATGTCAATCGCCCATTGGATTTTTTGTAAAAAATGATTAAAAATCGAAGAAAATTACTTCCCGATTTTAATCCTCATATTTGGGTACACATATGTATTAGTTATCATGTGCATGTGTTAGATTGAGTTATTTGGCTGTCAAATTGACAAAATTTTAATTTTAAATTTCAAAACTCTGTCGTTCTTGGCGCTTATTGTATTTGGTGATCAAAAACGTAATACGAAAATATACATGCCAGATGTATATTTTCGTAATATGCATTGTACGAAATATTGTTTCATATTATTCATTACTGTCTTAAAATAAGTTGTTAAAATAACCATGATTTTTGAAAGGAATTAAATTATGTTCGCCAAATAATTTGGCGATATTTTATTTTTCTACCAAGGATGACCGATATCAAATCTATTCCGCTACAACATATTAGTATCTTATATCAGATACTTTATTTAGACATTTGAAAACAAATTTGACTTCAAATTATGATAGAATATTTATCATTTCCGTTTTAATCAGTATATTAGTTGGATATTTATTGTGTTAATATCATCTTTTGAAATTAAATGTTTGTGTTTTCAATCGAATAGGGAAGTTTGCCAATTTTTTCTTCTAGAGTTTTGAAATTAAAAATTCAAATTTTGTCAATTTTACAACAAAAATAACTTAATCTAATGCATGGACATGATAACTAATACACATCTATACCTAAATATGCGGATTAAAATCAGGAAATATTTTTCCTCGATTTTTAATAATTTTTTACAAAAAATCCAATGGGCGTTTAACATAGGAAATATTTTTCTTGCATCCACGAACGGCCAGTGACGTCATCACTTCGCTTGCGTATTTCTTTCTATCTTTTCCTTGGCGAAAAATGTCCGATCTATCAAAATTATAAAAAATTGTCAAGAATTATCAATAAGAAAATACCTTTACCATAATGCTGAATTAACTTTTATGCCAAGCGTGTTTCATCCGCCATACTAAAAAAAAAAAAATCTTAAGTTGAGGTATATAAAAAAAATGCTGTGAAATAAAATTCAGAAGAAATATGTTAGATTTGTAATATTACTATTTTATTTTAAAATTATAATGTGTCATTTTCTCATCGACCAATTTAACATTTAGTAATTTCTTATTTTTCGCATGAACGCATATTTCATTTTATGCTGAAAACAATAAATAAATATATCTCGTAAACTTTTTTTGGCAACAATTAAAAATTTAAATGGCTTATATTAAGTCAATATAAGTCAATAAGTTTATTATTTTCATATTTTAATTAATTTTAAAGATTTTTTCAATTTTTTTTTTCCTAAACCATCCCTGACCTATAAGGAAAAAAACAAAAAAAGAATGATCGAATTCGGTCAAGCCGTTTACGATTTTATAAATAACATACAGACAAACATTCATTTTTATATATATAGATGCGTACTCACTGAATATAAAAGGCGCCCTGTTTTGTATTTATTTGAAAAATAGTTTTTCAGTTTATTTTTATAAGAGGCTACATATAAGACTCTTGAAAACAGGGCGCCTTTTATGCCTAGCGGGGCGCATATAGTGTTATCGCTAAAGTTACGATATATTTAATTGGGCACTTAAAATTTCTTTTGCATATTTGAAGTGTTTAAAATATATATGTAGACCAAGTGCACCTCACTAAGGCTAAAAGGCGTCCCGTTTAAAACAGGACAGGGTGCCTTAAAAACAGGATACTTTTCTTAAAACAGGAATAAACTACTACGTCAGAAACGCCAAAGAAAAATTATTGAGGTGCATACAGCTGCCTTTTTGCACTGAAGACGGTACGCTTTAGGCTACCGAAACAGCTGTTTGCACCTCAATAATTTTTCTTTGGCGTTTCTGACGTAGTAGTTTATTCCTGTTTTAATATTCCAACGCCAAGTCTCCTGCTATTATAGGATACTTTTCTATCTAGAGGGGCGTATATGGTGTCATTTCGACTTTGCTATATTATTTACAGGGCGCTTTTTTTTTTTAATTTTTTTTATTGTATTTAGTATTAGTTTTCAGCTTATTTGTATAAAGACGCTATATTTTTATTTATTTTTACATACATTTTTATTAGAGAGGCACACGTATGTGTTTCGCTAAACATGCAAGTCACCCTGTTTTGTGGAACATGCAAGATACCCTGTTTTCTGTATTATTTGTTATTCTTGATATTGCCAGAACATGTTTTTTTTTTTTTTTTAATCCATGCTTTGATAAAATTTAAGAATATGTGCAACTCACTAAGGCTAAAAGGCGTGCTGGTTAGTATTTCATGAGCATTTAATATTAGTTTGTAAGCAATTTTTGTCGTTTATAAAAACATTAAAAAGAGGGCTCCTTTTATGCCTGATCGGGCGCATATGGTGTTAATTCTCCATTATTGATTGGGGCGCAGTTTTTATTTATTGATTTTATTTAATTTATATAAATAATTTTAGTGGAGAAATAAATGCATGTATCTTCCGGTAGATGTAAAAGGCGCCCTGTTTTGTATTTATTTATTTTTTCAAAAGTAGTTTTTTAGTTCATTTTCATAAGGAGGCTACATATAAAATTGTTGAAAACAGGGCGCCTTTTATGCCTAGCGGGGCGCATGTAATTTATTACTAACGTTACGATATACTTTATATTAAGCACTATTTTTTTTTTTTTTTTTTTACATATTTGTAGTGTTTAAATTATATATGCGTACTCACTGAATATAAAAGGCGCCCTGTTTTGTATTTATTTAAAAAATAGTTTTTCAGTTCATTTTTATAAGAGGCTACATATAAAACTGTTGAAAACAGGGCGCCTTTTATTTCTAGCGGGGCGCATATAGTGTTATCGCTAAAGTTACGATATATTTAATTGGGCACTTAAAATTTCTTTTTCATATTTGAAGTGTTTAAAATATATATGTAGGCCAAGTGCACCTTACTAAGGCTAAAAGGCGTCGCGTTTAAAACAGGACAGGGTGCCTTAAAAACAGGACACTTTTCTATCTAGAGGGGCGTATATGGTGTCATTTCGACTTTGCTATATTATTTACAGGGCGCTTTTTTTAAATTTTTTTTATTGTATTTAGTATTAGTTTTCAGCTTATTTGTATAAAGACGCTATATTTTTATTTACTTTTACATACATTTTTATTAGAGAGGCACACGTATGTGTTTCGCTAAACATGCAAGTCACCCTGTTTTGTGGAACATGCAAGATACCCTGTTTTCTGTATTATTTGTTATTCTTGATATTGCCAGAACATGCTTTTTTTTTTTTTTTTTTAATCCATGCTTTGATAAAATTTAAGAATATGTGCAACTCACTAAGGCTAAAAGGCGTGCTGGTTAGTATTTCATGAGCATTTAATATTAGTTTGTAAGCAATTTTTGTCGTTTATAAAAACATTAAAAAGAGGGCTCCTTTTATGCCTGATCGGGCGCATATGGTGTTAATTCTCCATTATTGATTGGGGCGCAGTTTTTATTTATTGATTTTATTTAATTTATATAAATAATTTTAGTGGAGAAATAAATGCATGTATCTTCCGGTAGATGTAAAAGGCGCCCTGTTTTGTATTTATTTATTTTTTCAAAAGTAGTTTTTTAGTTCATTTTCATAAGGAGGCTACATATAAAATTGTTGAAAACAGGGCGCCTTTTATGCCTAGCGGGGCGCATGTAATTTATTACTAACGTTACGATATACTTTATATTAAGCACTATTTTTTTTTTTTTTTTTTTACATATTTGTAGTGTTTAAATTATATATGCGTACTCACTGAATATAAAAGGCGCCCTGTTTTGTATTTATTTAAAAAATAGTTTTTCAGTTCATTTTTATAAGAGGCTACATATAAAACTGTTGAAAACAGGGCGCCTTTTATTTCTAGCGGGGCGCATATAGTGTTATCGCTAAAGTTACGATATATTTAATTGGGCACTTAAAATTTCTTTTTCATATTTGAAGTGTTTAAAATATATATGTAGGCCAAGTGCACCTTACTAAGGCTAAAAGGCGTCGCGTTTAAAACAGGACAGGGTGCCTTAAAAACAGGACACTTTTCTATCTAGAGGGGCGTATATGGTGTCATTTCGACTTTGCTATATTATTTACAGGGCGCTTTTTTTAAATTTTTTTTATTGTATTTAGTATTAGTTTTCAGCTTATTTGTATAAAGACGCTATATTTTTATTTATTTTTACATACATTTTTATTAGAGAGGCACACGTATGTGTTTCGCTAAACATGCAAGTCACCCTGTTTTGTGGAACATGCAAGATACCCTGTTTTCTGTATTATTTGTTATTCTTGATATTGCCAGAACATGCTTTTTTTTTTTTTTTTTTTTTTTTTTTAATCCATGCTTTGATAAAATTGAAGAATATGTGCACCTCACTAATGCTAAAAGGCCTGTTGTTTAGTATTTCATGAGTATTTAATATTTGTTTGTAAGCAATTTTTGTTGTTTATAAAAACATTAAAAAGAGGGCTCCTTTTATGCCAGATCGGTCGCATATGGTATTATTTCTACGTCACTGATAGGGGCACAGTTTTTATTTATTGATTTTATTTCATTTATATAAATAATTTTAGCGATGAAATAATTACATGTACCATCCCGTAAATGTAAAAGGCGCTCTGTTTTGTATTTTTTTTTCAAAATAGTTTTTTAGTTTATTTTTATAAGAAGGCTACATATAAAATTCTTAAAAATTGCCTTTTATGCCTAGCGGGGCGCATATAGTGTTATCACTAAAGTTACGATATATTTTATTGGGCGATATGCGCTAAAATTTGTTTTACATATTTGTAGTGTTTAAAATATATGTACTCACTGAATATAAAAGGCGTCATGTTTCGTATTTGTATTTAGTAATAGTTTTTAGTTGATTTTTATAATAGCGCTACGTGTTTTAAAACTATAATTTGATTAATGGTGCTCACATATGTGTTCCACTGAACATGCAAGGCGCTTAATTTGTTGAAACATACAAGTTCGCTCTTTAGTGGAGAATGCAAGGCGCCCTCTTTAGTGGAACTTACAAAACGCCTTTTACTTAGTCTTCTGTGTGCCTAGTGTAGTGGGGCGCACATGAACATATTCAAGAACTCGCATTCTTCCTTTATAATACGTACATGTAGGCATTCAGATAAAGAAGTTTCAGGATTACTTTTGAGAATAAATTCTACCGAAATATTTCCTTCAATTTTAAACAAAAACCATTATAATTTTACAGTGTTCTAGGAAAAAAAAATCAATTTTTACATTTAAAAAAAAAAAAAAAAAAAAAAAAAATCCTCGGCGAAGGGCGCACCGGGCATTTGCCTCGTTCCCCGGTGGGCCAGTACGAGCCTGAAGAGTCCTATAAATTTTCCTCTTTCCATCTTTGTTCTATAATGTCACTGGGCAGCCAGCTAGTCTAAGAGATCCCTATCTCATTTTTTTCCCTTCTCCTTCAATTTTACAAGCAGCACTTATAAATTTATCTTATTCTTTTTTTAAAGCAAACAACTTTTTTTTTTTTTTTTATCAAAATATCTATATACAGATTAATAATTACTTTCCATTATTCTACCACAAAAAATATTTATACACAAATAGCTATATGCTTAAATGAAAAATCATTTCTGTATCTATATATATCTAAATGTGTAATTTAATTACAACATTTATATCCCCCCTTTCTACAAAAAAAAATATATATAAGCCTTTGTTACATCATTTTGACCTATAAAATAAAATACAAAAATACACACAAACAAAATACTAATACTCATATGATACTGAGATATGAAGAAAACAGAATAAGTATTGTCCATTCTTTCAGTCCATAGCACTTTAAATGTTCATTTAATGTAAGAGTTCATTTCATTTTTTCTTTGTTTTATGTCTCTGTGTATATTCCTACAGAGACATAAAATATAATAGATAAACATAATATTTCATTTTTCATCATTCTGTTTCTAAAAAGTCTACACATATTTTTGTAATTTTTATCTATATTTATATCTGTTTGTTGGTGTTGAGCACATCTTATTATTAATTGTTTTTGGGTGAGTCTACCCCCAAAAAATAGAAAATATTTTTCTTTATTTTAAAAATGTTTTTCTTAAAAGTTTTTATTTTTTTTTTTATTTTTTTTTTTATTTAAAATTATATCTATATCTATACATAAATATAAATAAACAAAATCATAGCATTTCACACACAGTTTATATATATCCTATTATGTTATTTTTCTGGATTATTTGCATATTTCAACATTCTGTACACAACTTTTATTTATTTATTTCTTCGTTCGTTTTATTTTATTTTATACACAGTTTATCTAAAAACTCCTTATCTACTTAATGTTACAGTCTAAAACCTGTGCTTTTTTTTTTTTTTTGTCGTGCTTGGGATTGTTTAAGAAGAAAATTCCTATCCCCGTTTTAGAGCCTTCATCCAATCTCTATCTTACATTCTATTTATTCTCAATGTAATTCACGTTCATTTCTCTATTATTACAGCTGTTATTGATTTATTCTACTCCAATTTCTATGTTTTTCCAGCCAAAATGCAATAATAACTTTATCACTATTATTATTATTATTATCTGCACACTCGCAACTTGATACATTTTTGTATACAATCTAATGTTAGCTTTATTACAATTATTATTATTATTAAACTTTTTTATTATTGTTATCAAGGCCACATTCAAAATTCTTCACTGGCTTAGCTTTATTACAATTATTATTACTATTAAACTTTTTTATTATTGTTATCAAGGCCACATTCAAAATTCTTCACTGGCAAGGAGAAAAGAATATCTATAGCTTAATAAAGGGGCCCCGCCATAAATATTAATTTCTCTGTTTGAAGACCAGCTTCAAACAGTTACCAGTTAAAATCTGAAGCACCCCTCTACAACAATAAAATTATGTATGTCTCAACTAACCACACTATTTTACTATCTATTATTATTAGTTTTTTTTTTTTTTTTTTTTTTTTTACCTGTTCTATTATTTGACGTAGATCCTTCCTATATCCTTTAGCTGGTTATTTTAATTTTCTTTTTCTGGTGGTACTTTAAAATTTTTGAAATATGAATTTTTAAACTTCTATTTCCCTCTTTTTCTCGTATCAAGTAATTCGAGTTTCTGAACTTTCTTTCTATAAAAAATGGTCCGTCAAACCTTTTACCTAATTTTCTATTCTTTCTTAGTGATTTAAGATAGACTTCATCACCTATCTCCAATTCCTTATGATTTATACTTTTATTTCTATTGTACTCTTCTGAAATTTTTTTCATATTTAGCAATGCATTTGCTCTCGCCTGATGCATATGCTCTTTTATTTTTGATATATACTGCGAAGGGGTTTCCTTATTTCTGTCATTGCAATCTAGAAATGGAGTTTTTAATTTTCTCCCAAAAAATAACACCGCGGGTTCGTATCCCGTTGCTCGATGTTTCGACATATTATAGTTTAACTTAAAAAAATTTATTCTCGTGTCCCAATCAAAAGTTTCCTGACACATGGCTGAGATGGAATTTTTTTAAATTAAATGTGCTTTCTCAATCGTACCATTACTACTGGGTTTGTAAATGCTCGAATAACGCAATGTTATATTTAGATTCTTAGCGAAGTCTGTAAATTCTTTGCCTCTAAAATAAGGCGCATTGTCTAAATTTATATACTGGCATAGGCCATATTTTCCGAAATATTCTAGCAGCGCATTTATGATGGTAGTTGCATTAGTATTTTTTAGCGGTATTACTTCTAAGAACCTAGAAAATGCACAAATAATTGTTAAAAGAAATTTGTTCTGTTTTAGCGTTGGTACTAATTTTCCAACAATATCAATATTTAATGCTTGGCCACATGCATAGTTCTTATTCATTACTTGTAACGGAAGTTTTATTGTTTGATGCGGTTTGTAAGAGTTACATGGAATATATCTCCTACAAAAATATTTTACTGTTTGGTACATCCCAATCCAGTAAAATCTATTTTTAATCATTTGATATGTTTTCTCAAAACCGAAGTGTGGGGAATGCGCGGTATTTATGATTTTCTCTCTTAAACTATGTGGAGCTATGATAATATTTTGCGTATTTTCCGTAGCATTATTTGAATGTTTCAATACTAATAGATCATTTTCTAATAAAGAGTATTTTCTTTTGTATTTATTATTTCTCTTTGATTTTAAACATGCTACTATTTTTTGTATTTTGCCGCATTTTTTTTGTTCATTTAAAATGTTTTCTTCTGACAACTCTTTTTCGGCTTTAAATAAATACATTTCATTCTCTTGATCTTCATGCGTTATGTTTGCTATGTGCCTACTTAAAAAATCACTCGGATTCTGTGATCCTGATATATGTTCTACTGTTATGTCAAATTCTTGGAGATCTAAAAGCCATCTCGAAATTATGTCAGGCTGTTTCTCCAAATTAATAAAATATGTTAACGCCTTCGCATCTGTTAACAAAAATATCTTTTTTCCTAACAGTAAGTTTTTATAATTTAATACTGATTCATGTATTGCTAGTAACTCTTGTTTCATGGCTGGATAATTTTTTTCTGAATTTTTTAATTTCCTACCATAATATTCAATCGGATGCAAGATTCCATTCTCTTTTTGTGCCAAAATCGCCGATATTGCGTATTTTGAAGCATCCGTGATCAAATAAAATTCTTTGTTCATATCTGGAGCTCTTAGAGTTGGTTCATTTAATAACGCGGTTTGTAAATTTATAAATGCTTTCTCTTGTTCTTCACCCCATTTAAATTTTATGTCTTTTCTTGTAAGTTGTAATAATGGATCTATTATGTCGTTGTAATTTTTTATCAATGTTCTGAAATAGTTCGAAAACCCTAACAGTTGTAAGATACCTTTTTTATTGTTTGGTCTCATTAATTTTTTTACTTTGTTTAAATTTCCCTCCGAAGGTGAATAACCATGTTCATTGATTTTATACCCTAAGAACTCTATCTCATTTTTACATATTTGCATCTTTTGCGGGTCAATAGTTAGATTGTTTTTTATTAAAATGTCTAAAACTTCCTGCATTAATTTTTTCATATCTTCTATTGAGTCTGTTCCTAAAATAATGTCATCGATGAAGTACCCAATTTTATTTTTATCTATGTGACCTAAAATCTTATCCATAAGTTTAGCAAATGTCATAGTTGATATTTTATTACCAAAATTTAATCTGGTTGGCTGATAGCAACCAAATTCCGTAATGAATGCTAATTTTTCTCGGTCTTCTTCTTTTAAATTAATTTGGAAGAATGCCGAGTGAAAGTCCATCACAGTATAGTATTTTTTGCCACTAAGTCTCTGAATTATTTCTTTCGCATCTGGGATGGGATGTGGTGAAACTTCTATGATTTCATTAAGGACCCTGTAATCTACTGCTGCTCTCACTTTAATGTGTTTGGGATCATTTGTTTTTGAGTTACATTTTTTCTTTACGAAAATTACGGGGGCTGCATAATGCGAGTTTGTTGGTTCAATAATTTTTGCCTCTAATAATTTATTTATCTCCTCTTTCGCAACATCTTTCATATTATAAGCCAATTTATACGGTTTTAATTGAATGGGGTAATTATGAGCTAATTTAAATATTGGTGTAACTAATGATGTTTGCCCTAGTGTCTTGTAATTTTTGGAAAATGCCGCATAATTTTTCATTAATATTTCATGCATTTCTTTTTGTGTTACTGAATCTAAATGACTTAGATTAAAATCTTCCTTTTTTAAGTCAGCTTTTCTCATTTGTTTAACATCTACCATGTTTAAATTGTTAATAATTTCTCTCTTTGGTTTTGTTTTGTCCGTTATTATGAATTGTTGTGTAACTTTCGCCAGTTTCATATTTTTATTCAAAGTAATTTTGTGGTCCTTTGTATTTGAAATTTGAACTTTTAGTTTATTTTCATTATCTATTTTATGTATAGAGCAATTTATGTTTGTACCCGAATTATTTCTCTGTGGTTCAAGGAATATTGTTTCGTGTTGGTATATTCTAGGAACTTTTATTTCCGCCCAAACTGTTTGTTTCGGTGCAACATCCATTTTTCTTATTAGTCTTGCAAAGTGATAATTTTGATTTAACGTATCCTGCCTTATAATGTTTTCTTCATTTTTCTCATTTAATTCTATCATTTGTTTACTAGAAGATGCCTCCCAATTTATTAGTTCATTTTCATTTTTTTTTTTTGACTTTGTCTGATCTTTTGAGCATTTAAAATATCCATAAATTTTTCCATTTTCTTCCTGTTCCTGATCATGCACTCCTGACTGTGGGAATTGTATTTTGTCCTCCATCTGTGATGTGTGTGTATTTGTTTCTATTGACATGGTATTTATATGATTTGGAATTTCTTGGTTGTTTGGAGATTTATTTAATTCCAATTTCATGTTTTTAAATAGTACATGTCCTGCCTTACAGTCTACTATCATTTTGTTTCTTTTTAGAAAGTCATAACCTAATATTACATTATACTTCTTATCAAAATTAAAGTTCAATATATAAAATACACCTGTCACGAATTTCCCTTTAATTTTGAATGTAATTTTAATGCATTTTTTGAAATTAATTCTCTGATTGTTTAATGTGTGTATGTTTACATTATTTGACAAATACTGAATTTTTATCCCTGTTTCTTTGATTTTTTGAAATATTTTGGGACACATATTGCATTTAAAGTTGCGCCTGTATCGATTAAATTTCGTGTAGGTACCCCATTTATATTCAAATCTAAGATGGGTAGGTTACCTATATCATTTTGATCAATATTTGTCAAATATTTAATCTCTTGTGTGTTTTTCCATCTTTTTGTGCACAGATATCGATCTGGTGTATGAATTACATTTGATTTCTTTTTGTTTTTATTATACCTGCGTGAATTGTTATCTTTCTCACTTCTCTGCCTCTCTACTTTATAATATTTTTCATAATAATTTCTGTCTAATTCCTTGTCCGTTTGATTCTCATATTTTTTCTCGCTATTTTGATGCATTTTTAGTCCCCTGGATATGTTAAGGGATTTACGAGGGACTATGTTATTATTATTTTTACTCTTGGTAAACCCCTCATTTAGTTTCCCGACTGCCTTGGAAACGTTATAGCAGGGCGGTTTGTACCCCTTTGTCTAAAATTTCTATGTGAACTTCTTCTGAAATAATTTCTAGTACCCCTATCGAAATTTCCATAATTTGTATTACTAGATCTATTTTCGTCTGATCTTACGTTTCTAACCCCTGCATTTTCACTCTCTTGTATTATAGGGACTGTATTGTTTACAATATTGGGATTAGTTCTTGAATTGTACCAGCATTGTTCAGTATTATGTGATCTAGTTTTGCAAATTGCACAAAATCTTGTGCTGTCATGTTTTTGTCTCTCTTGACTTTCTAATCTGTTATATCTTATTTCTAATTCTTCGATTTTTTTTTTCTAATTGTTTGATTTGTTCAGTTTGTTTCGATGTTAATTCTAATAATAATGTACACATATCGGTTTCGTTGCTATTTTTTTTCTCTATAGTATTTATTTCCTCCACGTTAAATTGCATTGCATTTTCAATGGTCTTAGCCATTTTTAATGCACTTTCAAAATCTTTTATATCTGCCTTTCTTAACTCAAATGCTATGTCTGCCCTCATTCCTTCAATAAATTTATTTAATTTTAAACTGTTTACAAATTCTTTTGCCCCATCTTTGTTTTCGAATCCAGACCCTTTTAAAAATTCATTTGATTTTTTTATTATTTCCGTTGCATATTCTTCTATAGTTTGTTTTGGTGATTGCCTGATATTCATGAAATCCGCCTGAGCTTTTGAGAAATTTACTTTGCTCTTAAATTTTTCTTTTAATTTAAGTTTGAATTGCTCATACACATTCTCATTTATTAAATCCTCATCCAAGTTTATTTTCTCCTTCGCTTTTCCACTGATTTTACTTTTTAAAATTAATAATTTAATTCCATCGTCTAATTCTGTCGCATTTGTTAATGTCTCAAATGATTCTAGAAATTTATCTATATTAGCCTGACTGTCCCCACTGAAGTGTGGAAGACCCACTAATAGCGTATCTAATGACACTGTTAATTTTTTCTCCATTTTTATTTTACCCGGTACTACCTTCTCAGTTTTTGTTTCCACCGTTTTCTTCTGATTTTGAGTTTTTGTATCACACTTATTCGCAACTTTATTTCTCAATTTATAAGTACTTTTCATTTACATCCCCTACTTTCTAATCTTTACTTTAAATCAACTCTTAAAAAATCATTCTTATATGTATTAACATTAACACAAATTATGCTTGTATACATATATTTACTGACTAGCTAGATTATTCTAGTTCAATTATTATTATTATTCCTTATTTTAGGAAACTATTTACTTTCTTCAAAGTAAAATATTCAAATTTTATATGTATACAGGCATCCAAAATAATATTATCAAACAAACAAAATATTAGATTAATTGTTTTCAAGAAACCTTTCTGAGCAATCTTGCTGTTTATGTGTACATATAAAATATTTCCAGTAATTTTTCAAAATTTACAACTGTAATTATTTCAAATACACTTCATTTATTTTCATATTCTACTTATCATTATTAATGAAAGTGTAATTTATATCTATATATATATTATATGTACACATTTGCATATCTACTCGTTATATATATTTTTTATCAGTTATTCATATACAAATACAATAACATTATAATGCTATGATTTCCTTTATTTATATCTATCCAATTTTATTTAAGCAACTGCTTAGTATATTTTTATATTATTATTTTGTCTGAGTCCACCTTAAAGTTTTCCTAAATTAGTTTATCTTATTTTATTTATTTTTTTCTTTTTATTATATCATTTTATGACCTCAACTGGATAGGCACCAAATCGCTTTCTGGTTGATTTTACAGTGTTGGAGAGAAATTGTTAATTTAAGACATTCTCCAAACTGTATTGTACATTGCGTTAATTACATTAAAGTTACACCCAAGTTCTTTAAATATTTTTAATGGGTCATAAAACTTATCTATCTATTAAGGAGATAACTTCAAATTAAAATAAATTTTCCAAAATAAATAATTCTTTAATTAATAGATATACAAAGAATTTCATTAATAATGCATTTTATTAAATATTTTGGTCTCTTATACAAAACTAATATTTTATTCAATTCAAGTGTAATTTTATTCAACATTACTTTAGGTAGTACTCAGACATGACTAAATAATAGCATAAATGGGGATAGATACAATTAAATATTTTCTTTTTTCTTAGAATATTAAAATCTGACTCACCCAGATGAGCATTATAGAGATTATTCCATCGTAAACGACAGTAGGATATTTCTACTTCTTTCCTCAAGCAAATCATAGAGGACTTCTATTTAACAATTCTAGGGCACTTTTGGAGGCTCCATTCGATAGATTCTGTTCAAAGATGAATCATAGGTGTTTTGGGCTCTTCGGGTTGCTCCTATTTTTCATATCTTGAGATTAAAATTCAAGGACCGGAGGAAGCAGTATAGCTGGAGAGCTACCGGGAGATTGCACCACCACGAGATTCCATCACCGTCTCGTCGAAAAATTGATCCCGAAGCCGTCCTCTCACTTCGATAAAAAAAAAATGCTCTTCTTAAGTCGAGGGCTGCAGGGAGAGTCTATGTGAGCGGCGTGCGGGTAGCCTGTCTTTCCCTAGCCTGGAGTTGTTTTTGCGGTGCTCCATTCAAGTTTTAAGAGTCCTATAAATTTTCCTCTTTCCATCTTTGTTCTATAATGTCACTGGGCAGCCAGCTAGTCTAAGAGATCCCTATCTCATTTTTTTCCCTTCTCCTTCAATTTTACAAGCAGCACTTATAAATTTATCTTATTCTTTTTTTAAAGCAAACAACTTTTTTTTTTTAATCAAAATATTTATATACAGATTAATAATTACTTTCCATTATTCTACCACAAAAAATATTTATACACAAATAGCTATATGCTTAAATGAAAAATCATTTCTGTATCTATATATATCTAAATGTGTAATTTAATTACAACAATCATCATGACTGAAGAATTAACAGGGGGGAGGGGGGAGTGGTGATTTTTAGCGTTGCTCCTACGGAATATTTTTTAAGATGAAAGAGGGGGTCACTGGAAATTATAGATTTAATAGGTGATAGGGGTACCATAGCCTTATAGGATGCAAGAGGTTTAAACCGATGTTTTATCATTGACACACTGAGTTATTCCTCAACCTGTCCTGTACAATATTTTAGTTTTTATGCAATTCCATACTATTTATAATTAAAACGCAATAATAATATCCAAAATGCAAGTTTATTTTAAATATTGATCAATTTCGTCATGTTACGAAAATATGAAATTTCGAATAAGTTACTTAAGAAGTTTCTAAATTATAATATTCATAACCAATCATAAATGATATTCGGAAAGTTGTCTGAAAAATTTACATTAAAAATATTCCTTGTAATAGATATTTATGCTTTTTTTTTTTTTTTTTTTTCTGGCACGATACGAAAATTATAAATTTCGAAATACATACATGGAATCCCTAAAATTAAAAAGGTTCTTTTCAGTATTTTTAGCAATATTTTAAAATTGATCTGACATCTCTACGGTCATTTATTATTTAAATAAGGAGTATGCAGACACATAGCAACATGCAAGCGAACTCATTAACCAATGGTCTGACACTAAATCCATTTTGTGATTTTTTGATTCCTTCCTCAAATTTTAAAATGTGTAAAATCGAAAACGTACATTTCAAATAATAATAATATATAATTATACATATAGTATATATTGTCTAATAAAATTGAATTAAAAAAAATACTAGCCCCTTTAAAATCATGTAAAATTCGATGAATTATTTCGTAAGGATCATGTTATTGAAATTTTATATTCGCACATTCATTCCTTTTAAAAAAGTTTTACGTAGAAGAAAATAAAAAATCAGATTGCACACAGGTTGTTGCTTAAAATATTTAAAATTATTATTATTATTATTATTTCTTTCTTTCTTTTTTTTTTTTTCCCCGTTTGATTTTACATATCATTTTAATTTTTAAAAACTACTTAAGTCTGTAGAATATTTTAAAATGTATTGAATTTAAGAAATCTACACTGTTTTTCATAAAATAAAATAATATTTTCAAGATATTTATAATTACTAAAGTCTATTCTATAACAATGGATATGGTTGCGTAGATTACGACCGATTGTTTAGCTAGGGTCCTAGCCCTCCATGCGAAATTCGCACAAAGTTTTGAATAATCACCATAAAATGTAAGAACTCTTAACAATTGTTTCGAACCGAAAGAAAACTCGACCCTGCGTCAGGCGAATAAGGCAGTCACGAGTGCTAAAAGCACTGCCGCATCGTTTGCAGCACTTGTGCCTACTTTATTTCTTTCGACCCGAAATTTCAAAGTTCTTATACTTTATGGTGTTTATTCGAATTTTGTTACAATTACTTTTTAACATCAGTTTTGTGGCGTTTTCTTTTAACTCCAAGTGAAATATCTTCCATGAGAGTCTTTCTAAAAGATCCTAGCCCGTATTTACACGAAGTTTCGAAAATAAATAAATAACGGAAAACTCGATGAGCTCCTAATCGGTAAGCGCGACCTGTTATTGAATTCGACACTTCCTGTATACCACCTTTGAGGGCAAAACCGCTCGATCCATAACAATGGAATATTTGTCTTTGCACAAAATCTCTGTTTCTAGCTTAATTGTTCATTTTTCTCTTTTAATTTCTCTTTAAATATTAGAAAGACACTAGAATTTTAAATCTTCTTCTGCAGAAGCTGAAAATCTATTTTTCAATTTATACATTCTTCTTTTTAAATTATAAATGTGGTAGAATATAAATAATAATTAAAATCTATACACACGCACACACATATATATATACAATAGTTAGTGCTACTTTAGACATTTTGGAGAAATTTTCAGAAATGGGAATGGGAAATCATATTGTACCTAATTGCACGACATATTTAGATCTTATGCCAACTAAAAATTTTCACTGGTTATGTTTATTAGTTATTATATTTCTATTTCAAAAAATAATGTGTAAGAAAAAAAAAGAAAGATTAAAAATTATTTAATCTACCCCTACAATAAATTATCTATACATACGTTGATCAGAGGAGAAAATTGCATAATTTTTTATCGCCGAATAAAAAGTCCTCCAAAAGTGTGTCGATGTGTCGACACACTGAAGCAAAGTATCGACACAGTGTCGACACATCAAAATGTGTCGAAATGCCCATCACTAATCAAGAAAGACAGCAAGGGCCACCTCCTTAGAGACCAGACACTTCTCAACAATATGAGTTAAGTGATACAACGCAGTGTCAGTTGACCTGCCAGGCTGATAGGCAAACTGAAAATTGGAAAGTGGCCGAACACATAAGACCTCTTCCCTGATATACCTATCAACAAGCTTCTCAAGAGTCTTTAAGAGAAAAGAAGTGAAACAAATAGGTCTAAAAGACTTTGCCTCAAAATAATTATCTTTACCAGGCTTAGGGATAAAGATAACACTGGAATTTCTCCAAGCCATTGGTGTATAACCAAGTGCCAAACAGGATCTAAAAATCCTGCAAAGGATGGGCGTCAAAACCTCAGCGCCTTCTTTCAGAAGTGCTGGAAAGGTACCATCAATTCCAGGAGTCTTAAAAGACTTGAAGGAGTTAATAGCCCAAATAATTTTTTCATATGTAACAACCTTCCTGGCAGCATTCCATTTCTCTCTTCCACAAGTACGAGTGTTGAGAGGAGTAGAAAAACTTGTCTCATGGCAAGTACTGGAGTTCGGAAAATGGACCCTAAACATTTCTGCCAGGGTCTCCTCTCCAGACTCCGAGTAATCACCACTAGGCAACTTAACAGCATTAAGATTGCACATCCTGTCCTTAGACATCACCCTAACTAGCCTAGCTGTGGCTGAAATATCACTGATGCCAGAACAATAGCTGTTCCAGGATGCCCTTTTGGCATTCCTGACAGCTTTATTATAAGAGGTAAGTGCAGCCTTATAGGTTTGCCACTCACCATTCTTCTTAGCTCTATTAAAGAGCTTTCGACAATTGCTACGCATACAATTAAGCTCTTTAGACCACCAAGGAACAATCCTTGGTAAGCTAGTGTGCATAACCTTACAATTTTGGTGGTAGGATTCTAAAATGATCTGTTGCAACTGGTCAACAGCCAATTCGAGATCCAGCATCGAAGACAACTTACCAAAGTGGCCAAAAGCAGCTTTCTTTAGGTCTTCACAGTAGGAACCCCACTTGGTATGACGTGGATTCCTACCCTTGGTCTCAAGTCTTATTGGACCTGTAACAGTAAAACAAATTAGCCTGTGATCAGAAAGAGTTTTTTCATCAGAGACTCTCCAATCCCTGACGTTGTCATAGCATATACTATTACAGAACGTAATATCAATGACCTCACTCCTGTTAGAAGTAACAAAAGTAGGTTCATTGCCAGAATTTAGAGTATACAGATTAAAATGCAAAATATACTCTAATAGGTCCTCACCCCGCTTGTTGCAATCACTACTACCCCACAATATGTGGTGAGCATTCGCATCACAGCCAATGATGAGCTTGAATTTAAGATTCTGACAATTCTCAATGAGATTAATAATCTCTTTTGAGAGAGTATCCTTATCCTCATATGGAAGATAAGAGGACACAAAAGTAAAACTATCTTTGTTACCCTGGTGCTGGTATTTCACTCTAACAGCAACATTGTCACCATTAAGATGATTTACCAAGAGCAGAGCATGTAGCTTAGAGCTTACATAAATGCATGCTCTGGGCCTACAACAGGTTCTATCAAAGAAGATCCTCTTGCTGTCTATACCAAGACCAAGGATCTTACCATCTTTAGCCCATGGCTCCTGGATAAGTGCTATGCCCACAGCACCACTAGCCAGCTTTTGGCCAAGAAGGGCAGAAGCCGATTGGCTATGGTGCAGATTGATTTGCACTATCTTAATGCTACAATCCATAAATCAGGGAGGAAAAAGGCACAACTAAGTGCTAGTTAAATCTCCCTCAGATGAAGGAGTAGCACTAGATTCCTTTGAGGAGTTACCTAGCAGCGCCTCAACCTCAGTCAAACACATAGGTGATGAGGGAGTAAGCGTGCCTTCAGAGTTAGATACAATATCTAGCTCACTTAAAGTAAGCGAATCAATGTTAGTTTGAATAACTGTTTCACTTACCTTGGAAGAGGATGCTTCACCAGTAGTGACACTATCCTCTTCATCCTCCTTACCTCTACCTACATCTTGCGCAACAGCAAGGGTATGTACATTTGGATCCTTCAAAATTTTGAAGCCTCCTCTGTCCAAACCAGTATAGGCTTTGTAGTCAGCAGCCCTGATTTCCCTAGCAGACTCGATACTAACCTCAAAGATCCATCTAATGGACTGTGGTTCTACAAGTCTGTGCAGAACACGCCAGTCTTCAGACTTCAACTTTGGGTTGTACCTAGAGATCCGCTTCAGAAGATCTTTGGGCTCCTTATTGACTACATCCTTTGTTTTGAAGGCTACCTTCACAGGCTTCGGAAGTTCGCTCGCAAGAATGACTTGCAGGGACTCTTCCTTCAGGACATTCTTGTTTTGGTCAAATTCCTTCTTCAGCCACTCCACTGGTAGAATATAAATAATAATTAAAATCTATACACACGCACACACATATATATATACAATAGTTAGTGCTACTTTAGACATTTTGGAGAAATTTTCAGAAATGGGAATGGGAAATCATATTGTACCTAATTGCACGACATATTTAGATCTTATGCCAACTAAAAATTTTCACTGGTTATGTTTATTAGTTATTATATTTCTATTTCAAAAAATAATGTGTAAGAAAAAAAAAGAAAGAGATTAAAAATTATTTAATCTACCCTTACAATAAATTATCTATACATACGTTGATCAGAGGAGAAAATTGCATAATTTTTTATCGCCGAATAAAAAGTCCTCCAAAAGTGTGTCGATGTGTCGACACACTGAAGCAAAGTATCGACACAGTGTCGACACATCAAAATGTGTCGAAATGCCCATCACTAATCAAGAAAGACAGCAAGGGCCACCTCCTTAGAGACCAGACACTTCTCAACAATATGAGTTAAGTGATACAACGCAGTGTCAGTTGACCTGCCAGGCTGATAGGCAAACTGAAAATTGGAAAGTGGCCGAACACATAAGACCTCTTCCCTGATATACCTATCAACAAGCTTCTCAAGAGTCTTTAAGAGAAAAGAAGTGAAACAAATAGGTCTAAAAGACTTTGCCTCAAAATAATTATCTTTACCAGGCTTAGGGATAAAGATAACACTGGAATTTCTCCAAGCCATTGGTGTATAACCAAGTGCCAAACAGGATCTAAAAATCCTGCAAAGGATGGGCGTCAAAACCTCAGCGCCTTCTTTCAGAAGTGCTGGAAAGGTACCATCAATTCCAGGAGTCTTAAAAGACTTGAAGGAGTTAATAGCCCAAATAATTTTTTCATATGTAACAACCGTCCTGGCAGCATTCCATTTCTCTCTTCCACAAGTACGAGTGTTGAGAGGAGTAGAAAAACTTGTCTCATGGCAAGTACTGGAGTTCGGAAAATGGACCCTAAACATTTCTGCCAGGGTCTCCTCTCCAGACTCCGAGTAATCACCACTAGGCAACTTAACAGCATTAAGATTGCACATCCTGTCCTTAGACATCACCCTAACTAGCCTAGCTGTGGCTGAAATATCACTGATGCCAGAACAATAGCTGTTCCAGGATGCCCTTTTGGCATTCCTGACAGCTTTATTATAAGAGGTAAGTGCAGCCTTATAGGTTTGCCACTCACCATTCTTCTTAGCTCTATTAAAGAGCTTTCGACAATTGCTACGCATACAATTAAGCTCTTTAGACCACCAAGGAACAATCCTTGGTAAGCTAGTGTGCATAACCTTACAATTTTGGTGGTAGGATTCTAAAATGATCTGTTGCAACTGGTCAACAGCCAATTCGAGATCCAGCATCGAAGACAACTTACCAAAGTGGCCAAAAGCAGCTTTCTTTAGGTCTTCACAGTAGGAACCCCACTTGGTATGACGTGGATTCCTACCCTTGGTCTCAAGTCTTATTGGACCTGTAACAGTAAAACAAATTAGCCTGTGATCAGAAAGAGTTTTTTCATCAGAGACTCTCCAATCCCTGACGTTGTCATAGCATATACTATTACAGAACGTAATATCAATGACCTCACTCCTGTTAGAAGTAACAAAAGTAGGTTCATTGCCAGAATTTAGAGTATACAGATTAAAATGCAAAATATACTCTAATAGGTCCTCACCCCGCTTGTTGCAATCACTACTACCCCACAATATGTGGTGAGCATTCGCATCACAGCCAATGATGAGCTTGAATTTAAGATTCTGACAATTCTCAATGAGATTAATAATCTCTTTTGAGAGAGTATCCTTATCCTCATATGGAAGATAAGAGGACACAAAAGTAAAACTATCTTTGTTACCCTGGTGCTGGTATTTCACTCTAACAGCAACATTGTCACCATTAAGATGATTTACCAAGAGCAGAGCATGTAGCTTAGAGCTTACATAAATGCATGCTCTGGGCCTACAACAGGTTCTATCAAAGAAGATCCTCTTGCTGTCTATACCAAGACCAAGGATCTTACCATCTTTAGCCCATGGCTCCTGGATAAGTGCTATGCCCACAGCACCACTAGCCAGCTTTTGGCCAAGAAGGGCAGAAGCCGATTGGCTATGGTGCAGATTGATTTGCACTATCTTAATGCTACAATCCATAAATCAGGGAGGAAAAAGGCACAACTAAGTGCCAGTTAAATCTCCCTCAGATGAAGGAGTAGCACTAGATTCCTTTGAGGAGTTACCTAGCAGCGCCTCAACCTCAGTCAAAGACATAGGTGATGAGGGAGTAAGCGTGCCTTCAGAGTTAGATACAATATCTAGCTCACTTAAAGTAAGCGAATCAATGTTAGTTTGAATAACTGTTTCACTTACCTTGGAAGAGGATGCTTCACCAGTAGTGACACTATCCTCTTCATCCTCCTTACCTCTACCTACATCTTGCGCAACAGCAAGGGTATGTACATTTGGATCCTTCAAAATTTTGAAGCCTCCTCTGTCCAAACCAGTATAGGCTTTGTAGTCAGCAGCCCTGATTTCCCTAGCAGACTCGATACTAACCTCAAAGATCCATCTAATGGACTGTGGTTCTACAAGTCTGTGCAGAACACGCCAGTCTTCAGACTTCAACTTTGGGTTGTACCTAGAGATCCGCTTCAGAAGATCTTTGGGCTCCTTATTGACTACATCCTTTGTTTTGAAGGCTACCTTCACAGGCTTCGGAAGTTCGCTCGCAAGAATGACTTGCAGGGACTCTTCCTTCAGGACATTCTTGTTTTGGTCGAATTCCTTCTTCAGCCACTCCACTGGTAGAATATAAATAATAATTAAAATCTATACACACGCACACACATATATATATACAATAGTTAGTGCTACTTTAGACATTTTGGAGAAATTTTCAGAAATGGGAATGGGAAATCATATTGTACCTAATTGCACGACATATTTAGATCTTATGCCAACTAAAAATTTTCACTGGTTATGTTTATTAGTTATTATATTTCTATTTCAAAAAATAATGTGTAAGAAAAAAAAAGAAAGAGATTAAAAATTATTTAATCTACCCTTACAATAAATTATCTATACATACGTTGATCAGAGGAGAAAATTGCATAATTTTTTATCGCCGAATAAAAAGTCCTCCAAAAGTGTGTCGATGTGTCGACACACTGAAGCAAAGTATCGACACAGTGTCGACACATCAAAATGTGTCGAAATGCCCATCACTAATCAAGAAAGACAGCAAGGGCCACCTCCTTAGAGACCAGACACTTCTCAACAATATGAGTTAAGTGATACAACGCAGTGTCAGTTGACCTGCCAGGCTGATAGGCAAACTGAAAATTGGAAAGTGGCCGAACACATAAGACCTCTTCCCTGATATACCTATCAACAAGCTTCTCAAGAGTCTTTAAGAGAAAAGAAGTGAAACAAATAGGTCTAAAAGACTTTGCCTCAAAATAATTATCTTTACCAGGCTTAGGGATAAAGATAACACTGGAATTTCTCCAAGCCATTGGTGTATAACCAAGTGCCAAACAGGATCTAAAAATCCTGCAAAGGATGGGCGTCAAAACCTCAGCGCCTTCTTTCAGAAGTGCTGGAAAGGTACCATCAATTCCAGGAGTCTTAAAAGACTTGAAGGAGTTAATAGCCCAAATAATTTTTTCATATGTAACAACCTTCCTGGCAGCATTCCATTTCTCTCTTCCACAAGTACGAGTGTTGAGAGGAGTAGAAAAACTTGTCTCATGGCAAGTACTGGAGTTCGGAAAATGGACCCTAAACATTTCTGCCAGGGTCTCCTCTCCAGACTCCGAGTAATCACCACTAGGCAACTTAACAGCATTAAGATTGCACATCCTGTCCTTAGACATCACCCTAACTAGCCTAGCTGTGGCTGAAATATCACTGATGCCAGAACAATAGCTGTTCCAGGATGCCCTTTTGGCATTCCTGACAGCTTTATTATAAGAGGTAAGTGCAGCCTTATAGGTTTGCCACTCACCATTCTTCTTAGCTCTATTAAAGAGCTTTCGACAATTGCTACGCATACAATTAAGCTCTTTAGACCACCAAGGAACAATCCTTGGTAAGCTAGTGTGCATAACCTTACAATTTTGGTGGTAGGATTCTAAAATGATCTGTTGCAACTGGTCAACAGCCAATTCGAGATCCAGCATCGAAGACAACTTACCAAAGTGGCCAAAAGCAGCTTTCTTTAGGTCTTCACAGTAGGAACCCCACTTGGTATGACGTGGATTCCTACCCTTGGTCTCAAGTCTTATTGGACCTGTAACAGTAAAACAAATTAGCCTGTGATCAGAAAGAGTTTTTTCATCAGAGACTCTCCAATCCCTGACGTTGTCATAGCATATACTATTACAGAACGTAATATCAATGACCTCACTCCTGTTAGAAGTAACAAAAGTAGGTTCATTGCCAGAATTTAGAGTATACAGATTAAAATGCAAAATATACTCTAATAGGTCCTCACCCCGCTTGTTGCAATCACTACTACCCCACAATATGTGGTGAGCATTCGCATCACAGCCAATGATGAGCTTGAATTTAAGATTCTGACAATTCTCAATGAGATTAATAATCTCTTTTGAGAGAGTATCCTTATCCTCATATGGAAGATAAGAGGACACAAAAGTAAAACTATCTTTGTTACCCTGGTGCTGGTATTTCACTCTAACAGCAACATTGTCACCATTAAGATGATTTACCAAGAGCAGAGCATGTAGCTTAGAGCTTACATAAATGCATGCTCTGGGCCTACAACAGGTTCTATCAAAGAAGATCCTCTTGCTGTCTATACCAAGACCAAGGATCTTACCATCTTTAGCCCATGGCTCCTGGATAAGTGCTATGCCCACAGCACCACTAGCCAGCTTTTGGCCAAGAAGGGCAGAAGCCGATTGGCTATGGTGCAGATTGATTTGCACTATCTTAATGCTACAATCCATAAATCAGGGAGGAAAAAGGCACAACTAAGTGCCAGTTAAATCTCCCTCAGATGAAGGAGTAGCACTAGATTCCTTTGAGGAGTTACCTAGCAGCGCCTCAACCTCAGTCAAACACATAGGTGATGAGGGAGTAAGCGTGCCTTCAGAGTTAGATACAATATCTAGCTCACTTAAAGTAAGCGAATCAATGTTAGTTTGAATAACTGTTTCACTTACCTTGGAAGAGGATGCTTCACCAGTAGTGACACTATCCTCTTCATCCTCCTTACCTCTACCTACATCTTGCGCAACAGCAAGGGTATGTACATTTGGATCCTTCAAAATTTTGAAGCCTCCTCTGTCCAAACCAGTATAGGCTTTGTAGTCAGCAGCCCTGATTTCCCTAGCAGACTCGATACTAACCTCAAAGATCCATCTAATGGACTGTGGTTCTACAAGTCTGTGCAGAACACGCCAGTCTTCAGACTTCAACTTTGGGTTGTACCTAGAGATCCGCTTCAGAAGATCTTTGGGCTCCTTATTGACTACATCCTTTGTTTTGAAGGCTACCTTCACAGGCTTCGGAAGTTCGCTCGCAAGAATGACTTGCAGGGACTCTTCCTTCAGGACATTCTTGTTTTGGTCGAATTCCTTCTTCAGCCACTCCACTGTCCAGGCGTCATCACACTGAAAGATGAGAGCACCATCGACAAGTGTAGGGCTGCTTAATTTTGGAAGGTGTTCACTCACAGGAAGTAAATCACCCTTTCTCAAAATTTCCTCTTGGATAGCAAAGGCCTCCGAAGAATTTAGCCTGTGGGAAGGAAAAGATTCTTTCACCACTGCCATCCTGGTTGACCTTGCTACCTGTGCAAATGACTGAAGCTTAGGCTTCTTCGTCACCTCACAGACCTTGGGAGAAGGAGTTGACACTTGTGACCGAAGCCTCTTGCGTCCAACATCCTTATCTTGGTCACCAGCCGTATTTAGCAGTAAACCCTTCTGCAACCTCTTCTTTCTGTTGCGCTTTTGTGATTTTGTGAGTACTTTCTGCTCACCAGCGGGTCCACCAGGGTGCTGCTGGCCACAGCCTGCTGCCCCCATAGTAGATCTAGAAGGTTTGCAGGTTTCCTCCTGAATATGACGAGTTCCCGAAGGAACATCGTCCTTATTTGACTGCGTAGACAGTCCTCTAGAGAGAGATAAATCCATACAGGACCGCAGAACTGGGAGGAAAGAGAGGTCCACGCCTGCATAGCCTCCCAATACAGGTGTAAGGCTAACTACAACGAGGTTTCGCCTGGTTCCTCGAGGGGACCGTTCACGACACCATAACCCCTGGTGCCATTCATCCATCAGCACGGTACCTAACACCTTGGATTGGGGTGCCTGTATGCATTTAGCTGGGTTAAGCGGAATGGCCTTCTCGCCATGGGTGACCCTACCAGGAGCAAAAAGCTCCCGACGTACATCGCCCATTCCACCCAGGCACACCCCCTCGCCACTTTGAGGCAGCACACAGGACGTGAGGGGGTTCTTGCACAATATTACATGCACTATCTGGAAACAGTGATTTTACATATTTAACTATGTAAAATGATCGATTCTTAGTGTAGCAAATTGATTTTTCAGCAATCGATTTATTTTTTATAGGCTTAAATGGATGAAAACTACTGTTGCTAGACTGCAAAGAACCGTCTCTGGTCAAGAGAAACGAAAAGTTCCCTTGGGTACTTTCTACATCAAATTATGGTGCAGTTTCTAAAAGAAAATCCCCAACATACTATTTGTTTTTATTAAGGTAACTTACATAAAATAGAGAACTGACCAAGAAGAGCTAGTATGTGTTAAAAATTGAAGTAAAACTGAATATATATATAAATGGTGTGATAGAAATTTCATTATATTTTTACTTTCTTCTACATTCAATAGAAGAAAGTATTGGATTCGTAAAAATTTTCGACCTCGGTTTTTTGATGGATTTACACGTTTTGAGAGCTGTAGAACACGATTTGACAATTTTTAGAAAATGTCTGTCTGTCTGCGTGTGTGTGACAAAATTTTGTGGCAACTGTATCTCGGGAACTACTGCACAGAATTTCATACAAATTGGTATGTAGTTGCACCTTGACAAAAATTAGTGCCTATCAACTTTTGGTAAAAATTGTCTTACAGGTTGCGTTGCCATCCCGCTTTTTCTAAATTTTTAACATGGTGATACAGGACAAAAATTTGTATAAATGTGCATAAATAGAATTATTTTTTAGTAATCATTATGAAATTTACAAGAATTATTTATAATAGAGACAGTCAACTGGGAAAAATTTTTTGTATGTGTAGGAGCCTCGTCAACCCCCTGGGGGGGAAGTCCCCCTCGAGGGGAGTGAATTTTCAAGATGGGTATCTTTCGAAATATCTCGTCAATACCTTTAAAACGAATGGTTGAACTATAAATCTGTGATAATTTAAAACAAAGTTATCGATTGTTTTTACTTTTTACGAAAAAAAACTTTGTATTTAAAAAAAAAAAAAAAAATTACGAAATTTAACCAAACTTGGTATTTAGTTGGCCCCTGACATAAACTGGTGTTCATTAGATTTGGGGATAAATCGCACAACAGGAGGCGCTGTGATCGTATTTTTTCTAAATTTTTAACATGGCATTAGAGGACAAAATTTTGTACAAATGTACATAATGAGAATTATTCTTAACCTGCGATTCAAAATTAATATGAATTATTGATAATAGTAGTAGTTAATTAGGAAAAAAAATTTGTGCTTGTGGGGGCACCGCTTCCCCCCTGGGGGGAAGTACCCCCGGTGGTGGGGGGGGGGGGGGTAAATTTTCATGATGGGTATCTTTCGAAAGGTCTCATCAATATCTTTAAAACGAATGGTTGAACTATAAATGTGATAATTTTAAAAAAAAGTTATCGATTTTTTTACTTTTAACGAAAAAAAACTTGGATTTTTTTTTTTTTTAAATATTGTTACTGAGTGAATTTGTATAGGAAAATATAAAGAAAGTCTTGTGGTGGCCACAACATACTAGTTTGAAATAAGCACCAAAAAATACATAAAGCTCAGCTATCAATTACCTTGCATTTTTTTCACTGCAGGTTTCTGATATTTATCTATCACTAGTAAGTAATTCATAAAATTATTAAACAAGATATGAAATGGCACTTACCTCCAAAGAGATCCAGGATGGACTACATTATACACAAAATTGTTAATTACATAGTATTTCTGTAGATCTTCAGCTCATTTGTAAGACAAACAATTAAATAGAGAAATTAAGCAAATACAAAATGGAATCTTGGAATCTTAAAGTCAAATTTTCTTCTAACTCAAATTGAGATTTTGTTTTATGCTAGGTAATATTCTGATATAAATGTATGTACAATAAAAAATTAAAAAACATATTTTTTTTATTTGCTATATACATATTTCTTTTTATGGATTTGTTTTTAGATGGATAGTTACAAACTATCTTGTCTCGAATGATCTATCTTCATAATTTCTTTTATTATTTTGTCATTGTACACTATTGGTCTATAAATAACATCTACACAGAGCAGTAAACATCTTTTGCATTTCAGTATTTATGTTTCTATTATGTTACTAGAGTTTTCATTGCAAACTCTTGCAGCTTTCGAAATTTTAATTGTTTAGTTGAATCAAAGCAGTTTACGGCTGTGTTTTGAAGATGCCAAAGTGAGATTATATTTTGAATATAATTTAATTTGCGTATTGAATAAAAGCATCAATTTTTATTTAATTTTGCACCGACTTCAAAAGTTATGATTAATTGCAATGTTTATGCTGTTTGGTGAAGGAATTTATTTCATATTTTTAGGTAGAATTTACAATTTCATTTTATGTCAATTTTCAATTTATTTTTATTAGTTTGAATAACTGCTTTTTGGAGTCAGTCCTATTCTTTTTTACAAAACTATTTTTTTTTTTTTTTCAGTGAAAATATATTCATATAGCAGAACATGAGAAGATGTTTGACAATGGTTTTACATATCACAACCTGCAAGAAAAATGACAACTCAAAAAATGACAATTTCAAATTTATGTCACTGAAAAAAAATGTATGAAGTGACCCAATATGCACGAAAACTTTACTTCTCCATCTTAAAAATTATCTACCCAAGAGGCAGTTGTGTTAGTTTTATTATAGTGCTAATGAATGCCTTATCATTTTTAAATTGATTTTTCTCAAATACTGCATTTTTGAGTTGTGTCACTTTCCTTGCCTTTGTGTGATTATGAGAAGAAAACTATCTATTGAATCCACATATAAATTAAAAAGGCTTAAGAAATGTAAAGAACAGATGTGTTATATTTGTAAGTAAAAATCTGCAGGGACATAATATAAGTATCCAATATCAATAAATATATGAAATATAAACTTTCAAAAGAAATGCAGCTTGAAAAGAATCTATGATTCTCTGTTATTTATATTAGGCTATCAAATGAGGCTCTAGACAAAACTTACAGCACATATTGTTAATAAATTAAAATAAACATAGAAATAAAATAACAATGTCAACTGCAATGCACATCTGGACCCTTGATTGAATTTTCAGAGCATATGTGTCATACGCTACGCTAGAATGTGTATAGCGTAAATTTCAAACAAGGATCCAAATATACATTGCAGCTGGCGGACAGAAGTTTAAACATTAAAATAAAGGTATTTGGTGAAGAGAAGCTTTTTTTTTTTTTTTTCTCTAAGATCACTTTGGCCCACCACAGTGTAGGAAATTGCAAATAAACAAATGCACATTTTAAACCTTGTTTTTAACATCCATGTCTACAAGATGTGTTTTTGTACTAAATCGATGATGCTCTATCACTTTGTAATTAACTTTTTTCCCTACCTCGTATCAATTTTGAGACATAAACACTAACTCCATTGTTTTCCACCAGGTGGTGCTGTAAGCATTCAGATCTTTACTATATTAACACATGGCCACTTTACTATATTTACATTATGCTTTTATGACTGTAGCTGCAAGTCATTCAGCAATTAAAAAAAGTGAGAACAGACTTTTGTGGGCACCCTGTATTTTGTTTAGATCTCAATGAAATCATAATGGGACCTATTTTGATTACAGCAACAACAAAAATGCATCAAAATCGGGGCATATGTTATGAAGTTATGAGCTACAAAGACAGACAGACAGAAAAAAAAAAAAAATGTACAGTTTGAATTGAGAACCTCCTCCTTTTTGAAGTCGATTAATTAGATGACTAAATACTGACAAAAATCAAAATATGAAAAACAAAAAGTTTAAACTTTACATGCTAATAGAGAGAATACATATTTCTAGCACTTATGTATACTATATTTATTATTCATGTACTACTGAAACCTGCAAGATATTTTTGTTTATAAATTTCACTAAATAAATATAACTGTTTTTGAAACAAATACCTAAGGCAAAATACTTTTTTAAATTGCATATTGTATCACATATACATTTACTAAAACATAACTGATGTTCCAAAAACATATAATTTTTTTCTTCATTAATATAATATTTTACTAACATACTTTATTACTTTCTTTTATATTCAATAGAAAAAAAAGCATTGGATTCATAAAAATTTTCAGCTTCTGGTTTTTGATGCATTTTCCTACTTTGAAATGCCCAAAAAAGGATTTGACCATTTTTAGAAATGTCCATCTGTATTTGTGCAATAAAAATTTTCTATTAATTGTAGCTTGAGAATTAATGTACAAAATTACACACACACACACACACACACAAAAAAAAAGGGGGGGGGGGACTTTTTCTAATCTTGATGTCAGTTAGTGCTTATCAACTTTTAATGTGTATCCCTCGATAGGTGGCAATGTCAACCATTTTATCATAATCTATAATAAAATTTTTAATATAACAGCATAAATATACACAAATAAGGATTTTTTTTTTTTTAACCAAATCATTGTGAAGGGTGAAAAAAATTCATCAGGGGATGAAATACACATACTTTAAGAAACCAAATTTATTAACAGCCTGCATAACAAACGAAACAAACTAACTCAACAAAATCTTAACAGAAAAACGTAAACTAAATCAAAATTTATGATAAATTAATTTAAGAAACTTAAGAAAGGGAGGAAGGAGGCAGGCAGCAAGACTTGTGACTTGCCGGTGGGGTTAAACTAGTTTCACGCCGGCAACACTCGCCCAGCTTGCCAAGACCAGAATAGGAGTCATATAGATTAAAAAAAGCAAAATTTCATAGCAGATAAAGAATAATGAAACTATGAAGCAACAATGAAATTTAGAGATTGATTACTATGTGTTTAATTATATATACATACATAGACTTGAGAAAAATTTTCCTACCTGAAAAATCTATTCTTTTTTTCCCTCCAAGTTTACAAATTTGGTATAGATATGACATATAAATACTTAATTTAATTGAGGAAAAATAAATAGATTCATGAAGTTCAGCAATAAAACCTAAAAATAATTGCATACGTGAGAAATATTGAGTACTTCTATTGTTTTATTGTTTCTAGAATTGATCATTGATCACTAGCCAAAGATGGGGGAAAGGGGGGGGGGATAAAAAAAATAATTACAGAGTAAGAAATATTAAACTCTTTCAATTCTACTTCTAAAATCTAATAAAGCAAATTCAAAGTAAATATTATCATTTATGTTGCAAATGGATTGGGAGATAAAAGACTTCTGCAAAACATTTGATTGCCGATTGCTAGAGATAAATAAAGGAGGGGGGGAGGGCAAAAACTAACAATATGAGCAAGAAATATTTAACAATTCTATTTCTTTATAGGTTCTAGAATCTCATAAAGCAATTTTGAAATTAATATTGACATTTATGTTGTGGATGGAGAAAGATTGGGAATCGAGAGCTTTCGTAGAACATTTGAAAATTAGGTGGTGCATGACAAAAATTTTGAAAAATTTGGGAGATATTAATGTTTTTCGGGAGTTCGGGAGATTGCCTCAAAATTCGGGAGTCTCCCGAATTTTTCAGGAGAGTGGCAACTATGTTAATAGTATGATTAGATTTTTAAAAATAGTTGACAACTCAACAATGAAGAAACTGAAAATTTAATGGAAAAAGAAAGATTGCAAATTAATACAAAGCAAATGCAACAAGCCTTCTGCCTTATATATATATGTGGATCATCACTTTCCTACTGCTGCCCTTGTCCCTCCATGCTACCCCCCCCCCCCCCCCCCCCCCACACACACACATGTACTTGAATATTGCATCTAAATTCATACAACATTTAAGGCTATTACTAGATTTAAAAATTATTTCTATTCAGATTTTTTTTTCAACCATATTACTTCTTGAATCCTTTTTGAGTTAACCATGTATATTTTTTATTTAATATAAAAATCATATAAATGTAAAAGTTAGTAGCATATGGCTTTTGTTTAATTACTTTTATTAAACTATTTTGCACTTCTAAAACCACTGCTTAAAATAAAAAAATGTAGTCTTAGAAAACAGATTTAAAACTCCCTATTTATGATTAAAAAAAAAAAAAAAAAAAAAAAAAAAAAAAAAACAAGTCTTTAAAAAAGTCCCTTACATTTGAAGCTTCATTATAGAATTGTCACTTCTATCATTTCGCATCACAATGCATAGTGGTTATTAACATAATGCACATGTTTCTTGAGGTTCCCTAAAATATTTAAGAATATGTCAATAACCATTACACACTGTGCCGCAAATCAGTAGAAGCATTAACTGATGACTTATTAGCGTATGATGAATATGGTCTTTTATTGACAATAAATGGTACAATATGCTAGAATTGAAAGACAGAAGAGCTCAGTATAGTGAATTTTATAGAACGAAGAAAGAACAAACAACTGATGCCCCAGGGTAAGGCGGTGAAAGTTCTATAATGAAGTTTAAAGAATTAAATGAACTTAGTTTCAAAATAAAATAGAAAATGCTAAAGATTGCACAACATAATTAACATTTTAAGAAAATCATTTTACTATCATTTAACAATCTAAAATAAGACAAAAATAAGATAAAAATAAAATAAATTAAATATTAATATAATTTAAGTTAAAAAAAAAAAAAAAAACTGCATATAGAGTAATTGCATATGTATATATAAAAAGAAAAAGACACTCTTATTTTTACTTATTTTATTATCTGAAAGAAATCTAACAATAAAGCAAACAGATAATTAGTTAACAATAATTGGTAAAGTTTTATCAAATTGTTTTTTTAGGATACAAAATCCAGCACAAGTAATAAATGAACTTGATGCAAAATAGTTGGCACAGAGACACTTTAATAAATTCGCAGTGCTCATAATTGCTTTAAAATTTACAAAACAATCATAGATGAACATTAAATATATATATACACAACACAATATAGCATCAAGAAAATCATATAAACATAATAGTAAAAGTATAAAATTATACATCAATAAAAAGCTATTATTCAGAGCAAGTTTAAAATGTCTATTGTTGTGCAATTCATTTAAAGAACAACCACCTCCCCCCCCCCCCCCCCACCCACTAACCAGAAAATGTTTTTAAACATACCAGTATATTCAAATAAAAAAAATATATACCTATCGACAAAATTATTTTCAGGGGACAAAAAATCAAAACTTTAAAATTTTTTTTAATCTTTGTGTTTACATAAAAAAAAAAAAAAATAATAATAATAAATAAAAATAAAGCACTTATTTAAAAAAAAAAAAAAAAAAAAAGAGAGAGAGAGAAAGAGAGAGAGAGAGAGAGAGTTATGAAAATTTACAATACTCTACGTGAGACTATAGAAAATTTATAAAATATTAACAAAAACTATATTATACATATTCTTTTATTAATGAGAAATTATATTCTAGATACAGGTGGAGATTGGGCATATTAGTATGAATTTTAGTATTGCACTTTATTTCCCAGTGCTTTTCCATTCAGTCAATTCTATGATACCATTTCTCAATTGTTCTAAATGCAAATTCATCTTCAAAGAACATATTAATTTTTGATTTAGTTTTTTGTTTAAAAAATCAATCTTGCAACAACATATAGCATTACTGTAGCAAATTACATTGCTGCTTCCATACTATACTTGTGCCTACCTTTTTTCACCTGGTGAAGGGTTATGCTTAGTTATTTTGACGCAAAACAAGTGTTTCGTGCTTTTTGCTATTTATGCTGCTTGCTTACAGAGTTTTTATTCATTTTTATTCAGTATCATTATTTTAGTACATTTCATTGCAATAGGATACTGTTATAAGTCATATCATAAATATTTAATCATATCTATATTTTTATAAAGTGAAATTAAAGTTAATTTGTTAAGGTATTTATATATACTATAAAGTAAATTATTTAAATTAAATTTAGTTTGATATGACTTACGTTTTTTTTATCGCTCTCGTGGCCGCATTTTTGTTTATCTTCTTGCTCTAGTTTATTCCACAGATGTGAATAGCTGAAATAGTAAACATGTGAGTAATAGCGGTGAATCACAGTTATTGCACTTGTTTCTGTTCACTCTCATCAAAACGATGTCCATGGTTGTAAGATAATAAGCCAGTGATGTTGAAGACTAGTTTAGTGATTGCCAAGTGGCAACGGCAAGATGCAAATAGGTTTTGTTTGTATTGTATAAAAGATGTTTGCATCTGTTTTTCGCTCTCTTATTTTTTCAATGTTATAAGATGTAGTTTTGACTTTCAGTTACCAGCAGGGTATGCTGGTTTATTTAATATTTTCCTTTTTCATCTGTAAATATTCATGCTCAAATAAATTATGTTTGTTAATATATAAAAGTTTTCTTCATTGAGTCTTCCACATCAAACGTATAACTGCCATGTAATTTTTCCTCTTAAATTTTTTATTAAAGTTACTTTGCTGATTTAGTATATTTAAGCTTTAATCCAACAGATACATCTGTTTAAAATATAAGGCCAGTCTAAAAGTACGGAATGTTTTGATTTGATGAGCTGCACAGTACCACTCCCACTGCTACCTTATAGACCTTTCCATTCTTTTGCATCAATCTGACTAATAGTGAATCGTAACAGTCGATTACCATTCATATATGTCCTATTAAAATGTATGAAAAAATTAAAGATCTGCCAAGTCTGAGGTTCATAGTGTAATACGTTTTTAACATGTGAAAAAAGTCTGCCTTATAGAAAATTACAGACAAACAAATCAAGATTTATGGTAATGTGATGAATGAAGCTTAAGTTAAAAAATGATGCATCATTTTTAATTTTTTTTTTTTTTGGCGGGGGGGGGGGGGGGGGGGGGGAGAAATATTTATGATTAAAAATACTCAGGTCAACCTTCAGTTCTGATTGGCAAACTCAAATCAAGAACTGAGTAAAAACTCAATAGAATAATAGACGATTCACTATAGATGGTTTTTGTTTTATCTTTTCTGAAATTTCAAGAGCAGCTCTTCATGAGATTACTTATAGTGATTTGAGCTACAAATTTGGCAGTACCTGCATATGCAAAAGGCACAGAAAAGCTAGTGATACACTAGCTACTCTACTAGATACACTAGATATTAAAGCTAGTGATGTTTAAATTTGTATGGTGACTACATAAGAAAAATATCCTAGGTATCATACATGTTATGAAATAAGTTTAATCCCTTACACCTGCTGAGGAAAATTTACAAGATTCGTTTCCCAGTGCCAACATTTTTCATACAGGCATGTGTTCATTGTTCCAGAAACATTCCTTTTCCGATTCCTCCTACTTCTATCTTCTCTCAAATAAGTAAATCTATTGTAATCACTATCACGGTCACATTTAAGATTATTTTATTGCATTCCAAAACCATAGGACTAGTTTTGCTAGTAGCAGCGCAACACAAAGGATCGTACTTTTGAAAAGCATATATATATATATGTCCGGAGCAGCTAAAAATTTAATTTTAGTACAAATGCCAGTTTTGAAAAAATAATAGACACTATTGATTTTTTGGGTTTGAGGCTAAATCACAGATTGTTTTCTACTCTAGCTGATTTCTCATTCTCCATTTCTCTGAGAATTTCCCCTTAAAACATAACATTTCCCTAAGTGGTTTCATGACATCCCACTGATAAAGTTCATTTACATTATAAGGGGAAAAAAAAATATATTCATTCAACAATTGTTAATGCACAGCAATGCTTAAAATCTTAATCAGATTATTAGATTTATTGAATGATCTATTACTATAACAATATCAAGTTTATGTATACTAATTCATTAATTTTAACCACTCAGTTAAGATAAAAAAAAATATATATGCAATATATTTTTTGTTATGTATTTTTTCCCACTTGAATAATATTAATAATTAACAAAATATAAGTCTGTCAGCAATTTTCAGAAAAAAATTTAAGCACAGTGGATTAGTCAACACGAGAAAGGGGAAAAAAAACTATGTTTATGTAAAATAGGCTCAAGGCCTATTGCAAACATTCATTTCAAAAGTTTTAGAAATCATATGACATTATGTTATTGCATTAAAAAAAAAAAAAAAAAAAAAAAAAAAAAATCATTCAATGCACACATATTTTTGCAATTTCCAGATTTTTATAAGCAAGTTTTCTAAAATTTTAATAGCAATTTTAAATTTTCAGAGATTTGGAACAGAAATCGAAATTCCCTGGGTATTCTATTTCAGATTTACCCAGAGGCATATGAACCTTGTTATTCTTCATTCATCTTAAATAATAATTAAAAATAATATAAATAAAACTTTTCCTTTCCTGGCAAAAGATTTAAAAAAATCTATAATACATTCTAGTTGTTATTGCATTCACTGGTGTATGTAACTCAATTTGATTTTTAGTTTACAATTTAGGATTTAATCAGAATTTGATAATTTGTACTACCCTCCCCCCCCCTCCTTTTAAATGGTACTTGCATCAGTATGCTGTGATTTATGATAAACACGAACAAATGCTGACATAAACAATATGATTTAAAAGAGTTTACAGAATTCAAAAATTTAAGTCATAAATTTAAAACATCTCTTTTATGCTAAGCCGGACTTGCTAATGTGTGTCAGTAGTTAGTGAACGTGATTATAATAGATTATATATACCTTTCTGCCTAAAGGTTGTCTGAGTGAGTAATGCCAACCAATTGTTGGCCGGGATAGCTCAATTGGTAGAGCCTTGACCTTGTAAGTCAAAGATCCGGGGTTCGACTCCCGGTCCAAGCATTATTTTCACTCAGTCGGAAAACTAAAATTTCAATATATATAAATAGTTTTAAAAATCACTTAATCATGCACATTAGTCCTACATGGTTACATAATAATTAATGAAGTTTTTTTTTTTTTTTTCTTAGTTCAGGAAGTCATGCATTTATGTTTATAAAATTCAAATAAAAAATTTAAATGTGGAAACTAGTTTAAAATATAAAAAATGTGATTAATTACCATGAAACATCCTTCTCATAATGATGTTAACAGGTGGATTAACTAACGAGTATTTGCATGATTTGAATGCAAAAATTAATTTTTGTGGTAAATGTTAAATAAATACCTACATAAATTTAAAAACATGTTCTCAGAATTGCTTACACTCAACAGCAATACTTACAATGAACTATTACAATAGGCTTATCATAAAAACAAACACAAATATTTTTGGACAAATCCGTGACATTTTATAGTTAACAATATAACATAATCTATAAATAAAAATATAATGTTAAATATGTTCAATGAAGAAGAAAAGTATATCACACCCCTTGCAAAAAAAGTGACACAAGTAAAAAAAAAAAAAAAAGATATTACGTCACTGAAAAATATGTATGAAGTGTCCCAATGTGTATGAAAAGCATCACATCTCTATCTTGCAATTTATCCACTTGAAGGCAGTTGTGTCAGTTTGTTGCAGGCTAATTCAAGTTTTATAGTATTCTTTACACTGATTTTTCTAAAACATTGCATTTTTAAGTTACATGCATTTTTCTTGCTAGGATATGATGTATTACATTTTTTCAGGCATAGAATATATTAATATAAAAAGGAACATTTATTTTAAAAACAAACTGTCTCATTTAGTGCAAAATTACATTCATTTCAAAATGAAATACAAATATAGACAAAATTTAACAAAATAACCTCATATATTTGATCATAAATAGATTCAACAAAAATAAAAACATAACTTTTATGTATATAAAACCTAAATTTTTAACATTTATATGTTTCAAGATAAAATTCAAGATAAAATTTAAAGGGATTAAAACATACATATTCCTCAAAGCTCCAGAAAATTTATTTTGTTTAATTTGAAAATTTTGTTCTTAAATAACTCTTTTATGCTAAATTACTGAATACTGCAAACAGTGAATAAGATGTCGAAAAAGCATTCAAAATTCTTTATTTTATCATAAACTTATATTCAATTATTTAAAATAATTATTCTAATAAAATGAGATTCAGATTGACTTTTATGATTCCCAGATCAAAGTTTTTGATAATCTAGGTAATGGCTTAAAATACATTTAAAGTAGTAACTAATCCTCTTTAAAAAAGTTTAAATGTTTTATCAATATAAATTATGATTTATTTTAACTCTGAATTATTTAAATATATTGAAACACTATTGAATTATTTATTCATACAAAATAATGAACAAAGTAGAAACAAGCTCATATTTCATCATGTCTACTTATTAAAAAAGGGAAGCACTAAATATACAAGCTTAGAAATAAATTTACAAGTAAAATGAGCACTTTACCTACTCATGATCATTTCATGAACGATGTTTTTCTTAAATTTCAACAAATAAATACATACAAAGTCAACATTAACACAAATTACACATATTCAAAAAATAAAACATCATGCAATAAAACAATATCCTATAGTAATTTTAAAAATCACATTTCAGTTACAATAATATCATATATAACATATATAAAAAAAAATACTGCAAAATCAAAGCTTAACAAATGTACAGCTGGCTTAATAAAAGCCCCTGACCGTGAATTTAAAGACTTTTCTATAAAAACTGTAACATTGAATCGGAAGAATGCTAGCTCAAATTATAAAATGTCAACATAGGGTTGGCCTTGAATTTAATTAAATGTTATTTTTCTTTAAAATCAGTAATTTTCAACTGAATGTAGTGATTTTTGGACTGTGAACTCATAATCACTGTTTTCAGCTAAATATTTAATTTTTGTCAAAATCAAATGAAAATTTGTGATTAAAAAAAAAAAAAAATCTTTTCCATACTCTAATTAAAAAAATACATGATTTATATCTAACTGAGTTAGAAAATTGATAGTCCATAAACTTTCAATATCAATGCAAAGTGGCCGTGACAAAAAATATATATATTAGATATATATATAGTGATAATTTTTAACTTTTGTCAAAATAAAATTAAAATTACTTTTTTTTTTTTTTAAGATAGTCAAATCCATAAAACCCTGCAACTTCTAATTTTGCTTGATTTGGAAGTTGGAAAATTGTCAAGTTGCAAATTATATAAACAATGGTTTGGAAATTGGCAGATTACCAGGTCACAAATTTCAAAATATCAATGCAAAGTGGCCTGAAGTTTAAAAAAAACTATTCAACAGATATTTATCAAACATAGCTTAAAACTATCTGATAGTTTTATGATAAAATGAAAATTTCAAAATTTTGGAGAAATTAACAAAATTATAAAAATATGACTCATTTTAATTGCACAACATATTAACATCAGGGCATAAAAATATACTTTTTTTTTTTTTTTTTTTTTTATGTTAACTTGGCGAGATTCAACTAGAAAGCAGCCAATCCTGCGCAACCATGGTTAAGATAACACCTGTTTGGTGATCTTTCAATCATGCTTGCTGGGCAAAAATGAAAATTTCTATGATTTTTGGGTGTTTTTACAAAATTTCCTGATATTTCTAGATTGATAAAGTACCCTGATTTTTCCATGATTTCCCTGATTGTCGCCACCCTGTATCCTGATTAAACCTGCATTCTTAAACTGCATTGAACTGCATTACTTGTTTGGAAGCTACAGTGCTTCCAAAACAGCTCATACGTTTAAGATAGACACATAGACAAAGGCTTCAAATTTGCAACAACACTATTTTTTGGTCGGGGGTTAATAAAGTAACTGAGCATGTCCTATTCTAATGTAATAAAAGAAGCATTATAATACAAAAAAATATAAAAGATAAATTATTTGGATATTATATGTACTTGGAAGAAAAGAAAGAAGATAAACACAGACTGGTCCCACGTTTATTATGATGAACTCAAGTTTCTAGAATTTATTATTTTACTGTAATATATTTACCTAAAATCTAGTTGCAGAAAAAATTTCAAATACTAATAGTTCTATATGTTAAAAACAGTATATTAAAATACAAATAAATCACTTTTTTAAAGTGTTAATGAATATACAAAAATATATAAAAACAAATTATGAAATTATGACAATTGATTTCACATATACAGGTAAAAAAAGAACAAACTGGCATATTTCAAACATTACTTTTCTAAGACTATAGTGCAATATAACAGCATATACAAGTGTAAAGCTAGCTTTATAAAACCTGCCAACCTTGAGTTTAATTAAATATTTTTCTATAAAATCTTTAATTGTTTTTCAGTTGGAAGAGTGGTAGCTGAAAAATTACTTATTTAATTTTCTTATTTTTGCTACATGTAATACTTATTATCACCAACAGAAGACTTGTTCATAAACAGAAATAAAATAAATATAGACTTCCAACAAGTGATAAAATGAATATAACCTCTAGTTAACATTTATACTAATAAGTAATTATGTTTAATTGACAATTTATACAGTTTTATTTTTACATTAAATAAAGCTAAGAAAAAGAAAAGATAAAACTAACTAGTTTCAAACATAATAAAACAGCGCTGTCTCCAGGGTAAAAACAACTTCAATGTTTTTGGACTAAAAAATATCGAAACTTTTTAATGTATTAAAGATTTCAATTCTTTCGACTGTATTTTTGGTGAAAGACATTAAAGTTATTCTTACCCATGTAGATAACACTATTTAATCGTATAGTTGGTTTTATCTTTTCATTTTCCAATTTTAATTAATGTGAAAATAAAACTGTATAAATTGTCTCTTAAGCTATTATTATACACACTCACTATTATTATACATGTTTTAACTGCCTGGGCTTTATAATTAGAATCCATTTCGGTATATTTCACCCGTCTTATTTTAACATTCATGAAAAACTACTTTTGAGTCAAATAGTGTTTTGAACTGCTGTTTCATGCACATTCTTATGCATTCTTTTTTTAAATTAAATCCACAGTTGATTTTACATTTTTATATTCATTTTTTTCGTTAAAAATTTTTAAAAGAAAAATAGACTTGAAAAATATATATATACATTATTTATTTTTAAAAACAACTATTTTTTGCATAATATTAAAAAAAATTATTTATAATAACAATAATTATTTAAGTAACTTGTTGTTTTTGAAAGCCAAGACTACCTTGATGGAATCATTTTATTCCAGATAAGGGGTGATATGCAGAAATGGGTACATTTTGTGGGGGCAATAAAAGATAAACAATCCTCTCCTTTCCTTTTCTCCCCGATATCAATGAAATGAAAACAGATCTCAGTAGGTTAAGATAAATTAAAATTGACTGTAAACACAATTTTTTGAACTCTACAAAAGCAACTGAATCATTTTTATATAGTATTGTTCTATAAACATTGCACATTTCTTAATACCATAAAATATTATTGCACAGAAGACATTTTTAAGATCAGCAAATAACAAATCTTACAAAAATTATAGTTCAAGTAACCGAGTGCTATAGAATTTCAGGTGCATTTTTAGACTTCAAAGTCAACTGATACTATTCAGTACTTTTTGATTTTCCATTAATAAAACCATGGTTTAAAGGTTTCAATAAAAATTTTGATAATTATTTTTGTAAATATGTAACATTATATGCAATGCACTAAAATTTATAAAACAGTAATAGTATTTTAATGAATTCAAACTTTTATTACAGACAATTGAATCATAAGCATACTCAATGCACAAAGTCACTTAAAATTCCACAACATTTTTAAACTATCACACTTATATTAATTTAATTATCTTTTTAATAAATAGACTGTGGTCCTTCATTCAAAGAAGTCCTTACAACAGGGTGGCTAGCATTTAAACCTTTTCAAATTCCCTGACTTTTCCCTGACTATTTTTCGAGATTTTCCTCCATATTTCCCTGACTCTCACGTTCATTTTCGATGAAAATTTCACGACACTAGCAAAAAAATTAGTGATTTAAAATATCATTAATAATTTAATAATTAATATAGCTCATTTTCACAAAATTTGTTAAAATTCCCTGACTTTAAAGGAAATTCCCTGACTTTTCCCTGATTCTTTGATTTTCCCTGACTGCTAGCCACCCTGTTACAAGGAAATTAACATGTGATGCTTATAAACATAGTTTCTGTAGAAAATGGAGAGCATAAAATTCATAATTAGTTTAAAAGATTATACGAAAGAATTTTAATGCATTATTTATTATGTGCAATATGTATTCAATGTTTATTTTCAGTAGTGGTATGCCTATATTACTACAAAAAGCCAATATTAAAAAATAAAGGATTTGGAGGAGCAAGTTGTTCTTACAATTAGAATTCGTTGCCATTTTTAATTTTTTTTAAGAAGGGAAAGATTATTATACCCTCACTCTCACTCATACTACATACACATTTATAAAAAAAAGAAATCCTTTTCCATTTTCCTTTATCAATTTTACTGCATATTTCAAATCATTAGTAGTCAACTCAGTCCACTAATGGGAATTTCAGCTTTTATGGTGGGCAATATGGTTTTGGCCAATACTGAAGCACTCTCCTTTTTTAGATTTAATTGACTTTTTCAAAACATTAAAATGGAAAACAGTTTTATTAATACAGTAGAACCTTGATTATCCAAAGTAATTGGGACCGAACCTACTTTGGATAATCGAAATTTTCGGATAATCGAGAATTCATCAATAATCATCTAGTTTAATATGTAGCATCGTCATTGAACTGGTATTATATGACTTTTAACTGTTAAATAAATTAAAATTATAAATGAAAATAAATTTATTTCTGAAACGAAAACTTAGAATGGTTTAAATGGAAGCTTGATCTGGTGCAAATTGACCATCCTTTGCCATGCAGCTCTATTCCGAAGTTAAAAAGGATAGGTTCTTTGCACTTGCTTACAATCAGAGGGTGCAATAACATTCCCTTGTTCTGGGACTCGGCAGTATGATCTTCTAAATTTCGAAATGGGGTATATTTTTGTTTAGAACAAGGACGTTTGAAAGTTGGGGAGAGTACACTCATACTGAGAATTGAGCTTGCGAAAGGAATTCTAAAAAAAAGGGAATTCCAAAATATTTACCTGCACTTGTAGTTTGGAAAGGACGGCTTGCATACAAAAGGAATGGGGGGGGGGGGATTTTAAAAATGCATGTTTGTTAAGAGAAAATTCTGGATGATAGCAGAAAATGAAAAAAAAAAGTGAAGAAGAAACAGACTTCGGTTAACACAGAGTTTTGGTTAATCGAGGTTCTACTGTATATGCTTTTTTAACTTGCTCTAACTCTGTTTTATCAATTATATAAAGTTAAGTTTCTTCCCTACTCTATAAATCACCATTTTCTTTGGAACCGGTGGGCAATTGGAAAATTTTACTATCAACAGACATACAAGATACAAATGAGGGCAGTAGGCATAAGAAAAATTGACTACCCCCTGTTTTAAGTTATTAATTTTTCACAATGTCAATTTTCAGAGTTATAGTTACAAAGTACACACAGTAGAAATTTAAAAGAAGACATTAAAAAAGTACATTTTACAACATTTATCATATAAAATAACAATACAAGTTTCTCAAAAAATCTGAAAAGATCTTTTGTGTTAATAATAAAGTTTTAAGGCACTGAGAGATTTTTCTTTTTTGATCTACAAAAAGTTTCACAAAATAATCATCTTATCACACTTGGCATTAACAAATTAAACACATAGAAAAATTGCAACATAGATACGATTAAAAATTCACCTTTAAAAAAAAAAAATCTAAAATTGCTTTTTCGTATACTATACCAATAAACACATGAGATGTTATTAACCAAATGTTTATGATTAATATATTTTCATCAAAGCATTTCCTTTAAGCTCGTTTTTTTTCATATCTGAAATAACAAATGGCACGATGTTCTTATCAAGGTGTAACATATTTCAAGGCCTGAAAAATTTCATAAAGAAAAATTATAAGTATCTGAATATAAATACATATATATAATTTAAAAATTAAATAAATGTAATTTAACTACATATATTAAAAAAAAAAAAAAAAAATACAGAGGGTAAGTTCAGTAATATTCTGCCAAGAAGTATATAACAAATTTGATTTGACCACTTATAATAAATAACCTTTTGAAAAAAAAAAAAAAGATTAATAATGCATATTATAAGAAAGTTAAATTAAGAAATTTTTTAAAGCTGTGAATTTATTTTTAAATCTGAGTTTGTGTTTTCAAAGTATAACTATTTTCATTGAGAGAAAGAAAGAAAATCCTAATGAACAGTAATTTAAATGATAAAATAATTAAATGATTGCAATAAAAGGAAAAAATAAAGTAAATAACACATCTTGCAAAGTTAAAAATAATCAAAATCTTAGCATATAGAATACAAAATTATAAATAAAAATTTTTACATTTACAGGCAAATTTAGAAATAAAACTCAAAATTCTCATAATACATACAATCAATCCCACAAACACTGAAAATTTCTACTAAACAATGTCTTACCAACTGCAGTTGTGCTAATCCTAAACAAATCTCAATTGAATAGAAACCCTTTCAGGAAAATTGTTCCTCAAGGGAAAAATTTAAGGGTAGATTAGGAACGTTATGAAGTGTATTGAGTTATTAATATTCATGGGTAATGACTATTACCCATAATTAATAGGTTATTCTCAAGATAGAATCTTTTCATTCGGGAAATTTCCCTCAGACTTTAATTTTTATAATTTTCCCCAGTTTTTTCTTTAAATATTTTGCAGGAAAGTTGAAAAGTATTTATTATTCTGGTTTGATTGTCTGTCTGTCTACACTCTTAACTCCAATAAATATTCATGGAATTCCTTAAAACTGATATATGTTATTCACGTTCCCTATGGGATGTCCCCTAATAAAAACAGAGTACATACTACCACTAGTTTGTGCACAGGGACATCTTAAAGAATTCCCAAGCGCTGCATTCTATGAGAGGTATTTCTATAAACCAGATTTTAATACCTTTATTTTGCAAAAATCCTAATGAAATGGACATTTGTTATACATATACATAAAAAAAAATAATAAAGTTTTCAATAGAATGAGTATGATAAGCATTAAGATTTTATAGGCCACACAAAAATATTCATATACATTAGGGCTATAACAAGAAATTACTGTAATTTCATTTTGCATTTTTAACACTTTCTAGCAATGTTTAAGAGGGATTATGAATTGAATTAATCTGTCTGTCTGTCTGTCCACCTCTAGTGTTCGTAAATATTTTAAGAATTTCTCCAAAATGATATATGCTATTCAAGTTCCCTATTGCACGATTCCTTTTTAAAATGGTATAAAGAAAGAAAGAAAGAAAAAACAAAGAAAAAGAAAAAAGAACGAAAGAAAATAAATTTGAAACTGTATCTGGAGTTTTTCATTCACCTTTAGTACATAAATTATTCTTACATTTTATAAGCTAAATTATCTGTGTATATTTCCACATGTATTCACTTGGGGAACGACAGCCATTAGAGAGTAAAATGGCTGTGTTTCCCCAAATGAAAAGGAATCATATTTTCCCCTGATATGATCAGTTTATGTCTTATTACTATGGCTTATTTAGAGCATTTTTAACACTTTCCAACAATGTTTAAGAATGATTATGAATTCAATTAGCCTGTCTTTTTTGTCTGACCACTATGTGACAGCACTTAGCAAAGTACATTGAAAGTTAAACAATGAAACGAGTACATACAGACGGTAAGGATTAATAATCCAAGCTCCAAGCAAACCATATGTTTTTTCGTTCTTGTTCTTTTTGATGAAAATTACACAGCTTAATTGTTAAGATTTATGATAACAACTAAGATCATAAAGTGGTATAGATGTTGGGGTACTAATAATAATGCAAATATTTCTTCATATGAAGTAGTCAATACTTACTAATATACATCGTTGGCAGTTGGCATAAAATTAAAAAATCTGGTGTGAAACAACCACGCAACTTCCATTACCAACTATTACACATATTATATGCATTTTTTTGGAGATAATGTGATCAGAAGACATAAAATTGACCTAACGAAGTAGGAATTTAAAATATTTCTACAAAGAGAAAACTTGATACACGTATATCTATATCATTATATAAAGCGCAAAAAATTGTTTGTTTGTGGAGGGTAATCTCTGAAACTACTGAACCGATTTAAAAACTTCTTTCACTGACCGAAAGCTACAGTATGCCATATTGTTATAGGCTATATTTAATTTTGATAAAATAAATTTTAGTTTAAAATCTGAGCATTTTAATTAAAATCCCCATAGAAGCCGTAATAGAAATGGAAATAATGAAATATTAAAAAAATTAGCTGCTGCCATGGGCGTCGGCAGAATGGGGCAAGGGGGGGCACTTGCCCCCCCCTGGAAAATTTTAATAAGCATTTTTTTCTTCAACTTTTAAAGTATGCTATCAGAAAAAAAATATTTTTTCAGGTTGTGCCCTCCCCTGAAATTTTTCTGGCGACGCCACTGGCTGCTGCCAACATAAAAGAAACATTTACATATTCATTTCGTTTTAAAAATATCTTGACGTGAAAAGAAAAGAAATATATTTGCACGTGCATTAAATTGAAATTCATATAAAGCTTTTTTAATTGTTAAACTTACACGTTAAATCTGACGTCATTATAGAATTAAAAGTGTTTATTTTTCTAATAATTTAATTTGATATGATATGATATAATATAATGATCTAAGCATCAATGTTTAAACCACGGAGTCTTTATTACTCCGTGGTTTAAACTGATGTGTGTAAACGAAATTGGAATTTAAAAATAAATAAATAAATAAAATAAAATAAAATAAGAAATTCTATTTTATAATATTATTTATTTTAATTTATAATTGTTGCCAAAAAGATTTACGAATTAATTTATTTTTAGACATATAATAAAATATATTTTCACGCGAACAATAATATAAAAAGTGAACTGGATTTTTTGTAAAAAAATAATAAAGATCGAGGAAAATTATTTCCCCATTTTAATCCCCATATTTGGATATAGATATGTATTAGTTATCATGTGCATCCGTTAGATTAAATTGTTTTTGTTGTAAAATTGATAAAATTGGAATTTTAAATTTCAAAACTCTAGAAAAAAAAATGGCAAATTTCCATATTCGATTGAAAACATAAACATTTCATTTCAAAGGATGATATTTACACAATAAACATCCAACTAATAAACTAATTAAAAGGGAAAGGATAAATATTCTATCATAATTTGAAGTCAAATTTGTTTTCAAATGTCTAAATAAAGTATCTGATATAATATACTAATATGTTGCAGCGGAATAGATTTGATATCCGTCATCCTTGGCAGAAAAAAAAAATATCGCCAAATTATCTGGCGAATATAATTTAATTCCTTTCAAAAATCATGGTTATTTTAAAAACTTACATTAAGAGTGTAACGAATAATATGAAACAATATTTCGTACAATACATATTACGAAAATATACATCTGGCATGTACATTTTCGTATTACTTTTTGATCGCCAAATAGAAAAAACGCCAAGGGTGACAGTTTTGAAATTCAAAATTAAAATTTTGTCAATTTGACAGCAAAATAACTCAATCTAACGCATGCATACAATAACTAATACATATCTATACCCAAATATGAGGATTAAAATCGGGAAATAATTCTTCTAGAATTTTAATGAAAAAAAAAAAAAAAAAATCCAATGAGCGATTAACATGGAAAATCTTTTTCTTGCATCCATGGGCGGTCAGTGATGTCATACTTCGCTTGCGTATTGAGATGTTTAAATTTATTTGGCGACTATTTTTAGCAACTAACAGTTATGGCAAGTAGCTCAATATACATAGCGCATACAGCCATTACTGAAATGTAAATAGCATTTAATTATTTGAGTTACATTATGTTGATTGGAAACCTATTTAATATACCTATGCTCTATAGCTATACTAATATAAAAAGAAGAAAGGTTTATATGCATATGTAGAGAACGATCGCTAGAACTAAAAAGCCGATTGCTTTTTTTTTTTTTTTTTTTTTTCTTTCAATAATCAAAAGTTACACTGTCTCTCTCTAAGTGCTAGAAGCTATAATAAATTTTGGTAAAATAAATTTTTAATTAAAAGTTTCAATATTTTAATTGAAAACAAAGCATAGATTTGATATCTATCGTCATTGGCGATTTTTTGTATTTGGCGATCGAAAACGTAATACGAAAATCTGTATATTATCGTAGTAAAATACGAGATGTATGTGTTTACTTCAATTACCCTACTACCGTAGGTAGTGGAAGTATTGTATAGGATTTGGCAATTGGTCAGTGTGTGTGTATATGTGCACGTGTGTGTGTAATCTTCTGGCTGTCATATCTCCAAAACTAATAAAAATAGAACTACTAAACTTCACAAGTGATTCAGGTCTGGTGTACAGATAAATTTTCCAAATTTTCGTGAAAATTGAAAAACCGGAATTGGGTCATCGAAAACCAGAAATGGGACCGTAAGCCCATACTCAAAAACACCTCTAATGATTTTCTTCAAAGTTGCTGTATAAATAATATATTAGATGCCGTTTCGATTGAAAAGTTGCTTAGTTCAGGAAAATTGATAGGCGTCCTCTATAAACAGCTCAATTTCAGACTTCGCAAGTGCGTTCCTTTAAAAACGCCTGTACGGATTTTTTTCAAACTCGCCATGTTAACTTCCTATTAAATATCCTTTTGTATGTAATTATTGTTTTTAGGTCAATAATTGAGTATGCTAAGTTTTGGTAAAAGTTGGTATCTCAAAAACGGCTCTAACGTATTCTTGAAAATTTTTTCTTTAATCCAATTTAGATAACCTTTCTCAAGTATTACGTGCTTATTACAGGAATATTAACGGTCATCCTGATTAGGTAGTTCAGTTTTAGATCTCGGAAATTCGCGTTTAAAAAAATAACTATCTATTTTTTTCCCCCTTATTTTTTAACTCGCTATGCAAACTCTGTTGTATGTGTCTTTATACGCGTATCAAGTTTCTCTTACTCGAAAATCTCAAAAAATGCAAGTAATATCTCCAAAAAATTGTATATATTACGTGTAATAGTGGGTAATGGAAGTCGTGTGGTTGTTTCACACCAGATTCTGTAATAGTATATATTGTACGAATATTGTTTCATATTATTGATTTCTCCTGTAATATACATTATTAAAATAATAATCAATTATGGAAATATTTAAATATATTTGCGAAATGAACAAATAAATAATAATTAAAGCTATTATGACGTCAATTTTATCAAAAACATTTTCATGTCATAGGTTTATTTTTCAATATTTTTTATTCATGAGTAAAGAAATGTTTCTTTTTATGAAATAAATAAATAAATAAATAAATAGCATTAAGTAAAAATTGCCAACATTTAACAACTAATTAAAAAAAATAATTGTAAAATTATATTTTGACTTTCCAGTTAATAATATTGCCTGACTATAACATATAAACTGATATATTTCTTGATTTTTTACATATCAATCCATCTTTAACTAAAATTTGTTCATCAGTGCGAAGCCGGACGGGTCAGCTAGTAGACATATAAAACAAAGTTTACACAGTAAATTAAACAAAAAGTACAAAAATGGTAGAGTCATTTTTTGAAACACCAATTTTTGAGACCTTAAACTGACCTATCTAAACAAGACTGTTAATTTCCATGTAATAACCATGTAATACATGAGAAAGGATATCTAAAATGGATTTATGTAATAATTTTCAAGAAAATCGTTAGAGCCGTTTTTGAGATACAGACTTTTACTAAAATTTGGTATACTAAATTAGTGCCTGGGAAATAATAATTACATACAAAAGGATATTTAAAAGGGAGTTAATATGACGAGTTTGAAAAAAATCCACACAGCCGTTTTGAAAGGAACGCACTTGCAAGACCTGAAATTGAGCTATTTATACAGGACACCTATCAATTTTCCAGAATTAACCAACAATATCATTAAAAATGACATCTATTAGAAAGTTTATATAGCAATTCTGAAGAAAATCATTAGAGCCATTTTTGAGATACAGACTTACAGTTCCACTTCCGTTTTAGGATGTCCCATTTCAGTTTTTCCAATTTTCACCAATATTTGGAAAATTCCTCTGTACACCATACCTGTGTCAATTCTGAAGTTTCGTCGTTCTATCTTTATACGTTTCGTAGCTATGATAGCCAGAAAATTCTGCACACACACAGATCAATTGCCGAAAACCACTTCTTTGGACACAGGAGACCTTGAAACGTGTAAATCAGGTGAAAACTCAATATTGAATTTTTGGACCAAATATAATACTTCCATTACCTACGGTAGTAGGGTAATGGAAGTAAAAAAAATAAAATAAGGGAGAAGTAAGCTTGGACAAATACATCAAAGCTATAATTTATAATACACTTTTTTGATTAAAGCAATATTTTTTAAAATTAAGAATATTTTCATTCAAAAACTAAACTGCATACTCCAGCATTAATTAACTTAAAAAATTTAGCTTTAAGCTATTGAAAATAGTTGTGATATTAGAGAAACTTCTTGAATCCCACTTAATTTTAAGTGCAATCAATTTGAAATCCCAATATATGAAATTAGTCCTAAGATTATATTCCCTAAATAAAAGCAAAACAAATAAAAAACAAATAAATAAAATAAAAGCCACTTAAAATATTTTCAAAAATATCACCAAGAGAGTATTTTCATCTCTTTTTTCAAAATCTATCTGTATCTGATCTTGCTTCAAAAACATTTAAGGAGCTTGATCAACTACAGAAGTGTGTCTGCAGATAGTGAAAGTGGTTTATGGATATCTCATTCCCGGCATTTTGTACCTGTGATATTTTGCTCCTCTATTATTTATTGGCCTCTGATATTATGGTTTCTATCAGAAGCTGTCTTTATATTTACTTGTTTTATATAGAAATAAAAATAATATTTGCATGAATGGACAATGATCGTACCAAAAAAAATATTAGATACATGTTTTTCTTTCTTCTCTGTCTGCAATGGGGAAGAAAGCACAGGATAACTCATCAGGATCTCAGTGAAAGGTACTTTCTCAACATTGACTTTTTCAATTAAAAAATGCTTTTAAATAAAATTGCAGAGCCTGATAAATTAATCTTAATTAGGGCTGTGCCAATTAATCGGTTCGGTTAATCAATCAATGCTTAGTCCCGATCAATTTTTTTAATCGAGTTAATCAATTCTATTAAAAATTTTCAAAATCTGATTAAATTTTCGAACTACGAATTAAAGTAAAAATGCTGTTCTGCCTACAAAATATTTTTCCCCATATTTTGCTAACAAACATTCTAAGAAATATCCATCAAATAAATAAATAAAAATAAAACCTCTCAAAAGAAGTTGCACTTTTGTTGATAAAGAAAAGGAGGAGGACATATATTAAACAAAATGCCTCTTCATGTACATGCTGGAGCAACACCACCTGCCTGTAGCCTTCTACAGAAAGTGTTGGTTAGGGTAATAGTATTCCCAGAAACAAGAAGCTTTCAAAAAATGGAAATGCTAAAGATTAAAAAAAAAAAAAAAAAAAGAAAGAAGGGATTGAGATTTCCACTATCACTCTGGTGGGGGAAATGTCAACAGAGTTTCACAATATCTTTAGGCGTTTATTGTCTGTTCAGAATTGCTGATAGTAACTATTGAAGTAGAAACAGAAAATAACATTCTGTGTTCTAGCCCGAAGTGACAAAGAAGAACTAAAATATAAGAATTTGAGATTTTTATGATAATGATATGGTAATTTTGAGAATTCATTTAAAAATAGTGACAAGCGAGATGGACAAAACCTACAAATATAAAGCTAAAATATGTGTAAATTCATTTAATGTTTCTTTCAAAATGAATTGAAAAATTAATTTATTTAAAAAGAAAAATTGAATAAGCAAAAATATTTATAAAAAATGAACACTTAAAGTCATCAATTATTACTCTGAAAATTCATTTAAATTTCAGCTATGAAACAGATACAATTGGTTAGACAAAAATTTTTTTTCAGTCAATCTTATAAATTATATATATATATATATATATATATATATATATATACACACAATATGAGAGTTTTATTCATCATTGAAATAAAATTATATAAAGAAAAATGAAAACCGAATAAAAATCTGATTAATCAACCAATTAATCGATTAATGAACTACGATTAACCCAGTTAAAACTCTTAATTGATTCCCACCCCTAATCTTAATACAAAAATGGGAAAGTAAGTAAAGAGAGAAAAAAAAAAAAAAACCTTTTGTAAGGCATATATCCAGAGTGATGATTGCTTGCGATTTGGAATATCAGGCACAAGAAGATGCAATTCCTGCTCATCCTTCTTGAAATCTAAAAATCTGACAACAGATCCCACAATATTGGTTACTCCTATTAATTGAAATATAAGAAAATTAGCATATAAAATTAGAATCGAAAAAGTACAACAAAAAACAAATAAAACTTGTGAATTATAATGTGTATCAAATTATAATTTTTAAAAAAATCTAAATTAAAATAACATTAATAAGCTAACAACAACAAAAAAAAAATAATAATCTAACAAATATACATGAATAAGTCTAGCACTAAATGTCTAAGATTAGGGGTGGGAATCGATTAAGAGTTTTAACTGGGTTAGTCGTACTTCATTAATCGATTAATCGGATTTTTAATCGGTTTCCATTTTTCTTTATATAATTTTATTTCAATGATGAATAAAACTCTCATATTGCGTGTATATATATATTATTCATAACTTTGACTGAAAATTTTTGTCTAATCAATTACTTATATCTGTTTCATAGTTGAAATTTAATTCATTTTTCAGAGTAATAATTGGTGACTTTAAGTGTTAATTTTGTATAAATATTTTCACTTATTCA